>OX403593.1:5007500-7507500 GCA_948107665.1 Lomographa bimaculata | reverse complement strand
TTCCAATATTTTATGCACGTCCGTCCTGCATTGGCATTCATGCTTTTTGTGCGGCATTCATAAATATTACTGTACATGGCAATGTAAATTTGTGCCTCACTAAACTCTCGTCAACGTATTTCATATTGAAAAATGTATTTTATATGAATTGAATCATTAATGCAATTGTGTTGATTTAAGTTATAGAAAGCTTTTGAGGCGCACATAAAAAAATAAAATATTGAAAGCTTTTTAGTTTCATCTGTCTCGTTGTCTGTCAGTCAATCTGTATTCAATCTTGCAAACTAATTAAGAGCCACTTCCCGATGTACGATCAAACTTTTGGTGTAATAAAAATTTGGTGTACTTATGTATCTTCGGTGACAGTAAAATAATATGGTAACATGGAGCTGGTCTGATGATGGCCATTCTCTTTGCATAATTTATTTTTCGTGAATTAATATTTATTCTGCTTAAAACGCAACAATTCTTGAATCCACCTGAACACACAAAAAAAAGACGTGTGGCACTCGGGGACTGCCGCGGTAAAGCTATTGCATACCATTTTTTATCAACTTATGCAATTATAATTACTTATTTATTTTATTTATGCAGTATTTTTTTCTTACCACCTAGAGGCGAGTTGCTGAACTTAAGAGACAAGCGCGATATTTCAAAAAAGTCATTAAAAGTTCTGCTATTCATCGATAGATGGCAAAACTAAAAAGTATCACCGCTGTGCCGGTCGGAGTGGGGGGTGTTAGGTTATTTTCGTTACGGAATTTCTGGATTCGGTCTCCACGCTCAAGGCCCGCGATAGAAGCTATGCAATAGCTTAAAAAAATCAAAATCGATGAAGCCGTTTAGGAGTAGTTCAGTCACATACGTACACAAGATTTGTATGTATAAAGTAAAAATAAACTGCTGGAAGATAACTGCTTGCCCAAAAAACTGGCGACGCTCTTATTAACTGAATATTCTCAACATCTTTCACTAGCCCTGTAATAGTGCTAAGAAAGAACTCTCATCAATAACCTTTGACGTTATTTGTAAAATAAATGAGGAAATGATTAACGTGAACTGTTTGATCCCCATAAATCATAGATATTGACCGTTAGCAGCGGTTTGCCCGCCTTAGAGATAAACTGGCGTGGGTGGTTTGGACCATCTGTTGTTTGGTTATTTATGGCAATACTATCGTAATATCTATATTGCTGAACCATGCCTTTACATGTTCAGCGTTTCATATGCATGAGTTTAGTACGTTTGTATGATAATATTATATTTTACAAGCTTTTATTTAGTTTCACCTGTCTATAGTCTATTTTTTTCAACTTTTTTTTTTAACTTTTACCTATTTTGGTATTCCAGCCCCATCATACCCTAATCTTTGTCTTCATCTGAGCAAAATTATATTGTACAGAGAAAGTGCCACATCAGCATTTGTCGGTCTGTGCCTAATCAAATCTTGCAATCTAAGTAAGACCTACTTATGATGCCCGATTGAACTTAAATTTTGTGTATTATTATTATGTCTTCAGAGACAATACAATAATATGTTACCACGGATCTGGTATAATGATAGAGACGGAAGAGGCCATAGGAACTTCTAAACTAAACAAGTTAAACCCATTGAGTTTGGGCTTGTTTGATTTGTCGTGACAAGTTCTCTGGTTACATAACTTTTAAGACCTCTTTTTATTTACAAGTGGTAAAAGCTAGAATAAAAATATAAAGTTATGTATTTTTTCGGTACAAATCTCATAACCCTTACGTACAAATCCAGACAGACTACTTAGCGACGCCAATATATAGTACACATTCTACAATTACTGCAATAAGTACCACAAACACGAAGCGTTTCGCTTCCACATTCATGGGCCAAAGAAGGTAATGTAGTGGTCGAACGTTTGCCTTTCTTAAATAAATGAAGGATGTTTTATTTACCATTTTTTTGGAATTTTCTTGGATTTATTTTACTTGCCAGATGCACATGATCTAAAAAAATCCTATTATCTGAACTGCCCGTTGGCTTGGTTGGGTGCGTGTTCGTAAGATGTGGTCGAGGATGCTAAATACGCAAGGATTTTAATGGTGTAAATTTCAAACTCTAGTTTGAAATAGAACATACAAGTAGGGTATGTATATCGTCTTTATTACGGACAATGCTTTATTTTTATCAACCGACTTCAAAAAAGGAGGTTCTCAATTCGACTTTATGTTTTTTTTGTATGTTTGTTACGCGATATCTCTGCCAATTCTGAATCGATTTAGATGGTTCTTTTTTGTTTGGTAGAGGTTTAGGGTCCCATATAAAGTTTATCAAAATCGGTCCAGCCAAAACTGAAATATAAGCGATGAAGTCGGGTATTTTAGCTTTGCTTGCGTTTCAATTATTTAAATTCAATTCATTTCGTCTTTTCTATAAAAAGAAAAATTGAAAGCAATCTTTGAAAGTATTTTAATTAGCTTATTAAAGTAAAGATATTCAAGGGTAAAATTAATTAGTCTCGTGAAGAAGTGAAGACTCGTGCGAAAACGTTATCAAATTCATAAATTATTAAACAGCGTTAAAATAACTTTTAAGCACTTAAAAATTTTTGGGTTCACTTGAAGCGTGAGGAGAGTGTATCTACAGTTTCCTCTCGTTAATTAGCAATACTACTATCGGTATTACTTACTTCCCACAACTAGTAGTAGAACGTGCTTATACACGTTCTACTGTAGTACTTATTATACTTACATACTATACTTCTTTACCAAAATATTTCTTCCCGACACTATCTCCACAGTTCTTCATTATTAGATCTTCATAATATTATATCCTACTAATATTATAAATCCGAAAGTTTGTGTGTAAGTGTGTAAGTATGTTTGTTCCCTCTTCACGCTTTAACGGCTGAACAGATTTGGATGAAATTTGGAATGTACATATATTAAACCTAGTATTTTAACACATAGGCTACTTTTTAACTTGATAATAGCGGGCGAAGCCGCGGGTCACGGCTAGTATGTTTATAAGAACAAGAATAATAATTGATTTTGTGTCTATAAATCGGAGAGCAAATAGTAAAATCTATAAAGAATATAATATTTTAACCAATTAAGCTACTTACTTTTTTATTTGATTGGTAAAAAAATTAAAACTATTTATATCGATTGATAAACTACGCCATCGGGCAGTCCGTTGGCGTAATAAAGAGCGGGCATCGGATTCAGTACCCGGCGGAAACACAAGTTTTCTATGCAGGGGAACTTTGTGTTTCTGGTTCTGAATGTGATTCTGTGTGTAATATCAATGTTTGTGCACGCACGATACAAGTATTTGTTTGTGTACAGCCCCAAAATAAGCGCAAGCGTTAATAAAGCTTTCAATTTTGGCGGTTGGTAAATACAATTATCATTCATAATTTAATGGAGAAACTTTCATAAACGCACTAAAGAATACAGTATGACTTAATAATAAATTCTAAGTACCGTTAAACCTTTCGAATAACTTAGTTAAACACCCATTCAACTTATTCTATTCACTAGAGCAAAATTAAATAGTCAAAAAGGATTTGTCAGAACTGAGTTTATACCGCACAATTCACAAGCCCTTTCCCTTAAATCCACATTGAGTAAGGTATAAAATAAACAGAGTGAGGAATAGCGAGGAAAGTGAAGCAATATTTACAAAAAACTTGGAGCTCGTCAACACTACAGCAGGACTGAAATATAGTTTAGCTGAGGACCAAATAGTTGTCTAACATATTATAGAGCTCTTGTGTTGTTTTCCGAGAATTTGACTTCAATTAACTATTGAGACTTAATGTAGACAAATAACGTGACAAAAGTTGTTTTGATATGCATTCTTGGCTGTAGTCATATGACTATACCAAATAAGTCAGTACTTAGTACTTCAGTGCCTACCTATTTCATAAGTAAAAGTTTTCACGTCATTTTATGTGGAGGCTGACATATTACGTTTATTATTTGAACTGCCTGTTGGCTTAGTTGAATTCGATTATGTATCGATATGATCGTTGAGTATCAGTTTCGGTTCCCGGCGGGAATACAAGTTTTCTCTCCTAGGAAATTTGTGTTTCTGGCTCTGGTTGTGATTGTTGTGTGATATTAATGTTGCCGGCACCTACGACACAGTCATCGAATTTTAGGTGGGAATGTGAGTTTGCCGGCGTTTAAAAAAAAATACTATTACATTTATTTTGATAAATGAGCGTATTATCGATTGTACGATACTTAATATCGGATGTCGTCTTTAATTAAAATTTCTGATTTTATTAAGTACCTATTGTTTATTTTGTGATACCTATTTGCTATAAATATAATATATATATATATATATATATATGTAATCTGAATTTCGGAAACGGCTACAACGATTTTCATGATTACTATGTAGGGGGTTTCGGGGGCGATAAAACGATCTAGCTAGGTTTCGTTTTTAACAAGCAAAGCTCGGTCAACATTTTAGAGTTCTGCTACCGTTAGTAAGGTTTGGTAGTAAACTAGTTAAACAAAATCTATGGATCTTTTCTACCTTTTCAAAGAGTAGAGTTTTTACAGGTACATTTATTTACTTCAACATAGAAGGAACCAGCTCTAGGCCATGTTTTGCATATAATTTTTCATTTTGCTCCCAGACAAAGGAAATGTTTATGCAATTTAGTAGAATTTTATACAGCTTACTTTTGGTTTACCTTAACAGCTTAAGGAGTATATATTTTTAATATATCTTGTAGGCTAGAGCTTCAACACTATCTCTCACGGTGACTATTCGTCACATTACAATTATGTTATTACTCGGTCGTATGTTATCTCAGTTTTTACCACACAAACAATTAAACAATATGTTAAATAATCATGGATATAGACTTATAGACTTTATTTACATGTAACTAAGTTTTTGTTTCCGTTGTTGAAGTGTTGCTCAATACAATAAGTATAATTATTATAGGAAAATGTAAACACTTTTCATCGTTGTAGGTCGGCGCGCTACAACTTTCTATGCTTTAACTAGTTTTGAATACCTGAAAATAAAAAAATCCATTCAAAAGAGAACCCAAAGAGTATCATTATTATTCTTTACTGCGACGGCGGAATCGGCCGCAATTATATCGGGTAATTATATTGGCCGCATCATCGCTTTCCATCAGGTGATAAAGTGACCAAATGCTTGCCTATCGAGCATAAAAAAGCCAAACGACCTTTTTTATTTATTCAGTATAGGCAAACGTTTGATCACTATCTCATCTGATGATAAACGATGATGCGGGTCAACGTTAGCCTAGAAGATGCCTATTCACTCGCGACTTAAGACTCCCATATTGTATTTATCAGTAAGCACAGACTCAGGTAAGGAGTTACATTCCTTAGCGGTTCGCATAGTGAAACGCTTCATCCGCATATTTGGAATGTCTACCATATAGAGATTGTGTAATTCCATTGCACACTCTCCGAAATCTATCCAACCAAATTTAACCTTAATATTCTCACAAACATTTGAACATCTTTATGAATTACCAGCAACGTGATGTCATTCGGGTACACAGTAGCTACTGCATAATGGAGATACCTATATCTCAATCACAATGCTATGTTAATTCGAAGCGCAACGTTTTAGCTACGTATAGTATATGAGTAACATGTGCATTATTAATTAGTGCCGGATCATGAAACCGCATGAATAGCTAAAGTCAAGATAATTGTACAAGATTACAATGTAGCTCAAATAAATAGTGCGCAATTTCAGTAGATAGCTTGCATATTATAGTGGTTTTGTGAAGATTCTGAAAAAAAAAAACGACTAACTTTATCGACACGTTTCTACAGATCATGATTAACTTTTAGTTCTGTATATTATATTATAAGCCACGAAATTGCCATTTCTTTGTAATTAACGTCTTATACGTCTTACACGTCCCCTTAAGACGTTAACAATAAGAAAATGATAATTTCGTCGCTTTTAGCAGGGCTTGAGTAGCTGAGCGGTTAGAGCAATAGGGCATGATACAGTAAAGGGATTCAGACTCCGAATCAAGCGGTTAATTTTACCTTTCTAAATTTACTATTTAATTTCATAAAAACTTTTATTATGTGCTGGTAATTGGCAAACTGTCTAGTTTTTATTTAAATCTTGTTTACACAGTTGATACAGTAAGTGAATGTTTCCTGATTTCTGTTTTCGCATATTCGTATTGGTGTTACTTGCTCGAATTATAAAACATTAAAAACTTTATCTAATACCTTAAAGGAGCAATTCTTGCAATTCTAGCAATTCTTATATTTACACATATATAGGTATGTGTATATATATACAACAGATCCTGATTACATATATATATACACATATATATATGTAATCAGGATCTCGAAAACGGCTTCAACGATTTTTATGAAATTTTGTATGCAGGGGGTTTAGGGGACGATAAATCGATCTAGCTAGGTTTCAATTTTAGAAAACGTCGTCTTATTTGTGTTTTCAGCCGAGCAAAGCTCGGTCATCCGGGTACTGTTTTATTAACTGACTTAAAAAGGAGGAGGTTCCCAGTTCATGTTGTATACATGTTAGTTATATTATACTTTTTAGGTTAGTCCCATAGAAATTTCATAATAATCAGATCATTAGTTTGGATTTAAAATAAAAATAACCGAAGAAACAATTATGTCATCCAAGTATCCAATATTATTAATTTGTGTCTTTTGAAGTAGCTTGAATAATTTATTAAAAGTTTGTTAATACGATGAAACGCTTTAATCTACAAGTAAATGTAATGTAGTTTAACTTACTCAGTGGAAATTTGGTGGGTTAAAACAGTGGATTTATGTTGCTCAAAAATATGTAAAGCATTACAAGTAGGTTCTACAATGTTTATTATCATATTAATATACGTGAGCAAGTATACAAGTGGTTGGACATATTTTGCCCATATTTTCACGCATGAAAAATCAGTATTTTTCAGATCCGTAACTGCAGTATATAGTACCCGTAATTAGAGCTACATCTGATTATATCGTCCACTATCCGTCTTTGATTCGTTGCGAATTTCCGACCGGATTTCCGCTTGGAGCTCTAGCACTAAAATCGCCAATTTGCCAATTAAATAATCTGAGCAAAAAATATTTTATATCCTAGTGACTCTGTGAGCTTAAAACTCAAGGATTTTTGGGATCGCCTGAAATATGTTTTTTTTTACGTTTTTAACCAAGATAAATTTCCAAAAACTGATTCGACAAAAACAAAACTTTTTCGACAGAAAAACTTGTGTTTCTGGTTCAGGTTGTGATAGTAAAAACGTTTGATTTTTCACTTTCTACTTTTTTTCACGCTTTCCACTAACAGCCCACACTAATTTCGATGACTTGCGTCGTGGGTGCCGGAAACTTTCATATCACACGCACAATCACAATTAGAACCAGAAACACAAATTTTCCTTGGGGAGATAACTTATGTTCCCGCCGGGAAACGAACCAAAATCCAATGGGCAGTTTAATTGTTATGACAGAACAAAGATTTTTAAAAACAAACAAATGACGATCTTACGATGATGCTTACGTATGTAGTTTTGTGAGAAGGATTTAGATACATACGTGCATAGATTTAAGTGAAAATTCGACACACTTTTAGATAATAATATGTCTCTATTACATAAATTTGTACGAAAATTACGTCATCTGACAAAAACTCGCCTTTAAAATCTGGGGTGCGTTTATGTTTTCCTACCGATTTCACAAAAAAGAAGGAGGTACTCAATTCGACTGTTTTGTTTTTTCTTATGTGTGTTAAACTTAAACTTCTTTCCAAGTGAACCAATATTTTTTAAAGCTGTTGCTTTCTCATTGGTCCCATTTAAATTTGATCAAGATCTGATCAGAAGTTTTTGAGTTATCATCAATAATGCGTGTTTAATACATTTAATCTGATCAAGGTTCCGAAGATAAAGCGGTGAAGTCGGATTTTTAAGCTATGCTTGCGTTAAATTTATTATTCATTAATGCGATATTGTGTGCTATTTTTTTACGTTAACGCAAAAAATATAAGTAATTTCTATCTTTTTCAGTTGTCAGCGACGGTGCTGGTGCTCCTACACCTATCTATGCACGTTGTGGATGAGGGACACGCTGTCAATCCTAGTAAGTCCTAGTGATTATCTTAGAATACAACATTTTTAAGTACCATTTTCTTTAGGTGTACATAAAAACTGTTTTAAAGACATTAAGTAGACCTTGTTCCACTTTTATAATCCAAGCATACGGCCGAGTGTCAGCGAAGTTTGAAAGAAACCTAGAGAACATTTTATCATGAACTATGTGAAATATTATTGAAATTTGGGAGTCTGATTATGTGGTAGAATCTAAAATATATCTATCTAAGTCAATCAAATGCTACATAAGCATATTATGAACCCTTGATTTTGAATGGATACTAGCTGCTGTTGCCCGCGGCATCGCCCGCGCAAATTAAAAAACATTATTTATATGAACGAATTATGAATAAAAAATAAAAAAAACCATGAAAATCGGTCCAGCTGTTTAGGAGGAGTTCTGTCACATACACACGTACAGAAGAATTATATGTTTAAATATATATTTTCAAATTTAAAATTATTTATTAACATAGGCTCCAAAGATACACGACTCTAATTGACATGATGATTAAATAATAAATTATACTTTGCCCTTACTTTTTTATTTTTAGATTGAAGAGAATATTTTTATTGAAAGATTGATGACAAATAAAACTTTCGATAACCTTCTGTCTCAACAAACCTAACATAGGTTACTGACAGTAATAACATAGTATGTTAAGTACGTACGTAAGTTGTATGTTTGTTTCTTATTCTTATTATTTCCAATTTTAATGGTGTGACAATGTAAGACTGGCATTTCAAGATCTATTAAAAAACTTAATTATTTGAGTGCACTTTGTTAATTAAATGCAAACCTTTTGATGAATAAACTATTTTGATTTTGATTCGATTTACTGTACAAATATAATTTTCAAATTTCTGTCTACCTCGGACTAGGGAGAAATTGTGAGTTCTCACAACCATTATTAATTTGATTTTATCCTCGTGTAACTCAAATAATTATCGTTTAGAGCCAAGTGTAGGAAGCGTATTTAAAATAATTAACCTCTTCATTATTTAGGTCAAGCATCATAATGAATGTTCCATCGCTTTGTTTTGTTTAGAAAAAAATTGGGACAACTAGACTAATAAAGTACATATCATCTAGTCAAAACGTTCTTTCTACCGAATAAGCACGTTGTTACTTAACTTATAAATAATAATAACAATGTCAGATAAGATTACAATAAGGTTCATTCCCTTATTGTAATCTTCTACAATAATAATCTAACAAACAGCACTCAAAAATTTTGTAAAACGCTTGCCGTGGGAAAAGTGCACTGGCTACGTTTCCACGTTGAATAGCGATACTAATTTTTATGCTAAATAAAAGTCAGCATTCTGGTCAATTGTCACCTCGACTAAACTTTGGATAAATATTTAAAAATGTTGTATTTTTAATAGTTGTTACTAAATATTTTTGTCATCGTTACTAAATAATTGTAATTGTCACATAAGTAGGTATTCTAGCACTAGAATTTAAGTAACAGCAACTAGACATATTTTGTATAGCGTTTTAATTACGCTTTTCTACCGACTTAACAAAAAAGGAGAAGGTAATCAATTCGACTGCGTTTTTTTTAGGTGTGTTGCCCCATAACTTATTTCTTCGAGAACCGATTTGATAATTTTTTTTCGTTTGGAAGCTGTTCCTTTCCAATTAGTGCCATTTAAATTTAATCAAGATCTGATCAGTCGTTTTTGAGTTATCGTCAATAATGCGCGTTTATTACATTTAATCTGATTAAGGTTCCGAAGATAAAGCTGTGAAGTTGGTTTTATTTAAGCTTTGCTTGCGTTTAATTATTAGTATTTTGGTAATGTGATGAAATGAGGCACAAATTTACAAAAAAGTTCACCCCTCTGGTGAGTGGGTACTTTCGAATTCCTATGTAGTTTTCTTTGGATACAAAGGGCTTGAATAACTGCCAAGTGGGTCGAGACATATACCTATTCATACAAACAAATGCATTAACATATAAATTTATCAAATGTATGTATAAACTTTAAACTCAAAAACATCTTGTATTTAGAGTGCTGAAAACATTTACTTTAAACCCTGTTAAACCCAACGGCATTTTTTTCCCCTGGAAAAGAAACTTGTGCTACTGGATACATAATCGACTTTAGGTATGAGACCAGTAGCACAAAACTTTACGTCCGAGATATAAAAATCAACTGCGTCTTCATATCTGCACCAATAAGATCGCGGAAACAAAAACATATTCACAATTTGTAGTATATTTAGAAAGAAAATATATCTCTTAAGGCGAGGTATGAACCGCGGCCTCAAGGCTTATTGCTCTAACCGCTGAGCTACTTGAGCACTGACTCAAGCGATGAAATTACCTTTCCATATTAATAACGTCTTATGGCGACAATGGTGTCAATTCACAATTTGTGTCACATTTCGGATCTTATTTATTCTATAGTTTGCTAGTCTTCGGCAGATAGGAACAAGCAGAACAAATATAATAAGAGAAACTTATCTCGACATTTATGTTCTCTTACCAAAATTAAATATCCGATTAGAGGGTTCAGTTTATGTTGTAAGAGCGTTGGGTTGCGACAGATAAGTGCCTTTTTATGTCACAGTAGTTACGTCTGAATAAATATTTCCACTGGTCCCCTTTTCCTGTTCGGAAATATCGACTTTGTATTTTTATTGTCCGTAAATACTTAAGAAGGGTGTTTGGAACGTTTGTGGGCTTCCTGTGGGTAAACACGGATAGTAGGGTAAACAGTTTAGGCGACAGGAATGTTGGCATGGAGTAAACGTTTTATTATGTACTATGTGAACTTTATGTGTGTATTCAGTCCCAAAATTTTTGTTTGACATAATCATACCATAAGTGATGATGAAGTCGAGGGTGGTAAACAAGGCATGAAAGTTACAAACAAACAAATGCAAACGCAATTACACTCGTAGCCCCATACTAAGATCAAAGCCTTGTATCGTGGGTGTTGGAAACATTTACATATCACATACACAATCACACCCAGAACCAAATAAGAAGAAAAGAACGAATGTTTCCTGTGGGAAGGAAAGTTGTGCTCCTGCCGGGAAGCAAACACAGGCTCTGGCGCAGAGGGGACGGAGACTTGCCCACTGCGCCGACTGGGTCGTCAACTGTTTTTTTTAGAATGATAATTTTTGAAATATGCCGTCTTGAGATTGTTGGAAAATCTTATCTATAGCGATAGTTTATGATTGAACAATCACTCTTCATTACAATTTCTAACAATTTCAAGATAGCATATAAAAATCATGAAATAATTTTGTCATTTTTTTGTATGCCAATTATCCCTGTTATATTTTGTATCTGTTATGGGCTTTTGCGTATTCAATGAGGCTGCAACTAATTGGATTTTAAGTTTTAAATTGTAAGTCGTAAGTAATGTTGTAAATAATTTTAACAATATTCCTATTGATTGTTATTTCTATCTAGTGATTGTTTTTGAGAGTGGAAGATATCCCTACCATATTACAGGCAGAATGTAGGTTAGAAAATTTTAAAGAAAGTGTTATAAAATGGTAAGTTTTGTATGGTTTATTACTGAAAGTATAATCGTGATCGCATGTGAGTTTAAACTGATTACCCTGTTTTATTAATTCCATCAAAATACGAACCTTCCTAGTTGACCCTCACAACACAATACAATTAGTCTTTATTGACACCAAAAGATAAATTGAGCTTACCGTAGCAGCTTACAGATACTCTTACAAACAATGAGCAGTTTTATGACTAAAGAGCGATCTCAAGATCAAAAAGCTTGTTATGCGAACACAATATGTTGTTTTCATTGGAATACTTAAGCAATCTATCTAGTTGATCAAATGATATTGGTATCTGATTATGTAACCGTTTCTATAAAATCAAATATTGTCTATCCTATTTACTCGAAGACGACGAACAGCAATATCCACAATGAATTCTACATTGATTTAATATATACGTCATTTAGAAACAACACACATACCTATTGTCGTCTATAAGCAAACAGTTTGGTTGGGTGAAGCTATAGACGAAGTGATTCTGTAGGTTCTAGTTACATTAGTAATGGCAAGTGATCTGACAATTCTGACATACTTGTATATATCTAATGAGGACTTTCGTCAATATCCATTAAATTATTAAAATTTAATGGATATTAACCTTTATTTTAAGATTAATTTTAGTGATGTATCCACATCACATTTATAATTTTGTAGGTAACTTAGGTCTTTGCTGTATATAGTTTTAGTTTAGTTTTAGGAAATATAGGCAATTGGCCCGTGGTATGAACTAGCTTGGTATTTTAATTTAAGTTTGAAAACGGTCGCAAGTGTTATTCATATTTGTTTACTCACGACGTCAAAGTTGCGATCGGCCACCTTCCAGATGATAGGACATTACATGCCCGAAACCTGTCAAAAAATCCGACGATAACCGCCGGTTAGTAAAAAAGTGTTACAGTTTTTTTATATTATAAATCTGATAGGATATTATATCTGTGTAAATGTGTGACAAATGTAGCGACACATTTTAGATCAACAATTTGTATGCGTACCTATTGTTTTTGGTTTTGTAACTCCCGCGGTTTTGCCCGCCGTGACTGAATTGCATTTAACACAGTTTGTTGACATTGTCTATTTAATTTTTTCCAATATGGCGATACTTCTGTCTTCAATATTGATTACTGTCTTGTATTAGTGACACTTGCAAGATTAGGACAAATTGATTGACTAAAGAGTAATCAAAATTGGCATACGCGTTTGGTCTCTAGATAACCACAAAGTAACAAACATACATATATACGTAGGCTTATAAATATATTACTTTCTTTTGCGCCGCGCAAACGAGTTATTAAAAGTAACTAAACTCAGAAGTGTCTCCTGGACTAAGCCATTTACATATAAATTAATCTGAATCTGCAAATGTTTGACTACAGTTTAAACTCGAATAATGCGAATAGAGTGATTATAAAATTTCAAATCAATCATAGTCATAAATTCAAATATTGTTATGTTATTCTCGTATTCATAAAAGGATAAAACGTTTGATTAGCCCTCTATTTAAAATGTGTTTTTAACCCCTGATGAAAAAAAGGCTAAATAGCCTAATGGCTGCACCGGTTTTGATTTAGATTTTTTATTTAAAAAGTAATTTTTTTCAAGAGCTATTGGTGAAAATCAGTGTAGCCGTTTTACAGACAGAGCGTACGGATTATTTTCAAATTTTTGGCTTAAATTGTTCCTTCTTAGAAGGGGGGTATCTGGAGGGTGGATCCAGAAGTTTCCTCCCCAAGGGAAAGTTGTGTTTCTGATTTTGGTAATAGCTAAAAATACTAACTGCTCCTGTATCTAAAACAAAGAAAATTTACCTTATGAACATTAAAACTATCGTTTGTATTATACATAATTTATCTTGTATACGGCTTGAAACACGTAGAAAATGTCAACTTACTTTGTAGTCGACTAGTTTCGGACATTTACCTTGTTTAATTTTGTGGTTTATATACTAAACCAAGATAGTGTATTTGTACTGCGGTGCGCGGTAACCGCACGTGCCGATTAGACCGGATATTATGTGCGGACACCGCTTTTATTACCTGCCAGGTGTAAACTCCAGTACTTACTGCTCTATAGGATTGTTGCGATTATTGTGCGATACGAGGGAATTACCAACTAAGGAACCACAAATACGTGTGGATATAAAACCTTATTTCTTTGTTGTTGTGGCTAGTTTAAGCAACAGCTTAAATCTTAATTTATGTTGCAGTTTTAAATAATTAAATTAAAGATTTAATAAGCAAGATAGTGTTTACTTGACTTTATACATAACTACCCAAACCACGGCTTCGCCCGCGTTAATTAAGTATAAAAGTTGCCTATGTGTTATTCCGAAACCTAAATTATTTATCAAAATTTCAAAATCATTTTGAATTCAAAATCTAAATTTTTTAAAAGTTATCAAAATCGGTTTATTCGTTACGGAGATACGTAGAATCAAAATCATTGAAAATATATCAAAATCGGTTTATTCGTTACGGAGGTAAAATTTTTCCTTTCTAAATTTATTAATATATTACAATAAACGAATGTAAATGATTAATTTTAACTTACATTAATACTTACATTAATGAAGACAACATGTTTTGGTAACGATGCATTTTTATCTTATTTTTGTACTTTAATAACGTCCGTTTAGATGTGTGTGTGACTGTGAACCTGTCAAAATGTATGCTTCTTAAAGATAAAAAAAATATATAATGTATAATGCTTTCCTAACTCCTACTACTTTAACTCTAAAACATTGTTCCACGCAAACTTAATAAACAACGAACAGCTAATTCAGCTCAACTAATACACCCAACTTTCGCATATAAAACGCGCTCTCATCACAACGTAACTTTCAAGTTAATATCCATAAAGTGGTGCTCAAACTAAACAGGAAAAAACGCCTTCAAAAATAGGTCGGCTGCATTTTCCACGGAAAAACAAAAGTTTACCAGTACTGCACTACGTACGAACGTTTCAGCTTTTGAACAGGTTAATGTTCATCACGTGAACAAGGGTGGGGGTATAGAAATAAGGAAAAAGTGCATTTTGCACGTTGGGAAGTTGTTGCCATTTGTTTGTTTGGTTTTTTTGGGAACCGCAAACTTTGTTAGCGTGAGACTTTTGTGACGCGGATTTGGTTACGTTACTCTTTGTAGGCAGCAACAATGCTGACGTGAGGCTGCTGACATGTATTTTCTGCTTTTGATTTTGTTTGTATCAAATTTGTTTCGTTAAACGAAGGTCAACTTTATACTTTTACGGCATGTTGTTGAACATTTTCAGGTTGAATCAATAAAAACTTTTTTCGTTGGGTGACCTGGCCAGAAAAATTACTGAGCAGGCTCAACCAAATAAAAGGTAGTGACAACTGTTCTTTTTCCACACATTTTACTACACAGAAGGTCTGACTATGTAGAGAAGGTGACTAGAGAAATAATACAAGTGATTGCAATAGATATATGATAACCTTTTAATTGCATAAACTCTTTCGCGCTCATAGTGCCACACTAAGTTCGATGACTTATGTCGTGGGTGCCGGAATCATTCACATCACATACACAATCACAACCAGAACCAGAAACAATCAGAATCGAACCCGATACCCCTGCTCAAAAGGCGAATGTTCACTCAACTAAGCCAACGGGCAGTTCATATGTCGATATTTTTATTTAAAAAAAAACTTAGGTATAAGCACTTAAAAATCCTCAAGGCGGAATAGATCAAATCTATAGTCAGTCAGATTCTGATTACTTAACATAAGTTTTTTCGTTACTAGTAATATTATCTACATTAGAAATAGGTAGATATAAATGTTATCCGATGTTAACCGCCCTTAGGTCTTATTTATCTGCCTATTCATCGAATTTTATATGGTATGAGAAGTCAACCTCGAATCGAAAGTTTCAAGATAGTAGATATACATATGTATTTAATGATTATATAATAATTGATTTATTTTGCTTAAACAAATGAATTATAATAACAAAATGTATACAACTTTAAAACTTCGCTGTAACAGATCTTCCCTATCTATTTGAACCAAATACAAATAAAATACAATTTCTCAGATCCAATGTTATTGAGACGAAAACGAGAAATTAACTTCTATCAGGAAAAATCCAAACACAAACAATAATCTGAAATAAGAACAACAACAAAGTTCAAATATCAGCTAAAAATCATTACACAGGTAATATTTACGGCATGGAATAAAGCAAAATTCCATGTAGGGCTTGACCGATATAACCGTTGGGTGGCCGTCAGGCCTAAATAATGCATGAAGGGATGGACCGGAGGCTTTGTGGAGGTATAAGACAGAGATTTGGCTTCATACCAAGTCGTTAATGGGCACAAATCGACCTGAGAGTTTGACTATGCCTTGAATCTAGCTGATTCTGTAGCTATCTAGTTCAACACCGAAATTGTAGTAAATATTTAACATTAATGTTCGAGCTGCCCGTTGGTTCAGTTAGGTGCGCGTTAGCCTTCTAAACATCCGGTTAGTTCCCGGTGGGACCACGATTTTAGTCCTCAAGGAAAATTTGAGTTTCTGGTTTGTGTGTGATGTGAATATTTCCTGCACCCACGACACAAGTCATCGAACTTAGAGTCTACCAGGCTGTGAGTGTGAAAACGTTAAAAAAATTATATACCTACCTACATTATATTTCTGGTTTGGTTATATAGTAATAAAATAATGTGAATCGCATAATGATACTTGAAGATAGTTTGTCATGAGAATTTAAAGAAGCCGAAAGCAGTAAATCTGTTCAGGCTCTCTTACAGTCTTTAATACATCTTTATATTTCTTGTTTTTACCAGCGGCTTTGTTGTAATCATATATAGATTATTATGAAGCATATGTCTTATTTTATAAAAATCCGTTCAGCATCTCCATAAACAGACACACACTCACATATTTTCTTATTTAAATTCTAGTTGACCTCATTTGAGTTCATAGTATTAACACTGTTACTTATACTTATTCATTTAATAATTTTGGCTTTATAGTGAACACATAATTTTTGGTAATAAAGTTCTTTTCAATCCTAATAATTATAATGAATATAAACAAATTAACGCCTAAGAACGTCAATTAAATTTAAACAGGTTTTTGTGTGACTTACGTAGATGTCTAGATCGATAAATGTCTTGACTTCATTCCGAAGCCATTTTCAGGATGAGTGTGGAACGCTCGCTGTCACGTCCCGCCTCGCTCTGCGTACCCAACTATTAACTACATTTTTATTTTGTATTTTTTAAATCTCTATCATCTGAACAATCTAATTATGTACATTTATGCAAAATCCAAGTAAGTCACTGTTCATTCCAGTATAATGTACCGGAAGTTGCAGATAACCCTACCAATATAAACCAGGTAAAGTTATGAAGAAATAGAATATTTAGTGCTTTTGAACTAATTGAGGTTTGACTTCGGTAATGAAATTTAGACTTAGGACAGTGGGAAATTTGGTTAATACAATTGTATCGATCGATTTTAACACTTACTGGAGTGATTGCTAATGTGAATATTATTATTTTTATTATTAAGTAGCAGATTTTTTTTTCAAACGATCAGTCTGTGGATATACATGCAACACTGCTTTTTTACTGTCAAATGCAAATATTATCTGTCGGTGCATATGAACTCAACGTCGGCAAAACAAACGTCTTTCTGGCTTTTTGATTGTCAGCACCTTTTATCAAGTATTAAATTAGTAATATTTTAATGACTATTAGTGCTTGTTTACTTGGTTTCCGTATGTGTACAGTTCTAGTGTCAGGGTTTTCATGGCTTGATGACTGTTGCCTTACAACTAACAACTGAATCTAACGGCTTAACATGCTCTCCGTCAGGGTTACACTCAGGTTCCTATTGCTGTAATGATATTATGATTAGAGCAAGTAGGTATTTTTTAGATAACATAAAACCCCACTGAACGTTCACCCATCCAAGCACTAACCTGACTGAACATTGTTTAACTTTGTCAATCAGTTACGATAGACCATGCAGGTCTACCGCACTACAAGTGTATCAGTAATTGGACAGAACAGTAACCACTCATAAAAATGTAAATGTCACATTTACATTTTTAAAGAACCTATTTCAAATCGGTATAAAAGGAACTGAACTGCTCGTTGGCTCAGTTGGGTGAGCGTTCGCCTTCTAAGCAGGGGTATCGGATTCGGTTCCCGGCGGGAACACAAATTTTCTCCCCAAGGAAAATTTGTGTTTCTGGTTCTGGTTGTGATTGTGTGTATGATGTGAATGTTTCCGGCACCCACGACACAAGTCTTCGAACTTAGTGTGGGGCTGTGAGTGTGAAAGTGTTTATGTTTAAGGACACTATTCCACCCTATCTAATTGCAATAGCATAAATCTACCTTTTGGTACAAATCTTTAGAAAACCCACATCACAGGCCTAATCAAGATAAACGCCGACGCAGGTACAATACCTGGTGAAGATGAGAAAGTAAATTGAATTCTGTAAGAACCTTCTAGATGTTATTGATTCACTCAATATCAATTGAATAGATACGAAAGAACTTAATTACAAGATCTTGTAAGTCGATGTTACAGATATTCATTTGGGATAGATAACTACGTTGCCTCATTGGAACTGAAGGCGTTCACTTAGACAGGGTTATTGGTTGTGACGTTTCATATTAGTTATTAGTATTATCGAGCAATACTCCTACGCTATTCATAAATATATTCTAGTTATAATGTTTCCTAGAAATAAACAAAATTACCTCTAATGAAATAGGTAAATAACTAATATAAGTGACTGTCCTATACTTATCCAGACAAAAATTATCTATATCTAAATTATCTTTTTTTTTTCTTTTCTTCTCATTATTTCGTCGCTTATATTTTATTTTATTTGTATTTTTATTTTTATTATATATAATTATTTGGTATGCATTATATATTTTATTAAATTATGAGTAGGTACCGATATATTTATATATATATATATATATGTATATAATCATTTATGTATGTTTATTATTTTTACTAATCATCTAACTTTCTTTCGTCTCTCGCCCTCTCTATACCATTTTGATGCACGCCTACACCCCTCTTTTCGTCTACCATGTGTGGTTGACTGGTAGAGAATGCCCCTAGCATTAAAGGCACATTTTGTACTTTTTGTGCAATAAAGAATAAAAAAAAAAAATTAACTCATTTCTTAATAAACTAATTTTGCTAATAAGAGAAAAACTTTTGAAGTTAATTGCTTATAACTTTTCTGAATAATTGTTTTTTGTTCACGTACAGGTTATAACAGATATTATACAATTATGTATCAGTTTTAAATATGAAGCCGTTTTTTCGATTGACCCCGGGTTAAAATAGGTCTAAAACAGTGACTTTGCCTACCATATTATTATTTTCCTACATAGATTTTAAAAAACGGTTTCATTCTCTACTTTTAAAGTTCTTTTTAACGATATGCTATATAAGCGGACATAAATTTAAAAATATTTTGCTCGTCACTTACATATGGGTGCACCTTTATGTTTTCTTTAATTGCCAATTTTGGTTTTTAAATTGGACTTTTCATAACCCAATTGGCTTGCATCTGAGGATTTAAGGCAACTTAGAGTTCTCGCTTCGCTCGGTCAATAATTATGATAACCAATATATAAAAGATAATTAGACATCACGCTTTACCGATTTTCAAACTAGTTTGAATATGGAATTACGCGCCGCGTTAACTGGTTGTATACCTGAGTAAGGTAGGTCGAATTGCCTAGCTCTATAGAATCTCTTTGTGAAACTAATGCTGTGTTATGAGTATGTTCTATCTAACAGTACGGTGCGAATACTGTACCAATACAGACCTCTTTTGGTTGATAACTTTAACGTTAGTAAAAATAACAAAATGATTAACAAAAATAACCTTCATTTTTATTTTGAGTCCTCTGAATTCATGGCTCATGTTATTATTCGTGTGTGCTTTGGAGAATAAATGTATATTAAATTACCAGTAAAGTGATATCTGATTCTCTGATTTTTAAGGAAGAAATCCTATTAATCTTTCTTTATTCATTTTCTTATTAGGTAATAATTTGTTTGTATAATATTTTTTCGGTCCTATATCTATAGATAGGAATTGTATGATTGAAGTATTTTTCCAAAGATCATCTTCTCCATAGATAACCTCATCGTTGAATGGATTGCCCTGGATTATACTTTTTATAAATGCTGATAACACTTTTACATTTAAATTTTGAAGGAGTTTTGCCGCGAAAGTGAAAAAATGGCGATGTTGATTGTCTATAATTTTCTAAAACCTGTGATTTCGAGTGTTAATGTGTAATAATGGTGGATTATTAACCGTTCATACTTAGTAAATATGCATAAGTGTAGGCAAATCATACAAAGTTGAAAACGTGATTTTCGCCTTCGCTCCAAAACTCGAATAGAAGTTATAGTAAAGATTCTACCACTTTACTAGGGCATGACTTGACTATGACTGACTAATTGACCTTGACTGTTACTTGTTACTAAGACTTCTATTATGAAATATAGAATTCGTTATTTTTTGTATAATATTTCGACTGAAATACTACGCGTCTATGGTCATGAAATAATTAAATATAAAATAATTTTGTAGCTATCAAAATCAATTTTAGTCCTGTCATTTCAACGTTTAAACTTAGTTCAACGAAAAATCAAAATAGCGTTTATAAATTCCTTTATTAAAATAAGTAAATTTTGAGGTTAGTTTGGTTTAGTCCGGTGATTATTAGAAATACGGCCACAGTAACTACCTAATAAATTTTAAGAACAAGACTTTTAGGGCGATTTCGTTATTTGTGGGAATTCCGACGGCTGTCATTTATTTTCTAAGGCACGATACGTTTTTTACGGTATTTGAGTAACGAAACGAGCAAGCTCATGCTTGGCCATACAGCTAAGTGCCCCCCAGAGTTTTGAACTTAGGTCAAAATCCTTCTCGGTAAAGCACGATCACCCTGAGATATAAGATGTTAAATCTCTATAGGCCCTGATATTTTATTGAAAACATTGTCTTTCTATTCGAAATACAGTAATGTTTGCACACTATTGCTTGGCGGTTAAATATCTGGCAATAGTGTGAAACTACCCCAAGTGGACCCTGCCAATAGAGTCCTACCACCAATATAACGCATATTTCTGTAGTTGCTATACTAAGGTAGTAAGATGGCTTTCTTTTTTTCTCTGTGACTTAGAAGACACCGTCTAAGTCGCACAATTAATCAGGCCACAAGAAATAATAGCACAGCTATGCGCTCAATTTATTATCGTTTTACAGAATCCCTGAGCAATTCCCATTCCTCTTTGTTAAATATTACAAAAGGGTTTAAACATTTTTTCTCCGGCTTCTATTCAACGTATTTTTTGTAATTTAATGCTTTGTTTTGGTGAATTGCTGGAGACTCGTTTTCAGCGGTCTGAAAATGCAAATTTTTCTTTTGCGTTTTGTCTTTGTAACGCCCAAAATAAGGAAAAATGTGGGTTCCGGATAGATCTGGAATGCGGGAAGCAATTTTATTTGAGATTCGGTTTTTATCGAGTACATATTTTTATGCCGGTTATTAATTTTCTTGGGTTGTTAAGCTTTATTAATTTGTAATGAGGAAATATTATGGGTTGAGTAGGTAATTACCGAGCAATTCACATTTTGAGGAATGCGACAATTTACGGTTAAATAGCTATACCTATATCTTTTAAAACCAAAATAATTCTATAATAATAATTATAAATCCAAAAGTTTGTGTGTAACTATGTTTGTTCTCTCTTCACGCTTTATTAACGGATGAACGGATTAGGATGAACTTTAGAATGTACATAGATTTTACCTAGGATTAACACATAGGCTACTTTTTAACATGATAATAGCGGACGAAGCCACGGGGCACGGCTAGTAAAATATAAATGATAACCATGCAAAGAAACTGGTAAAAGAGAGGGTTTCTTTGCTTTTAAAATAATACAAGAGTCACGCTGTTAAGTAAGGCATTTAATTTAAGTCAGGAAATTCCAGAAGAAACTTGTTATTATTTGATTAAAAAAATAGTCTTAAAACTGTTCAATTGTAAGAGTTTTGTAATTCTCTATAAATTAGGCGAACAGGGTCCAGCAGTTCCGTACAAGTAAATTAAAAGCCTCGATCGAAACCAGTTACATACAAGTAAATTAAAAGCCTCGATCGGAACCAGTTCCGTACAAGTAAATTTAAATCCTCGTACGGAACCAGTTCCGAAACTCCGGTTCTATAAACGGCCGAAGCGATAAAAATACCTACTATCCAGCATAGAGTTCAACTCATAACTAAAAACTAGACCATTCTTAACCCTACGGGGTTAATCTAACAGATAGAGGCCTTTGATTTCTCATTTAGCCTTTGAGATGACGTAGATCCAGCCCTGTCGTGCCGGTAAGAAACTAAGGGTGGGTATACCGTCTCCGACGTAATATTATCTTCGTTTTATGTAATCTTTACCTAGTGCACAATAACAGTAACAGAATTTTCCTTTCTAAATTTGCTTCTATATTTCTGCCTAGCATGGCATCCTACTAATATTATAAATGCGAAAATGTGTGTGTGTGTGTGTGTGTGAATGTTTTGATGAAATTTTGAATGTAGATAGTTTAGGTTCTGGAATAATACATAGGCTATTTTTTAACTTTATAACGCGGGCGAAGCCACGGGGCACGGCTAATACCATATAAAAACAAAATCAATTGATTTGTGTAGACGTTAATATCTATATCAAACTGCATCGGTAGATGGCGTCACTCGTCCCTATAATCAATTAATAGTGAAGTAAGGATAATTACTTTGTTTGAGGCAGGGCTTGAGTAGCTCAGTGGTTAGAGCACTTTATCATTCCCCGCCTCAAGGAATAATTTTTCGTTTTTATAACTTTACTAGGTACTTTAGTTCAGCCTAGCAGGGCTAATGCTATGAAAACGAAATCAACTAATAACATTGTTAAGCACCTAATTCCAATTGCGTATCAATATTATAAACGTAAGAAAAGCTTAAAAAAAACAATTTCACCGCTTATATATTGGTTTTGGCTTAAATGATTTCGATAAAATTTATAGGGGACCACCTCTGAGCTATTATCTACCAAACAAAAATAATTTTGAGAATCGGTCCACAAATGGGGGAGAAATCAGTGAACATACATTACAAAATAGAAACAGTCGAACATAGAACCTCCTGTTTAAGACGGTAAAAAGATACTGACTATATAAATAAAACAAGATTCAGGAATGTTACAAATCTTTGTACATAAAAATATTTACAGAATAATGAAGAATCTATGTATTGTAATTATTTATTTAGATCATTCGACATCATTGGACATTAATAAGTCTCATACAAAAAAGCTTGAGTTTTAAAATCTTTTAAAAACAATACAAACATATCTGCTACAACTAAAGAAATTTTGAAGACAGTTAAACCTATTTCAAAGAAAATATCCAGACTAAGAACATCTGCCGCTAACGCCATAAACGGCATATTACCACTTCACAATTTAACCGACAACGGGTGTCACAATAAAAACTAACTTGTGCATTTACTAGTGTTAATATCTGGAGAACTGCAATGCGCTATTACCATTACCCTAAAAGCATGCGGCGGTGCTAATGTATCCCAAATTTAGAACGATCTTTGAGACATCGCCGCCATCTCTGCAGATGCATAATGTTCTCCGGTGGAGATTGTTAGGAGCCGAGAAAGGTGTACAGTGGCAAAGTCCTTATGTTAAAAGGAAGCTACGTGCCCCTGCTTTTATGTGTCAACAGTATAAAGTGCTTTAGATAAAATCTTTGTTTTGGGTTGTGAACTTGTTAACGTCAAGCTTGTGACTAAATACTTTTAATTAAATTTCTAAGATTTTAAGTTAGTTATCTATAAAAATTATGTGCGTGCGATGTAATTACGTGTTCTGTATTCTTGTATTAAAAAATTGTTCGATACTATGATTTAGTATCGTTTAAATTCAATTACAGCGGGAGTTGGTAAGACTAATATTAAAAAATAATAATAACGCTTTCTCACTTATAGCCCCACACTAAGTTCCATGACTCGTGTCGTGGGAAAAGAAACACATCACAAACACAATCAGAAACACGAATTTTCATTGGGGAGAAAACTCGTATTCCCGCCGGGCATCGAACCCGATACCCCTTAGAAGGCGAATTCATTTTCATTTAATGTCTAGAATATGTAAGTTTTAATAAGACTATGATATAATAGTATGGAATATGTACAATATTATTTCTCTTAAAAGGATTAGCTATGTGGAATTGCGAAAATGGTAATGAAACGATAAATAACGTGTGGCACTCCGTGACTGCCGCGGTAAAGCTATTGCATAGCATTTTTTATCAACTTATGCAATTATAATTATTTATTTATTTTATTTATGCAGTATTTTTTTTCCTGCTACCTAGAGGCGAGTTGCTGAACTAAAGAGACAAGCGTGATATTTCAAAAAAGTCATTAAAAGTTCTGCTATTCATCGATAGATGGCAAAACTAAAAAGTATTACCACTGTGCCGGTTGGAGTGGGGGGTGTTAGGTTATTTTCGTTACGGAATATCTGGATTCGGTCTCCACGCTCACGGCCCGCGATAGAAGCTATGCAATAGCTTAATAAATGTATATTTTCGTTTATGTACAAATAGATATGATGTACCTATAGATATATCTCCTCAACGACGAAGTTGAGTTGAAATGACCAAGTTTTCATTAAGATCATAAATTAATTGTATGCCTATTATTTACCTAGTAAAAGCCGGTAAATCCAAAACAAACAGTTTATAACAATACAACACATGCTTTCACACTCACAACCTCATATTCAGTTTAAATAAATCAATGAGCCAAAAACTTTTGTATCCACTTAATCACATCCAGGCCCATGCAAAATTTTAACAATTTTGCTTATCCAGGGTACAAAAAATACAAGGATCTACCAAGTATTTAAGTACATACTTATATAGCTTTTTACGATTGATTGATTGATTGTGACGATTACTGAAATATACGACCGCGTTTTTCCTGCATTCTATTCACGCATTTATTCAATGAGAGCTATTACGACCTGCGTAATTGTATTGACTAGTTAGTAATAGTAGACTATTTAAAAATATTTTAACCAAACTCCAATAGCAAAACAGGCGTTTACTATTTTTCCAATTACGCAAAAACATTCCGTATTTTTCGTCTTTCAAAAACAGTCCTGTGAGTTTAATTGGACGGTCCAAGAAAAATAGCAATATTTTTTGGTAATAGGGTTGAAACACTCAACGAATTCGCTTGAGCTAATTGCTAGCCTTTGCTTTACAAACGACTGAAATAATTTAAAGGTAATGCTGAAGAAATATACTGAGGACAAAATGTATGTAGGAACTAAAAGTCTCACTCACAGCTCAACACTAAGTTCGATGACTTGTGTCATACCTATGACACAAGTCATCGAACTTAGTAACAAGTACAAGTAACAAGTAAATAGCCGCAAACATTCACATCACATACACAATATTTTTTTTTTATTCACGATAGGCAAGCATTTGACAACTATCTCACCTGATGGAAAGTGACGATGTGGTCGAAGATGGAGCATGCTTGCCTAGAAGATACCTGTTCACGATTTAAAGACTCCTAGATTGTACTTAACGGGAAACACAGACTCGGGCAAAGAATTAAATTCCTTAGCAGTACGTATAATAAATGAGGAAGCAAAACGCTTCGTAAGCACCCTTGGAATATCAACTATAAACCGATGTGTGGCGTGGCTGATTGTCTCGTTGTCCGATAGTAAAAGGGGGATGGGGGAATCAGATCATGCAATTCCGATCACAACCAGAACCAGAAACACAAATTTTCCTTGGAGGGAAAACTTGTGTTTCATCCGTGAATTGAACCCGATACCCCGATACGTAGAAGGCAACGTTCATCCAACCAAGCTACGGGCAGATAAAATTAAATCTTTGGTGGCCAGAGCACAGCCACAAAAATTAATAAGCAGTCGAATTGTAAATATCTTATGAAGTTAGTTAAACAAGCATTCGTTTTTTACCGACTTCACAAAAAAGGAGGAGGTACTCAAGTCGACTGTTTTTTTTATGTGTGTTACCTCATAACTTCTTTCCAGGTGAACCGTTTTAAAAAAAATTAGTTTGAAAGATATTGTTTTCCAATTGGTCCCATTTAAATTTGATCAAGAACTGATCAGTAGTTCATGAAATATCGTCAATAATGCGTGTTCTGTGGACTACATTGATGATGTTCTCGTTTTTTACCGACTTCAAAGTTACCTCATAACTTCTTCCGTTGTGAGCCGATTTTGATGATTATTTTTTTATTTGAAAGCCGGAGCTTTTCATGTGGTCCCATTGAAATTTGATCTGATCAAGATATGATCTCTAGTTTTTGAGTTATTGTCAATAATGCGTGTTTAATACATTAAATCTTATCAAGGTTCCGAAGATAAAGCGGTGAAGTCGGTTTTTTTAAGCTATGCTTGCTTTTAATTATATATAGCCCGTTCTCGTTTAGCTACTAAGTAATTCTCAGGAGTCCTACTTTGAAATAGCTGCTTTCTACTTTATTTCGTCTTTCGAATAGCCAGTTTTCACTTTACTGCCAATAAAAAAGAAATAAAAGTAAGGGTAAGCGTCATTAACGAATTTAAATGTCTTACGAGATTATTTTACAACTGAGTTTCGCATTAACTAATAGAAGTACATCGATTAAAGGAAGTTTTACGTCTTTCCCGGATTTAATTTAATGTAATAGGTACACAGGTTGCATAGGTATGGGCTTAGAAGGTATATGTAGGGAGTATAATCTCTTTTCTCTTTCCTTCTTGGCTCGGTGATATCCTGCTATTACCTCTAGTAAAACATCGGAGCTTATACATACGAGCTCGTAGAGTAGGTATTTTATTTTCAATGCATACGAGTATATCATAAACATTATTATTAATAGGTGTGATTGTGTATTTGATGTGAATGTTTCCGGCAACCACGAAAACTATTGTGGAGCTGTGCGTGTGAAAGCGTTGATCAAAACCACTGATAAAAAATATGTTATCCAAGTAAATAAATTTTTCAATGATTTAAAAAATATTTATTTTTGTTATTTAAATGTTTAGGATTTACAAAATATTGTGATTGCGTTTCATAGAATGACTTCTTTACGTACTCTGATTCAGTTTGTAAGCATGTCATCCTTGATAAAAATATTCGTTCAAAACTGAAACATGAATTTAAAACTGAATATAAATTATTTCGTTTGAATGCGTCAATCAGGCTGTATTACCTATGCTTGATTGAATAGAGAATGAAATCCATATATTATGTGTTCTTAAATGCCCGATAAAAATATTGCGTAATAGGTTTCAAATAGAGGTCATTTTGTATTTAATTTTAGCATTTTTCAGCGTTTTTATTAATGTATGTACACTGATTACTGAAATATTTCTAGGCCAACTGCCGAGGGACTATTCGCCAATTCCTGAAATGGGCGACGAAAAATTTGTGGCAATTGAAATCGGTTATAGCTTAGAAAAAACATGACAGTATTTATAGGTATCGAACACCAATTTTCAATTTTTTTTTTTAATGTTTTATAGCCTAGCATTTGACTACTATCTCACCTGATGGAAAGCGATGATGTGGCCGAAGATATAGCATGCATGCCTAGAAGATACCTATTCACTCTTGACTTGAAGACTGCCAGATTATACCGCTCAGGAAACAAAGACGCAGGCAATGAGTTCCACTCCCTCGCAGTACGGATGATAAACGTAGAAGCGTAACGCTTCGAGCGAGCTGGAGGTATGTCAACCATGAATGGATGACGTTTGACTGTTTGTCTTGTTGTTAGATGGTAAAATGGGCTTGGGGGAATTAACTCGTATAATTCCTGCGCGCACTCTCCGAAATGCAAACGATAGAAAACCGATAGGCTCGCTACCTTACGCCGATGACTGAGACTCAATACCATTAAAAGCGAGTTAATTGTAAGTATTTTTTTATATATCTTTGATTGGTCAGCGTTTGACCATTATCTTACCTGATAGTAAGTAATTATGTGGTCTAGGATGGTAAACACGCTAAGCTTAGAATGACTGTTTTTCAAGGATAGCTGCCGTAACATCATTATCATCATAATGTAGATTTTTCTACTTGCGGTGAGAGCTAAGACTGTGTTTTAGGTACTAGCCAGGCGTGCTAAAACTTTAATAAAAAAATAATATGTGGTAAAGTAACAATTTGGTAGGACATTAAAGTAACTCATTTTAGACCTATTTTGTCTCGGAGTCTATATCAACAACGGCTACATATTTATAGCTGTAACTTGCATGTTAAATCATCTTATTAAACAATACATACAAAATAAAACAAATATTATGAAGAAAATTATGAGCAACTAGCCGTGCCCCGCGACTTCGCCCGCTATTATCAAGTTAAAAAGTACCCTATGTGTTAATCCTAGCTATAATCTATGTACATTCCAAATTTCATCCAAATCCGTTAAGCCGTTAAAGCGTGAAGAGGGAACAAACATACTTACACACACACTTACAGACTTACACACAAACTTTCGAATTTATAATATTAGTAGGATTAACCTATTAGGCAAATGTAGGCGCGAGATCTCAGTTCGGGACGAACGTAACATGTTACCTCCTATCTAAAACATAGAACCAATATTGAAACATTCCTCTGACACCGGACCTGCCCAATATTATTACGGACCACCCTCGTATCACAAAAGTATGGATGGAATGCTCCCAAAGATATTGTAAAAAGTTCCGACGTTTCTACAAGCAATGAACCCAATTAGAAACTTGAGGGTCCCATATTACATCCCTTCTACGAGTCAGTGGGTCGTGAAATTTATAACACCCTTGTTGGGATGTGTCAATAGGTATTGACAGTATGTGTGTCACGTGGAAAGTCACTTGGAAAGGGTGTAATGATGGAAAAGTAGTGATTTATTTGTTGGAAAGAGCTTGGGATTATGTTCGAGAGAATTGTCGCAGGATAAATTTAGACTACTTAAAGAAATAATAGTAAAATATGGAAGTCTTCAAGTCTAGAGTGAATAGGTATCGTCTTGGTAGGCATGCTTTATCTTCGGCCGCATCGTCACTTTCCATCAGGTGAGATATCGGCCAAATGCTTACCTATCTGTCATTAAAAAAAATAGACTCCCGGGTTATCTTTGAAAACAAAAACATTGTAAGTTGAATACAAAACCGTTTTTGAAAGGTATCTACAATTTTATTACGTTTTCAGACCTATGTAGAAGTAGAACTCTTTCGCAGAATCCGCCTGGTGAAGTACCACACCATTGCCAGACATTCAGCCGCCAAGCAGTGGTGTGCAAACATTACTGTGTTTTGGATTGAAGGGCAATGTTTCCAATGAAATTACAGGGTTTAAAGTGATTTAACTACTTATATATCAGGGTGACGAGCGTAGTGTTTTGCCGCACAGAACTTTGATCTATATATATATATAGGTAGGTATGTGACACTGAACTGTAATGGGCAAAAGTGAAGCTTACCATCAGGTGAGTGACTTGCTCGTCCATCTTTCAATTATGTTTAAAAAAAGAACCCGTGGGTTGAAAAAAAAGCACTGCAAATTGCATACGATACCGTTTTTAGATAATCGATAAAATCTTATATTTTTTAATATATCGAATTTTGTAACTAATTTGTGAAACAGCTGCTGTTTTTAGACCTACTTTGTCACGGGGCTTATCTAAAAAAAACGGATATACATATATATAAAGTTGATAAGTACTAATGTATAATATCAATTAAATCCTGTACTTGGACAACGAATACAAACAGTTATCATAAAGAATAAAGTCAAAGGTAATTAACGTAAAAAAAATATTTATCAAGTAAAATGTAGACACATTAACTCTTTTCCGGGCAACCCACTGGTTGTACAGACAGTAATCTAATAGATCGCTGCCAGTTGGTAAAGTACAAAAATACTTACAGCATTGCCACGTCGAATAGCAATGCCTATATCTTTGCGCAAAGTGATTTAATTAAAATCAAGATGGCAGGTTCTGAAGCCACATAAACTAACTTATGCAGTGCAGCAGATAAAAATTAAATGCATAAAGTCATTATTATTAAAGTTCAAAATGCTTATATATATAGTAAAATTATACCTTCCTGATTTTACCGACCTTACCAACTTAAGTTAATTGAATTTTTCATTGAGTTTACTCCTGTAACAGCTATCAAACACTTTATTCGAGGAAGCTTATGAAACCTTTGGCGCATTTTATTACATTTAACGAGTTAAAATATCGAACTAACTTTTAAGTGACTTAAGATTATTTTTCAAAACGTTATGAGAACAACGTCGAAGTGATTTGTGAAGTTTATCACGTAGCTTTTTTATGCTGCATAAGTAAATTTTTGATCACTATCTCACCTGACGGTTAGTGATGATGTGGTCGAATTTATGCTTATTTATAAGATACTAGCCGTGCCCCGTGGCTTCGCCTGCTATTATCAAGTTAAAAAGTAGCCTATGTGTTAATCCTAGGTATTATATATGTACATTCCAAATTTCATCTAAATCCGTTCTGCCGTTAAAGCGTGAAGAGGAAACAAACAAACTTACACACTTACACACAAACTTTCGGATTTATAATTTTAGTTCCTACTAATATTATAATCTATTCACTCTTGCTTCAAGGCCGTTTAGGGAATAAAGCATTTGTGAAACTTTTAAAAAGCCTATCTTAGGTATAAGCTATGTATAATCCAAATTTCATCAAAATACGTTCAGCCGATACAGGGTGAACAGAAAACAAACATACGTGCACATTTACATACAAACTTTCGGGTTTTAAATACTAGCGTGATTTGGAATGGTAATGTAATGGTATGGTAATGGACAATGACTTAAAAAAAATGTATTACAATATCTTTAAAAATAAAATCGTAATTGGCAAAAAAATATATGTTTGAGTATCTAATCATTCGAGCGAATAGGACGATATTTATTATTTTTATTTTTTCTTTTAGTCGCGAGTGAATAGGCGTCTTCTGGGCAAACGTGCTCTATCGTCGACCGCATTTTCACTTACCATCAGATGAGATTGCGGTCAAAGGTTGTCTATCTTGAATAAAAAAAAGACATATCTTTCAGTCAGAACTAAATTTTTTTGGGGTGGTACTGTAGATGAGCCGTATCCTTTAAATTTAGGCTAACGACTAGTTTCTTCTCATAATCGTAAAGAACATATTCTCGTTCATGCCCCAGGTCCCAGACACACCCATTCATCAATGATGCAGAACGCAAAAACACGATAATCGACCGGCAGACTCTATGATGAATGTTGTATGAGTACCGTCTACGTCATAATGAGTTAACAGTTCTGAGCTTGGATACAAGTTTACTCAGTAGTAAATTTAGAAAGGAAAAATTATACTATCGCTTGAGACAGAGATTGAACCCACGGCCATAGGGTGTCATGCTGCGCATAGCCGCTAAACTACTCAACGTTCCCGTAAGACATTAATAATAAGGAAAGGATAATTTCATTAGTAGCTCAGAGTAGCTAAGCGGTTAGAGCAATAGGGCATGACACCCTATGGCCGCGGGTTCTATCCCCGCCTCAAGCGTTAAATGTTCATTTCTAATGCAATTATTACTTTTTATTTATTTTACTATTTGCACATGAATTATTGTAGCATATGTTATCAATGACTAAAAATTGAGTTTTTTCGTGAATTTCAATTTTGCGGTTGATAAATTGTTGGAGTTACGATTTAGCTTTAAGGTGACTTGGTATCGAGTTGGCGGACTGGAGCCAAACTGTAGCCTTGTAGAATTGCCTGCATAACCGCGTGCGCGCTTTCATATATTTTTTAAAATTAATCTTACCCTTTTACAAAAAAATTAAGTTCATAACAAGGTTTGAATGTTTGTTGAGATTACAGCCAATATTTTTTGTAAAAAATATCTTTTATAGAAACAGAATAAAGTTGATTCATTCCACTGACGGAACGGGAAATTTGGTGTTTTTTAGCAAAGTTTAATGTTTTTTTCTATAGAGCCAAATTTATTCAATCGTGTATCGCTGAACATATCCGAATAAAATATTTTGTGAACATTTATAACACATAAAAAATGCTGTTTATCGACCGTTTTTAAAGGTCAAATCTTTAATATTCGTGAGGATGAATCGTCCAATTTGGAGCCTACTTCACCTTAAGTCGAATAAGTTAATTTGACCTAAGTACAGCTAAGTACAAATACATGACGTACCTATAAAAAAATTCATGCATATTCACTATTGTTAAATGATTTTAACAATAGTGAATATGCATGAATTTTTTCATCCTGTAATAAAATAACAATCAACGAATAATTAGATTACCATTACCGATATTTGGTTGACATTTTCATCGCTTGTTAGTTGTTAATTTAATATTCAACGCGATCCATATGTTTCATCCCCAAATGCATATTTTAGTTAAATAAGCGAAGCGACTACATAATATAGATATACCTAGAGGTTAATATAATTTATATATGAGTAATTTAAGAGTGTTTAAAAATGAATGAAAATATGCGTCGCCGAGTTTCTTACTATGTTTCTTCTAGGCCGAGTTTCTTCTCGAGATGGCTGTAATTTTACGAACCTGGCAGTAGTCATTAACATTTATGAGTGCCTCTTTGGGGCCCATTTGAATAATCGCATTTTAATTTAAATAAATACCATCTCGTAATAAGTAAAGTTTAAGAGCGGGGCCGTATCAATATTAAATGAAATAATAGTGAAAAAGGGTTTAGAATTTTGAAAAGTATAATGTTGTTCGTAAAATATTACCCATTAGGGTACTATATTATTAAAAATATTCTTTCACACTCACAGCTCCGCACTAAATTTGATAACTTGTATCGTAGATGCCGGAAACATTCACATCACACACAAATACAACCAGAACCAGAAACACAAATTTTCCACGGGGAAATGTTCCCGTCGGGAATAGAACCAGATATGCTTAATAGGTGAACGCCCACCCAACTAAACCAACGAGTCGTTTTATTTATATTATATAATCACCTAATTATTGGTAAAAGTGACTTTGTTTTATACTACATAGTGATGATAATACCGAGCGCTGTGAATTCCGTGGTGAACTCGTCTAATGATGAGGATCAAACATCTACCTACAAGAAAATAGATTGTAAGAGAATCTGTTTCATTTATAATTAATCGATTTCAAACAAAGGTAGAGGTTCTCAATTTGGTCTATATTTTTTTGTATGTTTGTTACCTTAGGACTCCATCTTATACCTAAACCGATTTGGGTTTTTTTTGTTTGGTAGACTTTTAGATTGGACTTATAAAAATTTCATTAAAATTTGGTTCAGTAGTTTGATTTTAGACTCGAAATAACTTAAAGAAATAAGTAATTTGAAACGAAGCAAACGAAATTGCGTATTTTTCTTTGCTGTGTCTATTTCGTGAGTGCCACATATCTCCAACGTACTATGTGAGATATGGATTTGTTGTTTGAATGAGTATCTCATTGGTCTCATGAAAAACTAATCATAATAAGTAATAGGGTCTTGGAAATTTAGTCGATGTAATAGGATTTTGGTATAAAGAAAATGTCTCTAACGTCTTAAACTAAAATAAATTTAAGAAATAAATGTGATAGAGGCCTGTAATGAGAACTGGCTCTCAAGGATAGCAAACCGTTTTGTATTATTTTATCGATAGGTTTTCTACTTGAAGGATACTACTTATGTGTACACTATAGCAAATGAAGTAGTTAGCCAGGCGAGCTTTAGATACTCTATAAATAAATAAAAAGTAGATTTAATAGTTCAGAAACGAGCCAATTACTTCACGTTTGTCTTTCTACTGTTGTACGGTTGTCAGCGGTGTTCAGAAGCCATACAAATAAAATACTGATCCATTCCGGCATCTCTATAAACAAAAATTTGGTTATTTCTTTTCCTCTGCGATCGCTCTTTACCAGTTCACCTTACTCAGGATAATAAACCATCTAACAAACACCTGTACCTATATATGTATTTTATAAGATTTTTATCTTATACTAGCCGTGCCCCGCGGCTCCGCCCGCTATTATCAAGCTAAAAAGTAGTCTAATCTTAAGTCTAAAGTCTAATCTAATTCTAGGTATAATCTATGTACGTTTCAAATTTCATCCAAATCCGTTCAGCCGTTAAAGCGTGAAGAGGGAACAAACATACTTACACACCTACACACAAACTTTCGGATTAATAATATTAGTAGGATTGCTGTATTTATTTTGTTTTTTTTTATAAAGTAATCATGTTTTACAACACATTTCGCGGTGCCGTCAACTGTATTTCCTGAAAAGTTTAATTTGAGTATGTTCAAAAAGGGAATAAATAGGTATTTACTGAGAAATCGTGCCTTATCTTCAAATCGTTGCTCTCCAACAGATAATAGTCCTCCTCATCGATTTCGATGACGGTGATCCCAAAAATTATTCATTGTTTTTCCTTTCTAATATGGCTCGCCAGACTTGTTCTTAAATGCCCTTCGACACGTAGGTACTATAGACGTAAAACACCAATTATGCGGAGAGAGACGTAAGCCTTGCTACACTTATGCATACTACTCCGCGGGCCAATTTTGCTGTATCAGTAGCCAAAAGCAGGCGTAGTCTCTAATAAAAAAAGATTTACCACGTAACAACTAGTTTTATATAGCAAAAGACTTAAAATACGGCACAAAAGAGAGGCTATTATCTAAAGCACTGTGGCTATCAAGAGGGCTTGTCCCCAAACATCTGTAGTCAGCGGTGTTCAGAAGCCATAAAAATAAAATACTGATCCATTCCGGCACCTCTACAAACAAATGAATGCAAAATTTTGTTACCTCTCTCACAAACAACGTAAATTATGCAAGCGGTGTCCATTACATACTTTATCAGCGAGACACCCCGCTGGGAACAAACAGATATAGAAACTAGAAAGGGTTGGATGGAACTCGGAAACTTAGTTATATGTTCCAACAAGAAAATGAGTGGCAGTCTGTTCAAACAAAACATCGAAGTAACTTCCTATGAGAAATATTGTAATTGACGAACTGGGATATTGTAAATAATAACAATTTAATGTTAACTAACACAATGAGCACCGATACAAACTTAGGGCTGACTTGTGTCGTGGGTGCCAGAAACATTAAAATTGCATACTATTACGTTCGGGGTGGGTGCCAAAAACATCGCATAATAAAACGCCCAAAACCAGATCCTCAGAATAAAATTTTGTGGGTCACCCCAAAGAGCAAGTTCTCCAAAAAATTCTAGAGATTTAAATATTTTATGTCCCTTAAAATAAGATCAAACGCGAATAACACATAACATGCCAAGCATGCCAGATTTACATCTGCCCGGCTCATTCAATGCCGTTCTTCAGTATTTCAATAAACGAGAAACATAAAAGACTTATATCTCATTACTTTTATGTTAAGAGCTTCATGTGAATTTCTTAATTCCCTATAGTATGCAAGATTTTTAATTTCTAATAAAGCTTAGCCTATTTTGTGATTTTATTGAATTTGCATGTTTTGTTAAACAATGCGGAATCCATCCAATTGCGGAAACTCGACCACAACATGCAATCATACTAAAAAGAGGATAACATATCACCGGTAAGTATTTTATTTAAATGCTGTTTTTTAATAAAAAAGACGGAGTCAAATTATTCACTACAAGAATCATAGTCGTTTTATCGTCACTTTACTTACCATCGCTGCGTTAGTTCTTCAAAGTCCGGAGCAGTATGCCTCCACTCAATTTAACTTCGTTGTTATCAAACTAACTAGAAGGTTTATTTCCGACGCGCTCCTTCCAGGTGTAGCAACTTCTTCAAACATCCAGACTGATGAATGGCCAAATGGTCCCCTAATTGAATATTAAATGCGGCCGTCTACATTCAACCTCGAGCAGACAGCATGACAGGGGTTAACAGGTCACGAAATGGCAAAACACCCTCGGCTTACGGATTACTTAGTCCACACTTCACGTCACTAAGCCACGCCACACGAAGAATATTTTTAGAATCCAGATGTCGCATTTTATGAAATAATAAAGGCGGAGTGGATGTTTTCATCTATATTAAATTATGACTCGTAAAGGCACCACAGCCTGTACTTACTTGTCTTTTTTCTCTCGTCGCTAAGAGATGGAGACATAAAACCGCACTGCATAAAACAGGACCGTAATGTGGTAAATGTTTAACACGCTCTTAGAATTATTAAACGCATTAAAATGCAAAGCTACAAAGAAAGGATATGAAATGGAGTTCAAAATAGAATAATATATAATGATATAGTTTATTTCACAGGAAATATTCTCATGAAATATATATACATATATATATATTAATTATTAACGACCCAGTTGGCGCAGTGGACAGGTCTCCGTCCACTGCGCCGTGGATCCTGGGTTCGATTCCCGGCAGGAGCACAAATTCCTCCCCAAGGGATATTTGTGTTTCTGGTTCTGGGTGTATTTGCGTGTGTGATGTTAATGTTTCCGGCGCCCACGATGCAAGTAATTGAACTTAGTGTGGGGCTGTGAGTGTGAATGCGTTTGTTTGTTTGTTGTTTGTTATTAAAGTACCTTACCCCGTTACATCATTTATAACTCGAGAAGGGCTGACCAATTTTTATTATCTTGAATTTGTTGGATTTGTCTCCGAATAACAGAATAACTATTAAAGCATTGGAGAAATTCACGAAAAAGATATTTATTTAAAATAAATTCATTTTTTTCAACATGTTCTATGGAACGGCATTTTATAATTTTGAACAGTATTACAACTGTCATACTATGTCTATGAAGGATATAGGATACTACCTAACTCTATTTAACGGTGATATTAAGTAGAACTATTAAGTAGGTAATACTCTCATGTAGATAGTACTTTTAAGTGACACTCAGCCTTTTAACAACTTTGATATGTTTTGAAGAGAGTTAGAGCCAATTTTCGTTGACTTTCCGAAACTTTCTTTGAAGTCTACGTTCATTTATAGACAAAGGTTTTCAACCTCTGTTCAAATTAAAGATTTCATTATTTTCAGGACACGGTTTTGACCTTTGGAACACAATATTAGAAATCTAATAAATGAAGTACTTTTTCGATATCTGAAATGTTACATTTATTTCTAGTTATGATATAGATGTGTATCTAGTGAGGAGATAAATAAGGTTTTTAATTAACTCTTTCTTTATAATAGTCGATTCACAACATGCACTATTATATTTGGGACTGGACATCAATCTTTAGTCGTTTATTTGCTTATTGTGACATTATATACATATAATAAATTATACGGCTTGACTCACGATTTAACATCCCCGAAACCTGGGTCGTAACAGTCGATCCTAAATCGTGAGTCAAGCCCGCACAAATCTAAACAGTAAGATTTTTTTAATGCATTATAGACAAACATTTGACCGCCATCTCACCTGATGCAAAGTGATGATGCGGCCGATGATGTGACATGTTTATCTGGAAGATACCTATTCACTCTTGACTTGAAGACTCCCAAATTATACCCCTCGGGGAACAAAGAAACGGGTAATGAGTTCCACTCTTTCGCCGTACGGATGATGAACGTAGAAGCGAAACGCTTCGAGCGAACTGGAGGTATGTCAACCATAAATGGATCACGTTTGACAGTTTGTTTTGTTGTTAGGGGCATGGTGGAATTAACTCATGTAATTCCTGATCACACTCTCCAAATTATTAGATTTCTGTGGTCAAGTCGTATCATTTATAAATTATAATAGGTATGTTTAACTAACGAAAACTTTAATAACGAAATTATATACATTTAATTGAAAGTATAATGGAATAATCTACAGAAATCGCAATAGACTGCAGAAACTTTGTTTACTCTTACACCTAAAAAAAACGCACAAGGAAGTTAATTTCATACAAGTTGTCAAGTTTAAGACAGGCAAAGCTTTATATAAAATGGTGTGATTTTAACTTTAACTACCAATTAAAGGTTGATTTATTGTTAGACATTCATTTGCTACCCATCAAGAACTGATTTACTTTTTTTTTATGCTAGATAGGCATCACTGACAATTAATAGCGGTAGTCTATAAAAGCGGAACACAAAGTTTTCCACGTTCAGGCCCGTTCCGTATTGTCTTAGTCTTTAAAGACACGTAACGCAGGTATAATTTGCTCAATAAGATTTTTGACCTTTGCACATTCTATCATTTCTTTGGCGAGTTATTAATTATTCCTATATAACTCTGCTGGTTTGAACTTTACCCGAATAGTCATTTACCGAAACTTTGAATCGACTGTCGTATCGACGACGTGACAATTCGAAGTTCAACGCCCGGCACAAACAACCATGTTCTTTTTAGAAATGTCATACACCTGGATTATAGACATACTAGCCGTGCCCCGCGACTTCGCCCACTATTATCAAGTTAAAAAGTAGCCTATGTGTTAATCCTAGGTATAAGCTATATATTCCAAATTTCATCCAAATCCATTAATAGCGTGAAGAGGGAACAAACATACTTACACACAAACTTTCGGATTCATAATATTAGTAGGAAGTAGGATGGTTGTTAGTCGTAAGACAACAGTCGCTAAGCCTATCCAGGTTGTTTGCTAGTCGCTATGGCAAAATGGATATTTTTATCCGTGTTTGGGCAACCTTAGGTAGCTAAAACGAGACGAAGTTTAGTTCTAAGACCTGAGCTAAAGAAACTTCGATATAAGACCTAAGAGATACATTTTCTTTAAAATAAGTCAGGAATTTTGCACGATATTCATAGTGCATTGCTGATACTATAATCTTCAAAACAGTGTAATACTTTGAACTGCCCGTTGGCTATATTTGGTGCGCGTTCGCTTTCACAGCAAGGGTATCGCGTTTAATTCCGGCGGTATCACAAGGTTTCTCCTTAAATAAATTTGTTTTCCTGTTTCTGGTTGTGATTTTGTGCGTGTGTGACGTGAATGTTTTCAGCGCCCACGACACAAGTCGAACTTAGGGGCTGGGAGTGTGATAGTGTTTAAAAAAAATACGTTAATATCCAGCATCTGTTTCATTCTTCCCGTTAAACGTTCACATTAAACGCGTCTTGAGCTGATAGTCCTAGAACTTGCAAAAGTCGAGCCAAAGTATTTACTCAGTCGGCCTCAGCAATAAATATCCCAATCTAAGGCACGAGCGTCGTTTATGGCCAAACTTTTGCTGTTTGTTGCCGCAGACAATGCCACCCTAAAGGGCACAAATTCAACAATAACAGACCCCTTGGAGCTAAACAATGTGGAGGTGGTTTGGCGTTAATTATTTACGTTTAGTCTTAACACTTGGCTGGGTGTTCGCTTAATGCATTAATCAAACGTGGATAAGTCTAGACATCAAAGTGAAATGGTACTAGAAATTGGTATTCATCAATTAACTTGATAGATTTCTGAAATGAAGGATTAAGTTTATAACTACAAATGAACAATGAGTTTAATGTTATTGACTTGAGTTATATAACAGTGGGAAGAAATGATACATTGTAACAGTAAACAAAAAGTAATACTTGAAAAAGTTTTTTTAAACATAGCTTTTACTTATTGTAAATAAAAAAGGACAAAAAAGTTCTATAACCAGAGAACTTGTCAAGCCGAATCAATCGAGCCCAAACTCGGTGGGTTTATATTGTTTAGTTCAGAAGGTCCTATGGACATCTTCCGTCTCCATCATCAGACCAGCTCCATGGTACTGTATCATTGTATTGTCACCGAAGAAACATAATAAGTTTGTTTTCTCTTCACTCACATGACATTTGAAATGTACCTAATAGTACCTAATAATTAACACATAGGCTTTTTAAATTTATTAACGTGGGTAAAATCGGGGGAAGCGGCTAGTGTTGTATAACGTTTGATATAGAAAACTGTAAACTTCATTTCATAGGCTATTATCTTGAGTACTTACCTATACTAAATTGTGATAACCTTTTATGCATTCCAGAACATGTTATCAACATGTGTCTCTAGATAGTAAATTACTTATTCTGCGCGTATGAAAATAAAGACGTTTACTGTTTGTATTATTGTTATTGGACACGCACACTAACACATTGTCATAGGTATTTAGGTTGGCCAACTAAAACTGTGGCCAAACTATTGAGATCTGCCTCCCTTAATCCTGCTCGTAAAGTGGTTGCACGAAGATTAGTGATCTAACTTTGTATAAGTCCATGGAGACGTATATAAAGTGCTTACCCCTTTATCCTCAAGAATTAATGAGTTAAAATTCGAAGATCCCTCAATGCATTGCCATCCGTAAATATGTCAAATAATTATTTAAAATAATATAAAAATGGTGGATTTATAAAAACACCAATTTATATTTTTGTGTTTCGGTTCTGGTTGTAGTTTTTCTATTTGTGTGTTTGATGTGAATGTATCGAAGTGCACGTTAAGCCGTTGTTAGTCGTTAGGCTCCAGTCTTCAAGCCATGTCAGATACATTGAAGTGGTTTCAAAATCCGATCAATTGCCTGGACTGTCCATTAAGCTCAATGACAGGTTTTATATTATAATTACACTGGCAAAATTGACATATAGGTATATAACAGTTTATGGAGCCAAACTTTAAAATATCCTTCATTAAAAATTTAATATCGTTTATGGGTCCTTAAGAGGCACTTATGAAATTGAATGATTCGCGAAATTACAGCCATCTTGAGAAGAATCTGGCTAGAAATACCACGGCGCATTATTTAATTTTTTTTTAAACACTCTTTAATGAGTAATATGTAGGTTTATCTATAATATGTAGTCGTCTGAAAGCGCTTGTGTACAGAAAATAACTAATACTATTCCTCTATTAGATATAGAAATGCCTTATCAATATTTTACTAAATATAACGCAGGCAACCTTACATCTCATAAAACCCATGAATATTTTAGAAGTGGAAAGCCATAAATTGAAGCCTTTATGATACTTTTTCCCTTACCCTAATTCTCTATAATGTTGGTAGGGTCTTGATGTACTAATATGTGTCTTTGTAAATCTTGAGGTGGTATGATTTTCATTGCGTCCGTTTGGCAGTTAAATAACTTCTTTCTGCAAAGCAGTAACTACACAAGTAATGATAATAATCCCGTCCGGTTGGCCGGGTGGCGTTTGCAGCGTCATAATTATTTTGGAATGCGGCTACTAAAACGTCAAGGCTAACACGAAATCACTAAAGAATTAGACTAAATTATTACCACAATATCTATGTTGATACCAATATATATGTACCTTTAGTGTAATAACACTAATATTATAAAGCAAATTGTTTGTGTTTGAATCTTTGAAACGAAACATAATGTTTTTTATTTAATCTCTAGTATTGTAGTAGTAAGCATTTAAACTATATCACCCGATCGTAAGTGATGATGTAGTCAAGGATGGTAAACACGCTAGGCTATAATGACTGGCTTTGTTTTGTCAACCCTAAAGGATTTCAATTATTTCTGTCTGTGTACTCTAGAATGTGTGGGTATTTAAGACACTGGAAAATAGGTACATTTTTGTCTTAAATAACGCAGGTGTAGTCGTTGGGCGCACTAGTACAAAACAAATAAAATATATAGATCAAAACGCATGCAAAAGCACTTTAATATTTCACCAAATCAGTAGGGTCTTACACAGCTCTTACTAAACCATTCCAAAATGTCTTGAACGGAATAGTTGTCTGGAACTACCGGAGCATCGCTGAAGGGCTTCACCGTGGTCGTTACGCCTCCATCACCAGAAAGTCCTCCTGACGTTGGATAAGAGAACGTTATGACAGGCTGCTTGTAGTCACGATACAACTTCGGAGCTCCGTTAGAATCCCAGGTCAATCTCTGCACCTGATTTTGCCACCTTAGAACGACAGACGGATATAGGTCTGTAGCTATCAACGTTCTAAATACGCAAGGATAATTCAGTGGTTCTCTCACTTTCTCATTTATCTTCTCATTGAATTTAACTTCTATCTCACTAGAAGCGACTCTGGCGTCACACCACTGAATAATTAAAAGTAATAGAGCAAGGAACTTCATCTTGTCACGTTGGATTTGTACCCGTAAATGAACCGCTCGTTCATTTAGCTTTATTTTAGCTTTAGATAAACCGGCTCGGGAAAGGTCAAGTTATGTTTGTGCAAGATAAACAAACTGTCGGACGTATCAGTTTAATGTTGTTTGCGAATGATTAATTTTGTTTTTCGTTTTGTTAACTTAAATTATATAAAGATAAAGGCTATTAAACTTTTGGTAAGTTTGATACGTTATACATTATTAATAACTGAGGTGATGATGAGGATCGGACATCCTCGAAACCTAGATCGCTTGAGTCGACCTTCAATCGTGAGTAAAGCTATTTCATTAATAATTTGCGATGGCTTGTCTGACTGGCTTGATAGCTGGCAACTGTCCCATGGGAAGGAAAATTGCGCTCCTAGCGGGAATTGAACCCAGGAACCACGGCGTAGAGAGCAGAGATTTGCCTATTGCGCTAACTGGATCGTTAATAATTTTGTGGTCTTCTTTAATCTTTTTTCAATAAATTTTAGATGTAAAATGGTCCGAACAACATATATAGGTACATAGATAATAAAATAAACTTATCCAACTAAATTGTTATACGTTTCTGTGAGCGTTATCTCTCTTTCCGATAAGTGAATGACGAATAAACCGAATAAATGTAGAGAAAATAAGACGAAAATATTATTTGCTTTCAGAATTTCTGCCCCTTAAGGCTTTTTGTTTGTATAAATTGAGCTGTTACACGTATATCAGGGGACAAGGGTGAATCAGGGAATGTATGGATAATGTTGGAGATGATATGACAATTTGATCCTTATAAAACCTAATATATTCGCTTGTAGATAGATACTAGTTCACTTGAGATGAAATCCTAATAAGAAGAACTACTACGTATTTAAGGTCAGTGCATACGCCAAACGAGATATGCTAGTCAGATTAGGAATCTAAAGACTTCGAGGCAGGTTATATAAAGTGTCAAGAAAATAACACTACAAACATTAATATATTATCTCCAGCTCCAAATTTTTTTTAAAGATTTTGACCAACTTAATTCTCTTACGAAAAGAGGTCATCGCATGATTATCGCAAGAAAAAATATAGAAAGCTATAGATATAACCTAAGGTAGTTTTAAATTGTTTTCTTTTGCCATCTTTGCAAATGAAGTTATTTGAAAAATAACTTCATTTGCAAAGTTTGTTTTTTTTTTTGAAAAATAAAAAAATTTAAAAGACAGTCTAAAAATACAGGACCCTCTTAAAAGTTTTCATACACTTGACACTGATCATTGATAAATTTGATAGAGGAGAGTACATTTAAATACTGAAAGATCTCTGTCTTGCTTTGTACCTCCTGTATTTTATTCGCTGTGAGCAGGACTATCGACTATGGCTACCAACGTTACTAATCTGGGGGCTACAGACCCAAAAAATATTATCTACTAGCCGTGCCCCGCGGCTTCGCTCGCTATTATCAAGTTAAAAAGTAGCCTATGTTTTAATCCTAGGTTTAAGCTATGTACATTTCAAATGTCATACAAATCCGTACAGCCGTTAAAGCGTGAAGAGGGAACATACTTACACACAAATTTTCGGATTTATAATATTAGATATTAGTATTACTTTGATGTACGTTCTAGGCACGACGCCGACGCTGAGTCTAGCTAGACCATATAATATAATAAATTGTTGCCATATAAAATTCTCAAACTATGAGTTTCACTGGCACGTTCTATTGCTTCACAATGTCTACTGCCGCACTGTTAGTATCCCAATGTGGGAGTAACTTGAATTAATTAACCCCATCTCAATCGATCAACGACTAAATTAACTTACTTAGGCACCCGCATCGACCTTTGCTAACATATGGGTGCTCCGTAATCTTATATAACTGAACCGATTAACAAAGTTTGTTTCCTCTGCGTCCACTATTAAAATAAATCTGGTTTACTACTTAATTGCTTCGAAGAGCAATAGTAATAAGACCCGCACCGCAAACAGTCGTACATGGTTTTGAATATTACAAGCTTGAGTTTTCGTTTAAGATTACATCGTGATGGATTAAAGTATAGTAGGGAATTTTCATATGCTCGCTGGGCTAGCTACCCTGTACATATTAAGACTAAGTCACAGTCTACCATCACCCTCAAGAACTAAGACGATCGATAAGACTTACATGGTGTTTTGACAGACGTTCTTTTTTCTTTATTTGGTGTTTCCTTTATGAAAGCAATCTCATAATTAAAACCATCGCGAGTATTAAACATAAAGAGACACATGTTTAAGATGGCTTCAATCACGTAAAAATGTTGCCATACGTTGTTGTCGACTAGTATTGAACGAATTAGTTGTCCGTTGACTGTCGATATCTGCAACCATAGGTATATCTAGAGTAATCTAGAGTAAATTAAATACTTCGGAAACCCATTGATATAATACAATGTTACTTACTAGCGGTACCCCGCGGGTCCGCCTACTATTATCACATTAAAATAATAGCATATGTGCTAATCCTAGGTCTAAGCTATGTACAAGCCAAATTTCATCCAAATCCTTTCAGCAATTAAAGCGTGAAGAGGGAACCAACATTCGTACACACTTTCACACAAACTCTCGGATTTATAAAATTACTAGTCATGCCCTGCGGCTTCGCCCGCTATTATCAAGTTAAAAAGTAGCCTATGTATCCTAGTTATAAGTTATGTATATAGCATTAGCCATGCTAGGCAGAACTATATTAATAAAATTTAAACGGAAAATTATTTTTTTCAAGCGATAATTTTTCCTTAATCCTTCGAGAACAATAGCCGTGGAGCGCAGTGGCATAACCCATTTTATCAATATAAGCTATGTACAATCCAAGTTTCATCCAAATCCTTTCAGCTATTAAAGCTTGAAGAGGGAACAAACATACGTACACACTAACACACACACTCACGGATTTATAATATTATAGTAGGATTCAAACTCGGATCAAAAGCAGTATCTATCTTTCCGAATGTTATGTTATGTTCATATAAAATTCATTGAAACTCATAAAAGTAATGGTGCAGAAAAACTAATAGTATTACATAACGATGCCACCTTAATTGGCTGGAACTAATCACCTCCGCGGAAAATTGCGAGGCCAACCATCCCCTCGGCGAGGCGGTTCTTCTGTTACAAGCCTTGAAAAATAGAGAATTTAAAATTCAGATTTCCGTGGAAGCATGCCAGCAGTGCTAGCTGAAAGAAATTACCACAATCTAGCTAAGGAAAGACTAATTAAACCAGATAAATAATTAATGTACTTAATTGTAGAAGACTTGTGTGAGCAAAGGGTAATTTTACTTTATGTTAGGTTGCTGTGTTCTGGATGGTAGCCCACAGTGCTTTGGGAGATGTCATGTGGAAGGTGAATAATGTGTTCGTTATTTGTTGTTAGGACTTAAGAACGTTGTTTATATCTTAATTTTAGAATGAAGTTAATGCAAGATTAGTACAATATTGAAATCTTCAAGTCGCAAGTGATATGTAATTTTACAGGCAAACGTGCTCCATCGTCAACCGCCTCGTCACTTACCATCAGGTTAGATAGTGGTTAAACGTTTACCTATATTGAATTTTAAAATAATACAACGTTTGGGTCGAAAATATTATGTCATCGTATTTTGTCTTAAGAAATATCGCTTTCTATAAATTTAAGTTAGAAAATATTTATACAATATATAAATTAGTATCTTCCTTATTGTACCTACGCTTTTATCTTAAATAATCTTAATAGTAACATATGAGTATGTAATTTAGGTGCTGTTACATAACTTCTGATAAGAGAGTGTTCAAACATTGGCTTAGGTGTGACTGACGCAAAAAAATCATTTACACCATCCGTTATGAATAGAGAGCCCTTTTTTTTTATTGTACATACTGTTCAAAGCACATACAGAGCCTCAAATCTACAATAATTATTCTTAAATCTCATTTCTTTTTGATTAATTTACGCCTCTGATTAATGACGTTTACAATTTAGAAGTAACATACTAAAACATTCCTTTGAACACAATCCTTTTTATAAAATTAATGAATTCATGATTATGCCATTACACACATCTTCATTTTTGTTGATAGATTCAGTAGCGCGTCACATTGACATAGAATAATAATAATAACTTTGACTTTTTTTATATATTGACATTATAATTGATTTAAATGTATTCTCTAATTATTATTATTGTATTGCAATGAACATGAACCCACGACATAAATGCTGTCTTTAATTTCATTACAATTTGTTTTTCTGTTCATTTTAAATGCATTTTTTTTTAATTTATTTACATAATTTATGAGGTGAATAAATGATGATTATGAAGTCTTCAAGTCTAGAGTGAACAAAAATCTTCTCGCCAAGGATGCCTGCTTTAGATAGGTTAGATATTATTATCTCAGACTACAACGTAGCTTTCTATAAGCTGAGATAGAGGTCAAATGCTAGCTTATAATACAATAGCGATATATATAACTTAGTTAAAATACAAAGCAGTATTAGAATTCGTAACTCGATAGCACGAACAGTCGTTAGTTGGAGTGAGCTCGACCGGAAATTGGAACCGCTTCGCCGGACACCGGACGGACCGGACGCTGAGATAGCTGCTCAGGCGATTCGCTCACAAATTAATATGAAACCTAATGCTCGTTTCAAATTTAAGTAGAGCTGGTCGTGGCATCTGTGAACATTAGTTGAACTATCTACCGGTACAGAATACAGTCGATGCGGTCACAGTGGTACTATATTGTAGCTTGTATGTGTAGGTATGTGTTTATACCGCTGTATATCTTCAATGCCTCGTTATATTGAAATGAAACAGGGTGCTGAACGCTGGTTTATAAAAAGATTTCACACTCACAGCCCCACGTTCCGTTTCGAAGACTTGTATCTTGGGTATCGGAAACATCCACATAATCACACCCAGCAGAAACACATAATTCCCTTTAGAAAAAAACTTGTGTTCGAACCGAAAATACTTTTCTAGACTATCGTTTGACCACTATCTAACCTAATGGTAAGTGATGATGTGGTCGAGTATGGTAAACATACTCAAAATCGTTGCAGAACATCTTATATTTCATTAAATAGGTATCTTCTAGGCAAGCATGTTACCGCATCGTCACTCTTCATCAGATAATATAGTGGTCAAATGCTTGAATATATCTAGCTTACAAAAAACATGTTAATGGGTACTTTAACTTCTGGTTATACAATCTGACGTTACTTACAAACTCAATAATCACAGTATTTTATTCAGCCTCGTTTATTAATTAATAATATAACACGCTTTAAGAAGAAAATCCATGTTATTTCCTCATAAATGTGTATTCCGACAATATCCGAGAATTCCATATTCAAGTAGATACATGCTACCATCTGTACAATAGTATCATTTTCGTGATATGTAATGTGTTCGATACGATATCAATTTCTAATATTAATGCTGACATTTGATGTAGTATATATGGTCGATGTTTCTATGCATGGTATCTTGCTTTTACTAGTACTGAAGTCTAACTTTTCAACGGCAACATATTATTTTAATTCAGAAGTCAGAGTGAAAATTATTTTTAATACTATATCAGTAAGCATTTGACCACATCTCACCTGATGGAAAGCGATGAAGATGTAGCATTCTTTGCCTTGATAGCTTTTAATTAGATACCTATTCACTCTTGACTTGTTGAGATTTTTATTATAGACTAGTTGCGCCCCGCTGTTTAACCCGCGTAAGTCTCGGTCCAGCGAATTCCAGCGAGATTTTTGTAGAAGAAAAAATAGCTCAATTTAAAAGTCATGAAATCAAAAACAAATAGCTAGCCTAGCTATCTAGCTGATATATATCTGCTCTAGATTTAAAAAGTTCCATATAATAAATATCAAATAAAGAACACGGATAAGTCAATCCACTCCTTCGCTGTTCTTACGATGAAAATAAACAAATTCTTACCGATCTATCGTCTTTTAAATTAAGACTCAGAAGCTTATATTTGACCGAAAACATACATAAGGGGCCGCTTCTGCTTCATACAACTTGAAATTGATAATTACTAGTATGTGGTTGAGAATCTGTCTCGGTATAAAGTACTGCCTGACGTCCCCAAGGATATCTTATAAAACTGCACGCAATCAATTCCTTTGGTACCCAGACGTATGAATGCGTATTACTGTCTACCCACATTTGATTTAGGTAATAAACTTAGTCGGTATAGCCTTATGAACATAGTTCAAATAATTACCACCCACAGGGAGCAATCGATTTGTGGGAATAATTTACTACACCCTGTAAATTACTGGCCCAATTTACGTGGAACGTTCTGTTCTCTGTACTTTACTAATTTGGGCGGTACATTACTTGGGCTTTCTTTTCTCGAGGATTTACGCTTAATCGTGTTCGGTGAATGACTTACTTTGAAGTTTTTTTTCAATATTGGTGAATGTTTTGCTTTTGATCACGTAACATATTTCTTGCATATACTTTTTTCTCTTTTGTTCAAATGTTGGCCAGTGCTGGTTTTAAATATAGGCTAACATTCCTCCATATCTATGGACCACTCTTGTTAGAGACGGTGCGATCGTTTCGTTTGACTATATACCCTACTTTTACTTGTTCCTGTTTTTATAACTACGGGTGTACGGCTACTAGTGAGTTAGAGTGATGCAAAAATGCTGAGATTTACTGAGATTAATACATTATTCTAACTCACTGGTAAACTAAGACATAATAATCAACTAAGTCCCGAATTCATCAGTTTATAATCAGAAGGCTTGACATACAAAGCGCCCGAGGCGCGCGTACAAGGCGTGAGCCCAGTAACTGCCGTCATAAGAAAAAATTACGTAACGACTTTTTTGTCAAAATTGAATTATATACATCAGAAATGTCTTAACTATTTAGTATACTACTATGTTATGACTTGTAGCAGATGCGTCTTAATTAAAAGTAAGATTTAGTAGGTTGCGTTTGAATATTTGAAAACTAAAAAAACATTAGTAGATGCCTCTATTTTTCCTGATTCCGATGATGTATGTAACTCTATTTTGACAAAAATAATGTATACAAAAACTGAAGCGCGGAGGGAAGAGTCGCAGGCGCGTCAGCCGCGCGTCCACTCTCGGCGCTTTTTATATTAAGGTCCTTTAGGCGCCATACATTTTACCTTTACAGCGCCCGGGGCGCACGCCTCAGGCGCTTTGTATATTATTATCATGTCCTTTAAATAGCTATTTTGTTTAACATTGACTTAATACCTGTGTAGTATTTTATATGTGAGTTGTTCATACGTGGTCAAGCAAATATTTGGTGAAAATCGGTGCAGCCGTTTTCCAAATAGAGGATAGATTTTTAAAATTTTTATTTTGTCACAAGTTATCATTTATATTAAGTAGTCAAGACGATACTTAGCTGCTAAGCCGACTCCATCTGCAGGAAATACCAGTCAATAAATGAGTCCTCAATGACTCGTAAAAAAAAGCTCTCCCGAGGATTGTTAGAAAAGACATGTTACTGGTAATAAAAACTGTGCCAAATATATTATTCTTTAGTCTTCTTAATCTTGACCAACGGGTGGACAACGACGTGATCCTGTAGGTTTTCTTTTTTCCTTATAATAGCGATTTACTCTTTACCGTGTAGTTGCTAAGAGAAGGAATACAAGCCATTGGCAGACGGTCGTTGAGTCGTCGATGTAGAAGCGGTCGTTGGAAAGACCTAAATGCGAATAGCACAGAACCGAGATGTTTAGCGTAGAACCCTTATAGCAGCTGATAATGATGATGAATATTGCTCGATTGAAAGTTTGACTCATGATTTGTTTATTTTCCAGGTTGTTCCTGTGTCCGTTTCACCTCGACGTACGGCAAAGAGCGCGGAACATTCAGCAGCCCGGACTATCCACGCGCGTACCCGCCGCGGCTCGACTGTCTGCTCTACACCTTCCTCGCCGCTCCTCATCAGATCGTCGAGCTCGTATTCACTGACTTCGACATTTATAAGGAGCATCTAGAGTGAGTACTTACAAATTGCGGAAGCTTTGGATGGGACCATTTTTTAGTTGTACTGGTGTTTTTTCAGTGGTTGATATGGCCACATTTATTAATTTCTTACAAATGTTAAGTCAGTTGCAGCTGGTTTAAAAATTAACTCTGTTTTGTTTTAAAATTTAACATGACGCACATAATAGTAGATTGTCTCTCATCCATTGGAATAAGACAACATGTTTGTTACGTATAATTCCCGTTAATTAATTAATTATTTATGTTTATTATTGGTCATTATCTACATACACTTTGAGCGCTGATTGAGCTACAAATATGCTACTTAAATGATTACACGAATAAAGTAAAGTTTTATATATTATTATCGTTTACTTTCTAGTTTTACAAAGTATTAGGATTTAGTAGTTTGTGATAAAATGAAGCGTATTTTATTTGATGCAATTTATTACTTTCAAACTATAACCATTTCAAGTTAATAAGACTTATACAACTATAACTTATGAAAGCAATCAGCAAATTACTCATTGATAACTGTTACTTAGCAAATTGCAGAAATAACATTCAAAACTTGTTTGAATGCAATGAATAGAGCAGAATATCCATTAAGATATTGAATATCGATGAACATTGTTTTAGAAACAACGAAAACTTTTACTAAAGGACAAACTTTGGAAAAACAAATGCTTTGAACGACGATGAGTCAAACTTAACTTTTCGATTTGCAGAATGAACGATGGTCTTAATGGATTCCACATTTTCCCAATAAAGTCCCAATGTCTGAAAAGTTTAAAACTGTTCAAGCGATCGACTTTTGTGCCCAAAATATTTTAGCCCGTGTTTGTTAGCCATTTGAAACTACGGTAGTTTTAAATATAGGTATAGTTACAACAAGAGTGCATGCGCGTTACTATAGTAGAAGGGTCAGCCAATAACGTACCTTGAGTTCCTTTTTTGAGCTATCCCCGCTAGCTTTCGGATTAGTCACGCTTACAAAATTGCGCAACTATAGGAAGTAAATAGCGCGTATATATATTTTATCTTCTCGTTTGTTTTCACCGGTTCGTAGAAAGTAATCTCAATTATAAATCATAGAAAGCGATCAGGACACTATATCCAACAGATAAGTTTGGTTTCCTCGAATAATGTGGAATATTGAAAGATGTTGATAGAGTGAACAACAACAAAAAAATCAAAAACGTTAATTAATTGTGCAAAAATATAACGTCACAGGAATTATACTCTTATTTTGGCAAACTCATCAGCTGATATGGCACATTCACATTTTAATTTTGCATAGATGAAGAGAAAGATTAAAATATGATGGGGCTGACGTACCAAAATAGGTAACAGTCCCAAATAAAAAACGCGTGTATTAAATAATTAAACTCAAGCAAAGCTTAAAAACCCGACTTCATCGCTTTATCTTCGGAACTTTAATCAGATTAGATGTACTAAACACGCATAATCAGAAGATATTTCAAGAACTACTGATCAGATCTTGATCAAATTTAAATGGAACCAATTGGAAAGCAACATCTTTCAAACAAAAAAAAAATCATTTCAAAATCGGTTCACGAGGAACGAAGTTATGAGGTAACTAACACACATAAAAAAAAATACATTCGACTTGAATACCGCCTCCTTTGTGAAGTCGGTAGAAAAGGGCGTGTGCGCTCCAGTGCTAATCAAATCAATTCATCAATAATATATATATATATATATTTTAAAACAAACGCATTCACACTCACAGCCCCACACTAAGTTCAAAGACTTGTGTCGTGGGTGCCGGAAACATTCACATCACACACACATTACACCCAGAACCAGAAGCACAAATATCCCTTGGGAAGGAATTTGTGCTCCTGCCAGGAATCGAACCCAGGACCCACGGCGCAGAGGGCGGACACCTGTCCACTGCGCTAACTGGGTCGTCAAAACATTCTTATTAGGTACTTAGCAAAGTTAAATTCAACGATGTTATCTTCAAAGGGCTGATGAAAGAGGTCAGGTACACTTACATTACATTTAAATGGTTGTACGATCTTCCTTTCTATTTTCTTGTCATTGCTATAGAAACTTAGATAGTGGTATCAAAAACTTACAACTAAATACTGCAATACGTATCCTGTTCAGTGTGGCGGCAAATTTTTTGCTATGTGAGCCATATGTAAACACCACATATCAATCGGCCAAATGAAGCGTTTAAATTATAAGTCAATAATCGGGTAATTTATTGCATTGTAAATATGTATACTTTTATTCAGTCAATGAACAAAAATCGCTGATAATTAATTCAATGATTACATATAATTTATATTTTGTAACTTTGATAATATGTGAGTAAACAGATTTCAGATAATTATTAATATATTAATGATGACCTCTATAATTAATAATTTACTGTAAAATTTAAATTACTTGACAAAAAGGAATTTAAGTTACGTAAGTTTAACTCCTAACTCGATGGTAAATATAATTATTATTGATGACAAACTACCTTACCAAATTATAATAGCTGATAAAGCTTATGTGTTTTCATGACATCTGTTGACATCCATCCCAGCACGCACACATGTAAAAGTACTGTTATAGAGACTGCGATGATGCTATCTTATCTTATAAATACGTATATTAACTTAAAACGTTAACTTTCATTCACGTCATGACCGATGCCAATTAATAGAAGAAGAAAAGTCAAGATGTCATTAAAGTGGAACCTTTGAATATACTATGTGCAAGTTGTAAGCATAGCAGATTCAAGTAAAAGTTCTGGATTACATTGCTCATATAGACATTCACTTATTTTTCAACACACCCATATTGTTGGTACCTTTCGGGAAATGCAGATGAAGTGCAAGCGTTCCATTCTTTTGTTGATTTACTTATAACTACTATCAAACTTCAGACTAATACTATAAAGGCAAAAGTTTGTGAGTGTGTTTGTATGTTTGTTAATTCATCACGCTGAAACGGCTGGACCAATTTTAATGAAATTTGGAATAGAGTTAGCTGACACCCTGGATTTTGCGGCACTTAACCGGGTAAAATCGCAAGGCGCAGCTTAGTTGTTCTATAAATCAAATAAAGACGTGCTGCAATATAGACCTAGCTTAATGGTCTTCCATGTATCACATTTATGTATATACTAAGCAAATCTCTCACCTATCTCAATAGGTGCATCCGCCAAATCCTAAAGATCTTCTGACCTGAGATTATTGGTAATGTACCTACTTGTGAAGGTTGGGGCCAGAAAGGTCCTATAGATTTGCAAATCCGGCGCCTCAAGATGGAGCGAGATATATCACACTTTGCGCTATTATATCGCAATTTATGGTTGACATATCTGCAGTTCGCTCAAAGCGTTTCACTCCTTCTTTTCATCACACTTATAGAGAACGAGTGGAAATCATTACCTGCACCTTTGTTCCCCAAGAATTATATTTTGGGAGTTTTCAAATCGAAAGCAAATAGATATCTTCTAGGCAAACGTGTCTAGCAAATCTTCGGCCGCATCATCACTTTCCCTCAGGTGAGATAGTGGTCAAATGTTTGTCTATACAGTATAACAATAAAAAAGGGGAACGCGAATCACATCCCCAGACAAGTTCTGGAATAGGCTGACGTAAGCTTGGCCGCCCGAAGCAGACCTGTCTGCATTCGGTAATAGCAGAGGCGAAGACAATCGGGCTGGCCTGAAGTGAGGTAAAGCGAACAGCCCTACATAGAATGGAATGGAGAAATATAGTATCTTGAAGCTTGAAGATCTTAAGTCCATCGACCGGCAAGCAAAAAGACTCATTTACGATGATAAGCTAGTCGAGTTCAAATAGATTAAGTTCAGAGTCTCGGTTTGCTTATCACCGACGTAAGATCCCAAGCCTACCGGTATTCTACCGTTTACATTTTGGAGAGTGTGCGCAGGAATTACACGACTTAATTCCCCCATGTCCGTTTTACCATCTAACAACAAGACAAACAGTCAAACGTCATCCATATATGGTTAACATACCTCCAGTTCGCTCAAAGCGTTTCACTTCTACGTTTATCATCCGTACTGCGAAGGAGTGGAACTCATTGACCTCGTCTTTGTTCCCCGAACGGTATAGTCGTGGAGTCTTCAAGTCAAGAGTGAACAGGTACATTCTAGGCAAGCATGTTACATCTTCGGCCGCATCATCACTTTCCATCACCTTCTATTGTGGTCAAATGCTTGCCTGTCGGGCATGAAAAAAATTCTACCTTTTGCCCTGAGGTGAGGCCTTTTGATTTAAGTTAAAGAGTATAGGCACTGCCTATTCAGCACGAGTAATGCTTACTATATATCAGACGTATCGCACGTCATTTTTCGTAATAGCATAAAAACAATATTTTATTACCAATTTGATTTATAATTTACTCATCACGATTTTAACAAACGATCGCAGGAGTCCTGGTGACCTGTAATTCAGGTTGTTATCTACCTACTTCACATCACCAGTCCCTCTTTATCTTAGACCTAAGCTCGGCAAACAATGTTATTTAGAAAGATAATAAAAAAAAATTTATTAATCGATATCAATTGTGTCACAAATATTGAATACTTATGCTGCTTTATTAGGTTTTTTCAAGCCCGATAAAGTTTTACAGAAACGGACGTAGTCTATGAATGTTTTTCCATCTTTTACGATGATGGGTGCTTCATCCAGAGCGTAGTCAGCTTCTTTCTCGGTGAAACGGTCACCCCAAGTCATAAGGTCATGACGAATCCTGAAAAATATTTAAAAAAATGCGTATTATTTCTTTTTTACTTATGTCATGCTAGTATTAGACCTTTATCTGATAAAATCTAATACGTCTATATATATTTATATATAATTCTTCTGTATGTGTAAATGTGACTGAACTCCACCTAAACAGCTGGACCGATATTGATGAAATTCTTAAGTGGGAATTCAAGAATGGTTTAGATTTATAATTCGATCCGATAAATAATGTTTGTTTAATTTACACGGGCGTAGCCGCGGGAAACAAGTAAACAATAATTTTCTAGAAATCAAAAACCAGCGTCATCGCTAATGCCTTCAAGACATGTCTTTCTGGTCATGTCCTCTCAATCTAACAGAAAATTTCCAAATAAGACATGGGAAAAAACATTAACCCCCTTGTCTATAAATACGTAAAATTTTTGATAAACCTTAAATGGTTAAAATATGTTTTATCTTACTTGACGCGTGTTACATCACATCAGTCCAATTAATATATTTTTGAAAATCGGCTAAATGTTAGTTGTTATTGAAATTAAAATGTAGATAGCACACAAGACCTGAGAAAAAAAGAGAGTCACTATTTTCTGTCATATTTTAAATATTCAATTAGAATAACTTTCATTTTCGCAGCCCAACAATAAGTTCAAACGCCTGTATTGTGGATGCCGGAAACATTTAAATAACACACAAAAACGCACTCAGAGCCAGAAACATATTTTTTTTAAGCTCCGGGAATCGAACCCAGGACCCGCGGCCTAGAAAGCAAATACATGTCCTTTGGGCCAATAGAGCCATCAATTTCAATTGCTTATAAAAATGTTCTTATTCCTTGTAACGATTTTACACAGCTCTTCACAAACTATGAATATTTCTCAACCTCATAAAAGATCTTGGCGATGTAAAAGTAGAATCACTAGATGAATTCTAATAATCTTGGAGCCAGAGGGTTTATCCAAGTAAATTATAATTTAAGCAGTCCGTTTATCATTTATTATGACTTGAACATGACCAGATAGTACCTGATACCTTTCTCACGAACATGATTTATTTATAAGGGACTGTTACTTTCTACTTCTTTCTTACTCGTAAATCATTCATTAATTGCAATAATTTAACGCTTAATTATATATAAAATTCACAATAGACAGGTAAGTAAGCATTTGACTACTGCCTTTGTCACCTGATGGACATTTTTCAGTTTTCCGCTTTAACGGCTTCACTATCCCATGGGTTGTATATGTATTTTTAGATCGATGATATCAGTATGTAACATGAATAAAGTCGCGTGTAGGTGATTTTTCAAATAAATTTTGAAATATTTTATTTACTTGCCTTGTCCCGCGGCTTTGCCTGCGTTCACCAAGTTAAAAAGTGACCTATGTATTAATCCTAGTTATAGGTTAGTTATAGTTAGTACCTACATTTAAGGTTTCAACCAAATCCATTCAGCCGTTAAAGCTTGAAGAGTAATCAAATAAACAATATTTACACACTTACAAACTTTCGGATTTATACTATTAGTGTGATCTTCTCAATTAAGTCTAAAGTGTCAACTGGCTTTGACTAGCACACTAAGGCCGAGTGGCGATATCGTTCTTTGAGTAGGTTTACTTTGTAAGTGTGTGAAACGTCTCATATGTACTAAAAATATGTTCGCAATCCAATTAGTGTTTGTTTAATGTTTTCTCTAATGTTCCATTTACTTGCAAATTGGATAGCTCCCAAAACCGATCTAAATCACTAAGATATTTTGTTGCTGTCAGAATGAGCAAGTCGTGCGACATGAAAATGTTACACAATCTTGATTTACTAATGTTTATATAGCAGGCGACAGGAGCATACAGATATTAAGGTCGTTCGATATAATCCGCGTCAATAAATAATAATCCTTTAAAAAAAATAATGAAATCAAGCTTTAAGCAATTGTAAATAAAAAAGGACTAAAACATTAAACAACAGAGAACTTGTCAAGACGAATCAAACGAGCCCAAACTCGATGGGTTTCATGGATGGTGGTCCCATATACATTTTATCGAAATCGATCAAGCCAAAACCAAATTATAAGCGGTGAAGTCGGTTTTTTAAGCTTTGCTTGCTTTTTCTATTATTATAACTATTTTAATTTTATTAAGCTAAGAATCAAATTAAAATTGAGAACGTATATACTGGCGTAATATAGACAGACCACTTTGCTTATTTATTTGGCGCAGATGCTCAGTATTTAAATTCAGATACATTTTATTGTAATACAAGATGTGTTCTGCGAAAAGCATCAATGAATAGTAGCCTATTTCCTATTCCAGAACATATAAGCGATGTATAACAATCAAATTTTATTTAAATCTGACCAGCAGCTGAACATCGAATGCTTGTTAGTGATACTAAATAAGTATCCCAAAATAGGGATGGATCCCTGTCTAACGAGTACATTTTGGTAGATCGTGAAATTTCGTGGCCAAAAATATATCGGCAAAAAAACTGAAAAACATAGTGGACTTGGATGCCGCTATACCCTGTCCAGGCTACGATAAGGCCTTATAAGGCTTAAATGACATTGTTTTGAACTAATTTAATGCGTCCCAGAGTAGTTTCCTTCCAGCTGACGGTGCTAACGACTATAATGAAACAAGCTTTAGTACCAGCGAGATTACGCGAGTTCCCCATTCTACTAGTTTAGAAGCCACTAATCGCAACTTACACACACGAGAATTTGAATTAATTAATGTACTCGTCTTTCTCTTTAATTATTAATTAAAGTGAGGCTGCTAAAGAGATTAAACTTGTTGTGTAGGCAGTTTATAATATTATCTAAAATTCTGGAACATATCGCATGCGACGGTTCAATCGTCTTCAGATTGTCTTCGAGTTGCTCGTAGTTTCAAATGTAAGAAACATATTTATTACAAATTTATTGATTCATAAAAGACTTGACAGAATATTTGACTAAAAGTATTAAGCTTATGATCCATGATAATCTTAGAATTTGAAATCATCCAGTGCGTTTAAAAACAGTGGCTGAGTTTGGATTCTATTCCAAACGTATACTAATAATTTATGAGTTTATTGCCACAGAAATCTTAATAATTAGGCACCTTATTATTAAGATTTCTGGGGCTATCGCCTTGCTAATTGTTAATTGAATAAAAAACTTTTTACAAATTTCAATTATTTTAGAAAAACGCTACACCAAAACTGAAACAACTGAACCAACCCGAAATTATAATACTGAATTTTTGTGAATATAGTACATAGGAAAAATGGGAACATAGATAAACTTTAATAAAACGTGAAATGCAACTGTTATCGGTGATGCCAGTGAAGCGTCAAATGAACTCGAAAATGATGGTGATTTGTAGCAGTTTTTTACCTTTCTTCTGATATGTATCCCGAGTTGTCCTTATCCCAGCGAGAAAGTGCGGCCACGAGAGTCTCCTCGGAGTCTAGTTCCAGAGTTTTGTACCCAAGGAGGTTGACAAATCCATCAAAGTCCAGTGGATTTGGAGCCTATAAAAAATAAACTATTAGGTTGGAAAAATTTAAGTTGTTCAATTACACTTCGCAGTTTTTAAAATGTATCTTTGCTATAATTTCTCCGAGACGAGAGTTAGTATGGTTGTAACGAGAAAAAACTATAAGGTAACTGTTTAGGTTTTAGGACGGATTGGATAGAAACAAAGATTTTCATGAAGTCTTCCACTTTTCAGATATTAAATTCTACATTCAACTCTCGAACTCGCTTTGAGTGAACATTATTAACTCAAAGTGAATTCCTTCTACATTACTGTTTGGTTTTCTGATGTAAGAACGAAGAAAAGAAAGGAATAAATGCAATAATAAAGTTTATAAACACACAAATTGTATAAATCTGAAAGTTTGATAGTGAGAGTGTGACACTTTGAATTAAGTTGTCCCTTAAAGACTGGATCATCTACCTCATACCTCATCATATACCTATATATAAAAATTGACGTTTGTTATTTTCACAAAGTCGAGTACGGCTCGAGAACGGCTCAAAAGATTTGGCTAATGCTTTATTTGTTGTATTCGTCATTGTCAGGGCAATGTTTGCATGTATTTTTTTTTAATCGACCGTAAATTGCTCCCGCGTGACGCCGGGTGGATTGCAAGTTTGTTACATAAATAGTCTAGCTATACCATGATATAGGACCAAACATAATTTTTGCCTTTTTTCCGATCATAGCGGCCAAAGCTTCAAGGCACAGCGAGAGTAATGATGAAACTTATGACATTGCTCCCTTTTATTTTATGTATTCGTACCTCACATACGCGCATATATATATATATTTTTCTTTCACACGTTTAACAATTTTTTCAGTTCTGCAAGACGTCGACATAATTACTTGACATGCCTTTTTTAGACAGGTAATTAATGAAGTTTGCTTGTTTACTCTAAGATTAAACAGGAAAATTGAAAAGGGGTTCACGCGTATAGCCAAGGATTTCTGTTAATTTAGAACTTCAAAGTTCACGAACCCGAGGATAAAATTACAGTAATACGTAAACACAGAGCATAATTAGGGTGGGTGGCTGTGCCAAGTGGACCCTTCGTTATACATAATTGGAAACGTCATGTGATATGTTATCATTCGAAGCGATACAATAGGTTATTAACATGTACAATTTTATTTGATATTTATGTAAAAGAAGTGAGGTTCCATTTCGCATTTGAGCATTTGTGTTATTGTGCTAGTATATGTGTTAATTTACTGTTAATTTACTAGAAGAAATCAATATTGAGGAGTATATTATTATATATTTCTATAATTTTCATTTAAGAGACCATTTGTTTAATGAGCGAAGTGGTAATAATAATATTATTATATTAATAAAACCTTAGGTGTCCAAACATAAAAAAACAAACAACGGTTGCACTCCGGGAGTGCCGACAGAAGTGAAAACTTGAACATTTTTCGCCGCGCGGTAGAAAGAGAGGGGAATATTACTTCCTCTCCTTCGTCTTACAAATTTTCGATCAGGTTACGGACGCGATTAATTTTTTTTTACTCATCCCAAAAAAGTACACAACGCCGCTAAAGAAGTTTTCACATCAAAATGCGTCCCACTACTAACGTAAGAGATGTCCGTTTAATGTTTGGATATGCTTAATATTATTATTATCACATACCAAAGGGCCTTTCAGCATTGGCTACAGCTCCGCTGATGCCTAACAATGATCTAGAAATAGACCCGCGAGTTTAAATAAATAATATATTTTTATATACAACCTGTAACAAAAAGGGGTAGTAATACTTGGTGGTGTGTATGTGTATCGTGCCAGGAATCGTTTGCCAGAACGAAAATCGAAATCGGACATAATTTTTACAATTTTACCGTACAAAAACTTAAATTATATTTTTCTAATACTTTTGACAGCCCTACAGTTACATGTGCAGCAATCGGAGATATTTGTTCTGCACAAAAATTTAAAAAAAAAATCTGACAACCCTACGATTACACCTGTGGCGCGTGACCTTAACCATTGTTATGGCCACCACTGTCAGATGTCTAGGTCCAAAGGCTATATGGTGTAGAACGGTAGCTGATGAAATAGGGTTGCAAATGACATATTATTTAGAAACTTTAATTCATCATAACTCCATATTCATGCTGCTGCCGCACATTCAGGTGTTCTTGTTAGACTCCATATAAGTAGCTAGATGCGTGGCTTGAGTATTACTATACCATTTTGTTACACATTGTATATATATATATATATATATATAAATATAAGTAATGCAAAACATTTATATAATGTATTTATATTGTTTTTATACAATTATATAAAAACATTTATATATATAATAATGCAAAACATAAAAAGAAAATGTCGTGATAGTTTCGTTAGCATACCACTACCCTATAAAATACCCTACCTAAAATGACTGTCTGGAATCAAGCCTAGAACTATAGAGTTCTAGGCTTGATTCCAGACAATCATTTTAAACACAATAATTTTGCACAAAGCTTGTTTGATATGTTTATCTGATTTATGTTATAAGATTGACAATAAAGCCACAAGGACATAAAGATTTGAACTAAATGCAGAAATGTAAGTCAGGGAGCCGTAGATAATTGTCATGAAAGCTTTCCTTATTTCTAAAGGCAGCGAGCTGGGAGCTATATTGTTCAGAACTTCAAAAACCTTCGGCTCAAAATAAAAATAGTTGGTTATCTTAATGGAATAAAAAGCACCAATGTTCCTAGTTACATAATATTATTTATATATTATTTATATGAAGTCTTTTTATAACTCGGTTCTACTTTGTAAGTCTTATTTAAATACATTTGGTCTCCAATATCTTGATGGGCATGATTGCTATAATATGGCTAAGGTAACGTTAAATCATTCTTTTATATATATATAAAAATCAATTGACGTTTGTTTGTCTCACAAAAACTCGAGAACGGCTGAACTGATTTGCATAATTTTGATTTTGACTTAGTAAAATAAGTTCGAGAAAGGTTTTAAAGGTGAGAAATTATAAAGAAAAACAAACAACTAGTAAAAACAACTATGTTATTTACAAACTGTTCGTACATGTCAAAGATTAGACACAAAATTAACTTCTGAACGCACTATAAATATTTGACCACAGACAAATGTGACATATATTTTTTGTCAAATATTTGTGAATCCTTGGATACTTTCTTTATATTTATTTATATACTCGTAGATAAGTTCTGACAACTTGAACTACCCGTTTGCTTAATTGGGTGGCGTTTGCCTTCTAAGTATTATGAATGTTTCCGGCACCCAAGACACAAGTCATCGAGCTTAGTGAGGGGCTGGGAGTATGAAAGCGTTTATTTATTTTACAAGTTTTATTGGCGTTGTGAAGTTAGCCGGGTCAGTTAGTATATAATAAGTAATTTATCCAGTACATTATTGTCCCGTCCTCCCTATCAAATCAATGTCGACTGACTCGGTGCCAGCTGGCTAATCGTGTATGCACAGCAAGATTAATGGTGTACTTGTAGTGTTTAATCTTAATATGGGAACTTAGCTATAAAATAAACAGTCTAGGTATCGATAGATGAGCAAACTTTAGCAAAACCTTATAATACAAAACGATACTGACAAATGTATTTCGTACTTTGATCACATATATTACGCCGTACGCCGAATTTGACATAAGTTAAATTATTAGGCGGCCACTCGGTCTTTTTACACGTGACCCCAACAAGTTTCTCCTTGTCCACAACTGGTGTCACATGATAAATGACCTTTCTAAGCTTATGAATAAGCATCTTCTATGCAAACGTGTCCTCCATCGTTGCTAGCATCGTCGCCTACTATCAGGTGAGGTAGTAGTAAAACGTTACCTTATTTTGAACAAAAACAAATTTTAAAAAAAATCTTGGAAAGCGGCACTAAGCTATGGCTAAGCGTATGCTTAGAAAGGTATTTTGCCAAATGGCATCATTTGTGGTCAAAAGGAAACTTGTTGAATTAAAAGACCGAATGAACGTCTAAGATTTTCCGCGTTTCTGAAGGACCCTGAAATTATTTGGTAAATCCGCCAAAACCACTGCGAATACCATCAGGTTAGTCAACAAATATGGATAACACTCGGTAGAATTTTCTCACTCAAACTTTTTAATTACATATGTTACTTACTTCCGACATCATGTTTCGTACGGCCTGCTCGTCGACCTGGTCTCCAAGACTCACCAGGGTGGCTCTTAGGTCATTTAAGTCAATACAACCATCGCCATCCATATCGAACAGGAGAAAGGCCTGAAAATTCTTTGTTATTTAGATCGACAAAACAAAAATTGCTCCAAGTTTAAAATTAATCTTAATTTTAAAATTTATCTTAATTTTTAACTTGGAGCAATTTTTATTACGAAAAGTAGGTCAATACAAAGGTACTCTCGAAAATGGCACTGTAAAGAATCATTTTCTGCAAAACTAATAGTGAAGAAATCAAATGAATATTTAAAAAAGTTATGAATTTATATCATACTAAAAGAAAGTAAACTTATAAAATCCAGCTCAGCCTTATATTCAATTTGTCGTTCTTACCCTAATATATATATATATCGTGTCATTCATCCAGGGTGGTCAAAACTCCACTGCCAACCATTAATTAAAAAAGGAATAGCGTAGAAAAATCACAGGGAAACTATATTAAATTTTTGGTAGAGTTAATTGTCCTTCTCTGTTTCCTCATGTGTGATGAAAAATAGTTTGTACACTTGTGGGTGTGGGTGCAACCGTGTGATTAGCGTAAGTAAATAACAAAAAAATCCACCATCCATTATACCATCAACTTATTTGCGCCCTCACTTTGCTCCTTCATTGGTAATATAACGACGGAGGTACCAGATAGTTTAGATATCAATCGACTAATTATTTACCACACTTAACTACAACTTATACATTAATTTCACATAAATCAATTGGTTTATGTGAAACGAAAATACATTTTAACCAAACCAAACATTCCATTTCCACGTGTTGCAGTAACATCAATCTTTCTCGCGTGTTTTAGAGCCAAAAGCCTAAACATAGTTCGGAAGTGACATATGAGGCTAAAACACGAATAATAAAAGAGGGATATTTGGCAAAGCCGCAAATATATCGAAGATACTCTTTATTTATGGCATTACATGGCCAGCTTTTATTTAAGCGAGTTTCAGGTACCAAAACCAATAAATAAGTATCAGGCGATATTACTTCGTCATTTTTGATAATCTAAAAAGTTAATGAAGAACAGAGTTACAAAAAAAAGTTTATGTTGATCGACTAGAAATGGAAGCATTGAGGAAGTGTGCTTTTATCGAGTTCATGATCATTTCTTTTATTTTGAAGTCCTAATCGATCGACATGGTTTTAAAGAACTGCATAAAATTATTAAGCTGAAAATCAAATAATTTCGTAAAGAGGGTGATACCAGAATATATCCTAAAACGCGCGTTTTTCTAACCGTTTTATTCGATAATCACAACAAATTTTGATAAAAAAAACATTTGTTCGAATGTAATATGGTATATATGAGTCCTTCTCAGAATATTCATAATATTTAATCACATGCAAATTCGATAGTTTTTCTTTTTAAAACCATTTATTCCGGTTTTTTTATATCAGAACTCTATACAAAATAATATGATATAACGTTCAAGTTATATCATATACGTATACTTATCAGACGAATTATTTCTTTAGCTTATTTTTTTTGTGGCGCACTTTCACGCTATTTGAATAAAATCCTAAAAAATGTAAGCGCGAGTAAAGCTTAAAAAAATCTGTTCAGATCTTGATCAAATTTAAATGGGATCACATGGGAAGCACCAAATATCAAATAAAAAAAAATCTAAATCGGTTCACCCAGAAAGAAGTTATGTGGTAACATACACAAAAAAAATTATAGTGGAATTGAGAACCTCATCTTTTTTGTGAAGTCGGTTAAAAATAAAAGATAACCCTTAAGTAACCGCAGAAATATAAATTATGCAATATGCGCCGCTTAAGATATTCTCTAACATTTAATTCACGCATTTTCTTTAAGACATTCATTCTCTTTATTATGCTTAAACTATGAAGTCTAACTATCTCACCTCTTTAAGCTCAAAGATCTTGGTCTCGTCCATCTCTGCTTGAACATTGGCTGGTATGCAGAGAGCCTCCCTCGCCCTCGAAGCAGAACGGGACCTGGACTGCTGGGGAATCGTTATTTCCGTTCCACTTTCAGCTATACCGGTACTGGAATAAAAGCAATCAGTGTTTGCATTCTTTTCGTGTTTCAATTGAGGTAAAGTAACTTAATAGAGGTGACACTAAAGAGTTCTGAAGAAAGCTTTTCTCTGTTGAAAAAAGCTCTACAATATGTAGACTGGAATGTTACGATTTACCTAAACGTTTTCAAAAAGCAATGTTAGTTTTCAAAATTAAAAGCTAGGTCTAGACTATCAACTTACCAAACTCTACCCATATTAGTGCCACCGTCACATGGGTTTCTTGTTTTATCATACACAATCTTTATTATATTATAGTATATATTATAGTATATTTTTTGCGATAAGTGTGAAATATCAAAGCCAAACTTATGTATCAGTAGTTAATATAATTCTTAAAAGACAAGATCTTGTTATATAAATAAATGCATACATAATATTTTTATTGAACTGCATGTTATTAGAGTTAAGATTATTACCGACTTCACAAAAAAGGATGAGGTACTCAAGTCGACTGTATTTTTTTTATGTGTGTTTGTTACCTCGTTTTCATTATATAGTTTAGATGAGTCACTCTACCAAAAAAGGAAAACAATAATCGTGTTAATATGGGCTTGTTTCATATTGTATTTCTATATTACTCAAAGAAGTAAAAGAAGATTTATGGAATTGTGCCGCGTTCACTTAGCTATCCTTTTTAACTTAAATACAGCCATAGTTAGACCTTCAAGTCTATAAATATGTCGCCAAAATTACTATAAATTATGTACGTACCTACCAACTTTAAGCGCTAACCTTTCAGAGATAAAAATATATAGGTATTGTTTTGTTGTGTCACTTCTTCTGCAGTATATATTTCAGTGTATCTGGATTAAGGCGGCGTGTAATAAACGCTGATTTCGTCGTAGTGAACAAACAGAAGAACATTCGGGGAAATTGTTAGCTTGGATTTGGTCGTTTTAAACCTCGAATTAAGATAAGAAACAGAACATTTCCGACGCTTTTTTCAGTTTGTTCAGTATAAACATTCTATAAAAGACTGCAAAAAGAAACGTCAACTAATTATAAAAATATATACATTTATTATATATGCCAATCAAAATGAAAATTGAACCAAGTACAATTATAGCATTTGACCACTATCACATCTGATGGAAAGTGACGATCTTAAATTATCATTATTTTAAATGTTACATGCTGTACATTTTCCGTTCTTTTAAAAAATGAAATGAATAAGTCATTTCATTGTTTAATAAGACAATGAAAAACCTTTTAATATTCAAAAAGTTTATAAAAGACTTATTTTATTTCTGGTAAAGTTGAACGAGAATAATCTAAGTCTAAAGCCCGACAAAAAAAAAGAGATTTGAATTAATAAGATTTTGAGAGTTCTACTTATATTTTCCCCTTAAGAATTGAAATTCTTGAAATTCAATATCCTTCATTTGAGTTGACAGGAATTTCAGTATATTTTGACAACATCAACTAATTGTTTTCGTTTTCGAGATTCCTATTTCAATCAGATATTTGAGTTTGATGACATCCTGTGAATATAGTGTTACGAGAAGATAATATTTTTGTTGATAAATCGTTTTGTATGAAAGTACAAGGATATATTTGTAGTAGGTTGTAGATCATATTTCAATGCTGCGGGTACTGGGTTTGATTACCGTTTACCCCCCAATGCACAATTTCTGGTTTTGGTTCTGAATGTGATTGTGTGTGTGATGTGAATGCTATCCGGAGTACACCCAGTACAGTAAAATATTGTTTGCTCCTAAACTTAAAGTCTTACATTAAGTAAATTTAGAGTAATAAGGGCTGTCTAACAAAAACAGACACTTTTTATTATTAATTATGAGCGCCTTGTAAAAATCAACACATACAATTTTTTTACATATTATATAAAATTGGATTTTTACAATTCTTTGACACATTTTGATTTTCAAGCTGATTGTACACGGATAAAAAAAAATGGGACAACTAGACTTCGAAAGTTCTCAAAAACATATTTTCTAGTCTAAAATCAAATTACATTTACTACTTTCTTTTTACAAAATATTATTTTTGTTATTGTTACAAAATAATTATAGATGTCACATATAACACTACAAGGTTAGTAACAGCAACGAGATATTTTTATTGATGTATGCTGGCGGTAAATAACAGTGAAAATGCTCGAAATAAATAGTTCCAATATGCTCAAGATGCAACATGTCTCTATGAAATCTGTATTGATAAATTGTGGGAATTTCTTACTCTCCAGTGGCCAAGGAATGCAGTAGATTTTCCTTGAATTTCTTTATATCGTCCCGTGCGCTTTCGACTTCTAGGCGGCTGCTGCTTCGCCGACGCTCGCTTTTAGATGTGCTCTAAAAACAAATATGTACTTATTTGATTTACAATACAACATTACATAAATACTTAAACTAGTTGCCTAAATTAAATATTGTTAGTTGTATATGAGCTCATTCTGTTTTTATAAAAAATATTAGAGCGCATGGTTGAGGCAACGCGAATATGCTGGCACTTTTTTGGCTCAACGTATTAGCTTTGTAATTCAGAGAGGCAATGCCACCAGCATGATGGGAGCGCTGCCCACTGGGAAAGCACTCGAGTTACCTGTAAGCTCGGTGCCTCGTAGCTAAATTAGGTGTTTGCTGTATAAAAATATTTAGCTATAGGAAATAAAGGCAATTGGCCCGTAGATATAGATGTTGTATATGTATAAAGGTTCATAAAATGTAGTTTCATATATTATCTAATACCTTTAAACGAGCAATTCTTGTATATATATATAATCTGAATCTCGGAAACGGCTTCAACGATTTTCATGAAATGTAGTATGCACACATATTTTAGGGGTTTCGGGGGCGATAAATCGATCTTGCTAGGTTTCATTTTTAGAAAACGTCGTTTTAACCGAGCAAAGCTTGGACATCCAGGTATATCACTATATTTATATCACTTCTGGTTTTGCTCGCGTTGATAAAAAGTGACCTCTATTGTTTGATAGTGATGATGTTGTCGAGGTTGGTAAACATAGTAGTGTAAAAAAATAATAACAATTAACACTTTTACATTCACAGCCCCACACTAAGTTCAAATACTTGTGTGGTGGGAGTCCAAAACATTTAAATCACGTATAATCACACCTAGAACAACCTGAATTTCCCTAATGGAAAAAACTTGTGTTCCTAACAGGAATCAAACCAAAACCCGTTGCTTAGAAGGTAATCGCGAAACCAACTACACCAGCAAAATAAACCATTGCCAAAGTTAAATGAGTGTTTTCCCAATAATTCTTTTAAGTACCGGCTAAGAATTACGGCACTTTTGCAAGATAAATCCAAACTCCTAACAAGTAATTTTCCGCTTTGAGTTCACTGTACATTTCTTAATGTATTCAAAGGATTATATTTTTTGGACATTCTGGAATTATTTTAATGAGAAAAATTGCAGCTACGATTGTATAACGATAGGTAGATATCATCAGTTAAAAAGTGGACATGAGCAAAAATCGCAGTCCGTCGAGTTAACACAATATCAAATGTAACCAATTTCAAGTTTAACGAACAGAACTGCGTCTCTAGTTGATACTTAGCCAAATTTCTAGTAAATTTTCTGAAAAAAATACGAACACAAAAACAATAAATAAGCCATTTGGCTGTTACGAGGGCATAATACGCTATAAGGGACATGATATACAAAGCGTTCTAGGCGCGCGCCAAAGGCGTTGTGATGGTAAAATGTATGGCGCTAAACGCCCGACGCGCGCGGCCGAGTTTTGTAACTGTCGTCATTAGGAAAAAAGACGTACCTGCATGTATGTCAAAATTGAGTTATATATATGTTCGGAATCAGGAAAAATAAACGCATTTACTATTATTATTTTATTTTTAAATATTTAAACGCAACCAACAAAATCTTACTTTTAATTTAGTCGCATCTGCTACAAGTCATAACATATATTCTAAATAGTAAAGACATTTCTAATGTATATAACTAAATTTTGACAAAAAATAGAGTTACGTCCTTCTTCCTTATGGCAGCGGTATAGCTCAGGGCGCGCGTCTCGGGCGCTTTGTTTATCAAGTCCCTGAGGTCAAAAAAGAAAACAGTATTTGAATTCTACTGCTAAAATTGGAACCCGAGAAATGATAACAAAAACATTGCAAATGGAAACTGTGTTTTTCATCAAAAAGGTTTCATTGAAAATACAAACATCAAGGTACAACAACAACAAAGGAGAGATTTTTACATATACGTACCTTTCTAGAGCATCTAAATGTGAAAGTATTTACTCAGGATATAATTTAAACACAAGCAAACTTTAAAAAAACCGACTTCACCGCTTATATTTCTTTGTATTTCTGATTTTCTCAAAAACTTTTTTGTTGATTTTCTCATAATGTGCTAAAATGTATATGAAATCAACTCTGAAGTAGATCTATGATCTACCTAACAACAAAATAATCATCAAAATCGATTAATAAATAATTGGCGGAATGATCGCGTAACATACATAAAAAAACATACAATTGAATTTAGAACCTCCTCCTTTTTAAAAGGCGGTTAAAAATGTAACTTTTGAAAAATATGAAAAAAAAATATAGACTTCTAAAAAAATAAGAAAATCTAATATATAAAATTCTCGTGTCACAGTTTTCGTTGCCATACTCCTCCGAAACGGTTTGACCGATTTTGATGAAATTTTTTGTGCTTATCCGGTATCTATGAGAATCGGCCAACATCTATTTTTCATCATCATCATCATCATCACTTTTCATCATTATCAACGCGGGTGAAACCGCGGGGCGCAGCTAGTAAAATATAAATACAGCATCGACATTTACAATGAAATGTTTTTCTTTTAACACGTATAGATGCTTCACTAACCTTATCGTCGGTACCATTGTATTCTTCCTCCATTTTAGCTGCACAACTTTCACCCGCGTTTACTTTTTCGCGACTGGACTCTTGCAATTCCAGCCCACATTAAAGATATTATTATTTAGATTAATTAACTTTGCATATTCGCCTGAGATAATTATTTATTTCTGGTGAGCGGATGCACGCAGATTTCGAGATTGCCGGGACGTTCGCCGCAACTAATTAATCTCTAGGCTGAAACTGCTGGAGTTCTCGAGGTAGTGATAAATTTAATTACTAGAGAATGATAACACTTTTAGATTACGAATACTGGAACAGTATGTTCTAGTTTTAGACCACTTTTTTGGTTTAGATTTATGAGACTTAAACCATTTGTTCAAATCGCGAAAGTTTAGAAGTTTTTTATGACTAGCCGTGCCCCGCAACTTCGCCCGCGTTTATTAAGTTAAAAGTAGCCTATTTACAATTCCAGAACCTTTACCATCTACGTCCTAAAGTTCATGATAATCGGTTTATTCCTTAGGGAGATACGTGGTAACAAACAGTCACACACATACTTTCGCATTTATAATATTAGTAGGATTAATCCTCACTAACATAAAACTAACTCAATCGTATATAAATAATTTTTAATAAAGACATGAAGCCTTGTGGACTTTTTCCTATATATTTTAAAAATTTGTACACTAATATGTATCAATTAAAATATTATATACTATGAGTTTTTAGCAATATTGTTCATTATTATCTTGAGAAAAAACAATGTACAATTGCATAGATCTAGTAAAAATATGTTGTACAATGTCTTCAATGTAATATATAATTATTTAAAATAAATGTTTGTATGTTTGTCTTCTATGCGTTCTTAAACCATTGATCAGACTGTTACCAAACTTAGTATAAAAAAATTAAAAAGTTGTAATTTTTTTTTAATTCTGGAGGAGATTACGTCTTTTTGGCTTGGTAAAAAATACATAAACGTAAAGATAATCGCGAATACGAATACGAAGTTATAATTATCTGATTAAGTTTAGATTATGCTTATAAAATAGGTATGTACTTGGCAACTATAAACATGAAAGAAGTAAATCACTTTTTTCTTCACATTTTTTTAAGTATAACACTTGCCGAGTACATTTTATATATGATATAGGAAACCAAGAGGCAGGGTGTAGTTCACTTTGCTAGTATAGTATTGTTACAACATTCTAAGGTTACTATAAATAATTCAAATTGTAATTAAACCAGCCATCACCTCCATCTTCCAAGATTTCCAGGTCAGCGGATTGCTTGTGTTCCGTTTACGTACTTCCACTTGCTTGGAGCTGAAAGGGTGGAATATCTGACTCTAGTAGGGGTTTCTACTTTTCACTTGCAGAGCATAATTGAATGAAACTATATAAGTAGACTCCGAGTATGTTTATGAGTTCCTACACAGGAAGACAAATATTTAGGTAGCCGTTACACGCTTCCACATTATCTTTATGTTATCAGACAACAAGTGATTCGATCATCTTGAGCCGTATATATTTGAAACTAACTAGACCTTATCAAGCAAAAAAAGTATAACTTTATTGGTTTACTTATAGCCGAAGATATGCAAACAAACATCTTAGCGTTTCATGGCTTTACTTTATTTGGAGTTATTAAATTTCATGAGTATATCCTTGGGGACCATATGAATACAATTTATGATTTTGCGGGTATCAGGTCCATCCCAGAACTCTCTCTCTACAGTATAAAAAATGTCTATAAAAGAAAAGATAGATAAAAATAATGATGAAGTGAACTTGAGAAAACCAAATGTAAGAAGATGGTGTAAAACTACAAGATACAAGTTCCAAATCAAACTAAATTTGTATTTTCATCATTGTAACAGTTTGGATTATTTGGTTCTCAATGGGATTGTTATATAAGAATATTGTCATTTTTCTGAAGATTTACAACAACGACCAATACAAGATGCATTAAAAAAAGGATAAGTTACGTAGCGTAACGGGAGAACCAAGAATTTCCCTATACGTCCACGTCTTCTTTGAGTGTCTCTCTTTTAAAAAAGGTTGGCAGTCATCTTTTTAAATTAAGTTCAAATGCGAAAAAAGGACTTATTTCGACCCATTGCCTGATTTTTACGTCTCCTGGCACTGATGCCTATTTTTCAAAATACCAGTCATATCCGGCAAACTATGGAATAACAATAACGTTCTTCGCTATCAGTTTATCATTGAAACAAATATTGGAGACTGCATTGTTCATTGTTTTTTATTGTCTTGTAACATGTGACAATTATGTTAGTTAAGTTTGTCGGAATAAATGATTATTATATTATATTCTATTCTTCTATTCTATATCTGAAAATCTCATCAAAATCGTTAGAGATGACACTTGCATTGACAACTTTATTCCAAGTTTAATAACTATTTTCTGCCTAGACTGCAACTGGTCAACGTCCTGTGAACAGGCTTCATCCCTTATGTAAATAAATGCATTACCAAAGCGTTTTCATAGATCAACAGCAAGCCGAACCGAAGGTGGGAGCTTTCTAATCAACTACAAATTGCAGCAGTTTAGATAAATCTAAATCGAGGAATTGCGGTGCACTTAACCATTTCTTTGGCATTGGAAGACCGCAATTTATATTTGCAGGTACGATTGAGTGTTCGAAGAGTTTGCTTTTCTCGGAATTGGAGGTAGCAGGTTTTAAGTTGATAGGTTTCCTCAACAAATTGCATTCGTTATGTGGGTCTTAGAAAATACTTCGAGGAACGTTCAGGGAATACTTGAAAAGTGGAATTTAGTTTGTTCTTAGAAGAGATTGTGAACTCAGGTAAAATGGAATTATGGAATTTAGTAAAAGAACATGAAGTTAGTGCTTTGTATAAATGTTTGGTAAAACTGATCTAATGTCACATATTTCATCTTCGCGACTATTTAAAATTTTGAATACTAATTTTAAGCTCCCTCAAGTATTTATTTGAACGTTCATTTGAACGTTTAATGTTCAGTTGCTAAATCAAATTTTTGAGAATATCTCCGACGCTCTATCTTGAAAACGTCAGCATCGCTTTTCACCAAAAATACAACACTCTCGATAAAGTCACCTTTAAAATAAATAAAAATACAAAACCAGACCAGCGGTTTGGGTGCTACAACTTATATCAACTCTATTTTTCAACGGGAGTTAAAAATTATTTTGTACAAGTCGAAACATTTTACACTTTGGTCCTTAGTACAATACTCATTAAATTTTTATTATAATTAATTTAGAAATATTTTAATTAATAAACCCTATTTCGAAATTAAAAAAAAAACATATTGTAAAATAACTTATTAATCAGATACAAACCTAATCTCGCCGAAACAACCAATCTACAGAGGACTTAAAGATTCAATCGGTCAGTAAGACAAGTAAGCTTGACCTACTTAAGAAAAAGATATAAAACAAAATTGAAAATAACAGCGCGGAACCTTATCACGCTCAAAACAAATAACGACACTTTTTCGAGGTAACCGAATGAGCTCAGCAAACGACGTCATAAAACTAAATGACGAAATTAAATTATATGCTGCCGTTTTTTTATAATCGTGAACATTTACGCTGTTTAAGGAAAATTTATATTTTGTTTGGGCAGAAATTAGGATTAGACTGAAGTGCGTCATAAAGTTAGATAGAGAGGGGGATATTACTTCCTCTCCTTCGTCTTACGAATTTTCGATCAGGTCACGTGTCCTGACGCGAGTTTAACATATTTTACCCATCATAAGAAAGTGATCAAAAAATCGTCAAAAAATCTAAAAGTGTTCAAAAGTTCATTCAAAAACTAATAAAATTAAATTGCGTTGTGATATAATACTTCTAAAATTATCTTGGTTCAGTAGCATGTAAACCATAGTGTGTACTTAAGTTTTCGATTATTATTCGTGAAAATTAAACAATAATAATAGACTGCATCGTGCATATTTTACTTTATTTTTATTCTTTACATTTCGAACACCTTGCATAGTTTTTGGGAGCGACGGCAAGCTTTTCACACTCATCCTAAAGAAGGTTTGATTAAAATAATAGTTATGTATCTTGTTTAAGGACTGTATAATTAAGCTAAACAATTTTCGGCATATTTAAAGTCTAAAGGCAACATAACATTAACTTTTTATCTACACTTGGAACTTATTTCTTTATAGAGTCGATCATTACTGCTCGACGGTTCAGTTGGCGCAGTAGGCCGTAGTTCCTGGGTACGATTCCCGGCAGAAGCAGAATGTTTCTTCCTAAGGGATATTTGTGCTTCTGTTTTTATGTGTGTGAAATATTTCCGGCACCCACAATACCAATTTTTTTAAGTGTAAGGCGGTCACTGTGATTGCGTTTGTCTGTTTTTTAATACTACATAATAATTATACAAACGTTGTTGTTTTTGAGTCTACAGTCTACACTATTAATAACGAGAATCTCCACGGAGACGTGAGATGTCACAGCATCAAATATCGCGTCGTCTGAAACCGTTCTTAGCTGTAATCTAAGATACTTACTTACTGAAAATGGTATGTAAATCTCTTCTACGCTTACAAGATTAATAGCTTACATTAGTACATAATATGTAAGCCGATTATGGCATTACGAAGCATGATGCTATAACATACATAAATATTAGCATATGAGTGAATACATAAATATTTCAGTGCTGTTTTGCATTTAGTTATAGGCTCTTAGTTTAACTAAAAAAAGGTCTAGTATGTTTGACAGGGTTCCATTGGTTTTTTTATTTAAATAAAAATGTGTGGCATGGTTGACAAGTTTATTTTTAAGAAGAAGAATAAATGGGTATATAAATTTCACGATTTCATTCACGGTTGGTTTTTGGCATTGTTATGAAACTAGTTTCGGAACAGTCGGTGCTCCTTCATTAGTTTAGTACGCGCGTAGACTATCCTTAATATGTGTAATACTTAAAAAAATTCCAATCACACAATGAGTAGGTATATTATTATTTTGTTCACACTACGAGACATTTTAATACATGAATATTGAAGTATATTAATTTTAAACGTTCAAAAATCATAGCTTTGTCTAAAAACAATAGAAGATACGATTGCAATGGTTGAAATGTCCTTTATTTTTAAGATATTTTTTTTATAATAAAATCATAAAATAAAACACTTCATTTTCAATCAGTTGTGCAAAAAAACTATTGAAAAAGATAATGTATTGTAATTCTCGATAAGCTTCGTCCTAAGTTAGTGTTATTAGAGTGCGAACTTTAGTATTAGTATCGTGGTAACTCCGCCTCAAGGTAACTCTCCTTTGTTCGCTTAATATAATTAATTAACTTTATGGTTACTTATGGATTTTAATAAGTAACTCATAATCCCATTCATTTTCAAAAACATCATTTTTATTTTAAGAAATCGTACATAAAATGAATAAATAATCTAAATGTATTTCATCTTTCCTAACATAATTCAACATACAACTGTTATATTTAGCAATTTTATGACAAATAAACGATATTTTCTGTGGTCATACTGATATTAATGTACAGCAAATATCTGTGGGTGTATATTATTAGACTTGTATCACACGAGATATGTCTATTTTAATTGGTAAACGGGTGGAGAAGTTTGTTTTATATGTGACTTAGTTTTCAGCAAATGATAGGTATGCTTCAATATACATTTCAGGGATTGTACTATCTTTGAAAAACCCTCATATAATACGAACTGTTAGCTAAGTTGTGTGCATGTTCGCCTTTCCGCCGTTCGCCACAAGTTTTCACCCCAAGTTGTGTTTCTGGATCTGGTTGTGATTGTGTGTACGACGTGATTTTTTTTATTCAAAGTAGGCAAACCGTTGACCATTATCTAACCTGATGGTAAACGACGATGTGGTCGACGAAGGAGCACGTTTTACTAGAAGATTACCTATTCACTGTTTCCGGCATTCACGACACAGTCAAAGAACTTAGTATGGGGCTGTGAGAGTTAAAGCGTTTATGTTTATATATTTCAGTCTTCTTTAATATTTAAAACGGCTATTTTTATCTTAGATTTTTCCACTTATAGCGTAGGTGAAACCACAGGCTATAAAGGTATCAAATTCTCAGCTCGTTTCCATTTAACTTTCAACTCTATTTAATCGATACGTTCAAATACTGGTTTGGAAAGTCCGTATCATTTAACTTAATTACACGTGACTATCGTTTCAAGGCCTACCATTCCAGCGGCTGTCCTTTAACCAGTAACTGTAGACCTGCGGTGCTTTTGCATCGGTCTAAGATTAGTATAGAATGGCAGAGCGTGTGTTATGCTGGTGGTGTTATCCCGATCTGGGACGAAATCGTTTCCCCAATCATTATCGTTAACAGAAGGATTGTATTCGATTTACATTTCATTGGTGTGCTCGAGAGAATGTTTGCTGGCAGCGATTTCAGTTAATCTATCCGATCAACATCTACTGTTTTCAACGGATTCTTGATTCTTGTCTCATGCCTGCTCTGTACATGGTTCTAAATATGCACAATCCGTTCTTATATACTAGAAGACCTGTACGAAGCGAATGATGTTTGCGTCGCCGAGTATTAATGTTAAAACAGGTGTTAGTGTTGCCATCGATACGATAGGAAGAAGAAGCTTCGTTCATACTTATTTCAGGGATTGATAGTCGTTCTCTATGTATAGATGACGCCACGAGATAAAAATTGCTCATGCAAGTGATTATTTAGCTAACAAGCAAGCTAATAATATAAACCTCACAATGACACATGACATCTTAAAGAAAAAAATATTCCTAATAACCTTTTCTCTCTATAATCAGTTTTTTTTTTTTTATTCATGATAGGCAAACTTTTGACCACTATCTCACCTGATGGTAAGCGACGATGTGGTTGACGATGGAGCAAGTTATGATCAGACTTACGTAATTGTTTCATACTTAATATTGTTTGTAAGCTGAAAACCGATTTGATACGATCTCCACAGTATGTTTGCAGCATACTTGTCAGTATATAAGTATAGGTATATCACAGCTTGGTTTTTCGCAATAAACAATAAGTAACTGGATGAGCAAGCTTTGTTCGTTAAAACGACGTTTTCTTAAAAACGAAACCTAACTTGATCAATTTATAACCCGAAACTCCTTGCTTACTAAATTTCATGAAAGTCATTGGAGCCGTTTCCGAGATTCAGATCATATATAAAAGAATTGCTCGTTTAAAGGTATTAGATTACCTACATAATTATGCATTTCTGAGTAATAGGTAAAACATAATCTCTTTCTTTTTAGCATACGTATAAGTAGAAATCATGCATTATAAAATTAACACCTATCCATAATTAAAAATGATATTAGAGCTCAATCGTTAGAAAAACTTGTTAAAAGTGCGTTTTCTTTTAGAATGGTCGATTGCATACATAATTTACTGAAGTCCCAACGGATCTTAAGATCAGTTGGGAAGAATAATATATAATTTGTTTTAGTTGCAACTGATCTTATGATCAGATGGGAACAACTGTTATGATCGGTTAATGTGAAAATACGATACTATGATCCGTTGTAGTACCCATCTTTGCCTGTTTTCAAATCATTTGTTGAAACCCAGCACAAATACAAAGATATGATATTCCCCTTGCTGACGTAAGGATTACACATCTAATTATGCAAAGGTTCATTTTACGTATCCTTTGATACCCGTACGACGAAATTATATGTGACGTAGGCACTTTATTTATTCTACCCTAAAATCCTTAATAATAAACTGCAGATGTTTGAAACCCCGTTGTAACCATTTGGTGCAAATATTTTAGGAAAAGCTTTTGAACAAATATTAAGTATGAGTCAGAGACCTCGGGAAAGCATTCCATAAATGTAAAGTAGAGTATATACCTAAGAAGTCTTCATAAATGAAGAGCTGTATTAAAGCTACAGTTAATTACGTAGTATTGAGAACTAATTATATAATTCTAGCCGGTATAGTGACTCATTCACTATAAAGGCAGTCAAGCTTTGGAATTACCTACCTGATAGGGAAGTGGTAGTAGTCTACCACATGACACACGAGACAGTTCTTCTCTCGAAATATTTAAAAGAAGAGTAAAAAATTACTGTTTATGTTTATAGTAGTGTATGTATTAAATGTAGTTATTGTATGTATTATATTATTATTATATTAATATTAATTGTATGTATTATATGTAGGTGAAATTTATAGATAGCTGATATACTGCGTCCTCCTCTATCGCATCACATAGTACGTGCAATGCTTCTCTCTCGTACATCTTTAACTTGCTCAGATTTTCGGATTTCAAAGACGAGCTACCCTTATTCATGAACAGATTTTCATTGGCAACCACATATTACTGAATTCGCTATAAAATTTCCTTCATTTTTTTATAATTTTATAGCGGAAAGCAGATGAGCGCAATGACTGCTATGTAGTTACCTGTTTGCACACGGCAACCAGATAGTAGGGGCTAGAAAAAGGCAATCTAGCTTTTGCATGTAGTATACATTGTATACTTTTAATTGAAGGTTCATTTTTTTGATAAGCAAGGCAGTAACTCTAGAAAAAAAATTTTTTTTTAATTTTAATGAATCCTTGACCATATTTTTTTAGGCAACCCCATTGGTATGTGTTCAGCAACACATTTTATTCGCTAAAATATATTTTTCATCCGGTAAACAGATGGGTGGTCGATCTTATTTGGGATCCTCTACTATATGTTCATGTTCCATTTCGGATAAAACCATATTAGACTGAACACCATAGCTTAGTTAATCTGCAACAATGAAGTTAGTGAAACAAGCAAATTCGTTACTATTAGGTGAAATATGTCCGAATATTACAGTATTTTTGTTGTGTAATTGTTTTTATAGGAAAATTTGTTTTTCTGGTTCTGGTTGTGATTGTGTGCCTGATGTAAATGTTTCTGGCACCCACGACACAAGTCATCTAAGTGTGGAACTAAGAGTGTGAAAGCGTTTATGTATAAAAAAAACATCCAAAGTCACAATATCGTTCAAACCAGATATCCCTTAATTTTTATTACAAAGGCTCCTCCATTAATGCAGCGGCAAACGCGTCGTCTATCGTTAATCACTCTTAATGACCGTGATAAAAATACTTTTAGCATAATGTTCTTAACAATACATTTAAGCTCTTGCTTTAGCTGTTTCTGGAGGTTTATTAACTGGTATTATATATATAAATAATGAAGGTGAAGTTTATCAAGCAAACGATTTGCGCGTCTTAATATTTTTCTAGGATTCGTTCTTGTTGGTATTAACTATTTCTGAAACAGGCATCCAGTAACCAATACAAATAACTACAATAATATATGGTATTCATGTTTACTCTCGCAGGTCTACTTATTCATATCCTATCCTACTAATATTATAAATCAGATACTGTGTAAGTGTGTAAGTAAGTATGTTTGTTCCCTCTTCACGCTTTAACGGCTGGACGGATTTGGATGAAATTTGAAATGTACATACATACCTTTATACCCAGGATTAACACAAAGGCTACTTTTTGACTTGATAATAGCGGGCGACGCCGCTGGGCACAGCTAGTAATTTTTACTTTTATTTTTATAGTAAGTACTATATTGAAAAATTATTACATTATGTTCTATTGAAAAATATTTCTCATGTAAGTTAAAAATATAAGAACATAATTTTTTTTACAAGCTTTTATTTGGTTTCATCTGTACCGGTGTCTGTTTGTACTTAAATTTTGCAAAATAAATTTGACGTATTTAATTTCTGATTGAGCTGAAATTATATCTAGGTAAATCGGTTACTTTTGCGATATTATTAAACATAGACATAGATATTTATTTATTGGTAATACAAATTACTGGTAATTCATTTAAAATTAAAAACAACGTACGAAATATAAAACATATTACCATTTTTAAATATCCTCATGAAAATATTGACGATAGTAATATTAGTTAAATATAATACGATAATTATATTTGCGTCTTAGAATTTTTACCGAGTTCACAAAAAGGAGGAGGTACTCAAGTCGACTGTACTTTTTTTTTTTTATTTGTTTTACCTCATAACTTCGTTCCAAGCGAACTGATTTTGAAGTTTCTTTTGTTTGATTGATGTTGCTTTCCAATTGGTCGCTTTTAAATTTGATCAAGATCTGATCAGTAGTTTTTGAGTTATCCTCAATAATGCGTATTCTGTGGACTACATTGACGATGTTCTCGTTTTTACCTGACTTCAAAGTTGCCTCAAAAAATAATCATCAAAATCGGCGCTCAAGAAAAGAAGTTATTTCCTGTGCGCCGATTTTGATGATTATTTTTTTATTTTAAAGCTGGTGCTTTCCATGTAGTCCCATGTTAATTTGGTCAAGATCTGATTTCTAGTTTTTGAGTTATAGTCAATAATGCGTGATTAATACGTTGAATCTGATCAAGGCTCCGACGATAAAGCGGTGAAGTCGGTTTTTTTAAGCTTTTCTTGCGTTTAATTATTAAAGCACAAAAACTATTGGTATGAGTAAAAGGCCTGTCTAAAAACTAATTTTTCAATTTTGGTTTGTATGACCCTAAGCTTCGAGCTTATGTTATGGTTTAAGGACATTATTATGCCATGGAGCTGATTTGATGATGGAGCCGGATCATGGCCATTGACAATCTATAGTAAAAAAGACGCAATACCATCGAGTTTGGGCTCGTTTAATTCGTCTCTACAAGTTCTCAGGTTTTCTTTATACTGGATAGACAAGCATTAGATAGCTATCTAACCTGATGGATAGTGGTGATGCGGCCGAAGATGGAACATGCTTGTCTAGAAGGTACCTATTCACTCTAGACTTGAAGAAACCTTGATTGTACCGTTCGGGGAACAGAGACGCAGGCAATGAGTTCCACTCCTTCGCTGTACGGATGATGAACGTAGAAGCAAAACAATTCGAGCGAACTAGAGGTCAACCATAAATGGATGACGTTTTATTGGACGCTAAATGCCTGCGAGAGACGGATTTTAGAACGGACAAACAAAATGCTGAAACATCCAAATCAAAATCAAATCGTGTGGGCATGGGCCCCAAAAGTGCCTTTTTATGCCATGAAAATTAATTATTCTCAAAATTACAGCCATTTCGAGAAGAACCTGGCACGAAACTCGGCGGCGCATTTTTATCATTCCTTAACACTAATACATAATTATATTAAACTAGGTATATCTATATTATGTAGTCGCTAGAAAGCGCTTGTGCAGTTTGCCTCAATGCATCCTTGTCATTAATATAGTCGATCGTTTTATTGTAATCTTTCTTAATTAAGTCAATTCGAAGACCTCACTTCACTCGGTTGAAAATTATTCATGGCTTTTATATTTATATTATATCTATAAATACTGTTTTTCTTGATGTGGATCATGTAACGCAAATAGTAGTTCTGAAACTCGCAGCATCCCATTGTTCCGGAGAGTGCTTTCTTCGGTTTCACACAATGTGCTGGTTTTGTTCTGTCTCTCAGATTGTCTTAACTTACACAATGGCGTGCATCGGGGAGATACATTAAAAATAATGTAAGATTCTTATGTGACTGTAGGCGTTATAATCAACGGGCATATATAAACATTTTTTTTGTTTGTTTTAGTTTCACAAACATATTACTTTGAGCGAGGTGTGAACCCGCTGCTAGAGTTACAAGCTACGTATTCGTACAATCTGTACGAAGTAATTGTACTCAAGTAATATTTACTCCTATTATTGCTTGATACTATTATCTAACTACTGAGTTATACAACGAACATCATCCAGCAGCCATTTTTTTAAATTATTTTTTTCTTATAAACCGGTCTACTACCGCAAACTAACCGACTTAGTTATGTGCCACCCCTGTAATGTCAAACATCCTGATATCTCTCTACATAAGAGTATTTTTAACATTCCGGGTTTGAATGAAATATGGTACTTAGATATACATACATTATTACAAAGTATAAAGAGTATAGAACTGCCTGTTGGGCTTGGTTGGGTGTGCGGGTTCGATTTCCGTTGAGATCACAAGTTTTCTCCCCTAGGGAAATTTGTATTTCTGGTTCTGGCTAAGATTGTGTGTGTGATGTGAATTTTTCCAGCACCCACGACAGAAGTCATCAAAGTTAGTGTGGGGCTGTAAGTGTGAAAGAAATAATATATATATATCATATATTATTTAATTCGAGAGTTCAATAAAGTTTATACATATATTTTAGCTGCTAAAACTTGACAAACGTCAGCAAAGCCGCTAGCAGCAGCTAGTTATATAAACATTCGATAATTTTTTAAACAAGGTTTATAAAGCTTGAGAACATTATTTTAGACCTGGTCCTAGAAATTTTATAACATTTTACATCAGGAAATTTATAAAATTCTTAATAAGGTTGAGTAAAGCTATGTAAATATAAATTATGAAGTAACAAAAATCCTTTTAGGGGCAGAAAGGTCGGTTATTTTTCCATCGGAAAAACTATAGGAACGACTTCGTATAGAACACTGTGCTAAAAGTCATCACAGGTGCGATGGCTATTGGGTTGACCCAAGTGACGAACTTTCCATAAGTATATAATATATTTAAATAAAAGAGGTAATTTGCTAATCATCTGGAATAAGTAGGCACTATCACACCAATGAAAAAAAATCCTAGGGAAATCAAATCTTTTACTTGCCAGAATACACTTAAATAAGATCACAATGTATAACACCTGACCTTGCTGACGTGCAAACGATGTTTTCTATGTCTACTATATTATCTAGTCTATAGAATTACAAAAAAATCTTACCCTCCTTAACACTATATAAACAATGGCTAAGAAGCCAGCTATTCAAAGTGTGTCACGTCTCACAAACAATTATTGCTGAAACAAATAAATGAAGTAAAAATAGTTCCTGAAGAACAGATACAACTTTATCAAACCATTGCAGTCTACTTCAAACAACGCTTTGAAATAATAATATAAAAAAATGGTTATCTGTAAATTCGGTTTACGGACGATTATTTTGCGTAATAACGTTATAAGAAGAAAGTTTAGGCCGATTGTGCCTCTCTATCGCATGTTTCGCGCTATTGCTTGCACGCTCAGGCTCGGGCGGAACGTAACACTTTTTCATGCGTGCAGCCGGTGTTCATCGATTTATAAGACGTTATCACGTTAATAATTCAAAATCAATTAAAAGATCTTTGAAACTTATAAGAAGAGAGAATATTTATCTCAAATAATACCCATAACCATGGCGGAGATAACGTTCATCATCTTGGTAAACTAAAAATAATGAAACAACTAAATCAATCACTTCAGTTCATCGCCCTGCAGGGCAAAACAAGCAAACCTGCTAAAATAACCAACTGCGGAGAAACTCGTTTATTCCACGGCATCGAGGGATGCACTTTGCACTTGTTTGCACAACTATGAAATAAAATTAATATTTCAAAGTTTACAGCCACCGCTGGCTGCTGTTACATAGACAGTGCGAAGCAGCTCGAAGTGAAAGCTGACTTCATTTTTGCCCGATGTATTTACGAGCCACAGGGGTGCTGCGGTCGCGAAGTGTTAGTCATTTTTACCTACTCGCATAATATACGTCTGCATATATTCACTTTCCGAAATGGAAAATATTTTACCACGACGGATTTTCATATCATCTACCAAGAGGTTGAAGACCTTTTAAGTTGACAAAGGATCTGAAAGAAAATCATATTCAAGCTTAACGCCACACGTTAATGCGGGTATTATTTTGTTCACAAAAATACCTCAAAATGTTTGAAACTTTGATGAAATTTAAAAGAATATTGCATTCTTTAAGTGTGAAATCTACTATATAAAACATCGGACTTTTATATTTTTAACAAAAGGTTTAGGTGTAGCAGTTATATTGTAAAGAAAGGTCTTGACATTGAAGACAATTGACATGGCATCTCACTGTCACCAGCCATTAACGGCAGTATATAGAAGGAGATAATATTACAGCCATTAGGAATACCATTTAGAGCTGTCGTCAATTCCAGATGTTCACTTTATCGGGGCATTATAATAAAATTTGTGGATCATTTTAATTTGTGTAGGTAACGGTTTAAGAAGATCACAGTATCTAATAACTATGGTAACATTTACCATGCAACTGATCTTATATAACTGAAAGAAAGGTAGTCAATTGCTATAATTGCACAAGTACAGCTATGGAGCTATCATAATTATTTCAATTGATTTGAAGTTGTTTTGAACAAACGCCTTTAAATTCACAGCCCGGACTTAGTTCGAAGATTTGTAATCGGGTGCTGGAAACAAATAATAGCCGTGGAGCGCAGTGGCATAACCCATCACACAGACAATTTGGGCAATTTATCGAACATTAAAGATCGTAATTTTTTTTTTGGCCCCGCATTCTTTGTGCATTTAACCAGTGACAATTTTGTTGTGATTTATATTTTACTATTTAACAACAAGACGTCAAACGTCATCCAAATATGGTTGAAATACCTCCAATTCACTCGAAGCGTTTCGCTTCTACATTTATCATGCGTTTGGCGAAGGATTGCAACTAATTGCACTCGTTTGTTCATCATAAAAAAATACGTCCAGAGCTAGAAACACGAATTTCTCTTCGGGAGAAAATTTGTGATCCCACCGGGAATCGCGCCTGGCACCCTCTCTTTAGACAGCAGTCATTTAACCCCGGGAGTCTTTATGTAATTTTATGGCAATTTCAGTTTTAAAATTGATATACTTAAATATTGGTGTCTATGTTTGTTAGGCTGAAACGTCGTCACTAAACAAGAAGTTGCCATATAAGCAAAGCTACCTGATGGGTTGCCGTAATAATAATAAATATCACTGAATAAATTTGAACAACGGAATAGTACCACACATAAAATTTTGACTCTTTGACGAACCTCATTAAATCCCTAATGCGCTTGAAGTTTAAACATGCTTTGTACATCAAATTTATGTTTGACTAGGCTTTGTTTGCAGCCTAGTTTACGATCGTTACTTAAATATCAGCAGGAAAGTGAACGATGGTATGTTATAGGTACCTTGTTATCTACCAGCCTCAGCTTTGTCATCAAAAAGTATGGAGCAATAACTCTGGTTTGGGTTCATTGAGCTCGGGCTATCATTGTGTGATGAGCATGGTAGAGGTGACAATCAAGTGATTTTTTTCTCTGTGAATTTGAGTGCGTAATGAATAAATAATAATAAGTTACAATAAATACTTTTGATGTCAACTTTGAAATTCTAATCCGCAACTTTTTTGTTTACCATGAAATCTTACTGTACATAATAATTATTATTGTATGTCCAAAATAGGCAAACTGTTGTGACAACGTATCCGTAACACCTTTTATACACAGTTCTACAATAAAGTTTATAAAAAAAAAAAAAATTACACTACAATTAAATGCATGTAGGTAAGTATAGGGAAAACAATAAAATCTAAACAAACATAATGTGATCGTTGAATTTACTCGTTAAGTAACGACCGGCATCTTTAGTCTCAGGGAGAGGAGCGCGTTAGAGTTAACTTTACTATTTGAAAGTTCCGGGTGGCAATACAAATGTATATAGATAGCGTGTCGCCTACCATAAGACAAGGGCTTGTATTTCTCAATCTGTATATAATTTTTCTGTACGTGTGTATGTGACTAAACTGCTCCTACGAACTGCTGGACTGATTTCGATGATTTTGTAGGTTCATGAGGATTCCAAAATGATTAAGATTTACAATTCAATCAAATATATAATGATTTTTCAATTAATTCATTTAATTAACGGGTCCGCTAGTTATTAAAAACTTAATACTTACATTGTTACTTCTAGTGCTATCTAACTCAATTGCTGGGTCAAGTATTACGTCCTCATGAAGTTTTGCCTATTTGGGCTTCCAGCTCCTTTCATTTTACGACTATTGCCACTTATGGGCGGAAATGCTGGCTCCCATAAGAATGCAATATACCTTAACAAATCTCCGATGGAAAAAGTTTTTCTATTCTCTTAGCCAAGCTGATATTTATTTCTGAGGCAAAAATCTTCGTTTGAATTTTATGTTTGGTATTGTTGTGCAAGGATTTTATGGGTATCTGATTAAACCAAAATCAAATATACAGCTTCACTACGTGAGATGGCTCTTTTACATGTCCGAAATTATTATGAACTCTCTTTTCAAGCAGAGGACCTATCGTACTCGTATAATATGATGTTCAAGTCGTAAAAACATAAACAGATTTCTTATATACTAAAAGAAAAAGTTTTACTTCGGACTATTTATTATTTACTTTGATAATTTTTGGACGACGCCTAACCTAACCGGCAAATTTGAACAAATGCAAAATATATCATCATCATCATATTATATAATGTTAAACTACCATTCACTCACTGACTGACATATTGACATAATTGTTCTCCTAGAAAGAGTGATGGGGGGTATTGATGATGTAGGGGAAAAGTGTAGGGGGTATGAAAATCTCCGGGGGAAAAATCCGAAATCATCAGATTTTGGCTTCCAGACCCCCCGACCCCAAGGGATCTCGGAAACGGTAAGACTTGGAACAAAAGTTCAAAAACTAAAGTCATAGACAATCCTGGGAACCTTTTAAAAAAAATAAAAAAAATGGGTGTTGCCATACAAAAATGTGTTGCCGCTATACAAAATAAAATCAATTAAATCTCCTAAACCATAAGAGATAGGCATGGGGTGTTCGACCAAATGTCATAGAGGACGATGGGAGACATCTGTCAAAAATGTCAAAAATCCAAAATGGCGGATTCAAGATGGCCGCCATTTCTCAAGTTGCTCCGATCGGAACGAATATTTGGCTCCCGGGGTTTTTGGGTGCCTTGATTACAGGAAAAATATTGAAAAAATTTTTGGAAATTTTTTAAAGATGGCTGCCCAACATTATCAAAATCAAAGTTCACCGATCCGGCTCAAAATCGATATCTAGGGGGTTCTGGGTGCCCTGATTATGATTAAAATACTGATAGCAATTTTTGACATTTTTTAAAGATGGCCGCCGAGCATTGTCAAAATCGAGGTTCACCAATCGGGCTCAAAATCGATATCTGAAGGTGTTTGGATGCCCTGATTTTAATAAAAAACTGAAAAGCAATTTTGACATTTTTTAAAGATGGCGGTCGAACATTGTCAAAATCGAGGTTCACCGATCCGGCTCAAAATCGATATCTGGGGGCATTCGGGGGTGCTGATCACGAATTTGGGACCGAAACAAAGGCCGCGGGCCGCTTGCGGCCCGCGCGCCTGGTTTGAGGGCCCGGATTCGTGATCAGCACCCCCGAATGCCCCCAGATATCGATTTTGGGCCGGATGTCAATGGGGATGCCCACCTACAGTCCGACCAAAAAAACAGGTGGCGGGCCGCTTGCGGCCCGCTTCAGGTCTGCAGCCACAGACCATATTCGAACTGCCAGCGTTTTTTGACATGTTTACCACGAATTTGAATGAAATTCTGGACTGAGGCATTGGGGACGCCTTGCTGCAAGCAAAAATTTTTTTAATTTTTTTTTTTTTTTTTTTGACGTCAAATGAAGATTTTACGAGTTTTCGACCGAAAATAAATTTTGTGGGCGGCAAGCGTCCCGTTTTTTTTAATGTTTCGCCGACGGCCCAAAATCGACTTCTATGGGTATTTTGAAGTGCTCATCAAGAATTTCAATGAAATATCGGCTTGCGGCATCAGGGTTGCCCCGCCGCACAAATTTTTTTTTAGATATGCCGAAATTAAATTTTAACTCAATTTGAAGATTTGTATGGCAAAAGTACTTACCACCCACCTGCGCGGGCCGCTCGCGGACCGCGCCACCCACCCAAAAAACTAGTTATATAGTATATTGTTAATCTACCACTGACTGACTGACTCACTCACTGACTGACATAATTGTTCTCCCAGAAGGAGTGCCGGGGGGTATTGATGATGTAGGGGAAAAGTGTAGGGGGTAAGGAAATCTCCTGGGGAAAAATCCGAAATCATCAGATTTTGGCTTCCAGACCCCCCGACCCCACGGGATCTCGGAAACGGTAAGACTTGGAACAAAAGTTCAAAAACTAAAGACATAGACAATCCTGGGAACCTTTTAAAAAAAATAAAAAAAATGGGTGTTGCCATACAAAAATACGTTGCCGCCATACAAAATAAAATCAATTAAATCTCGGAAACTATAAGAGATAGGCATGGGGTGCTCGAGCAAATGTCATAGAGGACGATGGGGGACATCTGTCAAAAATGACAAAAATCCAAAATGGCGGATTCAAGATGGCCGCCATTTGTCAAGTTGCTCCAATCGGAACGAAATTTTGGCTCCCGGGGTTTTTGGGCGCCCAGATTACAGGAAAAATATTGAAAAAATTTTTGGAAATTTTTTAAAGATGGCTGCCGAACATTGTCAAAATCAAAGTCCACCGATCCGGCTCAAAATCGATATCTAGGGGGTTTTGGGTGCCCTGATTATGATTAAAATACTGATAGCAATTTTTGACAGTTTTTAAAGATGGCCGCCGAGCATTGTCAAAATCGAGGTTCACCAATCAGGCTCAAAATCGATATCTGAAGGTGTTTGGATGCTCTGATTTTAATAAAAAACTGAAAAGCAATTTCTGACATTTTTTAAAGATGGCGGCCGAACATTGTCAAAATCGAGGTTCACTGATCCGGCTCAAAATCGATATTTGGGGGCATTCGGGGGTGCTGATCACGAATTTGGGACCGAAACAAAGGCCGCGGGCCGCTTGCGGCCCGCGCGCCTGGTTTGAGGGCCCGGATTCGTGATCAGCACCCCCGAATGCCCACAGATATCGATTTTGGGCCGGATGTCAATGGGGATGCCCACCTACAGTCCGACCAAAATAACAGGTGGCGGGCCGCTTGCGGCCCGCTTCAGGTCTGCAGCCACAGACCATATTCGAACTGCCAGCGTTTTTTGACATGTTTACCACGAATTTGAATGAAATTCCGGACTGAGGCATTGGGGACGCCTTGCTGCAAGCAAAAATTTTTTTGGATTTTTTTTCTTTTTTTTTGACGTCAAATGAAGATTTTACGAGTTTTCGACCGAAAATAAATTTTGTTGGCGGCAAGCGTCCCGTTTTTTTTAATTGTTTCGCCGACGGCCCAAATTCTACTTCCATGGGTGTTTTGATGTGCTCATCACGAATTTCAATGAAATTTTGGATTGCGGGATTAGGGTTGCCCCGCCGTACAAAAATTGCTTAATATTTTTTTTCAACTTTTTACTCAATTTGAAGATTTGTATGGCTAAAGTACTTACCACCCACCTGCGCGGGCCGCTCGCGGACCGCGCCACCCACCCAAAAAACTAGTTCTATAGTATATTTTTAAACTACCACTGACTGACTCACTGACTGACATAATTGTTCTCCCAGAAGGAGTGATGGGGGGTATTGATGATGTAGGGGAAAAGTGTAGGGGGTGTGGAGATCTCCTGGGGAAAAATCCGAAATCACCAGATTTTGGCTTCCGGACCCCCCGACCCCATAGGATCTCGGAAACGGTAAGACTTGGAACAAAAGTTCAAAAACTAAAGTCATAGACAATCCTGGGAACCTTTTAAAAAAATTTAAAAAATGGGTGTTGCCATACAAAAATACCTCGCCGCCATACAAAATTAAATCAATTATATCTCGGAAACTATAAGAGATAGGCTAGCGGTGCTTGACCAAATGTCATAGAGGACGATGGGGGACATCTGTCAAAAATGACAAAAATCCAAAATGGCGGATTCAAGATGGCCGCCATTTGTCAAGTTGCTCCAATCGGAACGAAATTTTGGCTCCCGGGGTTTTTGGGCGCCCAGATTGCAGGAAAAATATTGAAAAAATTTTTGGAAATTTTTTAAAGATGGCTGCCGAACATTGTCAAAATCAAAGTCCACCGATCCGGCTCAAAATCGATATCTAGGGGGTTTTGGGTGCCCTGATAATGATAAAAATAATGATGGCAATTTTTGACCTTTTTAAAGATGGCCGCCAAGCATTGTCAAAATCGAGGTTCACCAATCGGGCTCAAAATCGATATCTGAAGGTGTTTGGATGCCCTGATTTTAATAAAAAACTGAAAAGCAATTTTTGCCATTTTTTTAAAGATGGCGGCCGGACATTGTCAAAATCGAGGTTCACCGATCCGGCTCAAAATCGATATCTGGGGGCATTCGGGGGTGCTGATTACGAATTCGGGACCGAAACAAAGGCCGCGGGCCGCTTGCGGCCCGCGCGCCTGGTTTGAGGGCCCGGATTCGTGATCAGCACCCCCGAATGCCCCCAGATATCGATTTTGGGCCGGATGTCAATGGGGATGCCCACCTACAGTCCGACCAAAAAAACAGGTGGCGGGCCGCTTGCGGCCCGCTTCAGGTCTGCAGCCACAGACCATATTCGAACTGCCAGCGTTTTTTGACATGTTTACCACGAATTTGAATAAAATTCTGGACTGAGGCATTGGGGACGCCTTGCTGCAAGCAAACATTTTTTTGAATTTTTTTCATTTTTTTTTGACGTCATATGAAGATTTTTTCGAATTTTCGACTGAAAATAAATATTGTCGGCGGCAAGCGTCCCGTTTTTTTTTAATGTTTCGCCGACGGCCCAAAATCGACTTCTATGGATATTTTGAAGTGCTCATCACGAATTTCAATGAAATATCGGCTTGCGGCATCAGGGTTGCCCCGCCGCACAAAATTTTTTTTAGAAATGCCGAAATTAAATTTTAACTCAATTTGAAGATTTGTATGGCAAAAGTACTTACCACCCACCTGCGCGGGCCGCTCGCGGACCGCGCCACCCACCCAAAAAACTAGTCATCATCATATAGTATAATGTTAATCTACCACTGATTGACTCACTCACTCACTGACATAATTGTTCTCCTAGAAAGAGTGATGGGGGGTATTGATGATGTAGGGGAAAAGTGTAGGGGGTATGAAAATCTCCGGGGGAAAAATCTGAAATCATCAGATTTTGGCTTCCAGACCCCCCGACCCCATGGGATCTCGGAAACGGTAAGACTTGGAACAAAAGTTCAAAAACTAAAGTCATAGACAATCCTGGGAACCTTTTAAAAAAAATTAAAAAAATGGGTGTTGCCATACAAAAATACCTCGCCGCCATACAAAATAAAATCAATTATATCTCTTAAACCATAAGAGATAGGCTAGGGGTGCTCGACCAAATGTCATAGAGGACGATGGAGGACATCTGTCAAAAATGTCAAAAATCCAAAATGGCGGATTCAAGATGGCCGCCATTTGTCAAGTTGCTCCGATCGGAACGAAATTTTGGCTCCCGGGGTTTTTGGGTGCCCAGATTACAGAAAAAATATTGAAAAAAATTTTGGTAATTTTTTAAAGATGGCTGCCGAACATTGTCAAAATCAAAGTTCACCGATCCGGCTCAAAATCGATATCTAGGGGGTTTTGGGTGCCCTGATTATGATTAAAATACTAAAAGCAATTTTTGACTTTTTTTAAAGATGGCCGCCAAGCATTGTCAAAATCGAGGTTCACCAATCGGGCTCAAAATCGATATCTGAAGGTGTTTGGATGCCCTAATTTTAATAAAAAACTGAAAAGCAATTTTTGTCATTTTTTAAAGATGGCGGCCGAACATTGTCAAAGTCGAGGTTCACCGATCCGGCTCAAAATCGATATCTGGGGGCATTCGGGGGTGCTGATTACGAATTCGGGACCGAAACGAAGGCCGCGGGCCGCTTGCGGCCCGCGCGCCTGGTTTGAGGGCCCGGATTCGTGATCAGCACCCCCGAATGCCCCCAGATATCGATTTTGGGCCGGATGTCAGTGGGGATGCCCACCTACAGTCCGACCAAAAAACAGGTGGCGGGCCGCTTGCGGCCCGCTTCAGGTCTGCAGGCACGGACCAAATTCGAACTGCCTGGGTGTTTTGACATGTATACCACGAATTCGAACGAAATTTTGGTTTTAGGCATAAGGGACGCCTCGAAGCACTCAAATTTTTTTGAATTTTTTTTTTATTTTTTTTACCTTAACCAGTGGCTTGAACACGTTTTTAGGAAATACGCGGCAAATTGAACATGAACTCGACAATCTAAGGCGGACCTCTCAGAGCGCGCGCCCGTCGGCAGAAATTCGAGTGTTAGGACCACTTAGAATGGTTTGTTTGCTAAACAAATGACCATTATGGGCTCGTAAAAGATTACCGCTTCATCTCAAGTGTTTATTTTAAGTGTGTTACAAAGTAATTGATTGAATTAAACACGTTAGAAGTTTGTCACAGGGAAAAATGAGGAGTTCTTCAGATATCTTTATTTTTTGTCGTAAATAGCGATCGATAACATATATTTTTTTTGTTGTTAAAATAATGTATTTTAACTATGCTTTTGATTGCATATTAATTTATGTCATTGTGCAAATGATTAATTACCTTAAAAAATTAAGGAACGATTGAGGAAATTTCCCGCGCGGCGCATTAATTTATCGAAACGCGCGCTGTAAATATGCGTTCATTGTAATTCATTTATAACATGCAGGTGATAAACAAAAGTATTGCTATAATAAGCCGTTCCTTACCTTCACAATTTCATAAAAAAATAAACACCTTTCTCAGAAAAACTTGTTGTAATATCGGAAACTCTGATCGGAAAGAAAAAAAAAACGCCTCGTTACCATAGTCACTTTTGAGTGACAATTGTTATTTGCCTTTTGACTTTCTCAGTAAAAAACAAAATGAACATAGAGAAAAGATCCTCTTGTTGTTAGAAAAGTGCGCCAAATAATAACACTGTCATAATATTTACACAAAACAAATGGCTGAATTAGCGCGCGAAAGCATCGTCGCCCCGCGTCGGGCGAGTCCATTATTTATATAAAAGGCAAAACCATTATTCTACATAAACCACAAATAACGAAATTGTTTAAATTACATAAATGCTAAAACAATGTTTTTTCCAATGTATAAAATACATATCATAACATAGAAATTGGCGTTTATCCCTTGAACTCGAGCCAGCAGTGCACCGAGAGCCTGGGCGAGTCCATTTTGGCGGCAGCAAAGGATTCTGCCGCGCCGGCATAATACGGTGATTACGCGTAAACGCAAATAATTAAGTATAGCAATATGCACATAAATCTAATGATTAATACCTACCACGTCTTATTTCAGTAGCAGTTAGAGCAAATATAAAAAAATACGATAGTTATTACTTGACAAAAAATCATAACTCACGCAATTTTCGTCAATGTTGTTACTCGAAGAAGATATTTATTACTTTACATGCGTTTTTCATAAAAACCCATTACGTAAATAGATACAGCTTAAAACAAGGAATAAATATTAGTATAACACTCAATAAAATGACTTCTTACGGCAATTTTGTATTTTTTTTTAAAACACTTAACTTTCCTTGCACTCAAACGACTTTCTCATTTTCATTGTTTGAAAATGTCTAATAGTTTCATTTTACTTTGACATTTTAGCGATGGAAAACATTGCTACATTATTAATCTTAATTTCCCCATAACTTAAAGGACTGCACACACGGCCAAACTTAAATTATGACGAAAAATCAGAGATACGGACCGACCACACCGTTTTGGTTCCAATTGGAACCGTGTTCAGTTGGGCTTGGCAGAAATCGGTGCCTCTCGGCACCGCGTTCAGTTGAGTCGATAATCGAAGATTTTACGAGTTTTGGACCGAAAATTAATGTTGATGGCGGCAAGCGGCCAATTTTAGTTTCCACTTTTTAGGTCTGCAGCCACGGACCAAATTCGAACTGACAGGGTGTTTTGACACATTTATCACGTATTTGATCGAAATTTTTGTCTGCGGCATTAGGAACGCCTTCATGCACCCGAAAATTTTTTGAATTTTTTTTTTTTTTTTTACTTCATATGAAGATTTTAGGAGTTTTCGACCGAAAATAAATATTGTGTGCGGCAAGCGGCTCATTTTGGTAACGACTTTTTAGGTCTGCAGCCTCGGACCAAATTCGAACTGCCTGGGTGTTTTGACATGTATACCACGAAATTTTGGTCTGAGGTATTAGGGACGCCTTGATGCACCCAACATTTTTTAGAATTTTTTTTTTCTTTTTTTTGACTTCAAATAAAGATTTTACGAGTTTTCGACCGAAAATATATGTTGTGGGCGGCAAGCGTACTATTTTTTTTAATGTTTCGCCGACGGCCCAAAATCGACTTCTATGGGTATTTTGAAGTGCTCATCACGAATTTCAATGAAATATCGGCTTGCGGTATCAGGGTTGCCCCGCCGCACAAAATTTTTTTTAGAAATTCCGAAATTAAATTTAAACTCAATTTGAAGATTTGTATGGCAAAAGTACTTACCACCCACCTGCGCGGGCCGCTCGCGGACCGCGCCACCCACCCAAAAAACTAGTCTTAATATATCGTTAAACCCCGTGATTCTACCTAAAATATACGTTGCATTTAACGCGGTACAGCACTCCAAGTGATTCCCCACCGGTGTCGCTGCAGTGGCAGTACATACACACAGACGCTATTCGGAAAAAAATCTTCCAAGTTATGATTGTATTGGATGTGGACAGCATAAATTAGGTGCAATACACACAATTTTTCTGTCATAATCGGACTAGCGGTCCTATTAAATATAAAATGATTGCTTTTTTTAAAAATAAATTGCAACTATATTTTTCTTAGCTTTTACATGGCATAAAATGTTGCATATATGTTGTATCTAGCCCAGTTTTTAGCCGACCTCAAAAAAGGACGAGGAACTCAATTTGGCTGTGGTTTTTTTGTTTCTTACTTCAAATTTTTATGGTTTTTTTTTTCATTTGATAGCTTGTGCTTGCCATGTAGTCCCATTTAAATTTAATCAAGATCTGACTAGTGGTTATTGAGTTATCCTCAATAATGCTTATTTTATTCATTAATTAGATCATGGATTGCGAAGATAAAGCGGTGAAGTTAGTTTTTTAAACTTTGCTTGCGTACGTATAAATTATTGTTTACGTGATTTTAGTTAGTACTTTACAAAAACTGAGGCACATTTTGAACTATTAAAATAAGATTAAAATGGAAATTGGTATGACTTGTGTGGAATAAGACGCGAAGACAAGCGCTCCGCACTCATCCTAAAGAAGAAATTTGGAAGCCAAATAAATTACATCAATTCCCGTTTTAGTTATTATTGAATACTCAAATTCAAAATCGTTTATTCACATGGGCCCCAAAGAGGCACTCATGAAAGACTCTACTGCCAGATTCGCAAAATTAACAGCCATCTAGGGAAGAACCGTATCTTCACTTCTAATAATATCATTGCCTCCAAGTGATTAGTCGGCTCGGGCTCACAGCTGGCCATCATTCACGGTCTTTCCTTCTCGGCGACACGTGAAATTTTTAACAGCTACAATAAATCTGTCGCCCACAACGTCCTGTAACGAGATACCGTGAATAAATATAGCTACACCTGCGATATTTTTAACAAATGAGGTAATTTTGACGGGGTCATTGAGAGCTCCACAATGTAAGTGTTTCGTTGTGCTATGCATATTTTTTGTTATTCATTTCTAAGCCGGTACTACTTATTACGGTGCCGGTACTATTTATACCGGTACCGGTATTACGGAACATTTATCTTCGACACTAATACTTGAGTGACGTATTAGTGAGAAAAATATATATATAACAGAATGTTTATTAAATTCACCAACTTATGAAATAACATAAGAGACAATTTCAATTTAAATAAGTTGTTGTCTCTCATTCGGTCAGTTTGGAAAGAATGACAGTGGGTCTACTGAAGCCCGATTTTTTAATAAACGCACACACTTACATTCCCACACTAAGTTCAAAGACTTGTATCGTGGATGCTGGAAACATTTACATAATCACACACACTATCACACGCAGAACCAGGAGCACAAATCTCCCTTGAAAGGAAAATTAACTGTGCTCCTGAATTGAACCCAGGACCTACGGCGCAGATGGCAGAGACTTGTCTACCTCGCCAACTGGTTCGTAATTTGATCGATTAGGCGTCTACTAGTCTTGTCACTCTTCATTTGTGTTAATGAAAATAAAAACGATTGAACGTCGATGAATTACAATCTCTACTTAGTCGTACCTTAGAACCAGATCCGTCTTATCAACAAATTGAGCCATCCAAGACCTTACAAAAATATTCCATGCATACAAACAAGTACAACTATAACAGCCGAATGTCTTGTTCCTACATAAAGAGAAGCAATTTGTATGACAATAATAACATTCAGTTTATGTAAATCATGGTACCACTGACTGCTAATATCCGGAGAATAAATAATGTTCGGAGCGCTTTCCGCAAATCCTTTCCTCCAGTTTCATAATGGCGAATCTTGGGACCTACTATAGGGAACATTAACGAGCTGGGGCCATACTTATATTACTTACCTTTTTGCTTATATCGGTAACTAATGTTTTTGAAGTGTAAACTTCTTTAGCGGCGTTTGTGCACTTTTTTGGGATGGGTAAAAAATGTTCAACTCGCATCAGGACACGTGACCTAATCGAAAATACGTAAGCTCCGTCTTACTTCACTTTCAACTTGCAGACACCAAGATTGCACTTATCTGGGAACATAGACTTTGGCAAGGGGTTACACTCCTTTGCAGTCCGCATAATGAACGGAAGCAAAACGCATCGTGTTCGTTTGGGGAATATCCATCATATTAATATATCGGTTTTAATGCTGTCTTGCGATCCTATGATTATTTTGTCTAATTTCATAGCACACTCTCCAAAATGTATCCGATATTATATTATATTTATTCTTATAATTATAACATTATAAATGCAAAAGTTTGTGTGTGTGTGAGTGTTTGTTACCACGTATCTTCGAAACGAATAAAGTGATTTTGATGAAATTTAGAATATAGTTAGTTAAGGTTTCGGAATGACACATACTTCTACTACAAATTCTACTGCTACTTTTTAACATAATTAACACGAGCGAAGCTGCCGGGTACGGCTAGTAAGAAATATAATTTAAACGCAAGTAAAGCTTAAAAAAACCAACTTCAACGTTTATATAATGGTTTTGGCTTGATCGATTTCGATAAAATTTATATGAGACCACCTCTGAAGTATAATCCACCAAACAAAAAAGAATTTGGGGGAGGAATCGGTGAATATACATTTAAAAAGAACAAATAGTCTAACATTGTAACTCCTTTTTTGAAGTCGGTAATAAAGGAGAAGATTTTTATACTTGAGAACAACGGTAGACCCCCCAAAGATCGTTGGCCACAGCCCCCGGACAGAATGAAGAATGCCGGTGAAATATTGATTCCACCATCCCCTTTGTCTATCGTTTTCGTTGATAATTTTATAAATCTTCTCCCTTTTGTAAATTGATGTTCGTTTCGCTAAAACGACCTTTTGGGCCAAAGAATTTGTCATTTCGGTCATAATTTCTACAGACAAGATAAATTAACGCCATTTCCGTAAACAATACAAAGTTTTCGTGAAACAATGGGAGTATTCAAATGCTTTAAAATAATTGTCTGTTGATATTTTGAGTATTTATCAAAAAATCTCAGTGACTTTATGAACCAAAATACCTTTTAGATTGTCTTAATATATAATTGATGCATCTATTGTCCTTTCCTTATCAAAGTGACCAAGAACATTTTCTATTTATTCAAGCAATTTATTTGTACATTAAAAATGAATTTACCAATTTCCGCAACATCGATTGCTTAGATATTTAAATAATAAAGAAAGAACCAAGTGCTATTTTTCTGAGCGGATGAGTGTTTTCTACCGAAACAATTTCAAAAAACTTGGAGAGCCCTTGTTCTGTTAAATTTCGTTGAACCTTTCTGAAGAAGGCTGGACGACCCTTCCTGTAGACAAAAAATACGAAAGCTAATTTCGTTGATAGGTTTGTTGCTTAGGAAGTATTTGAAGTCGTTAACTTGAAAGTGTTCCAATTTTGTTTTCAGTAAAGTTCAATCACATTGGCAAGATAAGTAAGCACTTAAGTGTAGAGCCTGGTCGTCTATATCGAAATCACTTTACGATATTAACACATAGTGGTTTTGATATCCCAAGGCTGCTGGAACTTGCATACTATATTCCTATTGATTTTTGACTATTGAATAGGCTCGCCTACCATTCTCGGTAATTTCGGTCTTGGAACCACTTGACCTTTTTTTTTATATTATCACAAGCTTTTATTTACTTTCAACTGTCTCTTTATCTATCTATTTGTTGGTCTGTATTCAAATCTTGCAAGCTAAATTAAAACCATTTCCCGATATCTGATTGGTCTTAAATTTAGTTTACTTTAATATCTTGTCACCAAAGATATTAAAGTACACTAAATTTGTGACCAATTCGGTCTCTACTTTACTAAATTTCGGACTTTCTACTTTACTAAATTTGAGTACAATGAAGCTGGCCTGATAATGGAGACGGAAGATTGCCATAGAAACTTCTGAACTTAACAAGATAAATCCATCCAGTTTGGACTCGTTAGATTCGTCTTGACTAGTTCTATGGTTACATAACTTTTTAGTGTTTTCATTAACCACTGGTAAAAGTTTTATTTAAAAAAACTTTTCAATGTATTACTTGTTCCTAATTGTCTCGCAAATAGGTATACAGTAGCGGGATCTGTCACAGTCACTTAGAAGTCCTGTATTAAGTTAGTAGGTACATTAACGCACAAAAGTTAAAATTTCATCTGAGTTTTCATTTTGCGGAAGAAAGTTTAAGTAAACAAGTTTAATCTGACTCATAAAAAATAATGTTTGTTTCTATAGTCGTCTTTTATCCGTTACCAATTATTTCATTCCATTGTTCACAACAAATGTTAAAATATAAAAGGTCCTGATCCGTGTTTCTTTCAAAGATGAAAGCTTAAAAGAATATAATGTTATTGGTCTCATCTGATGGAATTAGAACTGTGTTCATAAAGTTGAGTGAGTTGAAAATAGTAAAGCCTTTTTTAAATGACTGTACAATTCACATCATTGTGATATATGTGATAGGAATGCGTGGCGAGTGAATAGCTCGCTATCTTAGAATCTTTACACCTCCGACTAAAGTAAATTTGTGTATCTACATAAAGCCTGCAACTTGTGTATTCTTTAAGAGTAGGTATGTCATAATAGTAACACGTGCAAGTCCCAGCATCTATAATCTGATAATGACTGCTTCTGAGCGTATACGAAGCTGCAGTGCAGTAACATTACCCAGTCTTATTAGGTCATCTAAAGCGGTGTGATGTGACACCGTAACCCTCTCTTTGAAATATTCATGACCGTAATTTCACTTACAATCTCGACCTGCATAGAATAGGGCTGCCACGCTATAGTTTTTAAAATGTTCGGTTTTCACATTATGAATATTTTTTAATCTTTGAGGCTAACATCTAATTTTGAGCACATGCTGGTGAGTTATGATGATCGAATTCGAGTTAATAATTTGCTGCATGATTTTAACAGTTAACTCATTTTATCCATGGCTTATATCCAACATCAAATTGTATATCTGAAGGTGAAAACAAAGATAAAAGCTTGTGTTTAACATTAAAAAAATATTAACAAGTTATCGCCCTAGCACAGTAAATTTATTTATGAGGCTAAATTGATCAGAGTTATCCATAAAGTACATTAACACAATGTCACTAAAGATGTTTTGCATTGCAAAGTACCACTCTGTATCTGCACTGCGATCCTTACCCTGATAATATTACTTCTTACACAGAATAACTTATAGTACAAAACCGACATCAAATTGGCCAGAGCGTGGCGTCCAAGTGTTTTAATTTGTATCAACAATAGTGTTGCTGCTATATTCTAATTAGTTTCTTCCATGTAACTGGACAAAGACATGCCGTGCTACCAAGTAATATGCTTCGTGTTCCGGCATGATTCGGGTAAGCTATGTCTTTATATGCTAGTTGAATTTCATTTTGTGTTTGTGATTGTAGAGACAGCATTTGTTAGATATATGTAGTTAATGTTGGTTTTTATTATTATTATTTAATAATTAATTATTTTCGATGCTATTATAATACTATTATTTTGAATTTTAATGTTTCATGTAAGAATTATTATAAATTATAAATTCTAATGTCTTATGTAAGTTATGAGTCAAAGTTACTTGAAATAAATGAAATTTCAATTAATTTCAAACTGTAATAGTAGGTATGACACTACGAGTGAATTTGCTGACGTTACATATATAAATCTTTATATTTTTGCTTGAGATCTAGCGGGTTTTACAGCGTGGTCATCATTTACTTATCATTACGTCCGACAATGATCAAACGTTGACCATTCAGAGATAAAAACAAAATAGCTGATGTAAAAATTACATACATCCTACGACCCAGTTGGCACAGTGGACAGCTGTTCTCCGCCCTCTGCGCTATGGGTCCTGGGTTCGATTCCCGACAGGAGCAAAAATTCCTACCCTAGGGATATTTGTGCTTCTGGTTCTGGGCGTAATGTGTGTGTGATGTGAATATTTCATCTTTTGGGTATATGAACGTGTTTAATAGTGTTGATATGGAAGGGTCTAGAATAGTCTAGATGAAGTATATTCCGTGGATTGGAACTAATATTCATTATTTGAGAGAAGCTAACGGTTAAATGAACTGATCTTATCTGAATAAAATCTTTGAAGCGAGAACCGAGATACAAAACTTAAACTTAATTTTATAATACAGAGTTTTGTTCATATCTTTGTTTGGATACCAAATTATTATTTATACTGCAGCGCCTCTAGTCCATTGAAATTCAGAGCAACACATCTATGAGTCAGTTTGTATGAGGTATGAGGTAGTTTTGTATGCATGGGATCGTTAAGCTCGTTACGATGTGCTTTGTGTCTTTTCGAACGTATGAAAATATAGAACGTAATTAAAAATATTATTAACACTAACGAATTAAAATAGGTACGCCTTGTTGAAACGTTTTGATATGACATTCTATAGCAAAATTTTACGAGTGGTAGGTTTCTTTTACAGAGTTCGTCTGGTGCAACACCACACTTATACCAATCAAACGGTAGTGTGCATACTGTACATCGTATCCTATATTCCGGATTAAAAGGCAATGTTTTCAAAGCGGCAAGGAAACATTGCCCTTCAATATATAGCATAAAAAACTTATAAGCACCTGCGACATAAATTGAAGAGGGACATTTTCATAGCTATTTTTATATTTACAAGCCTTCCTCCTTACCGTGACTTACCTTGGAATGGTAGCCATTTATTTTTCATCAAAATATTTTTAATTGAAGTATGAATATTGAAAATCTTAGTTATTATTATTGTTAACCTCCGACGCAAAACGAGGGGGTTTGAAATTTAAGCTGTGGCATAATAGCGCCTAAACGGCTGATTTAGTTCTTTTGTTTGAAAGGTGACTTAATCGAGAGAAAAAAACATGAAAACGTAAATCGTAAATTGTTCAGCTATACCAAAATCAAATCAAAATCGTTTATTCACATGGGCCCCAAAGAGGCACTCATGAAAGTTAATGATTCTATTGCCAGATTCGCAAAATTACAGCCATCTCGAGAAGAACCTGGCAAAGAAACTCGGCGGCGCATTTTTTTTCAATTGCATTACTGAAAACTGAACACAAAACTTGTCGCCGCTACACAGCGACCACTTCAATTCAATTGCATTTACAAAGCTTTCATTAAATCCTTTGGTCACATCGCCCCTGGATGAGACACCACTATCCCTTGCTATTGCTATTACGGTCAAAGTTACGGTTTCGAATTTCGGCTCTCGCTTTGAGTCCAAAACTATGATACAATTATCATTTCTGCAGTATTGCTAATAGAAATTTAATATTATTATTAATACGATACAAACATTTATTTTAACAGGAGGTGTAAACAGTTAGAAGGCTATTTAATCATCCTACGTTAAAATGAGATTAAAATCACGTCTCATTATCTCGGTTAAGCGATAAAGACTCGTTTTGGGTGAGAACTATATCGTATATACAAAAAACTATAAAGTAAAAATGGGTTTCATATTAAGGTAATTTAAATTGTCTAAATAATGTAATGAAATTCAATTTTTTATCCGTTTAAGAGCTGGCGTAAGTACTATACTACAGATTCAAAAGACCCAACTTAAAAAAAATCTATCGGGAAAATTTCCACCAATAATGTTTTTGGTTCCATCTATTTAGATTTCTTCCTCAATTATGTATTACTAGCCGTGCCCCGCGGCTTCGCCCGCTATTATCAAATTAAAAAGTAGCCTATGAGTTAATCCTAGGTATAATCTATGTACATTCCAAATCCGTTCAGCCGTTAAAGCGTGAAGAGGGAACAAACATACTTACACACTTACAAACTTTCGGATTTATAATATTAGTAGGATAGGATATATGATATGAACTTAGCACTGCTTATTTTTATCGGCATATAATATAAACCTGCTATAATATTTTGATATTTATTTAATTCCAAGACCTATTTTTACAATATAAATATTCAAGTTATAAAAAAAAGGTTAAATATGGTTAAATAAATATATGTATGCTATAATATAAATAGCGTCTTAATTTAAATTTAGTACCCATAAACAACATAAAACATAAACATAAATGCTTTCACACTCACAGCCCCACACTCAGTTCTACGACTTGTGTCGTGGGTGCTGGAAACATTCACATCACACACACAATCACAACCAGAACCCATATGACTATAATAGATAGATAGATAAATTCTTTATTTGCACACCAAAAAATAACACTTACAAGGAGTACAAATGGTGGTCTTATCGCTTAAAGCGATTTCTTTCAGACAACCAAATGGAGATGATAAATATATTACAAACAGGGATGGTGGTGTACCTCACCACGTATTTAAATTAATAAATGTACTTACACATACTTAATAATGTTAGATACATAATATACATACAAAAACCTACATAAATATTAATTATATATTATAAAAAAACATACACAAACTAATATTTATTATTATGCATATATATGACTAATAAAGGACATTCATAGCTTTTACTTAATAATAATTGATTAATCAATGCTCTTGGTATATATGTTAACGGAATTACTGAAAACCAGTAATAATCAAACGAACTAGATATATTATGAACTGATTGTGGATGAATTTCCTAAGTTGAATTGTGATTTAATTATCAAGGGAATTTGGTACTTTGAGTGTATAATTTGAAACAATTAACTTTATCCATTTGTAGGTATGTATTTTTTTGTGTAGGTTTCTATGTATTAATTATTGTATGTGTAATTTTGTATAGATAATAACCATCATCGTTATTACTACTTTTACAATAAATGTTGTATCGATGCCCTAGAAAAATAAACAACCTAGATAGCAGAATAATCTGGATTTTGTGTGTCATCGTCATAATATTTATTGTACGTACGCGTGGCCATAATATTTTTCTGATTCCATAGAAACATTCCAAAGAATTCCTTAGTGGATTGGTCGGGATATTAGTTTTCTTGTCTCATGTGTAATTTATTTCATGTAATACGTACATTGCTGGTTTCTTGGGTATAAACTGAGTAATAAATTACAGGAACGCGTTAGTGGTTTTGAAATACACGATCTGCGTTTTGGATCTTTATTTGTTGTACACTCTTATTAGAATGGATGGTTGTAAACAATATTTTCGTCTGCTTTATAGTTATTTTTTTGCAACAGGTGTGGTGAGAATATTCTCCCCAAGCAATTTTGTGTTTCTGGTTCTGGTTGAGATTGTGTGTGTGATGGGAATGTTTCCGGCACCTACGACAAAAGTCGTCAAACTAGTGTGGGACTGTGAGTGTAAAAACGTTTATGTTTAGTGTATAATTAAATGTACCGATTTGAAAATTTAAATAAAAGGAGCTCTTTATAAATTTATGTAAAGAAATATTTTAATTACGTTCTAAGAAGTTCTCTTTGACTTTGACACTTGTGGGCGTCATAAACCGTATCGTTCGATCACCGCAAGTTTCTCACCGACCTAAGGGTCAATTTACTGAACTTTCAATAAAGATCTCATTGATTTCAATAGGCTATAACACCCATCCCTAATATCCTTGACTTTATCGTGGGTCTCTTTCATATTTCCCCAAATTTATACGGGTTCGCCTTTGCGGCTCTCAGACAGTTCTTTTCGCATATTCCGATTGGATTGAATTTATTCGACTCAACCTACGCCGATATTGGGCCGTTCCAACTTTAATATTCAACCGTATCGGATTTTGAAAAAATGGAATGGCTTTAGGTTTAGTTTCCGTAGAAAAACGGGCGGATTAGATAAAGTGATTGCGAAGCTTTAGTGAAGGACTTAAGGCGTATATACCTTCTTGCATAAACATCTAATCTCGTTCAATTCATAAAAATACTGACTTGTATCGCTATCTCCGAAAGTTTTCATAATCAGCATCACCGTCATCAATATCAGCCCATTACAATCGCTGCTGGGACTCGAAAATTTATTTCTCATGGAGAGAGTCTATGCCATAATCCACCACGCAGCAAGCTGGCCATTTGCAAGTTGGTGGATTATACAAGTCCGAAAATTTTGTGATTATTTGCCGGTTTACTCACGATATTTTCCATCATCGTCATCAGGGCGAGTACAAATTTCGCTCACAACTTGCAACTTGGTGCAGGGCCGAGCAGAATTTAAAACTAAGGTCTCTAGGTTATGAAGTCACTTGATATGCTGCTGAACTACACTTATTCTTAACTACGTATTCATAATGCCCTGTTTAAATGTATATGATATCTAATAATACATTTTAAAGTTAAAACTATTGTGAGTATTACACATTATGTTTCAATGTCATATCCGGCTTAAAACACAAAAAAAATCGACTTACTTTGTAGTCGACTAGTTAACAACTATAGACTAGCGGACAACTAATTCGTCCGAAACTAGTACAAAGATACAAAGTAAGTCGAAATTTTCGTGTATTAAGCCGGATATAACATTGAAACATAATGATAATAATAAATAAGTATAAGCTAGTAACATGCACGTAATCAGCAAGATACAAATGGAAACCTCCTCCACTTTTTAAGTTAAAAAAAATAGGTAAGCCGGATATAACATTGAAACATAATGATAATAATAAATAAGTATAAGCTAGTAACATGCACGTAATCAGCAAGATACAAATGGGAACCTCCTCCACTTTTTAAGTTAAAAAAAATAGGTAACACTGTATCGTTTACAAAATAATGTGTACGCGAACAGCGATATCCTTCAGACAACCTATAGACCTTTTTTAATAATATAGTGAAACGGGGTGAAAAGGTTTATTGCTTATAAACTTAATATGTACTAATTAATAATATTATTTTTTTTACTTTTTCATACTTGCAAATCGCGTTTCAACGATACTCCACACGGGCAGAAATAAATATTTACTTAGCGACTCCATTTACCTACGTGAATTGTTGCCCCTTAATATTTCAACCTAACTAATAAATCATTTATATCATTTTAATTATCTTTTTTGGTTTTGAGCCACAGCTTTACATATCTTCTGAGAATTTGAAATTAATCGTTTGTATGGTTGTCAAATGCCTCTGACAGACGGACAAACTGCTGAACCATCCAAGTCAACGAGCTATTTCCCCCCTCAACAAAAAAAAAGCAGTTGCATACTTCAAACTTTTTACACTATTCTGCTTGCGCCGGGAATTTAACAGTACGTAATATTGCCATATCACCTGATGTTGAGGAATCTAGTTTCGCAAACAAGATTCCGTCGTGCCACAAATTTGCATCGGGTTTCAGGTAATTCGATTTCGGAACTTGGCAACTTTATGTTGAGTACCATATGAATACTTGCTGCAACGAGAATAAGATAAGTAGTCGTTTTCCCCGAACTAAGATTTCGCATCTATGTTTTTTAATACTATAATAGTACAGTGCTTAAACCCAATGGTGTGATACTTTGTCAGGATATTTTAGAATACCTCTTATTCCGGAATTTTCCCCTTCAAACTGGGTTTTGGCTAGAGCTTCCATTATCATTATTTGAGTTACCTGTAATAGATTGCCGCATAACTCCAGACCAGTTCCGCACACTGCGGGCCGTGATAGCGCAGATGACGTATGACCGCGTTTAGCGAATCCCGCCGTCTAGTTATTACGTACCGTCATTCCGGTAGATTTGAATTTATATGCGACGGTGTGCCAACTGAAATCCGGCCACGTGACTATAATACTCCGGTGTTCGACAACTTGCTCCTATTCTGCACCTATTTTGTTGGGGATTCCAAGGGACGCTAGTGTCAGTAAGAAGATTTATATGTCACATTGTGGTGGAGTTTCAGGTTAATATTTATTTATGGAAATACTGTTGTTACAGCTTCTTTGTAGAATCAATCAAAGCTTTTATGAGGAAACTAGCTGTTAACCCTTCGTTCATGTTGGTTAGGGCGCTTAACGTGTCCTTTATTAGTAATATCTATCGTCTTAAGCTTTGGATTACATAACTACAATTTATTTAAGTACCTACTTAGTTCTTATTCGTCATCATCAGCCTGTATTCTTCTACTGCTGGACATCGGCCTCTCCCTATGCACGCCACTGAGCTCGATCTTCAGCTCTTCTCTTCCAACCGCTGCCAGCCACTTTACATAGTTCTTATTGGGCCTTCAAAAATAAAGCATATAAACTCATAAAGTGCGGGATCAAAGTGAGCAGCCCTATTGCAACAATAAAAAGTAATTCAAGTTTAAAATTTAATCCAAATGCGATTAACGGTTGCAGGGAGAAAAGAAAACAAACATGCTTGCCCTTTTGCAGGCTTATTCCTCAAAAAATATTGTACACTAGCTGTACCCGCGGCGTTGCACGCGTGTTCTGACTTATTGAACTCCTTTAAAACGGTTTTCACCTTCGGATAACCTTGCTGGTTTTTCGCTATTTCAACCGAGTAAGTTACCTACACTGAATCTGGAACGGCCACCCGCGATGCCTACCATCAGAGCGATTTACTTGAATCCACGTAACACTAATTGGAGTAGGTATATGTCCGTTATGTTGCCTTTGTAAATGAAGGTGTGTGTCACCCGCGGTATAAGGCTTGTCCTAGTGCGGGGTTCGTGGGCAGTTCTATATTATTGTATTTATCTTGTTTGTTAAATAAATAAATTTTGTATTTGTATTTGTGTCACGGCGATGACACCTTCATTTACAAAGCTTCTCTGTACACTATATTATGAGTGACACCGTCGGGACAGTACACAAACATATTTTCTGCTTCACTCACCCTCGACAGTGCCACATACAGTTGTCCGTGGCTGAAACAGCTGGAGGTGAGGTCCACGCCCGCAGTGCGAAAAGTCTGGCCTTGCGCTTTATTTATTGTCATTGCAAAGCATAAACTCACGGGGAACTGGACCCGCTTGAAACGGAAAGGATAGTTGTTCGGTATAAGCGGTATCCTGGGAATGAAAACTTGTTCCCCAGTACCACATCCAGTAAAAATTTCTGCCTCTATGACGTTTTGTTGCAACCTAACTACCTTCAGTCAAGTTCCATTGCATAATTTGGGCGGACTTAAATTACGCAACAGGATAATTGGCACTCCAACTTTCAAACTTATTGAGTGCGATGGCAGCCCAGGGGCCGACAACGAATTTAAAAAAATCTATTGGGTAAGTAGTAGCCTCATCTTGCTCTACTACCCTATTGATAGAATTGTAGTTGGTGGCTTCACCAGCGACGCGACTGAGTATCTCATTATTCAAAGCTGCTGACTGGTCATTTCGAGTCGTGAGTATGGCACGCTCGCAAAGCCAAGAGTTTTCACGATTTATCACTTGTTCAATATCACCATAGACAGCCGGGATTAGTTCTTCAGAAGAAGGAACCATCTGACATAAGTTAGTCTAACTTTTCCTTCTTCTTTTGGATACATATCATTTCCAATACTAAGCAATAAATCGGAAAACTCTTGAACATTATTGTTGCCGCCGATTTGAGCTCTCATGTTGGTGCTAAGATGAAGCCGATATATTTGTGGCCACAGACTTGACGATTTCAAATATGCATTAACTTCATCAACTCTTGTGCCGCGTGGGACTACAGGCAGTGTTTGTCTGAAATCTCCACAAAACAACATTGTGATACCTCCCATGGGCCGGTCGTCTCGTCTTATGTCCTGTACTGTCCTGTTTACAGCCTCCACTGCTTTGCGGTGCGCCATTGTACACTCATCCCATAAAATTAGAGAACACCCACGTAGAACCTGTGCTTTATCACTATTGCGTGAGATGTCACACACCGGTGTTTCAGAAGTCTCCAATTGTATAGGAATTTTGAACATGGCGTGGGCTGTTTTTCCTCCTGGCAATAATGTAGCAGCTATGCCAGATGCCACAGTTAAGGCAATTTTGCCTTGGCTGCGTATCTGAGCTAAGATTATTTTGGTTAGAAATGATTTACCTGTTCCCCCGGGTGCATCCAAGAAAAACATATTTCCTGTATTGTTCACGGCGCTGTTGCATACTTGATGAAAAACTGCCTGTTGCTCAACAGTTAGTCGGTGCAGTCCATGTGTTATAGTTGCCGCGATTTCTGCAGGGTCATGGTTGGTCTCAGAAAAGTACTCCCGGTTAGCAGGCTGTACTTGGTCTGGAATAGGTGCAGGTTCTGGCAAACCATAGCTTGTGAGGCTATTTCCACCGATTAAGAAAACAATATCTTGAATTTTCTTAAGGCATTCATTGTGAGACGTACCGGGATTTGCACCATTCCAAATGAAATCTTCTGCCAAAGCATTTTGGTATATTGCCAAAGCTGTAAGGCATCAGCAAGCCCACAGAACACCAACATCATGGAAAACAGATGGCGTAATTGTCGTGGACTGTCGCTGATGCAAGCCTCAGCTAGTGTAGCATCCTAGTGCTGATCATCATCCAGGAAATGTAGTTCCCGGCATGCGGCAACATAGGTAGGTTGTTCTGCTTCAAATGTTTTTGTCAGGACTGGAGAATACGGCACAATCCATCGGTTATCCACCAAGATTTCTTGGCCACGTACAGCCATGGTCGCAGAGGAACCTCCCTGCGAAGGCAAAAACGGCGACGGTAGGATGGGTAACCATCCTCCCCAGTCACTGTCTGCTGGACAGGTGTTTCCGGGAACCTCTTAGTACAACGCCCATCTCGCATGCAGGGGGAGTTATTATTAAGAGTACCGAATAGACCATGCACCATATGCGCCTTTACGATGGCATGCAAGGACGGATCATCATTGGGGTTTGGAAATTCAGCGCTAATTATGCTATCGACGTCATTCGAACGATTTTTTTCTTGCAGCCATAAAATAATATGTGCATGCGGTAGGCCCCTCTTTTGCCATTCTACGCTGTACATAAAGCACAGAGTTGCACCAAATATGGCTGTAGGTGTTTATTTATGCAATTTAAAAAGTACAAAACCCATGACGTATGTACCGAAGTTATATAAGTATATAATAAATATTTGAAATATCTGCAATGTACATGATCGCATTGATTGCATCAAATGCAAAGTAAAGTTGGTAACTTCATACATTTACATGAAATTACAAAGTTATATACTGTAGTTGGGGAAAAAAGCTGTTAAACCCAAACTAATAAAAACTTCAGAATAAAAAGTACTCTAAGTAATACCTCGGAGAACACACTATAATCACACCGAATTTCATTACAATCCACCCAGTAGTTTTGGCGTGATAGTGCTTCAAGATACAGTAGGACAGACAGACAGACAAAATTTTTTTTAAATACATATTTTGCTTCCGTTTCGATAGTAGACTGTCCTCCATTAAACATTTTCAAAATATCTTCATTGTACAGAATTTGACCTCGAACAGTTTTATTATAAGTATAGATAATGACTCATCTATGTATTATATGCACAAAATTTATTATACGATCTAATACAACACCCATCTGTACCTGGTTAACATTCAACAAACATACTTAAATATATAACATACACACAAACTTTTGCATATATAATATTATTAGTTGATAGTGTAATTATTTATATTAGTTGAAACTCCTCATGTTAAACTTTTTTTTTAAATTGATTTATTAAAAAAACAACCAAATTATGGATATCATTAAATCAAAATTTTAACCAAATTTGTTTTGTACGTCAATTCTTTTTAATTCTGTGCGTCCGAGTTCTACTCAAACTTTGGCAGTTTTATTTCCATTTTTATTTTTTGGGTACTGTTGGTCCCTTTGGGAACGGAACGCAAAAGCGTATACTCATATTCACGCAACATTACAATCAACTCTTCCATGAAAAAAAGAGTAACAGCCCAACATTATGCTCAGAACGGAACCTTTGAAACATTGATTAATATTAATGATTTCCTTCGGGAACTAATTTGAGTGGATAATGGATCTTTTGTACGCTATCTGATGAAAAAGTAATTTATCGCAACCCCCAGTTACCGACAAATTAGAATGTGAAAAGTGGGCTGTGTTATATTAATCATCATTAATGAAGCAAGAATCGTTGTTGTTGTTAATTAACAGTTAACACATACACAGTTACTCGTAGATACAGTTGTACCCATACGCATGTACTATATATGCGCCGTGGTTTCACCCGTGTTATTTGTTACGATGTTGACAAATTTGGATGAAAGTAACCTTAATATGACCATAACCATATTTTAAACTGTACCAATCTATACTTATAATAAAACTGTTCGAGGTCAAATTCTGTACAATGAAGATATTTTAAAAACGTTTAATGGAGGACAGTTTACTATCGAAACGGAAGCAAAATATGTATTTAAAAAAATTTTTGTCTGTCTGTCTGTCCTCCTGTATCTTGAAGCACTATCACGCCAAAACTACTGTGTGGATTGTAATGAAATTCGGTGTGATTATAGTGTGTTCTCCGAGGTATTACTTAGAATACTTTTTATTCTAAAGTATTTATTAGTTTGGGTTTAACAGTTTTTTTCCCCAACTACAGTATATAACTTTGTAATTACATGTAAATGTATGAAGTTACCAACTTTACTTTGCATTTGATGCAATCAATGCGGTCATGTACATTGCAGATATTTCGAATATTTATTCTAACTTCGGTACGTACGTCATGGGTTTAGTACTTTTTAAATTGCATAAATAAACACCTACAGCCATATTTGGTGCAACTCTGTGCTTTATGTACAGCGTAGAATGGCAAAAGAGGGGTCTACCGCATGCACATATTCTTTTATGGCTGCAAGAAAAAATTCGTCCGAATGACGTCGATAGCATAATTAGCGCTGAATTTCCAAACCCCAGTGATGATCCGTCCATGCATGCCATCGTAAAGGCGCATATGGTGCATGGTCCATGCGGTACTCTTAATAATAACTCCACCTGCATGCGAGATGGGCGTTGTACTAAGAGGTTCCCGAAAACACCTGTCCAGCAGACAGTGACTGGGGAGGATGGTTACCTATCCTACCGTCGCCGTTTGCCTTCGCAGGGAGGTTCCTCTGCGACCATGGCTGTACGTGGCCAAGAAATCTTGGTGGATAACCGATGGATTGTGCCGTATTCTCCAGTCCTGACAAAAACATTTGAAGCGCGTATAAACGTTGAGATGTGTAACAGTGTAAAGTCGATAAAATACATATGCAAATATGTCAATAAAAGAAGCGACCAAGCGACAATTGCTGCAGACAGCACCAACAGCCGAGATGACGTTAGTCGCTACCAATCGGGTCGATACATTAGCTCTTCTACTAAATCCAAGACAAACAACTTTGTTGGCCTTTTTTCGACTATGCCAAACCGATGATTTTGCAAAAACACTATCATACGAAGAAGTGCCTGCCTATTACACGTATAATAAACAACAAGGCGAGTTCAATCGGCGTAGAAGAGGTGCAGCAGTGGAAGGTTTTCCCGGTGTGTTTAGGGAACACAATTTGGGTAGAGTATAGCGCACCCAAACAATACGGAGTTGTATTACTTGCTTCTGCATACTGTTCGTGGCCCGACGTCATTCAGTGCGCTACGAACAGTGAACGGCGTAGAACAACCTACCTATGTTGCCGCATGCCGGGAACTACATTTGCTGGATCAGCACTGGGATGCTACACTAGCTGAGGCTTGCATCAGCGACAGTCCACGACAATTGCGCCAACTGTTTTCCATAATGTTGGTGTTCTGTGAGCTTGCTGATGCCTTACAGCTTTGACAGAAATACCAAAATGCGTTGGCAGAAGTTTTCATTTGGAATGGTGCAAATCCCGGTGCGTCTCACAATGAATGCCTTAAGAAAATTCAAGATATAGTTTTCTCAATTGGTGGGAATAGCCTCACAAGCTATGGTTTGCCAGAACCTGCACCTATTCCAGACCAAGTACAGCCTGCTAACCGGGAGTACTTTTCTGAGACCAACCATGACCCTGCAGAAATCGCGGCAACTATAAGACATGGACTGCACCGACTAACTGTTAAGCAACAGGCAGTTTTTCATCAAGTATGCAACAGTGCCGTGAACAATACAGGAAATATGTTTTTCTTGGATGCACCCGGGGGAAAAGGTAAAACATTTCTAACCCAAATAATCTTAGCTCAGATACGCAGCCAAGGCAAAATTGCCTTAGCTGTGGCGTCATCTGGCATAGCTGCTATATTGTTGCCAGGAGGAAAAACAGCCCACGCCATGTTCAAAATTGCTATACAATTGGAGACTTCTGAAACAACGGTGTGTGACATCTCACGCAATAGTGATAAAGCACAGGTTCTACGTGGGTGTTCTCTAATTGTATGGGATGAGTGTACAATGGCGCACCGCAAAGCAGTGGAGGCTGTGAACAGGACGGTACAGGACATAAGGCGAGACGACCGGCCCATGGGAGGTATCACAATGTTGTTTTGTGGAGATTTCAGACAAACACTGCCTGTAGTCCCACGGCACAAGAGTTGATGAAGTTAATGCATATTTGAAATCGTCAAGTCTCTGGCCACAAATATATCGGCTTCATCTTAGCACCAACATGAGAGCTCAAATCGGCGGCAACAATAATGCTCAAGAGTTTTCCGATTTGTTGCTTAGTATTGGAAATTATACGTTTCCAAAAGAAGAAGGAAAAGTTAGACTAACTTATGTCAGATGGTTCCTTCTTCTGAAGAACTATATCCTGGCTGTCTATGGTGATATTGAACAAGTGATAAATCGTGAAAACTCTTGGCTTTGCGAGCGTGCCATACTCACGACTCGAAATGACCAGGCAGCAGCTTTGAATAATAAGATACTCAGTCGCGTCGCTGGTGAAGCCACCAACTACAATTCTATCAATAGGGTAGTAGAGCAAGATGAGGCTACTACTTACCCAATAGAATTTTTAAATTCGTTGTCGGCCCCTGGGCTGCCATCGCACTCAATAAGTTTGAAAGTTGGAGTGCCAATTATCCTTTTGCGTAATTTAAGTCCGCCCAAATTATGCAATGGAACTCGACCGAAGGTAGTTAGGTTGCAACAAAACGTCACAGAGGCAGAAATTTTGACTGGATGTGGTACTGGGGAACAAGTTTTCATTCCCAGGATACCGCTTATACCGAACAATTATCCTTTCCGTTTCAAGCAGATCCAGTTCCCCGTGAGTTTATGCTTTGCAATGTCAATAAATAAAGCGCAAGGCCAGACTTTGCGCACTGCGGGCGTGGACCTCACCTCCAGCTGTTTCAGCCACGGACAACTGTATGTGGCACTGTCGAGGGTTAGTGAAGCAGAAAATATGTTTGTGTACTGTTCCGACGGTGTCACTCATAATATAGTGTACAGAGAAGCTTTGTAAATGAAGGTGTCATCGCCGTGACACAAATGCAAATACAAAATTTATTTATTTAACAAACAAGATAAATACAATAATATAGAATTGCCCACGAACCCCGCACTAAGACAAGCCTGTACCGCGGGTGACACACACCTTCATTTACAAAGGCAACATAACGGACATATACTCCAATTAGTGTTAAGTGGATTCAAGTAAGTCACCCTGATGGTAAGCATCGCGGTTGGCCGTTCCAGATTCAGTGTAGGTAACTTGCGCGGTTGAAATAGTGAAAAACCAGCAAGGTTATCCGAAGGTGTAAACCGTTTTAAAGGAGTTCAATAAGTCAGAACACGCGTGCAACGCCGCGGGTACAGCTAGTTTATAAATAAAAATGAATCGACCGGCGGAGACAAGAAACTATTAAGAGACTCCACAATGTTAAAGAAGAAGAGTTTTTGATGTGATCAAGCATGAGTTCCAACTCAAAGTGGTCTCTAAATATGGACCAAAACTTACAAACAATTTGATCCTGGATTTTTAATAACATAAGTGTAACGATATAATAGAGATCTGTGGATGTCTCAGGCGGTATGCTGCGTCAAGTGGGTTCCCGTCGGGTATCAACATAATGCGATTATCATTACCGGTCTGCCACCACGTCAATACGTGACGTGCGACGTCGACCTGTAGTGGTGGTAGACGGGTATTCGCAGGCGGTTAAATATATTCTGAAACATATGTATGTTTTTTATTGAAGTTACATTTTCTAATGCAATTTTTGTACGAAGGCCCAGACCCTAGCGTGTTTTAACGGCAGTATGCCACCAGCTACCCGATAGATTGATGACTGTAGCGATTGTAGGAAAGACCTGGATACAATTAGCGCAAAACACAAAGGCACAAGGGAGAGGAAATTCATATTCTGCAGTGCATCGATATAGGCTGATGATTTTGATAGCGCAGTGATAACGTTTAGTATCCTAATACTATTGGTTTGGGCTTTCAGTGAAGGTACAATAGTAGGTAATTTCGTGCTCGTCTGGCTAGCTACCCTGTGCTGAAATACAGTTGTAGTTGACCCTCAAATATAAAAGTCTGCTTTATTAAAAAAGTCAATTGCGTTTTGAAGCTAGAAGCCGCGCCGACCTTTAAACATAGCTCCCAGAAGAAAGACATCGAATACGTCCGAAACCTGGTCGGAGCATTTTTCTATGACAATAATACGTGAGTGAGTGCCGGTTTAGAGAGTATAAAAATCTTTCAAAAAGTATTCTGGCTGCTGTATTTGAGAAAGAGAGTTTCATTCTAAGGTTAGTATTACCATTTTCTACCAAATCAACGGTAGCTTATCAGATTAAAAATGAAACTGCCTGTATTCAACAGCAGCGAGTGCTGCTATTCGACAGTTCGACAATTCGGTAATAATTATAGTAAATCGGGATAAAATCACTTCTCCATGAAAATACACTGCGTCTCTTTACACCTAATTTCAAATCGAACTGAGTCGAGCGAAATTAATTGAACTGCCCGTTGGCTTAGTTAGGTGCGTATCGGCCATTTAAGCAACGTATTGGGTTCGATTCCCGATGGGAACATAAGTTTTCTTCCCAAGGGAAATTTGTGTCTCTGGTTCTGGGTTTGATTGTGTGTATGTGATGTCAATGTTTCAGGCACCCACGACACAGGTCAATGAATTTATTGTGGGGCTGTGAGTGACACCGTTTATGTTATGTTTATCTGCACTTGTTTCCATTCCTGGGCAGGATTATTATAATATTTATTGATATATTTCTGTGAATACTGTGAGGATAAAGTTGTAGCCACTTGTAAAAAAAAATAAAAATAAAAAGTATTTATTGCCAGACCCCAGAATTTTTTTTTCTTATAATCTTCAATATAATATAACGTATACCTATATTTATACAATAAAAAAAACAATTAAATTATACAGATAAATAAGATACAGTTACATAAATTATTATAAAATAGTTACACACATAGTTATAGACACAAATAATAGTGGTTGGCAATAGGAGTATGCTCAGCTCTTTTTTTGCGTAAACTAAATATATAAATAGCTTACGCATGGCTGGTTTTCAGCATATCCTTTGCTCGAGCTAAGATGGTAGATTATGTACGCGGGCAAAGAAAAAAATCTAAAGGTACATGGGTACATAATGCTTAGAGTAATCGAACGATACTTGCTCACAGCTACATAGGGATTGGCTCACTATATCAAAGCATCAAAAAAAGCAAACCAGCACACGAACGCCACTAAATCAAAGTAAATCCTGCGCCAGTTACAATGGATAAAGTTGGCATCTCCAGAACTCGACTACGGGGATTTGGTGTGAGTATAAACAGAAATTATTTTTACAGAGCCAAGTGGACTGAATGACTCGAAAAATGGAGTAATAAATTTCGTATTTTATGAACGTCATTTGTAAGTGATAAATTGTATTCTGATTTTCTATAGTGATAAATTCTGTATCGTTAAATCCTTAATTTGGGTGTTATTACAAGGCAAGGTCGAGTTTTGCGAAATTGGCATTAATGTTTTGTATATGTATAATATTAATAGGTACGTATTACAAGATATTATTAGTAAGTATATATTTGTGTGCACGCCGCAAAAATTTGTGTTATTCACATAGGATTATATCGCGACGATGTGGTCGATGATGGAGCTTGCTTAGAAGATACATTTTCACTCGCGACATAAAGACTCCCATGTGTTATATATATACTTATCAGGAAACACCGACGCAAGCAAGGAGTTCCGTTTCTTTGCGGTTCGCACAATTAATATCGAAGCAAAACGCTTCAACCTCATTTGTGGAATGTCTACCATATAGCTAAGATACCTAAAATCAATCTTCTTTGTCTAAATGTAAATAATGTTAACGTAGAAGAATCCTCAAGAAATAGCCCGTCCAAGGAATACTCTTAACCTTAATGAAGGAATTCCGTTTTATTATCTCGAAGTGGCCGCTGTCACATCCATCTTGCCTATAAGAGGCCTTATAGAAATTGAAGATGGAACTGAAAAATAACAAGGGCTTTTTAGGCATTTCTTTTTCTCAAAAGTGACGAACCTTAAATTATGCCGGGGCGCCATTTGCCGGTTTTGACAAATTAATGCATGGACGGATAATTACGAGACTATACCTACTTTGTTTTTTTTTTTCAGCAGGTTAGTAATACTGCTACTTTTTGCCCATTTGTTTCGCTATAGTTTGCCCTCGCTAAATTACCTGTGGAATAAATGCCATTCATGTACATAATAATTATTCACACTCATATTATAAATCTGAAAGTTTTTGTGTAAACGTGTAGGTATGTTTGTTTTATATTCACGCTTCAATGGCTTTTTTTTTCATGTTCAATAGGCAAGCATTTGACCGCAATCTCACCTGATGAATAGCGAAGATGCGGTCGACGGTGAGACATGTTTGCCTAGAAGATACCTGTTCACTTTTGACTTTTATATTACTTACATACTTACTCGAACGGCGTAGTGACCCAAAGTGTGACTTGGAGCTGCCGCAAGTCTTTGTTCACTTCATCTCTCCAGCGGTACCTGGGACGGCCTACTGGACGATGTCCGCTTGGCATTCCCACATATGACTTAATATATTAGAGGCCTAAATTATACTTATCAGGAATCAAGAACGGAGGCAGGGTGTTCCACTTCTTTGCAGTTCGAATAATAAAAGCTGAAGGATTTGGATGAAATTTAGAATGTACATAGCTTATTTCTAGGATTGACACATAGGCTACTTTTTAACTGTATAAACACAAGCAAAGCCGCAAGTAAATAATATTATTACCAGTTCCAGATAATACACAAATGTAGGTAATTCTGGTACCTTTATTATTACTCATTTAAATTTAGGCAACTGTTTAATCATCACTTAATTCAGTTAGGACGAAGTTTGTAATGTTTCTCAACTTTTGACCGGGATAATAGTCATAATACTTTCTTTTCTTCTATTTAGATTAATATGAACTCATACCAACTTTTGGGTTTCCTCCGTACGTTTCGTCTAACATTATATTGCATACTAAATAGCATAGCAAAATTTATGAAACATTTTCCTTTTTTATCTCTGTTTTTGGTGAAGATTTGATCTCTTTCTCACATTTTGTTAAGTGATGGTGAAGTGTAGACTATATGGTGGTAAATACGTTAGATCTAGAATAAGTGGCTTTCAAGGATAGCTACCGGAACAACATTCAAAGTTTTGATGATAATATGTATCTTTAGAGCGGTAACCTACCTCTCATTTACCAATATTTTTTTATGAGTATTATTTTTCTCGTTCTCTTAGTGTAAACACGCATGCAAATCGTACTGAGTATTAAATGTGACCTTAAAGCTTCGTAGATTTTTACTAAAAATCATTTCCCAAGTTTATAACTACTGTAAGTTATGAAAAATAATCTACAACCTGCAATTACTATACATCGTCATACATTCCAGAGTGACAAATCTATTGTAGAGTCTAACAACCAAATTGTAAAACCGTATTGTTGTTTGTTCAAACAGACAGCCCTATTTTTAATCAACGGTCGACGAGCTCTGATTAGAGAACCTTGCTTGGTAAGCCAGCACTTTTATTGGAACCGAAATATTGGATTTTTGTTTACGCGATGTAATACTGAGTTCTTGTGTATGGCGGCAAATATTGGCAGTACAATGTTCAGATTTGATTTGTGTTTTACATGTTGTTTGCCAGTGTTTGTGGATGCTCTTCTGGAAATCATTTTAGCCAGCCTTACAGTAAAAATCAATAGTATGGTTATAAGAAAATTATGTACTAAGTAATTTGTTTGATTAAACAATCTGTTCTGCCCCCTTTCTGATTTTGTCCATTATTCTAGCCATTCATACAAATTGTGAATCTTTGCCACATCTTTGCCCACTTTTTGAAATTTCGTTCTTTTTATTAGTTTGTTGCCCACTGTGCTCGTCAATGTAATACTAAATCCAAATATTATTATTATGATCACTTTTTTGAGTATTCTTGAACAAGATGGAGTTTCGCCCTAGTCTGTATACCTTCTGTTAAAACCTTTCTTTTATTACTCTACTCGCGTATAATCAACTTTATATTTCACTGTGACAATTGTTCGCTTAAATTTTATTCAAAGGTACGGAAAATGTATTTTTTGGATAATAATATGCTTGAGGTATATGTAGTTAGCAAAAGGCGTAGATAAATCAAGCAGGTGACAAGGGTACTTCCCACAAATCTAAAATAGCTGTCGTTACTTTTTCCTCAATTTGTTACCAGCAGAACTATTGCAGTCTATTGGCCTTTGTGGGAGGTATATCTAATTTGGCGCTCTAACAATCCAGCTGAAACATAAAATAATTTACTTCAGTGGCATTGTTTCGCTGCCGTTCTCTCGAATTTTACGTGAATTCCAAGTGACAAAGCAATCCTTGCAGATAAAGGTGCTTAAAATCTTGTTAAGTCACATTGTTTGCGAGCTTTTGCACGAAGCATCGGGTCTTTGTGTACTGGGACATTTTAATGCGGATTAAAGAGTGTGACTGGCTGGAAAGCTACGATGAAAAAGAATAATTTAACATAGTATTATGTAAGTTTACTCAAATGCGTGCTTCAGACTGCTTTATGAATAACGAACAGAGATGGTTCTTTTTTATTTTCATGTTCATTGTATTGACTTAAGTGTGATGTAACTACCTACAGTTTATTTATGTAAATACTTACACAACTCTATAAATTTAAAATATTTCGCACGTAAGCAATTTCTGTGATGGATTTTTGCATCAACTTTGTACTAATTTTCAAGATGATAATATGTATGTATCGATTATTGTCCTGATCTATTGATTTATTTTGATTTAGATTCAGTTACAGCAAAATATTGCCTGGTAGAGATCGCTATTAGTGATAAGGCCGCCTGTTGTGATACTTTACGTATAAGCTTGTTTGTTACCTTTGTTTTATCTCATCTTATAAAGTGGATCAATAAATTATTATCTATCTATCTATCTATTAATTAAGCGTAAGCACTGTACAAAAAAATAAAAATATTTTGTTTATATCATAAAACTACACAAAAAGCAAAACTTAAGTTACCTACAAGGCATCGAGCTTATAGGTAACTCAAGTGCTCAAGCCCACTACCAGCGGGTAGGTTTAATTTTTCTTTTACATATCTGAATTGCAATGCTAATACATTGAGCCAAATAAGTGCCAGTATTTTGATCACGCGTCGCCTCAACCAGGCGCACAAATAGATTTTTGATTATTGAATGAGCTCCCGGTCCCCACGGGCTCCGTGTAATTTGTTATGTGTTATAATTTATTATTGGAAAAATCCTGACACCACAATAGCCTGCTAGTACTTATGACAAGAAAGCAATCAAACTATAGCAAGCAAGTTGAGCGAAAAGCCAAGAGACTTATTAACAGCGACCAGTTGACTGATGCAAAACTTTAGAGCATCGTCGCATGGTGGTGAGTCTCTAGGTATTTTATCGGATACATTTCTGAGAGAGTGCAACGGAATTACACAATCTGATTCCCCCATCCCCATTCTATTATTGGGCATTGACAGACTCTTAAGCGACACCGCTATGTGGTAGATAATCCACAAGAGCGGACGAAGCGTTTTGGCTCCACATTCATTATGCGAACTGCAAAAGAATGGAATTCCTTACCTGAGTCTGTGTTCCCTGATAAATACAATATGGAAGTCTTTAAATCGCGAGTTAATAAGCATCTTCTGGGCAAACGTGCTCCATCGTCGACCGCATCGTTACTTATTAAAGTCCTTATAACTGCCACTCATTATTTGTAATTTGTTTATAATATTCTCCTACCAACACAAAGAGTGCACTAACTAGCATTTTGACCTCACACCATCAGTGGAATTACAGTTCACACGTTTCTCACACTAAGTCAATATTATGACAAAGAGCTAATACTGATATAGGAACACGGGATACCTACAGCAATATCTACAGACTAGGGTTCACAATCCACATTAATATGCGGATTCCGGCGGCATGCAATGTTGTGTAAATACAGTGGCGTTTGATTTAGTGTTTACACCGCTTCTGCACATACACTATGTGCTACTAGTAGTAGCAGTACGAATAGTACGTGAGCACACTTTCGATCGGAGCAAATGCGTTCCTAAAATCTATATAGCAAGCAATTTGATTCTGAATTCATCGTGAGGCTGGTACTTAGTCAAATGCAGTGATTCAAATTATTTAGCGTGCCAAAGTCGTCACAGTTAATTAAATTTAAATAGAATCAGTTAAATGGATCATGTATAGTGTTAACAAGTAATACATTAAAACGAATTTTTCTTTAATCAATTGTAAATAATGAAAAATGGACTAAAACGTAATTTAGCTAGAGAGTCAAGACGAATCAAACGAGTCAAAACTCGATGGGTTTATCTTGTTTAGTTCTGCAATTCCTATTGCCATCTTCAGTCTCCATCATCAGACCAGCTCCATGTAACCATAGTTTGAGTCCAATTGAATATCAGGAAGTGGGTCTACTTTAGCTTGTAAGGTTTGATTACAGACCGACAGATAGACAACGGGACAGGTGAGACTAAATAAAAGCTTGTAAAAAGTCGTGAGGTGAACCCGATACTTGCTGCTCAGAAGGTGCTTGTAGTCCTCATTTGTTTTATACTAGTTACAATATTCAGTATAAGTATAAGCGTATTCCAGGTCTAGCGTGTTTACCAGCTTCGATCACATCGTCACTTACCATCAGGTGAGATAGTGGTCGAACACTAGCCTGTCACAAATTAAAAAAAAATCTTTATAAAAGTCAAATCTCGACAAAATAGTAACAATCTTCATACACATATCATGTAGCTAAAATTACATGAAAGTACATTTAGCTAAAAACGTGAATTGTTGATTTCTTAACAGCGTTTCCTTAAGTTATGCTGTTACCACTAAAAAGCAATTTGCTTTTATATAACTGTGGAGAAACAGTTAATCGATAAACAAGAAAATTAGTCTCCACTACCGGTTAACGTGAATCAATTAAGCATTTCCGAGCAGTGTGCGTTAAATCATTCAGTTTCCGAAGTGAATATTAATGTTCACGTACGGCAGCACTCACCGCAACATAGTCAACTCTACTTTAAATACCGGATGTTTAAAGCTTCCAAAATAGAATATTTTACTAAGTTATCACACTAATATTATAAAGGGTAGTTTGTGAGTGTGTTTATATGTTTTTTAATTCTTCACTCTTAATGGCTGGAACAATTTTATTGTCGACCAAATTTGGTATGGAGGTAGCAGCTGACACCATGGATTTTAACACATAATATATGATACTTACTTTTTATCCAGGAATTCTCGCAGATCCAGGACTTACGTGGGTAAAACTGCGGGGCACAGCTAGCTATTTAATAATTATCGAACCTGTTGGCTTAGTTGAGTGCACCTTCGCCTTCTATAGGGTATCAGGTTCGATTCCTGGTGTGAACATAAGTTTTCTCCCTAAGGAAAATTTGTATTTCTGGTTCTAGTTATGATTGTGTGTGATGTGAATGTTTCCGGCACCCACGATACAAATTTTGAAAAACCCAAGAGTCATTAGATAGGTGTTTGAAAAAAAAAATGGCGGATTTTGGCATGAAATAGTAATACGTTAAAAATACGTTAATAAAAAAACTAACAAAAACTAATAAGTAGGGTATCAAAAAGGGTATTATAAAAAGTAGGTTAGGGTAACATAAAAAGTAGGTTCACTTTTTTCGTACTGGTTTTTTAGGTACATTGACTTTTTCCTTGCCCTGGTCTCAGAAAAGCAGAGTTAGTGCAACCAATACTACACGATCAATCCTATTTTCAATGAACTGTTCAAACACCTATGCCGGCAATACTGTAACGTACCCCCATTTCAAGACAGTACTCCGAAATTACATAATGCCGTAATTGCACCTACAACAAATTCTTTCTTTGAATAAGCGCTAATACTACCTTTGAGTTCGTGGAATCGGTTTATTGGGTTTTGAAAATCAATGGGTTTACAGGATTTTGTTATTGCTTGAAAATTCTATAAATTTTCTCAGTACGAGTAAGAAATAAAGGTATGATAATATGTAAAAGTTAATTGTTGCTGAATGCAATGCGAAAAGGAAAATTTCATACTATTACATAAATAATTTCGTTGAAATATTTCTGCATACCTTAAAAGGGATTTTAGTTGAAGACATCTAAATTGACCAATGCCACAAATATTTTAATGCTTATGATTATGTTCTTATTGAGAATATTGTAGAGCTTTTTCCTCCAGAAGGAATAATCTGGCAGCTATCGCGAGTGTAATAAGTTATGGCCAATGATAAAAATAATAAAGTCAGCAAATGGTAGAATAATATTTCGCGCAAATTTAAGAAATGTCATTCAATATAAATCGAAATCTAGGGTAGCAAGCGTAATTCTTTCTTGTAACTTAGACAATAAAGAGATTTATTGAAAGAAATGAATATTTATTTTGAATCGACTATAAAAAAGGAGGTTTTCAATTCGTGTTGTATTTTTTTGTGTTTGTTACTCCAGAACTCCGTCATTTTTAAACCGATTAGGAAAATTATCAAACGTTTTAAACGTTTCTCTTAGCACTGTAGAAATTTATTCAAACACGGTTTTGTAGCTTGGTTTTAAAATCAAAATAATAACCAGAAAAATAATTTCGTCATCCAAGTGAACGAAATTTATCACATATTTTTATATTGACTTTGTGTTTTTCGAAGAGGGTTGAACATTTATATTTTTACTAGTATGAGACAGCAATGCATATATAAATATATATACATTACATACAATTTATAACAGTAGCCTACAGGCCAATTGCTAGTATTTGTTTTAACGTAAAGTTTTATTATATACATATATATCTATACAGCCAAAGAGCTGACTACAAACCGTATGTAGTGGGCTTGAGTTAAGTTTCCTTTAAGCCCGGTTTAAAGGAAACTCAACTCAAGCCCACTACTAGTTAGCAGCTTGCCGATCTTTGCCTCTCTGAATTGCAATGCTAACACGTTGAAACAAATAAGTCCCAGCATTAATATTATATATAAGACATCAAAAAAAAAGTATCAAGTATTAAATTAAAAGTCATAAAAATATGCGTGAACCATTAATAAAGCACACTCATGATGAGCAGTAAAGCTTATTTCTGGGTTTATTTGCAGAAATGTATGCGCCAATAAATTGTGTTTATTGCTATTCTAATTAACAATTTGAATGCGATAATATACCACGGTAATAATTCTTAATAATATTATCGTATTTGACTGTCAATTGTATGAAAATATTAAATTATGTTACTTATAATGAATGCGCAACAAAACCGATGGTGATGGAATTTAAGTCAAAATTTGAATTATTGATATTGGATTTAGAATGACGTCACACAGCTAACCCGGCATTGTCATCCAAACTAAACGTGTATACAAAATTTCAGCTCAATCGGTCAAAGATATCTGCTTCAAAATTGAATAGCGGGTGGAAACCCGAACAAACATATGCTACATACATTGCAAGTTAAATAAAAGCTTGTAAAAAGACAGTATCCTAGAGACACACGATAGAAGTGAAACTTTAGTATTAACGGGAAACGTTTTAATTTTTCGAGCTACCATGGTCACTTTCACTATAAATGTTTGTATCAATAACGGGATATTTACCATGTCTTTCGTTTGTTTTGAGTTTCCGATATTTCGGCACTGTTGCAAGCGCCATGATCACGGAGTTACTGGAGTAGTGCGGGTGAATGAAGATTAAGATTTACGAGCATACGAAACGGTCTACCCGCTTTCGTACTCGTTTACTGCGTTGAACACCACTACCATTGTTATCACTAAGAGTGGTACAAACATTTATAACGTTTTAATTATTTTAATTATCCCAGTGTTTAACACCATTTTTCGTCACACGAAAATATTGCGAACCATAATTTCAAAGCCCTCTCATAAGAAATTTAACTTTAAAAGAGTTTAAGCTCAGCGATAAGAGCAATGGCATGACACGTTATACCGCGGGTTTATTCCCCGTCATCAAGCGATATGTTTTCCTTTCTGAATTTACCACTAAAGTGAAATATGCTCCTGACACCATGTTCAATAAGTTTCCTTTTTCGTCGCAGGCTACATAATAGTCCAAACAAAGACGTGTGACCTCCTCAATATCAGCTCGGATGGTGATTGATCTACGATCGGACGTGTCCGGATAGGTCATCAATCACCGCTCTCGGCGGAATATCTTTACATGGGCTCTTATTTTTTTAGTTGAATCAAATGTCTTTTTGTATCACTGTAGCTGTTTTGTACAATAAAGCTTGGAATATAAGCTATAGAGTTACGAAATTGCATTTTTTGATGCTAGATAGGGAAGCATTTGACCACTATCTCAGCTGATGGAGATTTAGATTGCAATAAGATTTGTAATATGTAATTATTATAATTAACATTAAGAACATTTCTTTTTCAAAAAAAACCCTGATTCTTTTAAAAAACGTACAACTCGTCAAAATGCAGCTAAATTCACAATCCTTTTGTACCAACCGACTGCCCAAAGAATAATTTAAACGTAAGCAAAGCCAAAAAATAATTTTGAGAATCAGTCCTCAAATGGGGAAGAAATCGGTAAATATACATAAAAAAATACATACCGTCGAACATAGATCCTTCTCCTTTTTTAAACTCGGTTAAAAAAATATGCATATCAATTTTGAATGTTTCCAATTTAATAATTACTTCAAATCTACGGGCCAATTGCCTATATTTCCTAAAACTAAACTTAAACTATATTCAGGAAAGACCTAAATTACCTACAAGACATCGAGGTTATAGGTAGCTCAAGTGCTCAAACCCCTTACCAATATATCAATTTTTAACATTGTACCTATTGAAATCAAAATATAGGATGGAAACAAAAATAAAAAAAAATAATTGACTGGCTGGCTTGTTCCATTTCTTATACATTCTTAGACATGCAAGTAGAAATAATCAATTGCACCTCTGCTTGCAGACTGAATATTAAGACGTTATTTACATGATTTCTAGCAAACAAACTTTGATGTGATTTGTGCAACTACGCTAGTAAGCAGCTAAGTCTTTCACAGTGTGGGATTGTGAGTGTGAAAGCGTCTACGTTTATGTTATACTTTTAAACATCCACACAAAAAACACAAAATTACAGGGCGCTGAGAGATTATCATCAGTTTGACTTTGTGTGAACCAGCATCCGTTTTCCGTATTTCCTCTGGAGACTGGTCGTTGATCAATCACCTGCTCTCGGTGCAGGAAGTAAATAGTCTCGAGTGGATTTTTAATTTGTTATGTACAATCATCGATCATTGGTCGGGAATTATAAAGTTCCGGGCTTCATTCGTCGTTCGAATTTCGAATAATTTTTCTTTTCATGAAACTGTAGACTTCTCTAACAAAACTGAGTGGTTGTAACTCAGGGTTGCGAAAGTATTTAAAGTTAAGTTAGGTTTCATTTCTATTTTGGGCGTGAGCAGCATCCTAATTATGTGTATTGCCATCTATACATAGTAACAAGGTTTTGTTTAATGCTATTCGTGCTTTAACCAACCATTCATACATGTTTTAGTTTACCTACTTAAGGAAGGTCACGATTACGTCTGATGCCAAACAACAACATGCTCTGATTGATCTAGACTACGATAAGGGTTGTTGCTAGTCCATCGCTAACAGCGATGTGTATTTGTTTATGATTTACTACAAATTAATAAAATTTAATTATTTGTACAGGCTTCAAACATATGATAAATTGTTATTACATTTACTGTGATAGTACAATAGGTCGTAATCTCTTATAGCAATTTCTACCAGACAACCTGTAAATGTGTTTTTTTAAGCTAGATAGGCAAGGATTTCAGCACAGCATCTCACCTGATGGAAAGTTTAGCTGCGTCTTAGCTGCTCTAGACTTAAAGAATTAATGTTAATGATAATATCAGTATATGATAATATCAAATATCAGTTTCACAAACAAACAAAAAAACCTAAACAAAGCAAAACTCAGGACAAAAACATTGTCATAGCTCTTGAAAGCACTGAAAAGTTTACAAAGAGTGCAGTTAGCGTCTACGCGCAGTTCAAGAATAAGTATTTTGTATAGGTATTTGCTCTTAAAGTAAGGAATGGTGCAACTGGGAAATCTGTTGAACTCTTAAAGTAGAGGGTGCTTTAAAATGTAATAGTGTTATATCAAGCTAGGTTCATACAGTGAAAAAGGCGTAGAATACGAGTAAAAGGATTACGAATACTACCTATGCACACTATACTCTATGTTGCTGTCAAAACCTAACTTGCAAATAAGTAGATTTAAAGGTTGACATAATAGAGCTCGATGTCCTAAATTTTGTGAGTGATAAACACTCTTATTATTAAAGTAGTAAAATATATATTCCACGGCTATGAGTTGAAGGGGTAGATGATAAATTCATCGCTTGAAGCAGGGCTTGATTAGCTCGCCCCATACGTCCGGGTTGGTGAGCAAGGCCACCCCTCCTTGGGCGCAGTGGCCCGGAGGAGTTTGCATCCGGGCCTACCGCCGCCGGGGCAAGATAGTGACTGCTAGCGCGACCCTATTTTGCCGCAGAGCCCCACATACCCTCTTCCTTCACCCCTGGGAAGGAAAGAAAATGCCAGGCATTTTCCCCCCCATAAAAAAATGGCTTGATCAGCTCAGCAGCTAGAGCAATGCATGACACTGTATTGTTGCGGATTCAAATCTCGAAGTAATAATATAATTATTGTTATAGTATAATATTTGTTTATAAACACAGACGCAAAGTAGTTATGATGATAAATGGTTGCCCATTAGAAATTGTTGATGAGGCCACCATGTACATTGTACAACAACATTGAAACATTGTTTTGTATAGAATTGTCGACTTCCGCCTGATTTTCAACAATGTAGTTACTGTTACCATAGAAGAAACAAAACGTGCTGAGGTGCACGTGCGTACGGCCGTGCACAAATACAGGCCGCGTTTGGTACCACTGTATGAAGATAACATACTTATTTGTTTCTACTATGGTATTAATTCAAAATACGTCGTTTCTAAAGGTAACTCTAAAAAAACACTTCATCAATTACGCAAGTCAAGGATAAACTTACTTCGGTCGCTCTTATTAAATTTACTAGAATATTTGTTAGTAGTTATATGAAATTACTAGCTCGTTCTTTTAGTTGATAAGTTTATTTTTCCTTTAGTAACCGATAGGTTTTCTTTTGTTTTATTGCAAGTTTCGTAATACACATAAATAAGATTTAACGAATTCACTCACGGTTGTTTTCTCGCATTGTTGCTACTGCAAACGCCGAGACGCTGCACAGTCTACGAGCGTACTCGACTGACAAAGGAGCACCGACTGCTCCGAAATAAGTCTCGCAAGTAACTATGCGATAAACCAATCATGAGTGAAATCACTCAATTCTTAACAACAATAATAATATCTTTTATAGGTACATAAAAAGGCATACAATAAGGTACATAATTGATGTTTTGTGTCGTTTACATAGATAGCTTGATGGTAACAAAACACAACAAAATATAATATGTTTAATAAACTGTTTAGGTCCTCATTAATTGGAAGATCAACTGTGTTCATGTTTTGATTGGTAATCTAACCGAGAGATCAATCACTCTCATTTTCGGAACACCGTGAAAATATAATTTTGATCTTAGTATCCATGCATTATGAGAATAAGGAATATGCATACATTTTTAACTCATTCTCCTTTTTAAAACTCAGGTAAATCTCTTACTTACTTAGAATATACAATCTTTCCGGTTATCGCTATCCAACAAGTTATTACCTTGCTATTTTTTTATACAATAAGCTGAATTGCAGACTGAATATTTATTCACTTTACAAATATGGCTGCAAACAAACAGTATCAAAATACCTCAAAACATTAAACTACCAAGACACTGAAACTATTTTAAAATACTTGAAATAAATTAAATGTGGCTATTAAAAGCTCTCATCCTTAGTTGCGTCGTAGTAATACCAATCAGTCCACTTATGTTTGTAACATTAACTATAATTATTTAATACTTTTCACACACTCACACACACGCATACATAAACTGCTATACACAGCCTCTCCCTCACATACACATGCACTATTTTTACACATCCTTTTATATTTAGATATAGATTATTATATTTTAATTAGGATACAACGTGCGAACATCAACTTCAGGTAATATAGTAAGCATATATAGTATGTAATTACTAGATATACATTATGTAATAGGAACAATTTGTGTTAGCTGTTCTTACCGCGGGAGGGCCACCAGCTCTTACAAAGTAGTACTAATTACTAAATGCCTATTTACTTAAGCCTAGTTATATCATGTTAGTACTGCCATTGTGATGAGAAATAAAGGGATTATTCATTATATAAATGTTCATCACTGGTAACACACACTGGTCAAAGACTTTCGTCTTGAGGCATTGAGGCATTTTGACGATCTTGATTAAGATAAATAAAAGTTATTAAAGCTGCAAATAAACAGATCATGCACATATTTTAATTCATTTAAACATTGCAGAAACTCTTGGATAACAATTCTTAGAAATCTGAGCATTCCCACTATATTATTTCCCCCACGGGATGAACAACGCAAAGAGAAAAAGTTCATCCCTCAAGACTTAACCCTTTTACTATTTAAATAAAAGCAGCTGAATGATAATGAGCTCGATTCAGATAAGGCACCATTCTTTTGAAGATGAGGAATCGTGAGTCCCCAGATTTCACATTAAAGCTTTAGGTAGCCGAAAATGTGCGCATAATTACGTACCTCCCTTCCTTCCCTTTATGTAAGAACGTCATATTCTTATCTTAATAACGAGACCGCTTTCGCTTTTCCGAATTTTAAATTTTAAGAATGATATAGTTCTCTTTTCAAACGATTTAAAAAAAGGAGGTTTTAAATTCGACTGTATGTTTTTTTTGTATGTATGTTACGCGATATTTCCGCCAATTATGAATCGATTTTGATTATTTCGTTTGGTAGAGTATGCTTTACAGGTGGTCCCATATAAATTTTATCGAAATCGGTAAAGCCAGCACCGAAATGTAAGCGATGATGTCGGTTTTTTTTACGTTTGCTTGCGTTTTAATAATGTTATTCATAACTCGTACAATATATTATTGTGTACTTATAATCATCAAGGTAGGAAACAAAAGTACGGTTAATAAAGCTGCAAATTCCTTGCTTACAATCAGGTATAATAGTTGTCAAACGCTACCCTAAAACAAACATAAAAAAATATGGCAGTTAAAAATGTAGTCGCCTATTCTTCTTCACTTGACAAATGAAGCTCCTATGATTCAAAATGAGTATTTATAAAGACGGTTAACTGAAAGCAGGCGGGCTAACTAACGCTTCATTGCATTAACTACTTAGGGTTACAAGCAGAGAATCCATTTTTAACTCAAAATTAGGTCAAAATAAGGTACAATCTTCCTCCAAGTATAGAAATAATTTTGTGCCAAGGCTTTCCACCAGAGATCCCTTAAAGACTTAGTGTTATATGACACACTCGAAGAATCACACGTTTTAGAAAACAATACTAAAATGACGGCGCCATTTTTTCACTTTCGGCGTCAAAATCTAGTCTTGTTTTGCGTTGAAATCTGTACAGATTCCGAAAATGCATGTTTTTCGTGTGGACATGACACACGTTTAAAAAAAGCATGACCCTGAATCGCGTGTTAGCATCTTGTATACATACTTCAGGAAGCTCAAACTCTACCAAATGCTACTTTTTTATGTTATTGATTTACTAGACAAGCAAGTTACTCGTCTGTTGGGAAGCGTCACGCTTGCCCATTACAGCTTAGTACTAACTAAGGTTATGAACTAATATAGGTCAAATTCCTGCGCGGCAAAGAACTACGCTCGTCACCCTGAGATATTAGACGTTAAATCTCTTTAAGCCTTGTAATTTCATCGGAAACATTTAAAACGGTCATAAATGAAATGATCATTGTATTTCATTATCATTGTAGGAATTAGTTAACATATCATGGGGTTGTTTAGGAGGAATCTATACATTTTAAAATTATTAAATTTCCTAATTTTAATGTTCTGATAATCTTCACTTATATTATAAAAAGGTAACGTTTGTTTGTACAAGGTAATCTCTGAAATTGGATCAGTAGGATACGATTCTGAAAACTCCTTTACTAATATCTACTCTTATCCAGGGGTTACCATTTAAAACTAGAGTTTTTATTTACCACTAGAAAGCTACATTATCCCCAAATACTTCATATCATAATTGTTATCCAATTACCATGAGAATTTTAGTAAAAAATATAAGTATTTAATTTTATTGAAGTGATGAAAAATCCCCATACTTTCTGTTTTATTTGCCTACTTATGTTTTGGGGGAAATAACTCATATAATTTTTATCGTAGACATTACACCCATATACTTAAATTGTCTTTGGATTATATATAAGGTATCCTGTTTTCTTGTAAAACATCTGAAATATATTTAACGAAAAGGTTCGGATAGAGACCCTTAATTATGACACAAAAATAATGCCACTAAAAAGTTCTGCGTGAATAATACACATAAAAAACAATTCGTATTATATCGCAGATAGTAATGGATTATTACAATCAAGCTTCATTAACTTTTATTAAAACAACATCCATAGATTCCAACAATAGTCTATTGTTAACTGCTTGAAGTTTCCATACAAAAGTTCATTCAATCCCCAACTCCGTAGTTACAATAATAGTTACACAAAATGTTCCGACTAAAATGTGACGGATCTCGTCATTTCTACGTCTGGATGGAGCTATAGCAGAAATGGTTTACGCTATAAAGATTGCGTAGTTGAGAAATTTCGACAGTAGTTGAGGTTGCGACAATTTTGGCCAAATGATTAGGACTGAATTCATAGCAATAAACTGGTACTTATGCTAAAGTGACCAGAGTCATGCTCTATTTGTTATTCATCTGAATTATATCTAATCCGGTCCACTCTCCTAAATATTAGAATCAAGATTATCGGGAAGAGGAAAGTAATAATTAATCACCACATTTTTGTGCTCGTAACGAGCTCATTTCAAATCAAGTAAATACGGTTGCAATTCGCCCTTTTTTGCCGTCACAAGGAAAAAACAGGTAACTGACATTTAGGTCAAAATTGAGTTAGATACCTCAGCAATGTCTTTACTATAATATATGTTATCACTTGTAGCAGATGCGTAAGTTTTAGTATGTAGCGTTTAAATATTTTTAAATAAAGAAAACAATAGTGGATGCGTCTATTTTTCCTGATTCGGATGATGTATATTACTCAATTTTGTCAAAAATGCAGATACATCTTCTTTTCTTATGATTGCAGTATACAAAACGGAAGCACGGTGGGAAAAGATGCAGGCGCACGCCTCGGGTGCTTTGTATATAATGTCACTTCACGTTCAAACACGCTAAGGAAAAACCGTCGGGTAAAGTTTTAAAAAAATTTACGACAATTTTAACTTTAGAAGGGTAATGTTTTTCAAGCGTACTTGCGCATAAGCTCGAAAAACTTACCCTTCTACTGACACTGTCGGGTAAAAAGAGCGACTACTCAAGCCTCATAGCTTATTCGTTAATGTATGTGAATGGGTTTCCTCTTGTTCGAAGATTAGACACTGTTCATACCGTGGCATAAAGACTGCGAGTAATTCCTTTATTATCCAACAATAGGCACTCAAGTGCTTGTCGTCTCCGCGTTATTAAAATATTTATGGAGCAAGCTTTCCGGCTCTTTCATTCCTCGTCTACTAGACTTTTTGGAGCCGAAGAAAAGGCAAAAGTGCATAATTTAGTTGGTTAGACCTCTTTAATCCGGGGTTAAAAGGGCGGGTAGCCAACTATAATGGGTTATGTATAACTGGATGTTTAATAAGAATATTGTAAGGGATTATGGGCAGGGATTTGCGGAATTACTCAGAATGTTAAATATTGAATTATATGACTATAATAATAAACCCTCAGTATACATATGAACGTATATATAATGACATTTTAATTGTTTTGTTTACTGTGCGCGCTACTAGATGATAGTTTTGCGATATGCCTTAAGAGGTATAACGAATTTTTTTTTAAACTAAATGTAGTCTGGAAGCGATCGCTTCAGCGATATCTTTACACTAAAATATATATATTTTCAATATCCTATTTATTTTATTTGACAAATATTTATTTTTATTTTAATATATAATATGTTATATTATCTACACTTAAACGAGGCTCTGGTGATTGACAATAGCATTAGCCATCACCCAAAGAGGATGTCGATGGCCGGTCATAGAAATCTCCAGCAAAATTCTCTACAATATGGTCAAAGAAAACTTTTAGTGCTGACTCCACATGAAATACAATATAGATAGAAATATCCTCGATAAAAATACAATGATACATTATATAGTTTTAGGCAGTTTTTGTATATGATCAACTATAGTAAACTTTAGGAACCAATTTAAAATAAGAAATACAAACTAGCAACAACCTCGCACGTAAATAAAACATATAAACATATGTTTTATTTACGTGCTTAAAGTATGTATATGTGAATACCCAAACTATGTAGTTTAGGTATCTTGATTTACATATAGATACTTTCGAAGACCATTGATTCGGAATTCACAAGTCATACCATATCTTGCATGGATCCACATTTCATGCAATATGCAACGCCGAAACAACGCGTTGCTATACGATCGTATTCTCAAACCACTCGGTATAGCAACCGCATGAATAGTACTCGATATACAGACTGACATAAAACTCCGGACATACCTGAGCAAACATCATGACGGGCATAGTAAAACGGAAGTTACTCGAACGTGCTACAAAATCTGCACCCAGCTGGTAGCACTACACAATTGTAGCGCAGTTAAGTGCTACGCGTCGAAATACAAAAGGTATGCTACGATTTTCTTAGGCTACAGACCAACTAAACTGACACATTCCAAGTGTATTTTAAATTATAAACACGACAAAAACTATTTAACTTGTTATTATGAGGAGAAGAAAGTCAATTATTAAAATGAAAATTAGAATAAATTTATTTTATTATGAAGATATTTTCTTTGTTACTATTCCTATACTGAAATGATTTTTCATAAAAAGGTCATCATAATGAGTATAATTAGTATGTTATTTAAGAAATATATCTACTACTCCTGCTTTTCATGAAAGCTCTTTTTGACTTGATTCTGCAACATACAAACAAATATTAGTTATTGGTTGGGTGAGCGTTCGCCTTCTAAGCAGGGGTATCGGGTACGATTGAAGAAACTGGCAAGAAACTCGGCGGCGCTATTTTCTTCACCAAAAAGAGCTTGTGCAGTTTGCATCCATGCATCCTTGTCATTGATGTAGTGTAGTGTATTTGTTTTACAATAAGCTTTCTTAATTAAGGCCCGTTTTATTTTTTACCGGCAATGTATTTACAATGAAAACAATCGAATAAATACATAAGAAATATCATCCCTATTCTAAGTGTAAGCTATTGTGTAGTACTGGATGATAAAAAAAAAAATTCGTTTCGATTTTAAAAACAAATGACGTCAGGCATGCATTCGCATTACCCGTTCAAGTCTATAAAGTCAAATAGTGGCACGGCACATTAATATGCATCAAGTGCAAACTATCGCTGGCCACGATCGCAGGGAGTTACAAACACAAATGTGTCGCCCGATTACCGACAGACAAGTGGTTTGTACGACGCATAGGCAAGGGACTAAAGTGTCAAAATGGATATTTGATTATACTTCTTCACATTACGCCTTAAACATATACACGCAAACTTCGATAAGTCTTGTGAATACACAACTTTGAACATATTGGAGGAATAAGAACTTGCGAACCACGGTCTAATTACCATGTAGCAGCTGATGGCAACTATCAAAGTAGATATAACAAGAAAGTTATAATATAAGAAGCAGTCGTTGTTGTGAGTACCACATTCCCATTTAAATTGGCCTGCAACGTCTTACCTGTCGCATTCAAATGAGATACGTGAATGACAAAGATGAGTTAACTATCGTACTAGAAGCAAAGTGTAGCTAAAATCATAAATATAACACCGATTTCTGTATTATATATATGACTTCAGAGAATATTACATTTGTAGCACAAAATTTAAATTCAAAATTATTCTTCTACATAATATAGACTTGTGTAACTTTACTGATTAAAATAATAAATTAATTTATTTTAATAAACATAGGCTGTTTTTTGTCAGTTTGTTTTGAAACGAACGAGTAGTTTTATTATTAGGTTTTCTTTCAGATTTTTATTAATAACAAAGTCCCAGCTCATTACTCTACTCTAAATCTAATAATTTCATCGCACGGTCACCTTAACCTACTTAATCGGAATGGCAAATGTAGCACGATTGGGTAATTAGAGGAAAATGGTAATCAGCCAGTTATAAAGGGAAATCGCTTACAACAACAAGGTCTTTATCATTGATGGCATTAAATGTACTAGAACTAAATATACCTACTACGATCCAAAACTACTATTCTTACATATACTATAAATATTATCTTTTCACTGATGAGCTTTAGTTTCTCTATCTCACCTTATGGTAAATGATGGTAAGTCAGTAAACACGTAAGACCTTAAATAAATAGACGAATATTTAAAAAGTTTAAGTAAATAAATGCAACATTACCATTTGATGACCCAGTTGGCGCAGTGGACAGGTCTCCGCCCTCTGCGCCATGGATCCTGGATTCGATTCCCGGCAACAGCACAAATTCCTTCCCAAGCAATTCCCAAGGGATATTTGTGCTTCTGGTTCTGGGTGTATTTGTGTGTGTGATGTGAAAGTTTCCGGCACCCACGATTCAAGTCTTTGAACTTAGTGTGGGGCTGTGAGTGTGAATGCGTTTGCGTTTGTTTATTTGTATTAATAGTACCACCAAGTGCGAGTAAAAATTATGCACTGAGAGTTCTGTACCACCATACGACTGTCACTTGGCCAGAATTTAAGAGTTATTTTTTCGATTGCTTCGTCCCTTACTATCGTGTCAGATAGCGAACGATTGTCTATCTTTAATTTTAAAAAAAATGTATGCCTAGTATGACAGATTGCTTTTCAAATTAAAACCTTTACCGACTGACTGATTCGACTTTATTGAAATTGATTTCTGAAATGTTCAAAGCTACGGCTTACTTATTATTATCCTGAAGCGAAGCGTTATTATTACTTTCTGCTCCACATCAACGATCTGCTTAAGTCCGGTTTCTTTGGGTACGCAGACGATAGCACTATTGTCTTATATTCTTAATTGTACACACATTGATAAAAAAAATTACAATAAGGCCATAACAAAAGATGTACAAAGGCGAGCTTAACCCTTCACAGAGCTTTCTTCCAGCAAACCCTTTAAGTAGGATATAATTTATAGGAGCGAGTAGGTTGTTGTGTACATAGAAATATGATAACAATACAAGTTACTAATAATAAGTTACAAATATACATTCACATTTTTTATAATAATAGACAACATATAAAATATAAATAGATAAATATAAACAATATAATAAAGTAAGAATAAATACCAATATCAATAAATAAATATCACCTATATATATATATATATATATATAATATATAATATTGTCGAAAGATATATGTCCAATGCACCCACGCTGGTGAGGTTGCAGTCACTAAGAGAAGAAATGATTGGTTGATTGAATATGAGCTTGTTGGCCGTGGCCGATTGGGGCGATCCTAACTTGGTTCAATTTAATGCGTCCAAAACTCGGGCGTTTTACCATGTAACGACAAGACAAACTGTGAAACGTCATTCTTATATGGTTGACATATCTCCGGTTCGCTCGAAGCGTTTCGCTACTACGTTTATTATCCGTACTTCGAAGGAGTGGAACTCATTACCCGCGTCATTGTTCCCCGAATGGTATAATCTGGGAGTCTTCAAGTCAAGAGTGAATAGGCAAGCATAGGACATCTTCGGTCGCATCTTCACTTTCCATCAGGTGATTTAGTGGTCAAATGCTTGCCTAAAGAGAATAGAATAAAAAAATTGGCTGTCTGTAAAGTCGGTTTACGGACGATAGTTTTACGTGATAACGTTACAAGACGAACGCTTAGGCCGATCGTGCCTCTCTATCGCTTGTTAAGCGCTCTCGCTTGCACGCTCAAGCTCAAGCGGAACGTGACACCTTTTCGTGCGTGCAGCCGGTGTTCATCGATTTATAAGACGTTATCACGTCAAAAAAAACTTGACTAATTCAACTGCCCATTAGCTTAGTTGGGTGGGCGCTGCCTTCTAATAATAAAACATCGGGTTGGATTCCTGGCGACCAAGGGAAATTTGTGTTTCTGGTTCTTGGTGTGATTGTGCGTGTGATGTGAATGTTTCACAAATGACAGGTCATAGAACTTAGTGTGGATCTGTGAGCATGAAAACGTTCAAATGTGAAAGCGTATATGTATAATCTAAGACACCGATAGTATTTACTTCTATTTGATGTATAAATCCCCGAATTATATTTTCGAATCAATATTCCAAGAAAACATCTAAGCTTCTGATATCGAAATTATTCTTTGTTTTCCCCTTCAGCTGTGTTCAATCGATTACCATTGCCGTATCTTTCTCCGGGGAAAACAAGAGTAAAACAAATCGCTTTCATGAAACTTTTTTTCCTGAATTGTGTTTTTATACCACCCGCATCAATCAACGCAAACTGTTCCTGTTTCTTTGACGTTTTGTCGCAATAAGTTTTAATTTTATTGTTATTGATGTTATTAGGATTCATTGTGATCTTTGGAACTGGGATACTTGTATACTTTTGGGGGCTGAGTCACCCACGTCCGTAGGAGGATACCCCTTAAGTCTGACTCCCTACACGAGGTCCCCGGGTGGTGCTAATCAGGTGACATTTGAGAGGTGGTAGAGCATTTTGTGAGTTGCTCGCCTGGCTTGCTACCAAAGTAGCTTACCACCATCAAGTTGAAAGTCTGCCGCCAAGCCAAATATGGTGTTCCGGCAGTTATCCTTGAGAGCCTGCGTATTCCAGGTCTAGTGTGTTCACCAGCTTCGATCACATCGTCACTTACCATCAGGTGAGATAGTGGTCAAACACTAGCCTGTCACAAATAAAAAAAAAAAAAAAAAATCTTACTGCTTTGTGATACACCTTTTTTGGTTTCATTTAATATCTCATTAGTTTTTTTAATTTACAAAATTAACTGACGTACGAGTCTGTAGTTGACAAATTGTTTAAATCAGTAAATTAAATTCAATAATAACAGGATCTGTTTTTAAACGATGCCGAGTGGAAATTGTTTAACATTAGGGAATGAATACACTTTGCAAAAATATATTTTCTTTCATATAAATAAACATTTGAAAATACGAGCATGTTCGAGGATATTTTAATAAGGCTATTTTGACGTTCTTTGAGATGCTCACGATGCAATTGAGACCATCAAAAATGTGAACGACTCGAATTACTCTAACTAACAGTTTGGATTTGGGTATTTTGAAATTTCACGCATTTATCACATTTTATTTATCAAAATTCATAATTAAAAAGCGTTCAAATAAAAATCTTATAGGTTAATTCTCTAGCTTTAGAAGATAAAAAATAATTCTTACTATCAACATTAATACCTCTTGCATATTATTTAATTTCAATATTATATACGGCTTAAAATACCTACGTAAAAATTTCGACTTACTTTTTGTCGACTAGTTCCGGACAAATTAGTTGTCTTGGATGATGAAACATTATGTGTTATACCCACGTTAGTTTTAACTCATGCATATTCTATTAAGACAGCACATAATATGATCAACCAAGTACCAGAGTTCATCATTCTATAGATATAAGAGATAGGAGACTCATTGGTTAGAAGGCTGTTGAGCCAGAACTACAGTACTAGTACTCGATCATCGTCATGAGGTTGTTAGCTAGAGACTGTATTGCTTCAGAAGCATAAAGCTTTGTTTATCGTAGCACTGATTTTGATTCAGAAACTGCATAATGGTGTTGCAACTGAAGTGTTGTCCTCGTTTAGGGCGCAAAGCATGTCGCGAGCACTAAATGCATCGTTTGCATAGTTTCACAGTTTCAGTTCTGTACGTGCAATGGGGTTAGACATTTGAAAGTTTTTGTGTGAATCTGTGAATATTGCTTATTTTCGAACTGTTCGTTGGCTTAGTTGGGTGAGTGTTCGCCTTCTAAGCATCATCTCGGGTTCGATACCCGGCGGTGGGAACACAAGTTTCTTCTGGTTCCGTTCTGGTTGTGAGTTTGAGTGTGATGTGAATGTTTCCAGAAACCACGACACAAGTCATCGAACTTAGTGTGGGGCTGTGAGTGCGAAAGCGTTTATGTTTATTTATTTTCTCTTTAAAGCCTACCATTTGACCACTATTTTACTGTTAGTAACCCTTAAATGAAACTGTTATGAAGGGATAGTTGCCGAAACATAATATTAAAACTCAGCTACAGATTTTTCTACTTGAGGGCACGGACTTGAAAGTAATATAGACGTAACCCTATCCGGTCATGAGTGAAGTTTGCAAATGTCCATGCGTGCGTGCATTTTGTCGCAAACTGACACAGACTACCAAATAGTTACAAGATGAATTCGCGCCGATTGTTGGACTTTTGGTGTATTTATGTGCGTGTAGTAATTTGGTGCGTATGGTGCTTCACTCGTTTTGTATGCGGCATTACGTTCGTATTTTTTAACTCAGTGCTTGAGGAATGTAAACTACCACTATATTAGTACAAGGTAGCTAGACTAGACAAGAGACACTGCCCCTTGGATTTTATGATGATGTTTCCCTCACAGGAAGCTTAACCCAATCTTAGGATTTACCATGACCACGTGACCGGGTGGCGCGCTTTCTATAGGTATTATACAAACCAACTATCACCATGTAAGTTCTCCTTACCTTTCTCTTTTTACAAAGGCCATTCTCAAGGCAAGGCAGGAAATATGACTTTTGAAGTCGATAAATAGTTTCATGAAGCTCTCAGCTCATGCGTTAGCTAACAATGAACTTGTTAATCAAGTTAGAACTGAACAATCAAGACAATGAGATTCCCTTGTGATTATAGTACTATAAGTAATAAGTACTATATGGAGTATATATACCATAATGCCTAATTACGAATTATACCATAGAATTTAGTGATTGTAGGTATACTACGTCATTAGGTGTATGTGTAAAATAATAGACGTGACGATAATATAGCGAATATGGTGCGATTCTAATGGCTGGTATATCTAATTACATCACACTTATATTATAAAGGTGAAAGTTTTTGCGTATGTTTTTTACCTTTTCACTCTCAAACGGCTGGACAAATTTTATAAAAATTTGGTATGGAGGTAGCTGACACCATGGATTAAGATAAAGGTTACTTTTTATCGTCCGGGTCGTCGCCTACGCAAGTAAAACCGCGGGGCAAATAAATAGACTAGCTTGCCCCGCGGCTTCACTCGCGTTGCTCAATTTAAAAAGTATCGTAAGTGTTAATCCTAAGTATAAGCTATGAACTGCTTGAGGATTAAAGTGGGTCAAATTTAACTTGCAATATATAATTACAGACAGACCGGGACAGGTGAAACTAAATAAAAGCTTATAAAAACAATATAGTCCAAAACACTCGCACTATAGATAATAGTCTACTCGGTTTACAGAACCAAACTATGCCTTTTATTAAACTATCGTGGAACTGAATAAAAATTCTACCGACTCTTTGTTTAACGTGTGATTGCCAACTTTCAGGATACGTGTGAATGTTACCGACTATTCGTCCATTTCAAACATTCAATAAAATAGTTGAAAAATGTTTTTAGAGGAATCTGGTTGAGGCAACACGTGATCAAAATGCATGGCAATGTTGCCATTATGGAAACTGTACCAAATAACATTGGTTTATTTTAACCCCCAATCCCGATTCAGCGACTAGTCATAACATAATATACTAAATAGCAAAGACATTTCTGATGTATATAACTTAATTTTAACAAAAATAAAGTCTTTTTTTTTATTTATTCTAGATAGGCAAACGTTTGACCGCCATCTCACCTGATGGTCAGTGACGATGCGGTCGATGATGGAGCACGTTTGCCTAGAAGATGCCTATTCACTCGTGACTTAAAGACTCCCATATTGTATTTATCAGGAAACACAGACTCAGGCAAGGAATTCCACTCCTTTGCAGTCCGCATAATGAATGTGGAGGCAAAACGCTTCGTCCACATTTGTGGAATATCTACCATATAGCGGGGTCGCTTAAGAGACTGTCTCGATGTCCGATAATAGAATGGGGATGGGGGAATTAGATTGTGTAATTCCGTTGCACACTCTCCGAAATGTATCCGATAAAATACCGAGAGATTCGCCACCATGCGACGATGCCCTAAGCTCTGAAGTTTTGCATCAGTCAACTGGTCGCTGTTAATAAGTCTCTTGGCTCTTCGCTCAATGATTTCAAGAGTCTCAAGTTGGTATTTAGCTGAACCGTCCCAAAGATGAGAACAATACTCCATACATGAACGCACCTGCGCTTGGTACAAGTCGAGCAAAGTGCAAGGATTCCCAGCTTTTTGGCGGCTAGTAGGGCTTTTGTCTCAATGTAAGACCCAAAATTGAGTTTTGAGGTTAACGACATACCAAGTAACTCAAGATGGTCAGTTACTGGTAAGGATACATCTCGAAAAGTTGGAGTCTGATCGAAAAGACTCCTTTTAGCGGAGAATAAACACGCCTGTGTTTTGGAAGCGTTAAACTTTACCAGGTTAGCATCGCCCCAATCGGAGACTGCTTTTAAGGACAAGTTTAGACGCTCAACCGCTCAACTAGTCTTTTTTTCTTATGACGGCAGTACAGGGTGCGCGCCTCGGGCGCTTTGTGCATCATGTTCCTTAAACGGTGCTTACAACTCTTTTTCTACGTTACCATTACTAATATTATTTAAAGCTATGGGATCGATATGGATGAACCTTTTTATTATGTTTAAGCCTGGCAATTTAATCATAATAAATAATGATGTTCCAAGTTTAAATTTCATAGTTCAAGCAAAAGCTCAAGTTTTGAAGCTTTTGCTAGTAAAATAAATTAGATGACTAAAACAAGTTTGTTACAAATTTCAACATGTTCCATTTATAAAGTGCTCCGCGCTTTTCACATTAACAGCAACACATACATATATGTATGTAGGTCAAAGGATACGGAAACTGCGCTATTTTGCTAGTTCTACCCGCTTTTGCTTTCAACTGATATCGGCACGCGATGATTTATGATATTGAGTTAGAAAACTGGAAGAGAATTGATGCGAACGGATTGTTTACTTTAGCGAAAACATTTCGATTTCATACGATTGCCTATTGAATGGAAACGTCATTTACTACTGACACAGTAGAGTCATTAACATTCATGAGTGTCTTTTTGGGGCCCATGTGAATAAACGATTTTGATTTTTTTATTGATAGGATGACACCGTTGATGTCCAAATGGCTGTTTTTTGATCGAGTAAAGCAATATCACTAAGTTGACTTGGGTGGTTCAGCATTTTGTCCGTCCTTCTGTCAGAGGCATTAAATGACTAAACCATACACACGAATAACTTTAAATTCTCAGATAATGTGTAAAACTCTGGCCCAAAGAAAAAAATGCCAATTTCAATTATATGAATGAATATATTTAATGGGCAAGAAAAATATTTAAAAAAAAAACTGCCCGTGTGCCTGATTTAAAGCTGAAACTTGCAAATAATATCCGTTAAATTATCTTATTAAATTACAAATCCAAAAATGAAACAACTATTATTAAGAAAAAAGTTAATAGCAATTAAACTCACAGTTTTTCTATTTTAGGTAAAATGTAGGCGCGAGATCTCAGTTCAGGGTAAACGACTAGTTTTATTATAGTTTGAGATATTAAACGCATGTATATCATTGTGTATTTTATGCAACCAACTACAGCAGAGCTTCAGGTGGGTACCTTATAAAAAGATAAAACCCCTATTCACCTATTATACATACTATATAGATATAGATTTAATGACGATGGTCCAGTTGTATAAAGCTGGAACAAGTCACAACTAATAATATCACAAGTGGGTATAACATCTCTCAAACCTGGAGTGTGGTTTATCAGTCACAGGCACAACCATCGATATAGGAGACAAACTAACCGTTTGTAATAGCTACAAAACCCTTTAGCACATCAGATTTGTTCACACAGCATTCTTTTGCATATTATGAGGGAATCGCAGGTTTCTAATATTCACAACGCGACCTATTAACAAGATCAAGTTTTACGGAATGTATCAACAAGTTTTTTAATGTAACAGTAACAGTAATGTAACATGATTCCAAGATTCTTTTTCAAGTTATAAGGGACGTGTCATTCGTTTAAGATTGAGTTAGACCGGGGTCTTAAAAAACGGCCTGTCAGAGGCAATAGGAGAGATGGCCGGGCAAGATGTGGCTCCTACGATCTTTTACTCGTTTATTTATTTTTTATTGTATAGACGTCCGGATCCCGGCTCCCAAGAAAATAGCTGCAGGCAATAAAGTAAGAGGTTTTTAGATAGGTCGATCTTGAAACGCGGACTATGGTTTTTGTGGAATCAAGATTAGACATTTAATCGAATATTTTGTAGCTTTGGCTTTGTGATTGTGAAGAATGATCAGAAATAACTTGTAACTAACGAAACATTTACAATTAAAATCATTTGGTCAGGTAGCACATATGCATCTGGTGACGTTAGGTACCTCGTGTTTTATAAGACTTAGTCGCTGGCCTAAGTAAACACCTCATTACCACCATTCCTACTCTTAGTTAGAACAATTTGTTACTAAACAAACTATTACAATGTACTATACAAAAATATTTTATTAATTATTATTATAGTATTACCCCACACTAAGTTTGAAGTCTTGTGTCGTGGGGGCCGGAAACATTCACATCACACACACAATCACACCCAGAACCAGAAATTTTCCTTGTGTAGAAAACTAGTACCTAAATACCTCCGGTTCGCTCAAAGCATTCTGCTTCTACGTTTATCATCCGTACAGCGAGGGATTGGAACTCATTGCCTGCGTCTTTGTTTCCCAAACTGTACAATCTGGGTGTCTTCAAGTCTAGAGTGAATAGGTATCTTCTAGGCAAGCATGTGCTTCACTTTCCATCAGGTGAGATAGTGGTCAAATGCTTGCCGATCTATCATAAAGAAAAAAAGAAATAGTTTCCCGCCGGGAATCAAACCCGAAACTGAACGAAGGCGAGCGTTCGCCTTCGTTCAGTTTCGGGTTCCAACTAAGCCAACGGGCAATTCAAGATGAAAAGTAACAACAAAAAATCACGTCACCTCCTCGTTTAGCAATGTATTCATAGGCATTAGTTAATCCCGCATTCCACAGTTACAGGGGCACGCATGCATGCAAGATTGATGGCTAAGACGGCCGGATAAGATTGCATCTGGGATATTGCTAGAAGGCCCATGGAATGTCAAACGGTATGACGTGGTCAAGATATTCTCAAAAATGATTTACTACATTTGCGCCCACGTAGAGAAAATTCTCAGAATTTCTCTGAAACGTTTCAGAGTTATTAACAATCATAAAAAAAATTTAGTAGTAAAATTTACTTAGGTACTATTTTTACCAGACTGTCAAGGAAGGTTTATGTATTTCGCGGATATCTTGTATGTATGTACTGTATGTTATTTGTAAATGTCTTTATTATCTGTATCGTATTATATTTATTATCCTTACGTTTGCCTATCGTAAATAAAAAAAAAAAAACTTTGTTTCTTCGAAACACCGATTGATATCGTCAATTAAGGTTCTTATATTTCGTCTTAAAAACCCTAGTCCTGAAATAGGTGTTTGAAGTAAATGAGCGGATTATTGGCGTGGAATAGAAATATGTTAGTGAAAAAAATAACCAAACCTATCTAGTAGGGTGTCAATATGAAAGATATTAAAGTAATGCCACTAATATTATGAATGCGAAAGTTTGTGTGTGTGTGAATGTTTGTTACCACGTATCTCCGTAACGAATAAACTGATTTTCGTGAAATTTAGAATATAATTAGATAGTTTAGGTTCCGGAATAACACATGGGCTACTTAATTAACGCAAGTGAAGCCGCGAGGCACATCTAGTTATTACTTAAAAGTAGGTGGGAATCTATTTTTATTTTTTCGATGTCGGGTTTCGTAATTTTTACTAAATTTGCTTGTTCAATAAGATTTCTATATATGGGTTACTTTTCTATGTTTCCTAAAACTAAATACATATATACGGCAAAAACTTAAGTTATCTACAAGACAACGAGCTTATAGATAGCTTAAGTGCACAAGCTTACTACCAGTGGTACTATTTGACACGGTCAAGGCAATATTTGTGTTATTTGTGTCATTTGCCGCTGCCTATTGCCGCAACTATTCAATATTTATAAGAATTCAATATATTATAACATAATATTATTATATAATATATTAGAAACCCTGTTGGCTAAGTTGGGTGGCGTTCGCTTTCTAAGCAGGGGTATCGGGTTCGATTCCCGGCGGGAACACAAGTTTTTACCCCGTGGAAAATTTGTGTTCCTGGTTCTGGTTGTGATTGTGTGTGTGATGTGAATGTTTCCGGCACCCACGACACAAGTCGTCGAACTTAGTGTGGGGCTGTGAGTGTAAATGCGTTTATTATTACTATTATTATTTTGTATTATAATTGAAATTGTCATACATTTAAATAAGATAATATGTTTTATTGTATAATTAAGTGTGAAAATTTTTCGGTGTTATTGTTATAAATTACATCACAACAGTTTATCCTTTTCGGAGATACAATAATATTTACAACACAGAAAAGGTAATTTGGTGGAAACTACAATAAATTTTGGGGGCTGAGTCACCCACGTCCGTAGGAGGATACCCCTTAAGTCTGACTCCCTACACGTGGTCCCCGGGTGGTGCTAATCAGGTGACATTTGAGAGGTGGTAGAGCATTTTGTGAGTTGGTCGCCTGGCTTGCTACCAAAGTAGCTTACCACCATCAAGTTGAAAGTCTGTCGCCAAGCCAAATACGGTGTTCCGGCAGTTATCCTTGAGAGCCTGCGTATTCCAGGTCTAGTGTGTTTACCAGCTTCGATCACATCGTCACTTACCATCAGGTGAGATAGTGGTCAAACACTAGCCTATCACAAATAAAAAATAAAAAAATAAACAATTTTACTTAGATTAACATAACCTAAATAACGCTTATAATATTTATAACTATTTTACATTTACAATATTATACGTGTATACAAATGATTTTGTATAAAAATACTCGACTAAATTATGATGTTCAATTAATGGTACTTATTTGCCAATATCAATAGTATATTATTTGCCATTTAGGATTTTGGATGGTTGCCTGGAAGGGATCGCTTTAAGCGGTAAAACCACGATAAATGTATTTTTTTTGTCACTAGCCGAGCCCCGTAGCTTCGCCCGCTATTATCAAGTAAAAAAGTAACCTATGTGCTGTTCCTAGGAATATGTATATGTACATTCCAAATCCGTTCAGCCATTAAAGCGTGAAGAGGGAACAAACATACTTACACACTTACACATTTAAACACTAACTTTCGGACTTAGGATTGTTTTTCGGAGGATTGTATTTTAATTCTTACAATAAAACGTTTTGTATTGTGTTGTAATTGGTGTGTGGAGATGATAAATAAATTGTACCTATATTGAGCGCGAGATTGATATAAAGATAAAAAAAATAATACTTAACTCATATTTAAATCTCAACTTAAATCCTTATTTGATTGTTTTAAAACTTATAGTCCAATGCCTTAATACCAACCTAAAATAATAATATCATAATATTTTATCGCTTACGTCAAGTAAAAAGATGCAATGTTTCAAGGGAGCATTAGCGTTAGACACCTATTGAGAGCCAGCAAAGGCTACGTCTCAATTTTATGATATAGCGCTCTTAAAAAGCGCTTTATTTTCTAGACAAGGCTACATTAAGCGGCGCTTGGCGATTTATAAGAAACATTTTAAAATGAGCTTCGTTTGAGGAAAAATGCTTTTACGGCCATAATGTCAGGGTTGGCTATCGTAAAATAGTCGTTGATTAAATAATTTAGAGGGAATAAAGTGCACGTGCACCATTTTCTTAATATGACTTACGAAAGGTTTTATGAAAGATGACTTTATTGGATAAAAAGTTTAAGAGGTAATCTATAAATTCATAGTTAAAAAAGCAGTACAACGGCATCATAGTTTTCTTTAGTCATTTTAATCTAGGTTTAAGTTAATATCAAGCATGCTATATGTATCTAACTGTGCCTCTGGAACAGTTTACCGGTATCTATACGTCGCTCTCAATCACCACACACTTTTAAATAATAAATAAAAAATTGGTATCACTCTTAATTAAGTTAAAGTATGAATGTCCCATATTAGTCATATATATGTATATATAATAATATATATTAGTGTATGTTCATAATATATTATTATTATTTACGTAGCAACTGTAATTTTGACTAGAAAATTTGTTTCTGAGAACTTTAGTTAGTCTAGTTGTCCCAAATTTGGTTCTCCATGTATATTTGTTTTTCGTTGAGATTTCTATGTATCAGCACCGTTACAAGCGCCATAATCACAAGAACAATTAGTTTTCGCAAAATGTTGAAGGGCAAGAACAGACATAAAATATAATATCTAAGTTTAGGGAAGACCTAAACTTATGGGGCAGACAAAACGTACTGTGTCTTTCAGTGTCATAGAACACATAAGGGCAGTGTAAAACAATGACCCCCAAAATCGGCAATAGCGAAATAATTTGCTTGAAACACGGGTTGTGTTTTTGTGCAATTGATATTACCAAGTGCAAGGCTTTTAATAGTGATTTCAATTGTCGAGGGTGTCGAATCAGGTGGTTCAACTTCGTAAAGGCTGAAAATCAGCTGAGTTTCTGGTAACAGCAGATACTGTAAGTATCGTTAGTCACAATCAATATCGAATGAGTCGTGAGACAAGTCCTAGTGATAGCAGCATCGAAGACGCGAAAAAATTGTAAGGAAGAGGGTAGACAAATAATTCTTTTCGTAAGCAACACCTACCCGTAAATACTGCACCTGATTTCTCAGATTTCCATTCACAATAAAAGTTTTATTTTACACGCTATACAGGGATTTTCTTGGCATTAAAAAAAATCAAAAATCTAGCAGATCTTATTATCATAAATACGGAACAGATAAATAATCAAATTAAGAAGTTACCACCACGTTTTTAAACGAGATTTATTTGTATCCCAATTAACGCGGGAAAAGACATGGGGCACAGCTTTTAATTAATCTGTTATAAGCTAGCGTTTGACCACTTAGCTAAACCATAAATCAATTTCTTTTGTTTCAGCTGCATCCGAGGTGATTACCTGAAAGTGTACTGGGAGGTGCAAGGCCCCGGACCTCCTGGCGCTATCAGCGAGCGGTCAGCCTGGTCTCAGACGCTTTGCGGCAGCAGAGCTGAGGTCCCACCAGCGCTATACTCTCCAGGCCCAGCTCTGGTGCTAGAGTTTCATACAGGACCCTGGCAGAATAATGCGACTGGTTTTGCGGGGACCTACAGCTTCATCGATAAACGTAAGTGGTAGTATATAAAAATAAATAATGTTACTTACAAGTAGTAGTATTAAGACCAGATTTATTACTTTTTCTGCTGCATAGAAGGCTGTAGACTAAATTTTTGTAAGTTCGCTTGCTGTTCCTGCCGTTAGAAAGATGATAAAGCGGCATCGGTTTGTTTAGATTTATGACAGGAGCGACTGTCCAAAGTAGTTGTGTGCGGCAGGCATGGAACATTTCATGAGTAACATGTGGAAGATCATATGAAAATATTATCATACGTCATATACGCTATTTTTCACCGTTGCGCCTGCTACTTTTCATCATATCGAAAGTTACAAATCATAAAAACACTCTTTGAAATCATCGACTGAGTTCGGAATTATTCGGATTTCATCATGATTTTATATTTTGTGGCTAACGAGTGAGATGGTATGAATTTTAGAATAGATGGCGTGTAGGCGCGTTAGAAAGAGCAAACCATTTTTTCTTATTTACCGCGTCTATAAACCCGTGGCAGTGTTACATTTTATTTATATAGTGAAGAACGTCAATAAAAAATCACTTGACTCTGATAAATCGCAGGTGAAATCACTTCACGATAAGGATTAAATATTAATAAACGGTTTAGTAGTAATTCATGTTGAGCTTAAATTAATAATATTAAAAATAATCTGTAGCTAAACCATTCATCCACAAAGTCTACGATACGCTATAAACGCTTTCACACTCCCAGCTCCACACAAGGTCAAAGACTTGTATGTTGGGTGCCGGAAACATTTATATCAACACCCAGAACCAGAAGCACAGATGACCCATGGTAAAGAAAATTGTGGTCCTACCGGGAATTGAACCCAGAACTCACGGCTATGAGGACATATACCTGCCCACTGCGCCAACTGGGTCGTCAAGTCAAAGTGCAGTTGATAGGTATAATACTCTAAAATTAAACATTTATATAAACACTAGCCGTGCCCCGCGGCTTTGCCCGCTAATATTAAGTTAAAAAGTAGACTATGTGTTAATCCTAGGTATAATCTATGTACATTCCAAGTTTTATCCAAATCCGTTCAGCCGTTAAAGCGTGAAGAGGGAACAAACATACTTACACACTTACACACTTACACACAAACTTTCGGATTTATAATATTAGTAGGATAAACGCAACAAAGTGTGTCGTGGGTGCCGAAAACATTCACATACAATCACACCCAGAACCAGAAACACAAATTTTCCTTGGGGAGAAAACTTGTGTACGCGCCGGGGATCGAACCTGATACCTCTACTTAGAAGGTGAACGCTCACACATCTAAGCCAACGGGCAGTTCAACCAAAATGATAACCTTTATGTGATGTTTTCCTAAGCTTGATTCATAAACTGAGTTCCCACTAGGCTGTTTTATTAGTATATATGTACTTGTTTTTTACAAACTAGGTTCCTCTCCGGCGTTATTAACTCTCACGTCAAGTGCACTCCGGAGTCTGTCCTCTCGTCGCAGTTGTTATTAATTGATGTAATTCACTTGAGGACGTTGAGGATGAGAGCGAGTGCTTTTAAGATCTTGTTCTTGTTAACAAATGGGTGGTAACTTATATAGTTTGTAGATATGTAATGTTGGTTTGTTCAAAATATTTGTGTAGTTATTTTTTTTAGTGTGAATCTTATATTTTTGGCATATTTGCATAACAACATTTGGAAGCTCATGCATAACTGTAAGAAAATACTTAACCTTTTAAAATTATTGTAGGTTTATTAAATGACATGTTATTAAATTAAATGGCAAGCAGATCATTCAAAATTTAGTTGAATAAATTATAATAATACCTTTGTAGCTAATACCTCTATTGGCTTAGTTGGGTGGCGTTCGCCTTCTAAGAAGGGGTATCGGGTTCGATTCCCGGCGGGAACACACGTTTTCTCCCCAAGGAAAATTGTGATTCTGGTTCTGATTGTGATTGTGTGTGTGATGTGAATGTTTCCGGTACCCACGACACAAGTTATCGAACTTTAGTGTGGGGCTGTGAGTATGAAAGCTTTTATGTTTTTATGTTTTAATAAAGAACAATTTAAGACAATGGCCATATCTGTACAGAAATGGATTACTTATATGTCATTTATAACTACTTCACGTCCTTATTGTAGATGTCACTAGTGCCATCAATGGTACCATCCAGTGTTACTAGAGATATAAAGGCATCTTCAATCGTTAAATAAAAAAAAAATTAATAAACAATGTCGTATATACGCGATATAATTAAACGCAAGCAAAGCTTATAAAAACCGACTTCGCCGCTTTATCTTCGGAACCTTGATCAGATTAGATGTATTAAACACGCATTATTGACGATAACTCAAAAACTACTGATCAGATCTTAAAAGGAACGGAAAGCAACAGATTTTAAACAAAAAAAAATAAAAATCTTTTACGTGGAAAGAAGTTATAACACACATAAAATAAATACATTCGAATTGAGTTCCTCCTCCTTGTCTTGTGAAGTCGGTAGAAAATTAGTCAAAAGATTGAAGTTATTAGTATAATCAAAAACAATCGCGCAAACCTCATAATATATCATTATGATAAAAAAATGTAACATAAAAATAAACGCTTTGACACTAAATCCGATGATGTGTGTCGTGGGTGCCGGAAACATTCACATCATACACACAATCACAACCATAACAAGAAACACAAATTTTCCTCGGGGACAAAACTTGTATTTCCTCCGGGAATCGAACCCGAAGCTTTGTCCAACGGGCAGTTCTGTTGTATAAGTAAGCGTATTAATAAAGCTTACTTTAAAACGATCGACTATATTAATGACAAGGATGCATGGAGGCAAACTGCACAAGCGCTTTCTAGCGACTACCATAATAACACCAAGGTTAATAAAATTATGTATTAGAGATTAAGAATGTTTAAAAAAAAATTATGAAAAAAATGCGCCGCTGAGTTTCTTGCCAGGTTATTCTCGAGGTGGCTGTAATTTTGCGAATTTGGCAATAGAATCATTAACTTTCATGAGTGCCTCTTTGGGGCCCATGTGAATAAACGATTTTGATTTAATTTGAATATAATTTATTAATACATCATCGCTTCAACTAAAACCTAATGAACGGAGTCAATAATGATAAACAACCACAAATTCGGTTGAATGATCTCTGGATTACTCAGTGAACGTAAATAACACCCAATATTGGGCAAAATGGTTTGTGCAAGCGAATGTTTGGAATTATGAACCGCGATTTCGCTTTTGGCCAGCAATTTGAGGCTAAACACAGGTATTTTGCTATTTAATTTCGGTCGTAACTGGTGAATTTTAAAGGTTATTAATATCCGTTAGGAAAATTAACCTGTTTAAGTTTTAACATTACCAAGCAAGTATGGATCGAATTAGCAGTATCATAATATTAACTCTTAGAAAATAGACAATTAACAGCATTTAAATGGTAAATGCGACAAACGTGGTTTTTGAAGCGAAATCCAATGTTGTTAATGATGCGGAATATGTATCTAATACCTTTAAACGAGCAGTTCTTGTATATATCGTATATATCATTCTACTGTACGTGTGTATGTCACTGAACTCCTCCTAAACGGCTGGACCGATTTATATGGTTTTTTTGTATGCGTTTGGGTGGCGCCCTGGATGGTTTAGATTCAGAAATCAGCCCGACAGATGGCGCTGCAGGGGTCACATAGGAAGCCGGGGCGAATCATGGACAGGAATCAAACTACAGAATATATATATATATTCTGAATCTCGGAAACGACTCCAATAATTTTCATAAAATTTTGTCTGCAGGGGGTTTTGAAGGCGATAAATCGATCTTGCTAGGTTAAGATTTTTATTTTTTTAATATTATTTAGAAAATGTCGCTTAAAATTTCAAAAAATCCGAGCAACGCACGATCATCTAGGTACTAAATTTTAAAAGATACGAACCTTTTCGGGAAATTTTAAACGCGATCATTTTGACATTCTTTTTGTGACTTCCACAATACAATCAATGCCAAGGAAAGTTGACCAATCATTAACGTCAAAATTATTTTAACTGACGTCACGAATAGATCTAGCCAATAAAGTGCATTTTGTAATTTTGAATTTCCTTTATTATGACTTTTATTAATTAAAATGTCTTATTAAAAAGCATTAAAACAAAATAGTAATGTTATGTATAATTAATTAAAATAATATATACTTACTCTTTATTTAAATCTCATGCATGGGATATGATATTGCCAATGATTTACCTAATAACATTTTGATATCCCCTTTTGAGTACTTTCTATCCTTATAGCCCTCTACAAAAGCCTTAAATTCGATACTTTAGGCACATAAAGCCGAATGAGCTATAGAGTCTATTCTATACGCGTAACCAAAACGATCTAAATCCAATCAGACCTTAGTCACCGCTAAAGGGTAGTATTATCTTATCACCTATATGTAGCAAAGGCCTACAAACTAATTAAGCTCAGTAAATGTGGGTGTTACGCATTCTTTGAATAGTATAAAATTTGATCGTACATAACATAAACCCTTTTGCACACACAGATCACCTAGTTCAAAGTCTTGAGTCGTGGGTGCCGGAAACATTCACATCACACACACAATCACACCTAGGACGAGAAGTACAAATTTTATTGTCTTTGGGGGGCAAACTTGTGTTCCTACCGGCTTACCTATATGTTTTGGTAGGTGTTTCTACTTAACAAACACATAAGCACACATACACATAAGCGTCCACGCCCGAGCTAAAAAATGTTCGAACCAAATGTGTGCGCAGGAATTATACAAGCTAATTCCCCCATGCCCATAGTTCTATGAATTGAGAATAATGGACAAACGGCCAAGACAACCATGGTTTTTTTACCTGATGGAAAGTGATGATGAGGCTGAAGACGTAGCATGCTAGCCTAGAAGATACCTATTCACTCTCGACTTGAAGATTTCCAGATTATACCGTTCGGGAACAAAGACGAAGGCAATGCGTTCCAATCCTTCGCAGTACGGATGATAAACGTAGAAGCATAATCGTCTTATCGTTTATCCAATCCTAAAGAATCGAGTTCCTTCTCTCTATAATAATATCTGAATCCTCAAAAGCGCTCATAAATGTAAAAGGCATTCAAATTCCTGACTTCTGTCGCATAAAATATTATATTCAGGTCGCTGCAGAAAACAGATGCAAGCAAGTCGTAAAGATATGAAATGTTAAAGAATAATCTCATTGAATATAAAATTTAAGGTCCATAATCTTCCAATGGCGTATAATATATTCTGCAGAAGCTATCAATAATGTACTTTATTCTACTGCTTTATTTTGGTAAGCTGTAATAATTTATTTTTATCTACTAGCTGTCCTCAACATCTAAGCAAACGTAAATTAAGAAATTTTACTCTTTGACCACTATCTCACCTGATGGTAAGCGACTATGTAAGCGGAGCAAGCTAGCCTTGAAGATACCTTTTCACTCGCAACTTGAAGGTTCCTTTATACTTATATATAACTCTTCTGTACATGTGTATGTGACTGTAATCCTACGGCTGGAACAATTTTAGATCATCATCGCTTTCCATCAGGTGAGATTGATCTAGGCCCTAGGCGAACATCCTAAATATGAAGGAGGTAATCATTTAGTCAATAAGTTTTTAGTATGGTATTAAAGTAGTGATAGACAACTGTGGAAGTGTGTCATCGTGAGCGGATGGTGTGCCCACGATGACGTTCACACGTCGGAGAGGAGGCGAGGGTATTTTTTTATTTAGAGCGATTGGCCGAGCTAGTTGGTGGTCTATTAGTTATTCCGACGACTATGTAGTTCTGCCAGAGTGAGGCAGATAGCGCTGTACATGTGGCGGAGAACGCCACACAACTTACCCGTGGCACTCCCGCGGCGATCTCACATAGTACGGAGTTGACGTCCTCGACGATGATGTAGAATTCTCGCTCGGCGATAAATGATGCTAGCACGCTAATGAAAGCCGGCGGCATCGTCGCGTCGTCTGTGCCAGCTAGAAGAGTTGACCTTCGTGCCACACCCTTTCAAAAGCCTAAGCCAGCCCCAATTCAGCCGGTTGCAAAAAAACAGCGTTGCTCTACCGTCGAGAACGGCAGATGACGTTACGCAAAAAAAAAACACTGCACAGTGTCTACTGTCTTACAATCATAAAAAGAAAAACACTCATACAAACGCACACCTTGTATAGTTTAAGTTAGGTGAAAAGAAATATACAAAAAAATGACTTTTTTAAACCTACAAGCAACAATATTCAGCGCAGTGAACTGGAAAGTGTGATATTTAAATAATATCCTCCTAGACTATCTTTAGGCCAAATTTCTTGCAAATCCATTCAGCTGTTTACGATAACGTTACAAGATTCGCTGGCAATAAGTAAGTAGTTGTTTACGACGCCACGGATCCGAGTATGATTCCCGGCAGAAGCACAGTTTTCAATACCATTTGTGCTTCTGACTTTTTTAACCGCTTTATCTTCGTAACCCTTGATCAGATTAAATTAATTTAATACGTATTAATAAGGAAAACTCAAAAACTACTGTTCAGATCTTTATCAAAGATCTCAATTTAAATGAGACCACACATGCAGAAGCACCAACTTTTAAATAAATAAAAAACATTCAGAAAGAAGTTGAGGCATTTTTTTTTATTTAAAAACAATCGATTTGAGATCCTCGTTGTGAAGTCGGTTAAAAAGTGATGTCTAATTTTAAACATTACATTTATCTATCTCCATCTCTCTCATATCCAAACAAATACACATTTTCGTATATATTCGTATTATATAAAGATGTTGCTTTTCAATTGGTCCCGGTGATCAGTATTTCTTAAAATATCTTCAATAATGCGTGTTTGGTACATCTAATCTGATCAAAGTTCTGGAGATAAAGCGGTGAAGTCGGTTTTTAAGCTTTGCTTGCGTTTAATTATTACTTTAAGGTATCGCCAGTAACATAAAAACAAAAAAAAACCTCCACCACAGACGCCATGTCAAATTCGTCTTTATAAAATAAGTGTAAAATTGTGGTAATAAGTTTCAACTTAATGTACATTGTACACTGCTCAGAAAATATATATTTCCTATAAAACCAATATCGATATGCAAAAGCACTCTAAAACAGTTCCATGTACTGAATCCCCACGAGATTACAAAAGTGATTTCAAAAATCTCTCAATTTCCACCAGAGCATAACAGGTTTGAACATAAATTACGTTTTAACTGGAGAAAATTTAGAGTTCTCTAGGGAAAGGAGCTGGCAGCGAAGTAGAGTGAAAATCTAGCCTCATAAAATAAAATTAAAATTATACACGAAAAATGCAATGTGAATTCAACTATAACACATAGAGATAAAGCTTAACTTAGTATTTATCAATCTCATCATTCAATGGAAGAAACAAAAGGGTGAATTGTGAATGGAATCCCAAAAAAATCCTATCATTGTTCCTTAGATTCTTCAATCATGAATAACTGAGTTTTATGAATAATAAATCTTATCATCAAAAGTATAGAGGTTTAAATCGAGCAGAGATTTTATGAGACTGCTAAGGTCATGAAATAAACAGTGAATGAACACGCGTCTTTACATGAGTGGGTATTTATCAACTCAAGTTGTTAAATGTCCATTGTAGTTAAATCGAAGTAAAATTACCTATTCTTAACTGTTGAGTGTCGGTCACCGACTTAAGGTAGCGAGCCTATATTTTTTTAAGCGCAAAGTTCTTTTTAATGTTGGTATGTTACTAGTTTTATTTATTTTAATTTTTATGTAATTTTGGTACAAAATCCCATCCTATTGCGGAAATACGTATAATATATATTTTATTGTCAATGGCCAGTTTAGGCAAAACTAAATTTGTACGCCTTTTCAGGCAAAGACATGTACCGCTACAATCGAATTGTTACCAACCTGCATGCATATTTTTTTCCTTAAATGTGTATGTAAACGCATGTTTTTACAAATAAAAATGATCTTTATCTATCGGTTTTCTATCGTTTGCATTTCGGAGAGTGTGCGCAGGAATTATTCGAGTTAATTCCCTCAAACCCGTTTTACCATCTAACAACAAGAAAAAATGTCAAACGTCATCCATTTATGGTTGACATACCTCCAGGTCGGTGTCGGTCATGTTTATCGTCCGTACTGCGAGGGAGTGGAACTTATTATCCGCGTGTTTGTTTCCAGAACGGTATAATCTCGGGGGAGTCTCTAATTCAAGAGTGAATAGATATCGTTATAGGCACGTTACAACTTCGGCTGCATCATCGCTTCCATCACATGAGATAGTGGTCAAATGCTTGCCTATCAATCATAAAAAAAAACGAATTATAAGACAATTCTGCGATAGAGTTCAATTACAGCAGTTTTTTAGATCTAATAATTCAAAGTTTAAAACAGAACACTCGTTAGCTTAGTTGGGTGAGCATTCGCCTTCTTATCAGGAGTATTCCCGGTGTGAACGCAAGTTTCCTCCCCAAAGAAAATTTGTGTTTCCGGTTCTAGTTTTGATTGTCTGCGATGTCAATGTTTCCGGCACCCGCGACACAAGTCATTGAACTTAGCATGGGGCTGTGAGTGTGAAATCTTTTATGTTTAATGATTTTTAAAAGTTGTTGGTAAGTGTGCTCTGAGCATATTATTATATTGTATAGGCACAAATTATATCTTCTTTTTACCGACTTTAGAGATAGAGAATGTTCTCAATTTGTATATTTTCATTAGAATTCCGTCATTTATTAACACATTTTTTTAATTTTGTTTTAAAATGTATAAAATATGTTAAGATTGATCCTATAGAAATTTTATCTTCAATTAGTTCAGAATTTTGTTTATTAAATCAAAGTAACTGGAATGTTGTACTATGTCATCCAAGTAAACGAAATGGCGTATTTTGTTTCTTTGTAACTTTTTTTTATTTTGTGGTTACCACACATTTTATCTACAGTTTGAAATATGAATTTATAATTTAAAAGGGTGTCTCATTGATCCATCGAAATAATTATTGATCCCGTGAAGGCTAATTATAAAATACACAGCATTGCAATTCAGAGAGGCAATATTATGCCGTCAGCATGATGGGAACACTACCCACTGGTAGTGTTACAGTTACCTATAAGCTCGATATCTTGCAGGTAGCTTAGGTCCTTTTTGTATATAGTTTTAAGAAATATAATCAAGTATTATATTTGCTATACATACGGTTTTAAGTTAAAAAACCATTGCTGCTTTAAAAATAACCTGTAACAAACATAAATACTTGAAATTGATAATTTAACATACTTTGTACACATTAACCTTCAAAAGAAGGCATACCTAACAGTAGTGGGATCGTCTCTCTAAATATAACTGAAAGAAAGAGCGACATAATCTCTGGATGAGCTCTACGCCTGAGCTCAGCTTAACAGCTAAGCTGTCCTGAATTCACGCTCTACGCTAGTCACAATATTAATACTCACATAGTATAATCCTGAATAACTATAAAAGTTACTACGACAGAGTCCAAAGTCCAATTTCGCGTACTTATAAGTAATAACATCAACGTAATCAATTGCGTCTACGTCGTAATAAATGTAACGGTGTCTGGCGTGTTGCAAACAACGTAATTTGAGATCTTATTCCGGCGGCAAAATAATAAAATTGATAGACCGAGTTTGTAGAGTTTGATTTACGATCTTCATAACAATTTTTCAGTTTGGGGAAATTGTTTTTTTACCGAGGTCTCTTTGCTTGTCGGTCGCGAAACATAGCCAATTTATATGGGATGAATGTTTATTTGTATTTGTTTTGACTAGATTGCGCTTCGCGACTATGCACGTTACATTGCTTAGTTCTATTATATTGTTAAATGATTGATCTAGCATGTAATATAACTTGAGCTAGTCTGATTACAAACGTGCCTTTTTTATGATTGACTTTTTGTCTTTGATGTAGCTCAATCGTTTTTTTTAAATAAAACTTTATTACCCTCTCCAACCTAAGTTTCTTACTTACAAAACTGTCGATTGTACTGTTATGTTGTTACTATTTTCTGTTATACATAATTATCATTTTGTTTAACGTTACAATACGTGGTTTTGAAGGACTAGAATGCTGCCAGTAACGCCCATAACATTTAAACAGGTAATGTACAATGACATTTATTTTTATTTTTTATACTCAATATGGTCAAATGCTTGCCGCATTTGACCACTATCTCACTAAATGGAAAGTGATGTTGTAACATGTTTACCTGTAGAACAAACAACAAACAAGAACAAGAAGAAAAACGCTTCTAACGAACTGGAGATATGTCAACCCTAAATGGATGACGTATGACAGTTTGACAGAAATAATTTCTAGAAGACCTTGCGACCAAGCGTCACAGACACGGCAAAACTGTCATTTGAATCAAATGATTTAAAAACTCGTCAAGTATAGAATGAAAAAAATGAACTATCCAGCATGATGAAAACCTCGTGAAGGCTGACAAGAAAAGCAAGTATCTTGGCCTTCAAGGTAACCACCATGTGGGATGTAGATTCGACGATCATTGTCCCGATAGTCGCTGTGCGAATGGGCTAATAGCGAAAAATCTCGATCACATAACACCTCAAGAGGCTGAATGATTGGATCAAGGGTCAAATTCAGAAGGCAGTACTCCTGGACATGGCACGCATTGTCAGAAGGTTCCTTACTCTGCAGCACTGACCTACCGGTAGCTTGGGCCCTGTCCCGCTGCTGGTGGCATACTAGGTTTATGTTATTTTTCTACAGTTTTTTATTTTGTAGTATTGTATTGTTTATAACTTTATAAAAATATTTTAAAAAAAACTTCTTCCTAAGAATAAAAATATTCAAAAAAAGAGAATAATAATGAATATAAAAAATTGTCGTCAAACAGAAAAAAGGTAAAAAAAAAGTTAACTAGTAGCATTTGTAGAGTTCCAGAGTTCCGCTCTCTACTTCTCGACTCAATCCATGATCAGGCCTATGAATCCAAATTATTGTATTGTCACCCGAATTAACATATTTGTATAGTTTCACTATTACGAACAAGTTTTTAAAAACTTCCCAGATTTGTTTATGATGATATATGACGAATAACATAAATTTTATTAATTAACAAATCGTTTTACAAAGCTGTCCTTTTAATTCATCTTCGAGAATATGGTTTTATCAGATGTGAAACTTATATATTTGTATTACACAATTATACAAAGTAACTTTATAAGTCTCCATTGGAGTGTTGGGCATGAAGAGCAACAAAACCTTTTTCATCGATGATTTCAGTTGAGATAAGTAAAATGACTTATTTGTGTTTAAAATTCACAATCCTATACGTGATTGTGTGTGTGAAGTGAATGTTTGCGGCACCCACGACACAAGTAATAGATCTTATTTTAGGGCTAGGAGTGTAAAAGAGTTAGCGTTTATGTTATGTGACAATCCAGCTGATCTGTTTCATTACACATTAACATTATTTTTGGAGATAATATTTTTTAGCAAGCACGCTTGCTGAGTATAGTCAGAAAGACCCCATTTAAAAAAACTCGGGATCTTAACTCTGCCAGCCATTGTTATTTTTCAGGTAGCTGTTCATGTGAGGGCGAATCCCGAAATATACAAAAAACACAGTGACATCCACAGTCTTAATACGCGTCGTGCTAATAAACTAGTAGGAATATCGCGCACTCTTGCCAAATCCACTAAGCTAACTCACGTGATGGGCCCAACCGTATACAATAAGCTGCCCGATACAATTGTATCCGCTACGAGAATGGCATGCTTAAAAGTGAGACTAAAGCGCTGGCTAATCGAGCAAACGTTCTACTCTTATGATGAATTCATGTCTAGTGTTTAAGTGACCATAATTTATTATTAGTTGATAATTGTTAATCTTCTTAGCGTGTCGATGGCAAACCGTTAAATAGCTGAGGCCCAGAACTCAGCTACCCGAACTGCATTTGGTGCAGCGTCCATGAGCTCTTGTTGCGAGCAGGTAGCAGGGCACGCAGGGCATAAGATAAGATGTGCCATAGTTTGATCTGCTGCGCACAGACAGGCTATATTGTTGACTTCTGAGAATCCCCACCTGACCATGTTATCCTTGCTCCGACCGACCTGAGTACGGAGTCTATTTAAAGACTTCCAGGTCAGCCAGGGTTCTTGATGGCCAGGTGGAAGATTCTCAGAATGTGGGACGTAAGGATTAGGGAGGGGTGTTCTGTCTCGCCAGAGGCTACATCTCGATAGTGGGAGCTCATCTGTCAAAGGACTGACGCATTTAAAAAAGTTAACTCACTTATAATTAAAAGTTAATAATTAAAAGTTAATTCATTTATAATTGTTAATATACAGCACACTGTGGTATGACATATTTTTATTTTTATATATTTTTTTATTTTTCTGATTTTAATATTTTAATGATTTATACAAATTTTACTCAAATTACGAAGACCGAAGATGAACCTAATAGAAAAATTTTGAAGACGCTTAAATTTGTTTAATAGTTCTTCAGGAAGATCGAGGTAGCAAGCATCAGCATAATCCAAAATAGGTAATAATAAAGATTGTGCCGGCGTAATTTTAGTAGCCGTTAGAAGGAAATTTCGGAGACGTCTTAAAGAACCTGCGGAAGCGAACATTTTGCGGCTTACTGCTGTAATTTGAGGGTGCCATGATAAAGATTGGTCAATTATTACACCAAGGTTTTTTACTTCCTTACTGTAGGGTATTGTGACTCCATAAAAGACAATAGGCGGTAAGTTACTCCAATCTATTCTAGATGTTAATCGAGAGCTACCGACTATGATAACCTGAGTTATTACCGGGTTGACAGCAAGACCAAATGATTTTTTTTTTTTAATACCGGGCGCAAAGGCCCGGCCAGCGTGTCGCGTCTCTGACATTATCAGAGAAATGTGTGTAAGATTTTTTTTTTCAGATCAGTCTTAATTCAATTATTCTTAGTCTAGTATAAAAACACACATTAATAATACAAAGTTAAAATATGTCACATAATATAGGTATAGTTAAACTATCCTAGGTCAAATACACATTTTATATCACAGATACACATTTAGCTTTTATTTTTATTTATAACCTTACTTGCTACTTGAACACAAAATTCGATGAAAACATCTCGGATGTCTTTGTCATTTACAATCTTACTAATATTATTTACAGTGATAAGACATCCTATTTTGTGTTCTGCCTCGTACCTCTCCAAGCCATAGACAGGGCATTCTGACCAAATGCTTTACTCCATTTCAAAATATGTTTCAAATCAAAATATGTTGATTGTTTCAATGCATTCTTGGAGTTGGGAAAGGGAAGATTGGGCATAAATTCGAAGATCATCCGCATATAAGTGATAAGAATGTGAAGATCCTTCGCTAATCATTAAACGATATTTCGGCAGCTATACTTTATAGCTAGTCCTCAATAATGCCCAAGACACCCATTATACTCAACCAGCAACAGGTGAGATGACGTCATGACGGTCAAAATGTCTTATCTTATATAAAAACAATATTTGAATTCAGGATCCATCCTTCCGCACGACTCGAAGCATTGCTTTTCAATTCGCTAACTTTATTCATCGGACGGTTGAAAGGAATCGTTTAAGGCTAAACCGATTAGTTGAATGGTAACGAACGAAGCTCAAGTTAATCCTCGATCTTTGAAGAAATGTTAATTAATTGACGTTTTAATTTTACGGTCATTTTAACTGGCGAGCCGGAGATGAATAGATGAATGCTGATTGTCATTGGAGTGTTCATATTAAAGCGTCCATTTAATAATTAAACGCAAGCAAAGCTTAAAAAAAACCGACTTCAATGCTTTATCTTCGGAACTTTCAGATTAGATGTTTTAGTACACGCATTATTGACGGAATTTCAGATCTTGATTAAATTTTTATGGGACCAATTGGAAAGCAACAACTTTCAAACAAAAAAAAACAAAATCGGCTCACGTGGAACGAAGTTATGAGGTAACACACATAAAAAATAAATAAAAATACAGTTTACTTGAGTACCTCCTCCTTTTTGTGAAGTCGGTAAAAAAGCAATAAAATCTGTATCAGAAGAAAGAAGAATTTGAATTCTGAATATCCGTGTGTTAGTGGTTAGGTCTATTTTTTTATATTCTCACACGCAGAACCAGAAAAATAATATACTTTGGGAAGAAAACTAATGTTCCCGCCGGGAATCGAATTCGAAACCCCTTCTTGTAAGGCGAACGCGCGCCCATCTGAGCCAACGGACAATTTAGCAATAATACATTTAAGCAAGGATTTGATTGTTTTACCATGATAAATAATGTTTATCCAATAACACTTTAACCAATACGTTACGAACCATTCCATCCGCTGATTTCCATCTATATGATAATCAAACAATCTGAACTATATAATTTGTATGAAAATTCCAACTATGCGCATTGAATTTGAATAGTTCTAGATAGTGTCGCAGTGAAATGGTTCTTGGACGCAGGTGCAACAAAGTGGATGTCCAGTACTCCAGTATATTTTAAATAGCTTTTAGTTTCTAAGCTTGTTTTATCATCTTGGAAGGTAAATTTAGTTGACACATTTCAAAACTCTGACTTCTTTGAACTTTTAAAATGACTGCATAAAAATATTTCTAGGTTAGCTTTTTGAGTCATAAATCATATGTTTGAATGAAAGTTACATAAGTATTTTCTACGTACTAGGATTCTAGGTACATATTAGGATTTAACAATTTCACTAATATCAGTCGATTACGAAAGCAACCAACCTCTTGCGTACTCGACTGATGGAGGAGCACCGACTGCTCCGAAACTAGTTTCGCAACATTGCTAAATCCTAAATATTATATTAGCATATGACTAAGAAATAATGATTTTATAAGGACTTAATCACAGCTTTATTATTAGTATTGAAAGTTTTAGTGAAAATCGTTACTAGCCAACTTCAAATTATTATAGGTTCTAAATGGTAATTCAAAATGAAAAGTGACAAGAGAAAAAAATATTTTCAAATATCCATTCAATGATTGATGACGACCAGTGATGACGACCCAGTTGGCGCAGTGGACAGGTGTCCGCCCTCTGCGCCGTGGGTCCTGGGTTCGATTCCCGGCAGGAGCACAAATTCCTACCCAAGGGATATTTGTGCTTCTGGTTCTGGGTGTAATGTGTGTGTGATGTGAATGTTTCCGGCACCCACGATACAAGTCTTTGACTTGACTTGACTTTGTGGGGCTTTGAGTGTGAAAGCGTTTGTTTGTTTAAGCGTTTGATTAATTCGCCATATATTGTTTTTCATAAGATGGCGTCTAGCAGTCGCCATATTGGAATTTGATTACTGTAATGTCTATCTATAGTGACGCTTATAAGAATAAATCAAATCGATTGACGTAAGATCATCATAATTAAACGCAAGCTTAAAAATCCCGACTTCACCGCTTATGTTTTAGTATTGCCTTGATCGGTTTCGATAAAATTTATATGGGACTACCTCCGAACACAAACAAAAAAAACATCAAAATCGATTCATAATTGGCGGAGATATCGCATAACAGACATACAAAAAAAGCATACAGTCGAATTGTCCTTCCTTTTTTGAAGGTTGAAAATAGACCTACGCGTTTAGTCTCTATAGAGAACAATCAAACAATCACAACCAGAACCAGAACACTTCTGGTTGTGATTGTTTGAGTGATGTGATGTCTCCATCAAGCCGTTACACGATCAAGCCATCAAACTTAGTTTGGGGTTCACAGCCCCGAGTGTGAAAGCATTTATTTATTTAGATACTTACCTATATACGGTGATAAATACATTATCTTCCTTTGCGTCGCGAAATCGGTTCACATGCCACACAGTTAAATTTGTTCTAATAAACGCTTTCCTATCTCAGTTTAACCAAGACTTATGTCTTAGACCGAACAACTATGTGACCCACTCCGTTGCAATCTTTCTATGCACTGCCAAAACTATTTGCTACAGAATTATACCCTGTGTTTCTTGGAGATAAGACTGTGGGAATATAAAATTAGCTCTTGTAAGTAGTTTTGGCAAAGCTTCCAAGTCGAGTTAGACAAATGTTTGCTCAGGACTTTCCCCACCTGTGTCCGTGCTATACGTTACTGTCTGAAGATTCCGCTGAGAAACACTGACAATGATCGAATGTATGATATATTTGAACTGTCCTAGGTCGCGAACGTGAAGGAAAATGAGTCCTTGGAGAAATGGGAACGTTAACAAACCTGTTCCAAGTTTTTTTACTTACGCTTAAGAGTAGATATTATGTGTTTTATAAATAGACGTAAGACAGTCCGACGGGTTTCATATCATTGATTTTATCTCGAGGGTGGAATTTTAATAAAATATATATTATGGTTGTTTGTGTGTGGTTATTTTAATTTAAGAACGAGCGCGCTACATCTTATTAATAATAATAATTTTAGATGCGAAAGTTTGTATGTATATAAGTATATTTGATTTTCTCATCATGCCGTAACGGCTTAACGAATTTGGATGAAATTTTGAATATGCATAGCTTATACTCAGATTGTAGCATTATGTTACCGAATTTATACGAGCAAAGCAGCGAACACAAATACAAAACAGTACAACATATTATCAACTCCCTTAAATATATTAAACTTGAGCACTATCTCACCTGATGGTATTTGATGAAGGTTTTAGTGGTCTGAAAGAGATCGCTCTTAGCACTAAGACCGCCTATTGTACCTATCTATAAAAAAAATTCCGTAAACTATATTTATCTTTTATTGGCAATAAAGAGTTATTGTATAGTAAGTAGTCTTAAACATTTTTATACAGAAAACGTATTTAAATCTGAATAAGGTATTGCAGCGTAGCAAATGATGTTCCAAAAAACGGTATTTTATATTGGCTATTACTTTAAATATTATTCAATTGTTTTTTAATAATACTATAGATTTTGCAATTAAATTGAAAAGTGGCAAGTGAAAATCTTACTCAAAGTATTGTATGGCAAATATACTATTCCTTACCTATATTCTTTTCTAGCGGAGGGTAAAAATAATGCAAAAATGTCTTCCGCTTCTTGAAATTTGTAGATCCTATACTTCACTCATTTTCGGCCTAAACTCGAGTGAGGTTTGAAATTAGATATGCTATTTCTTTATCAAAACAAATCCAGGTGCGCTAGATATTTAAATAGATTTGATGGGATATTGAAGAAGTCGTTATGTGATCAAAACGCTGTATAGTATTCTTATTTTGCTTAGTAATTAAGTCTCGCTGTATAATGAGGCGTCGTCGCAGTCAACATTTTGAGCACACTGCCGACCAACGATTTTTTGCATTAGGAATGTAGGCAGTTAAGTTTGTATGATAGTTATGTGTTTGTTACTACATCTTTATCTGGGCAATAAATATATTTTTAATTTGATTTTGATTTTTGATCTGTAGCTTCTAATCCATACATGTTTTAATTCAAATGATTTATACTATCAGAATTAAATATACTGACACTGTGGATTTAACAACAAACAAACAAACAAACGCATTCACACTCACAACCCCACACTAAGTTTAAAGACTTGTATCGTGGGTGCCGGAAACTTCACATCACACACACATTACACCCAGAACCAGAAGCACAAATATCCCTTGGGAAGGAATTTGTGCTCCTGCCGGGAATCGAACCCAGGACCCACGGCGCAGAGGGCGGGCACCTGTCCACTGCGCCAACTGGGTCGTCACTTTTTATCTCGACACAGCGGGTAATACTGCGGGGCGCAGCTAGTACATAATAAACAGCAGTATTTTATATAAAATAAAAACCTACGTCATCGCTAATTTCTTTTAATTCTAGATAGGCATCATCACTATCTCCCATGACGGAAAGTAAAGATGCGGTTGAAGATAGAAAATGCTTGCCTAGAAGATTCACTCTGACTTGAAGACACCAAGATTGTACTGTTCGGAAACAAAGACACAGGCAATAAGTTCCACTCCTTCGTTATTAGAATTTTCTACAGGAACTGATCTAAAATATATATTTAATCTAATATGTAATCTATATAATAAAAATACAGCGCAGATAATTGTGAGGTAATTTATAAAAAAAAAACAAACAAGCAGTATTCAATAGATATGAGAACCTGGATTTAATGGTTTTTACGTACTTTTTACGGTAATGTGTGATAAGTGAAATTGATGTGTGAGTGAGTGAGTGATGGTATTTCAATATTTTACACAGCAGGTCAGGATTATAATCACGTGAACCGATAAAGATTTTTTTGTTATTGAAATCTGTTGCGTTCCCATTGGACCCATTTAAATTTGATCAAGATCTGATCAGTAGTTAGTGAGTTATCGTCAATAATGCGTGTAACCTGATCAAGGTTCCGAAGATAAAGGGGTGAAGTGGGTTTTTTTAAGCTTTCTTCGGTCTTTTTTAGGCTTTGCTTGCGTTTAAATTATTGTTTGTTTCTATATGTGCTAGGCAGAACTAAAGTAGGCACAGAATATTTAAAATAGTACATACAAGTATCGGTGGATAAGCTTTGAGATTGATCGCACTACTAGACTGAAGCATTATTTATTTACGAATTGTGTATTGCCAATTCTAAATGAAAATTGTAGTCTGCTTATAAAGGCTTCTACTCTCTAAGCTGTTCTAAGCAGGCTTACGGAGTTGGTTACCTACAGTCAGTGCGTATGTTACTTAGCCGCTTTTATAAAAACCTAAACTGCAATAAGTTGTTAAACGACACGGGTAAGCGCGGAATAGTTAGTAGTACAAATACCCAAGTTTCTGATGATTTTAAAAACATTATTATGATTTTAAATCGTAGTGTGGATAAAGATAAACATACTCATTCACTCACAGCCACACACCAAGTCCAAATATTCCAATTGTACATAGCTTAAACTCAGGTTTAACACATACGCTACTTTAATCAACGCGGGCAAAGCCGCAGGACGCGGCTAGTATCTAAATAAAAGACAGCGGTCTAAAACAACTGTACTGATGATATTTCTCTGCGATATTTTGTCACGTTGTAAAAATTTGAAACCTTTAAAAAAACGTTGCAGGACGCGCTTTCCTCCGTCTCCTAATAAAAAATTCTCTCTGGTTGCGGGCGTTCTCAGGTGGTTTTAATATGCATGCCCGACAGCTGTCGATAAGCCGGCCTCGCGGAGTCTGACCTGATCCTATTCTTGATCCTTTTTGATCGTCTTCCGACCTCACTTAGAAGATTTTCGCAGATTTTCACCTGATTTTCCTTTTCTAATGCTAAAGGAAATCGACGAGCTTTTGAGTGCCTTGAAAAAGGAATTGTTGGATGGTTTTCAAATAGAGCTAAACGCTTGATACTACTTTATCTGACTGACAAGGAAGAGTAAGGTTCTGTTTCTCGCACGTATCTCTCATAGTATGTCTGTAAATACGATGGATTGATAATATAATGGAAATTTGTATATATATTTGTAAATTTCTTTACTACCTCGTATCTTTCAAACGGCTGGATGGATTTCTACAAGTAAAGTCGTTATATTCGTCTTAAAAACTAAAGTGGGCTTAGATAGATGTTTGACCAATCCAACATGAAAGGTATCAAAATGAAGGAAATTAAAAGGGGATTATATAAAATTACATAATAAGTAGGTACACATTTTGTGCAGGTGGGTTTTTTGATTTTTTAGTGCATTGACTCTTTTATTTTTTTACTATATTATTATAAGCAAGGTTTGATCGCTATCTCAGCTGATGAAAATCGAATATGCAGCATGCTTACGAAGAAGATGATTATTTTTCTAAACTTGATGACTTTCAGATTATTACATCCAAGGAATTTGTTAATAATTATATAAATGATGATACAAGTTTTATTACAAAATAGAAGCAAGCTAATTATAACTAATTAAATAATTTCAACGCTTTAATACATCGTTACAAAATAATAATATAATATTCATCTGTAATCTGAAATTTTGAGATTTCTTCGTAATTTATTTGCTTGGTTCTTTCTTTTTTTTTCATGCTTTGGGTATCGAAGCTTCTGTAGCCTTCAAATCGTTCATCTGTGAAAAATTATGATAAAAATTACTTTTGCTTCTGCAGAATATTCCTTACATAAATTTACTGAATTTCACCAAGTTATTTAGCGTCGGTATACCCCGGGTTGTTTCTGATATGTCCATGATATTTATTGACCAATATATCTGAAGTAAACAACTACCAATTACCAGTCGAGCATGTCACCGAGTATATTTACCTCGGGCACAAAATAACTCTTGGACTCGCAAAATAAACAGCAGAAGTGGAAAGACGGGTATCCCAAGCCTGGGCAGCATTTGAAGCAAATATGAAATTACTAGGAGTTAAACTGCCTTTAAAACTAAAGGCGATAGTGTTCAAGGAATACAAAATGCTAATCTTCACTTATGGCTCCAAAAACATGTCACTTACTGAACGGTCAGCCGTAAAATTCAGGGTCGTGCAAAGGGCGATAGAAAGAGCTATGCTCGGGCTTCCTAAAGAGTTGGGCTTTTTCACCCCCACAAAAAAAACGTCACGCTTGACCACTTGAGTTCCTATTAACTCGGTGGCTTATAGTGAGCTTTTAAGTTTGAGATAATGTAGGGATTTAGATTTGTATAATAGAAAACATACTTACAAATTGTGATAACTTTTCCCGAAGTTCGTTAATGCCTTTCTTAATATTGTCTTCGCTAAGGGTTCCTTTAATATTATCTGCAGTATCCTGTAGACGTTTATTTATGTCATCCAAGACATTTGAAGCTTGAGGAGCATCACGTTTGACAAATGCATGCACCTGTAAGAAAAATGCTTCAGTCTCGAGGTGTACTGTTAAAAACTTAAATTATATTTTTATATCTAATTTAGGCTGGTGACAAATAGCTATTTCATTTCGACTGCACAAACGTAAACAAGCAGAATGTGATTTTTTAAATACAAAATAAATAATCCTAAATTAGTTAAATGCTGCTGGTACGTTCAACGAGTTCAGGATCGTTTGTTTTTCAACCTATTCGAAACCTAATTATCAATGTATCATTATTATTAGTCTACACATATATTTAGAGAGGCAACCCAACATTATATGATATTTATCTAGTTATTGCGAAGATGTCTGATGCATGCTGCATAAAGCATGCTTGTCTTGAAGATACCTATTCACTTTCGACTTGAAGACTTGACTAACAGATTATACCCTTCAGAGAACAAAGATGCGGGCAATGAGTTCCACTACTTCGCAGTACGGGCGATAAACGTAGAAGCAAAACGCTTCGAGCGAACTGGAGGTATGTCAACCATAAATGGATGACGTTTGGCAGATTGTCTTGTTGTTTGATGGTAAAGCCCGGGGGGAATTAAAACGTGTAATTCCTCTGCACACTCTCCGAATTGCAAACGATAAAAAATCGATTATTCATATTATTATTGTTGTCATTTTCTTATTTATTCACATTAATGTATGTTTAGATATTTTTTTTTTCATTTCCATCAAAATAAAATTGTATTATTATAAATCACTCCAATTATATTTCTCTTAGGTATAGGATTTTATATACCTATCTATAAAATAATAAACAATAAAATACTAAAAAAAACTACTTATATCTATATATATAAAAGAAAGTCGTGTTAGTTACTCCACTTATAACTCAAGAACGGCTGAACCGATTTAGCTGAAAATTGGCAGGGAGGTAGTTTAGAGCCAGGAGAAGGACAAAGGATACTTTTTAAGAACGTACATTTCTTTAAATTTTTTTTTTACATTTCGACATGCTTTCCATTTTCTCATACGTCACTCGGATTTGGTAAAGTACTAGGCAAACATAAACATGAAGGTTGTAATAATATAGTCACGTGACATTGTAACGCATGCCGGGTATGGCTTCCTAAATATGCACATTCATTGACTGTTAGGCGGAACGAAGGTCGCCGGGACAGCTAGTATTATCATAAAAAAGCTTAAACCTATTGTGCTGCCGACAGCGAGGCAAGGCAGTTGACGGAAAGTCAGTGCTGTAGAGAGAAAAAGCTCCAGCCCCCCTAGACAAAAACCAAAGGCTTCATCTCTATTCTATCAAAAGAAACGCTTTTCAAATGTAACAGACTTTAAATTTGTGCACAAAGGTTTCACATTGTTTGTCTGATATTCAAGTCAAGATAATTTAAACCTTATGCTATCTGTACAAGTTTTAAAGTTGTTACATTTAGAAAACGTTTATTGTTATAGACTAGAGACGAAGCGTTTTCGTTCTTGGCTAGGGGGGCTGACAATTCAAATTCAATCGAGACTAAGTCCAACAGGACGGTTACCTCGTAGGCCAAGTCAAGGTACTTCCTTTTGTCCTTCTCGTCCTTTACGAGGTTTTCGACATGAAGGAAGTTTCCTCTGCTTGTGAAATTGGTTACAACCTTGAATTCCTATGCCACTTTAAAATTTTACTATCCAGTACAGAATCGATAAATATTCTAAAACCTGGGCTGGTATGCACGGAAAAATATTTATTGGCAAATATCAGTATAATAAATTACAACAAGCAAAGCTTAAAAAAACCCGACTTCATTGCTTATATTTCGATTTTAAATTGACCGATTTCGATAAAAAAATTATGGGACCACATCTTAAGTATACTCCATCAAACAAAAAAAAACATCAAAATCGATGCATAATTGGCGGAGATATCGCGTAACATGCATACAAAAAAAAAAGAAGAAAAAACATACAGTCGAATTGAGAACCTCCTTTTTTGAAGTCAGTTGAAAGATATTCGAAAAAGAAACAAATGAACGTCGGAAATTTAAAAGAAAATCTAAAATACAAAGTGGTTTTACCGCAAAAGTGAAAAAATAATTTGAACGATTGTGTTATTTTCCAAAACTACTTTTAGTGTTTATGTGTAATAATGGTGGGTTATTTATTGCACGTGCAAAATTAGAAAGTTTTCGCTTTTAAACGTGATTTGCACTAGGAGTAGTTTAATGTATTGAAAAACTTGAATAAGTTATTACTTGACAGAGGAACAAAGGTTGCCTAACCAACATGAATTTAAAATTGTAGATTTAATAACCATAATCACTTTTTTTGTATTTTAAGACTACTTTTATTTCACGTTCATTTAAATATTTGTTGATTTCAATATTACAATATTATACAATAACTCTTTATTGACACCAAAAGATAAATACAGCTTACAGTGAAACTTATAAAGATACTAGCTGCGCCCCGCGGTTTCACCCGCGTTGATAATGATGAAAAGTGATGATGATGATGATGATGAAAAATAGATGTTGGCCGATTCTCATAGATACCGGATAAGCACAAAAAATTTCATCAAAATCGGTCAAGCCGTTTCGGAGGAGTATGGCAACGAAAACTGTGACATGAGAATTTTATATATTAGAAGTACAATGGGCGGTCTTATCGCTAGGAGCTAATTATCGTGTTCTCTGGTTCGTTTAGTTTATTCTTTATTCATTCATTTTAACCAATTTTATTAAAAATAAACCGTAGTTTGGGATCAGTAATGCAGCTGCACTGGTTCGGCAGCGCACTTGGTCTAGGTTTTATTAATATTATTTTTGTTTTTAAATAACTGATAAAATTATGTCAATTTATAAAATAAAGTAGTACAGTATTTTTATGTAATACTAGTTGTAATGTTTGCAATGATTTAAAAGTTATTATGCTATTCTGAGCAGAGGCAAATCCAACAAATTAAATATCAATTAAAATCGGTCCACCCGCTCTCGATTTATAAGTGTTGTAACAAACCCAACTTTGTTTTTAAGAAGATAGATATACATAGATTTCATAGCATTTACATAAGTTGTAACAGATAATGGTGTACTTACATTGACGAGGCAGATAGCCAGAATCAATATCAGGGTCTTGTTCATCTTGAGGGTCTTTGTTTCGTCTAACAACGTCTTGTCAACTCGGCAGCAGAAAAGTAACTGATGTCCAGAATCGAAACATCCGCTATATCTCCATGTTAGATAGTTGAATGTTTGTCCATCTTATCAAATGACCTCTGTTCCCGGGACATTTCATATACCTAATCATTTACGGTCTCTGTCACAATGAAAAGTTAGTTTGCTCCGTTTTCTATTTCAAGAACTAATTGTGTCGTTATTGAGATAAAGTACAAGGCTATCAACATGTTTTGGTAGGATACTATATGAAAGCTAATTAATGAATGAGTTAGCAAAGAGTACTAATTGATGTTCAACTGTAAACAATGAATACATTCGTTAGTGACAATAAGATAAAGTAATGTTAGGCCCTAATTTAGTATAGTCCCTAATACAGTCAAGATTTGAATCCTTACTAATATTATAAATTCGAAAGTAACTCTGTCTGTCTGTTCCTCAGTCCCGCTTTCACGCCAAAATGCTATGCCGGTATTAGGTTCCATTCCCGGTGGAAGCATAACTTTGTCGATAAATCTGCTGGATAAAGTAATTGGTAGGATTTAATAGGCTACATCTGAGCTACACTATATATAAATAATATATATCTTCTTAATTTAAAAGGGACTGAGACCCTAAACTGAAGTCCTACATTTTTGTATTAAGTCTATATATCTACTCTGTCTCCATGATCCAATTATGACGATGATGAAATTAAGAGATCCAGCTATGTAAATTGCGATCACCATTAAATCCTAATAGTAAAACGTTTCATAGGGCTTTTATTAAAGTTATTGGAAATAACGAAACCGACATTCAATTAAAAAAGTTATACTCACCTGGCTCATCACTCTGGATTATGAAGATGTGGAAAATCTGCAAATTAACTCCTAATTATTTAATTATTTCACACACACACACACACACGCACAAACACATACACACAATCTCTCTCTCACACACACACACACACTCACATACTGGTCATTCCCATATTGTAAATAGCTGTATACTTACCCTTGGCATAATTAAATAGTTTCATGAATGGGAGAAGACGCTGGTTCTCGAAACACAGTGTAAACTACATCGGGAACCAGAGACTTCAGAATCTATATTGTATCATCTAAATTTATGTCAATAAATATTTGATTGATTTGATTTTAACACAGTGTTTTATTTATTTATTTATATAATTTACTCATGTAACTTACAGACTAATCCAACTCGTTATATTGTATAATTAAGGAAGGCTAGTAGCACTTGATGAAATACACACAGTTTGTAATGTGATGCTGAGTGAGTATGTCATTAAACATTTTGATGACCCTGGCAGTTGAAGTCATGTGCATGAACGGTATGAAGGCGCGCAGGAGGCGCCGCCAACAGGCGCGCCTGACGACGATGGCGCGGGCCTGTCGAGTCGTCGGCGCCGCGCATAATTATGGTTCGACGGTATGTGCAGTCGCAACTCCTCTAGCGCAGACGGTTTGTTTATCTTATTGTGCAACAGTAGGTAATAGTGCAATGCTAAAAACAACTTGCGCCTGAGCTCTAGAGAAAACAGTCCTACTATTACTGTTACAAATTACGATGGAAACATATTATACGGGTAGTACTTAAATGCTTTTTTGTAGAGGTATCTAGCGACTTAAATACGTTATAACATTAGTAAGTATTTATTTTCTTGTGACTGTGACTATGTCTCCCATATGACTGAGTTGTACTCTAGTGTGCTGCGCACATATTCATAGTAAAGTGCTAATGGTGCGCTAGCATATCTAAGGTTGTAAGAAGTTCGCATATTTTATATGCTTGCTTACAGACATTCTATATATGATCTCCGAAATTGAGTTCCAAATCCAATACAAGTCTCAATATGGTTTACTCGATCCAGTACAGTGTCTCCCAACTGATATTCGCGATAGGTCTTTGAGTCATAAACTACACGGATAAGCGTTATACCCATATTTTTTTTAAGTTTTCACTAGCGGCCGGCGGGCTTGTCAGAATTGCCAACTGATTTCCGGTGTGTGAGATGCCCACTTTCGGGGCAATGACCGACCAAAATGTTTTCGATAAATCATAGGATTTGAATATAATAGCACAATAAATCATTTATTGCTTAATATTTAAAAAATCACATGGTACACGAAACAAAATACATGCATATGAAATATTTGACAAGTGGAATAAGTTCAGCACTAAGACTGCACAAACTAAGGGCTTATACAGGGCTGGTTGTCAGCACACCTCATTCATCAAGCTCAGGTGTTACTGGAAAACAATTTAATAGTATTTTTTGAACAATTTTTCTATCACTTTCCATTAGGTGAATTGACAACAAAATGCTTGTCTATCGGGCATTAAAAAAAATATTGTTTAGGCGGTACCACTTTTCCTCATAATCGAATTGCAGTATTGAATCTCTCCACCTCTACCGATAGTTTAACAAAAACATTTGCACTCTACTACAAAACTCTACCCAACAGCCTCGGAGTTAACAAAAACACCGTTTCCGCCAACCTTCTCCATTGTTCCAGGCGACTATTTACTTAGGACGGGGCATCTTATTATGGACATAACATAAATAAAACTTGGCAAGAATATTTTGCTGTTGAGAGAGTTTTAAATATTTGCACGAGCTTTCGGTTGGTTGTGTTACTGTAGAACTTATCGGTTACGGGGATGTTTTGTTGTCATATTTATGTATATACATATATTTAATGTTTAATAAGTAGGTCATCAAGAGTGAGTGTTAGGGGGTATCGGATTCGATTCCCGGCAGGAACACACATTTTCTTCTGGCTGTGAGTGTGAAGCATTTATGTTTATAAATACAATTATACAATAGTTACTAAACAATATTTTGTATGATTTTATTTACAACTAACTGCGCCCCGCGGTTTTTCCCGCGTAAGTCCCGGATCTGCGGAATTCCGAGCCAAAAAGTACAGTAGTAGTATTAAGTGTCAGCTGCCTCCATACCAATTTTCATCGAAATTGGTCCAGCCGTTTGGGCGTGAAGAAATAACAAACACACTCACAAACTTTCGCCTATATAACATTAGTGTAATAAACAGAAGTCCTGAAGAAAAAATATTTCAGACCTCAAAATCATAATCTCTAAAACAGGTCCATATATTTTAATCAGCCTAAAATTATCCAGATTAACCAAGCTATTAAATAAAATATCCGTATTGATATATGTTCATCCGTTTGCAAGCTACGATTTGATAACCATACATACAGACAAACAAATAAACACAGACGTCAAACTTACCTTCGTGGATCGAGTCAAATATATGGTGTTTTTTAATGCTAAATAGGCAAGCATTTGACCACTATCTCACCTGATCAAAAGTGATGATGCGGCCGAAGATGTTATAAAATAGCAGTATTACTCGTATAAATTACAGTGTTTTATTATATTTTCTATTCATTATACATAATTGAAACTCATTATAGTTAATTTATATCATTTCGTTATTTTTAGATATCAAAATCTGGATCTGGTCGTTTCGTCGTTGCCGTCAAGTCCTCGAACTGGAAATAAAATAAAGCAATTTTTTATATAGCATAATGTTTTTTATTTAATTTATGTAATTGAAAGACGAGACCATCAACGCTTGCCTGATGGTTTTTTTTTTTTTTATTTGTGACAGGCTATTGTTTCACCACTATCTCACCTGATGGTATGTGACGATGTGATCGAAGCTAGTAAACACACTAGACCTGGAATACGCAGGCTCTCAAGGATAACTGCCGGAATACCGTATTTGGCTTGGCGGCAGACTTTTAACTTGATGGTGGTAAGCTACTTTGGTAGCAAGCTACTTTGGTAGCAAGCCAGGCGAGCAACTCTTAAAATGCTCTACCACCTCTGGTAAACTTCACGTTTGCCCTTTAATGCTCAGTCACACTCACACCTAAAGTTTTGAACTGATATAGATCAAAGTCCTGCACAGCAAAGTTCTGAACTGATATAGATCAAAGTTCTGAACTGATATAGATCAAAGTTCTGAACTGATATAGATCAAAGTTCTGAACTGATATAGATCAAAGTCCTGCACAGCAAAGTTCTGAACTGATATAGATCAAAGTTCTGAACTGATATAGATCAAAGTTCTGAACTGATATAGATCAAAGTCCTGCACAGCAAAGTTCTGAACTGATATAGATCAAAGTTCTGAACTGATATAGATCAAAGTTCTGAACTGATATAGATCAAAGTCCTGCACAGCAAAGCATTACGCTCGATAATCGTCACCCTGAGATATTAGATGTTCAATTTCTATAAGCCGTGTAAAAACACTGGAACTGTACATTATAAATCGTATATTTCACTAGCCGTGCCCCGCGGCTCCGCCCGCTATTATCAAGTTAAAAAGTAGCCTATGTGTTAATCCTAGGTATAAGCTATGTACATTCCAAATTTTATCCAAATCCGTTGAGCCGTTAAAGCGTGAAGAGGGAACAAACATACTTACACACTTACACACAAACTTTCGAATTTATAATATTACTAGCCGTGCCCCGCGGCTTCGCCCGCTATTATCAAGTTAAAAAGTAGCCTTTGTGTCAATCCTAGGTATAATCTATATACATTCCAAATTTCATCTAAATCCATTTAGCCGTTAAAGCGTGAAGAGGGAACAAACATACTTACACACTTACACACAAACTTTCGGATTTATAATATTATATAGTAGGACTAGCCGTGCCCCGCGGCTTCGCCCGCTATTATCAAGTTAAAAAGTAGCCTATGTGTTAATCCTAGATATAAGCTATGTACATTCCAAATTTTATCCAAATCCGTTGAGCCGTTAAAGCGTGAAGAGGGAACAAACATACTTACACACTTACTTACACACTTACTCACACACTTGCACACAAACTTTCGGATTTATAATATTAGTAGGATTACCCATACTAAGACCTTGGCCAGGACAATGAACGCTCAAAAAGTGCACAGTAAGAAGTATTTCTTACTCTAGTTCTAGATAGGAATGTAAGCAAAACCTCCCAAGGGAAGTAAGTAAATTTAAAAATTTAAAGTACATTCTACTTTGCCCAGTGGCCACAGAAAAATAAATCAACTAATTAACACTAGAATTAAACAAGAATACTAGTATTAATTAGAACTGTTCGTTAGCTTAGTTAGGTGGCGTTCGCCGTCTAAGCAGAGGTTTCTGGTTTGATTCCTGACTGAAACACAAGCTTTGTCTCCAAGGAAAATTTGTGTTTCTGGTTTTGGTTGTGATTGTGAATGTGATGTGGATGTTTCTGGCACCCACGACACACGTCATAGAACTCAGTGTGGGACTGTGAGTGTGAAAGCGTTTATGTTTATGTTAGGATGGTTTAGTCCAGCTCGGTTCTATAACGAGACCTTACCTATCGAAATCCATCCAGCCGTTTGAAAAATACGAAGTAATAAAAAAATTAGAAATTTACATACGAGTACGTACAAGATACGCGCGAAAGCATGGCCCTTTTTTAGGAGGATGAAAAACTTTCGGAAATAAGAATTCCTCTAATCTATATTCCTTACCGCTTTAGAAAACCTATTAACCGTGTCACCAAGGACAGTGAAAACCGGTTTCAGTTGGTTCTCATTGACATCTCCCACAGCCATTGCAAGACTCTGATCCACGCAGTGCCTGAAGTGGTCCATATTTTTCTGAAAGGACGCTAGGACGTTCGGCTGTGTAGGAGCATCTCTTTTGACGAATGCATCTGTCTGTGAAATACAAAATATTTTTATGAGATTTTCTCGCAAATTTCGTGAATCAGAGATATTATTATTGCTATTCTAAGGAACATAGATATAGAGTCATATCAATCATACTTGCCAAAACATGATATCAAAGAATGATTTACTTTCATTACATAATAATTATGTATATTATGTTTATTTATATGACAATCACTTAATTTACGTCGAACTATGTAAACATGGTTGGCATTCTTCCAAACAATTTTTATACTGTACCGTGGTCTTCTGGAAGCTATTTGATGCTCCCAAGCAGAGAGTCACACAAACAACAATGTTCTTTGTACAGTCATTTGTGCAAAAGCACGAATTGGACGAACGATTTATTAAATCCTACTAATATTATAAGTGTGAAGGTTTGTGCGCAAGTGTGTAAGTATGTTTGTTCCATCTTCTCTGCCGCTTACGGCTAGTGATATACAAAGTTAAAATTGTTTAAGATCTTAAACTTAGATAAAATAATTGAAATGATTTTCAAAAAGTCCTTTAAATTAAATAAATACCACAGAATACTTTTATTAATATAATTTCACCGAGCAATTCATGCCAATCAAAACGGCCACTCTTTCATTCCACACAATAAGGACCAAACGGGCAGGACATTCTATACATGAAACTAGGCTACACAAAGATTATATTATGTATCAGAATGTATTTAATTCAAAGAAGTAGTATTCCCTTTCAGCCTTAAAACGCAGCATTCTGAGCCCTTTTTACCGACGAAAAGGAGGAGGTACTCAAGTCGACTGTATATATATTTTTTTATGTGTGTTACCTCATAACTTCTCTCCACGTGACCCGATTTCAAAATTTTTTTTAGTTTGAAAGATGTTGCTTTCTAATTGATCCCATTTAAATTTGATCAAGATCTGATCAGTAGTTCTTGAAATATCGTCAATAATGTCTATTTTGTGACGAATAATGCGTACTTTGACGATGTTTTGGTTTACCCGACTTCAAAAGTTACCTCACAACTTCTTTCGTTGTAAGCCGATTTTGATGATTCTTTTTTTATTTGAAAGCTGGTGGATCAAGGTTTCGATGATAAAGCGGTGAAGTCGGTTTTTTTAAGCTTTGCTTGCGTTTAATTATTCTTCCAGTGGTCTACAAAATTGTATTTCCCTTTTCTATGAAACTGCGTTTTATTGAATATGATGACTAGGAATTCAAAAGATAATAAATTTAGGTGAACATATTAATATGACTTTACGAGGACGGAACTGTGGTTGTTCGGATTGACGACGTTGACTCGAGAAGCTTTGTACGCTGTTATCCGACAGGGATGCATACTCTCTCCACTCCTGTTTAACATCTATACGGAGTGTATTATGAGAATCGTTCTAGGGTAATGGGACAAAGGCGTTTCAGTGGAGGTCAAAAGAAAGAAAGAAAGTCACAAACACTGGAGTCTGGTGCTACGGTAATATCAATCCTCAAATATTTCGGACACGTTGTTCGAAACGAACACTTAATCGAACGACTCGTTGTCCAGGGACAGATGGAGGGCAAGCAGTCACGCGGTCGATCGCCTACTCGTTGGACAGACCTCAACAAAGCTGCAACACAAACCTCTATAGTCCAGAGTTACCGAGACGCTGAAGACCGCAAAAAGTGGAGGCGCATCGTGGGGGCTGCTTTAGCCAATGAAAATGCAGCGTCATCAACCACGACCACTCTGTCAAGAGTGAACGACTAAGCCTCCTCCGTAGTCCCTTCCCAGCTTAGAAGGTGAACGCTCACCCAATTAAGCCAACGGGCAGTTCAAATTGGGAATGCATTTCTTGAATTTTGACGGAAAAATATATAAAATTCTATTCTTCTATTATAATTATAAAATTTTATTATTGCGCGCCGATATATCTCCAGAAATAGCAGGATGACTGGCAGAAAGTAGCATTAAGTAATAATATTTATGCATGAAGTTTTGAAATAAATAAATAAATTATCTTAGCACAAAAATTGCCGACGTAGAAAAACGAGTAGTAGTAGGTCTTTTTAAATAAAACAATTAAAAATGATTAAACTTACGCCAAAAATAACTAGAACGATACCAAACAAGAAACAAATTTTCTTCATGACTATATTGTTTGTCGATAACTTGTTCACTACTGGTTAATAATCATCGAATGCTTAGTATATACGAGTTTCAGGTAAATACCTACATATGATGCGGTACACGTGTATTGAAGGATGTGCAGATCTATTGTGTACTTACCTCATTAACATTTCGAGCGATACAGGGTGATGTTTAGACGAAGCAGTAGAGTGCAAACATTACTGTATTTCGGATTAAAGGGCAATGTTTCCAATGAAATTAAAGAGCTTAAAGATATTTAACATCTAATAATATATGGGTCACGGCAGCATCGCTTTGCCGGATTATGTAAGTTCAAAACTCTGAGCGGCACTGAGGTTTGATGGGCAAGCGTGACGCTTACCATCAGGCGAGCAATTTGCTCGTCTTTTTTTTTTATTATTTGTGACAGGCTAGTGTTTGACCACTATCTCACCTGATGGTAAGTGACGATGTGATCGAAGCTGGTAAACACACTAGACCTGGAATACGCAGGTTCTCAAGGATAACTGCCGGAACACCGTATTTGGCTTGGCGGCAGACTTTCAACTTGATGGTGGTAAGCTACTTTGGTAGCAAGCCAGGCGAGCAACTCACAAAATGCTCTACAACCTCTCAAATGTCACCTGATTAGCACCAACCGGGGACCACGTGTATGGAGTCAGACTTGTATCAGTGAGTCAGAAGGGGTATCCTCCTACGGACGTGGGTGACTCGACCCCAAAACCTCACCTCTTGATGTTGTTTAAAATAAATCGGGCATATACGCAAAACGTCTGATGTATTTGCCAAACGAGAATAGAATACTGCGATAGTTATACAAAAAACAGTTTGAAATGTGCTAGAAAATATTAAAAAAATTGTACATCCTTTATTATCTCTACAGGTACTTAGGTATATCTCTACACATCTTCTATTGATGTCCGAAGTTCATTTCGCGTTTACCTTTACAAAACGATTGAATTAGTCTGTTTAACCTCTTTACCTGAATACCTGACGTGATCATCATCGATTGTAACTATAGCGAGTGGCTCAGCTGTATGAAAAATGTTTATTTTGTATTTGCAGCGGTTTTAGTGGTTAATGTTCTCAAACAATTTGCTTGAGATTTTGAACTGCCCGTTGGCTTAGTTGGGTGGCGTTCGCCTTCTGAGCAAGGGTATCGGGTTCGATTTCCGACGGGAACACAAGGTTTCCCCCAAGAAGAATTTATTAGTATAGGGCTGTGAGTGTGAAAGCGATTATATTTATGTTTAAATAAATTTACCAACAATTATTAAAAATGTAATCCTTGATGATACTTTACACTTTCAAGGATATAACTATGCTCTTCAAACTAGCGAGCCTGTATCGTAAAGACGCTTTATGTTAAATATATTATTCGACAAATTAGTCATGAACTTGTTTCTAACTGTTTATGTACAAAGCGTTAACTATTAACAGTAAAGTACAACAAAGAGAACTATAACAAATTGTGTAGGTAATGATTATCATAATATATACAATACAATAACTCTTTATAGACACCAAAAGATAAATACAGCTTACAGAGCAACTTATAAAGATATGTGCAAAAGGCGGATTTATCGCTAAGAGCGATCTCTTCCAGACAACCATTGGATGGAAATGTAAACAAAAAATAATGTAGGGATGGTGGTGCGATAAAATGAATGAAATAAAAATTAAAATAATTGATATGCTAACATTGTTTAGACTACTTAAACAATACGTACCAATAATAATATCAGAATATATAATCAAGTAAACTTACATAAAATAAATAAGCATTTGCCTATAAGTACCTATAATAATATCATTAAAAAAATATTATTACATATAGTAATGTTTACAGATTGGACAGATAAAAGTTTTTGACTTGAGTTTTAATTGAGCCTTGCGTTTGCGCCCGTGTGACATTCACAGGCAGAGCATTCCAGAGACGCACGGCATCTATTTGTAAAAGATGAATATATGTGTAATACGTATAATAAATGTGGAAACAAAACGCTTCGGTATTAATATATTTGACAGTTACAACAATCCACGAATACCAACTGCTGTAAGTGATAGAATTATCACGCATCGACCTTAGCGATAAAGTGCGAAAGATAAACTCCGACCCAAACTTCATAGCATGTCATTTTACTAGCATTTGTATTTCTGTCATATATTGCCGATACAGTGTGGCTTAGCGATAGCATGCTACTACAATCCATCATTACTTTCCATCAGGTGAGATAGTGCTCAAACAATTGCCTATTCTGCGTAAAAAAAAAGAAGTGCGAAGGGTATTTATACGCCATCATAACACAGTTACACCTAGTTTGGGTATGAATGCTGAATAATCTGCCCGTTGGCCAAGTTGAGTGAGCTTTTGCCGTCTAAGCAGGGGTATCGGGTTCGATTCCCGGCGGGAAAACAAGTTTTCTGCCCAAGGAAAATTTTTTGTTTCTCGTTCTGGTTGTGATTGTGTCTGTGATGTGAATGTTTCCGGCACCCACGACACAAGTAATTGAACTTAGTGTGGGGCTGTGCGTGTGAAAGAGTTTATGTTTATGTCTTTAATCTTGATTATTAATTCTATGCTATCGAACTTTTGCATCTGTAAATTTTAAGCGAAGTCTGTTTACGAATAAATACATCATTCATTCATTATTGTAGGGAAAAAACTATAATTCATTACATTAATTACTGATGAGCTCGGTTCGTTTAGTTTATCCAAATAATCTGAAAATTTCATTGACTATTATTGCCAACGACCTCGACTGACTTAATACATGACAAATAGAACATTATCTAACACTATTTATACGTACTCTTTGACCTCACTTGATATTACTCGTGTATAATTAAAGCACATACGTGTTCATATATGGTGTAGGTATGATATTATTATGTTATATCAATTGATTAGATACATTTTGGCAATCTCTACTTTAAACTCGTTTCGCCGCAACTAGGCTATCTATAAATTTTTGAAAATAGAATAAGTCTCAACACCAAACGGTTCAAATATGTAACCACTGCCAAGGTCTCCTTGAAAAGTCTCGTTCAACGACGTAATCGTTATTCTATCGCGTACATTTTAGAGAGTATGCGCAGAAATTACATGAGTGAGTTCCTCCATACCTTTTTTACCATCTAATAACAAGACAAACTTTTAAACGTCATACATTTAAAGTTGACTTACGTGCAGTTCGCTAAAGCGTAAAGGTCATCTCATTTTCCATAGAATTAGGGTGATGCCGTCATGGCTTTTACCATCCGACCATTCAGTTCAAGATTGGCTAGAACTTTGGCGCTAGTAAAACCCTGGCAATTGATATCTTTAAGACTGGCATGGCGGGAAATTCTGTCACCTCTTTTGTGGTATAATAAGAGGCCGTGGTGACCGAACTTAAGAAAATTTACTTCGACCATTTCCGGCTCCTAATTTGTTTAAATAAGCACGACTTATATACGTCCTTACTAGCCGTGCCCAGCGGCCTCGCCCGCTATTATAAAGTAAAAATGTTGCCTTTGTGTTAATCATAATCCAAATCCGTTCAGCCGTGAAAAGGGAACAAACATACTCACACACAAACTTTCGCATTTATAACATTTTGTAATATACAACAAAGCTACAGTAACACATACATAACACAATGAAAAAATGAATTGTATGTTAAAAAGTAATATATTTAAATACTAATATGTAATTACGGGGTATTCTGACACAGATATTTTTATACTTAATATAAGGTCCCAAACTACCTTAAGTTAAGCCTTTGAATATAATCAAATAGTTAAGCAAAACTTGGTTACAGAAATAAATCATTTTCCATTTAAAAAAATAAAAATTAAAGGTCTATGGGCCAATTGCCTATATTTCCTAAAACTAAAGTGTAATTATATACATCTATACAGTAAAGACCCAAGTTACTTACTCAAGTTGCTGTAGTGCTGCTGTAGTGACGATGTACCCAAAAAGTACCCTTCAAGTACAGATTAACAGTTCTTCTTAAAGATTTCCTTATGCGAGCTTACATTATGGACATCTCCATACCCAAAGCAATTAAATAACACGGCATGGGAAAGGTTATTTAATTAGAATTAAAAATCCATATCAATTAAAATAGGTTTTATTATGTGACGCTATTAATTCATTCTAATTTTTTTTTTTACTTTAAAACCCTTGTTCATAAAATGATAAAATGTATACCTTCCAAAGTTAATATATATGTTTCGTATAATTTTGAAGCTTGATATATTAATTTAGTCAAATTAGACGAAACATATTATTACCGACTTCACAAAAAAGGAGGAGGTACTCAAGTCGACTGTATTTTTATTTAACTATAAAATGTATATCGATATTTCATCATTAATAAACAAGATGTGAATTTCCAAACCGCTAACTATATCATTATTGTAATATTGTTTTTAATAGGTTTACAACATTATATAATCTTATTACTACTATGTTAGTTTATTTTTATTCCTTCTCCATTTATACATTGTTATGTCTAATACTATATTACTTCCTATTTTCAATGCATATCTAATTACATATTATTATTTTTGTTCTGTTCTTGATACTGCATTAGCTTGCTAATATCCTTTTTCCTCTGATTGATAAGGTTTTCCTGGAAGATAAGGTCCACTTTCTAGTGTTTCAAATATAAACAAGGCATCATTGTCATACACAGCACTATCGGTCTTGAGATTTGTAGCAAGATCTTGCTTGATCAGGAAAATCTGTAACAAGTGATCATATTTTGATGATTTTTACTTTTTTATATTCATTGAGATGCGAATCAGTTTACCTCAGTTGAGTCATAGTTGAGTTCTAATGTCATAATTTGACCAATTGCACATCAGTTGTTTTATGAGTATGCAAAAAGTTGAATATATATACAATGTGTAACAGAAATGTGTAGTAATACTCAAGTTACACATCCAGCTAAATGTATGAGGTCTAACAGGAACTTCTGCATTCTCGACAGCACCATTAATATTGAGTTATGATGAATTAAAGTTTCTAAAAAATTATATCATTTGCAACCCTATTTCATCAGCTACCATTCTACACCACATAGTCTTTGGACTTAGACATCTGACAGTGGTGGCCATAACAAAGGTCAAGGTCACGCCCTCAGATGTAATCGTAGGGTTTGCAAAAATAATATTTTTCATTTTTGTACGGAACAAATATCTCCAATTGCTGCACATGCAACTGTAAGGTTGTTTTCAACCGACTTTAAAAAAGGTGGTTCTCAATTCGACTTTTTACAAATCTGTATGTTACGCGATATCTCTGCCAATTATGGATCGATTTTGATTTTTTTTTGTTTCGTATATTATACTTCAGAGGTGGTAAATTTTATCGAAATCGAAAAAGCCGAAACCAAAATATAAGCGGTGAAATCGTTTTTTTTAAGCTTTGCTTTTAATTATATGTTGAACTGCCCGTTGAACGGCATAGTTTGGTGAGCGTTTGCCTTCTAAGCAGGGTATCGGATTCGATTCCTGACGGGAACACAAGTTTTCTCCCAAAGAAAATAATCTGTATCTGGTTCTGATTGTGATTGCGTGTGTGATGTGAATGTTTCCTGCACCCACGACACAAGTCATGGAACTTAGTGTGGGGCTGTGTGTACAAAAGTGGTTTATGTTGTGGAATATGGCTCAATCGAGTCATATTGTATTTTTTTGTATGTTCAAAATTGGTCAAGTAACGTCATAAAAAACAAATCAATCAATTGAGAAGTTTAAATCATTTTTAATACCGTCAATATTTCAATCGAAAATATATTGTCCATGTTGATGGAAAAACAAATTGATGTAGTGACTTCTACTGCACACAATCGAGTAAACAGTTTAATTCGCAACACCAAATAGTAGCAGTAAGATATAGTATTTCAGAAAGAATAAAAGAGATAAAAAACTAGAAAACCAAGATAGATAGTACAAAAGAAATATAAAGAAGAAACTGGAGAGGGTTAGTAAGGCACATAATAATATAATAAAAATGTATAGCACTGTGTTGGCATAAGCATGTTTGAAAATAGCATCACTATCCATAGAAAAGTTGATAGGTCAGCGGCAACAAAAACGAGGTAACTGACGTCACGAATTAGTCTAATACAATAAATATATTCTTTTGTATATAACTAATAGAGTAGTTTCATATATAATGTAATTTGTACAACAAATATAACATCATCAGTTTGTGATCTGAATCAGCTATTCAAGAACTGCCTATTTCCAAAACAATTACTGACGTGTCAATTAACATCGCGACTATAAACATGACATTACTTCACTGTTACTTTTAGACGTTACTTTGTTATTGTTAGATCTCTATTATGTTTCAATATCCATGAGTAAAACCGTGAGGTCATAGCAGTTGTAAGCAAACAATGTAGTTTTGAAAACCTTGCAAAAAATGTTTTATATCATAAATTATAGTTAAGTCTACCTTTACATAACCTGATAGGTAGGTTTGCTGATACAGCGATCCAAGACTTTTGGATCTATCTGAATACAAGTTGTACCCACTCGAGCATAATCCAAAATGTTTTAATTTTGTATACATCTTAATACTCTTAATGTCGATTTACTTTTTGTTGACTAGTTTCGGACAAATTAGTTGTCCTTCATCAGGATGAATCAGACGCGAGATACGCGGAGGCGAGCGGCTCGGGCCTCGGCAAAAAGTAAATCGTCTATTTTTACGTGTTTAAAGCCATTGAAACATTAAATGTAATACTCATGATAGTTTTAACATTATTAAAAAGTCTGATTTACTGCAGACCATACAATATTATGTCTTTTGTTTTGTATTTCATGGAGATAACAATTTTGTGATCAACTACAGGATTTTCTGAATTCGAATTATACGTAAATTATGCTTTTCATTTAATATTTTTTTACAATGTATTTTTTCATTGACCGCCGAGCCAAAAGACTAATTGGAGATAATAAACTGGTTAAGACAAAACTGTTGAGTTTTCGTCATCGACGTAAGGTGGCGAGCCTATCGGTTTTCTATCGTTTGCATTTTGGAGAGTGTGCGCAGGAATTGTACGAGTTAATTCCCCCAAGCCCGTTTTACCATCTAACAACAAGACAAACAGTCAAACGTCATCCATTCATGGTTGACATACCTCCAGCTCGCTCGAAGCGTTTCGCTTGTACGTTTATCATCCGTACTGCGAGGGAGTAGAATTCGTTGCCTGCGTCTTTGTTTCCTGAGCGGTTTAATCTGGCAGTCTTCAAGTCAAGAGTGAATAGGTATCTTCTAAGCAGGCATGCTACACCTTCGGCCGCATCTTCGCTTTCCATCAGGTGAGATAGTGGTCAAATGCTTGCCTATCAAACATAAATATATATATATATATATATATTATATACTGGAACGTAAATTATTAATTACGTAAAAACCTGACTGGAGCAAAAAAAATTACGGTTATGCAACTAGTATTGTGACGTGAACATTTTCTTGCGAGGCGCCGCACGGAATCTAGCTTCCTGGATAGCATATAGCACCTCTAAAGGGAATGCGTACACAAGTTCTCCGTCATTATACTCACCGCAAAGTTGAAATACGCTGTAAAGGCAGAAAACATCTCTTTCTTAATGAAATCCTGATTGGTTTGATCCAAATCATTAAAGTTGGGCATAAGACTGCAAGTTTTATTCACGAACTCTTCGGTAGCCGCTGACATGGCTTCCACTTGTGCTTGCTCTGATGATGCTGATGATGTTGAATCCTGTGGTGCTGCGTCAGTCGAATCAGGTGCTCCTGTCGTAGGCACAGGGTCGGCTAGGGACTAAAAATAAAATTTAAAATTGTTTATTCTCATTGGCCCGATAGAGGCTCAGAAGGTTTAGTTATTATTATAGTAGTCTAATACGTAGAAGTACACCCATAGCTCCACAAGTTCGATAACTTGTGTCGTTGGTGCCAGAAACATTTACATCACACATACATTCACACCCAGAACCAGAAACACACATTTCCTTTAGGGAAATAACTTGTGTAATAATATACATATATCTACGAAACTAACACCCGATTTCAATTGCAAATATCTCCGAAACTTTTTTATTATAATCTTGATCAAATTATAATGGGAATATACCTGGGAAGTATAAACATAAAACCAAAAAATATATCTCGTATCGGTCCAAGCGTCTTCAAGCAATCGGGGAGGAACATACATAAAAATGAGAACCTCCTCCCTTTTTGGAATTTGGTTAACCACTTATTATAACAAGTCAGTGCGTATTATATCATGCTTTTATATATGCGCTTTATTGTACCTAAGTATTGTTTCAATTGAAATAGACCCTATCAGTGTTTTATTTAATGGTACTAGAGGTATAAAATAGTGTCACAATACCATTATTTTAACTGTCCAATGGTACTAGTGAAATCAATGCAAAATCGGTCAAACCATCTTTCTCTACATATTCCGGGTCTGTCTTTCTGTTTATCCGCTATACGCACACAACGGATTTTGATGCGATTTTCCTCATCAGATAGATAATTTTTCACGGAAGGTATATACCTATATATACATAATAAATCCTAAATAAGTTTACATGTAAGTAGAAAATAAAAATGTTTTAAAAATACATTTAATTGGCTAAACCTTATGATACATAAAAATGATGTACTAGAGAATTGTAATTCTTCTAAAATCCTAAGAAAAACTCTCGGATGGCATATCTATATCTGTTAAGGTTGGCTCACAATAAACAATTCTTTTTTTTTTGTCTAAACACCCCTTCAATGCCTATTACCCACTAGGCATTGAAGGGGTGTTTAGACAAAAGGTAGTTTTGGAAATAAATGAAAAAATCCTTTTGCACAGAATCTGGCTTTCTGAACACAAATATACCTTCTCCGTTTCGTCGTGGTTAATTAATATATATATACTCACAAAGTAAACCAGGGAGGAGAAACACAAAAACTTGAGAAAAAACATGTTTACTTATTAAAAACAACTTGTGTATTAATGAAAGAAAACCGCTACCCCACTTTATAAACATGGATTATCTTATATACACCGTGAAATGATTCAGAAAAGTCACGTCCTTATAGTCCTTGATAAAACTAATCTAAAAAACGTGGAATGTTACAATGTTTATATACTTTGCATTTATTAAATAAACTAGCTTTTGCCCGCGGCTTCGCTCGCGTTAAGAAGTTTCATACAAACTTTCATCCCCTATTTTATCCCCTTGGGGGTAGAATTAATGAAAATCCTTTCTTAGCGGATGCCTACGTCATAACATCTACCTGCATGCCAAATTTCAGCCCGATCCGTCCAGTGGTTTGGGCTGTGCGTTGATAGATCACTATGTCAGTCAGTCAGTCAGTCAGTCACCTTTGAGTTATATATATTTAGAAGATATAAAAGTTGTTTTATTCCTTTTTAAGGGTTCCGTACAAAGGGGTGTCTATCTATCTGTCCATCCTTTCATTAGGTCTTTTTATAATTAAAATCATAATAAATAGTCGTCTGAAATGTTCAACCTAGAAAGAAGTTATGGTAACACACATAAAAAAACAGTCGAATTGAGTACCTTCTCATTTTTTGTAAAGTCGGCTAAAATGGATATGATTATAGTGCACGCATAGCATAAGTGCGGGTTGGTGAATGACACAGGTCCTCGAATTTTGCAAATCTTGTGCATACCATTTCATCACGATGTTTTCCATCATTTTCTAACCGTGAGGACCTTTAATTGGCTCATTGTATTATGCTTAACCTGTAAATTGTTAGATATATAAGCTGTTGGTTATCCTCAATATAAAATAAATAAATAAATCACCGTAGTTAAACGAGTGGAAATTCTGCTCATAGCTTACTAATCCTACGCTCCATGATTCGAATCCCGAATCAGGGACCGTAGGGGTTTAAATCGAAAGAGACACCGCTGAGCCATGCTCCTAACAACGTGTTATTCTGACCAATATTCGAAAAAAAAATGTAAACGAAACAAGTCACATTAGAAAAACATTATTTTTTTAAACTTTAAATGTTTTATGAAAAATCCGGGTCTTTTCGCGCTTTTATTTTCAAAGTTACATAATTTTGACTAACCTCGACGTTTCAGCAGGATTTCACCAACTGTGGTCTTTCGTGGTCTCTTGTGACCACGGCCGGTGCAACCCTGCCAAGACGTAAAGGGTAGTCAAAATAATGTTATAGAATAGAATAGAAAATTCTTTATTGTACACCAAATACAGTTAGTTACAGGGGTAATCTTAAAAAGCTAAAGTACAATGGGCGGACTTATCGCTAAAAGCGATCTCTTCCAGTCAACCTTTGGATGGAGAGATGGATAATTTTATATAATGAGGTCGGTGGTGTAAAAACATACTAATAGACATAAATTCAACTTACTTAGATACCTATCTATACATATACATAAATACATACATACATATTGAAAATAAGACCCGGTTTTCTCAAAAAAAACGTTATATATATTAGAAAATGCCATACCATAGAATTAGGGGATAGTACCGGAATTGACCATTTATTTACCAGTATTCATTAACTGATATTTTCACCTTGGGGATTTTTTCATATAGATTGTGATACAATTTATTAGTTTAACCTATCGAACTGCCCGTTGGCTTAGATGGACGGGCGTTCGCCTTCTAGGCAGGGGTATCGGGTTCGAGTCCCGGCGGGAACACAAGTTTTCTCCCCAAGGAAAAAATGTGTTTCTGGTTCTGGTTGTGGTTGTGTGTGATGTGAATGTTTCCGGCACCCACGACACAAGTCATCGAACTTAGTGTGGGGCTGTGAGTGTGAAAGCGTTTATATCCCAAAGTAATGCATGAAGGTAACATCGCTCGTACCTTAATTTTGTTTTTAAATCAATGTAGGTTTATATCATTAGTATATTTGTTTGAAATGTCAATAAATTATTTTATAATTGTAGATATTTTTTTCTTTGAATATTCATTTCGCAATCTTGTTCATTTAGCCAGTGTCTAGTATTAATATATTTCAAGTGTATTTTATATTCAAATTCCTAGTCACAAGTCACTGTCAAAGTCAAGTAAACAGTCAAGGTCCAACAAAGTCAAGTCATGCCCTAGTAAAGTGGTAGAAACTTTACTAGAAACCTAGCTTCCTTCTATTGGAGTTTTGTAGCGAAGGTGAAAATCACGTTTATTAACTTTGTATGATTTGCCTACACTTATGCACGTCCACTAAGTATTAACAGTTAATAATCCACCATTATTACATATTAACATTCGAAGTATTACTGGTTTTGGAAAATATTACAAAATCAACAACGGTATTTTTTTCTTTCTCAGCAAAACCCTTATTACAGTAGTTTAAACTATAGTTATTATATCTATAATTTGAAACGTGACAAGATAGAATAGGCATCACATCTACGCAAGATTTACTTGTATGACAAACACTTGTTAGTGGATTGCTTATCTTGGAGTGAGCAATTATTGATGCTTTGACATTGTAGATGACACTGTTTACTCGGAAACTGATTATAACGTCCTCTTGGTACAGTAGGTATGGAATCTTATTGTTTTTAAACGTGTTCTTACAAGGCCGCGGACAAGAAGAAAAAATTACGACTGGATATTTAAAATTGTATTTAAAAATGTAATAATTACCTAACACAATCTATTTAGATATCAGTTTTTTTTTTCTTTTAATATTGGCTTCGCAATCTAGTGCATTTATTTGATTTTATTTATATAGCATTAGCCATGCTAGGCAGAACTATAGTGATAAATTTAGAAAGGAAAAAATATCGCTTGAGGCGGGATTTGAACCCTCGGCCATAGGGTCTCATGCCCTATTGCTCTAACCGCTGAACTCAAGCCCCGCCTGAAGCGACGAAATTAACCTTTCCTCATTATTAACGTCTTACGGGGACGTGTGACGTTATCTACCGAAACAGTTTATAGAAACTACTACGGCCAACGAGTCTAACATTGCAGTTAGCTCAACGTTGTGTTGATGACGTCTAATTGATTTTATTTATATAGCATTAGCCATGCTAGGCAGAACTATAGTGATAAATTTAGAAAGGAAAAATTGTGCATTTAGTCAGTGTCAGGTAACAATATATTTCAAGTGTATTTTAGATTAAAAGACTCAGTTACAAGTCACAGTCGAAGTGAAGTAAAAGAGTCAATGTCCAGTCATAGTCAAATCATGCCATAGTAAAGTGGTAGAACCTTTACCAGAACTTTAATTGGAGTTTTGGAGCGAAGGCGAAAATCAAGTTTCAATGATTTGCCTACACTTATGCACATTTACCAAGTATTATCGGTTAATAATCCACCATTATTACACATTAAAACTCCAAGAATCACGGGTTTTGGAAAATTATACAAAATCATCAACAATTTTTTTTCACTTTGGCGGCAAAACTTATCAGTTATTTAAAACTATATGTATATGTATTAATAACCTATATGTATATTGTAATTAAAAATATATTTTAAATACAACATCTGAGAATCATCATCATCATCATCATCTTGTAGAGCTCTTTTTAAATTATTCTACACGGGCAGGAAAAAATACGTTTACGTTTATGTGGGCAATATTTTAATTTATATATTTTTAGATGTCATTGCCAGATTCACAAACTCACCGAGAATTTGAAGTTTTATGCTGGTATGGTAGACGCTAAATGCCTCCGACAGACGCACGGACAAAGTGCTGATCCACCTAAGTCAACCTAGTGATCTCACTTCGCTCGATCAATTAATATATGAGGTTGTAATGTAAATAAATAAAATCTAGGAACAGGATTGGTGACGGTTGAATTTTTTTCATAGTTGGGGCGTTTAAAAGATCTAAACAATCTAACATCATTCACTCTCTGACAAAAAGGTTTACTACATTTTTTAAATAATTAAAATAAATTAATAAATAAAAACCATTTTTTAATAGTTTTGTTCTCACGCAAAACGTGTTAATGATTTATCTATGAGACGTGGCTACGATCATATATATGTTTGTCTCTTTTTAATACAATACGAGTAAATAGCTCGTCCGAATTTTACTCCTCTGGCTTAGAAAAATGATTCGTGTATTGTCTTAAAAGAATGCGGCGCCTTCAAGCGTAGATAGTACACGTTCTGACAATACCTGCTTCTATTTTCTGACGTAAATAAAATGATACCCTCCTTATATTTCAGCCTGGCAACTATTTACTTAGGATACAGTGTTGTAACACCCTTATCTTCCCGGCGTGGAGAGGCAGGCAGCTATTATGAGAGCCAAGCAGAAAAATAATTTGTTCTTATGAATGTAGGTGTTATTGTGTAGGCGTTTGAGCTGGAATTGAAATAAAATGGTTTACTCTTTTATTCTTGTGACGCTCACGCTTTTGGGTCAAGAAATATGTACGTTTGTTACAACCAGATGTATTTAATTAGAACCACGGACTCGAAAGAAATATGAACGTAATCTCATCCAATGATGGGTGAAGCTTGCAAATGGCTGTGTGCGTGTGCTAAATAGTTACTAGGTGTATTTACGCCGATTGTTGGAACTTTGGTGTCCTTACTTGTAGCTAACGTTAAGTCAAGAGATTTTTTTAGGACCTAGGGTGCTTCACCCGTTTTGTATGCGCCATTTTTTTTAATGCCTGATAGGCAAGCATTTGACCACTATCTCACCTGATGGAAAGTGATGAATCGGCCGAAGATGTATGCTGCTTAGAATTGAAAAGTTACATTCTAAGCAAGCATGATACATCTCTTGAATTGAAGACTCCCAGATTATACCGTTCGGGATCACGTATTATTACCTACGTCAGTATTTTTTTACGTCCGTGGATTAGAACATAAGTAACGCAACATAATGACTAAGTCTCTCCTATTGTTAGTTACTACGAGTCAGTGGAGGCACTATCGTCATTATTTCAATAGTAGATATTATAAAACTATGGATATAACATCAGGAGATACAGAGGTCAAAAGTAAGCGTATCAAAAGATAAAAAATATGCTCTCAAACAATATTTGTCGTCGCAATATTAGAAGATATACCTATTACTCAAATAGATGAAGTCTTAGTATCGTATATGATGTAACACATACGAAATATGTATTTTAGTGTCAAAGGTATTTTTATGACCTGACTAGTTGCGCCCGCGGTTTTTTTAAGTCCCGGACCCGCAGGAATTTTGGGATAAAAAGTAGGTTTCGTCTGTATCTCACCAAGTGGTGATGTGGTCAAGGATGGTAAATACGATAGGCGCAGACTAGGAGCTTGCTATCATAATTCTTCTTGCTTTTCAAAGATACTTATAGACAGGCCTCTACAGATGTTTTAAAGAAAAAATCCAAGACCATAATATATAGTATGTCTATAGTACCTATATATATAGAATTACTATTACTACTATACTGCCTTCATAACGAAAAACGACGTATCTGCATTATTGTCAAAATTGAGTATAGATCATCGGAATCAGGAAAAATGTAGCATCTGCTATTTTTTTATTTTAAGATATTCAAACGCAACCTACTTAATCTTACTTTTAATTTCGAAGCATCTGCTACAAGTCATAACATATACTAAATAGTAAATACATGTCTGATGTGTAAAACTTAATTTTGTCAAAAATGTCAGTTACGTCTTTTTCCCTTATGTCGGCAGCATATATATATATTTTAAAATACCAGAACTCTCTGGGATCCTGATTCTTGTTCCAAACCTTTGCTCATTTAGTTCTACGTATTTGATTTAATGCTATATTTATCGTAATATTTAAAATTATTCTGTACAACCTATAATTAATTGTTGTTTCAACTATGTCACCAGCAGTCGTTCGAGCCTTTTTTGCAGGGAATTGGTCCCGTAGATTTTGGAGTAATAAAAAATTTTAATGTTAAAACTATCGTGAGTATTACAAATTAAGTTTCAATGTTATATCCGGCTTTAAACACGAAAATTTCGACTTACTTTGTAGTCGACTAGTTTCGGACAAATTAGTTGTCCTTCGTCAGGATGAGTCAGACGCGCGATACGCGGAGGCGAGCGGCTCGGGCCTCGGCGCGTGACTAATATTAAAACAAACCGTTGAATTTGTATTACTTGTTAACTAACGCATTGAAATATTCGATAATCAGATATTTATCGATATCGATAATTGTAGTATCAAGTTCACAAACAGTCTACAATCTTAATCTCAACACATCATATTAAAGTCTCCATACTTTTGTACGCATAGTAATTTTTCTACGAAGATTTGGCGCGTGCTTACGACGATAGATTGAACGCCATGAATATTCAATTTTCCTGAAAGAAAACTCCACGGAATTTCGATCAAACGTTCTTCGACAAAACGGTAACCGAGTTTACGTAACAGCCTTTGTTCTAGTAGAATATGGTGTCGCAGAATTGTTTCTACGTGATCCTTGTACAAAAATTGTAGTAGCGTTTATTTTAGTTACTTACTACAGTAGCTGACTTATTCACTTTCCAGAAGTCTTATATTTATTAGTCTTATATATTCACGGCTCGGTGGCTTAGTTGGGTGGCGTTCGCCTTCTAACCAGGTGTATCGGGTTCGATTCCCGGCGAGAACACAAGATTGCTCCCCAAGGAAAAATTGTGTTTCTGGCTCTGGTTGTAATTGTGTGTGTGATGTGAATGTTTTTAGCACCCACGAGTGATGTGAATGTTTTTAGCAACTTAGTGTGTGGCTGTGAATGTGAAAGCGTTTATGTTTATGTTTGTTATCAGCAATAATTTTGCTGGTATCCTAAGTAATACTATTACTACTACTACAACTATGGACTAATGACTATTATCTAGATCTTGTACCATTTACAAAATTAACATACACATCCTAACGAGATGCTCTTCTTACCATCTTAAAACAAGCCAAACTAGCAAAAATCATCCATTTCTGGTTGACATTGCTCCAGCTCGCTCGAAACGTTGTGCTTCTACGTTTATCATCCTTACAGCGAACGAATAGAACACATTGCCACCGTATTGCGCCATAAACGGTATAATCTGGAAGTCTTTAAGTCTAGAGTGAATAGTTATCTTCTAGGCAGGCGTGCTATATCTTCGACCGCATCATCACTTTCCATCAGGTGAGATAGTGGCAAAATGTTTGCTTATTCAGCTTTAAAAAAATGCATTAAGTAATATATTTTAATAAAACTAATACAATCAGATAACAATACTGGTAAATTAAAAGTATAGATCTCCAAGAGAAGTTTTTGTTTCTGGTTCTTGGTGTCAATGTATGTGTGATGTGAAAATTACCAGAACCCACGAATGTCATCGAACTTAGGGGGCTGTGAGTGAAAGCGTTTAAAAAATCTATTTCAATATTATTTTTCCAGCCAAAGTTGAATGGATTAATGCAAGTCACACAAGACACGTTCTATGCAACAAGTTATAACAAGTTTATTACAATTTACGTTCGGGACTCGGATTTTGGTAGACGTTATTCCCAACAATATCACGTGTTTGTACTATTTGTCTTGATTAACTATTTAGCTAAACACCTCATATCACGTCTCAACAGGGATAGGTGAAAATAAGAACTAATGAACGTAACGGTATTGTGCCCGCAGGCTTATTGAATACGTGTGCACGCTGCTTATGACGAGCCATAAATTCTAGTTAGCCTTATTTATTTTGTGAGGTTCTAGTGTGCTTGGTAGTCTGTGGAAATACAGTGAATCTTTTGGTCATGAATCACTTACATCACTAGTGGCTCTGTGGCCTGATGACCTCGTGTATATTTCGAAATGGCTGAATTTTTAAGCTATTGCATAGTTTCTTTCGCGGGCCTTGAGCATGGAGACCGAATCCAGAAATTCCGTAACGAAAATAACCTAACACCCCCCACTCCGACCGGCACAGCGGTGATACTTTTTAGTTTTGCCATCTATCGATGAATAGCAGAACTTTTAATCACTTTTTGAAATATCACGCTTGTCTCTTTAGTCCAACAAGTCGCCTCTAGGTGGCAGGAAAAAAAATACTGCATAAATAAAATAAATAAATAATTATAATTGCATTAGTTGATAAAAAATGCTATGCAATAGCTTTACCGTGGCAGTGCCCGAGTGCCACACGTCTTTTTCTTTATGTCTTGACTCTATATACGCCATTTTGAAAAAAATCCAATAAATTAATCAACAAAAGAAATTCATATAATTATAGAATATGCTCAAAAAATGTCACAAGAATCAGTTGAGAATTGCGACCTGTAGCCCGAACTCGTCGGGCATACGAAAGCATATTTGCCCAAGCTGAAACAAAGACGCTTCGCAAGCACTGCTCGCTCGGTCAGTAACCGTTATCTGCTCCATATCTTACTCTATTCATTTTTTTATTAGCACTCGATTCGCCGCTTCTTTGTGGCGATGAAAAATTGAATATTGAATCGAAAATATCGAATGATTTTACTAAATGCAGGAAGGTATATAACAAGCTCCTATACAATAATAATTTATTCAAAAACATATTGTACAATCGAGGAGGTAATGCATACAAAAACTATTATATTTTTATGTTAATATTACAACAATTTTTACTCACATCTAGATACATATTATTAATTTAAGCACAGAACCTACACTAAGCATCGCTGCTTGTAAGAGTGTGTGTGTGTGTGTGAGTGATTATATGTGGGTCTTTATGGCGGTGTATATAGACCGCATTAATTAGGTGCAAAGCACAGAATTTATCTGTCATAATCAAACTTCAGTACTTACAAGTAATTTTTAAGTCCAATTTATGTTTATTATAGTAACAGAGGAGTTCTGATGTACCTGGATAAACCATGTTAGATTTTTAGGTTTTTTTATGATCAATAGGCAATCGTTTGACCACAATACAATACAATACAAATACAAAATTCTTTATTGTACACCAAAAAACACAAAGATACATACTTAAAACTACGAAATTTATATTATAAGGCAGTACAATGGGCGGTCTTATCGCTTTCAGCGATTTCTACCAGACAACCTTTGGATGGACAGTAATTGTAGTAGCAACTGAGGTCGGTGGAGGTGTACAAATTTACATAAATATAATATGTTAAGTTAATAAACTACATAAAATAATTAAAATTATAAAAAGTAAAAATAAAATACATATACTACATAAATCTAGGTTATATCATATATTCAAATGGATAAGTAGTGTTTATATACTAAAGTTTTGAAAATAGGAAGAGACTTTGCTTGCTTAATAGGCACAGGCAATGCATTCCATAGACAATCTCACCTGATAAAAAGCGAGGCTACGAAATCGGATGACGTTGAATCCCAAAAAACCGTGTCATAAATTATGTGACACATGTGATACTTTTAATGTAATAAATAAACAAATTAGTTTTCGTCTCAAATGTAAAGTGTTCGTGTTTTTTCAAAATAATCAACGAAATTGTCGTCGTTTGTCTTTACAAGATCTACAAATAGCTCGAGAACCAAACATGTATGAAATATCTTTCAGGTCAAGATTTTGTTTACTTGATGTTCAAGCGTACTGTATCTTTTTATTATTAATAAAATCATTGGTGAAACCCGTAACTTGTAACTTCTGCCTGCAATAGATGAAATTTGCTGCTAGAGCTTTGTGCTCAAACGATATTGAGCTGCATAAAGACATAGTTTGTGCTGGCTGTCGCAGACAGAGCACAAAATACAATTGTCCGTCATTCGATGCGAATCCCGCTGCCAATACATCTTCGTCTGGTATTCTGAATCTGACATCTTTCACAAACAACATATTAAGTAACTTTTGTTCCTACATTCACTTGTAAATTGATTCTTCAAACGTTTTTGAAAACAAGACGCATTATTAAGCTTCTCTATCTACGGGTCTAATGCCTATATTTCCTAAAATTAACTAAAATAATACATCTATAATTAATACAGCAAAGACCTAGTTACCTTCAAGGCATCGAGCTTATAGGTAACTCAAGTGCTCAAGCCCACTACCAGTGGGTAGCGTTTCCATCATGCTGGAATCGTTATGCTTCTTGTGTTCACCTTATTAAATTACGCATTTCGCACAGGGTCTAGAAGCTCGGATGACCTAGTGGTTAGCGCGAAATGTTTTCGCTCCAAGCGAAATGTTTTGTTCCTTATTTCTAAAATCAATTCAAAATCAAAATCGTATATTCTCATGGGCCGCAAAGAGGCACTCATGAAAGTGAATGATTCTACTACCAGATTAGCAAAATTACAGCCGTACAGTATTATTTCTGAATGAACTTTACCTTCATATTATATAAGTGTAGACTAATTCATTGCTGGAAGCTTAATATAGTAAAACTATATAGTTTTAACTTTAGTTTTAGATACTCATCTCTCTTAGATACTCACCGCTACTCATACTAATGCATCGATAATTCTCATTTAAAATAACAAATTAACATGATAATTCGCTAGCTCTCAATATCGCAATCAGAACTCTTGAGTTAAATTAAAATTAAATAAATAATGGAATGTTCAAGCAATGCAATTGCTGCATTCGATGTAAGAGTGCTTCGATTTCTCGATTCGCAATTATACGACGCAGCAGATGTCCCATTTTAAACGATATTAACTTGTGTTATTGACTTTAAAAATATCAGAAATTGTGTTTGGAAATATTAAAAAGATATGAATTTATACAAGGACTATCTACGGGCCAATTGAACAACCCTATATTATATTTTTCGGGTAAGTAGACAACAGAGTGTTCCATTATTTTGCAGCTCTTATAATGTAAGAGAAAGCGAAACGCTTCGTGCAAATAATAGATATTTTAACCATTAATAGAGGATGCCACATTGCCATCTGCCTAGATGTTCCGGAATATCTTCTCAAGATGGCTGTAATTTTGCGAATCTGGCAGTAGAGTCATTAACTTTCATGAGTGCCTCTTTGGGGCCCATGTGAATAAACAGTTTTAAATTTCAATTTGAAAAGAATGGTGATGTATCAACAACTACATAATAAATAACAACAATTTTCTTTTCAAACTTTCCAAGTCTATAAAAATTGTCACCTCTAGAGCACAGGTGTGTTTACGTTCCATTGCTCCGGGTTGTGTATCAAACATTTTATTTATTGCAAGTCGATATTAAAGTCGGGAACAAAACTCCCAACTTCAAGCAATGTTACGCAGAAAGTTCTTAGCACGAGTAGTTGTAAAATTAAGTGTACCTATACAAGTAATACTTTGAAAAGCTTTTTAAAATCAACCTTTTACCAATTTTAAATAAAAAAGGACTATTTAGTCCAGACCAGAGAACTTGTCAAGGCGAATCAAACGAGCCCAATATCGATGGGTTTATCTTGTTTAGTTCAGAAATTCCTATGGCCATCTTCCGATTCCATCAACAGACCAGCTCCAAGGTACTGTATGTACTACTGTATTGTCACCGAAGATACAAGTACATCAAATTTGGGTCCAATCGACATCGGGAAGTGAGTCTAATTTATCATGGTTATGTTTTACAAAAAATGCCTTATCCTGAATAGAATAGAATATTTTATTCAAAGTATAATCAACAACATATATTACATTAAACTAAAAACGAAATTAAAATTAAACGAAAAAAATAAATCAACTATAATTAGATATAAATATGTACAAAACTTAATCTAATAGACCGCTACCAGTAGGCAAAGTACCCAAAATGCTGGCAGCATTGCCACGTTGAATGGCAATACTATATAATATAATCTATATAATATATATTTATTGTCTCAATTGTGATAGTATATACAAAATTAGAGGCATCAACAGCTTGGCCATATTATTATTAAAACTATCGTGAGTCGTATCCATGTTGATTTAGTTCCGGTTGTACTCACGTTATATTGGTTGCTTGGTCATTTCGAGCGTTCAATATAAATTTCAATCAAATGTATAAAATAATAATAAAATCAGACTTCTGTCTTGACACTATCGTTGAGAATGATACCATTACTATTTCTTCGTATTTTTAACCCCTGACAAAAATGAGGGGTGTTATCAATTTAACGAGAGTATCTATGTGTCAATCTGTGGCATCGTAGCACACAGTTGTAGGGCTCAGATCCAAAGCCCCGGGGAAATCCGATCTCCGAAAAGACCAGTTCTGACTCATGATGAGGAGCATATCTCGGAAATGGCTGGATGACCCGAAAGTAATGTCGTAGTCCTCTATAAAAAGGCGGTAAATCAAGATACAAATTTGAAGGCTTTATTAAATACTCGGAAACTATCAATCAAAACAAAGAGCCCACATGGGCCCCAAAGAGGCACTCATGAAAGTTAATGACTTTACTGCCAGATTTACAAAATTACAGCCATCTCGAGAAAAACCTGGCAAGAAACTCGGCGGCGCATTTTTTTACATTCATTTTGTTAAATCATTTTTAATCACTAATACATCATAATATTAACCTAGGTGTATCTATATTGTGTAGTCGCTAGAAAGCGCTTGTGCAGTCTGCCTCCATGCAAACTTGTCATTAATGTAGTCAATCGTATTAGAGATAGGGTACGGGCGTTCGAACATAAGTCATCATCGGATGGACTGATTTCGATTTATTTTTTATTTATTGTTTTATAGGTAATTTGATGAAGGTTATTCTTAGCTATGTTTGGTGTTTGCTTAGCTAAATTAGTGCAGTCGTTTTCGATATATGGCGTCAAGGTTATTTAAAATGTTAATTTTGTTACTTTTGCAAAAATGTTTAGCTTAACTACGATTGTTTTTAATTTTGTGAAACAAGCTTTATAGCTTTACCTGATCCCTTGTCCCTGCTGGTGGGTTGTGTATTAAAGAGAAATCGGCCGTATGAGCTATCCACTATATTTTATTCTTTGATATAACGTTTATCTGCATTTTGAGAGGATTTGTTCCATGATAGGGTACCCTTTATTTAATTTTAAAATGTATTGAATAGAAAATATTTAAAAAATAATATTTTAAATTTTTGTATGGAAAATGACAAATGCGATTTCTGCTTTTAAAAAAAAAAGAGAATATCTCTTCTTTTATCTAGTTTAGGCAAACGTTTGACCACTATCTCTCCTGATGGTAAGCGATGATGATCGACGATTGAGCACGTTTGCCTAGAAGATGCCTATTGACTTAAAGAATCCCATATTGTTTTTATCAGGAAACACAGACGCAGGGAAAGAGTTCCATTCCTTAGCGGTTCGCATAATGAATGAGTAAGCAAAACGCTTCGTCCGCATATGTGAGTGGTGTCGCTTAGAAGTCTGTTCTGACGGTACTTTTTTCTTTTTTTTTTTTTTATGCCTGATAGGCAAGCATTTGACCACAATCTCACCTGATGGAAAGTGATGATGTGGCCGAAGATGTAGCATGCTTGCCTAGAAGGTACCTATTCACTCTTGACTTGAAGACTCCCAGATTGTACCGTTCGGGGAACAAAGACGAAGGCAATGAGTTCCACTCCTTCGCAGTACGAATGATAAACGTAGAAGCGAAACGCTTCGAGCGAACTGGAGGTATGTCAACCATATATGGATGACGTTTGACAGTTTGTCTTGTTGTTAGATGGTAAAATGGACAAGTTGGAATTAACTCGTATAATTCCTGCGCACACTCTCCAAAATTTATACGATAGAATACCGATAGGCTCGCGACCTTACGTCGGTGACCGAGACTCTGCAATTTGGACTCGACCAGCTTATCATCGCCAATGAGTCTTTTTGCTCGTCGGTCGATGGACTCAAGAGCTTCAAGCTGGTACTTTGCGGATCCATCCCATAAGTGGCCGCAGTACTCCATACACGATCGGACTTGAGCTTGATATAAATCAAGAAGCTGCCCTGGTGTGAAGTACTGCCTAACCTTTGCGAGGATACCCAGTTTTTTAGCAGCCAGCTGAGCTCTGGCTTCGATGTAGGTACCAAAGTTTAGGCTCGACGACAAGGAAACGCCAAGAAGCTCGAGTTTATTTGCTATCGGTATTGATACATTCTGGAAAGTCGGAGACAGGTGAAAAGGTCTCCGTTTAGCGGAAAAAAGACACGCCTGTGTTTTAGACGCATAAAAACGAACCAAGTTGGCATCGCCCCACTCGGCCACGGCCAACAAGCTCGAATTTAATCGGTCTATCATCCCCTCTCTGAGAGACTGGACTTGTACCTCGCCAGCTCGTGCATTGGATACGTATCTTTCGACAACAGTGCTATCATCTGCATACCCAAAGATACCGGGCTTGAGCAAATCGTTGATGTGAAGCAAAAAGAGCGTTGCCGAAGGAACAGACCCTTGAGGTACCCCGGCATTAATTACCATTAGATCGGACGAGCAGCCGTCAACAACCACTCGAATCGATCGTTCCCTCAAGAAGTCAGATATCCAAATACATAAATCGGGAGGTAAACCATAGGCTGGAAGCTTGCCAATAAGGCTATCGTGCCAAACCCTGTCAAAAGCCTTGGAAATGTCAAGCGAGACTGCGAGTGCCTCGCCGTGTTTCTCCAAGGCCTCGCTCCATATGTGAGTGGCATATGCAAGAAGGTCTCCTGTTGACCGGTTCTGGCGAAACCCATATTGCCGGTCACTCAGAAGATCATTTGCTTCAAGATAGCCAAGGAGCTTTTTGTTCAGTACACGTTCCATTGTCTTACAGACAATGGACGTGACTGAGATGGGCCTATAATTGGCCGGGTCGGCACGACTTCCCTTTTTGGGCACAGGTTGCACGTTGGCAGACTTCCAATCTTTCGGTACTTGACCAGTCTCCATAGAGAGGCGGAACAGGCGTGTCAGAATTGGAGTCAACTCAGGCGCACATGTCCTCAAAACTACAGCTGGTATGCCATCAGGGCCACTGGCCTTGTTCACGTCCAGATTGCGAAGCGCTTTACGTACATCTATCTGTCGAATGCGGATTTCCTTCATGGACGACTCGCAGACAGATAAACTAGGAGGCACAGCGCTACCAGCATCAAGACGAGAAGATTCCGCAAAGAGTGAAGCAAACAAGTTAGCTTTCTCCTTTGCGGTGTGAGCCAGTGACCCATCAGGCTTCAGCAGTGGAGGCAGTGAGGGACGGCAGAAGTTCGCTTCAACCGATTTAGCCAGGGACCAAAATGCTTTACTCCCTGCGGGATAAGAAGCAAGTTTGGCACCTATTCGGCTAATGTGATCGAAACGAGCCTTCTTTAGAACCTTCTTGCAGGACTTGGCAGCTTTGTTGAAGGCTTTCTTCTTTTCACGAATGTCCTTAGCTTTACGGATTCGAGCATCAGTTCATCAGTTCTCTATGCCTGTATCCACCAAAATCCATATAGTCGAAAAGCTGGGGTCTTCAAGGTTACGGAGACGCCGATAGCAGATGTCATCGCGCACGTACACGCAGACACCCGAGCGTGACTTGAATTTATGCTCAAGGGTGTAGCCTGGGTATGCTAGGTACGACGCGTCAGCGGGACATCTGATCTGCGTCTCCGTGAGGAACAGTAGTTGCGGTTTATCGGTCTCTAGGTGGTAGTGGACCGGAACGACATTGGAGTGCAAGCCTCGAATATTAGAGAGGTGCACTTGGAGGGAGAGGACGTGCTTCCGCTGTCTAACCGTTTTCTTTTTCAATCTGTTCCTCATATTGTTTTAGTGGTTTGGTAGGAGGTTAGAGATGGCTCATGGCACACAACAAATCACTACAACAATGGGGCACCAAACCGGAGACCGCGGGGACGCCCGAGCCCCCCCAAGAATGTCCATCGGGTCCTCTCGTCCGGTCGCCAACCGGCACGATGGCGCACTCCTGGGATTTTTCGCTAGATGGCGGGGCAGCCTTTCATGAGTGGCTAGCTCACTACTTGGGCCCCCTACTATCTGCGGTCGGCCAGCGGAGAACCGTGCCTCGGATCCCGCTGCTCTCCGAGTTTGGTAACCCGATGCAGCGTAATTGTGTATGCCAATTCCAGTCTGAGCGAGCTTCGCAACTAAACCCAGTCTCCTTCCTCGGAACGGCTAGCCCGGACATCATGATGGAACGCGTTCTTTACACGATAGACGTATCAGTATTAGATACTATACAACTCTGTTACGAATTGTATTATTTTTTATTTGAAATAGATAACCTATTTGCCATGATCATGAAGAAAACCACATTGTGCAATTGCAACTGCGTGTTCAACATACAATCGATTACCGATGACTGCGTGCCAAACAATTTTTCCCATTTTTCCCATTTCGTTTAGTGAGATAGCAAACGCCAACGGATGGCGTATTGAAAAACTAATGAAAGACTCGCTCAACTCACGCGAAACGCAAGGCGTTATTGAAAAACTATTTCATTTTCAGCGGGGAACTTTCCAGAAGTCTTTTGAGTGTCCATTTTGCATTTAACTACATCAATCACGTAATAATTAAACGCAAGCAAAGCTTAAAAAACCGACTTTACTGCTTTATCTTCGGAACCTTAATCAGATTTAATGTAAAAGAATTAATAAAAAACAAACAAACAAATGCATTCACACTCACAGTTCCACAATAAGTACAAAGACTTGTGTCGTGGGTGCCGGAAACATTCACATCACACACACATTACACCCAGAACCAGAAGCACAAATATCTCATGGGAAGGAAATTGTGCTCCTACCGGGAATCGAACATTTACATGCTTTTTTTATAATTACTAGTATTTGACTGTAATCTCACCTGATGGAAAGCGACGATGCAGTCAACCGAGTGACAACCGAGTGAACTGAGACATGCTTGCTTAGAAGATAGCTGTTCACTCTTGACTTGAAGAGGCTCAACTTTTACTTATCGGGCAACTAGAACGAAGGCAGGGTATTCCATTCTTTTTCAGTAGAAATAGGTAATAAACGTAACCTAAGATGGGATTTTAATATCCACCCAGATAATGCCAGTGGTTAAATCCTACTATAAATAATATTATAAATTCGAAAGTTTGTGTGTGTGTGTGTGTGTGTGAGAGAGAATGTTAACCGACTTTTGTTACCACGTAATCAACCGATTTTTATGAAACTATGAATTTAAATAGTTTAGATTCCGGAATAACACATAGGCTATAACGCATAGGCTTTTTAACTTAATTAACGCGGGCGAAGCCGCGGGGCACGGTTAGTGTTTGAATATATCTCAAGTCATAATTATTGTCATCCGACTTAGCTTCAATATCTTATGTATTAGGTATATCTACTAGTTATATTATGATGTTGGTTACCCGACAACCCTCGAGGGTGTCATCGCGGACCTAAACACGCGGCCAACGGAACGGACACATGCTTAATTAACTTCACACAAGTAGCAGGTATCATAATAATAAGTTTTTGTGGTAAAATGTTACTAATTTGCAGACTTTTTGTTCTGGTAAACACTGTACTGTATGTAGCGTAGAGCCTAGCTAGATAAAACTTATACAATTACTTTCATAATATGTATCCTAATTAGATAAGTTTCAAATTGTATAGCATGCCGAAAGGCCGGATACGGCGACCCATCGTTTTTTTTTCACTTTTGTCATCATCTGTTTACACCTGTATTCGCAATCAATAAATGAATTTGAATTTAAATTTGAATTTATTGTCTACCTTATTATTGTGTGATGCCACATGATTATTTATGTATATTGTATATTGTATTTATGCCATAGTGTAAGTAATGGTATTTATTAAGTTAATTAAGTATTCCATACCCATTCATTATATCCCGTCTATTACATTCTATAGTTCTCTCCATCCGAAGGTTGCCTGGTAGAGATCGCTATTAGTGATAAGGCCGCCTGTTGTGATAGTTTGCGTATAAGCTTGTTTGTTACCTGTATTATCTCATTTTGTAAAGTGGATCAATAAAGTATTATCTATCTATCTATCTATCTATGCCAATAAACCAGAGCACTTATCCAGCACCCTTGTGTTTAACTCGTCTCCCGATACGCTCCTATTGCGTGGCTACCCTGCCAGGACAGTACTCGTGATTTTTTGCGTTTTAAGTGTCAAGAAGGATTAAATTTTTCATTTTTATCATTGCATTGAAGTAATCATATTTATAATATCAACAGAAACGCTTTCACGCGTGAGTGTGTTAGGCCAGAAACATTCACATCACACACAATTCCAACCAGAACCAGAAACTCAAATTTTTCTACGGAAGAATACTTGTGTTCCCGCTGGGAATCGAAACCGTTACTACGAACGCATGCGAGGCGAACGCGCACCCAACTATGCCAATGGGTAGTTCACAGATTCAAGAGACTATATTATTACTATAGAGCTCAGTATTAGATATTGATTTTTTTTTATTCTTCCACCTTAAACTCTTAAACATTAAGCTCTTAAGGATAAAGACCTTTTTCTCCTATCAAATATATACAGAATTATTTGTAAAATACCAGAAAATGTTCAAATACTAATTCTTGTTCTAACCTTTGACTCATTTAGTCCTACGACTTTCCTCTGAATCGTATATTTTACGTAATAATGAAAATGATGTATTCTATACCATCTAAAATTAATTATTAGTACCTGGATGACCGATCTTCGCTCGTTAAAACGACGTTTTCTAAAAATGAAACCTAGCTAGATCGATGTCTCGCCCCCGAAACCCCCTGCGTTCTAAATTTCATTAAAATCGTTGGAGCCGTTTCTGAGCTTCAGATTATATATATACATATACACAAGAATTACTCGTTTAAAGGTATTAGATATATTAGATGACCACATTTTTTTAATTAATAGAACGAAAATTAAATAAATCGTAACCAAGTACCTGTTTTATAACTTAGAAATCATACAAGCACTCTTCAATCGGGCACATAAAGGTTTTGATTCGTTCAAAGCAAGGTAAGTGCTCTCTAGATGAGCGCCCGTTGTAGAGTACTCACGCTGCCGATGTCTTGCGCTGCTCTACTTGTCTGAGAATGGGGAGCCTGTTGTAAAATAGGCTTAGGATACGACTCAGAGCGGCGCGGTACTTATTCCAAAGATCTCGAGTATTTTGGCGTTCGATAGTCTGTGTTATTTAATTGCAGTTTTGTTTGATTTACAATTTTTCATCTTGTTAAGATATTGTAAAATTAAAGTATTTATAAGTATTCAATAGATTCGAGAATTACTCCGTTTTTTAAATCGGTAAAGTTTTTTTAATCTCTAAAATGCTTTCACACTTACAGCCTCACACTAAGTCCGATAACTTGTGTCGTGGGCGCTGTAAACATTTACATAACACACAATCACAAAAAGAACCGTAAACACAAATGTTCCTTGGGAAGATTACTTGTGTTCCCGTCGGGAATCCAACCCGATACCTTTACTTAGAAGACGGATGCGTACTCAGCTAAGCCAACGGGCAAAAAAGTACAGTATTTTCATGTTTATAATCCTTAAATCAATATTACATTTCTTTTTCTGCCTATTTTTTTTTTTATTTGTGACATGCTAGTGTTTGACCACTATCTCACCTGATGGTAAGTGACGATGTGATCGAAGCTGTTAAACACACTAGACCTGGAATACGCAGGCTCTCAAGGATAACTGCCGGAACACCGTATTTGGCTTGGCGGCAGACTTTCAACTTGATGGTGGTAAGCTACTTTGGTAGCAAGCCAGGCGAGCAACTCACAAAATGCTCTACCACCTCTCAATGTATTTTTACCATTTATTTTTACCAGATATTCTGTCTTATGGCGGAAAAGGTCGTATCTCCAAGTTTGGGCGAGAAATAACTCACTTTGACAAATGATGGAGGTCGATGAATTTCCTCGATGCCTAAAAATCTTGTGCGGATTTCAGTTTTTACTTCGAAAATTCGTGTTCTTTTTAGAAAAAGCCATGACGTGACGAATCGAGTGAAATATCGAGACTTGTTATTAGAAATCTCGGGATTTCATTTTATTATTATAACTACTACTAACATTTAAAAATATTATATGTATAACAACCAAGTCCACTATATAAAAAACTGTGATGAATACGTAACCCTGTTTAACCGCACGCGAGCCATAAGATACAAGCCTAGAGCTTAGTTTATGGCTCATAGGTAAAGCTTTTAAATAATTGTACATATCCGGCTGAGCACAAACTTGTTTCCTACTATATTAAGCTTTTTCTGATAATAAACATTATCTTATCTTATCTTAATTTAGGTAGTTTTGTTTTCACACAATGCGTTCTTCCTGCTTGTAACAGTATGAAGTATTAGGGGGAAATTAGGGAAAAGCATATAGTAGATACTGGCTCTTTCACCAATCAATCAATTAATCAAAATCGTTTATTCACACGGGCTCCAAAGAGGCACTCATGAAAGTTAATGACTCTACTGCCAGATTCGAAAAATTACAGCAATCTTGAGAATCACCTTATACGAATCACTCTTCGCAGTCACTAATGACTCACAAACACATGCTCAAGGCATTTGTAAATGGCGACGTCAATTCAAAAGAAAAGAAATTAAGTATGCCTCAAGTGGCATTGGTGTGCATATTACAAATGGCGACGATGTCGTACTTTGCGGTACAGTGTAAACTACACTGTTAATTAAAAAACTGTGAATTATTATAGACTGTATATAGAAAACATTATCTTAATTATAACGGAAAATATAGCATTCAGAAAAAAGTAATAAGAAGAACTAAATGAACTAAGGGTTAGAACAACAATAAATAGATCTAAGAGCTTTCTGTAGTATTTCATAAATAGCCCTGTATATGCAATATGTTTTTTAGGGTTCCGTACCCAAAGTGTAAAACGGGACCCTATTACTAAGACTCCTCTGTACGTCTGTCTGTCCGTCTGTCACCAGGCTGTATCTCATGAACCGTGATAGTTAGACAGTTGAAATGTTCACAGCTTATGTATTTATGTTGCCGCTATAACAACAAATACTAAAAGCAAGAATAAAATAAATATTTAATGGGGCTCTCATACAACAAACGTGATTTTATTGTTCGTTTTTGCTCGATTGATTTGATTGAAAACGGCAATAGGTAGACGCTTAAAATATTCACAGATTATTTAGTGATATATTGACTTTAAAAATAAATAATTAAAATAAAATAAAACGAATATTTGAGGGGCTCCCATACAACAGACATGATATTTTGCCGTTTTTATAGATAATGGTACGGAAACCTTCGTGCGCGTGTCCGACTCGCACTAGACCAGTTTTTTTTTTATCTCAGATAATATGCTAACATTTGCCCACTGCCTCATCTGTTGGTGAGTGATGGGATGTGACTGGCTCTCAAAAATACCTGCCGGAGATAAAGATTACCATAATCTTTATTCAACAATAGATTTTTCTACTTGAAAGTGAAAAACTACATCTTAACAGAAGCGTTTTAGTTGGCATAGTAAGGTGCGCATTCGTCTTCTTATCAGGTTGGATTCCCAGCGGGAACAAAACTTTTCTCCCTTGTCTCCCCATGAAAAATTTGGGTTTCTGGTTCTGAGTCTGATTGTTTGTGATGTGAACATTTCCGGTACCCGCATCACAAGTAATGGATCTTAGCGTGGGGTTGTGAGTGTGAAAGCGTTTAAAAAACATACAAAGTCTTGCCTGTAAATTGAATTCATTCACCACATCCATGTTTAAAAGGAGTTTTTTAAATAAAAAACTCCTTTTAACACCGACTTGAATGAATTCAATAAGACGGATAGCTCCCTGAATAAGCTACTATGTGACATGTCTAATCCACCCAAAAACCTTCATATTGAATGTCTGTGAAAGGGAAATTCAAAGAACGACATAAATATTTATGTATCAGGGCTTAGGTGAAATCTTTGTAACATATTCGACGGTTTAGGTAAAGGTCTTACAGTAAAAAAACTACCAGTCTAAAACGCAGTAGGTATTCTGTACTAAAACTTAGCGCCTCTAAACTAAATGTACTTCAAAAGTTATATTAGATAACTTTAAAAGAAATTGTCAATAGATAAAAAGTATTTATCAATAATATTCATTTATTTTTAGACTATATTAAGTACTAGCTGTACCCGCGGCGTTGCACGCGTGTTCTGACTTATTGAACTCCTTTAAAACGGTTTACACCTTCGGATAACCTTGCTGGTTTTTCACTATTTCAACCGAGCAAGTTACCTACACTGAATCTGGAACAGCCACCCGCGATGCTTACCATCAGGGTGATTTACTTGAATCAACTTAACACTAATTAGAGTATATGTCCGTTATGTTGCCTTTGTTAATGAAGGTGTGTGTCACCCGCGGTACAGGCTTGTCCTAGTGCGAGGTTCGTGGGCAATTCTATATTATTGTATTTATCTTGTTTGTTAAATAAATAAAATTTGTATTTGTGTCACGGCGATGACACCTTCATTTACAAAGCTTCTCTGTACACTATATTATGAGTGACACCGTCGGGACAGTACACAAACATATTTTCTGCTTCACTCACCCTCGACAGTGCCACATACAGTTGTCCGTGGCTGAAACAGCTGGAGGTGAGGTCCACGCCCGCAGTGCGCAAAGTCTGGCCTTGCGCTTTATTTATTGTCATTGCAAAGCATAAACTCACGGGGAACTGGACCCGCTTGAAACGGAAAGGATAGTTGTTCGGTATAAGCGGTATCCTGGGAATGAAAACTTGTTCCCCAGTACCACATCCAGTCAAAATTTCTGCCTCTATGACGTTTTGTTGCAACCTAACTACCTTCAGTCGAGTTCCATTGCATAATTTGGGCGGACTTAAATTACGCAACAGGATAATTGGCACTCCAACTTTCAAACTTATTGAGTGCGATGGTAGCCCAGGGGCCGACAACGAATTATAAAAATTCAATTGGGTAAGTAGTAGCCTCATCTTGCTCTACTACTCTATTGATAGAATTGTAGTTGGTGGCTTCACCAGCGACGCGACTGAGTATCTTATTATTCAAAGCTGCTGCCTGGTTATTTCGAGTCGTGAGTATGGCACGCTCGCAAAGCCAAGAGTTTTCACGATTTATCACTTGTTCAATATCACCATAGACAGCCGGGATTAGTTCTTCAGAAGAAGGAACCATCTGACATAAGTTAGTCTAACTTTTCCTTCTTCTTTTGGAAACGTATCATTTCCAATATTAAGCAACAAATCGGAAAACCCTTGAGCATTATTGTTGCCGCCGATTTGAGCTCTCATGTTGGTGCTAAGATGAAGCCGATATATTTGTCGCCAGAGACTTGACGATTTCAAATATGCATTAACTTTATCAACTCTTGTGCCGCGTGGGACTACAGGCAGTGTTTGTCTGAAATCTCCACAAAACAACATTGTGATACCTCCCATGGGCCGATCGTCTCGCCTTATGTCCTGTACCGTCCTGTTTACAGCCTCCACTGCTTTGCGGTGCGCCATTGTACACTCATCCCATACAATTAGAGAACACCCACGTAGAACCTGTGCTTTATCACTATTGCGTTAGATGTCAAACACCGGTGTTTCAGAAGTCTCCAATTGTATAGGAATGTTAAACATGGCGTGGGCTGTTTTTCCTCCTGGCAACAATGTAGCAGCTATGCCAGATGACGCCAACAGCTAAGGCAATTTTGCCTTGGCTGCGTATCTGAGCAAAGATTATTTTGGTTAGAAATGTTTTACCTGTTCCCCCGGGTGCATCCAAAAAAAACATATTTCCTGTATTGTTCACGGCGCTGTTGCATACTTGATGAAAAACTGCCTGTTGCTCAACAGTTAGTCGGTGCAGTCCATGTCTTATAGTTTCCGCAATTTCTGCAGGGTCATGGTTGGTCTCAGAAAAGTACTCCCGGTTAGCAGGCTGTACTTGGTCTGGAATAGGTGCAGTTCTGGCAAACCATAGCTTGTGAGGCTATTCCCACCGATTGAGAAAACCATATCTTGAATTTTCTTAAGGCATTCATTGTGAGACGTACCGGGATTTGCAAAATCTGTAAGGCATCAGCAAGCCCACAGAACACCAACATCATGGAAAACAGATGACGCAATTGTCGTGGACTGTCGCTGATGCAAGCCTCAGCTAGTGTAGCATCCCAGTGCTGATCATCATCCAACAAATGTAGTTCCCGGCATGCGGCAACATAGGTAGGTTTTTCTACGCCGTTCACTGTTCGTAGCCCACTGAATGACGTCGGGCCACAGTATGCAGAAGCAACCGCAAGTAATACAACTCCGTATTGTTTGGGTGAGCTGTGTATACTCTACCCAAATTGTGTTCCCTAAATACACCGGGAAAACCTTCCACAGCTGCACCCCTTCTACGCCGATTGAACTCGCCTTGTTGTTTATTATACGTGTAATAGGCAGGCACTTCTTCGTATAATAGTGTTTTTGCAAAATCATCGGTTTGACATAGTTGAAAAAAGGCCAACAAAGTTGTTTGTCTTGGATTTAGTAGCCTCTCTTCGACGCTATTTTCATTGAAATAAATTCTGTGTTGGCCCTCCAAATGAATGTCGAGATGTGAAACAGGTGGGTAGCGCTCATGTATTGGAAAGCTGAGAATCCGCCAAACGGCTTCCGAAGAGCTAATGTATCGATCCGATTGGTAGCGACTAACTTCATCTCGGCTGTTGGTGCTGTCTGCAGCAATTGTTGCTTGGTCGCTTCCTTTATTGACATATTTGCATATGTATTTTATCGAGTTGACACTGTTACACATCTCAACGTTTATATGTGCTTCAAATGTTTTTGTCAGGACTGGAGAATACGGTACAATCCATCGGTTATCCACCAAGATTTCTTGGCCACGTACAGCCATGGTCGCAGTGGAACATCCCTGCGAAGGCAAACGGCGACGGTAGGATGGGTAACCATCCTCCCCAGTCACTGTCTGCTGGACAGGTGTTTTCGGGAACCTCTTAGTACAACGCCCATATCGCATGCAGGGGGAGTTATTATTAATAGTACCACATGGACCGTGCACCATATGCGCCTTTACGATGGCATGCAAGGACGGATCATCACTGGGGTTTGGAAATTCAGCGCTTATTATGCTATCGACGTCATTCGGACGAATTTTTTCTAGCAGCCATAAAAGAATATGTGCATGCGGTAGACCCCTCTTTTGCCATTCTACGCTGTACATAAAGCACAGAGTTGCACCAAATAAGGCTGTAGGTGTTTATTTATGCAATTTAAAAAGTACAAAACTCATGACGTACGTACCGAAGTTAGAATAAATATTCGAAATATCTGCAATGTACATGATCGCATTGATTGCATCAAATGCAAAGTAAAGTTTGTAACTTCATACATTTACATGTAATTGCAAAGTTATATACTGTAGTTGGGGAAAAACGCTGTTAAACCCGAACTAATAAAAACTTCAGAATAAAAAGTATTCTAAGTAATACCTCGGAGAACACACTATAATCACACCGAATTTCATTACAATCCACTTAGTAGTTTTGGCGTGATAGTGCTTCAAGATACAGGAGGACAGACAAACAGACAAAAATTTTTTGAAATACATATTTTGCTTCCGTTTCGATAGTAGACTGTCCTCCATTAAACATTTTCAAAATATCTTCATTGTACAGAATTTGACCTCGAACAGTTTTATTATAAGTATAGATGTGTATTATAATATTTATATTATGTGTTTATCTTTATTTATTGATGTATATATATGTATATGATTTGTTTCATTACATTAATAATGATCATTTCCGAACCACCGATTACTTTTTATTATACTTTTTTATCCTCTCTATCCTAAGGTTGCCTGGAAGAGATCGCTGCTTAGCGATAAGGCCACCGATTGCACTGCTATATTGTAATTTTTTTCTCTTGTTAATAATTATTTTTCTTGGTGTGCAATAAAGAGTATTTGTATTATATTGTATTTATTTCCGATACAGCGGTACATAGGTTTCAATGCCTATCTAGCACAAAAAAAACACGTACACTCATGGCTCAAACTAGGCAGCGCTTGTATCTTTACATAAACATAAACGCTTTCACACTCACGGCCCCACACTATGTTCAATCACTTGTATCGTGGCCTAAGTGGTTGCCTCAAAATATTTACATCACAATCACACAAAGAACTAGAAACAATAATTTTCCTTTAACTTGTGTTTCCAGCGAGAATCGAACCCGCTACCCTTGCTTAGAAAGCTAACGCACACCCAACTATATGTTTTAGTTCATAGTTTTTAATTTAATCTTTACTTTTATAACCCCATTTACTGTATTAAAGATTATTTGTTGTTGTATTTGTTTATTAAGGCGCTGGTTGTCCACAGGTCTATTCGATACGGAAGGCGTCCGAATTCCTGGCACAGAATGCGACTTCCTGTTCAGCCGATCCGGTTCCCGACCGACACACGGCCGGTTCTACAGTCCGCGGTACCCGTCCATTTACCCTAACAACGTGCGGTGTTCCTATCACTTTCATGCTAGGTATGTATAACAATGTGTCCTTCCGAAGGATACATAATTATGTTCCAAACGTTAAAATTACATATATATAGACTAATAAATAAATATATAATAACAACTAGCTGTACCCGGCATGCGTTGCAATGCCACGTATAGATAATTGTTTTAGGTACTTTTTTCACGTTTATGGCTGCATTGTACTTTAATACCATGCTAAAAACTTTTTGGATATTATTCACGGAGGGGTTTTAGTTGGTTCGAGTCCCACACACCCCTTTCCTTTACCCCTCGGAAGGGAGGAAATCAAAGACATTTACCCCCGCTACAAAAAAACACAAAAAAGGTTATTAATCATACGTCAAAAAATATCATTTATTTCTTTTCAAATTTTCAGGCCTCACGAACGCGTGAAATTAGTCTTCGAAGAAATTTCACTTCAAAAGGGCGACATAAGGTACGTCACCAAACTTTGAGTTTCTAAATGCACAATAACGTAACTATATAAAATATTTTAAAAATCCAACACCTTCATTTCTTGACTACGTGATCAACCCAATAGGAGACCTTACTTATACCTACGTGTAAAATGAGACACGTAACCGAAGTAACTATTACTTAATCTGTGACGTAGGCCCATCCGAATCCAAAACCAGGACACTACTAAATCACGTACAAGAAGTCCGGTTGAACTAAATTAACAACTATACTCCTACTGATATTATCATTGGCCCAACTGTATTAATTAAGACAAATATCTCTGGAATGTTTGGTACCTATCTCGCTTAATTAACTATTGATAGCGATGAGGAAGATAGTTTGTGTGTTGGTTACTGCAGATTGCTTGTGGAGTTTCGGAGCACTTAGAGCTTGTTACTGCGCATACAAACATTATTGACTGACGTTTGTAAGTAAGGGTTACATCCACAGAACATAGTATGATACTGAATATTATGCTCTGTGGTTACATCGATTGAGACATTACATATAGGGCTGCAGAGACTCATTGCAATCCTACAAATATTATAAATCCGAAAGTTTGTGTTTAAGTGTGTAAGTATGTTTGTTCCCTCTCCACGCTTTAACGGCTGAACGGATTTGGAAGATATTTGGAATGTACATAGCTTTTACCTACGATTAACAAATAAGCTACTTTTTATCTTGATAATAGCGGACGAAGCCGCGGTGCACGGCTAGTCTATAATATAGGTTTATTTGTAAAATACCAGGAAGCTCTCAGACCCTAATTTTTCGTTCGAGCCAAGATTTTCTTTGTTGCCAATTTTATCGATTTTTTTTATTAGGTGCTCACGTAGCTACTACCTATTATGATTAAAAACATAGCTAAGGACGGACTGACAACTTTGGCTCCAGTAATAGAGTCCCGTTTGTACCCTTAGGGTACGTAACCCTATAACTGAAATCCTAGACTAGAAGACATCAGAATTCGAGCTTATAATTATATAAAAATTATTAAGCTATTGCATAGCTTCTATCGCGGGCCTTGAGCGTGGAGAACGAATCCAGGAACTCCGTAACGAAAATAACATAACACCCCCCACTCCGACCGGCACAGCGGTGATACTTTTTAGTTTTGCCATCTATCGATGAATAGCAGAACTTTTAATGAATTTTTTGAAATATCACGCTTGTCTTTTTAGTTCAGCAACTCGCCTCAAGGTGGCAGGAAAAAAAATACTGGATAAATAAAATAAATAAATAATTATAATTGCATAAGTTTATAAAAAATGCTATGCAATAGCTTTACCGCGGCAGTCCCCGAGTGCCACACGTCTTTTTTTATAATGATGTTCTTCATTGACATCGAAAACTATTGCTTATAAAAAAACTTCATGTACTTATTATAGTAACAAATAGTTTAGATAAATTCTGTATAAGGTTATAAGGCTTGTTGTTTACAAGATAAGGTCTTCTACACTACTCCCTATGTAGAACGACAGAAATACTATAATATATGCAGATGAGGTTGGATTGGCTGGGTGTTAAATTTCTTTTAGGTAGGTACTTACTGCTATTCTCTTGCCCTATTAAAAACTAAAAGAAACTTTGAAAGAAACTAAATGTTTTGGTGAAAACTCGCAACAATGTATCCAACTTACAACCATGTCACATCCTATTTCCCGTGCTACAAGTATGTAATACTAGCCCAGGAAGTATAGTACACGTTGTCTACTATTGTTATTATAAGACTTGGTTAGTATAAAACGCTTTCACACTCACAGCCCCACTTTAAGTTCGATGAGTTGTGTCGTGGGTGTCGGAAACATTCACAATAAACATCACACCCAAGTTCAAGTTTTTAATTTAACGGCAAAACATTTTCTGTCAAGAATTAAACGTAACAAAAATGGCCACCGCAATGCATAACCGCGCACGGAGTTGACAACTTCCATGAGGACCGTCTTCTTCAAACAAAAGTTCATTGAAATACAAACGTATATAGGTGTGTGAACACCCTAATCAGTCGTGTGAGTATAATTGAATTTGAAACGTCAGATAAAGTTAGCAACAGCAATTAGGAAGTCCAGTCCTGTCCAACTTCTAACATCTTAACTTGACTAAACTAACCTATATTGAATTAGTTAAGACGTATAGCTCCGGTATATTGTTGTTCATTAACGATAATTTTAGGAAATATGTTGGGGTCCAAGGATTTAAAAAATCAAAATCGTTCATTCACATGGGCCTCAAAGAGACACTCGTGAAATTTTATGAATCTACTACCAGATTCGTAAAATGACAACCATCTTGAGAAGAACCTGGCAAGAAACTCTTAGTAACGAAAGATTACAAATTATGCTAAAGTTTTTTTTATATAATTTTGGCTTCGCTATCTTGTGCATTTAGCCAGTGTCAAGTAATAATACATATATTTCAAGTGTATTTCATATCAAAAGTCCTAGTCAAAAGTCACAGTCAAAGTCAAGCAAAAGAATCAAGGTCCAGTCATAGTCAAGTCATGCTCTAATAAAATAGTAGAAACTTTACTAGAACTTCTATTGGAGTTTTGGAGCGATTGCAAAAATCACAATTTTCAACTTTGCCTACACTTATGCATGTTTACTTAGTATTAAAGGTTAATAATCCACCATTATTCCACATTAACAATCGGAAGGTTTTGGAAAATTATATAAAATCAACTACGCCATTTTTTCACTTTGACGGCAAAACTCCTATGCTAAAGTTTTAAGCTTTTTCTTTTATCAGACATGTAGACTTGACTAACTGCCAGGTTTCATACATCTCATCAACATATTTATGATTTCCTATGCGCTAATCCTCAAACGCTACATCGAATGTTAATATCCCACAAGCTAAAATTAACATTGCACTAAAATTCAATTGAGCCGACGTTAAATAGTGCCCTAAAGCTGAACATTCATTCGTTTTCCAGCTAATTTAACAACTAGCCATAATCATAGTAAAATTGGAACATAGTAAAACTGTTCACGCCACGTTAACGGTTACGGTTGACAGGTCGGTTAACTTTTATTTATAGAATGATAAAAGAATGGAACGCTTTGCCCCTATATGTATTTCAAAATGGTACAATTTGAGTGTGTTCAAAATAAAAGTGAATAGGTATTTGCTAAGCAAGCCTGCTCAACCGTAGACCACGTCGTTACTTTCTATCAGCCCCCTGATTCAAAACCTTTAGGTAACTTTGAATTAGAGTTCCATACTCCACATCAGTATCGACAATGCAAAAAAAAAAAATTAAATAAAAATTTTAGTGTTGCATTGTCGATACCCGACCCCCCTGTGAAGTATGGAGCGTTAATTCAAAGTAACCTTGTATATACCTAGGTATATACAAGGTTATATATATATACCTAGGTTAATATAATTCCTGTATTAGTGTTTAAGAATGTTTATAAAACTATTTTGAATTTTAAATTAAAACGCGACACTGGCTAATTGCACAGCCTGCGGCATGAATATAAAAAACGGAAACATATCGTCCATATTTAAAAAATAAAAGGTAATTTTAGTATCGTAAAAAGTTCCGACCAAATGGAGCGTTGCAATATCCCACCATTTTCAGCTTTATAGTTCACCATAACATTGTAGGTGGGAATTTTACGACAATCTTTATGTGAAGTCCGGAAGAGCCCGGGGCTATTCAATATTTTGAACATCGGAAAGTTCACGATGATGCGAGGATTTTATTGGCTTTCCTTACGACCGTAGCATGAGTGTGAATTTGCTGAACCAACTTATAGACGGAATAGTACGAGATATTGGTGTTTTATGAGTTTTGGACAGAGTTTTTTCAAGCATTTCGAGACAGAAATTTATCTGTATACTAGCGGGCCTGGGAGACGTTGTTTCGCCTGGAAAAGCACACACATCAGATAGCAGCGCTACCGACAGGGTCCAATTGCATTTTCAAACTATCCAGGATGCTATAGATATATACACACAAAATTTCATACTAATCGGTCCAGCCATTTAAGAGGAGTTAGGTGACAAACACACGTACAGAAGAATTATACATGTTAAGATATATACGTATACGGAGATAAAATATTAAGTCAACTAGACTACTACTAGAAAGTTCTCAGAAATATATTTTCTAGTCAAAATTATAGTTACTACGTTCTTTTTACAAAATAAGCTAGTTATTACCAAATACTTTATAATTATAGTTGTCACATATAGCACTAGAATGTTATTAACAGCAAATAGCAATGAGATTTTTTTTTTCTTTGTGCGGCCCCGGCTTCGTCATTCTTGTTCCTTTTTTATGGTTAACATGCCTTCAATCGCTCGTAGCGTTTCGCTTCTATGTTTATCATCCGTATGGTGAAGGAGTGGCAATGATTTATCGCCCACGTCTTTGTTCCCTGAACGGTATAAGCTGAGAATATTTAAATCTAGACTGAATAGCAAGCAAAGCAAGAAATGGACATAGTGGTCCAACGTCTGCTATTAAAAAAAATATCAACAATGCAAGCAAAACTAAAAATAATTAAACGCAAGCAAATCTTAAAAAAACCAACTTCACCGCTTTATCATCGGAACCTTCATCAGATTTAATGTATTGCACACGCATTATTGACAATAACTTAAAAACTAGAGATCAGACCTTGATCAAATTTCAATGGGACCACATGAAAAGCACCAGCTTTTAAATAAAAAAAGAATTTAAGAAGAAATTTAAATGGGACCACATGGGAAGCACCAGCTTTCAAATAGAAAATAATCATCAAAATCGGTTCACCTACAAAAAAGTTATGAGGTTCACATTCAAAATCAAAATCAAAATCAAAATAACTCTGAATAATTGATATCTTGTCTACACTCTGAACCTTTTAATTATCTAGCAGTAGTTCTCCGACTAATAATTCATTCGTACTAGGCTTGTTCATCAGTCGATTAGATTACTTCGGTGTCGGATAACCTAGTTTCGGTTCTATGAATGACGGATTATCGTAAATTAAGTATAAAATTTAAATGAGGCAACTTCTGCTGCGAAGTTGATTGCACTCAAATACTTTTTACTGGCTTTGGCCATAGTTCAAAAAGATTTCTCCCCCAAGGGAAATCTGTGTTTCTAGCCCTGAGGATGATTGTGTGCGTGTGTGTGATGTGAATGTTTGCAGCACCTCGACACAATTATTTGAACTTAATGTGGGGCCGTGAGTGTGAAAGCGTTTTTGTTATGTATGTTTAGTATATACAACAATTTTTTTCTTCTACCTAACACAGATAGATCTCTTTGGATTCGTTAAGGTAGATACACCTAACCTTTCCCAAAGCCTTAGGCTCGATTTTCGAGGAGAGGCATAACGCTCTAAGCCCAGGATTTTATCTCATATATGCGATGTTATATTCCCCAGAGCGTGACCAACGTAATATCATCATAATATGATACTCTGTTTTTTTTGTATGCCTGATTACAGGCAAGATATTATAGGATTGTACATCTCTACTTACATTTTAAGAGTGTCGGAGAGTGCAACATGTGAATGTGTGCTCACATTATCCTACTAATATTATAAATCCGAAAGTTTGTGTGTATGGATGTTTGTTACTCTTTCACGCAAAAACTACTGAATGGATTTTAATGAAACTTTACAATAATATAGTTTATACATGAAATTAACACGACGCTATAAAGATATTGTGTGAATCCCAAATATAACGGTGTCAAGTAAGTAGAAAAAAATTCTGCCATCTGCGAGCGCAACAAAAACCGTTAGAGTTACACATATATAATGTAGAATGGAAATGTTTATCTTAAATAGTCCTATATAAAAAAAACATAGTGATAAATTGTGATATAAAGATATAGACTGCGTGACCAATTGCGAATGGGACGGTCTGCGAGTAAACCTGCTTAGCCAATAAACACCTATCTAATCTCACTACATCTGCTTTGACTGATCTCCCTTTTGTATCTCTGATTACCTATACTTATATATACCTATATTCTATCAAATTAATCTAATTTCCAGTTGCCTGAGGCGCGCGGACATCATCAAAGTGTTCGACGGAAGGGACGAAAACTCTCCGGCGATAGCCATGCTGTGTAACGAGCTTACAGGTAAGTACTTGCAATAGCCGGTTAAAAACCTCCAAACAAAAGCCTTACTTAGTCAAGTGTGTCCTTCATTGAGGTCGCCCTAGATTGGCGGCAGAAGGTTGATTGCCAGCGGCTATGCCACTTGAAATCACGCAGTCTAGTTACTGGTGTAACCTACTTCGTAAAGGTCTTTGACGTAAATGTATTTGTGGACCAGTTGGCGCAGTGGACAGGTGTCCGCCCTCTGCTCTGGTCCTGGGTTCGATTCCTGGCAGGAGCACAAATTTCTTCCCAAGGGGTATTTGTGCTTCTGGCTCTGGGTGTAATGTGTGTGTGATGTGAATGTTTCCGGCACCCACGATACAAGATGAAATTAGTGTGGGGCTGTGAGTGTGAATGCGGTTGCTTTTGTTTGTTTGTTTATATATTATAAGTGTTGTAATAATTTGGTTGTATCAGTCAACCCATTTATCGCAGAGTTTTCAACTAAGGGCTTAGAGTCTTAGTCAATAACGTAAGATCGCAAGACGGGTTGTGCGCAGGAATTACACAAGTTAAACCCCCATGTTCGTTTTACAATCTAAGCTGCCCGTTGGCTTAGTTGGGTGGATGTTCGCCTTCTTAGCATGGGTATCGGGTTCGATTCCCGGCGGGCACACAAGTTTCATCCCTAGGAAATGTGTCTCTCTGGGTCTGGTTGTGTCGACACAAGTCATCGAACTTAGTGTGGGGCTGTGAGTGTGAAAGCGTGTTTACGTCTATCTTAGAACAAGACTAACTGGCAAACGTAATCCATTTATGGATGAGCTCCTACGTCTGTCATCAATACTGCGAAGGAGTGGAACTAATTGCCTGCGACTTTGTTCCCCAAACGGTATAAACTCAAAGTCAAAGTCTTCAATTCGAGAGTGAATAGGTATCTTCTAAGCGTTAATTTTTTTGTGGGTGTAAAATGCGCACTTCCCGCTAGGCATTTTCCCCCCACAAAAAAAAGCGTGCTACATTTTCGACCCCATCATCGCTTCGTTTTGATAGCCGGTTTTTATAAATTGGGTTCCAAAAGGTATTCTTATTTAAAACTTTTACGAGAATTAAAAGAACTATACAAAATGGTACCTCTTTAGATCCATCCTATTTATCAGAACTTTTACCTCGTGATTTCATATACCCATATGTTTTATGTGATAAACCGATACATTAATTATCTATTTTAATTACTTCATCATATTTTTTTAAGCTGTTTACTGTTTTATAACATTTTTATGATCAATTTAACGTCGTCAAACTATTTGAATTATAACGTTGTCACCTTGCAAAAAATATTATCAACTTGAATATTTTAACATGATTTTTATCTAACAGTATCGTATATTCACTTTTACACGCTACCCACTAGTAGTGGGCTTGAGCGCTTGAGTAGCTTATAAACTTGGTGGCTTGCATTAAGCTCCTTTACTGTATATACTAATTTTAGAAAATATAGGCAATCAAGTCGTAGACTGATGCCTTATCACTTATATCAATTTACTTATATTATTATTATTTCAATAATCCACCCTGTATTTAAATTAAGTGTTTATGCTCGTTAGTCAAGCATTTAACCACAATCTCACATGATGAAAAGCGACGACGTAGCTAAAGATGTATCATGCTTACCTAGAAGATACCTATTAACTCGTGACTTAAAGACTTCCAGATTATACCATTTGAGGAACAAATACGCGGGCAAAGAATTATACTCCTTCGCACTACGGATAATAAAACTAGAAGCGAAACGCTTCGAGGAAAATACAGGTATATCAACCGAAAATGGACAACGATTGACAGTGTGTCTTGTTGTTATAGTAAATCGGGCATAAGGGAACTAACTCGTGTAATTCCTTAGCACACTATCCTAAATGTAAACTGTAGATTACCGATAATACCAATTTATTTACTTATTCTCATCTGTTATTTGAGCTTGTTGTCAAACCGATTGCGTTTTAAAAGATATTTTACCGTGTATTACCCTAACTGATTTTGTTTTTAATAAGAATCAACTTGGAAAAAATATGTTTTACTTAAACTGAAAGAAATTTTTAACACTTTTTAAAACTTTTAATTCCTACACTAAACAAATTCCTGTCGGGCTTTTCCCCATGTATATCAACAATGTAACATATCCCCTTCCTTCCAATATATAGTTCAATGGCACCTAAAATAGTCTGAGATTGTTGGCTGGGCACTGAAATTTTACAGTCGAGTAAACTTTACTTCAAAGGGTGTGAATAATTCGGTGGTTGGACACTTCCACCGTTTACCGGGACCGCTTTTAGGCCCACTTTCACCGGAATGAAGAACTTCGAAGTCACGTATAGGCGACAACATTTCGGCGGCAATTTTATTTTTGCCTTTCATTTTTGTTTAGGAAATTGTTACTCCAGATAGATTGGCCCTTTTTTTACTGGGTTTTGATGAAATTTTATATCGGAAGATCGAATTTTATGACATCTAATGCGGAGCAGCATAACAGGTTACTAAATATGATACCCGTACATTATATTACATGTTTACAATCAAAGTATTAGCTTCGACTGTTCAGGTCATCCACGAGTTGTATTAATTTTGAAAATAAGTTCATCTGACTTACTTTGCACTGCACCACCACCAAATTCTGCATTCCCTATTTAATCATGATTTTAACGGTGCAAATTCAAATTCAAAATGTATTTATTTGTCAGAGTATTCTTATAAATAGTGATAAACATGGTAATATTGGAAGCATTGCCATGTTTATCTATACTTTACCCTACTGTAATCGGTGTACAAATATTGAAAAGTAGGAATCAAATTAGTAGCATTACAAATATTAATATTAGTATAGTTTTAGCTATAAAATCTTTGATTTATATCAATTTCGGACTTTTGAATTTAAATTAAATTAATTATACGTCAAAATATCATGTCATTAGCAAATTGTGTTAAGATGTCAAGTAAGACGGTAAAATTAAAAAAGAACAAGTAACAATACAAAAGTAAAAAAAAACATGATATTTGTTATCCCTGATATTTTCGGTTACAAGAAATAAGTTTCCAAATTTCAATTCAATCGGTCCGACCATGTCTTCTAAAATAATGATAGACCTCAAAATCCAAATTCTTTAGTCAAATAATAGGAAATACGCGTCCGATTGGTCGAACTGAGCAATCGGACTGCGCAGTCACAGGGTGTAACATCCCGTTTCTAACAAAAATCCTATATCATGTGTTTAATTTCAAATAACTTCTTCGGCAACGTTGCAAAGCATCCAAGGCTAGAATCTGAAACTCATACAAAATAAATGAGGTTCAACATGGCTCCGTAAACAATTTTGCGCCGAATCCCACCGCTGCTATGTAAAGCAATTTGCGACATTGCGAATTTTCGGTTTTGCACCTACTGCATACCACGCTGTGAAATTGCACGTCACATTTCGGCAAACATTTTTAAGATTGTGTTGGCGATTGGACGAATGAATGAACACGCTAGCTAGTCTAGGCTATTTATATAGTTGGTTTATTCTATTCAGAAATGCGGTTTTATCATGTTATATGTTGTCATTTCACCTTTGATTTTTTTTTTCATTAGGTCGTGTTATAAAATGTATACAGTTAATTTAAAAGAATGCACCAATTGTGAAATATGAAGAAATAATGTGCTCTGTAATCAAAAAGTTTTCTGAACTATTTCTGAGCCTAACATATTATAGAAAGCCTTGTTTCCAATTTTAGTTCGATACACGTAAATTACCGACATTACAAAAAGTTTTTAAACGCTTACACACTCACAGACCCACACTAAGTTCGATAACTGGTGTCGTGGGTGCCGGAAACATTCATATCACACACACAATCACAACCAGAATCGGAAACACAAATTTTCTTTGGGGATAAATCATGTTTTCCCTCCGGGAATCGAACCCAATAACCCTGCTTAGAAAGTGAACACCCACCTAACTAAGCCAAAAGGCATTTAAAACTAAAACAATAGTAGGTTTAAAAAAACGTTAATTACTTTGGCGGAACATCATCGAGACGTTAAAATTATCTAGGTATTCTGTAAAATTATTCATCCGTTCGTATTGTCTTTTTCTATTTCCTTTTGAATTTCTAAAGCAATCTCTCAAACATGTAAAGTTCAAATCGATCGATTCCACTCACATGTATTTCTATTCCATTCACAATGGCAGTCGGTCACTGGGTTCCAACCATGAATAATGCGACGTCAAGTCAGAGTTGCCATTACTAGATTGAATCTCAGAGGTTTTCTACTATATGAGGTATATATTCAGTGTTCACGTATATGTTAAAATATTAGTTTAAAAAACGTACGTACCTCGCTTCCTTTGGATTAGTGTGTGAATACTTTGTTAGAGGCCAGATGTATGTCAATGCAAGCACCTTTTTACTGGAACACAGTCCAGCAGGGTAATGTGTTTATCCTGTATGTATATATGTTGGTTCCATTGTGGTGCGTGAGCCGATTTTGATGATTACCTCAATCGATTTTTCTTGTAAGACTGTCACTAAAGATATGATAGTTATCAAAATTTTATACTTCCATCAAGCGCCATATTGTGCAAAAAAAATAATTGAAGAACTGTGCCAAGCGGGGTATCATTGAATAGGTATTTGAAAATCATCTTTGGTTTCTTTATGGAAAGTGATGATGCGGTCGAAGATGTAACATGCTTGCCTAGAAGGTACCTATTCACTCTTGACTTGAAGACTCCCAGATTATACCGTTCGAGGAACAAAGACGAGAGCAATGAGTTTCACTCCTTCGCAGTACGGATAATAAACGTAGAACCGAAACGCTTTGGGCGAACTGGAGGTATGTTAACAATATAAAGATGACGTTTGACTGTTTGTCTTGTGCTAACAATAAATATAAGTACAATTACAAATGCATTTAGGAACACAATAGATGTACAATTAGGAAAATAAAAATTACATTATATCTACATCTCATGTATATTCAGAGTAGCGCATGTTAAATTTCTTGTTTCAAATTGCAATTTGATTTTTTGTTTATTTTTTGCAATTTGATTTTTTGTTTCATTTTTGCATAGTTGAATTTTTTGTCATTGGGTTTTTTAGCAATTAATAAATTAAACAATTTTAGATCTTGAGCTGTTGGAGCAAACTGCGCAGTTGTGTACGGACTGTAGGAGTAACATATAAACGCCGCGTACTCAGTACGCAGCATATAATATGATTTCTACCATAAAGAACTTCTAACATAAAATGGAGGCAAACTGCACAAGCGCTCTCAAGCGACTACATAATATAGTTATTAGGTTAATATAATTATGTATTAGTGTTAAAGAACGATTAAAAAAATATATGAATGAAAAAAAATGCGCCGCCATGTTTCTTGCCAGGTTCTTCTCGAAATGGCTGTAATTTTGCGAATCTGGAAGTAGAATCATTAACTTTCATGAGTGCCTCTTTGGGGCTCATGTGAATAAACGATTTTGATTTTGATTTTTGAAAGCAACAAGCGTGTTCACAGCGCCGCGGGACTACTTGCAGTCCACCCGCTAAGCTTTACGCTCTACCTAATTTCACGCATTGTTTACCTCCGTAACCAGTAAGTTGGATGAGTATTAAAAATGCACGGAACTTGTATTACAGTTTAAAGGGGAACGGTTTAAATGTTAACTTTCATACTACACTCTACATTATACAGGTTACAAACTGCACAAGCGCGTTCTGGCGACTGCTTAGTAGGTATAGATGGGGTATAGATATATCCATGGATATATGCAGGTAAAGATAATTAATGGATAAAACCTCAGCAATAATGACATATTTAGGTCATTTGATGTTGAGACACTGGACCCGTGGGGGCCGGGAGCTCATTCTGTTCTCAAATTATTTAAATACAAGGAAAGCTTAAAAACCGACTTCACCGCTTTATCACACAAGGAAAGCTTAAAAACCGACTTCACCGCTTTATCTTCGGAATCCTTGAACAGTTTAAATTAATTAAATACGTATTATTGTACTTGAAACCTAAATTAAAAAAATAAATTAATTAAATAAATCCCTTTTTTGTGAAGTCGGTAAAAAATTTTCAGAACGCCTGGTTGACGTTTGATAAAAATTCAGATACTTAATTGGCTCCGTTGATCCAATTACTACCTTTGCAATTCAAAGAAGCAAGAAAGAAAAAACATCCCTTGAGAAGAAAATTTGTTTTCCCATCGAGAATCTAACGTGCTTACGCTGTTTAGCAACCAACTACTCCAGCAGGCAGCGCAAAATAATACTCATAATTCTTTGTTCCAGGGTATGAGGTGCTATCTACAGGACCTGCGTTGGTGTTGCAGTTCACTGCCAACTCGGAGAGTCCTGGGCAGGGCTTCGCTGCCACTTTCACATTTCAACCACCACCAGACTCTACCGCCGCTGGTAAAAATATTTTCGCATAAGTACACTGAAATGGTTGGAAAAAAAACATTAGGCGTATAATTATATAATTAAACGCAAGCAATGCTTAAAAAACCGACTTCACGCTTTATCTTTGAACCTTGATCAGATTTAATGTATTAAACATTATATTGACTATAACTCAAAAACAAGATATCAGCCTTGAAAAGCACCAGCCCTTGACCTTGATCAATGGGACCACATGAAAAGCACCAGCTTTCAAATAAAAAAAGAATTATCAAAATCGGTTCACAACGAAAGAAGTTATGAGGTAACTTTTGAAGTCGGGTAAACGAGAACATCGTCAAAGTACGCATTATTCGTCACGAAATAGGCATTATTGACGATATTTCAAGAACTACTGATCAGATCTTGATTAAATTTAAATGGGACCAATTAGAAAGCAACATTTTTCAACCTAAAAAGAAAAAAAAATACAGTCGACTTGAGTGCCTCCTCCTTTTTGGGAAGTCGGTAAAAAAGACCCAAGCGTAAAATAGTATTTACTATTCTACTTTCATTCTTTTGAGATTCAAAGATTTTGACTATCACGATATTATTACAAAGATAATTTATACGATATACGATACGGCTTGACTCACGATATAGGGTCGACTGGGTCGCAAGAGTCGACCCTAAATCGTGAGTCAAGCCGTATCATTTATAAAATACTAGCTGTGCCCCGCGGCTGTGCCCGCGTAAGTCTTGGATCCGCCGGAATTCCCAGTTAAAAAGTATCCTATGTCCTTTCTCATGCTCTAGACTATCTGTGTACCAAATTTCATTAAAATCGGTTCAGTAGATTTGGCGTGAAAGCGCGACAGACAGACAGACAGAGCTACTTTCACATTTATAATATTAGTAAGGATAATGTATCAAACTCACGAAAACTTTAATATCAAAATGAAGATAATTTGTTGTTCATTGTCAAATGAACAACAATTTTTTCGTACTATGATTTTGTCACAAACAAAAATCCAATTTCCGCCAATTATGAATCAATTTTGCCGATTTTTTTATTTGGTAGAGTATACTTCAGAGATAGTCCCATATAAATTTTATCGAAATCAGTTAAGCCAAAACCGAAATATAAGCGATGAAGTTGTTTTGTTTTAGCTTTACTTACGTTTCAATTATTACAAATTGTTTACCACAAATCTAAACTTTCTTTTAATCATACAAAACTTTCTTTTTTAACTGTCACTCTCAGTTTAATATAAGCGTTAAATTATATATTATATATAAGCATTAAATTAATATATATATAATAAATGCTAATATAAGTGAACCTGGACTTCAGCCAGCCTTTCCATTCATAATCTAACTTGCAGGACAACTTAGGTCAGTTGAATTTTGCTTGACAAATTGTGCCTGTTATGTTTGGTAAAAGTAATGCTTGGAGTACGTGTATTGTACATTACGAACATGACGGTAGTACTCGTTACAATACAAGGGGCAAAATCAAAATTTTGAAAATATTATTCATCCGTACAGCGAAGGAGTGGAACTCATTGCCTGCGTCTTTGTTCCTTGAACGGTACAATCTGGGTGTCTTAAAGTCTAAAGTGAATAGGTACCTTCTAGGCAAGCATGTTCCATATTCGGCCGCATCATCACTTCCATTCGTCATTCCATCAGATGAGATAGCGGTCAAATGCTTGCCTATCTAGAAAAATATCCTTAATCTATCTAAAAAACGGCTGTAACCGATTTTAACCCATTTAAGAGGTACGGTGACACACATAGCGATCTAACTTACCTATAATTAACACTCTCTTCTTACTTCGGGGCTTTAAAAAAGAAACAAAAATGGTATCCTAAGTACTGCATTCTCTATATGTAGGAATCTATTTTTAATCTCCGACGCAAAAAGTGTTATACGTCTGTTAGTGTATGTGTCTGTGGCATAATTTGTAGTTCTCCACATAATTTTTTATAAGCATATCGCATAATGGCCTCCCGCGATACAGGCAAGCCCTAGTGCGGGGACCGTTAGTAACTAGGATACCTATGTTTGTAAAGTGTTTATTTGGAAAATAAACTATTTTGTATTGTAACGTAGCTCTCAAACGTCTGGCCCGTTTTTGATAGGTACTTATAGTTTATTTAAAGGTGACTATGTTATTGTTATGTTTGGCGAAAATCGGTGCGACCGTTTGAGCGTTGGCGGTAACCTATTATCAACAGTTTGATTTCTGCTCTTGCAATATAAATAAAAAAAACGCTTTCACACTCATAGCCCCACACTAAGTCCGATGACTTGTGTCGTGGGTGCCGGAAACATTCACGTCACACACACAATCACAACCAGAAACACAAATTTGCCTTTATCTTTAAGAATTCGTCATCCGTCGCATACCTATACGATACCTGGTCTACCACATCCAACCTGTAAAATCACGTTCAACGAATTGTAAACAGCGCCATCTACATAAATAGTGGAAACTTAGTACACGGACGAACGCGCCATCTAGTTAATGTACTAAATACTTCATTGTACGTGATGTTGTAGAAACTTATGAAGCTGCAGGTTGCGACAAAATTGTGAGAGATGGCGCATATAAAGAATTTAGTTTAGTGCAGTTACGGAATTCAAAGTTGCAATGTGATGTGAAACATGTTTATAGTTCCAACGATCTTGTTTCAGATTCGGATCGTCTGCTGAAGTTAAGTTTTGGCAAAGCCTTCGAGTCTCTCGGGCCAGAAGTCAGCGCCACAAGTAAGTTTTAATATTAATACAGACGACCTTGGAGAACTTTTACTTAGGTACTTCCTTCAACTTTAGGATATTATGGAGACAGCATTTGATATTCTACAGACGCTCACAGCTCTATAGGAGAAGAACCATACTAAGGGTACAGGGCGCGCGCCCTGTACTCGCGTACGGGGCGTGCGCCTTGGGCGTTTTGTATATGATGTCCCTAAATGTGCACGCCCCTCCACAAAAATATTTATATATTTGACACTCGAACGTTTGACAAATTTGGTGGAGAGGCGTGCTCATTTATAATGGTTCTCTTAGTACCTATATTTTATTTCTGGCATTTTGTCGACAAGTTTTATCCAAATAGATAAAAATACGGTCCAGAGGTCCATTGCGGCGAATTGAGAACCTCCTCTTTTTACCGACTTCCCAAAAAAGTAGGAGGTACTCAAGTCGACTGTATTTTTTTTTTTTTTGTTTTATGTGTTACCTCATAACTTCTCTCCACGTGAGCCGATTTCGAAAATTTTGGTTTGAAAGATGTTGCTTTCTTATTGGTCCCATTTAAATTTGACCAAGATCTGATCAGTAGATCTTGATTTATCGTCAATAATGACTATTTTGTGACGAATAGTGCGTACTTTGACGATGTTCTGGTTTACCCGACTTCAAAAGTTACCTCACAACTTCTTTCGTTGTGAGCCGATTTTGATGATTCTTTTTTTATTAGAAAGCTGGTGGATCAAGGTTCCGATGATAAAGCGGTGAAGTCGGTTTTTTTAAGCTTTGCTTGCGTTTAATTATTTTTAAGTCGGTTAAAAAATAACGTTGTACCAATTTATTATTAGTATGTAATAAGAATCATTCCGACAAAAATAAATTTTATAACCAATAAAAAATCGTTTGGAACTACTCAACATAGACGCCACACAGTTTCACAAACACGACAAACAGACATACATACAAAGAGTTACCGAGAGAGAGTAACCTAAATCACGCTTTTTACGTCGAGGATACAAATCATCCCCTCCCCCGACAGGTCCTGATGTCCGTGCACCTTACTTTATAACATATCTAATGTTAAAAAGTAAAGTGCACGGACTTCAAAGAAATATTATTTGTTGAACTCTGTGGATAAATATAGGTAGCAAGCGTTGTCCGTAGGGATGCATTTATCTAAGTTCCTGCAGATATCGGAAAATGCCGTCGTTGTTGCCAAGTTGCAGATATCAAACTACGGCGAACTAGGTAAGTACCTGCCGAGATTATTCTCGAGAGGCTTATCAACTATTGGTCCAGTTTATGTATTCTGATATCATGCTTCTTTTACAGCAGATTAGATAGGTACCAGCCTAATAATTATGATGAATGTTCAGTTTTAACAGATCCTGTTAAAGCTGAACATACGCTTTACATTATTGTTATATAATTGATGTTATGTACGGCTTGAAACACGTCGAAAATTTCGACTTACTTTGTAGTCCTGATGAAGGACAAATTTGTTGTCCTTCATCAGGATGAGGCAGACGCGCGATACGCAGAGGCGAGCGGCTCGAGCCTCGGCGCGTGACTGGGTCAATTATGTGTAATACTCACGATAGTTTTAATTTCCATATTATTGTTATATTTAGAAGGTAGTCTCTTGTCGGTGAGTCCGCTTGGGGCAGTAAGTACATCATTGCCAGACATTCAACCGCCAAGCAGTAGTGTGCAAACATTACTGTATTTCGAATTGAAGAGCAATTTTTCCAGTAAAATTTTGATTGTTATGTGTCGCTTAGGCGACACATAACAATCAAACTTAAAAGGATTCCAGGATACTTATCAAATAATGGCATTCAATACACACTATTCGCGTTTGTTTCGCTTAGATCACGTACGTTACGTAGTCGTCGTAAGCGGATACGCTGCACGGGTGGAGACCGCAGATGCATCCCCTTACGCCATCCGCGTCCGTGCGAATCAAATGCGTATAGTGTATCGCAGGTATTTGGTAAAATCTTTGTAACGTTAATAGTAATTCTGTACGGCCAATTAATTGAAGAAAATTATTTTTTATTTTGGCTTCGCCATCTTGTGCATTTAGCCGGAGTCAAGTGATTAATATTTTATGAAGTATAATAAAATATTTCATAAATATAGTCCTAGTCACGAATCACAGACAAGTAAATGAGCCATGGTCCAGTCGTAGTCAAGTCATGCCCTAGTGAAGTGGTATAGAGTTTCGGATCTATTGGAGTTTTGGGGCGAAAGAGAAAATCACTTTTTTCAATGATGATTTGCCAACACTCATGTACATTCACGATCTAATAATAGTTAATAATCCGCCATTATTACTCATTAACGCTCGAAGAACCACAAGTTTTGGAAAACAATACAAAATAGACACCGCCAATTTTTTTCTATTAATTTTGGCTTCGCAATCTTGTGGATTTAGCCAGTGTCAATGTTTCAAATGTATTTCTAATTTAAAGTCTTAGTCATAGTCAAAGTCAAGTAAAAGAGTCAAGGTCCAATTTTGGAGCGAAGGCGACTTACCTTTTTCAACTTTGTATGATTTGCCTACACTTGCACGTTTACAAAGTATTAACGATTAATAATCCACCATTATTATGATTTGATTTGACAAATATGATAAAACTCTGCTGCTCATAGATTTGGAAATCGTTAAGCGCTTGACTCTATAGAATTTTCATTGCCACAACCAGTAAAAGTTACCCTAGTTTCTACACATAAAATCCTCAAATCTGGACTTTTTATGCACTGAAGCAGCGTAGCATTACTGTGACCGAGAATAAAACATGCCCCCGAATAAAGGATCAAACAAGTTGCAGTGGTAGCGTTCAGGCTATAATATATTCAAAGTTAAATGTAGCCTCGTACTGGACCTTGGAGACTGAAGTTGGACCTTTAATGTTAGTATTCAGCATGTCCTAAAAATGTACCGGGCTTTCAGACTCTGCCTTTTTTGTCATTTTTTCAGTTAATGTTTAGAGATGTATTTTTTATGAGTAGATGTGAGTAGGTGGTTGTTTTAATGTACTTTGAGCAAACTTTATGTAAAGGTAATCCTATTTTAATCAGTAGCCGACCCAGTTGTTGCAATAGGCAAGTCTGCTTTCTGCGCCGTGGATCCTGAGGTCAATTCCCGGAAGGAGCACAACTGTCCTTTCCAAAAGAGATTTGTGCTTCCGGTTATGGGTGTGATATAAATGTTTCCGGCTCACACGATACAAGCCTTTGAACTTTGATATTTATAACTTAGTGTGAACCAGTAAAAAAAAAGTAGTAATTTGTTTTTTACTTAAGAGCAGGCTGAGCTTCGGTCCGATCAATATTTTATTGTTGTCAACAGAGGCGATTACTTAAAGAGCGCATGCGGTAGCACTTTTACTTTAGGTATCCTTTGTCGCGTCTAGTAAAAAGATCGTAATACTACCTACTACTAAAATACTATACAAACTAACATTTACAACTTAGATATTGCATCCAGTTGTGGTTTACGTATGCAGAGCGCAACCCACAACATAAATATCCCCGACTAGGTACATATGTAGGTACTACATAGAATGTAGATTGTAGACCTACTTGTCCGTAATGTTGAAAAGAGGCCAAGGATTTGCAGACCTCGGCCAAATACCTAGCAGGGTACAACGCGGTTTGAATATTTCATAAAAATGCTTTCGACACTGCAACGGTGCTGTCGTGAAAAGCTCATGAAATTATTTGAAATGTGACGAAATTTTGCAGCGTTTTGTGCGAATATTGAGCATTGGTATGGATACATTTTGCTGCAATATATAAAGGTATTATATATTTTTGAGTAAGTCTAAGACGACGACGTTGAGAAGTTTGAATTACATATTCAACTTAATAACCTTTTTTTTATGCTAAATAGGCTTTTTTTTTTATTTGACCCCTATGTGGTTGTTGTTGTTGTGATGATGCGGCCGAAGATGTGACATGCTTGCCTAGAAGATACCTATTCACTCTTGATTTGAAGACTCCAGATTCATACAGAGACGTCATTGTTCCCCCTCGAGAAACAATGACGCAGGCAATGAGTTCCACTCTTTCGCTGTACGGATGATGAACTTAGAAGCAAAACGATTCAGGCGAACTGGAGGTATGTCAACCATAAATGGATGACGCTTGATAGTTTGTCTGGTTGTTAGATTGTAAAAGGGGCATAGTGGAATTAACTCATGTAATTCCTGCGCACACTCTCCAAAATGCAAACGATAGAATATCGATAGACTTGCGACCATACGTCTGTGAGCGAGGTTCTGCAATCTGAAATCAATTAGCTTATTATCGCCAATAGGTAAGTGTTTTTGCTCGTCGGCTAATAGACCAAGACCTTATCAACCACCCTATTTTTGCTAAAATATTGATGTTAGTTATTATCATAGGCAATATTAACAAAACCTTATAGCTTATCATGATTCATGGGGCCAATGACCACATTTCTGTTATCACTTTGCCAAACAAACGCTGCTTTGGAAAGTTAAGTTTTGCTGGTTTAGTGTGTTGAATAAAGCTACCACGAGGTATGAATAAGTTAACGTTAAAGGTTTATATCTAACAGATGCTTAATACAGAACCATCTGTAAAAAAACCAACGGGTTGCACTCCGGTAGTGCCGGCAGAAGTGAAAACTTAAACGTTAACGTTGTAAACGGCAGGAGCAGGCATACATTTTCGCCGCGCGGTAGAAAGAGAGGGGGATGTCTACTCTCCCTCCGTTTTACGAATTTTCGATCAGGTCATGTATCCTGACGCGAGTTTAACATTTTTTAATCATCCTTAAAAATGTGCACAACGCTGCTAAAGAAGTTTTCACTTCAATAATAAAAAAGCAAATGTTGTTTTATATAATGAGAAAAAAAGATGACCTTTAACCTTAATTATTCTAGAGTGTTTCCGATCCCTTATTATCTTTAGTCCTAAACAAAATTATCTTGAGAACCATTCAAAAGTAATCTCAAACAAATTGAAGTTAGAATTTATATAATTATGTGACGCATTTTTTATTACCTATGTAATCAAGTAATAAACTTGATTACACAGGTAATAAAAAATGCGTTATATTATCAACCGACTTCAAAAAAGGAGGTTCTTAATTCTACTGTAAGTTTTTTTGTATGTATGTTACGCGATATCTCCGCCAATTAAGAATCGATTTTGATGGTTATTGTTTGTTTGGTAGATTATACTTCAGAGGTGGTCCTATATAAATTTTATCGAAATCGGTCTAGCTAAAACCGAAATGTAATCGATTAAGTCGGGTTTTTAAGCTTTGCTTGCGTTTTAATTTTTTTTTGTATAAATGAAAATTTGTATAATCCTGCAACATAAATGGATTAACTTTTGACTATAGATAGGTGGAGATTAGGTCACAAAGCTTAACATATAACATATATACTTAACATATATACATAAACGCTTTCACATGCACAGCCCCACACTAAGTTCGATGACTTGAGTCGTGGGTGCCGGAAACATCACATCACATAGGTACACAATCACAACCGGAACCAGAAACAACAAATTTTCCTTGAGAAAAAAACTTGTGTTCCCGCTGGAAATCGAACCCGATACCCTTGCTTAGAAGGAGAACTCACCCAACTTAGCCAACGGGCAGTTCGGTTACAAGAATGTGCAGTCTATACTTAATAGAACAGGGACCACGTACCTTTATAGACAGGCAGGTCGTATGTCAAGATCCCGTCGGGTCTCCGGATGCCATAGGGTACCTAGACCTGGACATAAATACCTAGGCACGTATGAAACGCTGGGAAATGCTGCAATGTAACGTACATACAGTGCTTTTAACTGACAGATTTATGGATTTAGCAGAATGCCGCGTATTTCTACTTTGGACTTCATATCAGTAATAGGTATATAGCTTCCTGGTTTCGAAAAAGCAATCAGATTCAAGAAAACTCTTTGTCTAGGTTTTTTTTATTGGCTCCGCAGACTCAGCATTTAGTTGATATCAAGTGATAATAAACATTCCAGTTTATAAAACTCTATTACGTATTTCTGTTGCGATCGCTTTCCATTCAAAATTAACATAATATATCTTCTAAGACAAAATGTTAATTTTTGAGTTGGTTGTTAACTCGGCCGCAAATACTCAACCACGTGGCCGAGTTGCCACATTTAATTTTTATATTATTTATAGTAGTTAACTCGGGTCGAGTTCCACAAGAAATTAGTACAGTCAGAGAAAAAAAGGATTTGAAAAATATAATGCTTAATTCAATTAAAAACCGGCGGTCGTGAAAATTGACATCGGCGGATGACATGTTTGCTTCCTTCTAAAACTTTTATAAGAATTTTAAGTTATGTTGCAGTTATACGAAAAATATTGAAAAGAGGTAAAGTTTGTTTGTAAACGTGTGACGTTGTGTGTAGTAGGTGATCTCCATACTCTGGTGTATGCTTGGTGCAATATTATTAGATGCTATCATAGATGGCGACGGGTGCTACTAAGTTAACTAATATTTTAAAAAAAATATTTTATTATAAATAATTAGCTAAATAAGCTAATTAAAAATATTGACACACCAATACGTCATGAAAACCATTTAAAATTTCCACTTATAAACGTAACTGTTAAATATAACTAAAATAGTAGACGTAAATGCATGCCGAGACAATATCGCTTAAGTGCCAAGAAAGAAAAAGAAAATAATAAATACAACATTCATCATTAAGTTACAACATCATCATAAGGTTAAATAGAAAAGTAGAATGCGCTAGTCAGCAGTCTTTTAATTTGACCGCTAGATGTGTTGTACAGGTCAAAATCGTATTCAGCCAAAAGCTCGTTGAAGGACCTACACACTCTTATTAGGTAAGAATTTTGTCTGTAATTAGTATTAGCTCCTGGCACGTACAGGCTGCATGGTCGCCTAGACGACACATGTACTTGCAGCCCTTATGAAAGTTAATGACTCTAATTGTCAGATTCACAAAATTACAGCCATCTCAAGAAGAATTCAGCTAGAAACTCCGTAGCGCTTTTTGGACTGGCTAAATTTTATCATACATCTCGTAATACGTTATTTATCTTTACCTAAGGCATTGCCTGTGTATACCTATTGCATTATGCAGTCGCCAAAAAGCGCTTACCTGTGCAGTTTGCCTTCATGCATTCTTGTCATTAATCTAGTCATTAGACTTGAGACAATTGCCTCGTATTAGTATAGGAAATTCATTTATTTGGCCATAGAACCAGTGATAAAAATCTAACATCACAATTAGGTATTACTTCGCAGAGCTGGGAACAACATATCCTATCCTATCCTACTAATATTATAAATGTAAAAGTTTGTGTGTGTGAATGTTTGTTACCACGTATCGCCGTAACGAACTAATCGATTTTGATGAAATTTAGAATGTAGATAGTTTATTCCCGGAATAACACATAGGCTACTTTAATCATCATCAGCGGGCGAAGCCGCGGGGCTCAACTAGTTATAAATGTAAAGGTTTGCGTGTGTGTGTGTGTGTGAATGTTTTTTACCACGTATGATCTCCGTAACGAATAAACCGATTTTAACGAAATTTTGAATGTAGATAGTTTAGGTTCCGGAATAACACATAGGCAACATTTTAACTTAATTAACGCGAGGGAAGCCGCGTAGCACAGCTAGTAAAACATAATTTTCTAACCAAGATATGAAATGCATAAATACCTAGCTCAGTTTTTAGAGTCAACGAACGTGCATGTGTTTCTGAAATAGGAGGCAATAACGTGACACCAAGGCTCTTGTATGCGGCTATTATGTAAATAACTTCCAATTTTCCCCGAGAGGAAATTTTTAGATCCATTTTAAGGCGGCTATGCTGTTAAAGAAATTGTATGTGATAGCAAAGTACATGGGCGGTAAAAACAATTGCGAATAGAGGTGATGCTTTTCAGTTTCGGTTGAGATTTTGAAACAGATAAAGAGAAAAAAACACAGGTGTGAGATTCTAAATAGCACTTGGTGGGTTCAAGTTTAAGGGAGAGGAGAGCATCACCATATGCCACCCTGTTAGTACCTACTCTATTAGTTAAGTATCAGTGGTTAAAAATGAATTAGGAGCGTCCATTGATATGTACCTACTTTTTTAGATTTATCCTACTAATATTATAAATCCGAAAGTCTGTGTGTAAGTGTGTAAGTATGTTTGTTCCCTCTTCACGCTTTAACGGCTGAACAGATTTGGATGAAATTTGGAATATACTTAAGATTAACACATAGGCTACTTTTTAACTTGATAATAGCGGGCGAAGCCGCGGGGCACGGCTAGTATAATATAACTGCAATATTTGGAGTGTTTTAAGTAAAGTTATTTTCATTATTATTTTGCAATCCCTTCTCAGCTTTGCCAGATTTTTCTTAAAATCGTAAAATTGAAATAATTCGTTCATTTGGTCTGGAACCTATACAGAACCTATAAAGCATTACAGACGGACGGACGGACAGACGGACAAAGTGCTTTAGCACTAAGCTAACTCAGTAACCGCGCGTCGCTCTCACAGAATAAGTTACGCACACTTATATCAGTATCATCCAAAATCAAGCTAAATACAAAATATTTAAATTAATTTAAGACTGTAACAAAAGGAATATTGAACGAGAGTTCTCGGTGGGAAACGAGCAAAAACTATTGCAATCAGTTCGCTTGGTTTGCCCGGTTGGCAGTCGGAGTTCTACAACTAAATTGTTCCTTTTGCAATGGAATCAATGGTGCTGCATTTTTCTCTTATATCAATGTTTAAATCTAATCTATTGTTTGCAATATGGCGCTTTGGTGGGTAATCAATTCATTAATAAAATATGGACTTAAATAGTGCTTACACTATAAATACAGTCGAAGTCCACATTCACGTCATTCATATACTTGTACCTATCAACGTTACTCGAACGTTTTACTGAATAATTAAAACGTAAGCAAAGCTTAAAACCGACTTCACCGCTTATATTTTGGTTTTTGCATGATCAATTATAACCTACAAACCAAAAAATAATTTTGAGAATCGGTCCACAATCGGAATCGGTCGGAAATCGGTGATAAAAAAAATACATACAGTCGAACATAGTATCCTCCTCCTTTTTTGAAGTCGGTAAAAATAAATAGACATGACAACTCGCTTCGCAAATACAACGATTCGCTTAAAACTGGTAACTACAATTTACATAATGGATGCTAATTCGTGGTTACTAGCAATAACTAAAAACTATTAGTTCCCAGTACTATAGTAATTACAGCAATCGGGTCGCCCGCTCCGTTGACAGCTGGAGTCCGTATGCAGTTTTGTTGTAAAACTAAACAGTTCATTAGTCAATGCTGGGCAGTGGACAGTTACCCCTCTTCTTTAAAACAAAACAGATAAACACTGTTTTATCTTGTTTCAGCTGATGTAAAATGTCACTCATAAGAAAGAGACAAACCTGTAGAACTTTGCAACGTTTAAGTAAGGCAGTCTATGAAATGTTTTTGAGTTCATATCGGTATATCCTATCTCAGTGTTCATATCATAGCCTGTTTATGAAAACGTCGTCTATATATGAGTAGATGAATGTATTGCTACCAAAACAATTTCAAACATACATTATGCTACTATCACTATAATGACTATTATGTGTGTAATTTACAATTTACACACATATACTTATTAAAATTTTATTCGATGAAACTAAGTGAAATCGACGTGTGGAACTGTAAAAATATGTAATATAAATAAAGTAGTAAATTCACAAAGGAACAATATGGCTTCAGGCAGGGCTTGCCGCCTACATACCTTATTGCTATAACCGCTGAGCTATCCAAGCCCAGCCTTAAACAAATATATTATTATCCTTTCATTTCGCCGTCATACGCCGTTCATGTGTATCGGAATAGCTTGAAAATTCAAAATAATTTTCTTCTGTCTTTTATAAAACTGGAAATTTGAGTCTTTAATTTTCGTGCCTCTTTGGGACCATTTCACAATTTTGAATTTTGAATTTGACCAAAATATTTTGGTTTTACCAATGTGTCATTTTTATGATGTTTTTCAATTTACGTTAAGCCGCAAATGCAAATGCGCCTGAATTTCGGTACCCGATTGGCACACTGTAAGTTCGTTGCAAGTTATTCAAGAATCTTCAAAACCGATTCGTCACCTATTCTGCTTCATCATCACTAAGTAGTTTGTGGCAAACGAGTAAATGGAATTGCTCTGCCCCTTTGAGCACAACACAGTAACCTACGTGTTTCGTACATTTTCATCAATATGTCATACAGCAAAGGCTTGTTGACCTGGATTTCCTGGACTTGACAAAGGCGTTTGCAATGCTCTGAGGCTTTGCTCTAAGGTTAAATTATATTGTAACAGAAGCTCTGCAAGGTTTCGCCTGCGTTAATCAGGATTTAAGGTTGTGTAAGCTTTTGTCCTCGTCAAGGGTCAAAGAATACTGCGCCCAAATTTTAGGTAAGTTTATATTTTTTTCAAGGTTAGGAAACCTGCCTTAGGGGCTCGGCCACCGAAACGATGCCTGGTTGAAGCTACGCGTGATCAAAATGTATTTTTTATTTAATTGAGAATTAGATGTGCCCCGCGGCTACGCCCGCGTTTGTTAAAGAAGGCTATTTGTTATTCCGGAACCTAAACTATTTACATTCTACAATTCATCAAAATCGGTTAATTCGTTACGGAGATACGTGGTAACAAACATTCACACACACACACACACACAAAGTTTCGCATTTATAATATTAATAGGATAAGTACCGATGATAATTTGATATACTTACTTACCTTTTACAGCCATATTCAAGAATATAGCTGTAAAATGTAAGTTAAAATATAAGACGAATATTTTAATAGAAGCTTGTACAAAATTAACCTGGAACAGTTTAACAAGGGGCGCTCATTCAAAGAGGTTTCTTACAAGAGAAACTAGTAAAAAGTTTCAAGCTGTAAAACGCGAAGAAAACACATTTCCCCGACCAACTTTAATTGGAAGCGGCGATGGTAGATTTAGCACCTGCAGTTTGCAATGCAATTTTCCAAGCACTTTATCAGTAAGTTTACCATAAAATAGATATTTTATTGAAAATATAATATTTTAAAGCAAGCTGTAAGTACTTCTCTGCAAACTTGGCTTAGATATGAAATTAAAAAACAAGCGGCATATTTCAAATTTCGAATGACTTTTGACGTGTTATTTTTATAACAATATTTGTACAATAACCTCGCTAATATAAACGCAAGTAAAGCTTAAAGAAACCGATTTCACCGCCTTATCTTCGGAACCCTTGATCAGGACAAATTAAATAAGCATATTAAGGATAACTCACTACTAGTCAGATATTGATCAAATTTAAATGGGAAGCACCGGCTTTCAAATAAAAAAAGAAACATCAAAATCGGTTTACCTAGTAAAATGTTCTGATGTAACACACTTAAAAAATACAGTCGAGTTGAGAACCTCCTCCTTTTGAAATCCTTTTGAAAAGAGAGTTGTTTTAAATATGTAGTGTGTGTCTGTCTGTGGATGTTTTTTTATTTAATTTGTATTTATTTGGAAGGTGATTTGATTGAGTGTGCTCTTAGCTATGTTTATTGAAAATCGGTGCAAACTTTTTCTAGTTAGAGCTGCGGGTGTATTTTCAAAATTTTAATTTTGCCTATTGTTTACATTATAATTTTTGTTATTTCCTAGCTAGACTAAAATGCATTAAGGTAGCGGCAATAATAATAATATCTCTATAATTATCCATATGACATACACATAACAGGAATAAATAGTAAATTACGTTTCATAACACTAATGGTTTTTTAACTGGCTAGTAACTTTACTATTATGCTAGTAAATCTTAGTAATTTATTTGAAGAACTTTTGCTCGTGTTTAATTTCAAGACAGTAAAGTCCAGGTCAAAGAAAATTTCCCTATTGTAAATAATTACATCAAGTTTCAGTTAACAACAATGAAGAGCCTCGAGATAGACTGATTCCCTAGAGTCCAGAGACGTAAGGTCGCAAGCCTATCGGTATTCTATCGGTTACATTTTGGCGAATGTGCGCAGGAATTACACGAATAAATTCCCCCATCCCCGTTTTTCCATCTAACAACAAGACAAACTGGCAAACGTCATCCATTTATGGTTGACATACCTCCGGTTCGCTCGAAGTGTTTTGCTTCTACATTTGTCATCCGTACTGCGAAGGAGTGGAATTCATTGCCCGCGTCTTTGTTCCCCGAACGGTATAATCTGGGAGTCTTCAAGTCAAGAGTGAATAGGTATCTTCTAGGCAAGCATGCTACATCTTCGGCCGCATCATCACTTTTCATCAGGTGAGATAGTGGTCAAATGCTTGCTTATCGAGTATAAAAACAAAAAAAAAATCCTCCTCCTCACATAGGTATAGAGAAACGCCCGTTAGGAAGTCTAACAGCACCAATCACGATTGTGTCTTTAATCATGAGTTTGGTGATTTCGTCCCTTAAAACTATTAATTAATCTCCTAAAAGGCATATGGAATGCTTTTATATGGAACTTTACGCCACGACTCACAGCAGAAGTTAGTTTGTTTACACTAGCTCCAAGTCCTCGAAGTTAAACCATGAACCAACGGTCTATTTATTTACTTTGTTCATTTGTTCTGGTACAAATGTTATGAAAGCATTTTGTTTTGTTCTCAAGCTAAATGGAAACGTATTTAACACAATGGAAAGTTGGTTTACACACCACACGTGTAAACCAACTTTCCTGGAATATAAATATGAATTAAGCACGTTTAAAGCTACAACCTTGTTCAGACTTGTTCGTGGTGTAGGAAAAACTGAACCTTGAACTGCTCTTTAGTTTAGTTTGGTGCACGTTTACGTATCAGGCATACCGTTCGATTCCGGGTGGGAAAACCAGTTTTCTCCCAAGGAGAACATGAAAAGAAATGTTTCTGTTTCTTGATGTGATTGTGTGTGTGTGTATTAAGTACCTAAATGTGTCAGGCACCCACTATACAAGTACTTGAACTTAGTGTGGGACTGTAAGTGTGAAAGCGTTTCTTGTTGTTTGTTTGGTAAAATTCTTAACAGCGATTATCAGGTTCGATTCTCGGTGGGAACACAAGTATATGTGTGGGAAGTACATGTCATCGAACTTAATGTGGGGCTGTGAGTGTGAAAGCGTTTGCTATACAGATGTATTTAGATTTAAAAGACTGTTAATTTAATTTTTATTTGTCTAATATACGAAATGATGAGGTAGCGGTCAAACGTTAGAGTTAGTCATCAAAATAAGCTAAATAGATGTCAGAGACATCTGAATTCCTTGCCATCAAATTCATCAGGCATCCAATTCTAGCTTTCGAAACAATCTCGTCGATCGATTAGGTAAACAAACAGCTGGCCTCGCTAAAAGCCCGCCCGAAATCAAATAAAATGGTCGAGTTCGCAATTCGCTTGCTGGCCTTCGATGGTTTGCCTAGCATGGCACAGAATAAAATAGTACTTACCAACTTGCCAAAGTGCACATTTAGTGCACAAACTTTGCAATACTTTATAATACGACGAAAAACAAACAAATGCATTCAAAGACTAGTATTATGGGTGCTGGAACACTCATACAGAATCAGAAAATGTTCCAAGTGAAGGGAAATTGTACTTGCCCTGCGGTGCAAAAATCGCTAATTGATTCATATATACAGCTGCATTTATGTGGTATCTATTGCTTAAAATCTTTGCTACCAAATAAATTATTAAGTTATGAGCACGCTTGTTTAAAATGAAGGTGCATTAGGTTTGCCAGGATTGGAACAGAATTAAATAGTACAAATATTATCAAAGCATTCAAATAACTTTAATTAACAAAATGCTGTGGAATAATAAGTAATTTTTATAACTTATGTGCTAATAGTGGTACACTGAAAACGAAGGTTTACCTAGCATTGCACTGAATACAATATGACGTACTGATTTGCTGGTATAATAAGTGCACAAACATTATCAAAGCATTCAACATTTTAATACTTTGAGTATCGTAACTCTCTATGTTCTCACGAAGCGACGGGCTGAAAATATAGGTGCATTAGGTTTATCTAGCATGGGACTGAATAACATAGTACATAATGATTTGCCTGTCTAGTAGGTGCACAAATATTATCAAAGCACAAAAATAACATTGTTATACTTTGGGTATTGTAACTACTGCAGCAATAAACATATTCTTACGACATGACAGGGTGAAAATGTAGGTGCATTAGGTTTATCTAGCATGGCACAGAATAGAATAGTACCTAAGTACTGATTTTGCAGTCTAGTGGGTGCACAAACATTATCAAAGCACTCAAATAACTTTGTTATGCTATAGTATAATAACTTCGGTGGTAATAGCCGTGCTCCCGTGACACGGCACACTGAAAATGTAGGTGCATTAGATTTACCTCTCACACACACTCAGACACAGAATAAAAAGCTCTCAACTATTTAATAGGCACCATGGTATAGCTTAGCTTTTGTGGTAATAGTCAAATATTATCAAATGATTTTGACTTTGTAGTCGACTAGTTTCGGACAAATTAGTTTCTTCGTCAGGATGAGTCAGACGCGCGGAGGCAATCGCCTCCGCGTATCGCGGTCGGGCCTCGGCGCGTGACTCTAATTTGTCCGAAACTAGTCGACTACATAGTAAGTCATTGTAATATTTTGGATATTTTTTTTATCCTTGAACACATTATTTACCATCCGGTTAGATAGATTTGTTGTATAGATTGTGGTCAAACGCTAAAATAAATTACCTCAAAATATGTAGATGATGGCCTATGAAGATGGATATATCGCTCTCGCTACCGCATCATCGGTAAAATCCTGTTATTTTAGACTTCCAACTTGAAATGTTTGAAATTCCGTGAATTCGGTTCGGTAGTTTTGGATCGAGTTACAGACATTAAAAAACTATAGATTGCTTGATGGGATTCGAAGCAGGATAAGAAATGACCCAGTTTCACATTTGTTACTGCATCGAAGGTTTATTATTGCGACAATAAATACATTAATGTTAGGTGCGACGATTGCTTTTCGACGAGTTCTATATACACTGTCCCTAATTACCAAAATAAAACGGACTCAGCCAAACGTAGCCAAACGAAACACTACCTTCTGATATTTAGGTCATGCGGCAGACGCCCTAAATAATTGAAATCACCGAGGCCGGGATTAAGCTGATACTGGATTTTACTGCGACCTCTGGACGGATAGGTGACAAACATGAACTATGACGTAGGATGACCAAACGTCGAGATTAATATCAGGATTTTTCTTTTACTATTACTATAAAACGGTCTACAAACTTATTTGACAAGGAATTATACATCAAAGGAGCAATATAACAAAAACATATGCCAAGGACACGATAAACCTGCATAATACGGGTTTGATTGAGCCTGATGTTATCAGATTTCCAAAATTGATTGATATCAAGCGTAAGGATAAATTTGTTGCAGCCATAGAAGAAAATGGATACGATTAAGATATTTTTTCATTATACGTTACTGAAAAAGAGTGAATGTTTTAAAGCATCTCTGACAAAATGGCCGGCGTGCTGCATAATATCCGTCAAACGCCATTAATTTATGATTGACATACCTCCAGTTCGCTGGAAGCGATTCGTTTCTACGTTTATCATACGTACGGCGAATGAGTGGAACTCGCGTCTTTGTTCCCTGAACGGTATAATCTGGGAGTCTTCAAGTCTAGAGTGAATAGGTATCTTATAGGCAAGCATGGTACATCTTCGACCATCAAATCACTTTCCATCAGGCGATCAAATCCTTGTCTAACTAGCATGAAAAATGTCAGGAGATTTTACAAAGTCGAGTTTTTTTATTCAAGGTTTTCAACAGGCCTTTTCATGTATACTAATGGTTACCCCACCGTCTCGCCTGTATTATTATTTTCGCTAGGCATCCGTTGTCAGATCAGTTAGTTAAGAGAGGTACAGGTGATATGTGGAATAACATTTTAAATTGGATAGAAATGGTGCTCCTGTAAAAACTTTACAACATTTTCGTAATCATTTTTAATTATTTTTTATGCGTCCACATTCGACATTCGTTTACTTTTAACTAGCTGCTATAACTAGGACCCGAGAGAATAACGGGATAAAAGTAAAAGCCTGTGTATTTATCCAGAGTGTCAGCTACCTCAATACCAAATTTACCAAATTTATTTTCACCAAAATGTATCCAGACGTTTGAGTGTGAAGAAGTAATAAACATACAAACTCATTCACAAACTTTCGCCTTTATAACATTAGAGTGATGAAAAGTTGTTTCATCCTGTAACGTAAAACATATAAGTGAGTACAGACTGGGTGCATATCTCCGGAATTCTAATAGCCTATTACGTAAGCTCACTGCAGAGTTTTATTTATTTACGCCAGTCGCGCTGCCTCGCGCTGTTTTTTGTTACCGCTAGTGGGTTCAGTAACTTTTTAACTCAACTGTTGCGAAGCAAAATGGTTATGATTTTAACACCGTGTGTATGTAATGTAACCGTGTGTATGGTTCTTCTCGAGATGGCTGTAATTTTGCGAATCCGGCAATAGAATCATTAACTTTCATGAGTGCCTCTTTGGAGCCCATGTGAATAAACGATTTTGATTTGATTGAATCAACATATTATGTTCATCAGTTCCCTCACAGCGTCCAAACTTATCAACCGATCTCACAGCCCCACACTAAGTTCGATGACTTGTGTCGTGGGTGCCGGTAACATTCACATATACACACAATCACGACCAGAACCAGAAACACACATTTTTCTTGGGGAGGATATTTATGTTGCCGCCGGGAATTGAACTCGCTACCTACCCCTGCTTAGAAGGTGAACGCGCACCCAACAAAGCTAACGGGCAGTTCAAATACAGTACATATCGTTACATATCATTGACGATTCAGTTGACGCGGTGGGCAGGTGTTTGCCCTCTGCGCCGTGGGTTCTGGATTCGAATTCCGGTAGGGGAATTTTTTTTCCATTCCAAAGGGACATTTGTGTGTCTGGTTCTAGGTGTGATTATGTGCGTTATATGTAAATGTTGAATTAAATAATAATAATAATAATAATAATAACTTCAACTCTCCAGGTACCACAGACCAAGTTTTTGTAACACACATTAAATGTCATCATAAAGTATAACGTTAAACATTTTCAATAATTTGTCGCCATATCACATACCGGCAGTTATCCTTGAGAGACAGTCATTCTAGGCCTCGCGTTTACCATTATTGACCACATCGTCGTCACAGGAGAGATAGAACTGAAACGCTGGTCTATAATAGATAATAATTAAACGCAAGCAAAGCTAAAAAAACCGACTTCACCGCTTTATCTTCAGAACTTTGATCAGATTAGATGTACTAAACACGCATTATTGAAGATATTCCAAGAACTACTGATCTCTAATCTTGATCAAATTTCAATGGGACCAATTGGAAAGCAACATCTTTCAAACAAAAAAAAATTCAAAATCAGCTCACGTGGAACGTAGTTATGAGGTAACAAAAATAAAAATAAAAATTTAGTCGACTTGAGTACCTCCTCCTTTTTTGCGAAGTCGGTAAAAATCGAGAAATCATTTATTCCCCTGCATAAACATCATTCATCCAACTTCGAATAGTATCATCTGTTATGACGTATTTTATGTATGGAATGTATATTTATGATGCACAATTACCCTGGGGCAGTTGACAGTCGATTTTACCTAGATTACTATTTATGCTACTATTTTAGCCTTTCTTCTCTCTTTTTTTATATTTTACTAGCTGCGCCCCGCGGCTTAGCCCGCGTAAGTCCCGGACCAGCTAGAATTCGAGGTAAAAAAGTAGCCTATATCCTTTCTCAGGCTCTAAACTGTGTACCAAATTTCGTTTAAATCGGTTTAGTAGTTTTAGCGTGAAAGCGTAACAGACAGACAGACAGAGTTACTTTCGCATTTATAATATTATATATAAGTAAGGATTTATTTTACGAAATCCTCAGCCCTTAACTGGTAGGGGAAAGGCGTACAAAATGACATAGGCGGGTAAAATGACACACTTGTTTTTCTCCAAAACCACTGACATAATAGTATTCGCAATAGCCTTCAGAGGACCGCCTAGTAACAAATCACAACCTGTGTTGACGCCAGTTGCGTCCGTCTGACCGTGTGATGAGTATGCCTGTTTGTTTGATTTTTGCAGTCACGAGTTTTACGCAGATGGATTTTGTTTCTTCGCAAAAGTAAGTATTTTTTTACGTCAATTTATTTTTATTGACTTAAGTTTATAGTTATTTTACTAAATAACTCTGAGAATGTGTTGAAACCCAAAAATTGTTATTATATTTTCAGATATTGTTTTCTAATGTTTGAGGTTATAAAGTGGACAAAATGACATACCACTAGTTCGGGTAAAATGGCATAGTATGTCGTTTGACCCACCTATCTTTTTCTTCTTCAAAATAATTGTTTATTTGTTTGAGCATGCTGAAACAACAAACATCCTCATGCAACAAGATCGGGTAGAGCTCGAATAAGATATAACGGCAGCAAAAAACCTAATCATATCCTCATCAGGTCCATCTCAGGCGGAAGAAAGCAGTTTAACATCACTGATAGTTGAGAGTATATCAGCCGTAGACAACCCAAGGCAACTTTCAACGGCCCGATCTATTGACATAGCTGCTGCAATACCTGCGACTCCCACATCACCTAGGTTGATACTCCAAGGCATATATAACAATTTTCCAGTCAGCGTGCTATCTCCAGTGCCGAAAGAAATATATTCAATCCATCTGTTTCAAAGAAAAAAGCTAAAAATGTTTCAAAATCTTTGGAAATTAATTCCGCAGTGAAAATGATTTCTCTTACAAGCTTTCACTGAAGCTTTTAATGTGAACTCTGCAAGTATTGGACCGATTTTCAGTACTAATTTGGTATGCCATTTTGTCCACACCACGTATGTCATTTTACCCGCCTAGGGCGGACAAAACGGTTTTTATTAAAGATTTTTTAAATATTTAATATTTTTTATGTTTAAGTTGAATGGTCTCTGTGATAATTCAGTAGGTAATAAATCAAAGAATATGTAGCTACATAAAGAGTTCAAAATTTCCAATAAATAAAGATTTTATAACCGATTTTATAACTAGTATGTCATTTTGTACGCCTCTCCCCTACCACTAAAGGCATCGGCCACCTCCATACAAAAATTCATTAAAATTCAAAAAAACAAACACACTCACAAACTTTAGCTTTTATAAGTGTGAATTGTGATGTTAATCCACAACTAGCTCCAATCAACTATTCAATCAACAAGGTAATATAACGGTGTTACAAACAGCATCTATACAGCATCGAAACTTCCTCACTCGCGTTACTAGAGGTATTTTATAGCGCCTCTCTACAACTCTATTATTAACGGAGCGCAGACCTGCGGCAGTTTGCAGTCCATTTTGTCCAGAACGATGTATTTACTTTGTGATTTATTTGCGACAATCGTGTTTTATAAGAATGTTGTAAAGGAAATAAAATATAGTTCTCACAACAAGGACTTTGTTAAAAGAACTTCTTGTTATTGAAGTTATTGTAAATTCAGACAAAGAAAGTCGATTAAAAGTTCCGACTTAAAGTTTTAAAGATGATGCAAATGGCTTATCAGGAAATTGTCAGCTTTTACATATAAAGACTATATAATATTTATTTTTACCGGCTGTGTATTAACGAAAACTACCGAATAAAAAAAATGCACATTTCCTTTTCCACACACTATTTCATTTGTTTATTATATTCATTAGACTAATCAACTCCTAATGTACGTTTCTATTCTAAGTTATCTTAATATAGGTATACAACTAGTTGAGCCCCACGGCTTCGCCCGCGTATAAACTACATACATTCAAAATTGTATTTGATCGGTTAAGTAATTACGAAGATATGTGGTAACAAACATTCACACACACACAAAATTTCGCATTTATAATATTAGTAAAATATAATTCTTCTGTACGTGTGCTTGTCACCTTACTCCTCCTAAATGGCTGGACCGAATGGGATGAATTTTTGTGTGTATATTTCTATAGGTTCCTGGATGGTTTGAAAACACAATTGGACCCGGTAAGTAGCTGCTTTCGATGCCAATGTGTGTGCTTTTCCAGGGCGGGACGACGTCTGCCGGGCCCGCTAGTGTATATGTATATAAAATATTTGTACTGAAAATTGCATGCTAGGTTTGCCAAGTCGCTGTCCGCATTAATAATATATTTACCGTCCTGATAAACTACTACCTAAGGATCGTATGCAACGAGTCCCATTAACATCGACGCGTTCACACTGACAGCCCCACACTAAGTTCAGTGACTTGTATTTGGTGGCTGGAAATATTTACTTGACACATACTTTAGAACCAGAAAAACACATTTTCCTTGTAAAGAAAACTTGTTTTTTCTGGACCGGGAATCGAACCCGATACCCCTTGCTTAAAAGGCAGACGCAAGCAACTACGCCAGCGAGCAGTTATACAACAGGCTATATGCCTGAACAATTCTAATTAGTCCGTTAGTTAGAATATCAAAAAACTGACTTCAAAAAAGGTTCTTAATTCGACAGTATGCATGTTTTTAGTATTTATGTATTTTACGCAATATCTTTGCAATTATGAATCAATTTTGACGTTTTTTTTTCGTTTGGTAGATTATACTTTAGAGGTCCCATGTACATTTTATCGAAATCGATCAAGCCAAATCGACAACATAAACGGTGAAGTTTTTTTGACAATCTAACTGACAGACTATATCCTTTTTGGGTTCTGTACCCAAAAGGCAAAACGGGACCCTATTACTAAGACTCCGCTGTCCCTCCGTCTGTCACCATGCTGTATCTCATAAACCGTGATAGTTAGACAGTTAAAATTTTCACAGATGATGTATTTCTGTTGCCGCTATAACAACAAATACTAAAAAACAAAATAAAATAAAAATTTAAGGGAGCTCCCATACAAGAAACGTAATTTTTTTATCGTTTTTGCTCGGTATTGATAACGGCAACAAAAGAAGCTTGAAATATTCACAGATTATTAAGTTATAAATAAATAATTAAATAAAAAAAAATATATATAAAATTCCCATACAATAAAAGTGATTATATAACCTTAAGTATTCCAGTGTCCAAATATGAAAGCTTTAGTTTTTGTCGTTACTGAATACGAGTATTCTGATAAAAACTCACGCACATTTTGGATCATTAAATTAATATCAAAACAGGAATAAGCGTGAATTACGCGTTGTCGATGTCAAGATCGACATTTGTTTCGGCTTCATTCGGAAGCCTTCTTCAGGATGAGTGCGGAGCGCTCCCACCTCGCACTGCGAGCAGAGACGACATACTCTGTATAGATACAATTCAATCTAGACATCGACATCGCGTAAGCCACGCTAATACACGTTTTAATTTTAATTAAATACGACTTATTCTTAGCGATTCAAAAAAATTGCATGGCGTCTTAATGCGAGCGAAGCCGCCGGGCACATCTAGTCTACAATAATGCCGTGTAAATCGTGCTATGATTACATTGGTCATACAATTACCACCAATTAGGTGTATGTAAACTACAGGCCTCGTTAATTACAATATGCATTTAAACCGTCCAAGCGGTTTCCCATTAATTCCAGTTCATTTACTATGCTTTATTTGTTGGATATTTAATGCACGGATTCAGATTACAACACGCTTTGTATAAACAAGCAAAAATACAAAAAAATTACAAAACTCGACGACCTAAACAGTGAACTTACTTTTTTTAGTTGCACTTTTTCGTTAAAACGTCCTTTTATGTAGTTGTAAAAGAACGTAATCAAAGGTTTAATAAAAAATATTGAAAATTAAAATTTGAGAATGGTTTATAGCCAACTTTAAACAGTTAAAGATCCTAAATGATCATTCAAAATAAAGATGGTAAAAAAACCTAAAGATGATTTTCAATACATAGGTATTTAGGTTTTTATTCATTGAATAGTCAATGATACCTCATTTGAGACATTTAGTCGACTTATTTTTATTACAAGCTTTTAATTAACTTGCAATGTATGTATGTTTGTCCGGATGCAATCTTGCAACTCAATTTTGAAGCAGATATCTTCAACCGATTGAGCTGAAATTTTGCATTCACGTTTAGTTTGGATGACAATGTATGGTTAGCTGTGTGACGTCATTCTAAATCCAACATGGCGGTACACTTAAAATGGCAGACAAGTAATTTTTAATGCACTCCTACAAAATGAGTATCAAATAAACGGGCTTTCTGAGAATAACTCGAAAAATAAAGTGACGTCACTTTAAATCCAATGTAGCGAACTTCTAAAAGTTTGTGTTAAAAAAAAAAATTGTAACTAACTTAATTTTTCTTTCACAATATGGCGTCTGGCGGTCGCCATATCGAAATTAATCACTGTCATGTCTTTATGAAAATACATACACAATCATATGACTGGTATTACCCTACTTTGTATGTAACTGTTATTTATTTATTTGATATATTTGGTATTGTTTTGTTCTGAAGTTCGTTAAGTCATGAATATATGGGTTACGACTGAAAATCAGTTACTATTGTTAGACCTTTCTAACCATAGTCGTATGCTGAGTCGTGACCCATATTCATGACACTCAAAACATCACACTTATTTATTATATACTAGTTAAATTTGTCTTTGTTTATATATACTTATATTTTTGTTTTTTATTTATTTTGCTGCTTGTTTTTTTAGTGTAATGTTGTGTGTGTCATAAATAAATGTATTTTCTTTCTTTCTTTGCGTCTCGCAGTCGGGTAATAAAGCAATAAGTCAAAATAAAAAAAACCAGCTAACTGAAACTAAACGCTCTGCTATGTCACGTTGTGAAACTGACATTGAAAGCAAGCTAAGGAAGCAAAGAAAAGTAACAATAACTAATGGAGCTTCACTCGCATACATAATACTGATGATAATGGACTATCACAAAAGAATACCACGTCCATTTACTTTAAACTGGCGTTCTAAATTTAAATTTCGTCGGTCAAGCGGTTTCGTCGTGAAAAGGTATAACTACTATTACTAATTTAAACTGCTCGTAGATAAAGTTGGATGGCGTTTGCCTTCTAAGTAGGGATATCGGGTTCGATTACCGGCTGGAACACAATTTTTCTCTCCAAGGAAAATTTGTGTTTCTGGTTCTGGTTGTGTTTATGTGTGTAATGTGAATGTTTCCGGCACCCACGACACAAGTCATCAACTTAGTGTGGGGCTGAGTGTGAAAGCGTTTATGTTAAGCTTCAAATTTCTAAAGAAAAAATCTAAAATAAGCTACGTAGATGGATTATATGTATAACTTGAAAATAAACTAACACAATACTTACAACGTATTGTATGATCTATATAAAAATCTAAAGAGCTCTACTAAAGTTAATTATATTTTATATATTTAACTAGCTGCGCCCCGCGGCTTTGCCCGCGTACGTCCCGGACCAGCCAGAATTCGGGGTTAAAAAGTAGCCTATGTCCTTTCTCAGGCTCTAGACTATCTGTGTACCAAATTTCGTTTAAATCGGTTCAGTAGTTTTAGCGTGAAAGCGTAACAGACAGAAAGACAGAGTTACTTTCGCATTTATAATATTAAAGTAAGGATAAGTAAGGATAAGAACATTTTGGTTCATTATCTCTCATGTTGGAAAGTGGTGATGTGGTCTAGGGGGGTAAAGAAGATAGGTCTAGAATGTAACTGGCTCTCAAAATCTCAAATAACATATCTGCGAAACACTATTTCTACATTCACATCACAGGCATAACTTTATTTGTGGGAAAGATACAAAAGCAACTTTTATAAGTTTCTTTTGTTTAATAATTATTTATATAATTAAACGCAAGCAAAGCTTAAAACCCCGTCTTCTCCGCTGTATCTCGGAACTTTGATCAGATTAGATGTACTAAACACGCATTAATAACAATATTTCAAGTACCTACTAAAGATTAGATCTTGATCAACAAAAAAAAACAAAATCGGTTCGCGTAGAAAGAAGATATGAGATGAAACACATAAAAATACAGTCGACTTGAGTACCTCCTCCTTTTTTGTGAAGTCGGTAGATAAAATATAATTATTAAAGATAGAAAAACGCTCACAGTTCCACACTAAGTTCACAGACATGTATCGTGGGTGCAGGAAACATTCACATCACACACACAATCACACCAGAACCACAAACACAAATTTCTATTAGGAAGAAAACTTGTGTTTCCCCGATAATCGAACACGATACCCACTGTTTAGAAGGCAGACGCAAATGCAACTACGCCAACGCGCAATTTAAACTAGATTTTATAAAGTTTTGGCTTTTATTACCATAAAATGACCCCAACTCATCATACATTGTTTGCCAAAAAACGATTTTCACTGATCCCGCATTAAAAAAAAAGCATTAAAAAAACTAGGGCTAACTACATAGTCTACCATAACGTTGGCAATAGCATTTAATGCTTGGGAACAGATGCTTGAACTCGAAGTCTTAGACCGAAATAAATTCAGTATGTAGTTGAAATTCCACAAATACGCACGAAGCTATTTGCTTCCACGTTTATTATACGCACCGCTTAGGAATGGAATTCCTTGTTTGAATATGTTTCCTGATCAGTATAATCTGGATATCTTTAAGTCACGAGTGAACAGGTTTATTTTAGGCAAACATGCCTCATCGTCGATAGCATCATCGCTTACCATCGGTGAGATGAATTAATGAATAATAATATGTATTTAACAAAAGAGAGAAATACACTTTACAATGACAGTTTCAGTGAGCAACTAGGCATGGTACAGGCCAGTCTTGGGTACCCAGTATACTTGAGTAGAATTTACAGTCTGTACGGGAGGGAATCTATTTACATATTTAGTAAATCATACAAGTCATTAAAAATTCAAATTAAAATTATTTATAATTAAAATAAAAATTATTTGAAATTAAAATTAAAATAATTATTATTATCAGCATTATTATGTTATTATTATTAAAATTATAAAATTCTTACATTATTGCCGTTTAAATCTTACACCTGATTTGCTGTCTTCTCTGTGAGCTAAGCGAAAATATGTGCATATCGTATGTGAGAGTGTGTGTGTGAGTATGTATGTTGTGTGTGTATCTGCATGCCTGTGGCCAAGAGTGCGAGTTGGTGCTTGTTTGTGCTGATTATGGTCAAACGTTTGCCTTATCAAAATTTTAAAAAATGTTTTCATTTTATTTGGTCGAAGTTCGTGTTCTACAACTGTATTTCGCGTATTTCTCACTGCACGATTTGTGAAGTTACACCTTAAACTACTTCATCTAACCATCTTCCACTAAGGCCTAAGTTACCATTTCAGGAAAATCACCCGAAACTTCGGGAGCAATACTTAATTGAGGCTAAGTGTTAGCCATAATTTTGGGAAGTTTCTTCTCGCTCGTAAACAAAAACTTGGGTTGTCTTATTTATCTTCCGCATCTGCTTCTTAGCATGTGAAATGGACATGAAAAAATGTGCCTTTTACAAACGACATGTTGTATAATTTTGTTTAACTAACTTCAAAAAAAGGAACCGGTTCACGATTCGACTGTTTTTTTATGTTTGTTACCTTAGAACTTTTTTTCTAGCTAAATGCATTTTATTGTTTATTTTTATTTAGAAGGTTATGGTATCAAGTTGGTCCAATATAAAAAAATCTCTGATCACCCTTGATCAGATAAAACGGTTAAGTCGCTTTTTAGATTTTATTTATATAGCATTAGCCATGCTAGGCAGAACTATAGTGATAAATTTAGAAAGGAAAAATCATCGCTTTTTCCTTTCTAAATTTATCGCTTTTTAGAAACTTTGATTCCTTTAATATTATTATATAATGACAGTTCATGATATAATCATTTAAACAGAATTGATCCCGTTGGCTTGAGGCAAGTTAACTGCTCTTCTCAGCTCTCAATTAAAAGTGTTGTATTGTAAACACAGGGAACAATAGGTAGTTTATTAAAATCGACTATATTAATTTCTTATATTGGTTAAGTTAAAATCGGCTCTAAAGAGTATTAATAATATTTTTGGGGCCATCAGTAGTCGGGCTAATCAACCCACTCTTTACCGCAGCTTTACCTACGTCATTCAGTGAAAATATCATGCATTTAAAAATTACTCATTTAAGAAATATATTTTAATAAGACATTGATACTCTCATGAAAGAATTGAATTTAGATTAATTTAATACTTCTGCGCTCTGACTAACGGCTTTTAAACAAAAACAAACTTTAGAACTGCACCTCCTTCTTCCCTTAAATATTGTTTCTCTTTTACATTGTTAATTTAAACGTAAGCAAAGCTTAAGAAAATCTGACTTCACCGCTTTATCTTCGGAACCTTGATAAGATGTAATGTATTAAACACGCATTATTGTCGATAGCTCAAAAACTAGTGATCAAATCTTGAGCAAATTTAAATGGGACTATATGGAAATCACCAGCTTTGAAATAAAAAAATAATCATTAAAATCGGCTCACAACGAAAGAAGTTAATGAGGTAACTTTGAAGTCGGTTAATAACGAAAACATCGTCAAAGTAGTCTACAGAATACGCATTATTGAGGATAACTCAAAAACGACTAGTCAGATCTTGATCAAATTTAAATGGGACCAATTGGAAAGCAAAGTGGCCTTCTGTTTGCTAATTAAGTTATACTTTGTTGCATAGCTGTATGTTTTCAACCGACTTCAAAACGCGATATCTCTATGTATAGTTATATTATAATACACGTTAAATAATATTTTAGCTAAATATATAACGCCATTATAATTTTGTATTTAACATCAGCATCAGGCAATCCAAGAAGATACGTAATGAAATTAAAACCCAGCACAAGCCGGGTCTGAAAATCTAGCGTTAATTAAATTATCACGTTGTAAGTTTTAAATAAAATTCAAAGCTATGCATTATTTATTCTGTGCTTAAGCTCCCGCTGCCGTAAGTCAACAAGTGAAATACAGGGCATTTGCACCACTCAAAGCTTTTTAAAATTCGAATAAAACTCGTGTAAAACTAACTACATTCGTGCTGGGTTGTTTTTTGAAATAAAAAATGTACAGGGTAGGCTGCAGTGCGCAGTGGTCCATTTCTCGCGCTCTCGCTAACAGCTCAGTCGGTCTTTGGTACTCGTAGCTTGCGCCGAGTGCTCTCGACCTTTGCCTAAGCAGTAAGCGACACAGTTCCGCCAAAACCTACTGCCTCTTCGCGTGTTCTGTGGCTAATGATGACGTCACTGTGATAAACAAAGTGAAATGTGCGGTTGATTTTCAAGAGGAGAGATGATCAAGAAATCTTGCCAGGGATTGTTTCTAAGCTTCGTTTCTATCTCCTTCTGCTGTCAGATTACTGAAACTATCGCAAAAGGCGCGAGCCGGTTTATAGGTGAGTTGTTGATTGCTTAGTAATTAATATTTATTAGTTTGCATTCAATATTATTTGAGTTAATTCGATATATCTCTCGGAAAATGGGTCGTATCTGTAGACAATGTGGTAGGTATAGTTAAAGTTGATATAGAGCAAGTTTATCTTTTTGAGTGAATTTAAAACTTGGTTTTACAAATACTTGGTATTTTGAACGTTGTACTTTTTTGGAAATTTTGTGACGTTTGCAGTGATGTGCTTGAAGATTTTGTATCATAATAATACCTTTACCTTGTAAATTAGAGAGTTTAGATTTTTTACTCAACCATGCAAAACCATTCTTACACACTTTTCTGTGCCCTACGGCTTCACCCGCGTTAATTTCAATTCAAGTTGAAAAATTGTTTTTTTTCTCAATGAATACTAACGTAATCAATCAGTGACGAATTCACACTCATATCTACACTCAAAGTTCAAAAACTTGTATCGTAGATTTCGGAAATAATATTAAATCACACCCAGAACCAGAAGCATAAGCACAAAGCACAAAATGTCCCTTGGCAAGTAAAATTAGGATCCTGTCGGGCATCGAATTCACCACGGCGCAGAGGGCACAGATTTGCCCACTGCGCCAACTGCAGGGTCGGTGAACAAGGTTAAAATAAGAAACAAACGTCTTGAAGTAAAACCAATACAGTTTTTAACTAATAAATCTTCTGAGGAGACATCCAGACAATGATAAACCTTTATTTACTAAGGAATTTACAAACGCTGGTAGGTATTTGATAGTATTTCTTTTCTATAATCAAATGCCATCTTCATAATCCAAGTAAAAGTATTGGAGAGAATATTGAAAACAAATATTGAAGACAAATTGATCCGATGTATTTTCTTTGGATGGATTATCTAATAAAAGAAGACAGCTTTGACAGTTCGTACTATAACGAAATTCGTACATTTTCTTTTTTGATAAATTTATTTATTCCTGGATGCCTGGCTTACTTTTTGCTGGTAAAGGCATGCAGAAATTTCGCTATTTAAGACCACAGCTTGCCTGCAATTTCATAAAAACAAAATTAACTGAAATAAAAATATATTTACATAAAATCAATTAATAGAGTTGGCATATTGAATACGATAATTAGTATAAGATTTTCTGTAAAGCGTTTACATCGCTTCCTACCGTTAAAATTAGAGTAGTCCTAGTTAACTGGACCATATTTTCGCCATAATATAATTCGACATATTAAAAAAAACATAAACGCTTACACACTCACAGCCCAACACTAAGTTCGATGACTTTTATTGTGGGTGTCGGAAACATTCACATAATACACACAATCACAACTAGAACCGGAATCACAATTTTTCCTTGGGGAGAAACTTTTGTTCCCGCCGGGAATCGAACCCGATACCCCTGCTTAGAAGGCGAACGCTCATCCAACTTAGCCAACGGGCAGTTTTTACCACATTTACAACGCATCCACACACCACTCAGCACCCTCCCATATTTCAGGTGGAAACGCAGCTATGACTTTTATATGACTGAAACCGCGAGGCGCTACTAATAACATACCTCGACCTTCTCTTACTTACGCTCATAATCTTCTAAGCTTATTTACTTAGATAAGCCAATAAATAAATAAACAATATGTTGGCCCGATGTTCCTCCTAATCTCCTAAGTGGATGATAGTTAATTGAGGAAATCCACGCCACCGAATAATTCAGTATAGTTAGTCTACGTACGTACTTACGTAGCACATAACTTCTATCAAATTTATCTCTTTCTCGATTCTTTTTCATCGTATTTTCATAAACTTCTGCGTAACAGCTGGGATCCAGGGTTTCGCGAATAGTGATTATTCAAAAGACGGCATAATGGCGCAATACCAAAATATATATTAATCTAATGTCTACAAGGAACATATTTTTAAAAAGCTTAAAGCAATGGTAAATAGATAAAGGTTTATAAAATTTAGATGAATATTTTGAGTACACGAAATTTTATAGGCTTAAGTAGAGGTACGCACGAGATATTGTTTAGAATATTCCTTGTCTATTGTACATGTTATTATTTGAAATGAAATATATTAATATGACATATTTACAAGATAAACAAACATACAATAGACGACAAAAACAGCTTACAAAGGTAATTAAACATAACAAAAATAAAAAACAAAAGGGTCCGTGACTCAGCATTTTTGCCAAGTGTAACACTAGGCGCTGATATTTAGTTATTTCGTTTTAAAAGTTTTTTAAGTAAGATAATATATTATTGTCCGGAAAGTTCAAAATGTTGATACTTATGTCAAAAATTTACAATCTAAAGTTATACACAACTAGCGATCCGCCCCGGCTTCGCCCGGGTGTGATAAATGAAGAACCGCTCGACCGATTTTGTGCAAACTTCACATAAACCATCTACTAAATAGTCCAAACAAAGCCTAAACATTTGGTTTGGATAGGTGAGCCCGTTCTTGAGTTATAAAATTAAAACGAAAAGTGGCATTGATTTTTATATATATAGATAGAGATAAAGTTTTCTATTAGTAAGCCTATCTGCATAGCTTACATTTTTGAGAGTGTGCCTAATACACATAAGTTAATTTATCTTTACTTTTTACCATTTAACAACAAGAAAAACTATCATACATCATCCATTTATAGTTGACATACCGAGTTCGCTTGAAGCGATTCGCTTATACGTTCATTATCAGTGAAGGAATGGCACACATTGCCTACATCTTTATTTACCGAACGGTATTATCTAGAAGTCTTCGAAATTCAAATTCAAAATCGTTTATTCTCATGGACCCCAAAGAGGCACTCATGAATCTTCTATGCAAGCTTTCTGTATATACAAAATACAATGTGATGCAAGCATGTTAAATTTTGCACCGCATAGTTACTTTCTTTGTGTCTTATTCTATCCCGATTTTTTTCCAGGCACCTGTCTACTATAAATTAAGTACTGCTTGCACATCACTTGCTGCATGACTTGTTTGATGTATTGATCTCGACTTTATGGTAGTTAAACGCTACGATCTTTTAAAGCACGTTATGTCTAGATTGGGGCAGATATATAGCCAGCTAAGTTATTTATTTTCTATAAAAAACTTAGCTGGCTATATGTCTGCCTATAAAGACGCGGGCAATGTGTTCCACTCCTTCACAGATAATGAACGTAGAAGCGAATTCCTTCAAGCGAACTCGGTATGTCAACCATAAATTGATGACGTTTGACAGTTTGTCTTGTTGTCAAATGGTTAAAAGATATCAGAAGATAGGCTATCGTTTTACTACTCACCTGATAATTTGTGATGTGGTCTAGGCTGGTAAACACTCTAGACCTAGAAATACTGGTTCTCAAGGTTAACTCTTGAAACACCTTTTTCAGTGTTTATGACGACAGATTTTCTATTTAGATTTCAAGGATAGCTGCTGGAAGGCCGTTTGATAATTAGCGACAGATTGTTGTACTTGAGGGTGGTTAACAACTACCTATTATTCAAGTATAAGCTACCAGCCCCCCGATTACCTATCTTTGTTGCAAACGGTTTCAATACAAAATTGACAAAACTCCTAAGAAATAAGGTTCATTTTTGCTTAATTTTAATTGAAACCGCGTGCAACAAAGATACGTAATAGGGGGTCAGGTGACTATTGAGAGAATTGCCCTAAAACTATACAAGGGATAACTGGTCCCAGTTCAGTAAAGGACGAGTTTCCACCCTACCCTCGATTTCGATCCAGGTGTCGTTGATGGTTTCGTCTTATTTACGCAACTTTTAATTGGAGAAACTTTCGTCGTAAATAACACTTTCTTGATTAATATTGCAAATACGTGATAAATTGTCTATGAGGCCGATCGTACCTGTTGCTTTTTGCTTAAGGTCCTTGGAATACTGACTTTATTGTTAAGGAGGAACAATGCTTAGATATGCTTAGAATTTATGAGTATAGGTACTTTAGCGACTGGAGTATTTAGCTCCATAATACCCTCTAACTTTCTTAGTAACTGTTTAATAATTGAAACTGTTTGCGTAATTAGTTTTTTTATGCTGATTAGGCAAGCATTTGACCACTATCTCACCTGATGGAAAGTGATGATGCGACTGAAGATATGACATGCTTGCCTAGAAGATACGTTTTCACTTTTGACTTGAAGACTCTCAGATTATACCCCTCGGGGAATGAATTCCACTCCTTAGCAAAAAAACGCTTCGAGCGAACTGAAGGCAACCATAAAGGGATGATGTTAGACAGTTTGTGTGGTTTTTAGATGGTAAAATGGGCATGGTGGAATCCAAAACCGGACAAACTGTCAAACGTCATACCTTTATGGTTGCCATACCTCCAGTTCGCTCGAAGCGTTTTTTAGACTTGCGACCATACGTCTGTGACTGAGGCTCTGCAATCTGGACTCAACTAGCATATTTTAGCCAATGAGTATTTTTGCTCGTCGGTCAATAGACTCAAGATCTTCGAGCTGGTGGATCAATATTGCACATCTGCCTTCTAATCAGTGGGTATCGGTTTCAATTCAGGCTGGAAACAAGTTTTATTCCCAAATGCAATTTGTGTTTCTGGTTCTGGGTGTGATTTTTGTGTGTGGTGTGAATGTTTCCGGCAGAATTGTTTAAGAATTCCTACTTGGAGCTAATCATGCTTACCATAAATATGCATTGCCATTGAAACTGAACTGACATGTAAAAATTCTGCTCCGCGAGATAAGAAGAAGTAATCTATTTATCTAATACCTTAAACGAGCAATTCTTGTATATGTGTTTATATATAATTTGAAACTCAGAATCAGCTCCAAAGATTTTCATGAAATATTCTGAAATATGAAATTCATAGTAAGCAGAGGGTTACGGGGGCGATAAATCGATCTAGCTAGGTCTCTTTTTAGAAAACGTCGTTTTATCCATGTATTCAGGCAATAAAAAACTGCGACAATGTCATTTAAATACAAGGTATATAGCTCAGGTGGGAAATCGGGCGGTCCCGAAACCAGAAGATCCCGGTTAGGGTCCAGAAGATCATTTACTTCAAATTATTTTTTAATATTATTTTTTTACCAACTGGTCATCCAGGTACTTTTAATTAAGCTTGCAAGATTTGACCTAAACAAATGGTAAGGTACTTAAATAATAACAAGCATGCTACATCTTAGGCCGCATCATCATTTTCCATCAGGTGACATCGTGGTCAAATGCTTGCCTATCAGACATAAAAAAAATGGTAAACAAGTAATACTTAAATGTTTTTTCAAAATCATGCAATAAAACACTACTTATAAGTTATATAACCTGAAATCTTGATAAAATGACTGCAAACGAGCCCAAACTCGATTGGTTTATCTTGTTTAGTTCAGAAGTTCCTGTGGCCATCTTCCGTTTCCATCATCAGACCAGCTCCATGGTATCATATCATTGTATTGCCACCGAAGATACATAAGTACACCAAATTAGAGTCCAATCGTACATCGGGAATTGTGCACTACTTACCAATGACGGTATATACTTCTATGATATATTACATTATGATTTGATAACGACACGCTGGCTGTGGGACAAAATACAATAGAATAAACTGCAAACGTCATATCCAATATCAATGCTGGAAACCGAAACACGATACAAACATTTTCTTTTCATCTGGATATGTCGCTCAACTATGACAAGCAACCGGATTTGAGCTATTCAGTCATTTCCATGTGAAAATGTAAGCAAATGAACCTTGATATAGACAGCAATTTCGAATGCAATCAAGTCAGTGAACGGTGTAGATTTACTAGACATGTGAGGGTCAACTATACTGAGCCTATCGAGGCCATATCTGTGTATGAATAGCACAAAGTTTCAAGGATTTTCAGCTTTTCCTAACTTCTCGAATATATCGTCGCGTTCTTTTTATATTCCAGTTCCGGAACCGATATCCGACCTTCGTGAGGCTTATGATACAAAAGGCTATTTAAGGGTATTTAATTGAGGGGTTTAGAGGGGACAAAGCTTTTTCATACGGCTTAGTGATGAGGTCATTAAGATGGATGACTCGAGATTATTGAAAATTGAGACGTTTGGGTATGTATAGAAAGCACAATGAAGATTATCAGTTAACTTTACCTTTTTATGAATGTTATTGGAATATCTAAAGCGATAGTTATTATCTTGCTTGCTTTTTTATAAACTTTTATTTAGTTTCATTTATCACGTTGTCTATATGTCGGTCTGTAGTCTAGTCTTGCAAGCTAAATTAAACCCACTTCCCGATGTCCGATTGGACTCAACTTCGGTGTACTTAGGTATGTCTTTGGTGACAATACAATGATATGGTACCATGGAGCTGGTCTGATGATGGAGACGGAAGAAGGCCATAAAAACTTCTGAAGTAAGCAAGATAAACCCATCGAGTTTAGGCTCGTCTGATTTGTCTTGACAAGTTCTCTAGTTGTCTAACTTTTCAGTCCTTTTTTATTTACAACTGGCAAAAGCATGATTTTAGAAACGTTTAAATCTACTACATGTTAGATATTATCTCCATTAAAATTTGACGCCTGCCATAGGCTCTGCTATCTTTGTTTTTATGATAGATAGGTAAGCATTTGGCCTCTAACTCAACTGATAGAAAGTTAACATGCGGCTGAAGATGAAGCAGTCTTACTTGTCAATCATATATGGATGACGTTGGTCTGTTCGTCTTGTGGTCCGATTATAATTTATAATCGATTTATAATTCCCCAATTGATTTCCCTTTGCCCTTTCTATAGAAAGGGCACAAGGGAATCAACTGGTGTAATTCGAGTGCAGACTCTCCGACTTATATCTGTGTATTCCGCTTTAAGTGAAACACCAACAAACCGATAAGTATATCGTAACATCGTGCTTCGATTTTACAAGCGATAGGAGACTGAGAAATAGGTTCACTTCGGCATAATAGATTGCAACGAGGGAACGTCAAATAACCAACATTGAACGATCGATCAACCAGCTGTTACTTGGTTATGAAAGGTTTGCCAGTTTAAAATGAACAAGAGACAAGAAAACGCACCCAGTATTCTGGGCACTTTTCCTTCAAGTGGTTTACAATATTTTTTTGTACTATTTGTTTTATTTGATTTGATGGACAAAGTAAGGAACATTGTGATAAGAAAAGATTGCGGCGTGGTAGAAGATTTAATGACATAGATTAAGAAAGGGATGCTTAGATGGTTTGGACATGTAGAGAGGATGGACGAGTGTACGATAACAGATTAACGAAGCAGATTTATATGGCGGGTGTGAATGGGCAAGTTGGGGTCAATCTAGGCGAATGTATTTTTTTTTTTGCACGGCCCCACACGTCTGTGCTTGATGAGCTAGTTCACCCCTCTATGGGGGCAGTGGCCCGTTTTGTACTCGGGCCTACCGCCGGGGCAAGAAAGTGACTATCTTGCCCCACCGGTCTGCTCACGGGGGGGTTTCTAGTGGGTTCGAGCCCCACATACCCCTTTCCTTTACCCCTGGGAAAGAAGGGCTTCGCTAGGCATCCTCCCCCCCCCAAAAGCAGGTGCAGAGATGTAGTCTCTGCCCACCCCAATGGGAAAGAGGCGTGACTATATGTATTTGTTTTATTGTTATTTTAGTTTTTAATTTGTATATTATTGTAACTTTATTTATGACTAAATTAAAACATATAGACCGAGACAAGAGAACGTAAATGTTTTTAAAATAACCTTATGGATACAAAAAATAATAGATTAAAGTAGTTTTTTTTTATCTAGCATAAAAAAACTTACTTTCATCTATTATTTTAAGGAAGCATTTGACCGCTATCTCAACTGATGGAAAGTAATGATGCGGCCGAAGATGGGACATTCTTGCCTAATAAGACTTTTGACTACTATATCTAAATATATATAACTCAAAGGTGGAACTTTAACTCAAAGGACTGACTGACTGACATAGTGATCTATCAACGCACAGCCCAAACCACTGGACGGATCGGGCTGAAATTTGGCATGCAGGTAGATGTTACGACGGAGGCATCCGCTAAGAAAGGATTTTGATTAATTCTACCCCTAAGGGGATAAAATAGGGGATGAAAGTTTGTTGTACTTCTTAACGCGAGCGAAGCCGCGGGCAAAAGCTAGTACCTATATATATACATAGCATAACATACATACTAGCAAGATTCTCACTCCTCTGATAACCAATCGCACGGAATGCTTTCTATGTCGGTTCAGGATTAGTTAATGGAAGCAATGTATACAATTATATTTAAATTTATAAGTACTAACATAATGATTATTATTTTGATTAAAATTATGATTTAAATTGATATATTATGATTAATGAAGCATGTCGTCCTCCTCTGATCTAAATTGTTGTGCCCAACAGGGTCTCTAATATACTGTCATTTATTTCTACCACATATCTACATTAAAATTTAGAGAATGCAATAAAGATTTGAATTTGAATTTATTTTAAGTTCTATGTTACTAACAAATGGATCGTCATCCAAAACAAATATACTTTGATTTGATTTGATTAATAAAACTAACCTCCAGTTCTTTTTAGATCATAAGCTCATTTGGATTTTTACAAATGTAGAACACTTTCCCAAAATGTGCTCTCATAACTTAAATATTTATAGACGCAGCCATCCAATTTGCAAAATACTCAACACTGTGACCTAAAGCTCTCAGCTAAAACTTCGCTCGGTTTAATTGCCTATGAATCTGACACACAAACTGCACAAGGTCAGTCCGAACACAAATAGATAAAGCTCCGACAATAAGCGAATTCAGCTCTAAACGAATTGAAAACAATCAACTGATTGCTAAAAGTTTTGAACGGGTACGTCAGCAGTGAAAAACTGTTTTCGAAGCTAATATTTGTATCGGGAAACAATTTTGGGGCTTCACGTGCCGCTGTAAACTCCAAATCCAAATATTGTGGGGCTAAGCGAGTTTGGCATATTTTATATCCTCTTTGTTTTATAAATAAAATAGAATCATACGTCAATTCAAAAACGTATCGTAACATGAAAAGGTCGATCTATTCACGGATAGCATTGGCAAGTTTAAAAAGTCTATAGAATCTCTGTGATACAAATGTTATACATTTTACTTTATTTTATTGTTGTATTTAGGATATATTGTTTAAATAATATTAATGTTACAGTTTTATCCAATTCAATTTATTTTTAAATGACTTATGATTTTTATAGGATTTAATACGAAATAACTATAAAATACTATTAACTATTATTTTATTAGCAATCAAATTTATAAGGAAGTCAATTGTTACTTGCTCTAAATTAATGTGCATGCAGTCTTCAATTCCTGTATTCCTGTAATTGTAATGTCACTAACCTTTTTCACAGTAACATGTTAATGTAACGGTGTTCATTGTGTTGGTGATCAATAAATAAATAAATTGGAGAATCCAAATTCTATCAGGTGGTAAACGTTTTCTACTTATCCACCGCTTTTGCCATACAGTCGCACATACACAGAGTTCTTTTAATTCTAAATGATGACACTGCGCAAGCAAGAGTCGCAAGCGTGCTCCATCGTTGATCGCAGCATCCATATATTTACTAATTTTTTTGAGCTTTACTTGCTGTCTGTACTTAATAATTTTCTCCTGGAGCGCAGTGGAATAAATGTACTGGCTTATATTATTTTAATCAAAAGTCTAGAATTAGTGCTTGTGGAGCGTTGTCCACTATTTTGTGGAGCACAGTGGCATAACCCCACTTAACATCATTGGTCACATGATTGCCTATCATAGATGTAAACAATAGTTGCTAGTGAAACAATTTAAATGATCGTGGTCACTAGAGTTACCAAGTATGTGTGCACGAGCATATATGAGCGTGTTCATTAGTTAAGAAAGCTTATTATAAAGCGAATGACTATATTATTGACAAGGATGCATGGAGCCAAACTGCACAAGCGCTTTCTGGCTATTACATGCTATAGATATACCTAGGTTAATATAATTTATGTATAAGTCATTTAAGAGTATTTTTCAAAATAATAAAAAGTTGTGCCGGGTCTCTTGCTAGGTTCTTTTCGAGATGGCTGAGATTTTGTGACTTTCATGAGTGTCTCTTTGGGCCCATGTGTATAAACGATTTTAAATTTAAATTTGAATGGTCGATGAGGTTCAGCAATTGTTTATTTGACAAATAATGACAAAGAGTCAAATAACATTGTTCGTCACGCAAAATACTTCTTAACGTCATAGCGCACATTAATTGATGAGAATAGCAGATTGGAGTTTTGCCGCGAAAGTGGAAAAATGGCGTTGTTGATTTTGTATAATTTTCCAAAACCTGCGATTTTTGGAGAGTTAATGTGTAATAATAGTATACTATTAACCCTTAATACTTAGTAAAAGTGCATACCAAAGTGTGAAAAACGTGATTTTCGCCTTTGCTCCAAAACTCCAATGAAAGTTCTGGTAAAGTTTCTAGCATGTTACTGGGGGCATGACTTGACTATGACTGGACTGAGTCTTACCTACTTGACTTTGACTGTGACTTGTGACTGGGACTTTTAATTTAAAATACACTTGAAATATATTGTTACTTGACACTGGCTAAATGCAGAAGATTGCGAAGCCAAATAAAACAAAAGCAAATTGTTAGCAACATCCTTTCTCTGGATGGATGCATATCACTTTTTACATAATATTTCTCTTGATTATGTATTATACTTTTTTATGTACGATAGGCAACCATTTGACCACTATCTCCCCTATTTTACGAATGATGGGGCTAAAGATATAGCATGCCTTCCTAGACGATACCTATTCACGCTTGCCTCAAAGTCTCCTAGATAAAACCTTTAAAAGAATAAAGACGAGGGCCACTCCTTTGCAGTACTCATAAAAAAAGCGAATTCGAGGTGTGTAATAACCATAAATGGATGACGTTTGACAGTTAGTCTTGTTGTTAGGTGCTGAACTAATTTATCAATTTTTTTTTTTGCATGACCGACTCTATTAACCAGAAACTCTGCACAAAAATACCCAACATTGCATTAAATAGGACCCAATTTCATGCTAAATGCAAAATTAAATACACATGACTAAGTACTTGTTGTACGTGACAGCTATATTAATTTTGTGGTGACAGCTATACAATTTTAACAGTTGCGGCCAGTTTAAGCACCTATAAAACTTTAATGATCCATTATATTTGCATACACGCATATACCGTAACGTAGTCGAGAGCAAAAAGTGATTTTATGCGCGTTTGAAACGCAATAAATAAAGTTAATATTGAAATATATTTGGCTGGAGCGCAGCTTAACTTTTGGCTGGTGGTAGCGCGACGTGAATTCCTGCTAAAACGGGGATCTATAGATGAGGTTACAGTACTGAAGCTTAGCAAAATGCTAAGCTTAAGTAAGTAAGTAAAAGAACCAAGCCTAAGTCAACACTCGTTTTGTTTACCATTAAATGATAAACGACTGGACGTAGTACCTATTGTGAAATGCATGCAAAAATAAACACAAACCTAAAATAATAACACATTCATTAATCTTTAATTAAGGTATTAGTTCAAGTTATTTATATTAGTCTATTTACTGTCTTGTTTTAGCGGCACGTACTCGTATATGTAAATTAATTATTTTAGGAGTAAGTTTACTTACCAAATTAATTATAAATTCTTTTTTATTCAAATACTTTATTTTTAATACAGAAAACAGAAATAAACAATAATAACAACAGTGGTAATATAATAGAATCGATTCTGCAATCCTACAATGGGTTATGCCACTGCGCTTCACGGCTATTGTAATTTGTGTACACAGCATGCTAAATAGATAATAGTGCAATAAAAGAAAATATGTCAACATTCTATTACATAAACTTTTTAAATACAAATTAGAAAATTAAATTATCAATATTATTATTAATTAATTTATTATTTAAGATTCTTATAATATCTCATTCTTAATACTTAATACAAGCTTTGGTAATATTGCACTAAGAACTATCTATTTAGATACCTCGACGTTTCATTCGATGTGATCCCGATTAAGGTACCTTATCTATGACAAAACGCGAGGGTTTAAAAGTTATAAGTACTGTTGAAACTTTTATTATTTTTAATTTGTTATACATGTATATTATAAAGCAAATAAAATAATTATATATATTGCTATAATTGTATTCAAAGCTGTTTCCGGATTTAAAATTAAAGGTCAAAAAAACATTATATATATACATACCACTGGATTGAACGAGATTTCGTTTCGTAGGGTAAGCAGGGGTAAGTAGGACCTTATGCAACGTTATAGTCTTTTTTAACCCTCAACAACCTCTCGGCTATTTTGTGAGTTTCGCTTAGTAGCACATATAGCTATCAAAAATAAAAATCAAAATCGTTTATTCACATGGGCCCCAAAGAGGCACTCGTGAAAGTTAATGAATCTATTGCCAGATTCACAAAATTACAGCCATCTCAAGAAGAACCTGGCAAGAAACTCGGCGGCGCGTTTTTTTTTTCATTCATTTTTTTTAAAAACATTCTTAATTTCTAATACATAATTTTCTTAAGCTAAGCTAATTATGCTTCACACCTACTCAGGAATACCTAAATATTAGCTTGCTACTATGTATCTTGGTTTCCTCAAGCACTGTATAACACTGTGCAGGTTCGCTGAAGCCTGTAAGAGTACGATAGTACTCCCAATCCGGGTGTTTGCGGTATCTCTACATATTTAAAATGCGGGGTAACTTTGTACCTATGCCCGTTCGGTCAGGGATTAAAATAACTGAGGCGCTATAAAGCCTGAGTAATTGTATGTACGTTTTATAGCTTTGGTGGACCTTTACAGTGTCGAAAAGTTAACATACGAGTATGAGATGTGGCTTGAACGTGCGTTAAAATCTGTGTATGTGTGGGTAATGTGATCGAAACGTAAAGAACAATAGTAGACTAGGTTAAATTGAGATTTATAGGAACGTTTATGTAAAGAAAATAATGGAATTCCTTGTCTGAGTCTGTGTTCCCTGATAAAAACAATATGGAAGCATATAAGTGGCGAGTGAATAGGCATCTTCTGGGCAAATGTGCTCCAACGTCAACCGCATTCACTCACAATCAGGTGAGATAACGGTCATACGTTTACCTATCTTTAATCAAATAAAAGAAATGTATTATTATTAAGCTATTTATTTATTTGCAAGCTTACCAACTTAGATTTCATCATGTGAACGTCGAGGCTATCCATCTCCTTGACGTTACAAACTTAGTGAGAAGACTCAAAAAAACTGTTGTAGTGACTGTAGTGTTAGTGTTTATCAGTGTAATGTATAGTGAAAGTGATGCAAAAGAACACATGAACAGTGTCGTAATAGAGACAATAAGAAATGGGTTAACAAAATCATAGCGACTTACGTTAAAAAGATCATTATTAATATAACTATTACGTAATAGTTAAAATTAAAGCAAAATTACTGATTTGTCATATTATGGTTATATTGTAATTTGGGAACTTGGCTGAATTGATAACTTTGTAAGAAACTTGAGGGGCAAAGCTTGCTATCTTTACAAATAATATAATATATCTATAAAAGAGAAATTTCTTTTATAAAGTAGTAAAATATACTCAATCGATGTGTGTCGCTCTAAAATCAAGCAATCCGTTGCAGTATCATCCCTCCTCCCGTTGTTTATAAATTAAGACTGGAAATTTAAAACAGTGTAGCCATTAGAAAGAACTTTCGACAAACAAAGATCGATTGTGCCCATCAATAACTGTACTTCTAGCTGAAACGAGATAAACGAGCTACAAATGCATTTCAGCATCATTGGTCGTCAATAACTGTCTTAACAATCAAAATATATTTCGATTTCAGCAACATTGCTCCGAGCCTTCATATCAGCGTTTTTAACATTTATTGACACATCATTTTGTTCTATCCTAACGTAAAAAATATCTTTAATGTAAAATATATAATATACATATACATTTTTGATATGTATATTACTTACTTTTTTCTTTTTATTACTACTTATTTCTTTATAATTCAAGCAACTAGGTGACGTATTATTTATTATCCGGACAAGTTTTTGTATAGAGGTTTATCTATAAATCTATGGTTTTTATAATAATATAGATATATACATAATAAGATACAAGTTATAAAAAGAAAGGTTAAAGATGCTTTAGACGATCTTTAATGTTCGGTAAAGTTCCCAAAATGCTTGCTGCATTACCACGCTGTATAGCAAGGCTTATCCTCTGCCCCAAATACAAACCAGCATTTTGGTCATGTGCCGAATCAATCAGTCTCTTAGACAAATCTTTGAAAATTTCTAATGCACCCGGTCCCCATGGGCCTAGCGTTTCAACCGTTTTTTAGCAACGGTATATAAACAAAAAAAAATTCTGAATTTGTAATTTTTTACAATTATTCCATTTTAGATTGATTTCTTTTCGAGATTTCTTTGTTCTTACCTTATTTAATAATGTTTGCACACCGAAGACGGTAGAATATTTTGGACGTTTTAATTATATTTAAGACCTGTACTGCACAATATTGTTATATATAAAACAAAACGCATTCACACTCACAGCCCCACTAAGTTCAAAGACTTGTATCGTGGTTGCCGGAAACATTCACATCACACACACATTACACCCAGAACCAGAAGCAAAATTTCCCTTGGAAAGGAATTTGTGCTCCTGCAGGGAATCGAACCCAGAAGCCACGGCGCAGAGGGCGGAGACCTGTCCACTGCGCCAACTGGGTCGTCAAAACATACTAACATTCCATTTATTTTTTCAACACATTACTGGTTTCCTAACTTAAAGGTTTTTCCCTTTAAGCCTGTATGTGGGAACCCGTATTAAAGAATCATTTCACTGTCCGCCAATCATTCTTTCTGACAAGACCCATTTACTCAGTAACACGTAGAGGAGGTATTGAGATGAATTGAATATCTTACTTAGGCATACGCTCTCTTGATGCCGTAAAAAATATGCGGCCATTTATGCCAATGGAACTGTCAGTTCCAAATAAATCAAAACCTATACAATACTAGCCGTGCACCGCAGCTTCTCCCGCGTTAAGTATGCTGCCTATTATAGCCTATGTCTTATTTTGGAACCTAAACTATCTACATTCTAAATTTCATCAAAATTGGTTTATTCGTTACGGAGATTACCAATTACTGAAACAAAACAGTTTACTATTAAACGCGAACATGACATTATACGTATCGTTACACAAAAAATAAATAAAGTAAATACCCACTTACGTAACAAAAATACAAAATTTGAGTATACATCCGAACAAAGACAATAATAAGAATAGTGTAAATTATTTCAACAATAGAGTCTAATTATCAAATAAATCGCTACTAAGCAGACGCCTCGCCGTTTTAATAATTAGTAGGATAGGAAGTAGGATTTCCCATTGACATGGATCGTGAAATTTGCAAGAAGCAAGATCACAGCGCAAAATGGAAATTGATAAATTGTAGAAGAAACAACAGTAAAAATACTTCAAGATTCGATGGCCGTGATGAACCAACTATCTATGTACGGAGCCTTCCTACTCGTCCGATTTAAATCAAAGTTGTTCACTTTCTCACTATCTATCTATATCTATACTTATATATAAAACAATGTCGGTTTCGTTTCACCATTTATAACTTAAAAGAACTGCTGATTTTTGATTAGTTGGATTTGGCTCCGCCCCGAATAGCAGAATAAATATTATTAAAAAATTATGAAAAAAAAACATTTTCTAAAAAACTAAAAAAACTCATTCATTTCATAGATATTGAAAAAATCCTGGTCCAAAAATTTTTTTTTTTTATTGATTGCCTTTACGGAATCTACGATTTTTTTACACTGGCAATGTATTCACATAATCAATCAAACAAAAAAATATACATATTCCCTATAACATATTGTTTTCATGAATATCGCCCCAATTTCTCCCATCAGTAACGTTATTGATAGATAGATAAACTTTTATAATGATCGTGGTTCGCAAGAACTGTTTTCCATCAGGCCAGCGGTTCTTATTTATTGCGTTACAGGAGTTTCGATATTGCATCGCATGGGTTACGTTACGGTTATTCGAAAAAGCGGTGACTGTACTTTAGTAGCCATGATATTCCGATACTTTTATGTGCTATTAAGAGAGGAGACAGTCGTTCATTGTAAGCGAATATTAAGTTTAAATCAGTCTTTACTATTGGCATAATTTTTTTTTTCTTTTAGATGCTTTTGGGCTGGCATTTGACTTACTTAGTCAAGTTAACTAGTATCGCCCCAAAATGAGACATCTCGCTTCAAAATGCAACCTCGTAGAAAAAAACTTTTAAGGTTGATTGCTTATAATTTTTTTATTAAAATTCTTTGATTTAGTACCTACTTGATATTGAACTAGTACAGGATATAAGGGATATTATACCTAAGTTATAGTTTTCAATGTGTAGTCGTTTTTGAGATAAATTTTGTGACTAACTAGATCTGACAGTGTCTTCGGTGTCCCATTGTATTTTTAAATGATTTCATTCACCTCAAACGGGCAAAAAAAAATTAAAAAGTAAATCCCTCCATTTAAAACCGTATGAGCCGTCCTCTTAATATTTTCATTTATATAATTTTCATAGTTATTTACAGCTTTCAGTCCAGCTTGCCATATTCTCTGAGAATTTAAAGTTATTCGATTGTATGAGTTAGATGCTACATGCCTCTGACAGACGCACGGACGAACAAAGTGCTGAACCACTCAAGTCAACTCGAGACCTTGCTTCGATCGGTCAAACAATAGATATTATTTGCAAGAACAGCGTTTTATCAAAGGGAATAGTCTGGCGATCCTTGTATACTTTATTACATACAAAACTCCGATATTGCTCCACTAGGCAGAATCCCGCTTAATTTTATATATGACATCATGAAATATTCAAAAAGGCAGAATAAAACTGGTTATTATTCCGCGAACGTAGTGTTTTCACTGATAGCCTGGTTTCCGGATCGTCTGGCTCTGATATTAATTATATTTTAAATTTATTACTTCACAGACAATTGGAAATGTACGTGTAAGTTTGTATACAGAATTACTAGCTGTTTGCCGCGGCTTTGACGCGATAACAAGACAATACACTGAAGAAATCAAAAACCAACTAAGTAAAAAGTTAACTTACCCGTTTTATTTTACACTTTTTTGTTAAAAAGTCTTATTAAGAGACTAGCTGCGTCCCGTGATTTTATCCGCGTAAATCACCGACCCGCGGGAATTTCGGTATAAAAAGTAGCATACCTGTGTATTAATCCAGGGTCTCAGCTACCCCCATACCAAAATATACCCCATATCAAAATTGTTATAGCCGTTTGATCGTGAAGAGGTTACAAACATTAAAAACTTTCGCCTTTATAATATTAGTGTGATAGTGTGATTATAAACGTAAACGTTTTCACACGCATAGCCCCACACTAAATTCGATGACTTGTGTTGTGATTGCTGCAAACATTCAAATACCTTTTTTTTTTGGGGCGTAAATGCCTTCCACTTCCCTTCCTTCCCAGGGGTGAAGGAAAAGGGTATGTGGGGTTCGAACCCACTAAAAACGTGAGCAGTCCCTCGCCGAGATGGGGCAAGATAGGGTCGCGTTAGCAGTCACTATCTTGCCCCCGGCGGTAGGCCCGGGTGCAAATCCGGGCCACTGCGCCTAAGGACCTTGAAGGTGACCTTGCTCACCAAGGCCACCCTCGAGACGTGTGGGGCCGTTCACATCCCACACGTTATCATACTCAGCACCAAAAACACAAATTTTCCTTGGTGAGTAAACTTATGTTCCCACCTCCCGGTTCCCATCGAACCCGTTTGTTTCTTGATTATTTTCATACTCGGCTTGATATTTATGTTTAGTAAGTCAACTTTAGTCGCATCGCATGCAAGCTGCGGCTATAAATAGCGGCGAGCTGTTGCCAAAACTAGAATTAAGCTGTTAGTCTCGATTAAGGGCGGTTATGTTCCGTTATTAATATCCTGACGATGCGAAAAGACTGCCAACTCTTAAATTAAAACTCCGCTGAAAATCGAATTTTATTTATTTATTTATATATTCTTACTTTCAGGGTGAGAAACAGGCATTCCCAATTGACTCACCCCAGTCCTTAACTAAACAAAGTTTATGAATTTAAATATACTTAATTAAATCAAACAATCACATAATTACATTTTCGATAAGTTGGGCAAATACCTCTCCAAAAACAATCCTACTAATATTATAAATCCGAAAGTTTGTGTGTAAGTGTGTAAGTATGTTTGTTCCCTCTTCACGCTTTAACGGCTGAACGGATTTAGATGAAATTTGGAATGTACATAGATTATACCTAGGATTAACACATAGGCTACTTTTTAACTTGATAATAGCGGGCGAAGCCGCGGGGCACGGCTAGTAATGTTATAAATGCGAAAGTTTGTGTGTGTGTTTGCTTTCTCTTCTTTCTACGCCGCAACAGCTGAACGGGTTTGGGTGAAATTTGAAAGGTGCATAGCTTTTACCCAGAATAGCGAATACAAATATATTTTTAACAGTGTACTTTAGTTTTTCTTTAGCTATGACAATAAGAAATATGTATTACGATACAAAAATAACATCAAACTTAAACACACACACAACAACAAAAATACACAGATTCAATTGTAGAGCGAGCGAGTTTGTATGTTTGTTACTTCTTCACGTTCAAACAGCTTGACCAATTTTGATGAAATCTGGTATGGCGGTAGCTTTATTGTATTAAGTGCAACTAAATATAAACGTTTTAATGTATCTAATACCTTTAAACGAGCAATTCTTGCATATATATATATATATATGTATATCATCTGAATCTCGGAAACGGCACCAACGATTTTCATAAAATTTTGTATGCAGCGGGTTTCGGGGGCGATAAAACGATTTAGCTAGGTCTCATTTTTAGAAAACGTCGTTTTATCTGAGCAAAAATCGGTTATCTAGGTGCTTATTATTATTCCCAATATCCTTTACCAAGCAATCAAAGAGCGCAATACTTGTACTATGGCAATACCGCCCTTGTTAACAAGAGCATAATTAACAAATCCATTATGGTGCCACCACTGAACTCTGCCTAACGCAGTGCTTTTGATTGTTCAGTTAAAACAAATGAGAACGAATGGTTCAATACACACTGATAACAATTTGGTTATTTGTTGGAACGTACAATTTAGTTGTTGTGAATTAGTTTAATTTGAAGTGTCACAGTAAAAAATCTGAAATTAGAATAGAATAGAATATATATTTATTGTCATAACTACATATTATACTATCCTATAGAATATACTATACTATAGAAAAAACATTTAAACGCAATCAAAGCTTAAAAAACCTACTTCACCGCTTTATCTTCCGAACCCTTGATCAGACTATATGTGTTAAATACGTATTATTGAGGATAACTTAAAAACTACTGGTCAGATCTTGATAAAATTTAAATGGGACCACATGGGACCAGCTTTAAAATAAAAATGAAATCAAAGAAAGAAGTTAGGAGGTAACACACTAAAAAAATACAGTCGAATTGAGAACCTCCTCCTTTGTGAAGTGAACTTATGTTAACAAAATATCAATAATATTAATATTATTATCAAAATTTATAATTCTTAATTAAAAATTATAGCTTCACCCGCGTTTATCAAGTTAAAAAGTGACCTATTATGTTAATTCTAGGTATAAGCTATTGATATTCTAAATTTTATCTAAATCCGTTCAGCCGTTGCAGCGTGAAGAGGAAACATACATACTTACACACTTACACATTCAAACACAAACTTTCAGATGAATAATATTTGCTTATTCACTTTACTATCTTGAGTTAAAGCATAAATGGTTAGGAATAGTTGACCACGTCTGAATTTTTGTTTTTTTTAAATAACACCTCACTCTAAGATTGCATATTTGTATCTTGGGTACCAAAAACATTCACATCACACACACAATTACACCCATAACTAGAATCACAAATTTCCCTTGAGGAGAAAACTTGTGTTCCCACCGGGAATCGAACCCAATACCCGCTGCTTAGAAGGCAGCGTAACCAACCAATCCAGCGAACAGAATAAATTTTATATTCGACTATTTCAGTAACAATACCCTACCGTCTAAAATCATTGGAATAAAAATCACAACGAGCAATGTAAAACTCTAACCCAGATTTATGAACAAATCTCGTTGGCCTGACTTTATAGCCCAGTTTTAAATTTCAATCCCTATGTCGGACTCTACATGCCGTAAAATTTAAACATTTTTGGAAACGTCGCAATGGGCATCCATATAAATATTTAATTAGGCAAAATAATAATTTAGTAACGATCTAAAAACTTTTAATAAACTGCTACGAAGAACTGCCCGTTGGCTAAGTTGAGTGCGCGTTCGCTTTTTAAGCAACGAGTATCGGGTTCGATTCCCGGTGGAAACACAAGTACGTTTTTTTCCCAAGAGAAATTCGTGTTTCTGGTTCTGGGTGTGATTGTGTCTGTGATGTCAATGTTCCGGCACCCACAATACAAGTCATCGAAGTCTGAGGCTATGTGAAAGTATTTATGTTTTATGTATACAGGGTTATTTGTAAAATACCAGAAAGCTCTCAAACCCTGATTCTTTTTCTAATACTTATTTTTTCCTTATACGACTTTCTTCTGAACGCCATATTTTTCTTAATAATTTAGATTATTTATTCTATGCAATCTATATACTTGTAAACTATATTATCCTGCAATGAACGGCGTTGCCGCGTTGCTGCACCTCGTAATATACACGCCATTGCTAATTGATACTTGACACCATAGACTTAATTAATATCTAAATATATATAACTCAAAGGTGACTGACTGACTGACATAGTGATCCATCAACGCACAGCCCAAACCACTGGACGGATCGGGCTGAAATTTGGCATGCAGGTAGATGTTATGACGTAGGCATCCGTTAAGAAAGGATTTTGATTAATTATACCCCCAAGGGGAAAAAATAGGGGATGAAAGTATGTATGAAACTTTATCAATTTTAAAATAATACTTCTTAACGCGAGCAAAGCCGCGGGCAAAAGCTAGTAGAAGATAAATGTTTTATATTAAAATTAAATTGAAAAATCATAAAACTGAATGTTCAATAGCAGTACCACAAAACGCTTAATTGTTAGTTGTCAATGGTCAATGGTCGGAATGATGTCCCAATAGTTTCTAGTCCTTCACAAATTACCCTGTATATTTTGTTCTAAACTTTATTTTTTGTGTTTATTGTGTGTTTTGAAGTCAGTAAATTTATTTCTAAGTTTGTTTATAATTTATCTTTATTAACGCGTACAAAGCCACGAAGCACGCAAGTTTAAGCCTTATTTTTCGCCAGCAAACCTTCCGTATTCGTGTTATAGGTAGCCATATATTTTCTGAGCTATACTTACCTATTTCTGAAATAGGTTTTTCTAGACCAATAGTTGTGTAAGCATGAATCGGTTCAATCTTAGCGGAGTGACTTGCATGACTTGCAGAAGTAATTAAACCGGAAAACTCGTTGATCATACTTCTTATCGTAAATTTCATAAAAATCGAGTATAAAATGCAGTAGCTATCAAAGGCGAATGCGAATGTGCAATCTCCTCTGAGCTTAGCTCGCTCGGCCGATGTCTGATTTATTTTTATCAGGCTGGATCCGATTATTTTGGCAATGTTTGCAGCAGATGTACATAAGTTTAGTATAAGTAAAATCATAACAATAAACGGTTTCACATTCAAAGCCCCTTACTAAGTTCGATGACTTGTGTCGTGGGTGCCGGAACCATTCACATCACACACACAATCACAACCAGAACTAAAAAAACAAATTTTCCTTCAGGAAACTGGTAGTCCCGCCGGGAATCGAACCCGATTGCTTAGAAGGCAAACGTGCACCTAACTAAGCCAAAGGGTAGTTTAAATAGCTTCAATTGTTTTCAAAGCGTGTGATAATTTGATAAGCAAACAATCAACAACAAACGCATTCACACTCAGCCCCACACTAAGATCAAAGACCTGTATCGTGGGTGCCGGAAACATTCACATCACACACACATTACACCCAGAACCAGAAGCACAAATATCCCTTGGGAAGGAATTTGTGTTGAATTACTTATATCCAAAACACGCTATACTATTAAATACTTATACTAGATACCTTTACAATGTATAGATAGATAGATAGATAGATAATACTTTATTGATCCACTTTATAAGATGAGATAAAACAAAGGTAACAAACAAGCTTATACGTAAAGTATCACAACAGGCGGCCTTATCACTAATAGCGATCTCTACCAGGCAATCTTCGGATGGAGAGAACTATAGAATGTAATAGACGGGGAATAATAAATGGCTGTATGGAATACTTAATTAACTTAATAAACATCATTACTTATACTATGGCATAAATACAGTATGAATATACATAAACAAGTAATATATTACTTATTATATAATACATACAATAATTATATAAAATAAATAAATATATAGGGAAGCGCAGATGCCTATATTACAGGTTATTAAGTCTAGCTTAGGCATCTCAGGTTCATAAAATGCTACTGTTGACAATAATTTTGTATCTATAGTTTAATATGTCACGAGAATGTAAAAGCTATAAAGTCCAATAAATAATTAGATTTGATTTGTGTTCCTGTCGGGAATCGAACCCAGGACCCACGAAGCAGAGCGTGGACACCTGTCCCCTTCTTTTTTTTTTTTGTGGGGGGGAAAATGCCTGGCATTTCTTTTCCTTCCCAGGGATGAAGGAAAGGGGTATGTGGGGCTCGAACCCACTAAAAACCCCCCCGTGAGCAGTCCCTCGCCGAGGTGGGGCAAGATAGGGTCGCGCTAGCAGTCACTATCTTGCCCCGGCGGTAGGCCCGGATGCAAACTTCTCCGGGCCACTGCGCCCATGGAGGGGTGACCTTGCTCACCAAGGCCACCCCTCAGACGTGTGGGGCCGTGCAAGTCAGTGGAGAGGTGCCCTGACTCTCCACCTGTCCCCTGCGCCAACTGTATAAATAAGTGACCGTATATTTATATGCGGTGAATAAAATCTGTTGAAATATACAGTGTATTTAAATGCTGCAAAATGAGGCCTAATACGATTCCTAAGTTTCTGAAAGGATCTCCTGATCGAGCGTAAAATGCAGTAGACACCAAAGGCGAATTCGTTATGTTTCAATCTTCCCTGGGCTTAGCTCGCTCGGCCGATGTGCGACCCAGGTGTCGGTTATAAAACTTTGATGTATCGAATAATTTCAAAGAGTGTGCTCGTAAACGACATTGTTTTGCTTTTAGGTCCTTTTGTTGATGTAGAACGAAATGTAAGTTGTCATTTCAAAAAAATGCTGCTCTACATTTCGCGGAAAGCGAATTTGTCAGAATAAAAAGTGTAACTGCTTTTTTTAACATTAATAATCTGATGAACTGGCTTTGTCATCAAAAGCGGAAAACTTGGTTTCGAGCAAAGTAACGCGCAGAAGGCGTGGTGTCCAGTATTCAATGTTTGTGCTTTGTGAATGAATGAAATATTAATTTGGTACTCTAAATAAGATAAACATAACTCATAGAAAGAAACATAACAAACGTAATTTTATACATAACAAAAAAGTTCCAAAAGGGTCGTGACTCAGCATTTTAAGTGTAACACTAGGCGCTGATTTTCAGTCACAACCCAGAGGTGGCGGATCTTAAACAGTAAACATTTAAATATGTATATGTATAATATCATATATTATTATAAATGTTAAAAAAAAAACAATATATAACAAATAAATACATAAAATAAGTTTGTATAATATAATATGTCTAATAATATAATAATATGTCACAAATGTTTGCTATTCATATGACCTTCAGTTCTCAGGACTGCCCTAGAGGGCAACTGAAGCCACCTGACATGGCTTAGCGACTGTTGTCTTACGATTATCAACCGGGACCGACAGCTTAAGAAAACACGTTAAAAGTTTGTGAGCAGGTTCAATAATTACATGCAATTTTTTGTCGATTCATATTTTTTTTTAATGGCGGAGATACGAGTGTTGCATACGTAATTAAATGATTTGCAGACTTTTTTTTTTCTTTTTTATTATATTTAAAAATCACCGTTTCAGCTCGCAGAACATAATTACTTAGTCGTAATTTTACTATTTAAATATTTAGTATATAAGAGTATCTACATAGTACAGAAGAGCGACCAGTACACAGAGCAAAGAACACCAAACTAAGAAAAGGTATTCCCGTAAATAATTTAGATTACTACATTCTCTAGCCCGAGGCACGCTGCAAATAATTACTAGACCTACCCAGACTTACATAGTGGACAAAGCGAAGGGTTGTCGCACTGAAATGATAATTACGCCGACATTAAGAGGTGCGGAGCTTCGTTACTTGATTATTATTTCAGTACCACCCTGACACGACATTTTCATAAAGCTTTAATTACAGTTAGAGCGACGCGGAAGCGAGCAACCGCTTTAAATATGCAAGGTTCATGTTTGTGGGCGTACGCGAGAGTTAAATCAACAGTGGCATCGTAAGTCATAAACTAAACAAACAACTATGTACGGCTATGGACGTTTCCGTACTATCGGTTGCAATGTTGCTGCAGTATTTTTTCATCTCTACATACTCACAATTTAGCATAATAGGCGTTATATATCTATCGAAAACATGCACGCTTTATCACAGTACACATATTATTATGGTATATATTGCCATATACTATACTAAAATGTTGCTTGAGTTCGATAGATAGTGCCTATTTCTGCTACCTAAGACTCGTGGCTTCACCCGCTTTATTGAAAATAATAAAACCGGCCAAGTACGAGTCAGACTCGCGCACGAAGGGTTCCGTACCATTATCTATAATTAAGTTTGTTGTATGGGCGCCCCCCTTAAATATTTATTTTGTTTTATTTTTAGTATTTGTTGTTATAGCGACAATAGAAATACATCATCTGTTAAAATTTCAACTGTCTAGCTATCACCGTTCTTGAGATACAGCCTGGTGAGAGACGGACGGACGGACGGACGGACGAACAGCGAAGTCTCAGTAATAGGGATAATACGGAACCCTAAAAAGTAGCCTATAACTCATGCCCGTGTCTTTGTTTCCCAAACGGTATAATCTGGATGTCTTCAAGTCTAGAGTAAATTGTTATCTTCTAGGCAAGCATGTTACATCTTCGGCCGCATCTTCATATTCCTTCAGGTGAGACAGTGGTGAAATGCTTGCTTATCCATTAATAAAAGTAGGTATACATATGGTATACTGCGATAATAGTATGCGTGTTCTCTATAGATTTATGTGTGTTCATAATAATTACGAGTATATTTATAGCGCCTAATTATATATCTGTGCCGTAACCTAAGTCTTATTCCAAGGTCCAGGCATTCACATACCAAATTTAATTCAAATTTTAAGCCTGGAATAAAAGCTAAAATCAATCCTAATATACCTCGATATAATATACTCACATACACAAACTTTACAGTATCGTTTTATACCTTCAAGTAATGATTGTAATTATTTCAAACTTAAAAGCAAAGGCATCTCTTCAGCATGATGAAGACGGCTGCTGATCGGCCGATTACGGTTTCAAAATCTACCAAGGCAACATCGTGATATAATTTTTTATAGTGACATAGGGCGTGTTTTAGGCTTCAACTCTACCAATGCGCAGGAAACATTCTCAAAATTATAATCAAACATTAAAATCGTTTAATCCTATGGGCCCTAAAGAGGCACTCATGAAAGTTAATGACTCTACTGCCAGATTCGCAAATTCTATATTCTCCAACCTTTTTCCGAATAGAACTACCCGTTGATTTAGTAAGGTGCGGGTTCGCCTTCTAAGCAGCAGATATCAAGCTCGATTCCCGATGGAAACACAAGTTTTCTCTACAAGGGAAGTTTGTTTCTTAGTCTGGGTGTAATTGTGAATGTTTCCCGTACCCACGCCACAATAAATTAAACTTAATGGGGCTGTGAGTGTAAAAACGTTTGTGAAGTTAATAATTCGCCGTAACACAACCACCGGTTTTTGCTAGTACCTATGCCTGTTATAAAAAATTAACATCATACTCATATATCAACCTCTACTTACATTCTCGCTGATCTGGGTAACATGTCGTCTTCCTGTATATACTAGAGACACAGTGACATATTTCTGTAGATGTTATGCCACGCTATGCTCATATATGAGAACTAAAAAGTTTATTGATACATTATTAGCTTCTACGTGACACTCGTAGCGCGGTCCGCCTGGTCGATCGTAACTGATTGACAAGGTTTATGACATTGAACACTGCTTATGATCAGTCAGAGGGTCAGAGAAGTAAGGGCAGGGTAAGCTGTCGGTCCCGGATGTTAGTTGTAAGACAACGGTCGTTAAGCCATGTCGGATGCCTTCAGGCGGCCAGAAAAAGCCTGACACTAGGACTACCCACTAGTATATACGAAACTAAGCAAGCTTATACACGATGTAGGAAATATGTACCCTTTGTGTGCACGATTCACTGCATTTGTAAAACTGATATCCAAGCATTTCTTTGTTATAAAATAGACCGCCGGCGTTTTTGAAACATACTCGGATCTCCTGCCGAAGCACTTTTCTGTTAGAAACAATACAAAGAGAGAGTTTATAAATATATTTAAACATTGAAACGCGTTCAATTTGCTTGAGATATGATCGTAGAAACGATGTCTTTTAAGCTTGTAATTATGTTTTGTAACAACATTATAATAATTTACACTCACAACCCCACACTAAGTTCGATGATTTGTCTTGGGTGCCGGAAACATTCACATCATACGCACAATCACAACTAGAACCAGAAACACAAATTTTCCTTAGGGTGAAAACTTATGTTCATAAACCATAATGTTTGTAATAAGATCACACATCAAAACATTTATAGAAATATTTGTACACAAGAACACATTTTTACAAGCACCTTTGTATTTCTAAAGTTTTACAAGTGTGAATGGAAATAACATCTATGTTAGCTCACCGGGACGCCAATCTGCAAAACAAACATCTGTTGGAGCACCAAAGCCTGCTTTTGTTTATTGTGTTGTACTCTACCCTGTAGAAATAATTCCATTCCAGCGTAGAAAGGCACTGTCTTTTTCTAAAATACCATACATATTATAATACTGTTTACTCAAACAAAGAATATTAGTAACTTATTCATCTATTCTCGAATCCCGAACATATTTTTGCGCAAAACCATTCTCTATTCCCGAAGCACAGGATATTCGGTACCGACTTAAACTTGGGAACATTTCCGGAGAATTCGGCTTACTTACAGAATCTTCTCAAAGGGAATTATTCAGTGCTCCATAAAACAACAAAATAGGTATGTTTCTCTATTTGAGAAAATATCAACTCGTTTTATTGTGAGAGAGTAGACAAAAGCCAATCATAAAAATAGGCCATCGGGCTTTACAATCCAGAAGGGAAATGGTTCACAAAGCAACAAAAGATAAAGGTGACATCGGCATATTTCTGTAAATAGCAAGAGGGGATTTTTCTGCGAAAATGATGCAGCAAATGGAGCGGAGTAATGACGTTGTGAGCCTTGGAGACCAGACTCGTAATGAGACAACGTGACGTAGGTAGATGGAACATTTTTTTTTGAGACTCACAAGTAACTTTATTGTTCAAATACTATACTATACTATGGTATATAGATATGCTTAATTACGTTAAAAATATTTATAGTTTTCATGATAAATTATCTCTTATATAAAAAAAACTATTTACTTCTATAATATGTACCGCCACATGACTACTTACCTATAACATATCTATACAAAAACAGACAGAAATTGGCAATGAAATTAAAATTAAATAAAAGCAATATTCAAGTAATAATATAATTAATGTTTATATTCATAAGTACATAATATACTAATCCTAGAGTCTTATGTAGTGCTAATAAGAATTTTCAAATCAATCAAATTACAAGTTACCTTAATAACTATGAGCCAAAGACATAAGATTCTCTCCCCATGTTTCCCTCCATGCTAGTAGTTCAGTTAATCCTTAAAGTACAGATCTGGTTTTGTTAATATATTTGGTTACAGACTTAGTAATAAACAAGTTCTTATTTATCCCGCTCTATAATAAAATACCAAAGATATGCCTATCATTATTTAACGTTATTCACAAGAATTTTATTTTCCTGTTTGTCGTTTTATTCTGGCATTGCAACATAACATTGTTTGATAGGTCCATAATGATTAGATCCATAATGGACAAAGCAACTTCTTTCTTCTTTGTCCTTGCCATTCATCTATTTACTTGGTCGGCTCTCTTCATCGTTCTTCACAGAAATGGCTGTCCACCACGGGGCTGTAGGTGGCCTCTACTTGTAGTTAGGTACAGTTAGCCATTTCTTATCAACGTGTTCATCGTCTCTGCGTATATTTTTTTTTTTTTTTATTTGTGACAGGCTAGTGTTTGACCACTATCTCACCTGATGGTAAGTGACGATGTGATCGAAGCTGGTAAACACACTAGACCTGGAATACGATTATGTGCCCATGCCAATGTAAACGCCTCTCGATCAATTTATCTACGACAGGCGCTATATATGAAAGCATCAAAATTTTATTATTTTCTCCTTTAAATGTAGGCTTAGTCAAATTGAAAACGAGAAATCCCTCGGAGACTTCGGTCCAGAACCAGCTTAAGAGCCAAACAACAAGTACCGGCAGTAAAATGAAACAATCGAAGGTCGCGCGATAAAACAACCAATTAACACCCAACTTACATCTAAAACTGGCCCAATATTGCCTTTATTGAGCCACAAACGCCCCTACGCCCAACAGAAACTATTTATAAGTAGCCGTAAAGGTAGGTCGTTACTACAGCCACAAATCCACCCTTGTCTTTTGCATCGAACTCTATTTCAAAGACAAAAGGAACTGACATTGTATGATTCACTAGAACCGACTGAGCTGACGCAAATTCGAACCTTTGCTGACGTCCGACCGAATACAATTTTAGTATCAATGACAATCTGCCATTGTACTACCTCATATATCTATATTATTTTAAGTTTTACAATTTTATTTTTATTTGGTGTGCAATAAAGAATTATTGTATTGTATTGTATCTATACATATTTATTTTTGCTCCTAGGGTTCCTTACAATTTTTTAATTCCAATCTAGCCAAATTACAGCTAATCAGTAATATGTTTCTTGAACTTTAATTAGAACTGCTATAATAATAGATATACCCAAATATTTAGACATAAAGACATATATATATTTATTTGTGGCGAAAAGAAAAACTAAATTAAATTTGACAAAAGGGTATAAAAAGTTTTTTTTTTAGTACATAGACTTGTTCAATGCTGGTTTTCATTTGCGACGAATCGATGTGACATAAATCTTTAAATCGGGATGTAGCGGTGCGAGATATTTGAATTTGTAATGCAATGTTTCAAGATCAGTTTGAAATGAACCTTCAGTTAATGTATGAGTTACTGCACCACACCAACTCGTGCAACGCGTGTAAAATGTTCACATTATATAAATTTTCCAAATATCTATCACGAAAATTTTATATTATACACTAGGAGCATAAGCACGATGAGACTTTAAACTTTTTAAGTGATTTTTTTATGGAAAGGCTTTGAAATTCTGACCCGCAACCTTTTTGTGTGACGAAAAGTGGTGAATAATAAAAATGTTTCCCTGTTATACAAAAGCTTCACTTCATTTGTTTGTCTGTATGACACACCCTGTTTTTTTTATGTATTCATTATTTATTTATTTAATACTAATAATAATATGCTAAAATTATTCTACCACAAAACTCTTGTTATCGATCAATACTTGTCATCCAACACATCAACCGTGGAAATTAAATGATATGTGGCGTACATTAATCAGTAAAAAGAAAAATTATAGTAATAACTATACGTAGTATAAATTTATTTACTACACAATTGTGAACAAATATAAACATTGAACATATAACTAGATAAAAATGTACACTTATAGAATATATATATATACATATAAGTGTAAATGGTGGTCAATTGCTTTTCTATCACAAAAAAGATATTTAAACAGTATTAAAAAAATACAACTATTTACATTACCTATATGGTTTGTAACTTTTACATTTTCATCTTATAAACTGGAATGATGGTAGTATTATCTTTTTATAAACCCAAAAAAGGGGAATGAGCACTCAAATATTTAATAATATAACTAATATGACTGTGCTTAGAAAAAGGCATTGTTACTCATTTTTAATATTTTATATACTTAGTATGTATATGTATATAGATTAGTTTTTAAATATTTTTAAATTATTTTTCATAAAAAAAAAAAAAGAAATTTTCTAAAACTAATATAAATATTTTTTTTTAATGTTTTTCAATATGTATTATATTATATTTTACTAGATTTTGCCCGCGGCTTCGCTCGCGTTAAGTACAACAAACTTTCATCCCCTATTTTATCCCCTTGGGGGTAGAATTAATCAAAATCCTTTCTTAGCGGATGCCTACGTCATAACATCTACCTGCATGCCAAATTTCAGCCCGATCCGTCCAGTGGTTTGGGCTGTGCGTTGATAGATCACTATGTCAGTCAGTCAGTCAGTTTTTCAGTTTTTGAGTTATATATATTTAGATAGATAGATAGACTAGAACTACACTAGCAATAAAAGCCTTCAAATTAATTCCAGAATCATCCCACTCATAAATTGAATGACAGGTGTATTTTAGTAGGGTTCAAAAGTTATTCAATAGCTTATATATCTTCTAAAATAAGCTTAGAAGTATCGGGATTTTTCGGTGTCGTTTCCAGATAGGTTGGTTTCTTTGTCATTTTGCGACCATAGTTTACTGGGGTCCCGTTTGGGCGACAAGCTTTAGTTATGCATGGGCCGGGGTGTCCCAGACCTTTGTTAATTATGACAGTGGTCGCACTCCCGCTCCAAATTGGATATTTACAGCTGAATATATTATTTTATGCACATCTGCTGTCGTCAGATTTAGTAAGGTTGACATGAGATGAGAAATAAACTTTAGTGTTTATTTTCCTTACGTTGTTGTTATTTAGTATAGATAGGATAAACAATAGATATTTTTAGGCTTTGTTGTATGGCATACAATATGAACAAGGTACAATAAATATAAACAAAGAAAAAGGAGGTAGATGATACATGATATGACCTTAAGATTAATAAAGGCAAGTACAATGGGCGGTCTTATCGCGAGGAGATAGCAAAATAGTTTGGTACTATAGTTTATGTACTACATAATGACACAAAATTTATAATAGTGTTAGGTAATAATGAATAAAAAAATATAATTATTTAAATATATTATAATTTGTAAATAGTAATCCATATTAAAATAATACATTCTATATACCATAATACATACATAATGGTTGTTGGTTATTATTCGAAAGACAAGCTTACATGTAATCAATATAAACTCAATGTTTTAAATTATTTGCTGTTTTTTTTTATAATGATAATTGATTCCATTAAGAACTATTTTCACTGATTAAATATTGTTATTTATACTATAAAATTAAAGCCTTATTCAACATGAAAAAAGGTGTTTCAGGATGGATTCAGGTAAGAAACACTCCTAGAGAAGAGAACTCCAAGTAACAGAGCGAGGAAGTAATTTCCCATATTCTTATCCTTTAAAAACGTCAAATTAATTAATCACACCAACACATCAAAATATCACTTTAGAAGTTACTACAAATAATTATTAGTTCTTGTTTCATCAAAATCGGGCCAGGATTTGCAGCAAGTTACAGCGTTGTAAAGTTTTACCGATTTTTTTAAATTTGCGCGCTACTGCGATGACGTCACGCCGCGAGTGTGTCGTGTCCGATTGAAGGCGTTGCGGAGTTATACACTCCGCAACGTTAATAAAATTTGATTTGTGTTGGGTTTGCACTTATTATATTCAGTGTGTTAGCGGTTACTACTTATTTTATTATATCAAGTGTCTGTGTTAGCGGTTAAATATTAATGTTATTAAATAAACATATAAAAATTAATATAGTGAATAATTAACATATTGGTGTTTTATGTACTTTTTCGATATATTCATTCATTCAACCGACTTCCAAAAAAGAGTAACACTCGTAACCAAATAGTAGGAACGAGTTAACTATTCTGGTCTCCATTTGCTGTCGATTTTTAAACTCTTGCCTAATTATTTGTCAAGTTATTAGACGGCAGTTCTGGTATCTGGCAAGCCACCTTAAGTAATCAATACAGCTAATTAACTTTTAGGTATCTTACGACTAACAACCGGGACCGAAGGAATATCGTACCCTCTGAAGTGGAAGCTTCTTTGTCCTTTAAAATCTGATGAGGACAATATAAAACGTATATTCTGATGAAGATATTAAACGAAAAGAAAACACAATTTCTTGCAATAATTTTATATAAATTAATTTGGATCCGGGTAATTCAATATTGTTAAATATATCTTGTCTCCAGTCCAGACTACCCGATAGACTTGATTAAGAGCTAAGCTAGAAAAGGCAACACAAAGGGTTGAAACATAAATCTATTTAGCTTTTTAAATTGCTTTTAAATTACATTTATTCAAAATACTACCTCAGGCTTTTGAAATTAAACGCTAGAAACTTTTACACTTGCAGCCTCATACTAAGTTTGATAACTTGTATCGTGGATGCCGGAAACATTCACATCACACATAATCACACCCAGAACTTAAATTACTTTTAATTTACATTACTTCATAATTTAAACGTTAGCAAAGCTTAAACAACCGACTTCACCGCTTATATATATATTTTGGTTTTGGCATGATCGATTTCGATAAAAATTTATATGGGACAAAAAATAATTTTGAGAATCGGTCCACAAAATATGGGGGAGAAATCAGTGAACATACATAAAAAAATACATACAGTCGAACAAAGAACCTCCTTTTTTGAAGTCGGTTAAAAATACTACCTATCAGTATTTCGAAATTAAACTCTAAACGGTTTTACACTCACAGCCTCATACTAAGTTTGATGACTTGTGTCGTAGATGCCGGAAACAATCACTTCACACACACAAGCACACCCAAAACTAGAAAGACAAATTTCCGTTCTGGAGAAAACTTGTTTCTACCAATAATCAAACCCAATACTCATGTTTAGAAGGCAGTCGCGCATCTGCGCCAACAGTTCACACGTGGATAACTACTATATATGAGCATTAGAATTTAAATCGAGAGCACACGAAGACGAGCTTATGTGAATCTATTTGGTATTCGAGAGAAATCGTTTCAAAACGTCGATTCGAGATATACTTTAGTGCGCTTTTGCTCTGGATCTAACTGCAGATCTGTTTAGAGATATGTCTACTGCAGATCTATACATATGACACAGGTATTTTTGTACTTACTAGATTATCTTATACTCTTATAATATTATAAATCCGAAAGTTTGTGTGTGTGTGTGAATGTTTGTTACCACGTATCGTCGTAACGAATGAACCAATTTTGATGAATATAAATAGTTCAAGTTCCGGAATAACACATAAGCTAACCCAATTTTCAAAAATCAACCCTTAAGTGTGCTAAATAGGGTGAAAAAGTTAGTATGGAAATTTTACTCGCTTCGATTTACTCAAAACTCCGTACATATAAACATTAAAGTAAATAATGAAACTCGTATATTTTATTTTTTCAAAACTATCCCTAGGGTGTGTGCAAGGTAGTTCTAAAGTTTGTATGGAAAATCTTATTTCTTGCTTCGATTTACTCAAATCTCGGTTCAAATAAACTTTAAAATAAATAATAAAACACGTACATTTATTTTCAAAACTACTCCTAGGGAAAGAACTCTATTGCACACAGTAGAGTTCTAAACTTCGTATTAATTTTTTTATTTCTTGGTTCGATTCCTTCAAAACTCAGCTTAAATAAACATTAAATTAAATTATAAAACACGTATATTTTAATTTTCCCAAAACTACCCCTAGGGTGTGTGCAACGTGGTTCGACAGTTTGTTTGGAAAATCTTATTTCTTGCTTCGATTTACTCAAAACTCGGTACAAATAAACTTTAAAGTAAATAATGAATGACGTATATTTAATTAGGGGTAAATTCGTACAATTCTTTTTTTATTCAGTTTTGTATCATGGTCTACTAGATTTAGATTATAGACGAGACTGCGAATTCAAGCCATTGATCTACCAATCCAAAATTATAAACTCTGAAAAAGTTTAACCACAACTTTTAACTCACGCGGGCGAAGCCGCGGGACACAGCTAGTAAATTATATTATTAAGAAAATTTTCTAAGCAATTTATTTTAAAAGTTTATATTGGGCTAAATGTAGGCGCGAGGTTTCAGTTTGGGTTGAGCTACTAGTTTATATCTACAGAACTCTTTGTAATAATAATGAGGTTCGCTATTATTATTTATCTTCCGTTTAACTTCAAAATGTAAACGTCTCCATTTTTTAAAACTTTTCGCCAATTATCGTTTCAAGCGGCATTAGATTACAATGACAAGAGCAACAAACTTGTATTAAACAACCCCTAAGCTAAAATTAGTCCCTTTTGTAAAGCTAAGACAATAAAGAGGCCTAGAACTTGGGAATAAGCTCCACGTGACTTTGCAACTTTGCTCCGCCATTTTATATTAAACTAGCTGCTGGCCGCGTACGATTTTTCTCATTTTCTTGGCTCAAAAGTTTTCCATTGTCTTCTTACTAGGTTTTTATTTAACTTAACAAATATGTTGGTGCAGTTTTTGTTTCTGTTTACGATGTTTTCAATTGAAATGGGTTGCAATGTGTTGAAGTAACACATTGTTGGTTTTATTAGGGCTGGTCTACACTCCTATTTTGTAAGGATATTTATGAAGTTAATATCTAAAAGTGATGAATGTACATGGTAAGGGAATGGAATTCCTTGCCTCAGTCAGTATTTCCTGATAAGTAGTTCTAGGTAACCGTGCTCCGTCGTCAACATGTTTGTTACTAGCCATGCTTCGCGTATGCCCGCGTAACTACATGTGTTAATCCTAAGCTATGTACATTTCAAATTTCAGCCAAATCGGTTTATCCGTTGCAACGTGAAGAGAAAACAAACAAACTTACACATTTCCACACAAACTTTCAAATTCATTTTTTTATTTTTTATTTTTGACAGGCTAGTGTTTGACCACTATGTCACCTGATGGTAAGTGACGATGTGATTGAAGCTGGTAAACACACTAGACCTGGAATACGCAGGCTCTCATAATATTAGTGTGATCAAAATCATAGGACCGGGCTGGATACTCTGGACACTTATTAAAAAAAAGTGTCAAGAAAAAGCGCATAATTTTAAAATTTTCATGTTTGATATTGCTCAGTTTAGTTGTCGACTGTAAATCTCACAATATCCGTCTGATTGATGAATGGACCTGAAACTTGGCCTCTAACTACTCCATGGAGGAGCGGTCAATCTATCAGACTATCAGCTTCCAATTTATTTGCCTTGTCTATTTAGTTCCTTCTATAGATAGACAGTTTGACGTTGTAGAAATGTTAATGTATTTGTTTTTATTTATTTGTAAGAGAGATACAGGTAGAAATGTTCTTAATTTATTAACAGAAGGCGATTCGGTCTTAGCACGATTGTCATCACAGGCAATTATAGAGCGTATACTGTATTTTATAGGGAGGTGTTTAGTAGAGTAAAAATATAGAGGTTAGACAAAGTCGCTAGTGTAAAATTTAGATTTTTAAAGGTTATACGTAAATTCCTCGTTAAGCGCGCTGTACGCGCGCCTCTGGCGCTTTGTATATCATGACCCTAATATACATATATCAATGAAAATGAAGCTAATTCAGCTACAGCCAATGGATTACCCCTATGGGACCTGTTTATTAAGGGAGAAATCCATTGCTATTGCCATTAAATACCAATATTGGTATTGATTCTTTCCGCTTTGTACAAGGCCACACACAAGGATGTGAATCTACTCGTAATAACGTATAGGTTGGATATCTTTTAATCTATATATTAGTAGAAGTATTGTATAGAAATACATAGTAAAGTTGGAAGCATTTTTTTCAAAAGGCTTTTCTCTGCTGCTCTATGCTCGCTCGGCTCGCGACGCACGTTGCTTTTGTCACCAACAGTAATCTCCTCGCTTCGCACATCCACGTACTGAATAACCGACTGCTCCTACTTTAGAATTTTGCTCTGCTATAGAATTTTGAAGAGTAATTGAACATTATTTTGTGTAATAATCATAAGCTCTTGTAACATATCTACGGATTATTAAAGTTAGACTACTATGCAGTAATGGGTTGTGGTAAGGCTCCAGATTAAACCCATCGCCGTCATAGGATTCGGAATCAAGATCATAATTAAAAGGCGAGGTTATTAAAAACGAGAACTTCATCCAAATCTTCTATCTAATACTCTAAGAATCTTTGTTCTGACATACTGATTCACTCACTGACTGACTGACTGACTGACTTATAGACAACGCACAGCCGAAACCTAGTTTATAACCAGAATTAACACATGGGCTACTTTTTCACTAAATTAACGCGGTCGATGCCGCGGGGCACGACTAGTAACGATATACAAACCTTAGAAACATAAAAACACCTGGTTTTAGTCATAACTTACTCAGAAAATTAAATTCAGCTCAGACAAAAACTTTTTATACCTATCAAGACGAGTCGTGTTTCCAAAGACACTTGCGGCCATTGTGTTTCATATACCTGAAATTACGCTGAAGCCAGAGCACTGCCACCTGCGCTGTAATTGATGTCGTTTTTAATGGCATTGCCGCTCCTTTTGTTTGAAACATAAATTAATAGAGGCTTGGAATGTCTGTAGTAACGCGAATTTTGTTTACCTTCATTGTCAAACATACTAACATATATAAGGTACTAGCCCTGCCCCGCGGCTTCGCCCGCTATTATCAAGTTAAAAAGTAGCCCATGTGTTAATCCTTGGTATAAGCTATGCACATTTCAAATTTCATCCAAATCCGTTCTGCCGTTAAAGCGTGAAGCAAACATATTTACACACTTACACACAAACTTTCGGATTTAAAATATTAGTAGGATTAGTAGGAATAGTATGATTAGTAGGATAGAATTAGTAGGAAGTAGGATTAGTAGGAGGAAGAAATAAGGTATATATAGGGCTAACGGGGCTACAATGATCACAAAAATGCTATTTTCAACCTGATGTAAGATGATTTTTAACCGATTTCAAAAAAAGGCTGAGGTTCTCAATCAGCTGTGTTTTGTTATGTGTGTTTTGATGATTATTTATTTGAAAGTTGGCGCTTTCCATGTGGTCCTATTTAAATTTGATCAAGTTCTGACCAGTAATTTTGTAATTTTTAAGTTTAGTCTTAATTTAGTTAGATCAAGGCTTCCGAAGATAAAGCAGTGAAGAAGGGTTTTTTAAGCTTTGCTTTTTAGGCTTTTATTTATCTTTATATTTTGTATGTATCTCTTGTTCGTCCACTATCTTACTTGATTATAGGTGATGATGTGGTTGGGGATAGTTGGCTCTTAAAGGCAACTGTCAAAACATCATTTTAGTGATTTTAGTGAATTTTTTTTCTACTTGAGGGTGGTAAATTATGTATTTCGGTACAGGGTAGCAAGCCAGGTGAGCTCCAAAAATGCCCAACAACCATTTAATTCATCACGCTTTTTTGTGACACATAGTTAACAGTATAATCTGGGAGTCTTCAATTCTAGAGTGAAATAGGTATCTTCTAGGTAAGCATGCTACATCTTCAGCCACATCATGACTTTCCAACAGGTGAGACGGGTCAAATGCTTGCCTATCGTTCTTAAAAAAAAGCTCAAGCCCGTCGTACGATTAGACCGTGACCCCCGATTAGATGGAGGATTTGCGTCTACGACGCCATCACGGCTTCATATAACAGAATAAGTAATAGTAAAAGTGCAAAACACAATTGGTCTACGTTCAAAGAGATTGTCTGCTAAATAATCTAGCAAGAAAATATCGGTAAACACCACCGGCAACGTAATCGGATTCACTTTGTTCCGCAGAAGATGTGTATTACATTTTTGTCATGTGTGAACAGGGACTGCTTCGAAGTGCACTGAAGAGAGATCTAGCAGGCTTTGGTCGTAATCTAAGTTGACAGAACGTACCAAAATTTAGCAATGTTTAAAGATAACATTTTAAAGCTATTTATCAACCGACTTCAAGGAATTCTCAATTCGACTGTATGTTTATTTTTGTATCTATGTTACGCGATATCTCCGCCAATTATAAATAGATTTTGATGGTTTTTATTGTATGGTAGATTATGTATAGTTCAGAGACTAATAATATAAATAAAATAATTAAAATATATTATTAATATATTATTTGAATATTTTGGACAGAGATTGAGTATTGCCATTCAACGTGGCAATGCTGCCAGCATTTTGGGTACTCTGCCTACTGGTAGCGGTCTATTAGATTAAGTTTTGTACATATTTATATCTAATTATTGTTTTTTTTTGTTTAATTTTAATTTAGTTTTTAGTTTAATGCAATGTACAATTGCTACTTAAATTATGTTGTTACTATGAATAAAGTTACTGTTCAGAGATGGTCGCATATAAATTGTATCGAAATTGATCAAGCCAAATAAAAAATAAGCGGTTAAGTCGGTTTTTTTAAACTTTGCCTGCGTTTCATTATTACTCTACGTTAAAAGAAAATTGTCTAGCAGTGACAAAATATCGGTAAAGTAAAGATCTCCGGCAACGTAATCGGATTCCCTTTGTTGCGCGGGATATGTGTGCTACATTTTTGTCATGTGTGAACAGTAGCTAACTTGAAGTGCTCAGAAGAGAGATTTAGCTAGCTTTTGATCGTAATCTAAGCTGATAGAAAGTATTAAAATTTAGCAATGTTTAGTGATACAATTTTAGAGCTATTTATTATTCTACGTTCAAAGAGAATTGTCTAGCGACTAGCGAGAAAATATCGATAAATATTACCGGCAATGTAATCGGATTCACTTTGTTCCGCAGGAGATGTGTATTACATTTTTGTCATGTGTGAACAAGAACTGACTTGAAGTGTATATAAGAGAGATTGAGCCAGCTTTTCATCATGATTTAAGTTGATAGAAAGTACTAAAATTGCACAGCAATGTATCAAGATCTGATTTAAGAGTTATTTACTCTTCGTACAAGGAGAATTGTCTAGCGAGAAAATATCGGAAAAGACCAACCGCAACGAATTCGCGCGAGTTGTGTATCTTTGTCATGTGTGAACAGGGATTCGATTAGTCCCTGTTCAACCCCTTGAAGTGCCCAGAAGAGTGGTTTCTTTAGTTAGGTATTGGGATTATTTTCTCAAACGTCAATATGATGAACCGTGACTTTAAAATTGAAATTTTAAACTTGGTTACGAAACTATGGTTTGATAAACGACCGGTATCAACAATTCTTATTAATATTTTTTTTTCATTATACAAATTTTTGACTATAATCTAAACTGCAAGAAAGTGACTATGTGGTAGAAAATAAAATACGCGTTCAAACATATTACAATGTAATAACGGTTGAGATCATCTTTAAAAAAGCAACTAATAGTGCACTCAGATCTGGTTTTAATAAATAGGTATCGTTTTTTATTTCAAACGAATCACAGTAGTAGTCGTCCTGAATTGAGTTAGATAAATTATAAACACCTTTTGAAGTTAGACACGAACAGACCAATGATGAAGAAAAATGGGGTAAAAAATATATACTAAGCAATATTTATGAGAAAATATCTTACTATAATATTATAAATGCGAAATTTTGTGTGTGTGTGTGTGTGTGTGTGTGTATGTTTGTAACCACTTATCTCTGTAACGAATAAACTGATTCTGATAAAATTAGATTGTAGATAGTTAAGTTTCCGGAATAACACATCCTTTTAAACTAAATTATCGCAGGCGAAGCCGCGGGGCACGGCTAGTAGATTATATTCGCAACCAACACGCAATTAAATTCCAATACTATTTATATATAAAAAATATTATTTTCAACTTCAACATAAACTTTTTATAAGTAATCCATCATGATACCAAACGAAAAATTCCGGAAAAAGAATATTTGTCAAAGCCTACGCAGTATTTTACTTTTATTTTCCTTTGTTACCTCAATGTAAACTAATCCCCATCAATCAATTAGATATCATGATAGAATGCCACTAAAGATAATACAGCAATGTATCAAAGTACTGGGCCACAATTTTCCGCGTGGTTTAACTTCGTCAAACACGTACGAAACTTCCAAGAATAAGCTTGTACATCAAAACTTCTGATGCAGAAACGTTCCTTCCACATACTAAACTCTAATGGGGTTAAACTGTTAAATTTACCGTTTCTGAAAGCCGAGTTTACAAGCGGAATTCCGTATTTGGGAATCATAAGTCAAAATGAGCATTCTGTTAAATTCTTGCTGTCTAAAAACTCAGACGGCTAGCTTGGTTAAAAATTCTGTCACAATTCGGGGAATGCTTTAAACTTGTGCCAAAGTTGAGTTAGGTCGTTTGCGCCAATTGTACGTGGAAATTGGGTTCGAAAATTCTGCCGTCATAATGAATAAAGACGTAACTGACATTTTTGACAAAATTGAGTTATCAGAAATGGCTTTACTATTTAGTATATGTTATGACTTGCAACAGATGAGTCTAAATTAAAAAAAATGTAGATTGCGTTTGAATAATCTGATTTAATATTTTATAATAATTGAATATTTTATAATAAATAAAATAATAGTAGATGCGTCTATTTTTCCTGATTCCAATGATGTATATAACTCAATTTTGTCAAAAATGCAGATACGTAATTTTTCCTTATGAAGGCAGAATTTTAACGAATGGGTGGAATTAGGTATTTTTGCATTGCAGCCAAGAAGCTGTGTATCGTGAACAGGAAATCATTTTACTCAATATTTAACAGAATTCGTGTGACAAATAGAATTAATAGCCAGTTACAGTTCTTCAGCGTTCACCATCATAGTCATTTTGGTTTGTTTCACCTGGTTCAACTGCGTTGTTCGACTGGTAGAACCACAGAGGAGGGACAAACATTGCGATCAATAGGATTATGGGTAATTTTTAATGTCTGTGACTATGTCTATGACTTTTAATGTATGTGTATTATCAGTTTAATTCTCAAATTTTTTTTAAATTTAATTGGCAATCATCCAGCTGCCGATGCAGTTGGATGCATACAATACCACATGCATTTTTTTTTTTCAAGTCACAGGAAGTTTACATAAAATTATCCTTCCTGTAATTTAATATGAGGTGCGTAGTAATTGCATGTGTTTTATGCTTCTAATCGGTTTAATTTGATACATCACCGTAAATAAAATTAAATTCATAAAAAGGTTACGTTTCATATCAAAAAAAAAATTGAAAATGCGTGCATGAGGAAGCGAATTTAAACGCGGCCATTTTGAAGTTTTATGTTACACCCACATTCTAACAAATGTTACCTTCAAGAAAAGTTGACAAATCGTTGACATCAAAAATATGTGAACTGACGTAACGAATCAGCTTAGCCAATGGCGAGCGTTTTGCTATTTTGTTTTTCCCGTGCATCTTATCAGTTTTTAGTCATTAAAATTCTTAATTAAAAAGCATTTTATTAAAAATATATGTTATTGGTGTTATTTTAAATCGATAATAATTTAAAACAATACTTGACCTATGTTTTACCGTTGGCTTAGTTGGGTGGCGTTCGCCTTCTAAGCAGGAGTATCGGGTTCGATTCCCGGGGGAACACAAGTTTTCTCCTCATGGAAAATTTGTGTTTCTGGTTCTGGTATCTATAAATTTTCAAAAAGAACGTCCAACATCCAGCGCCTTCCTGCGACCTTTACTGTCGTCTGTCACAAAGACATATATATACAAACTAAAATAAACTGCCATTTGAGTTTCTATATCTACATAAGAACACCTTTACATCTAAACTAAACAACGTCGTGTCTCTAGCGAGGTTCATTATGTAGGGATCACGGGATATCACATTTTTTCTGAGCGAAGAAAGACGCGAAAAGTGCAAAAGGTATGTTTCCTACAACAAATGATTCAAGATCTCTGGAATATGTAGAACACGTGTATGGAGTTAAGTCTGATGACTGTGTTAGTATTGTTTAGTTTCTTGATTTTTTAAATATGTATTAGTTTCCTTTAATGATGATGGTAAAACGTTATGACGTACTTTGTGAAAACATGTTTCATATTCAACTGAGAACTCGCGCCAACAATCTTTCTTAATTTTAGAAGTTTTGTACAATAAATTATCATTAACAACATTATTTTCAACTTTAAATACATCATGAAACCTACATGCGATGAGGCGGGTAATGTGTAAGTCTCGCTCCATCGACTCCCCTTACCATAAAGTAAAACCTATAGGGTTCCGTTTATATACTAGGGTAAGGGCACTCAGCTCTTATTAATATGTGCGTACTGCCATAGTACACTATGAATAACTGAGGGGAGGCAACCCTAATGAGATTAATTCTACAGCGTCTATCAAATACACAGATTACCTAATGTCTCTTTTGATCTAGTTACCTTAAAAGCAAGATGCCAATGAAAACATTATACCTACTTAAAAAAGAGCTTGAATAGGAAACCTTAACGTGGGATGCCAAAGAACCAATATGCCTGAAACACATAATTGACTAAGAAGCAATTTGTCTAAAATGATTTTTTAAATCCTTCATTTTTTTTTTCCTTAGTTTTGGCTTCGCAATCTTGTGCATTCAGCCAGTGTCAAGTGATAATATATTTCAAGTGTATTTCATATTATAGGTCCTAGTCACAAGTCACAGTCAAAGTCAAGTAAGAGAGTCAAGGTCCAGTCGTAGTCAAGTCATGCCCTAGTAATGTGGTAGAAACTTTACTAGAACTTCTATTGGAGTTTTGGAGCGAAGGTGAAAATCACGTTTTTCAACTTTGTATGATTTGCCTACACTTATGCACGTTCACTAAGTATTAACGGTTAATAATCCACCATTATTACACATTAACACTCGAAGAATCGCAGGTTTTGGAAAATTTTACAAATCAACAACGCCATTTTTTCACTTTCGCGGCAAAAAACTCAAAATCCTTCATTGGAATTATGTAAATAAATTCCTTTAGTTTTTCTCTAGATAAAATCTTAACTCAATAACTGTTTAATTCCATTAGAATTGGTAAATAACATCAATAGAGGTCGGTTATATTAATATTCTCAATCTGTTGATATTTAAGATTTCTCTTCTGGTCGTAATAAATTTAGAACTTGCTTATTCTCAGTCATAATGTAATAGTTCTTTTTATGTCTTAGAGTGTTTAAATGGCAAGCATTTGTATAAAAGTAAAATATGTTAATATACTAAAAATTCAAAAAATCTGACAGCGTATACATTGAAAATTTAAGTTACAATGGTTACTTACCAACTTTAGATCGTTACAAAACCCAAATGGACATTAAAAAAACGTGAAAAAGGGTAATATGCTGCTACAATTTAACTACATCTCTATAAAACATCTCCTGAAACTCTTCTGACTTACTACGAGGTCTGTGCTAACTAAGAAAGTTTAAGAAACCCGTTTATGAACTTTAATTTAACCCTCCGGCGATAACTAAGACGGATAACATTAAAAACTGAATAAAAATATCAACGAGTTAGCCAGAAACCTATAAAAGTGTTAATTGTATTTTTTAAAACCAGACTTTTTTTAATAATGTAGAAGCACAATTTGGAAATTTGTGCATCTTGTTCTGGGTTTGATTTTGTGTCTGATTTATAAATGTACCACGATAAACAAGTCTTTAAACTTAGTGTGGGGCTGTGAGTGTGAATGCGATTATTATGTTGTTTGTGTAATATTCTTCATTTCCTTAACTAAAGGAATAGTAGACTACTACGGCACTATTGCTTTATTTATGCTCGATATATAAGCAATCATTTGACCACTATTAATTTAATTCTTATTAATTAGTTATTGTACAGTATTATACTAAAACGAAATTGAAATTCTAAACATCTATAAAGCAAAAGACCTTATTGCAAACCCTTAAGTTCTTTAAGCGCACTACCAATGGGTAGCGTGCACATCGTGCTGCGGCATTTTCTCTCTGAATTGTATTGCTAATAAATATGCTGAGCTAAATAATTAGAAGCACATTGATCAATCAATATAGTCAAACATCACACGTGTCTCATCCACTGCTCCAAACCAGCTCAGTGCTAGCCGGATAAATCTCTGGGCTACAAAATTTAAACCCCCCGACCTCATAACACCAGCAGAGAAATTTCCACCAGGCCATGAACAGCCTTGGCCTGTGTGGAAAACATTAAACAGACTCAGAACACAGGTCGGGCGCTGTAAGAACAACCTATACACGTGGGGCATGATTGACCGTTCATGATTCCGAGACGCAGTGCGACTGCGGCACCCCAGTGCAGACCATGTCACACTTGCTGGAATGTCCGTCGTGTCCCTACACATGTACGTTGGAGGAGCTATTCCAATGCTCCGAAAATGCAGTGAAAGTAGCCACCTTCTGGACAAAACAAAAAATCTAAGCTGTATTTACTACCTGTACCTATCATCGACACGAAGAAGAAGAAGAACTTTGGCATCTATCGCTGAACATTCGACAATCTACAATGGAGCTTGTTTCGAAAACACCTCGTGATTATCGATATACATAAATGTTGCTATTACATGGGTATATAATACAGCTATAAATTTACATCTGTATTTACACAGCCGTAGTTTTATCCACCATATAACAGCGCTTATAGCGCTGAATGAAAAAATTTTTTTTAAAGCAAAATACATTTGATTACACTTCATTTATAAATAAAAAGCTGGAGTAAAACCTACCTGAATCTCACTACATAGCTCACAAAGGTTGTACTTAATTAAATAAAAATCCAGCGCTTCCAGCAAGCTAACAAGAGCGATGAAGCAAATAATGCAATTTAAAAGTTGCTCTCGACGAGTCGGGAAGGTAATAATTAACGAGTCGCAATGAATAACGGTAGACAACACTAATGAAACTGTTAAATTTAAATAGCAATTTTACTTCTTTATCATCTGTTTTGTCATGCTACGGAATACGGCCTTTTCAAAGGGACAAAGCTGTGGCAAAAGGCCAATAAAATTCAAAACTTTTTAGTAATTTTTAGAACATACATGTATATGCATATTCTAATAAAATTAAAAAGTAGATAACTCTATCTCCACGTTAGGCTGCCCGTCCACTGGAGCGGGGTGAGTAAGCAGAGCGGAGCGAGGGATTAATGCGGAGCGGAGTTGCAAATATTTTTTCATGCAGAATAGGCAACCATTTGACCACTATCTCACCTGATGGAAATTGATGATGCGGCCAAAGATGGGACATGATAGGTAGATTGATAGTTTGTCTTGTTGTTAGATGGTAAAAAGGGCATGGTGGAATTAACTCATGGAATTTCTGTGCACACTCTCCAAAATGTAACCGGTAGAATACCGATAAGCTTTTACCACCTTACCCTTTGACGCGGAGCGGGGTTGAATACCGAACGAAGCTAGGCTGTGCGCAATGGCGAGTGGCGACGAGCCCCGCTACCTCGCTCCACTTTCCCGCCCTACTTTACCGCTCCGCCTCCCCGCTCCACTTCCCAGTCCCACTTTTTAACTCCGCTTCCCCGCTCCATATCCTACTAATATTATAAATCCGAAAGTTTGTGTGTAAGTGTGTAAGTATGTTTGTTCCCTCTTCACGCTTTCACGGCTGAACGGATTTGGATGAAATTTGGAATGTACATAGATTATACCTAGGATTAACACATAGGCTACTTTTAAAGTTGATAATAGCGGGCGAAGCCGCGGGGCACGGCTAATTATAATATATGTTTTTTTAATTAAGATTGCAAATCCATGTCCAATAAAGCGGAGCTTAAATTCTATTCGTTAAAATTGGCACAACTCCGCTTCTCTCAGCTCCAGTGGACGTGCGTCTTCAGATAGATAGATTAAGATAAGATAAAAAAACATTGGTGTTTTGTATAAATACAAGAGAGTTTGTAAGTTTTAAGTTTTGCATATGTGCTTATACTTAAATAATAATATTAATATATACACGATAGTTTCAAATCATTATTTGAAACTATCGTGTATATATTAATATTATCTATTATTATGTACATTTACAGTAGTTGTATCTTCCTCTTTCTATCTAAGGTAACTCCTGATTTCCTGGTAGCCCGACCTCGAACCAATCTAATTTACATACTGCAGTAATAGCCGAACGATTCTTGAAACTTTATTGCAACAGAATAAAATGGGTGTTCTAGTTTTATTTTTAGAGTAAATTTGGTTTTGCAAAGACTTTGGCATTTATATCAGTTTTTAAATATAAAAACTACGCGGGTTTATATAACGAAAATCATCAAAATATACCTAGTATTGCTTGATTGTACAGACATTTTTTTTAATTAAATTTTTACTTACAATTTTATAGTAGGTACCGTACCATTAAACCAAAAGAGGTTTGTGTTGGTACAGTCATTCGCACCGATTGGCAATTTAGTGGAAGTTAGTGGACAGTCTGTGACAGAATTTTTCAAGCCGCCTGAAGGCATCCAACATTGTTTTAAAACTGTTGTCTTATAACTATCGACTGGAACCATAACGTGCCCTTCGAAGCACATCTGTTGATATACATATAGAAATCCCAACTGAATCAATATATTTATCGAACTTGCTCATAAAATTTCATGAGAATCGGTTGAGAAATGCGACCTGTAGAGAAGAACAACCGGAAATCCGCCGGACATATGACATAAATTTTACCTAAGCTGAAACGGAGACGCTTCGCTCGCGCTTCGCGCTCGCTCGATCAATTATGACCCATCGTGTCTGACTCATCCGAAAGAAAGACAACGAATTTGTCCGAAACTAGTCGACACAAAGTAAGTAGACATTTATACGTGTATCAAGCCGTCATTACTTCATTATGCCGTATTATTTTTAATATAAACTTGTTTTTCCATTGTTATTCTTAATACATTTGAAATTTTCTTGTTCACAACATCGAAGTTAATATGTAAACGTAGCTATATCCTAACAGCAAAGGTTTCCGTATCGAGACCTCCATTAGTTTTTATTGGAGGGATGTGTGACTTGTGTTTATTTTTTTAACAAAGAAGGCACAAAAATAATTATGGTAAAAAACATTTATAGAGCCAGCTGGCATTAGATAAAGGTTTCACATTCATGGAAGAGATACCTCCATCTCGCTTGAAACGTTTCGCTTCTACGTTTATCATCCGTACTGCGACAGGGTGAAACTCATTGCGCGCGCTTTTGTTTCCTGAACGGAATCATCTAGCTGTCTTCAAGTCAAGAGTGAATATAACAAGCATGCTTTATCTTCGGCCGCATCATCGTTTTCCATCAGGTGAGATAGTAGTAAAATGCTTGCATATAGGACATAAAAAAGGCCTTATGAATTCTCCTATCAACTAAAGGAAGTCCTATATAAATAACTGATAGGTAAGTCTGTATTATCTTTAAATTATTGCGCTGAGTCCGGAGGCAATCTTCCTGGAGATTGTATTATCTCAGGTTATATTGAATTCCTAGTATTTTTAAATGTAATAATTGAAACGCAAGCAAAGCTTAAAAAACCGACTTCATCGCTTATATTTCGGTTTTGGCTTGACCGATTTCGATAAAATTTATATGGGACCTTTACCAAACAAAAAAAACATCAAAATCGATTAATATTGGCGGAGATATCGCGTAACACATATACAAAAAAAAAATACAGTCGACTTGAGAACCTCCTTTTTTGAAGTCGGTTGAAAAAATTGAATAGTAAAACTTTACCAGTGAATGTGGATTAAATATGGAAGTATTCTTGCGCTCGAAAATAATCCAACGAAATTTGCGCTTCGGTAGCTGGCTCTTGCATATTGCGCTCATACAGCGCTGCGTTTGGTGTCTTCTTCAACTTTAGCTGTTCGGTTTGTTTTAATCCACGCTCGTAGGCTCCGAACGATATCTATCTTATATATATAAAAATTTGTGTCATAGTGTTTGTTACCACACTCCTCCGAAACGGCTGAACCGATTTTGATGAAATTTTATATTCACACATTGGTAGGTCTGAGAATAGGTTGTTATCACCCAACCCAAAAAAAAATATATTATGGACAGTTTTTTTTTTGTTTCAGCATTTAAAATACATACAACGCTAAATGTTCACCCTTCTACGATCAACCCCTATTTTTTATTGAACTAACTATAATGTATATGGCAAAACAATGTTTGCCGGGTCAGCTAGAACCACTAAAAATATTCAACAGTAATGATGTGGTAAGTGGTGGTATACACACTAGGGTTAGAATGTGAGTACAAACTTTTTGTTTCCATAGTTAAAACAACATATTCAGTTTTTGTTAAAGGTGATTCTTCTTATTCGGTAATAGCAGTGATCCACTGCTTATTCGGAGTATAAGCTATGTACATTAGAAATTTCAGTCAAATCTGTTTACCCGTTACAGCGTGAAGAGAAAAAAACATACACACTAACACATTCACACACAAACTTTCGGATTTCTAAAACTAATCATTTATTTATTTATTTACAAGGAAGACCAACAGCCGAAGCCAATTAATGGTCCTCAGGGATAGAAACAAAATATTTTACTAATTAACGCAAACATGACATTAACGCATCGTTACACAAAGAAAAATAGAAAATACCTACGTAACAAAATTTCAAAACGAAGACAATAATCAGAATATTGTAAATTATTTAAGGCTTTAAGCAATTGAGTCTAATTATCAAAGAAGTCGCTACTAATCAGCCGCCTCGCCGAGTTCACGCTTGTGCAAAACAGGTCTAACGTACTATTATGTCTACATATGTTATTAAAGTGTTTACTTGCTCTGTATGAGTAAAAATTTTGACGATAATTGGTATTAACTACTGGGGTACTGAGAGGAAGGTTATATCTAACAAAACAAAAAATGAGGGAACATTCAAATGTAGACTACTGACCAGGTCGGACAGTCTATTCTATTTGATGCTATATTTAATTCTTATATTCTCTACCGGTTAACTAGTAGCATCGGTTTGGACTTGAACTATATACATACTCGTATATGGACCGGTATACCACCAATCCTCTTTAACTTCTTTCAAAATACTGTGATTTATGGGAGCTGCTTGATAATTTTTGGTCATAAGTATTGCTCGTTCACAAAGCCAAGAATTATCCTGACGTGTTGCTTGAGATACATTTTCATAAACGAAATTAAAGAGTTCCTCCACTACAGAAACAATATCACAAATGTTTTCTAGAAGAGTAACTAACACTTCGATAAAACCGTCGTTTAAAAAAAAGAAAATTCTTGCACTCGAGGGTTGTCACAGAAGTGAGTGTTACTTTCCTCAATCCTATCCTAAGTGTTAATTTACATTAAGTTCAAAGTTCATTAAATTAATTAAGTTCTCACAAAAACTAAGTTCCGAAATTCGTTACTGAACAGATATCTTGGCGACTCATAAATGACGATAACTTTTCTTTCCAACATCAAATTGTGTTAAAACAAAGTTTATTTATCGCTTCAGGTGAAGTTTAATCGTCTTGTATGAAAATGTGTTTAGTAGTTTCAAGAGATCCGGGTTATATTTTCTACAGAACGTGAGAAGCAGAGAGAATAAAATATTTCTATGCATTAATATGGAACCTTTATTTTAATTAGACATGTAGCACTAAATTGGTGAAAACAGCATTCAATTCCATGCAGTAGTTTTTGGGTGATGCGCGTACAAACTCCCAGACAGACAGACAGACAAGAATTCTAAAAATGGTTTATTTGGCTTCTGTTTAGTAAAGACCCCACATTTTAGTTATCTTCAATATAGGTACACACATTGGCCTGTTACAATTATATTATAAGTATTAGTATTGAGCACATGAGTTACCCATAAGCTCGATGTATTGTAGGTATCTTAGTTCTTTGTTGTTTATTTAGTTTTGTTGCCTATAATTAAATAAAAAGAATAGATTGCTTTGTGTATTTAAGATTTACAAAGACATGTACTTATTAATTACAATACTAGGTACCCTAACTGAGGAAACTGAGGATAAGCAATCAACGAGTACATGCAAAATATTTGTACCCAAATTTAAATCAGTTCAATTAAATTGGTGGTATTCAAAACTATTTAGGTATAGTATTTAACGTTAAGCTTATTAGGGTAATACTCGCAAAGCAGAGTACTTAGTTCTAATGTAATGTTTATGGTTAGAATCCTCAACAAATTTCTATCTGTCCAGCAATTTTGATCCCATTCTAATTCAGTTAGAATTATAGGCCTACTAATTATCTAGGTATATGTATAGTTTTACAACTTAATGAATATCTAACTGCCTTCAACTTTGTAAGGAAATGTTGTACATGAAACAGAAATGTCGAATGAGCCAACAAGCTCGTTTTATACCCTGAAAGTTTCAGTGAACTTTATGATCCCGCGTTTACCTCGATTACTCGCATGAAATGAGTTCATATGCTTAATTAAATATTACCATATTATAACAGTCATGTTAGGAAATGTACTCACAGTGTTGGAATTTCTGTTTTATGTGCAGAAAAATAAAATATAAAATAAAAATTTCCAGGTCGGCATGTAATATGTTGAATACTTCTATAGGCGTCGACCAGCTGTTTTAAGCAAGGCTTATTAGCTTAAAAAGCCTAGAACATCATCGCAAGGCGAGTTTATCGGTCTTTTATCGATTGCATTTCGGAGAGTGTGCTACGGAATTGCACGATCTAATTCCGATATTCCCATTCTATCATCGGACAACCAGACGAGCATTGCGACATTGTTATGTAGTTAATATTCTATAAATACGAAGCGATTTGCTTCCACATTATGTTCACCGCTAAGGAATGGAATTTCTTGCCTGATTCTGTGTTTGCCGATAAGTATATATTTATGTAAACATGCTCCATCAGGTAAGATAATAGTCAAATGTTTGCCTATACCGAATAAATAAAAAATAAATATAAATGTTAAATTTAACAAAGAACACGAGAACAAACCGTCTTCTCTTAATAGAGACAGTAAAAAAATTGACGTTGAACTCTGTCTTAATACTACTTAGCAGTTTAGGTCAAATTTAAATTACTTATCAGTCTTAAGGCTAAATCGTAATTTCATTGATATGCCAATATAATTTAAAAAGGCATTATTAAAATATAAACGATCTCGAAATTTGAACTTTGAAATTCTGATCCGCCACTGTTTTGTGTGACGACAAGTGGTGGGCGTGAACACTGTGATAATAATTAAAATGTTTCCCTATAATACAGAAGTTTTACTTCTAATGTGTGTCTATACGACACATCCTGTCTTTTTGTTATTTTTTCTTTCAGTTTTCATTCTTCCTCCTAAAATACCCATACTATACTAAGCCATTACCCCTCAAATCTATCACGAGCCCAACTGACGTTTTTTTTAAATATTAGCTTTGCAATCTTGGGCTTTTAGCCAAGTGTCAAGTAATAATATATTTCATATTAAAAGTCCTAGTCACAAGTCACAGTCAAGGTCCAGTCATAGTCAAGTCATGCCCTGGTAAAGTGGTAGAAACTTTACTAGTACTTCAATTGGAGTTTTGGAGCGAAAGCGAAAATCACGTTTTTCAACTTTGTATGATTTGCCTACACTTATGCACGTTTACTAAGTATTTATGGTTAATAATCCACCATTATGACACATTAACACTCGAAGAATCCCAAAAAAATTTAACAAAATCAACAAAGCCATTTTTTTCACTTTCGCGGCAAAATAAACCCATATCTTCAGATGTTCATTTCGTATTGTTTTTTACTACCAATACATCTCTCAGTAAGTATTCTTTTTCATCTGCCTTTTTGGAAACCCAAAACTTTGATCCATAGACATTATGAAGATCTAATGGAGATGTTTACATTTCTTTTCTGCTATGGTTTTATAGACGATATGATTTGTACGAAAGTAATGCACAATTTTCTGCCTTACCGAGGCGCGCTCTTACTTTTTACTCTACTTTTTACTCTACTGGACACTTAAGACTCCACATAATTCAGACACCAAAAAGAAGAAAAAAGGAATGATTCCCGTAACAAAGCTGAAAGAAACATAGGTAACATGTATTTATGAGTTTATTAGGCTCCTGTACTTGTCTACGTCTACGAAAATTGGGTACTTACTTTACATGTTCCGCTCTATCTATTGAAATCATTCGGTCAAGTATAACTGTGATATACTTTAGTGGGGTCAGTACATTATGTTTTACGTTTTGAGTTTGAAATCTATCGCGAGTGTTATTCATTATTATTGTTTACTAAAATTGCCCCGCGGCCTCGCCTGCGTTATTAGAGTTAAAAAGTAGCCTATGTGTTATTTCAGAACCTAAATTATCTACTTTCTAAATTTTATCAAAATCTGTTTATTCGTTACGGAGATACGTGGTAACAAACATTCACACACACACTCATTTTCTCATTTATAATATTAGTAGGATTATTAATTATTATGGTTTACTAAACGTCAGGGACTCGCGGCGGTTTTTGTCAAATTGTCCGGCTAGTTTCGGGCATCTACGATGCCATCGGCCGCCTCCCAGAAGTCTCACTCTAAAAGTACTATGACTTATGTCGTGGAGCCGTAAACATTAACATCACGCACACAACATTCACAGCAGTCGAGTCCAGGTTGCAAAGTCTCGGTCACCGACGTAAGGTGGCAAGCTTATCGGTATTCTATCGATTACATTTTGGAGAGTGTGCACAGGAATTACATGACTTAATTCCCCCATGCCCTTTTTACCATCTAACAACAAGACAAACTATTAAGCGTCATCCATTTATGGTCGACATACCTCCAGTTCGCTCAAAGCGTTTTGCTTCTACATTCATCATCCGTACAGCGAAGGAGTGGAACTCATTGCCTGCGTCTTTGTTCCCCGAACGGTATAATCTGGGAGTCTTCAAGTCTCGAGTGAATAGGTATCTTCTAGGCAAGCATGTCACACCTTCGGCCGCATCTTCACTTTCCATCAGGTGAGATAGTGGTCAAATGCTTGCCAATCCAACATAAAAAAAAAAAAAAAAAAAAAAAGCAAACCCAGAAGTAGTTCCAGAGATTTCATTTTACATACAAACAAACAAACTTTACCTTATTATAATATTAGTATAGATTAACCAGCACACAGACAATAAGAATGTCGATGCCTTCAACTTTACGGAACCCTAAAGCCTAGCATGTGGACGTGAAGCCGAATCTCTTATAAATATTAGATTCAGTTGCCGAGGGATATTTGCCTCTGCGAGTTTAGAGCACCTTGAGGCAATAACGTTGTTTCAGCGCTATTGCTAATAGAATTTTTATTTCAATAGTATGACTTTAGCAGGCCTATAGGCGTCTTATAAGCGTAGAGGCCTTTAATGACACTTAGGGCGGCAAATATCTTGATATCTATTTGTACTGTAGTCTGTTTTCTTTTAATTTTGGCTTCGCAATTTTGTCCATTTAGCCAGTGTCAAGTTATAATATTATAATGGCATTTATAAAAATAGAACATTAAAATTTGGAGGTCTAGCGTATTTCAAATCTTCAACTGCATCGTCACTTACTACAGGGTAAGATAGTGGTCAAACACAAGCCTACCAAAGTTAGAAAAGAGTGTGGTTCAGCAAGACTGCACTGCATATTAATTATGCATATTATGCATTTTAACAAATTAATTTGTATTCTGTTTTAAAGCGGCATTTTCAGCGTCAGTGGAAAATTGAAATATAAAATATTAAAGATTGCCTTCATGCTGTTCACTTATCAAAGTTATTCATTAATATTTTCAGTAGAGTTTAATCAGATGTATAGAGTGACCTCTATATACCACTATCAAAGTATGTATTTGTAATGTATTTTTGTTTTATTATTCATTATAATAAATCTTCCCTTTAATAGACATAGCAAGAAAAGTGTTATTGCACACATTCGTTTACTAATCTACTCAGCAGCTTAGGTCAAAATTAATTTTCTTATTAGTCTTAAGGCTAGATCGTTATTCCAATAGAATAACCAAAAAAAAATACAAAAAAAAAATTATGCAAAGTGATTTGCATGTATCGGAAAATTTGTAGTCGATAGTCGTACTAAATAACTAATACCCTGAACGTGGACGAAATCAAGGACCGAGGACAAGCATCTATTGAGCCATATATTAGATTAACAAAATTGTTCAGCTTTCGAGTAAATTTAGTTTTGTATATTTTTTCCTAAATCTATACTTTTAACGATAAGGTAATATTAACTACCTAGGTATTGTTTCTATTATTATATTGGTTCTCTTATTTTTAATTATTATTTTTCATTATATACCAATATACAAACAAACGCATTGACATTCTCAACACTAAGTTCAAATAATAGTATAGTGATTGCTATGCGCCGTGGGATACATTCACATCACTCAGTCAAACACACAATTACAGCCAGAAACAGAAACACATTTTCCTTAGGAGAAAAATTGTCAATCTACCGGGAATCGATTCCGGCATCCGCACCATAGAACATGTAACTAACTACGCCAACGTGCATATTAAAACGCATTTAAAATGATTAAACAGAATAGAAAAATAGTAGCAAATTAACAAACTTTCAAAATGTCATATTAAAATGTTCTTTTTATTTATTATTCATCTTATTATTATTAACCTGAGCATCTCAGAGTTCATAAAGTTCCAGGACCCTCTATTGCCGACTGCAACCTGGATCAAGATATTTTTTTACCAATTAAAAACCACCCTTAGGTATAGTTAGAAAGAAAGCTTATTTTTAACCTAACAGTCCAAGTTTCTTATAAAAAAAGAGTAATTCAGCGAGCTAAGCGTCGTTCTGCAATATCTAAATTTACAAAAATTATTGAATGTTGAATGGCAAAAGAAATGTAATACAAGACTTGATATTTTTAAATAGTCGCTTAAAGACATTCTTAAGTATTTCGGCACAACTTGATACACAAAGCGACCAGAGCGCGCGGCCCGGACGCTGCTTTCCGTTTTAAGTTTTCCGTGTCGAACATTGTCACTGTACAACGTCCTGTCAGCTCAATATATTTTGATATACTAACTAGAGCCTATACAAAACGTCGGCAGCGCGGGTGGGGGGGGGGGGGTTTGGCGTTAGGCGTCGTAGGCGCGCGCCCTCTACGCCAAATATATTTCGTTCGTTAGGCGCCATACATTTTATCTTCACAGCGCTTTATTAGCCCCGCGACTGGGGCGCTTTGTATAGGCTCTCAAGTCCCAAAGAGAAACAGTTTTGTTCGTTATGTAAGCTAGGTTTTTCCTTCATTAAATTTTGGTGCCCCTAATGCTTCCTGCCTCTTAAATATGCTTCTGTTATTGTCAGCGCCAGCTTTTTTATGTTACTCGAGAAACACCATTCATGCAAAAATAAAGCAAGAACTTTGTCTTTTTAAATAATTTGAACTGAACTTCAATAAAAACATTGAATGTGAAAAGTTAAACGAATAAACCTTGTTGACGACTGTTAAGGCGAAGATAGCTAGCTAGACCGGCAGATTTGACGGCTATATAAATATAATAAAGCATTGTAAACATAGAAGACCAATTTTAAGTGACATCTTAAAAAAATAATTTAATATATATACGGCTACACAGAAAAAGACTTAAATTTGTAGGTTAAACGTACTACAAAACACCGAGCTTAAACGAATTGACTAAATTTATAATTGGATAATTACAGACAGAAAAATAATGCATTGAAAAATTATTGACGTTGATATTAATACTGCCAAATGTAGTTTATTGTAGATGCATGGATGCCCGATCGTAGGATTACCCAAACCTAAAAACGTAACTAAAACAAAGTAACTTTTACAACTTGATTACTAAGTATTTGGCCATGTTTCGAAGAAGCCGTACGTAACTTACATAAACATTTTCTAATATTGATCGGACTAAGGCACATCACGATGTAGACAATATTCATGAAATAGTCGCCTACTTCATGATGTAGGTAGCTAATTCTACGATCGGTTTGCGCGAGATATAGTACCTATATTATGATAATTTATTAATGCAGATAGGAACCTGGTAAAAATGGTTGCGCATTTATTATTAACGTAAATTATTTAGTCGAGCTGTGGCTATCGGCAAGTATTGGTAAAATTGGTATAAGCAAAAAAATATTCCGGCGGGTGAACATTGTGCTTTCTATTTAAAATTGTATCGTTCAAAGGTATTGTAAAACGTACGGAAAACAAACAATTTGCGGTCGTAAGCTACAAAGCGAGACAAAACTGCGGTTCAAACGTTCGACTATATTCCCCTTAAGCGAGCGGAGGCTTATGGACTGCGGGAATACCTCCGGGCTACATTTCTCGATTCTGTTTTAAATTTTCAAACGCCGCACCAAAATCCTCAAGTAAGCTGCCGCCTGCACTCGGTCGGGTAGTCCACATCTTTGTATGAGAAAACAAATTAATTATTTAAGGGAAACGCGGCGCTTTCCGCGCTCAAATGAACTCAGCCCGTGGTGCTATCATGAAATTATCTGGAAAACATGCAATCTACATAATTTTGGCGTGGAATGGTTCGTGAAGGTCGAGTTTCTTGGTAATTTGGACGGATTGTGTATAGAATGTGTTTTGCAAAAAACATGTTTTTATCTGTTTTGCTTTAGGGATAGTCTATTGAGCAATAAAAAAGCTCGCAATCTCAAGGTAGACATTTTTGCTAAGGTTTGAAATGTCCGCAGGCGTAGATACGTCTGCATACTAAGCAGGGATTTGATTTCTGATGGGAAGACAATTGGGGAGAAATTTGTGGTTTTGGTTCCAGGTGTGAATGTGTGTGATGTAAATGTTTCCGTCACAATCCTTTTAATTTTTTATTCTCTTAAGGAACTGCAAAAGAATGGAATTCCTTACCTGAGTCTGTGTTCCCTGATAAATACAATATGGGAATCTTTAATTCGCGAGTGAATAGGCATCATCTGGGCAAACGTGCTCCATCGTCACCTACCATCAGGTGAGATAGCGGTCAAATGTTTGCCTATCTTAAATAAAAAAAAAGGATAAGTTGTCTTCGAACTCATTTTGATGCTGATAGTGTGAAAGCGTACAAAATCTGAATGAAGGTAGAAATATTACATAATAATACAGCCCCTCATACGCTTGTCGACAAAAAAACATCATATATTTACACATTGTCAGTGTTTGATTATATAAAAGAGACTACAGTTTTTAGATCAGATGAAGGCTACAAAGATTTAAAAAAAAGAGCAGATTAACACCAAATTACTGAAATGCAATCACAGTAAAATGTTATTTTGACAATCAAAGTGTGATACATAAACATTGGACTAGATTTTTTTGCGTGTTATTATCAAAATAACTTTATTTTGACTAACCTCGACGTTTCGGCAGGGTAGCACCGGTTGTGGTCACGAGACTCGATTAGTCAAAATAATATTATTTTGAAAATAAAACGCGAAACTACCTGGTTTCTGTTAAAAACTTTGTACTAAATTTGTAAACTACTACGTTTGGCGTAGAGCCTCTACGCGAATGCTCTGTCGTAGAGCTTAGTGCACTATGCTGGTTTCTCATCTTAGTAAGTTTTGAACCAAGTTCTAGTCCGATGAAAATGGCTTGGAAGCTGATATAGTGACTTACTCTTTTTTATCTCTATAAGGGAAGCGTATGACCATATCTCACTGCCTCTGCCGGAGCATAAAGTTCAGTCGTTTAAAGACCAATTTTTCTATCACGGTAGTGAACTATCTGGCTGGGCATGAGAAATAAAATGTAATGGAAAATTGAGGCATCGAAAATTTTCTGATGAGAATATTCACCAGGGATTTCAATCAGAACCAGAACCAGAACTAGAAACACAAATTTACTTTAAGAAGAAAATTAGTTCTCTCACCGAGTATCGAACCCGATACTCACTTTTTATAACGTGGACGCGCACCTAACTACGCCAGTTTCAACCTTATTGATGTAATAAACTTGCTCCATAGAATTAGGAAATCTACCGTAACTGTAGATAGTCACCCCTATATACAATACAAACCCCTATATAATAGAAGACCGACAAAAGCCTTCGGATACAAGCGACATGTCCTGTGCCGGGTTGAAGGGAGCAAAGAGAGGTGTCGAGTCTATTCACTGTTATCTCTACTAACGTAGGTATACATCAAGCGTGAATAACGCTAGTCCCGATAGGGGAGAAAATACTATTCTTCTTGTTCTAGGTATAGGTATAATATAATAATATTGTTATGATATATGTGACTCATGTGATATATATGGTACCTTAAAACTAGATTACGACTTAAAGTATTTATACATGAAGTACCTATATTAATATAGTTTCCTATAATAATAAAAAAAAAGAGTTGATGATATTTTTGCCAGATTCTTCTTGAGATGGTTGTAAATTTGCGTCATTAAATATTTTTGGGCAATGTGAACATGCCTACAGCCTTCGCTTTTCAACCATGTGTGGTTGACTGGTAGAAAGTGCTTTTAGCGTTAAGTCCACCCTTTGCACCTTTTTTGGGCAATAAAGAGTTAAATAAAATAGACATATGTCGTGACTTTATTAATTTGATGTGATTTATACTAACTAATAAAAGAAGTTAAATAGTTATTTTAGTTTGTTGGCAGATATTGTAGATAATTGGTTGACCGGAAGGGCTATCGACCAATCACGAGGTGCCTTCTAGTTGATGGCAGCACCGTTCAGCGCGTGATTGGACGAGGACTCGGCCTATCACAGGCAGCTGTCGGCCAATCATAGCAGACTTCGGTATGACATTTTCTGTGGAAAAAGGCGGAAATGGGCGAACAGTCTCGTTGTGGCAGCCAAAGGAATACGACGTCTGATCAAGAGTGTAGTCAGTTATAATCAAGCGTAATGTAACAAGTGTAATGTGAAATTGTATGTAGCTGGAAAGATCCAATTAAACAAGTGTACAAAGTGTCTTGTTATCATTTACTTCATATCAGCAGCGGGATAGAACCGAGGTATGTAAATTTACCTTTTCTTTTTATGATCATGCCCACGTTTTGTATAATTTGACAAGTGATTTTTCTTTTCCTATATCCACGAAAATTTATTTGTATCTCTATGTAGTGAGATTTAGTGACCATGACTAATCGGTGTGAATTCCAGTTTACATGATAACGATCTCTGAAATTTTTGACATAATTAACGCCTTATTTAGCTCGAGTTTAAATGAAATGATAACCTACCGACATATATTTTAATATAATATTAAATTGGATTTTTGATAGATTTTAATTTTGTTTTGAAGCATGGGTCGGTAGAAATGATTTTGAGACTATCCACCCGCGCTAGTTCATTAGATAACTGTATTTTTGCCGAGTTCGATTTTTAAAGAAGACGTGTACCTACTACCCTCTGATATCAGTGTTTGATACTACCGATGATGATAAGAATAATTATTTGTAACAATGTAAGAGATACTTTTAATTTGTGAGTTCAGACTTATGAATATATATAAAACATAATTCTTGTTCAAATGTTACCACATTATTTAATTGCATAAAAGTCAAAAGTAGAAACGGTAACACAAGAATAAAGTTATATACAGAAAAAAAAAGCCTTTTAAAAAGCAATGATTCATAAGCCAGTCAGTCGAGTGTTCGTAAAGCTATTTTATTCTAAAATTTCATTATATTATTATGGTCATAATATTATTCCTTACTACATTAGATGCGTACATTGTACATATGAAACAACTATTCTTATAATTTATATAAAAATGACGAGATTGGTATAAGAAGTTAGTAAATTTTGCACGCCATTTAGGCGAGATGAAAATACAAATCTCTTATGTAGATACGACAGAGGAAGAATGTTCATTATGACATGAAATGACATGTGCCAATTAGGGACCGACAGTAATCATCTCGGTTAAACATGAGACAGCAAAGCGACGTATGGTTATGTATGCCATACTGAGTGACATATGGTTATGTGTGCCATACTGAGTGACATATGGTTATGTGTGCCATACTGAGTGACTTATGGTTATGTGTGCCATACTGAGGGAGTTATGGTTATATGTGCCATACCGTTATGTGTGCCTTACTGAGAAACTTATGGTTATGTGTACCATACTGACTGAATTATGGTTATGTGTGCCATACTGAATGACTTATGGTTATGTGTGCCATACTGATTAGCTTATGGTTGATTGCCATATCGAAAGGTAGTGGTCATGTGTGCCTTACTGATTACCTCATGGCTGTATATGCCATATTGAAGGACAAGGCTAAGTGCTCCATTATATAATAACTTATGAAATTATGTGTGCCGTTTATTTATGAATAACTTTAGGCCCAGTGTGCCGCTGTCTGCCAAGTGATAACCTGTAAGTAAATCCTTGGTAAGAATCAAAATGGGATACTACCACGAATTTTAAAATGATATTTTTATTATTTAATTCTCAAAGCCAGTATCCGAGCTAATCGTCTTAATTATAATAGCAATAAATAAATAAAAAGAATATTGCTATATTTTGTTGATGTTGGTAAGAATGAGAGAGTGAATGCAATTTTAAGCAATTAAACTTTTGTTCCGACAAATAAGTATTTTTTATTTAGTAAATTGATAAAATTAAATGTTCACATCTGTGCTAACGGTTACTTCATTCATAACGACTGTATTGATCATAAGATTATTAACTAATATTTATTTTGCTTTTCATGAGGAAATGAGCTTCAATGATCCTGAAAACCCTGATAGTAAACACAAGCCGAGTGGAGGACGATAGCGAGTATAAAAGCTATGTACAAACTGGATGAACCATGGAGAACATAGATGTAAAGGGATAACTGATGAAGCTAAATGATATTCCTTGTATACATTCCGTTACTGCATTAATTTTAAATTTTATTGACTACTAGCTGTCCCGGCGACCTTCGTTCCGCCTAACAGTCAATGAATGTGCATATTTAGGAAGCAATACCCGGCATGCGTTACAATGTCACGTGACTATATTATTACAACCTTCATGTTTATGTTTGCCTAGTACTTTACCAAATCCGAGTGACGTATGAGAAAATGGAAAGCATGTCGAAATGTAAAAAAAAAAATTTAAAGAAATGTACGTTCTTAAAAAGTATCCTATGTCCTTCTCCTGGCTCTAAACTACCTCCCTGCCAATCTTCAGCTAAATCGGTTCAGCCGTTCTTGAGTTATAAGTGGAGTAACTAACACGACTTTCTTTTATATATATAGATGTATGCTATCAATTATTTTAAAATGTGGCTACCCACCCACGTGGGTTGGTATATTGCTTAGTTTTGGGCACTTATCGCATAAATAGTGAAAAAAGCTGTATTTATGACTAGTTTTTCATACAAGTCTGTAAAGAAATTGGTATTCTTGCATACTTGTGTATTTTTAAAAAATGTAATGCGAGTTCGCAAGATTATCAATATATATCATTTGGGAATTGATGTACTTATATTATAGTTTTAATACTAGACGTAGGTTTAATATAGCGGTGAGCGCGTTTAGATTGAGCGGAACGGACAGATCATTTATGGCAGACTACCAGCGTGAGGATTTATATCAGTGGTAAAGGGTGTGTTAATTTGGTAGGCTCGTTGTAGGGTCGATGATTATATATGTGGCGTGTATGCGCGGGACAAACTGCGCGAGCGCGCTTTGTGGTGGCCGTGAGGTATAGATTAGGGAATGTATTATGTTTATTGGTTGTATATAAATTGTTGGAAAAAAAATAGAGAGGAAGATGTATTATGTATTATCTACTGAGTTACTACCGTGTCCTTCACGAGTTGACTGTGAATTTGCGAAATTGGTTATTAGTCATTGCCTTTTCGTGGGTGATTTTGCGGGATGCGTGTGTGGGGTGAGTGAACAATGTTGATGTTAATTAAGTTAAATTAATGTAATTCCGACGTTGAGACCAACAACAATAGTTCATGGCGCCATTTACACAAAGAAAAAAATAACATATGTCAATTATCCGATAGTCGGACTCACATTACAGCTTTTATCAACGTTAACATATTCACGGAAGTTGTTAGTAATAATATAGTATTCATTATTTCCATAATTTAAAATCAATGTGACTTCCACACTATGCGGATCTGTGTTGTGGAAGAAAGCCACTTTCGATATCATAGTTTACGTATTTTACATAAGAACAATAAATATAGATTGAAGCTTCAGTAAATAGGCAGAAATACTAAAGAATACTACAGATATGTACCGCTGTATCAAATTTTATAATCGCAGCATGATTGTATTTTTAATAGACTCGTTTTGAACTAGTCAATTGCCCAGAAATGAGATCTCGCGCCGATATTTTGCCTAAGGAATAAAAATTTGAGGATAATTATTTATGGATTTCTTCTTGATAGTAGTTGTTAGATTTTTATATTTCTCATTAAATTGGATGATGTAACGGATAGTATGTGCAGGTTTCAGCTTTGAATGTCAGGCCGTTAGATCCCGGGACAGAGTGGGTCTAAAAACGGTGACAGATGTCCTACCAAATTGTTGTTTTCTAATATGGATTTATTTTTAAATGGTTTCGTATTCTTCTTGTAAGGTTCTTTTTGACGATAAACCACATACAGACATATGGACAGAGTGCTGGGTCACCCGAGTCAACAGGGAGATCTCGCTTCAATCAGTCAATGATTCATTAATAGACGGTATTTTCTGGACGTGAAAGGTACCACTATATAAAGACCAGAGATTTACCAATAGGTCGTTTAATTATTTTAGCTTTCACATGTATATATAATAGGCAATACAAATTGTAACAATTGTGCTTATGCACACCTTTGTCACAAAAAATCGAATAGTATTACACTCATACTGAATTCAAAAATTAACCTCACGTACCCAATTTTCGATTAGAAAAAGTAAATTATTCGATTTTTGGAAACAGTGCACACTTTAATATTTGTTAATAAATTAGCAGATTGTTCAACTTAATTACCGGTACTTAATTTAATAAATCTAAAAATACTAATTCCTTTATGCAACCTACACTAAGTTGAAGATTACATAAATGAGAAGACTTCTAATTGTCATTCTGAAAATAATTAAAGCACAGTTCACATTGGATGATGTAATTGTGTGTAAAAGAACAAATTTGTAAATTTGTGTTCTTGTGTCTAGTGGGTGAAACCTTAAGTACAATTTTCAAATTCATGTGGAATTATTATATTAATGGATTATTAATAATAGCGTAAAATTAAAATTGTATTATTAATTAGACTAAATAATAATGTTCATTTGTTCTTGGGGTGGAGTTCGTCTATTTAAGTTGGCGGAATGTTGCTTTACTCTACAGTTAAGTCTTGGTTGTCGTTTACCGTTTCACTTGATGAAGATGTTTAATTGGCATTGGATTTTAAGAGCTCTTCAATATTTAATCGTCATCTCTTTGTTGATGAACCGTTAAGACCTATAACCGAGTTTGATAAACTCTAATTTTGGTTGGCATAATAGAATTTTGATAGCTTAATGAACGTTTTGACTTGGACTTTGAGTAATAATAGATTAACTTGATGAAAACTCCAATGTTCTGCAACAGACATAAATATTACTTAACCCATCTAGATATGGATCTTTTGTAAGATAATACAATTTTGGCAAAGTTGAATAATTAATGATTCAACTATGGTAGTGCTTGTTTCATCGAAAGTGTTATTAGGTGTTACTTTTATAAGACATCAATTATTGAAAGACTCTTTAAATCTGCCTTTTGAATCGAGATCTTTTACTACTTAACGTACGATGATGCTTACAAATAAGCTAATTTATTTGATGAGTAAATTATATTGTTCTGGTCGTCTTTGTACAACATCGAAAAAGAAAATTGGCTATTTACTGTTCTGGTCGTCTTTACACAACGAAAATTGGCTATTTACTTACCACTGACGACAATTACCTAAATTGTAAAGATTCTTTAACCTGACACTTACGTTGAGGACGTTTGAAAGCATCTATGCAAAGTAAATGTATATTAATTAATTATATAATTATAAAAAAAATTTATTAAAGTGGTAAACTGATACTATAATTATCCGTAAGTAACGTAAACGTAAAGTACAATATTGTAATAATACTGATATAAAAAAAAATTATAATTTATTTGTGTAGCGTCGGTTATACTATAGTTGTGCTGTGACTTTTCGATAATTATGCCAATAGTTTATAGATAATACACAGTTTAGTTTCAATTTAAATAATAACTTGGTTAATAAGTCGTAACTGGTAATAAGTTTGACTTCTATTATTTATATTTTTTCCTACCAAAGGGACCTGCAATTGTATTATACTAAACATTAAAATTAAAAGACTTGTAAGCTGTTGGTCTTCCTTAGCAATAAATTAAATGAAAACCAAATGTGTAATGTATAATAACCGAATGTCGTGATTATAATTAGATAACGTGTGTTAAGATAGCTGTTACTGAGTATGAAATGAGAATAGGATGCTAAAGTAAATCTTGTGAAAAAAAAGTTGTAAAAAGTTCTCGTGTATTATAACTAATTAATAATTTTATTAAATTAGATAAAAATAATGGGAATACAATAATATTGTTGCGTAAAGGTTTCAATATTTTATTGTGTTAAAGAACTAGGTAGATATTTATATTTGATAGCTAACAGTGATTAACTTCTTTTAAAGTTTGTTTAAGTTCGATGTATTATATGACTAACTTAGTTATCACTGCAACAAAGGTGAATTGACTGCTTATAAAGTTGTGCGTCGGGAGACTGCACAATGTCGGATGGCCGAATGTCGTGACTTTATTAATTTGATGTGATTTATACTAACTAATAAAAGAAGTTAAATAGTTATTTTAGTTTGTTGGCAGATATTGTAGATAATTGGTTGACCGGAAGGGCTATCGACCAATCACGAGGTGCCTTCTAGTTGATGGCAGCACCGTTCAGCGCGTGATTGGACGAGGACTCGGCCTATCACAGGCAGCTGTCGGCCAATCATAGCAGACTTCGGTATGACATTTTCTGTGGAAAAAGGCGGAAATGGGCGAACAGTCTCGTTGTGGCAGCCAAAGGAATACGACGTCTGATCAAGAGTGTAGTCAGTTATAATCAAGCGTAATGTAACAAGTGTAATGTGAAATTGTATGTAGCTGGAAAGATCCAATTAAACAAGTGTACAAAGTGTCTTGTTATCATTTACTTCACATAGATATATTAGATTATTGATTCGAGATTGATATTTTTTACCGCCGACGAAAAAGAGGGGTTATGTGTTTGTAGTATGCATCTGTGTGTCTGCCTATAGCATCGTAGCTCCCAAACGGCGCGGCCGGACCGTTTATCGATTATATTTTTCTGACTAGTTCGATAAGTTCTTTTTTTTGGCTTCGCAATCTTGCGCATTTAGCCAGAGTCAAGTGATAATATATTTCAAGTGTATTTCATATTAAAAGACCTAGTCACAAGTCACAGTCAAGGTATTTTGTATGTTTATGACGTCAATTCGTTCATAAATCGCCGTAGTAATAAAGTAAGTAAGTATACTTAACACTCGCCATCCAGAAAACCGCCACGCAAAAAAAACACAGAGCATGGGGATGCTCTGTCTCTTTTCCGCGTTTCCGCGTTTTCCGCTTTTACTCAATTTCCGCCAAAACCTTTAAATGCTCATATCTTAGAACTTACAGAGCCAATTTAAATTATAACTTTAGAAGACGAAATATATAATAAATTATAATTTTCACAAAGGCGGTTTTTATTAATCGAACATCAGTTTACAACCTTATTGTACATAATTAATTCAAAAATTGGGTAACATCAGGGTTTGGTCCCAGATATTAATGCGAGTTTACCTCTAAGTCATAATATATTCCTACGTCGTCGTAAATAATGTAGTCAGTCATGCAATGCCGTTTCTACTATTGTACATTCTATGGTCACGACACGTGTAAATTCGTACTTGATGTTTTTGATGGAGTTTATAAGGCAGTAGATACAATGAGAGCTTGCCTTAGGGTGGTTTGACGAACCGCTTCATCAGCACTAGAAATAGATAGATAGCTAGAAACATTTTGTTGCACACGATAAAAACTGGTACATGGGCAAACTTAAAGCAAATTAGCATTCTCTTCCAACTATCCTTTGCGTATTATGGATTTGGTGGTAGTAATATGCGTTATATTGTAAGTTATACAGTTAGACTAAGAATATTGTGATAATAGATATAAATAACCAAATAAACTTACGAGAATAAAATTAAAAATAAATGCTATAAAGATACTCGTGCATAAATACATTAATTACTAAATAAAGACATATTAAACAAATAATAATAATAACATAAAAACTAGATAATAATGACACTATGTATAGTGAACAGCTATCCTCCATATATACAGTACAAGGTGTCACATTCCAAAAGATAGGTACCATAAGGGTAGATAAAAAAATAAAAAATATTTGCTCCCCACTGACGTGTATGGGAGCCCCCTTAATATTTTAATTTATATAATTTTAAATGTCATTTCTGGCTTTGAGCCGTAATTTTACATATTCTATGAGAATTTGAAGTCATTCGCTTATGGTTTAACGCTAGATGCCTCTGACAGACGGACGGACGGACGGACAAAGTGCTGAACGACCCAAGTCAACTTGGAGATCTGGCTTCGCTCGATATACGGATATCTGATATACGGAAGTTGAGATTAAACACGCAGTTTTCTATACATACGGATTTGGATCCTTTTGTGAAATTTAATAGATTTTACAATGCCATAAGTATACGAGTAAATTCAATTATGATTCGGTGCAACATTATAATTAGTACCTAACTATATCCTCAATCAGAAGACGCCATTCAAACCAAAGTCCAGCAAATTGGACCCAGGCTTCTAGATGCCACACAAATCTGCACACTGAATGGACTAATCAGCTAGACTAGAGCCTTGTTTACATAGAGCCAGCTCGTGGAAAGTTCCCAGACTACGAAGTTTTATTGGTGTGGTCTTGAAATTTCAATATTAGAAAACCAGGTCATATTTTATCATCATATTTTAAAACTTACCTAGTTTCAAAATATGATGAACCATAATTCAAACTAAAGCAAACCTTAAAAAACCGACTAACTGCTCATATTTTGATTTTGGCTTGATCGATTTCGATAAAAATTAAATAAAAACCACCTCTGAAGAAATCTACCAAACAAAAAAAAATTTGAGAATGGGTTCAAAAATGGGGAGAAATCGGTGAACATACATAAATAAAATACATACAGTCGAACATAGTAACTCCTCCTTTTTTGAAGTCGGTAAAAATACAATAAACGGTCGTAGAAGAACTGCAACTGGCGTCAGAGAGAGACACAAAATGATACGGGAAGAGAAGTGGGACAGAAAATTTTAAAAACATCTAGTCTCATCATCGTTAATCGAAGTAATGTCGCGAGACTATCTATAGAGGTTTTCTATCGTTTACATTTCCACCATGTCCTTTTTACCATCTTACTATTAGACAAACGCCATTCATATTTTAAGGTGGACATACGGAGGTATGTCCACCTTAAATGGATGGCGTTTCACTAGTTCTAGTTCGCTATTATTCGTACGTATTATTTTTAAATCGCATTGCTTAATCCTACTTATATTAAAAATTCAGTTTCTTAGGAATTTCAATCCCAAATGGCAAACTCCAGCTGGCAAGTAACTCGCCCTGTGCAAACTCTACAAACATCTAACTAAATCTGTGTCAGAACGTATGGAATCGAATCGAAATAGATGACCTATCTCTATTCAAAGCTACTGATTAATACCATCAGAATATCGAGATACGACAAACCGCGTTACCTACTTTACTGCGAAGTCGATGAAACAGCATAATTTATTATAGGTAGTACTTATTGAGAAATTGTAATGATTTTTGAATTGTCTAAGTAAATCTTAAACACCCTTTATTGTCTGAAAGTGCGCGCTTGCTTCTAAACTCATTCGACCACTTTTCGTAGTAGAAGTGTTGACTTGTCAAATACCTTATTATAATATGTCTACTCATTGTGTAGGTAGCATACATTAGTTTCTACCGACTTCACAAAAAAGGAGGAGGTACTCCATTGTACTGTTTTTTATTTATTTTTGTTACCTCATATCTTTTAACCGAATTTTAAGATGTTTTTTGTTTGAAAGCTGGTGCTTTTTATGTGGTCCCATTGAAATTTGATCAAGATCTAATCACTAGTTTTGGAGTTATCGTCAATAATGTTGTGTCGTGTTTAATACATTTAATTTGATCAAGGTGCCGAAGATAAAGCGGTGAAGTCGGTTTTTTTAAGCTTTGTTTGCGTTTAATTATTTAGTCTATTATCTTGTTTGCAATTAGTTTTTATTTTACCTAGCGTTATAAAATAAGTAAATACTTTAATGTTTGAGAACCCTAGCTATTATGTTAATTAACATAGGTTTTAAGATAATTTTAACCTAATATGTAAAGAATTCATTTAATCAATGTATACATTTTCAATTTCAATTTCAAACTCGTTTTTTAATAAATATTTATTTGGGTACTTTTGGATCCACAGGGGAAGCCAGTCCCATCATAACATAACCAAAATATGTACAGTATACAGAAAACGTATAGGTGCTAATAATTGTCTACTCATATCTACAAAGACCAATGCTGCCTCGGACGCTGGTTCAGTTGGTTCCAGTAAACACCGACGTATTAATGACGAAACTAAGTGGCAGCATTAATGTTTCTCTTTGATTTTACGGGCACATTCCATTAGCAATTGGTGGATTTCTTAAACTACTCCGCACGTTTCACAATAATAGTTTGGTGACGCTTCAATATTGTTAACTCTTGCAGGAGAGGATATAACATACTAAGTAGGTAGGTACTTCATTAATAACGTTAGGTATAACAATTAATTCAACGTTAGGTATAACATTAAATTGCAATTCAGAGAGGCAATACCGCCAGCATGATGGGAACGCTACCCACTGGTAGTGGGCTTGAGTTACCTATAAGCTCGATGTCTTGTAGCTTACTTAGTTCTTTGCTGCGTTGTATAAAGTTTTAGTTTAGGTTTAAGAAATATAGGCAATTGGCCGGTAGATAGCCTTCAAATTCTACGTACAGTTAACTCTTGCTTCGTACATTGAATTTAATAACTATTAAAACCCTAATTTGTCAGCTTTAGTTTAGTTAGTAGCTTGTAGTTCTAAAAATTCTGATTCTAAGCAATATTTATGTTTTCACGCGTACAAAATCCGCGCCGCCATTTTGTTCGGGAACACGTTATCGGTTAAAAGTTCTCAAATAATTAAATAATTTTATACATTGACATGTTTATTATGGAAATTATTATACATATTTTTAATTTTTATTTTGTAATTATAAATATTTTATAAATATTTTTTTGTCATTTTTTATTTTATCATTGTATTTTTAATTAAGAAATATCTCATTTTAGACCTTACAATATGACGTGTAGGTACTAATGTTTATGAATAAATGAGTATTTGAGTATTAGATATCGCTAGACAAATTGTGAAGCGGATTTCCAAACAACCAGAATCATTTCCAAGACCGTTACTACTTTTAGGTCGTCGAACTTAGTTGAGCAATTCAATAACTGAATAGTTCCAATCTCATCCTGCTCTGAACAAATTCAGAATACATTTTATATAAAGCTACTAGCTGCGCCCCGCGACTTTGCCCGCGTAAGTCCCGGACCAGCCAGAATTCGGGGTTAAAAAGTAGCCTATGTCTTTTCTCAGGCTCTAGACTATCTGTGTACCAAATTTCGTTTAAATCGGTTCAGTAGTTTTAGCGTGAAAGCGTAACTGACAGACAGACTGAGTTACTTTTGCATTTATAATATTAGTAAGGATAAGGATAGTTAGGAAGTAAGGATAAGGATTGTTACCTATATAGGTACGTACAAAGAACTACGTTATGGGATTAATACTTCTACTTTAATACCTTCCGACTTATCTAGCTCGTTATTCTAAAGAAACTGCTAGTGTAATGTTCAATTCAGCCAGATAGATACAATTCTTAGCATGGTTCTGAAACGGAAGCTAGAGGAGAAAGTTACCCTTGTGCTTGGCTAACGTTAACAATTCTGTTTAACTTTCCGAACGGGCAAGTTCATTAAATTCTAAGGTAGACTAGCAGGAAGACGAAAGTTTGATAACTAAAACCCTACTACTAGTTAAGTATGTATTACACTTACCCACTAAGATAATTGCTATACTTTCTTACCAAAAAAATGTATTAGAATATTATTACATTGTTATTACAGGAGTTTTGCAGCGAAAGTGAAAAAACCGGCCAAGTACGAGTCGGGCTCGCGCACGAAGGGTTCCGTGCAATTGTCTATAAAAACGGCAAAAAAACATGTCAGTTGTATGGAAGCCCTTAAACATTTGTTTTATTGTGATTTAATTATTTATTTTCAAAGTGAATATATAACTAATTCTGTGAATATTTTAAGCGTCTACCTGTTGCCGTTATCAAAATCGAGCAAAAGCGAGAAAAAACAATCACGTTTGTTGTACGGGATGATCCCCCATCAATTTTGCATTTTATTAAGTAATTTTTTTTTAAAATAACTATCACGGTTCATGAGTAGCAGCCTGGTGACAGACGGACGGACAAAGGAGTCTTAGTTATAGGGTCCAGTTTTACCCTTTAAGTACGGAACCCTAAAAATGGCGTTTTTTAATTTCGTATAATTTTCCAAATTCTTCGAGTGTTACCTAATATTGTGTAATAATGGTGGATTATTGACCGTTAATACTTAGTAAACGTGTACAAGTGTAGGCAAATCATACAAAGTTGAAAAACGTGATTTTCGCTTTCGCTCCAAAACTCCAATAGAAGTTCTAGTATAGTTTCTACCACTTTACTAGGGCATGACTTGACTATGACTGAACCGCAGGCGCTGGTGCGGGAAACATACCGGCAGTTGGTAGGTCGCGTGTCGTCTCTTATGTATAATTTGAAAAGTCGCATCCGTTCTCCGTCTGTCCTTCTTACATATTATCTTCTGTTTGGTCTATGCCTAAGGCACCAAGCCGGGGCAGAGGGTATGACAAATCAAAATTACATCTTTTTGTTACGGGCTCTAGGAGACTAGATGCCTATGATACCTAGAAATATTATGAAACGGGCGTTTAAAATGAAACAAATAGTTAATGTAACAAACATTTATTATACTAGATAATACTTTGTAGGCAGAAACAATACCAATACTAGCTTACACATGTGCAACCGGCATTATAAAAAAGTAAAAAACAACTCGATTGCTATGATGAGTCCTAACAAATTATTTCCAGAAATAACACATAATTCCATTATTTTAATCAATAATTTTACCATATTTTTTTCAAAAAATCTCATTCATTCCATTCGAAGTCAAATTCTATTCAAAAAAGTATAAATTAATAAACATTTATCACACTAACTACAAGCTAAAAACCTCTTTCTTTAGTTTTAGTATTTGTTGTTAAAGTAAAATTATGCATATGTAATAACTTTTCACGTAATATAGCAGTTTTTTGATAACGAGACAAAAGAGGTCTAAAAACAATGAGATTGTAGTCCTATCAAATTTCAATTTTTCAATACAAAATAATTAAAAAAAATAATTATAAGTACACTAAACACGGGGAGAAAAAAAAATTATTTAAACGTGTATTGGGGTTCCATTCATATTTTAATGTATAGGTACCATTTTAATTGTAATTTATTGCTTTGGGCCGAAGCTTTACACATAGTGTGAGAATTTGCAGTTATACGCTTGTTTGTATTAAACGCTAAATGCCTCTGACAGACGGACGGACGGATTTCTTTTTGTTTTTTTACGGTAAAACGATAACAGCATATTTATTAGTATCACACAAAGCGCGTTCATTTATACATTTTATAATCCAATATTTATTCACGTGTCTTGCATTCGGAGGCACCTTTTTTAACAATTTCTGCATGCTTCGGAAATCTATAACTGTTTCATTATGGACTACATAATCTACATCCATTTTTCGTATAGATTTCACCACAGTGCCGCCATAAGCAATCCAATGTCTTTCAAAATGTCTCCTTTCTTCTTCGGGTATGCTTATGAAATCGGGATAAAAACCTAATTTTTTATTTATGAAAACGTCTGGTAATGGATCTTCAGGGCCACTATAATATTTGCTGTCGTACTGTCTCGTTCTAGGAGAATCAGTGTCATGTTTGCGTTTTTTGCTGCTTTCTTTCTCTTTCTTTCTGCTATTTTTATTTAAATCTGAATGATCACCTGTTTCATTCTCTCTGGAGTCGTATCTGCGTTTTTTATCCGTATTTTTGTTAATTTTATCATAAACTGAAGGTTCTTCTATTTCATCTTTGATGTCAATTTCTTCTTTTTTGCTTTTATTAGATACAGAAGAAAGTTCTATGCTCATTTCATCATCTGTATCAGATTCTTTCTTTTTCTTTTTCCTACTTTTATTTGACGAAGGGCTTTCATCATTTTCATCTCCACGCATTTTAATTTGTCTCTCGTTTTCCGGAGAATTTGATTTTCTTGATTCTTCTTTGATTTTCCTTCTCTTTGATTCTTTTTTATCCCTTTCAATTTCTTCACTTTTAGAGCTACTTTCGGTGTTATTACTTGTACTTGACGAATTAGATGTATTCACATCTGTCGTTTCTTCTTTTTGTCTGTTTTTAACGAGGAATCTATCAATTTTGCCAACTTTACTGGGACTTGGGGTGGTTTTTATTTTATTTTTAGGTGGTGTGTATGCTTCTGATGCGGTAGCTGCTAGTTTCTCAAGGAGGGATACATCTGTTTTTTCTTTGGAGGCTTTGAACAGTTGTTTGAGTTCCTCCAAATTGCTCGCTGACTCCCAATCCTTGTCTGCTCGTATTCTAGTTACTCGCGGGAACCTCACTGAAATACCGTCGGCTGTATGTAAGTTTGCTTTTGTTAGCTCCGTGCCTGTAATATATAATGAACTTTATAAATGGTGGAATAAAGAGCAGTAAGACTGTTTTAGCAAGAAGTTTTGACTATTTGTTTACATTATTAACTATGTAGGATACTAGTTTGATTCTTGTGTATGATGTGTATATTGTTATATTCTGTTTCAAGATCTAAATTATTTGCATAGAAAATCCATCAAATACGTTCCTATCATTGGTAGGATATTATGTCAGTTCAGAATTGTCCAGAAGATAGGACATGTATTTTGCATTCCATACTACAAGAGTGAAAAATCTACATTTAGGGAATCTTAAGCTCGATTTTTAAGAAAATGAATATGACATATTTAATTTTTTTTTTTATCTGTTCCTACTTAATTGGGAAATAGTACTGATTGCTATTAAAAAAATATAACATCCTGTATTAGTACACCAACAAAAGTTTTTGATACATAATACATATATATATATAACCATTTGTTTCAATTTTGTTTTGACCCAATTTTGTTTATACAACTTGCTCAACAACAGCGAGTCCAAACAATCAAACATATACTTCAACACCTTAAAAATATAATAAAGATATCACACACTCAACCACACCTACCAGAGGCACATATCCTTCAAATGGCGGTAGGGAAAATATGGCAATGCTTCCTAGGTTCAATTCCTGCCATGAAATTGAACTCAGGTCGCATGTGCATTGTACTTAGATATAAATAATATGATTGTTTTTTATGTAATTTTATTTCGTGCAATAAAGATTTTTTATTTTTTTATTTGTTATTTGTTACAGGCTAGTGTTTAACCACTATCTCACCTGATGGTAAGTGACGATGTGATCGAAGCTGGTAAACACACTAGACCTGGAATACGCAGGCTCTCAAGGATAACTGCCGGAACACCGTATTTGGCTTGGCGGCAGACTTTCAACTTGATGGTGGTAAGCTACTTTGGTAGCAAGCCAGGCGAGCAACTCACAAAATGCTCTACCACCTCTCAAATGTCACCTGATTAGCACCACCCGGGGACCACGTGTAGGGAGTCAGACTTAAGGGGTATCCTCCTACGGTCGTGGGTGACTCAGCCCCCAAAGTGTTTTGTATTGTATTGTTGCAGAGGACAGATACTTGCTTATTGCACTAACCAAACCGGCTCATTCATTATATTTTGCTCAAAGCTTGTAGCCTGCTAACAGCTTACATTATTAAACATACATAACAACACAAGGCTCGAACTAAATGTGAGGCTGTGAGTGTGAAAGCGTTTATGTTTACATACTAACCAGTGATCTCCCAAACAGGTTGCTTCTTAGGATTCAAAGCAACAAAATCTGGCACCATTCCCTTATTACAATCCAACCAAGACGGTACTCTGTTATAGTCCTGTGAAATTTTCGACATAAGGGGCCCCAGTTCCTTCTGCAATCTTTCTAATGTGCTGTCATCATGTCCAGTGTGCACTTTGGTGACGGTCACCCATTTGTTGCGGTGTTTGTCTAGGCAGCCCATGAGAAATACGGACATCATGCCTCCTTTTTTGCCAGTACCTGTAATTTATTGTAGTGGATGTTAATATATGACATTGCTATGTTTTTAAGTACCTGATGAAGTTTAGTAAAAATTCCATATCACTAATAATAATGATCTGGTAGCTTTCCATAAAAGCCTGTCATTCTAGGCTAAGTGTGTTATATCATTACTTATCATAACCCTTCCTCTTATCTTGATTATTTTTCAACCGACTTAAAAAAAGAAGATTCTCATGATTCAGGCCAATTGTACTGTGCGCCATCCAATAGGACCTTTAAAACTAAATTTGGATTCACCAGCCATTTTCGTTCTCATGATCAAAGCTGAAGAAACAAGGTTTGCCGTTGACGGATACGTCAAGGAGGACATCATATAGAGATAAAAAGTTCTATAAACCCATAGATAAAATATTTTATTTATTTATAGAAGAGAAGCAGTGTGCTGATATGTCTATATCACACCAATGTGTGATATAAAAAATGTAGAATCGTGTTAGTTCACTTTTCTAACAAAGTTAATTAATTCACAACCAGTTGTAAAGCTTGATTTAAAACCATTTATTGTGGTAGCAGAAACAACATTTTCCGATAATCTGTACTAATTATGAACCATTCAGTAGCTTAAAAAGTGGAAAGCAGCTATGTGTTTGATGGTGCACAGATGAGTAACGACTGGTGTTTTCGTGAGTCTTTGGTCCACAAAGGTTGACCAAAAACTTTCACGAATATAAAGATGGCCTGTCCATGTTATGCATGACTATGAAATATATGACATTGCTTATGCTTTTGGAGTACATGATGAAGTACAGTATAATTTCCATATCACTAATAAATAATTATGTTCTGGCAGCTATCCTTGTGAGCCAATCATTGTAGGCTAGGCATGTTAACAATTCCCAATGTTGTCTGGTCTGCCATAACGCAGCAATCGACCCTTTAATACTTATTTTCTCTCAAATTTCTTTAAGGTGAAAGTGAAAACTGCTTAGGTAAGTATACATACAAAGCAATTATATCTTAAACATTAAACTGATGCAAGATAATTTATGAAAATAATTAATACAATTGAACCGCCTGTTGGCTTAGTTAGGCGCACATTTGCCTTCTGAGCAAGGGTATCGGGTTTGATTCCAGGCAGAAACACAAGTTTTCTCCCCAAAGAAAATTAGTGTTTCTGGTTCTGGTAGTGATTATGTGTGATGTGAATATTTCCATCACCCACAACACAAGTCATCAAATTTTCACATTTAATGAGTGTGAAAGCGTTTATGTTTATTTATTTACAATACTACCTACATACCAAACCAGGCTCCAAGAACAACTAAGTCGACAGTATCAGCCATCGCACCATCAAATAGATAATCCTTTTTCACTTTTAGCCAATGTCTTTTGCCAGGTTCATATGTGGACTCTAGATCCTTCAGCACTAAGCCTTCTAGACCAAGTTGGAGTACCTGAAAATGTTCAATCATAATATTTTAGATACAATAAGTGATAAAATGTGTATAATTACGTGAGGCGTGTAGGGGGGGAGGAGAGTAGGAGGTCGAGCCGAACCTCACCCAATCTCACTTGGGGAGAGGAGATTTCTCAGCAAATATCATGTATTTTTTTTGCAAAATACATTGTAAAATTGCGAGTAAACTGAGTTTAATGAAGTAAAAAAAACTACTGAAATATGGCAAAATAATATAGTAATTTAGTAAGGGTTAGTCTGAAATAAGTTGAGGCCTACCACTAAGTTCACAGTTGCTCCACACAAGCACAACCCAGGTGTCACATCGACCACCAATGGTCACATCTTGTGCTAAATCAAACAGAGAGGAATAACATGGACCCTGTCTAGTTCATCTATATTAACATTATATACCCATAGGTTATTGTGTATCATTGTCGCTATGAGTCTATTTGTTACAACCTGTTTCTCAGGTTCATGATGCACAGTTTATACAATTTTATTATAAGCTAATATTTTTAATACTCCGCTATCCTGAGAACCAGTCATTTTACACTCAACCACATCATCAAATATAATAGTGTTCAAATGACAGCCTACCCAAGATCAAATATGCTCAAAAATGTATTAAATAATGAAACGCAAGCAAAGCTTAAAAAAACCGACTTCACTGCTTTATCATCGGAACCTTGATCAGATTTTATGTATAAACACGCATTATTGACTAAAACTCAAAAACTAGAATCGACCTTGATCAAATTTTAATGGGACCACATAAAAAGCACCAGCTTTCAAATAAAAAAAGAATCATCAAAATCGGCTCACAACGAAAGAAGGTAGGTAACTTTTGAAGTCATAAAATAGACATTATTGACGATATTTCAAGAACTACTGATCAGATCTTGATCAAATTTAAATGGGACCAATTAGAAAGCAACATCTTTCAAACTAAAAAAAAATTGTCGAAATCGGCTCACGTGGAGAGAAGTTATGAGGTAACACAAATAAAAATAAAAAAAACAGTCGACTTGAGTACCTCCTCCTTTTTTGGGAAGTCGGTAAAAAACAAAAGATAACTTTCAATAATTCTAGACTCACCTTGGCAATCATTTTAGCAAGATCAGCAGGTTTCTCAATCAATTCCTGTTCAGAATACATAATATGATTCTTCACTTCCACCATATTATCTAGAAGGAACTGACGTCTCTTCCGTATTGGCATATCAATCAACACCTGTCCATTATAATACAAGCAATCAAAAACAAACAAACACACCTGAGCGTCTTTGAACTCGGACTGCTTGTGGATACCAAGCGTACCGAAAGGTAGCGGCTTACCAGTATTTACGTCTACCATTAATACCTCAGCATCCAAAATCAAGTCTGTGCCTTTCGGAAAAGCTTTAGGCAAGTAATCTTTGAAATGATTCACTTTGTGCGGCATAACAGGTTTCAAAGCTCTAGAAAAATATTTAAATTCATTTCCCTTTTTGTGCACTTGTACTCGCTCACCGTCATATTTTATTTCAGAGAACATTCCATTTGGACATTTCTTCATGGCCATTTCAACTGATTTGCACGCTTCGGCAAGCATCGGCAATACAGGTGTCATAAGTGAAATCTTCGCATGTACACTGTCATGAGCCGCGTCTTTATGTTTGACTCCATTATGTTGAGATAGTATACGCTCCAACACCATGTTAAGATCCCGAGACGTTTGAAAAGCTGTGTATGCATCTGGGTGGACACCTTCCAATATATGCTTAGGCCCAGCGTTAATTCGCAAGTCACCTTTAATTAGTCTAATAAGCATTTTCATATCATTCAAAGTACATTTCTTAACAATTTTTTTGAAATGGTATATCTGTTCCTCTTCTTTAGTAAACTTTGACAGTTCTTGAAGAAATTCTTCTACTTTGTGGATTGTTAGTGTACTTTCAGATGCTGGCTGGACATTTCTAGACTTGGCAAAAAAAGTTTGTATTGTATCCGCAATGTCACCTTGCTCCAAGTGTGTAAGCATGTCATCGTGGTCAGTGTTAAAAATCTTTGAGAATAACTTCGCAAGCTGCTTACTTTTTAAATTGTATACTCTTTTAGTAACTTGTGGCAAAAGTAACTTACACCATAGCCCAAGATCTCCCTGGAATTTATCACCTGTTCCTTTCCTGAAGAAATTATTTACTGTTGCAGTTTTTTCAGTATAGGCATCTACTTTAGAAATCTGTTTACACAATTTTTGAAATATTGAGAACTTATTGTCATCAGTTTCTATTTCTTTTTTCTCTTGGATAGGTGTTATGGCTGGAGAACCAGGTGCAGGTTTGGGAACAGATACATTTTTCAACACTTTCGCTGTATATTTACCGCTGTTCTTTTCAGCGTACAGTTTTTCAGTTTCATTCAATTTCTTCAGAATAAATTCTTGATCATCCTTGCTTATGTTTTCCCAGTTGCCAATGTCGTCGATGGAATCGACTCGTTTCGTCGCGGGTCTCTGTTTTAGGAGGGCGTTCAAGAAGCAGTCGACATGGTGCCATGATTTCATAGTCTGGTTCTCACCATATGGACTAGCCACGAGCTTAGCAATGCGTAATTCGCCACCAGGACAATTACCTTTACATCCTTTGCACGACGCTCTGCCACCTTTAGCCCGATCAACGAAAAACGGCGTTAGGTCACTCATTTTATAAGTTCCTTTATATTGATAATAATACTGAACATTGCATAATATACACAATAAAATATATCTTAGTGTCCTGAAAGTAAATAGCCGAAATTTTACCAAAACAAATAGAAGCACATTTTTTTGTTGTGACGGCAGACCACAGACCACAGAATAAAGAATCAACTTGACTCAACTGTTTGCAGATTGATGTCCTAAATGTCAAAACTGACAGTTTAGTAGGTTTAGTAGGGATGTGCACATAATAACTGTAGACTAGTTAGGAATAACTGGTATTTCATTTTAACCTTGAACAACGAATTTCTCAATACATTTATCAATATTGGTAGGCAATACGGAACAATTACAGTAAAAAAACACATACAGCGCACTCAAAAGCTATTGTCCCGACATCGACAGTCTGAATTCTGAAGCTGTAGGTACAGCAAATATATTGACGTGTTTATAACGCATGCGCTGATGCGCTAAAGTATAAACCGCGTATCGTTACCAAACGAAACGGTTATGGTATAGTTGGTTGCATATATTGCTTTCTATGGTTGCAAGTTGTTCATTAAACACGTAAAAATTTAAGGTCGTAAAAACGAGTAGGTACCTACATGGTACCTACATATAAGTTGTAAAGTGAGTAACCAACACAAGTATTATGTTGAAAATCATATTGATACATATATAGTAGATACACAAAAAAAAAACATAGTTGAGAAACTGTTGAGTTTATGTATTTTATATGTCTCTAGGCTAGTTAATCTCGTTTCACCACTCATCGGATGGTAAGTGATGATGTGGTCGGGGACACAAATCCAATTCTATTTATGTTCATGTTTTTTCTATTTTTTCAATATAGTTGTACAATAGTAATCTATTACTAACCAACTCAGTCAGTACAGAGACGAGCTCGGGCACCATTGTATGTGGTACTTACCTACGTATTCAACTCGCATTTGGCCGGCTATGTTTACTAACACAATAAAGTATATAATTTAAAAATAATGGCATAAGGACGCAGTAATTAAACCAAAAACGAATTGTTAAATCATCCATTTCTATTTACCACCGACCTAAAAAGATTTTTTTATTTGAAGTTTTATTCGTCTGTCAGTCTTTTTTAACTTATTTAATAAAATTTTGAGTTGATTTACCGCGCCAAGTCTTCTACCATTAGAAGAAAGGACATATTATCTTGCAAGTAACGAGACTGTATTTGCCCACGTTTGGAGATAATCGATGCAATTATTGAAATTGACAAGTACCTACTTACAATGTTGGGGATACTTTTAATTTTTTCTCTCTGCCACACAAGCTTATCAAAAACATATTTTTTAATATTTTACTCATAAAAATGAGAATAATGGAATGCGTTTGTGGCGACTCACGCGCCACCACTCAAACACGCATACACCCGGGCACCGATGAGCGCGGGAGAGCGGGGGAGTGGTTGCCGCGATCGTACGATGTATCTCGCGCCGCGACCCCTTCCAACGAACCAGTTCGCCAGCCGCCTCCGCTTGGGGCGCACACGCACCCCCGCTTCCCTCGCCTCGCCCGCGCACGTACACCGCACTCAGTACTAATAAAGTGATAATACCTAACATTGTGTATATCATATAACTCCTTATTGGTGACCCCTACAAACACGTGCCTACGAAAATAAAAACAATTAATTCGTGAGGAGTGCATAGTGCAGTGACTAAAAAGTGAGGCTAACAAAGCTAACCTACGGCGGACATTTTGGTTTCATCAAAAACCAACATCACCACGCGGCGAACTTCAGCAACATCGCGCGCAACATCTAATTGCCGTCGCAACGCCCGGCCTTTCGCTTGGCCCATTGTGCCGCGCCACACACTGCTCATATCAGCAAGTGCAGTTCACGACGTTCGTTTCAACAACGGGCGCAGACGCCGGTTCACGCCGAGCGCCGCGACGCGGCGATTTTGTTCCCGCTGTCTCATTTCGCGCCGCCTCCGCTGTGCCGGCGCGGCGCCGCCGGCGACGACTTCGACAACGCGCAACGACACGCGAACATCACGAGATTTGATACGTGTCGCGATTCGCCCTGAGCCGCAGCACCGACGGGACCACCGAGGATTGCAAACATTGCAAACTCGCCGAGCCACGTGCAAAAAAAATCGACGCGTCAAGCCATCGACGACGCACGACGACGACGCGACGCGAGCAGCCAGCGGTCAACGCCCCCGAGTGCGGGACGGGCTGGACCGCGTAGTTTTCAACTGTACATCGTTCCCAGGGAGTATACTACGATTCCGGTGAGCGAACTCCAAAATACTTGCATATCTTTCCTATAAACAAACATTTAACAATAACGTGCAGTGTTGTGTTGTTTTACTTAAACTTTCAATTTGAAAAGGAACATACGTATTTCCGTCAACTATTGTCGTGACCAGTGATCATATAGGAACATTACTCTTAAGCAATTCTCGAAAATTTTTTTTTTTTTTTACGGATTATAATGTACGAATAGCGATTTACAGAATTTACGTAAAAAAGGTAGACTTCGGTAAGCATCTCGTATAAAGGTAGATTTCGGATAAAATACCAGAAATGGTAAATTTCGTAATTTCGTTGTCGAATTTAAATTTGTTTACATAAAAAGGATAGATTCATAAATTGTATTTTTTTTTTTTGTCACGAAAGCACTATATGTTGTATTGTTTTATTTGTGTCTAATTATGTTTTTATTTTATTATTATTAATTAGTTATAAGCCGTGTTATGTTCATCTACGCGTAAATGTGTATCATACGTACACATCCGGGGCCCGTCGTTTAATTTCCTGATTCCTATTTATTCCACTCATATTTCCTACAATTGTTGTATTGACTTCCGCCTCGTCACTTCCGGTTTTCTATTATTTCACTTCCGGTTCCTCTTCGATAATGGCAACATCTGAGGAGCAGATTAGACTGCTGCAGGAACAGTTAAAACAGCTTCAGGACAATCAGGATAGACGAACTATGGCAGTTTCAGTCAAATTGCCTACTTTTTGGGCCGATAAACCCACAGTGTGGTTCGGCCAAGTAGAGGCACAGTTCGAAATCGCGGGCATTAAACAGGACCGGACCAAGTACAGCCACGTTGTGGCAAAGTTGGATTCTAAAATCGCCGGTGAAGTTGCGGACATTATTGAACGCCCCCCAGTCACGGACTGTTATGAACATCTAAAAACCGAACTTATTAAACGCTTGTCAGCGTCTGGCGAGGACAGAGTCCGGCGGCTTCTTGGTGAAGAAGATATTGGAGACCGAAAGCCGTCGCAATTTTTGCGGCACCTACGCTCATTGGCCGGGACAGAGTTTAAAAGCGACGACATAATTCGGCAACTGTGGATGCGCCGCCTGCCAGGCAATATACAAGCCATACTGGCTGCGCAAGAAGATCTGCCACTGGAGAAGGCGGCTGACATCGCCGATAAAATACTTGAGGTAACCACACCTGCTGTGCATGCGGTTACTACGGCCTCGCAGTCACCCGAGCTGACGCAACTGGCGCTCAGGGTCGAGCAGTTGACTAAATGCGTTGAAGCGCTCAGTGCCGACTCGAGAGCGCGATCACGGTCGCGTACTGACAACAGATCGAGATCAACATCGAAATTATCCTCACGCTCCACCCTGTGCTGGTATCACCAAACCTACAAGAAAAAGGCAGTGAAATGCACCTCTCCATGCGCCTGGAAAAACCAGGAAAACAATTCGAGCGATCAGTAAGCGCGGCGACTGATTGCTCTGAGGTAATGAGTAGCCGCCGTTTATTTGCCACAGATAAGACTACGGGACGCCGGTTTTTGATAGACACGGGCAGCGACCTTTGCTGTTACCCACAAAAGTTAGCCAAGGGTATCGCCTCAACATCATCTGGATATCAATTATCGGCAGCAAATGGTAGCAACATCCAAACTTATGGAAGCATTTCACTACATCTGAACCTAGGTCTACGCCGCGATTTCCACTGGAATTTCACAATTGCCGACGTCGAAACGCCTATAATAGGATCGGACTTCTTAAGTTATTATAACTTATTACCCGACCTACGCCACAAACGACTAATCGATGGAAATACAAATCTAACCACTCCGGCATCGATAGCTCAAATTAACCAGGTCAGCATAAAATGTGTGTCTGTCGAAAGCACCTCACCTTATTCCAGACTTCTCCTGGAATTCCCTAACTTGACGCGACCTCCAAGTTTCCCACGGCTAGTGAAACACGCGACGGTTCACCACATCGTAACAACCGATGGCCCGCCAGTTTCCTGCCGCCCACGTCGCCTCGCTCCGCAAAAGCTGGTCGCGGCCAAGAAAGAATTTGACGATATGGTCAACTGTGGTACCGCGAGACCTTCGGACAGCCCTTGGGCCTCTCCTTTGCATATGGCCAAGAAAGGCGAAAAGGGATGGCGACCATGTGGAGATTACCGGGCTCTGAACGCTAGAACTGTTCCAGACCGGTATCCCGTCAGACACATAGCGGATTTCTCGCACAACATTGCAGGGGCCACCGTGCTGAGTACAATTGATTTAGTAAAAGCGTACCAGCAAGTGCCCGTACACAAGGCTGACATCTGCAAGACAGCGATCACAACACCATTCGGACTGTACGAGTTTCCTTTCATGACCTTTGGTCTTCGAAACGCTGGACAAACATTCCAACGTTTCATAGACGAAGTCGTGAGGGGACTCGATTTTGCTATCCATATGTGGATGATGTGCTTGTCTTTTCACGCTCGGCAGACGAGCATAAAGACCACCTTCGCACCTTGTTCCAGCGCCTGGACGACTATGGTGTCATGATAAATGCATCCAAATGTGTTTTCGGTTCTGACGAGGTGACCTTTTTAGGATACCGCATCAACAAAGATGGTACACGCCCGCCTGTGGAGAGAATCGAAGCCCTGCGAAATTTCCTTTTGCCAAAAACTGTGCAAGGCCTTCGGCGGTTTCTGGGGATGATCAATTTTTATCGCCGATTCCTCCCTAACGCGGCCGAACTGCAAGCCCCTCTTATCAACGCACTAGCTTCTTCTAAACTAAAGGGTGCTAAGCCAGTGCCCTGGACGCCTGAACTTGAAGTTGCGTTCGAGAAATGCAAGGAGAGCCTGGCCTGCGCTACACTTCTTGCTCACCCAGTTGGCGACGCCACCTTGGGATTATTCACGGACGCCTCTTCAGTACACGTGGGATCTTGTCTTCAACAGAAAATTGATAACCAATGGCAGCCTTTGGCGTTTTTCAGTAAAAAGCTTACGGACAAACAAGCTCAGTGGCCCGCGTATTATCGCGAACTTCTCGGAGTGTACGAAAGTGTGCAACATTTTCGCCACCTGCTCGAGGTCCAACATGTGACCATTTATACGGACCACAAACCACTCATCTATGCTTTTACCCAGCGACGCGAAAAGCTTCCTCCTGTTCAGCTCAACCAGCTGTCCTTTATCTCCCAATTCACAACCGATGTTGTACATGTGAAAGGAGAGGATAACGTGGTTGCTGACGCGATGTCAAGGATAGAAGCTATCACCTTTGAGGAGACTTTTGCAGCTTTAGCAGACGAACAAGCCTCAGACGATGAGCTCCAAAATGCCATGACCAACTCTTCTCTGAAACTAGAAAAAGTTTGCATTCCTGGCTCAGACATTTCCATCATCTGCGACACATCAACTGGAAAACCACGACCATTTTTGACACCTTCTTACCGGCGTAACTATTTTAATAAGATTCACAACCTCAGCCACCCAGGCGCGCGGGCTTCCACGCGTTTGGTGGCTGATCGTTTTGTTTGGCCCTCTATGAATAGGGATTGTCGGAAATGGGCTCGTGAATGCCTACCATGTCAACGCAGCAAAGTGTCAAGACATACCTCAACGCCCTTAGGTAGTTTTACCCCACCGACCAACCGTTTCCGCCACGTCCACATAGATATCATTGGCCCAATGCCTTCGAGTAAAGGGTTTCAATATTGTCTTACAGCTGTGGACAGGTTCACTCGATGGCCTGAAGTATGGCCTATGGTCGGTATCACGGCAGAAGAGGTGGCCGAAACATTCACCAATGGCTGGATCGCCAGGTTCGGTGTTCCTGCCGTCATAACCAGTGACCAAGGCCGCCAATTTGAGTCTGCCCTCTTCAAGGCTCTCTTAAGACATAGCTCAGTGCAACGTACACGCACCACTAGCTATCACCCATGTGCCAATGGCATGGTGGAGAGGTTGCATCGCCAATTGAAAGCGGCACTCATGTGTCACGGAGGCACATGGTGCACCGCTCTTCCATTAGTGCTTCTTGGCATGCGAGCATCCTTGAAAGAGGACTTACGGGCCTCAGCTGCCGAACTCGTGTACGGCGAGCCTCTCAGACTCCCCGGAGAATTTTTAACTCTTCCAACAGGCAACGACACTCTAGAAGACGTTCATAATTTCACATCACAGCTGAGAAACCATATGGCCGATCTGAAGCCTGTCGCAGGCTCGCATCATTCAGAACGGCGCACTTTTGTATTCAAAGAGTTGTCCACATGCACACATGTGCTGCTTCGAGACGACTCCATCAGGGCATCACTGAAGCCACCTTACACTGGACCTCACCCGGTTATTAGCAGAAACGACAAAACAATCTGCATAACTGTGGGAAACAGGGAAGTTCAAGTGAGTCTGGATCGGGTGAAGCCAGCCTTTATCGAAGGGGAACCAACGTCAATTCCACATCCTCTTCCATCGACTCCAACCCATTTCCAATCCACACTACCAGCCCCAGTCCCACCTAAACTTTCATCTCAGGCAACTCCACAATCTTTCCAAAACGCACCAACTCCCAAATACGTTACACGATCAGGACGTCGCGTTCATTTTAAGACGCCTATTGATGTATAAAAAATTTTGCTTAGGACTAGTTCATAAGAAATAAGCTGTAAAAATTTGTTCAACTAATGTTTTTGTTATTCATATTATTGTATACTGTATTATTGTTCTCCTTTGGGGGTACTTTTCTCCGTGGGAGGGTGGTGTGGCGACTCACGCGCCACCACTCAAACACGCATACACCCGGGCACCGATGAGCGCGGGAGAGCGGGGGAGTGGTTGCCGCGATCGTACGATGTATCTCGCGCCGCGACCCCTTCCAACGAACCAGTTCGCCAGCCGCCTCCGCTTGGGGCGCACACGCACCCCCGCTTCCCTCGCCTCGCCCGCGCACGTACACCGCACTCAGTACTAATAAAGTGATAATACCTAACATTGTGTATATCATATAACTCCTTACGTTACATATTACTTTAAAATAAATAAGTATCATATTAATAGCTTTTATTATTTGTTACAGCGTCCTCGTGCCATCAAGAATTCAGCAGTGATGCAACCAAGCAAGGCACTCTCACTTCGCCTCACTACCCGTCACCTTATCCACCGAACACGCACTGCCACTACGAGTTCTTCGGAAGAGGAAAAGAACGAGTTAGATTAATTTTTCAAGACTTCTATTTGTATAAATCACCTGATGGCGCTTTGGAGTAAGTATTCATTTACATTGTACTTTTTTTTATAGCAAAATAAGGTAGCAATCACTGCCTGTAGTTGTCCGTTTTGTTGGTTACATATTTGCCTTCTACACTGTGGATGTGGGGTTCGATTCCCACATTCCGACACGAATGTTTTTCCCACGGAAAATTTTTGTTTCTGTTTCTGGTTGTAATAGTGTATGTAGTGTAGATATGTGTTCTCAGCACCCATAATTCAAATTATCGAACTTAGTGCGTAGCTGTGAATCTGAAAGAGATTTTTTGTTATTTAGCCGTTACCTCGACTGGTGGTCGGAGAAAACATTTTTCACTCTAGACATGAAAAACTCCCAAACTGTTCTGGAAACAAAAACGCGGGAAATTACATCTATTCCTTCGCTGTGTGCAAGGACGACAAATGCAGAAGTTAATCGCTGTAGAGCAAATAGGAACTGTATGCCAACCATGCATAATAATGCCATATGCCAAACCTGCCTGCGTTAATTAAGTTAAAAAGTAGCCTATGTGTTAATCCGAAAATTAAACTATCTAAATTCTAAATGTCATCAAAATTGGTTATCTAAATACGTGTTAACAAACATTCACTCACACACACACACACAAACACACAAACTTTCGCAATTATAATATAAGTAGGATAGGATAATGCAAAGGGTTGAAAGGCGCCACTATGCGACACTTTATATTGTGTTACATGGCTAAATTAAACATTTTTAATTTTCAGCTGCACCAACATAGACTCGCTCCAGGCATTCGTCAACGTTGATGGCCGTCTGGAGAAGGTGGAGACATTTTGCGGCATCAACCTACCCAAGCCGATAATGTCAAATGGCCCAAAGTTGATGCTGGAATTCAGGGGCACACAGTCTTCGCGGTATTCTAGGGGATTTAAAATATCATATTCATTTGTAGAAAGTAAGTAATTAAATTTCAAGATATCAATATAATATAATACACTGTAATTACAATTATTAAGAAAATAAAAATAAATTTTAGTCCTCATTCTGATTCAATTCAATGCAATTAAAATTTTTATTTTGTGGCTTTCTGCTCCTTCTGATGACTTGACTCCAACCGAACGATGTAGTTTTGGTGATTTGAGACCTATCAACGATCAGTCAAATAAATATATTTAAACATTTATTAGCCAACCTACTTACATATAAACGGAACGCTGCTTTTTTATTTATATAAAAATAAAATCTTCCTTTACTTTGCTATAGTTTTTTATTTGGTATACAGCATTTGGCAAACAGTTGACCATTATCTCACCTGATGGAACATCTTTGTCTAAAAATCCTGTTCACTCGTGACTAAAAAAATCTCGCATTAAACTTATTAGGAAACACAAACTCGGGTAAGGAATTCTATTCCTTAGCGGTGCGCATAATAAATGTAGAACCAAAACGCATTGTGCTTTGCTATTTGTGGTATATCTACTACGCACCGTTGTCACAATGCAGTTCGTCTGGTTGTCCGATGATGGAATGAGGATGGCGGAATTACATAGAGTAATTCCGCAGCACACTCTCCAAAATGTAACCGATAAAAGACCGACAAACTCGCCACTTGCAACGATGCTCTATAAGCTTTGCATCAAACAGCCGATCGTCGACTATAAATCTTGGCTCTACGCTCAATAGTGTCAAGTGATTGAAACTGGTACTTCACCGAGCCAACCCAAATATGAGAACAGAACAATACTCCATACATAGTTGATCTAAAATAGATGATCATTTGGTAATAAATAATTTATAACGATATTAATGTACTTTTTCAGATTTCGGGATATCATCAGGGAGACAGTTGAAAGAGTTTCCATGCGCCTTTGTGTATAATAGTAGTGAATCGCGCAACGGAACGTTTGCGTCTCCTAATTCACCGGGCCCTTACCCACGAGACACTGAATGTACATACTTCTTTCATGGCGGGGAGACTGAAAAAGTGCATCTGCATTTTACGAATTTCGATGTTGAAGGCGTTTTACCGTAAGTATTGCAAAAACTATAATATACATAATCTCTCAACAAACATACACTAATATATACCTAATACACTCTTACACAAGCACTCTCTTCATATAAGCGTTGCGCTCCCACCACACACTAAAACACACTCTCCGAGTCTCCGTACACACACACACACACAGACATTCCACCATTTCCATAAGTACTAGGTAAGTAATTTATTAAGATTGCTATTAAAAGTTTGACTCTCTTGCTTAGAATAATTACTAATGTAAAGTAGCGTGCATTAACATTCAAACAGCGGCAAATTTGTAATTTTATCTAACAACTTATGCCCACAGAATTTGTAAATCAAATTGAATTCATAATGATCTTTTATTGTTATAATATTTCGAATATCTTAGCTGAAGAGTCTTTAATAACTTATGCTTACTTTCTGAATACGTTCTAAATATATAAAAAAATTAGAAACCTATTCAAACTGTGTTTAATCATAATGTCTATATCGTTATATTTACATTAAGTATTGGTAATGATGCTCTACCAACAAAACTAAATCATAAGTCAAGTAATGTGATAAAGGCCGTTCTAAATACGCATCCATTCCGTTTACCTGCTATGACGACACACATGAAATTACAAATCAAACTAAAAAGATCAAAACATTATATTTCAGATGTGAAGCTGTATCAGCCAGCGACTACGTCGAGTTTTCAAACGACATGGCTGAAGACAATAGGTACGGCAGATACTGCGGCCGCATGAAGGAGTTCCACGTTGAGTCCGAGAGGAATTTCTTTAAAGTCACGTTTAGATCCAACGATCGATTGGATGGAACCGGATTCAAGGCCATCTATCAGTTCTTGGAAGCGACTGATGAATATCAGTCACCGCCGGTGCAGGATAGCTCCAACTCATTGTGTAAGTATACTTTCTTGACAAGAAACGGGTCAAAAGGTTGGGAATAAATTGAAGACCCAGTTGGCGCAGTGGACAGGTGTCCCGCCTTCTGCGCCGTGGGTTCGATTCCTGGCTGGAGCACAAATTCCTTCCCAAGGGATATTTGTGCTTCTGGTTCTGGGTGTAATGTGTGTGTGATGTGAATGTTTCCGGCACCCACGATACAAGTCTTTGAACTTAGTGTGGTGAGTGTGAATGCGTTTGTTTGTTTGTATTGTTGTTAAATAAAATCTAATACTACCTATAAGAAACTTGGTCCTGACATACTGTTTCACTGACTGACTGATCGTAGAGACTTGAAATTTGGAGTGTACATTTGTTCATTTGTTCATTGTCAGAAATTCTGAAGAGGGTTAAATGGGGTAAAAACGTTTGTATAAAAGTTCTATATTTTTGAACTTATAGCGATAAAAATTGGTGTTTGAATAGTTGATTTAACATAAAATAAATATTTTCACAATATTTTTTGCCAGGGGTGCATTAAGCTCGTGTAAAGCCGCCCTTACACTTGTAAGTTGCTTTCGTAAAATTTATATAAGTTACTTACGGCTGCGTTTACACTAATAAATAAACTTACAGTAAATAATGCTTACATAAGTTTTGTGAGTTTTACTTGCGTAAAAATATTACAAGCCCACTTACAAAAATCTGAAGCAAAAATGCTCACTCGCCGTCACGTTCAAACAGACTATAACGAACATTGGTGTGGTATGCTAACAAAATAAGGTATAAGTGGCATATTTTATCTATTGAGTATGTTGCCCTAATGTACAGTATGCATGGGACACTTTGCGAATGGGACGATTTGAGAATCGCACAATCTGCGAATTGGACGGTTTGAGAATAGGACAGTCTGGGAATGGGATCGTTTGAGAATGGGACAATATCAGATTGGGACGATTTGCGATTACGTGACCAATTGCGAATGGGACGTTCTTCGAGTAAATCCTAATAAATAACAAACTATAAGGGCTTAGGTTGTTGCTTGCTTGCTTGCTTGTATACACATATTGGGCAGTCCTAGTGTCAGGATTTTTCAGGCCGCCTGAATGCATCCGACATGTCTTATAGCTCTAGGTTATATGGTTTTTTTTCCAAATAACAACTAACTACGGGTAGTTAGGCATTGATATAGAAATAATATCTCCCCCTTTTGCAATGTCATATTCAATCAAATATTACATTGAAAAAAACAAGCATAAAAACCTAGTTTGCAAGTTTTTTGTGTCACCAAACGAACAGTCAAAGATGATTAATAAAATTTAGCTTGTTGATCAAATAATTTTATGCATATTTATTTTTACAGATACAATGGGACATTTCTTCAAGCTGCTTACCGTCTCAGCCATTTTGCTACATCATTAACTCTCTCAATGAAAGAAAGTGATATTAGATTAATATTAATACTAAAACCTAGTTTAAAATCCTGTATATTTTGTATAATAGCATGTGCCATACACCTGTAATTAAATTACGTAGAACTTAATGCAATATTTTCTAAAAAAGAGATTATGTTTCTTTCTCTTTCGAAATTATGCAGTACCTACAATGCGAGTCACAATAAAGTTTAATATTAATGAAAGTTTAATTAATAAAGGCACGTCGTATAAAAATAAACTATTTGATTAAAACCTTTGTTTCATTTGTATCAGTAAATAGTTGCTCAAGTAAGCACCTATAGTAGGTATGGGTAAGCACTTTAATTACTTAAGAATAGACTTTTGAATAACTTGAACTCAAAACATACATACTATGACTTAAAATCTGCTTAATATAAGGAAATTTGATATGTGAAATAACTTGGACTGTGAATTAAATTACTATATAAATTCCTTATAAGCGAAACGAGGTCTCTAAATCAATTTAGGTGGTCCAGAACTTTGTTAGTTTATTATGTTGATAATTAATCTATCTACCAACTTAATATGCATAGTTAATTTTAAACTTTAGTCAAAAGTCGAAAATGAACGTGTACAACGTAGGGAAGAATGCCATTAATGTTTCTTTTAGAGAGGTTATTAATAACATTTTACTAAAATGATTGCAAAATGTGTAAAGCTTTGAATCAAAAAAATAATAGAACTGCTCGTTGGCTTAGTTGGGTGGCGAACCTTCTGAGCAGGGGTATCGGGTTTGATTCCCGACTGAAATATAAGTTTTCTCCACGAGATAAATTGTGTTTCAGGTTCTGGTTGTGAGTGTGATGTAAATGTTTCCGGCACCCACGACACAAGTCATCGAACTTAGCGTTTATGTTAGTGTAATAAAACTTTGCAAACCGGATATAGTATTTTTTGACAATATGTACAAATGAATTATTTGGTCGAAAAATATTTATTAAGAAGAAATAGATTTTTGGTCAATAATTTGGTACCCCTTGTTGTATAAGTAGAATTGATTATAGACTTAACAAGCTTGACACGTAGACACGTAAAAACTATTATACGCATCTCTTCAGTGATTATTTCTTTTATCTCCACTTGAAAGTTTCTAGGCTGCGGGTATTTTATAAATAGTATCTAGATTCTGGAAAGGAGATCAATTTTCTTTTCCGGGAGAGTTTTGTATCTCTAGTAAGATTGTTTAATTATTAGGTATTTTTAACGATTCTATTTATAGCTCCCTGAGCAGGACAACCTCCATATTAACACAAAACTACTATCTTAAGATTTGTCAGTAGGTAACTTGTTATTGAGAACTAGTAGTATAGTTTGAAGCCAAAGCAATTGTAGATAATGGCATCGTCAATTTTGTAAGTCAAGCCAATACCCGTTTTATTGTAACTTTATCGTTTTAAATGTGGGATGGTTTTAATAAAACTGAAGTTTATGTATACTTTTAATTTTCAGCTAATTTTAGCAAGTATAGCAGGCACTTTTTTAATTTCCAATAATTCTGTTCTGGTGTAAGTATTCTTTTGTTAGATACTTGGATTGATAGGACCCCAATCGGTTAACTCAACTATTGCCTTCCATTGAAACTGGATTTGTGCTCGTAGGCAAATACCTCTGGGAATATTTCGTACCCGATAGAACAGTTGCAGAATATATTAGAAGAAAAATATTTACCAAAAAGTAGTCTAAGTGGTTTTCATGCATCGACATAGGTAGAATAAACAAAGGCAAGAGCATAATATAATTAAATCTACCTCCAATACACATTTTTAGTTTTGCTTTCTTTCCTTCAGTTATTTTGTCTCTGAAGACTAAGCTACGAGACATACAGCCCATATTATAAATATTTACCGAAATAATAAATCAAATTAATAAGAAGTACCTAGGGTATGAATCGAGACTCAGCAGATAATTGATGACAATATAAAAGCCTCATGTCACTTATCAAAGAATTTCAATTAGCCAAGCATTGAAGGTGAATAATTCACGCTGGCATTTTCTTCCCGCCCGCACCCGGTTCAACTTTACCGCGGCTTGCGTAATCCGGAAAATGAATGTTGTCTAGTCGCTTGCTTCACTGCTTGTTTGCTAGTTTGCGTTGCGAAGCACCGCTATTCGCTCGTCGACAGGTGTGGCAGCTCTGTCGCTAACTTCACGTCACTAGTTGCGCCGCCCGGCGCCCACCCCCTCTCTTGCAAACGTCAAAATTAAGTTTGTTCGCCGTTCTCTTCGTTGTCGGACGGTCGGCTGCTTGTTGTCGCTCGTAAAGCCCGCGAAACTTCTTTTCTCGATAGTGTTGTGACTGAATTTCAGGGTAAACAGTGATTTGTGAGAGAACTTGTTATTTTTAACGTTTGTGTGGAATTGTGAACGTGGTTGTGGTCGTTAAAGACGCAGGTGTCGCATTCCTAGAGCACGCCGACGCAGACTTCGGCACTACCGGAGCTAAGCAGGTGGACCGGTACATTACCCTTTCAATGTAAGTTTTAACATGGTATTAAGTTATTCATAATGAGTTTCTAAGTGCACCTAAAACTAAATAGGTCGCTAACTAGTTAATAGTTATACCTACAGACCTACCTACCTTAGCCTACTATTTACTTCCTTCGTATCTGGGTATTTTATCTGCTATTATTATAACTATGTATGTAATAGGTACACAGGTTGGAAGTTATAATTATAGTAGGTCCATCATAGTCCATACCTACCTACATCGCATGTACCTGTGCTGCATTCAAAGTACCGTATTTTAGCATAGCCTCGTATCTACCTACTTACAGTGATTTTAAGAGAAATACATTTTTTAAAATATATTTATACATTTAAATACATTTTTAATGAATGAATGATTTATTGTACGTTTCACAAACATCGTTGTTTGCATATAAGTACAAACATAGTACCTTATTGAACAGGTTTTCAATCATGGTAGAAAAACATTGGTACCTAAACTAGGCGAGCTGCCAATGCCCTCCGCGCCGTAGGATTAATTGTTTATATATACATATATATAAACAAACAAACAAACGCATCCACACTCACAGCCCCACACTAAGTTCAAAGACTTGTATCGTGGGTGCCGGAAACACTCACATCACACATACATTACACCCAGAACCAGAAGCACAAATATCCCTTGGGAAGGAATTTGTGCTCCTGCCGGGAATCGATCCCAGGACCCACGGCGCAGCGGGCGGACACTTGTCCACTGCGCCAACTGGGTCGTCAATATATATGTACATTTAATAACATAATTGCATACCTTGCGTGCCTTGGCTGTAAATCCTATTATGTTATATTAGCTGTATAATGTAATTCTTGCTCCCAACTCGTGTGTAATTTGCAGTGCTTCCTGAGGATTAATAAGAAAGTCCCGCATGGCACTGCAATGCTCCTCTCCCTGAGACAGTGTAATTAATTACACTAGCAAGTTGGAAACTCGCCCTTTCAGCCAGAACTAGATATTGTTGCGAAATGCTGCTAGCATTCGGAAGTTCGGCAAATGGGTAGATCCTATACCTACATTTATTTAAATAAGTGTTGAGGTACACCACCGTCTCTGTTTGCCTGTTTGTATTATTTTACTTAACTCCCTTTGGTTGTCTAGAAGAAATCACTTTGAGCGAAAAAACCCCCCTTTATGCGCCTATGATAAATTTAGGATTTCTTTGTCAGTGTTCTTTTTTGGTGAGCAAATAAATAATGTATCTATCTATCAAGCTATCGATCGAAATAAATAAATAAAAAATAAAATAAATAATCTATCTATCTATATGATTTAACTTCAAGGCACAGACAAATAAACAAACAAACAAACGCATTCACACTCACAGCCCCACACTAAGTTCAAGACTTGTCTCGTGGGTGCCGGAAACATTAACATCACACACACATTACACCGAGAACCAGAAGCACAAATATCCTTTGGGAAGAAATTTGTGCTCCTGCCGGGAATCGAACCCAGGACCCACGGCGCAGAGGGCAGATACCTGTCCACTGCGCCAACTGGGTCGTAAATAAAAGTACAAGCCAAAGAGGATTGGCAAGAAGTCTTGCTTTGTGCTTTGTTGACGGTTTTGGTCCACAGAAGGTGATAAGGTACATACATAGTAGGTACATATCCAAAGTTTTATTTCTCTTCTAACCAAGGGAGGTTTATTTAGCAAGGATTCGCTTATCCGCCATTAGTGGACATGCTCTCTAGGGAATCGGGCTACATCAAATGACTACAAGGCGCTCGTAAGGTTCACCTGATCTCATTCACAGGAATAACAAAGGAAAGCTAGAGTATCAGCACCAGGAACAACGTGAAGTTGTAGTACAGCTCGCGCATTCTTCAACTTCGCCAAATTAACGCTTAAAATTCAAAAACGTTTATTCACATGGGCCCCAAAGAGGCACTCGTGAAAGTTAATAGATAAGATAGGTATTTTTTTAAACAGTCCCACACTAAGTTCGATGTTTTTTTGTGGGTGCCGTAAACATTAGCATCGCACATGTAATCACAAACAAAACCAGAAAAACAAATTTTCGAATGAAAAAACAAAACCAGATAAACAAATTTCGAGGAATCGAACCCGATACCCCTTAGAAGGTTAATGCACACCCAACTAAGCCTACGGAAAGTTCGTTTTCTATAGCTCGTTTTACAATCATATCAAGAATTACAAAAATTGCTATGTAGTGTTATTAATAGCTATTATACTGCTAAATTTGTAGAAAAAATAATTAGGAAAGATGTAATAGAAGTCAGGACAGTTAGGGACAAAGCGCCCGAGGCGCGCGCCCCGGGCGCTGTGAAGGTAAAATGTATGGCGCTTGCAAAGCGCCCGCGACTCATCAACCATATTATGTTTTCTTCACGTTTTCTGCTCTCGCTTCGCCGCGCCTCGTTTCGCTCGTCCATCATAATCCGGGTGAAATTTGCACATTTTTAGTGTCAGGGGGAATCCCGAATAATTTATATAACAACTAGCTTTTGCCCGCGGCTTCGCTCGCGTTAAGAAGTACAACAAACTTTCATCCCCTATTTTATCTCCTTGGGGGTAGAATTAATCAAAATCCTTTCTTAGCGGATGCCTACGTCATAACATCTACCTGCATGCCAAATTTCAGCCCGATCCGTCCAGTGGTTTGGGCTGTACGTTGATAGATCACTATGTCAGTCAGTCAGTCAGTCAGTCACCTTTGAGTTATATATATTTAGATAATAAATTATAACAAGTCTTAGTTAAAAAAATATGCATAATCGTAATTTATTTGTTACGCTTTACGTCTAAATTCTATTTTGTACATTTTTGACGTAGCATAATAATAAACCAAGGTGTTTAAATAAATAAAAATCGAAACAATCCAAAGGTTGTCTGGAAGAGATCGCTTTTAGTGATAAGACCTCCGATTGTACACTTTAATTTAAGGTTTAAAATGTTTTGTAAGTGATTTATGTAAGGTGTGACAATAAAGCGTTATCTATCTATCTAACAATGTTTTAATTTTAAGTGTCCGGGAAAAAAACTCAATTTCACCCAAATCTCCGGGGTATCTGAAGATTTTATCCAGCGTCAGCAAATTAGGTGATGGCAGCCCTAGGTAGTGGTCGTCATTTCTGGGATTGGCCGGAATTATCGATTTAGGTGGGTACCCAAATCCATGATTCCGGCTTCGAAATAAAAAAATGTCTCGATCCATAATACCATGGACATTATCTAGGATTCATGATATACCAGTCCTCCTATTCCCTAACGGTTTCTATTTGAGTTATTCAACAAGTCAGTGTATTTAACTATTGTAAAAAAAAAAAAACCCGATTGCGAAAAATGTGAACTTACTTTTTATATAATCCTCTTATTTCCTTTTTTTTTGATACCCTACTCGATAGGTTTGGTTAAGTTTATTTTATTCACGTGTTACTCCGCCATTTTTTTTCAAACACCTATTTAAAGACACTTAGGTTTTCAAGAAGAATATAACGTTACTCCTGTCGAAATCCATCTAGCTGTTTGGAAGATAGGAGTTTATAAAGAAATTTACAAATATAGATACATTCATACATACAAGATATGCGTGTAAACATAGCCCTTCCTAGGCAGTCGGGTAAAAATGAAACCTTAGGGTTTTGTCATTTTCAAATTGATCATTACAGAAATAGGGGGTAATACCTGCATGCAATAAGAGGGATGTTATAAGTTTGACCACTTTGTGCGTGTGTGTGTGTCGTGTCTGTCTGTGGCACCGTAACTTACGGCTGGACAAGACTTTACTTCGAGAATGTACTTATCTATGCTTATTCTTATCTAAAAATTGTTACAGCCGTTTTCCGGTGTATTTTCAAAATGTTGATTTTACCACATGTTATAACAAACGCGTAGAGTGCTTTGTAAATACATATTAGTACTTCTGTTTGTTTGATACATTTAGAACAATGTATAACAAAATAGCCATTGAAAGTAGAATAGATTGAATACACATTGTCATCATAATTATTTAGAAATAGTTCGTAAACAATAATTATTGATCAATGACTATTATTCTCTACATTTGTTTTGACTTAGTTTAGACATTGTTCTTTCCAGGTAATTATCTCATTTCTTTATTTTTTTTACTTTGTATAACTCGTTCTATCATCAGACAAGTAGACAAACTGCTAAGCGACACCGCTATATGGTAGACTTCTACAAATGCGGACGAAGCGTTTTGCTTCCACATTCATTGTGCGAACCGCAAAAGAATGGAACTCCTTACCTGAGTCGGTTTTTCCCAAGTGTTTCCTGATGAGTATATGGGAGTCTTCAAGTCGTGAGTGAATAGGTATCTTCACTGGACGGATCGGGCTGAAATTTGGCATGCAGGTAGATGTAATGACGTAGGCATCCGCTAAGAAAGGATTTTGATTAATTCTACCCCCAAGGGGATAAAATGGGGGATCTATACCTAATTAATAATAATACTTCTTAACGCGAGCGAAGCCGCGGGCAAAAGCTAGTTGTATATATAAAAATAAATTGATGTTTGTTAGTCTTTTGGCTGTTTCTTTTTTGTTGTGTTTGAAATTGTCAGAGCAAGGTTTGTTTGTAACATTTTTTACGTACCGGAATTTGCACCCGCGCGTATCCGGGGTTTATCGCTAGTTTACGAAAAAATGTACCAACCTGGATATTATTTGGAGTAGGTAAGGTATGTGAGAATACTATGGATTGGCTTATATCACTTAGGAATTAGATACGCGATGTTTGCTGAATATGCTCTTTGTTTGAATTTGTATGGAGCTTTCACAGTGACCAAACTGACCGGAAAAAAATAACTGTTTACCGCAACAAACTGGAAAATCATCTGTAGTGAATTTTTTGAACAAAAGAATGAAATATGTATACTTATACATATAATATACTCGTACCAAACTTTCGTAAAAATATGCTAATTAGGATACCGTCAGGATTTGTAGTTGGACCACGGAAAGTATAATTAAACGCAAGCAAAGCTTAAAAAAACCGACTTCACCACTTATGTTATGGTTTTGGATTGACCGATTTCGATAAAATTTATATGGGACCACCTCTGAAGTATAATCTACCAAAAAAAAAAACATCGAAATCGAATCATAATTGGCGGAGATATCGCGTAACACATATTTACAAAATAAACAGTATGCAGTTGAATTGAGAACCTCCTTTTTTGAAGACGGTTGAAAATTTAATGAGTTTTATGGAGTACTAGCCCCGCGGCTTCGCCCGCTATTATTAAGCTTAAAAGTAGCCTATGTGTTAATCCTAGGTATAATCTATGTACGTTCCAAATTTAATTCAAATCCGTTCAGCCGTTAAGGCGTGAAGAGGGAACAAACATACTTACACACTTACACACAAACTTTCGGATTTATAATATTAGTAGGATTCGGGGAAAGAGATCACAAGAAAAGAGACCGCGGTTCCTTTCACCCAATAGCGATTTTAAATCTTTCAAAGTGTTATTTCAACTGGTTTTTTTATTATTCAACTGCGTTGTTCAACTGGTTGGACCATGGGCAATATAACTAAAAAAAAAATCCAGTGTGTGCCACTACTCTTTGTTTGTGAAAAAAAGACATTAATGAAAAATGAAAAATCTTTTTATTTGGACAAAAACTTAACTAATTTGTAACACTCCATGTACTTAAAACTAGCTATTGTAATAGTAGGAACACTATTGTGTGTCAACACAGCATCTTATATTATAACTTGGCTTATACAGGTGGTTCATAAATAAACTATGCTGCTCAGATATTTGTTGTGTACATGTATAAACCCAAACTCCTAAACTAACTAACTAACTAGGTTGCCCTGTGTGTAGGACATTAAATGACTACCTTGAATATTTTATAGTTATCAGAAAACTTGACAGACGTCGGTGTGCGCGCGCATCGTAAAAATTCAGTCATCATTTTCCGGTATAAAAAAATCCTCTATGGTAATTTTTCCCAAACGCGCCAAGAAGAAGAATAACTTCAAAAATGAAATTAAAACAAGAAACACGCAAACCAATAGGTGTATCTGCTAAAAACAAACAATTAATTTCCAATCATCAACTCGCTCTTATCCCACTTCGTGTAGAGTCGACACAACATGTTTTCTTCTTCTATTATCTTCTGTTAAATGTCATCTCCTTTTCTTATGATATATCTTTATCGGATCGGCGCGCGGCGAGCACTTATTTGTCGACCGCGTCGCGACGCGGTCGACAAATAAGTGCTCAGGACTTAGTCCTGTATGGCGAAGCCTTTACACAACCCAACCCGATCCGTCTTTTATTTGGCTATCCTCTATTTCTATCACAAAATAAATTATAATACTAGGTTAAAGGTATATATTGGTGGTAGGTACAAAAACGATATACTTAATCATAGGTGAATATTAGAGAAGTCTTACCATTCAGTGAGTACTTATTTCACCCGTGACCCATAACCCATCACAGATACATTATGAAAGAACGTGACGGAATGAGTTCACATTCTTTTCTACGTTCGTTCGGTCAATTGAAAATAATGCGAAGTTCGTGTACCTTGCGGTATCGTAATTATTGTACTTTAGATAGCTTTATTTTGGTTTTATTATTTTGAAGGCCTCGAAATAGCTACCACTATTCGTAACGGTACTATCATCAATAATAGTTTAATAAAGTATATATAATATCATCAGTTGAGATTACTAACTTTCAGATTTTTTCCGTAACTTTTGCCGTGAGACCTTGCTTATTACCAAATTTTATGATTCTAGGTATACCCATTAAGACAATACCGTGTTTGTTTTGATTTGTTTGTGATTATCAGATCTCGCACTACTTGGCACAGTAGGCAAGTCTGCCCTCTGGCAGGTACTAGGTACGACTCCCAGCAAGAGCTATTTTTTTTATTGAAAATTATACAAAATCAACAACGCCATTTTTTCACTTTCGCGGCAATACTGCAAATTCCTACTTGTCCGTTAACTTTATACCTATAGTCACAGAATAAAAATAATAGGTACTTATGACGGATGCTTGAGTCAACTCGGTGAGCACCTAATGTCATCGCTATTTCAATCGATAGAGAGATCTTTCAAGTTCCAACGTTAACGAATACAATTTATTACCTCTTTAGGTCTAAGATCGTGCTATGTTGCAATCTCATTGTTTAATCTAAGCTCATAGTGATCAAACCTGCTTCGGAATTTAACTAAGGCCTTGTCGCAGTCTTGTAAGTGGGACGAAAGACCTAATTTATCTCGCGTGACAGGTCTGAGAATTCATGACTAAATGCATTGTGCTTTATACACGAATCCAGGGGTTGGAGAATGACAAATTGGTTAATTAGTTAAAATCACGAAGTTGCGGCCGCTCGTTTCGTCCGGGATGTATGATGCAAGAAATTAGAGGGTCTCTACTTACTGTGTAGGGAGTTGTGTAACTGTTAATTTTGTTTGGTTTGTTTAACAGGAATCGTGTTCAAACACCATTTAGTTAACAAGAGACCAAAGTATAAACACATTTTTAGCCGACTTCAGCAAAGGAGAAGTATCTCAATTTGCCGGAATCTTATTTTTTTATGAATGTTCACCGATTACTCGAAGACACCTGAACCACTTTGGAAAATTCTTTTTTGTTTCAAAGGGTATACTTCCCGTGTAACTCCATTTAAATTTGATCAAGATTTGACTAGTAATTTTTGAATTATCCTCAATAATGCGTATTTCATTAACTTAATCTGACCAAGGGTTCCGAAGAAAAAGCGGTGCAGTCGGGTTTTTAAGCTTGCGTTTCAATTATTTCATTATAACAATGACAACGACATCGATGTTTTTTTTATTCTTTCACATTTGTTATGTCAGTATGCATTTAATTAAACAATTATTTTGCTTATGTTGCTGAAACTTGGGAGGAATGCAAGCAGGCAGTAAACGTTGACCTGACGTCCACTAAGAATGGCTTTTAGTTTAGCCACACATGGGCATAAAGATAAAACATTTTTTTTATGTAATTGAGAAACGAGACGAGCTTCTCTCTCTCCTGATGGTAAGCGTCACGCTTGCCCATTACAGTCCAGCGCCACACAAAGTTTTGGACAAAAAATAAAAATAATAAAAAATAGGTAAAAATCCTGCGCGGCAAAGCGCAGCCTCAGAATACAGAATTCTGTATTCTGAGAGCGCAGCGCTCGTCACCCCGAGATTTTAGATGTTAAATCTGTTAAGGCCCTGTAATTATAATATACTAGTGCCCCGCGGCGTAGCCCGCGTTAATTAAGATAATAATTAAACGCAAGCAAAGCTTAAAAAAACCGACTTCACCGCTTTATCATCGGAACCTTCATCAGATTTAATGTATAAACACGCATTATTGACTATAACTCAAAAACTAGAGATCAGACCTTGATCAAATTTCAATAGGACTAAATAAAAAGCACCAGCTTTCAAATAAAAAAAGAATCATCAAAATCGGCTTACAACGAAAGAAGTTATGAGGTAACTTTTAAAGTCGGGTAAACGAGAACATCGTCAAAGTACGCATTATTCCTCACAAAATAAGCGTTACTGACCATATTTCAAGAACTACTGATCAGATCTTGATCAAATTTTAATGGGACCAATTAGAAAGCAATATCTTTCAAACTAAAAAAAAATACAGTCGGCTTGAGTACCTCCTCTTTTTTTGGGAAGTCGGTAAAAAATAGCCTATGTGCTATTCCGGGACCTTAACTATCTAAATTCTAAATTTCATCAAAATCTATTCGTTAAGGTGTTACGTTGTAACAAATATTCACACACACAAACTCTCGCATTTATAATATTAGTAGGATTTCCAATTCTCTGACCCGGTCGAAAAGCAGTCGAAGCCTGGGCGGGTCAAATAGTAATATCATAAGATCATCAGAAGGAAACATAATTATAATACATCACTCGACCTCTACAGATCCAACAATGACACACAACCATTAAGTTTTTGTGTGAATGCAGTCGAAATTATGTTTTTTTTCTTAAAACAAGTTATGTTTATCTACCATAATAATATTCAGGTATAAATATAAATTAACAGTTTCATTTGATATATGACCTTCCCAAGGGATATTTGTGCTTCTGGTTCTGGGTGTAATGTGAATGTTTCTGGCACCCACGATACAAGTCTTTGAACTAAATGTGGGGCTGTGAGTGTGAATGCGTTTGTTTGTTTGTTTTTGTTTATTGCAGGGTTTATCATGAAAGACTAAACTAGCTCCTTAAAATCTACAATCCAATGATCTACATCGTTTCGACAGTTAAAAACATACATTACACAATATTCTCTGATTCCATGACTATAGACTGATCTAGTAAAATACTTGGTTTATGCTTTCTTATTTAGTCTGAGGGTTTATGATGCTGAAATTTGGCAGGAAGGCAAGCAGTCGAGTATACGGCTACCTGACGTCCGCTAATAATGACATATATGTTTTCTTGCATCCTTGCTGAATGAAATTCATTCATTAAGTCATTTTTGACGGTTTGTGAGTTTTTATGTCTCTCACAGTGCCTATGTAATGTCTAAAGACACTGTTAAGCATTTTGTCACAATTGATTTGCTAAAAAACACGACGTGTTGAAGGGCCTCCAAAGTACCCGTAAGTAGGTATCTTCTAGGCAAGCATGCTACATCTCCGGCCGCATCAAAGCTTTCCGTCAGGTGAGATAGTGGTTTTGACCACTTTTTTAGCAAGCATTTGTGCTTGCCTATCGAGCATAATAAAAGAAGTACAAGTCTGGTAGCGTTCACGGCGATTGAACGCTTATAGTTTATATGGGTCAATATAGTGACGACCCAGTTGGCGCAGTGGACAGGTGTCCGCCCTCTGCGCCGTGGGTCCTGGTTCGATTTCCGGCAGGAGCGCACATTCCTTCCCAAGGGATATTTGTGCTTCTGGTTCTGGGTGCAATATGTGTGTGATGTGAGTGTTTCCGGCACCCACGATACAAGTCTTTGAACTAAGTGTGGGGCTGTGAGTGCGAATGCGTTTGTTTTTGTTTTTTATTTGTATAGTCAACTTATCTACAAGTAAAAAAGTATTAGGTAAAATAACTTCTTATCGATGTCCACAATTTAGTGTGGTATACGTAACCACACTAAATTGCGGACATCGATAATAAGCTATTTTTAGTAAGTTCAATGTGTAGGTACTATTATAACATGAACATAAACGCTTTCACACTCACGAAGTTCGATGACTTGTGTCGTCGGTGTTAGAAACATTCACATCACACACACAATCACAACCAGAACCAGAAACAAAATTTCCTTGGGAAGAAAACTTGTGTTCCCAGCGGGAATCGAACCCGATCTCTGTTTAAAAGGCAAATACCCACCAAACTAAGGAACAGTTATGTACATCGATTTCTCAGTATTCTGTTCTATTCACACTTGCTCGATAGATTCACATCATTCTTATATTATTTGGTAGAAACCCCGAATGTGTTTACATATACATATTTAGTTTTCATTGCCATAGTAGTTTTAAAAAATTAGACTAGGTATTTAGATGAATAGTAAGAATAGTACACACACCGTGTTAAATAATTCTGATTACAAGTTTTGTCTACTACAAATTTCATCTAAATCGGATTTGCTGTCGCAGGGCGTCAAATCTTAGAATATATTGTTCTAATTTCTAAGCGTCAAATATAGATCGGATTCATTAATTTTCGACAATGCATCTTGTCTTAGTTGATTATTTAATTGTTTCAATCTTCGATCTGTAGTGAATAATCAGGCATTGAATTATCGGAATGTTCAGGCAGAGAGAGATAGTTGTTGACCTCAACATAAGGCGAGGACGTGAAGTGACTTTAATATAAAGGCATTACTTTTACTCCAGCATTTTTGATCTATCCTGTAAGATGCAGGTTAATAGATAGAAGAAAGGATGACGCCTGTTAAATTTCCGATTTACCTACCCACAAAGAAATTTCGTCTTCGGTCGACTGAGATGATTCTTGGTAACCAAAAATTCTTTGAACGATAGTGATTTGACAAGAAGGCAATGATTATTACTATTAAGCTTTATTCGGTTACGACTTCAAAAAAATTGTTCTCTATTCGACAACTTTATTAACCGACTGCAAAAAAGGTTGGAGGTTCTCAATTCGTATTTTATTAAAGTGTTTTACCTCAGAACATTTTTCTAGGTGAAACGATATTGATGATTATTTTTTTATTTGAATAGTGGTGCTTCCCATGTAGTCCCATTAAAATTTAATCAAGATCTGACCTGTAGTTTTGAGTTTATCCATTACGTATTATCCAATGCGCATTTAATTCCCTTTATCTGATCTAGGGTTCCGAAGATAAAGCGGTGAGGTAGCTTGCGATTAAATTATTTACTGCTTGGTTGTTGGACCGATTGACAGGATAAATCAGTCAAAAATACACAGCTGGACTCCCCGCGCATATTACCACCGCAATAAAAATAGCAAACAAAAATGTATCTTCTTAGAATGATTTCAAAGCATAATTTCATTTATAGTTGCAAAGGCCTCAGTCACACACGACACCTCTGATTATTCGTGACTGACTTGCCCTTGCACGTCGCTGTTACTTGTAATGTTATTGATGTCTTGACAAATTGAATAATTGGATTACATCGATTAATAAAGGGTTACCTTCACTATCAAATCCGGCTTTAGTTTTTGCTTCAGTAAAAAATCTATGCAAGTCTTACAATAACTGGTTTTACCTATTTCTTCTATACTAAAGAATGGAAAAAGAATATATCGCCTAATTTCTTGCCGGGTTCTTCTCAAAATGGCTGTAAATTTGCGAATCTGGCATTAGACTGATCAACTTTCATAAGTGCCCCTATGGGACCCATGTTGACTGATGACCAATTAAATATATTGACTTATATTTAATGGGTAAATTCAACATAAAGTTCGGAAAAATATGTGGATTATTTTTTATATGATTTATTGTTTCTGTAGTGTGTATTTTAAGGACAAGTCTTTATATGAATATGAAACGCAAAAACGACTGATAAATTTGACAGACATGCAGTGAGTAATAAGTAGTTTATAAGTTCTTGAAAGCAAAATATGGTTCGTATTATCAACTGATACACAAAATGAATATAACGCGACGACGAAACCCCAGGTGATGATTTACCATAAAAACAACGCTTCAAAGACATTTTAAATCGAAGAAAAAATCCTACAGTCGGACTTGTCAATTCCACTATTAAGACTCATACTTTTTTCCTCCAATGAATCATGAACCCGTTTGCTCAGGTAATCTTTTTGCTGTGGAACAATCGCTATTTGCCGATGCCTTCTGTTAATACTTGCGTCTCACCTTCGTTTATCATTCTCCGATAAAATTTCGAATAGCAGAGAACTATGTTATTGACCGCAAACTCTTCCCATCTATTTTTTTTGTCCACAGAAGCTCTGTCATTTCGGAATCGTGATGCAACTTCGTGTCTCAATTCAATCGTTTGTCCTTTTTCTTTCGTTACATTCGTTGCATGTCTTGTCCTTTTCTAGACCGTATCCGGACCACGCACGTATCTTGATTGGGACGTCAACCTGTTTACAGACGTGTTCCTCAAGAGGTTTATGGCTTGTATTTTCTAACCCACTTGTCCCGAGGTTCTAGAGACAAAAAATGAAGCATGCATTAGTTTTGAAAGAGCTCGTGTTGTAACGTTCTGTGGGAATGCTCTGGTCATTTTGTAGGTAATTAATGTGTTCTATTTGTTCTTGTGTTCCCACCCTCAGTGGGCTCATTGTTCTTTATACATAGTATACGATAATTACGTAATTACGTACGTGGATCTATGCATCTTGACCAATTACTGTTGCGAGATTATGCGCTTCTGTACTTTCATGAGAACTGTTATTAGATCAAGTTTAACGTTATTATTTTCAAGATTAAGTATTTAAATTGATTGCTAATGCTCAGTCGCGAATTTTACTATAGAGATACGTAGAAAAATCACTGGAGAAGTTTTTATAAAATGTCTTAGTAGGCTAAAGTCAACAACACAGCAATACTTATGCACGAAATACAATAGGTATATATAGATCCTTATACTAGATGGTTCAGCATTTAAAATATCTCTAATAATATTATAAAGTGCGAAAGTAACTCTGTCTATCTATTACACTTTCACGCCTAAACCATTGAACAGATTTTGATATAATTTGGTGCAGAGATAGCTTGGGAAAGGACATATTATGCTACTGTTTATCCCGGAATTCCCGCGGGTCCAGGACTTACTCGGGTAAAATCGCGGGGCGCAGCTAGTAAATAATATAAACAGAAGTTCTTTCTTTTCCTTAATTTTGGCTTCGCAATCTTATGCATTTAGCCAGTGTCAAGTGATAATATATTTCTAGTTTATTTCATATTATAGGTCCTTGTCACAAGTCACAATCAAAGTCAAGTAAAAGAGTCAAGGTCTAGTCATGGTCAAGTGCCCTAGTAAAGTGGTAGAAACTTTACTAGAACTTCTATTGGAGTTTTGGAGCGAAGGTGAAAATCACGTTTTTCAACTTTGTATGATTTGCCTACACTTATGCACGTTCACTAAGTATTAACGGTTAGTAATCCACCATTATTACACATTAACACTCGAAGAATCACAGGTTTTGGAAAATTTTACAAAATCTACAACGCCATTTTTTCACTTTCGCGGTAAAACTAAATATAAACAGAAGTTGCTAAGAAGTTGGTTTTAAAAGTCAAAACGAAATGACAGCTAATATGTCAAATGCTCTTTTCCATAGTCTTGATAAATGATTATTGTATTGGATGCTAAGGTTTTTGCCCCACTCGATGTCTTCATTTAGTTTAATTACGGTCAGAATACCGAGTGAATCTTTCAATTAAATACGACAAATGATTCAGTTCGGCAGAGGAGACGTGAATGGGTTGGGAAAGTCGAACCAGTATGAAAGTTTGAAAAATGTACAACTTTTTTAGCTGGCTTTGGATTTTCTGAGCTCTTATCGAGTGAATGTATTTTTTTGTGATAGATCCCTCAAAGTTTGCAAGCTATAAGGCACCATTGATGTAAGTAGTTAAATACATTATTTCTAAGCGCGGTTCTTGAATACATTCCTGCAGGAGATACATTTACTCGATAAGGGTATTGTGATCAAAATTTAATGTTTCCTTTTCCTGGTAACTTGACGCTCTAATTAGGTTTATGTATTTATATATATAAACATACATTATACATATCGATTATCAAACGCATTATGCAACGGTGTCGATGTCGGAGGTCAAAAGTTATGGAACAAAAAAAAACATATCGGCGAAACTAAATCAAACATGTATCACACTAATATTATAAATCCTAAAGTATGTGTGTAGATGTGAAAGTGTGTTTGTTTTCTCCTACTCATACTCATAGGCTACTTTTAAACTATAACTAGTAACTTTCGCCTTACAGCGAAAAACTGTTAGACTTGTCAATGATCCTAAAGTTACCGCCAAGCTTGAGCCTCTACGACGTGATAATGATTCGCTTAGTCTGTGTTACGGGTACATTACGTTTTTTGCAGTTGTTTCTTTTACTCGCCTGCAAGAGGGGAATTGATCTTCCACCTGAGGTATGTAGGCATCGATATACTTTGGAGAACTTCAAGAAAAGCGTTAAACGAGATCTTACAAATAATGGTAGGCAATGTGCCAGCAATGCCCTTAATGTTGCAGGCGTTCACAGGCGGTAGCCAATTTCAATAAATTGAGCCGCACGCTTGTTTGTCTCACAAAAAAAATCATAACATGGTCTAATAAGAACCTTGTCAGTATGGTACGGTAAAAGCCTATCGATTTTGAAAAGTAGTGTCGTCTTCAAATATAATAATATGAAAAAATGATGACTCCGCATGAAAACTTTCTCTGTGTATACACATATCAAACTACTAGGTCTAGGTAGTCTGATATTCGGTGACTCGACCACTTCACTTTACAAAATTTGCATTGCTAGCTGCAGTTGCAGCATGGCTATCATTGCTAAGTTGCTGAATCTGTCGAGTTGTTTTACTGTGGACCTGACTGTAGCATCAAAGCAGAGTTGTCAAGGCTGGTGGTGAGTATAGAATTACCTTTTTCAATCAGGTTTCGTATCGAGGGTGTCCGCTTTCGAGGTGTCATATTGCGAAAAAGTTTGATGAATCTGTCAACGTTGACTGCATGGGTGTTTTGCGGATTCTATATTCGTCTTTCCTTGATTTTTTATTTATAGTCTCATAAGTTGTTCTGGTTTCACCAAAATATTTTGAGTCGACACTTGGTTCCTGTTTCAGCATTATCTCACCTATTGGCTTACCAATGGGTGAGATAATGCTGAAACAGGAATCATCTCTTAAGATGATGTGGTCGACGGTAGTTAATACTCTAAGCCTGGATTGTTTGGCTCTCAAGTATAGTTGTATTACGAATATATTTTTAACCCCTAACGCAAAAAGAGGTACGTTAAAAGTTTAACGGATGTATCTATGCGTCTGTATGTGGCATCGTAGATCCCAAACGGTATTCTGGTTTGAAGGTGCAAATTACCTTTCAATCGAGAGTATTCTTAGATGTTTGGTGAAAATTAGTGCAGCCGTTTTCCAGATAGAGCGTCGGTATTTTCGAAATTTTGATTTTGCCACTTGTAGTACATGCACAGAGGAACCAGGCGAGTCAAAGAAAATGCCCTGCCTACCAGCATAGCCTGACATTGAGTACTCTTTTTCCAGTCTTTTGGTACTGTTACTGATTTTACTACCTCTGTTTTTTACTGTAGCAAATCGAATTTCCCAACCGCAAGCTTCTATCCGGCCTGCGGCTTCTTTGAAAGTTTGAATGCGCTCGCGCACCGTATCGTAGATCCCCTCCCCGCCCTTGCCTTTCGTCCCTTTGCTCTGGACTTCGGAACCTCGACCCGGTCGCTTTTTGTTTGTTACAAAATCAACATGCACTGAAGTAGCCTGGTCATGTTTATTTTATTGTATTTTACGTCACTACTATTTACGAACGTAGTTGAAAAGAGTGGGTTTAAATGTTTAACCAAGTACCTACGCCATGTAAAACTGCCCATGGAACTGCTCGAGTAACGTTATTGATAACATGTTATAACGTTGTGAAATTGATAGTAGGACGTGGTATAGGTGATTTAAGGATGTACCGATTCACAAACCTTTTTTTTATCAAAGCAAAATAAAAACCTATTTTAATATGATTTTTGCTCTTTGTAAACAGTATATTATTATATTACCTAAGATTTGATAAAACTATATAGTGACAAAGTAGCCTTTGAATTCATATAATAAATACTAAAAAATATAAGTAATTTACGTATTACGTTCCTATTCACATATATCAGAAGAATAGGTTTTGACATTGACGGTTCTGCGACATTGACAACTCATTGCAATGACAGCCTGTAGCAACATTCCGATCAGATTCCGATGTTGATTATCCTCAAGCAACGTTTGCTAAAATAATTAGATAAATGCTAGAACCGTGATAAGAGTTTTCACCTAAACTTTTACTCTTTAGGTCTCTTTAGGTCTTGGGTTTCATTACCGGTATAAGTACATACTGTACATTCATTTTCTGATTCTGGATGTATTCGTGTAGTCGTGTAATGCGATACAACAAATGTAATATTTTATGACAATTTATAAAATAAACAAAAATTTTCAAATTGAGTGTGAGTGTGAGGAGAGTGAAACATTCACTTCATTCCAACAAATACAATCTTTCGAAGAGTAGGTAATAACGTTAGCACTTGCAGGCACTATTTGGTATTATGTGCCAGTAGTAACATTTAAATTACCGTTAAAATTGTTGACATAGCAGTCACCAAAAGAGGGCGTTTTGTTATTTATCTCGATGAAATATATTTCAAACCATTTCCTAGTCCATTCAACCCTTTTAAAGGCGATGACGCGACGCAACCTGCTTTAGCAATCGTAAAATCTAAAGATTTGCTGTCAAAAAAATGTTTACCGCTGGCCATTAGTGTGATCGGTCAAAGCTGTCGATGGAGCGTATAATTGATAACAAATAAAACAGGTTCAATAAAACCTTACCTGACCACAACTACCAAAGAATAATAAGTTTAAAACTGAGGATTGCGGACTGTAACGCTAATCTGCTAGATTGTTGTAAATCTGTAAGTTTGGTTTAAGATATAACTAAATAACGTAATAATAAAATATAAAATTTTAATGCCAAAAGGCTCAAAGCATTATGTCAAGTTGAAAACTCGACGCTGGTTTACAGTTAAACCTTGCGGGTAGTACAAATTGGTTATAAATAATTAAAAAACGAAAATCAATAAAACATTCTAATATATTTATATACGAGTACAATCGCAATATTGAATATTATTATGTTTATTTATATTTGTTTTGTTTTTATTTTATAAGTACGTAGTTATATTGTTTTTTTACTATTATTGTATAGTTATATGGAGATCCGTGGAGTGGGGCCTGGTGACCTGTGATGCAGGCTGTTTACGCCTACTACAGGCACCAGTCCTTGCAATACAAGTCCCGTGACTATTAGGATATATAAATAAAACTTTGTAATAGTGTAGCTACACTGTTTTGTGGACTTATCTTGTAAGGTAAATAAATGCATTTTTTTTATAATATTGTAACGGCTGGAAGGATTCAAATGTGATGTGTGAAAAGGAACAATCATACATAGGCTGATTGAACAAATCAGACTCATTTATGTCGCGTAATCGGATAAAAAATTTAAACCGTGGAACGAGGATATCTGTTACTGTAACCAGTTGGCAAAAAATATTGGATTTGTACTAACAACTTACAGCACAATGATATAATAGCAACAGTATTTTTTGTCGATTTGACGAACCATATATAACAATACATATAGAACAAGACTTGTTAAAGCTCAAAAACAAGGAAGATATATAAAAATAAAAATGTTCAATAAACTGCCCCAAGAAGTGATAGATTTAAACAAGAACGTATAATTTAAAGCTATAATAAAAATATTTTTTGAAAATAATCCTTTTTATAATATTAATGAGTTCATGGTTTTAAAATTGCATAAATCTTCATTTTTTTCATAAGAATAATAATATTTAGTTGTATTTTTATTGTATAATTTGTTAATTAATGTATTTTATTATAATTACTTGATTAATGTTATTATTATGATATTATATATTTGACAATTATTAGTATGATAAATGTAAATTGACATACCTAGTATAACGCACATTGTTATAATGGTGAATAAATGATTGATTTGATTTGATTTGATCATAAAGACCATTTATTTTTTGTTAGAAGAAAAAGCCATCACTACCTCGAATCGGAAGAAAATATGTATCCGCAAAACACTCTAAGTAAGCAATGATAAAATACATGTAAGACCTGCTATTATCAAAATACATATATTATTATACCTACTAGCAGATCCTCGCGGCTTCGCCTGCTTCAATTAATTTAATATAGCCTATGTGATAATCCTAGGTGTAGGCGACACGTAAAAGGCATTTTTAGCATTTAAGTTTGTTATAAAATATTATGTTTTCAAATAGATATTAGAGGGGTAAGCGCGGGGTAGTGGGACGTAAAGAGCGCTGATTGGTAGAAAGCCGGCATCGGCTCTGTCGTCCGTCTTGCGCATTAAACTACAATTGTCGAGTCTACTCTTGTAACTGTTTTCGTTATATCTTAGAATTAAACGTTGTAATCTCGTTCAAAGTTGTTTTTACTCGGAGGAACCTTGTTCCTAGTAGTAGGTATAAGCTATGTAGTACATAGCCTATATCTAGGATTAACACATAAGCTATTATTACGTATGCGTCCAGCCGTTACAAAAAAGTGAAGGCAAAACAAAAGATACACATTTCACGCAGACTTTCGCATACATAATATTAGCGTCATTTAGTCCGAATTCACTATATTCATCATTCTAATTTCATGGTTTAATTATCATAGGTCAAACAAATTTCTTTGTACTAGAAAATTATGTCAGATTCAAGAATCGAGACTGATAACGCAAGAAAAAGTGCCCCTGTTTATTCCTCAGTTAAATCGACACATTAACATTTGTTTAAGAACATAAATAATTCATGACTTGACCATGGTTTGATTATTGCCTGTCTCTAAAACAGTTTGGTTTTTGTGTTAAAATCAAAGAATTTGAGATAATGTCAAGTTAATTATAATATAATGAGGCCCAAGTATCCAGCTGATTAGCTTATTGAGCTGAAATAATAATATTAAATAAGTTGGTTTCCGCGGCTTTGCACTCGTAAATTAAAAAAAACAATCCGTTCTAGAAATATTATCAAAAACCCCGTTGTGTAAAATTTGCGAGGTTTTTTTTTTCATATTTTTTTTCGTGAATTTTGCCGGTGTTTTAATAATTATTCTGCTATTATTATATTGTATGGGGGGCAGAGACAAATCCAACAAATCAAAGATCATAAAAATCAGTTCAGACGTTCTTGAGTTAAAAATGATGTAGGTAATCCGAATTTGTTTTGGATTTGTCTATTTGATCGAACTAAACACCAATCCAATAAAATCATTTCAAACAATAAAAGCCGATTCAAATCACATTCATTTAAAATTCAAAATAGGCTCACAAACAATTAATCATCGTTATCCAATACAAACACCTGCGGAAGACAAGTTTCTCCAGCAGACACTGAAGATGACAACATAACGCATGGCTAGCTTTCTCAGCCACACCTAGTCGCCGTCATAACCTGAACATTATTTAATACTAAAGTAATTGCCAAGATGCGTATCATTATAGCTGGCTCCCGGCGCGCGGATCTAATCTTGGTCAAAGTTTTTGGTCTTGTAAAAACTCGGGGTGTCCGTGGGAACCTTTCGAGGGCTATTATCTTTTGGATATCTCTATCCAGGGTTTTTGATTACTTTCCGTTCATCTCACTCAATATAGCCATATGTAGCTTTCTGTTTACCTTGGGAAACATTTTCGTATATTTAATAATAGGGATGATGCCTGGGTAAAAAAATATCTGATTAGTCCCTCAGTTACATACACTATAAAAAAATATTGGACAGGTACATTTTCAACCGACTTCGATAAAGGAGGTTCTCAATTCGACAGTAGATATTTTTGTATGTATGTTACGCGACATCACCGCCAATTATGAATCGATTTGATGATTTTTTTGTTTGGTAGATTAATTAGACTTCAGAGGTGGTCCTATATAAATTTTATCGAAATCCGTCCAGCCAAAAGAAAATATAAGCGGTGAAGTCAGTTTTTGAAGCTTTGCTTGCATTTCATTATTTATTTAACAAATCAATATAAATTGACAAAGATAAAGAGCGTCAAAGTTCGGGAGTGGGGGTTCGTGAAGTGTACTGAGACGTGACGTCACGTATTTTTTTGTTTAATTGACAAAAGGAAACTTAAGTATCCAATATTTTTAGATAACGTAAATAACGGACTAAATAAACATCTTCAAGCATCTAGTCCATTATATCAACAATGCGCAGTGGATCCTGTTAATCCAAGTATTTCCCTATAGCCCTGATGTTAATCTGCGTTCTTAGCGCATCATCAGGTTAAAGGTTAATTAGACCTAACATCTTTATGTCCAAGGGATTTCACAATGCGTCTATTACGAAATCTTCAGAAGGTAAGGATCTTACAGCAATTGTTGGGTAGGGCTAATGAGATTCTTCACATAGATGATGATGCTTGGGAGAAAACTAACGACGTTTTGATTTCCTCAAGAGATCGAAATCGGATACGCGTCAAGGTTTGTAGATACTGCGGATGTTAGTCTCTACGTTTATGTAGTTGTTCACACTTGTTGTATATGAAACCGGTTCAAAAACAACAGAAGTTTTTGTCCCACTTTATCTCATCCCATTTGTTTGCGATCGCTGGCGGTTATGGCCATTAGTGGCTGGGGGCTGCAGACTTGATGACCACGATATGATCTAGAAGTGGGTGCGGTTTTGCGAGTGTAGATCTTGGCTCGGCCTTGAGATTTCGTGGAATATCACGAAACCCAAAAGGTACTTTTTAATTCTGGCAACATTAGCATTTTATCGAGCTATATCGTCGGTTGTTTAAGACTTAGCAGTTATCCTTATAATGGAATTATAAGGATTTAAAGCTGTGTTAATTTATGCTTGTTATTGGGTTATTTGTAGAAAATACCTTTATATTTCTTAGGAATATTGTTTATTTTGATTTTCATAAAACATTAAGTTACTTTTGAGATACACTACTCAGCTACAACGTACAGGTAAATAGCGGAGTACAGAACAGGGATGTAAATTGTGGACAAATTTCTCTTGACCTATCATCAAGAATAAAGATAAAAAAATATAACCATAGTCATTGGTCCAGAGGCAATAAGCCACCATGAATTGTGTCACAGAATAAATAATAGAGAGATTATTCACATGTTCCATTTACAAATCTTACACGGCTGTTCCATTAAAATCTAATGAATAATCTCTCCATCAATCTCTCCTAACAATAGCGTTCCATTTTACGCTAAGCGTTGCGAATATCCTAACCAAATTATACACATGTAACAGGCAAAGGCTTTTAATATCGATGTGTGTATGACTTTCAGTTTTATTGTTGTTTATACAATGAGTTGTAACGCAGATGGTGTGTGAAAGCTTGTTGATGTGAATGGATGAATACTATTGAATACGTTATGATAACAGTTATTAAGTTTTGTAGCAGAGTTTTTGCTGTCGGTGGTGCTTCTTTAGCGCTTCTCCGAACGGATCGTTTTTACGGTATGTAAAGTTGTAAAAATGTAAACAAATTATTATGTGCTTCAGCTACACTTTTATACTATGTCATAATTTAGAACTATCTTGAGTATAACACATAATAATTAAATGTTATATACGAAAGACAACTTATTTGTCCGATACTAGTCGACAGCAAAATAAGTCGACATTTTTACGTGTTTTAAGACGTATAAAACATCATAACATTAAGAGTACAGTTACAGTAAATAACATAAAACTAACTAAGAGAAGCCGATACCGGGATCAACCTAATAATTAACATACAGCTACCGAGCTAACAGAATACATTTGAATATATACTCTGTGTCTTTGTCTAGTGCTCCCACGGAACGTATAACGGAACGTAAGACTAAATGGTTAACGTCAAACGTGCGAAAATCCGAAGAACGCGGTATTCGTACGTGAGAATGCAAAATGTGTTTATCGGTGTTTACGGCTTGTTTATCTTTCGACAAAGTAAATTATAATGGTCGTTGAATCATTAGTAGACAGGGATATTATATGTAGGTAGTGATGCTCGACTTTTCATCTACCAAAATGAAATACTATACCCAACCCTACGCATGGGAAACAAGACTAGTGAGGCCCTTATGGGGCAGTCTGATTCTGGAGTGTGTGCGCGTTAAATATTTGTTCTTGCGAATATATCCAAAATATTCACGATTTGTAGTTTAATTTATAAAATCCTTCTAACAGTAGGATCTTATAATATAGATCCATTTATATTATAAGCCTATGCACGGCCATAGATGTACATGCGTACCGTAATTTACCAATTAAGAAAATGTAGTAGATAATTATATGTATATTTCAACTGTTCGTTGGCTTGGTTGGATGTGCTTTCGCCTTCTAAACAGGGGAATGGGGTTTGATTCCCGACAGGAACACAACTATTCTTCAGGAAAATGTGTTTCCATTTGATTGTGTGTGTGTGTGTGTGTGTGACGTTAATGTTTCCGGCGCCCACGATATAAGTCATCGAACTTAGTGTGAGGCTATGAGTGTAAAAGCGTTAATGTACATACTAGCCGTGCCTCGCAGCTTCGCCCGCTATTATCAAGTTAAAAAGTAGCCTATGTGTTAATCCTAGGTATAAGCTATGTACATTCCAAATTCCATCCAAATCCGTTCAGCGGTTAAAGCGTGAAGAGGGAACAATCATACTTACACACTTGCACACACACTTACACACAAACTTTCGGATTTATAATATTAGTAGGAGTAGGATTAGTAGGATAAATGAAAACGATTTTATATTACTTATTAAATCAGTCACGTATTAAAATATACTACCAGGACTAGTTTTATAAACTTTATACCATGCTACATTTTCGGCCGCATCATCACTTTACATCAAGTGAGGTGTGGTTGAATGCTTGCCTATCGAGCATTAAAAAAGTAATATTTTTACGGCACATAAAACTAATAAAACTTTTAGATACTTTTGATGATTCTACTTTAATATTTATCACAATGAACATATTTAAAGAACTAAAACAAATACTTAAATATGAAATGAACTTAATAATCAAAATTAATACTACAATTAGAACTAAGAAGTTCAATGGTGTAAGCTATCAAAATAGTTTCATAGAATTATTCCCTCAAATATCAAATCCCTCAATACCTCAGTCCGCGACCGAGTTACAGCACCTTATACGTACTGTCCGAAACTTAATCCTTTCTTATTACATAATTCGAAAACTGGTGCAGGATATTTTATAGCACAGGATATTAATAGCAATCTTTGCGTGCCCATATCCGTTTTATTGCTTAATTCCGTATCCGCAAACGTTTAATTTCCTTATGGTATAATTTCGCCCGAAGTCCATGCCTAAATATCCGACTTTGTGATAAGTGGCTGCGTCACACGGGACTTTTCACGAGATATTTTTTTTGGTATACAATAAATTGTATTGTATTGTATTGATACGGGAGACGGGGAGACAAACAGATAACACCGAGTACCATGCAAAGACTGAATATATTTCTCCTACCTTCAATATAATAAATATAAAACAATTATTAAATCTACCTACAGCGGTCGTCTCCATAACAACGGTGTCCGCGCCTGCGTCCGTTCGAACCAAATACGTCCCGTGTAGCGCATCCTAAATATTGCAAATTCAATGGTGCGATTCTCTATATGTTTACTAATTACTGACGCATTTATTTCAAACATGTTATACTTGTTAGGCAAGTATTTGACGACCAGCTCATTTGAGGGGAGACGTTTATTGCCTAGAAGATACCTATTCAGTCTAGACTTGAACACTTTTTAGGCATACTGTTTAGGTAAGTCAAAGTTCACTGTCATTCGAAGATGTGAGCAATGAGATCCACTCCTTCGCCGTACGGATGATAAACGTAGAAGCGAATTGCTTCGAGCGAACTGGAGATTGTCAACTGTAAATGGATAAACAAAACAATAAATTAAGCGCATACACACTCACGTTAAACCCGTAAGTTCAGTGACTTGTATCGTGGGTGCCGGAAATATTTATATACCACACACAATCCCATCCACAAAGTTTCCTGCCAGGAATCGAACCCAGAACCCACGGCGCAGAGGGCAGATACTTCCCCACCAACTGGGTCGTCATGTGAATGGTTGACGTTTGAGGGTTTGTCTTCTTGTATCATGTCTAGCAAAGTTGTGAATTAACTTCAAATAACCTTTGTTTATCTTTCGTTTGACCTCTAATTTGCCTCTAAAGTTGTCCCTGACATTTACAGCTTCATCAAACTTTAATTAACAAAAAATCTATACCTAATTCAATAAAGATTTCGATGTTCTTTTTTTTACGCAAAATAGGCAATCATTTGACCACTATCTCACCTGATGGAAAGTGATGATGCGGCTGAAGATGTGACATGCTTGCTTGGAAGATACCTATTCACTCTTGATTTGATGACTCCCAGATTATGCCCCTCAGGGAACAATGACGCAGGCAATGAGTTCCACTGTTCGGATGATGAAGGTGGAAACAAAACGCTCCCGAGCGAACTGACTTTTTACAAGCTTTTATTTAACTTGCAATGAATGTATGTATGTATGTATGTCTGGGAAATCTCAACTTGTGGAATCTCAACTCTTTTGAAGCAATCAATCTCAATCTTCAACTGATTGAGCTTATATGTTGTACATACGTTTTGTTTGGATGACAATGCATGGTAAGCTGTGTGACGTCATTCTAAATCCAACATGGCGGAACACCCAAAATGGCGGACAAGTAATTTCCAATGCACTCCTACAATATGGATAGCAAATAAAAGTGCTTTCTGACAACAACTTGAAAAATATAGTGACGTAACTTTAAATCCAATATGGTGGACTTCTAATAGCTTGTCTTTAAACGTTCTTAACAAGTAACTTATTAATAAATGCAGTTTAACATTAATTAAACACTTATTTAACTATGTCTTGCTCGTAAAAAGCTTTTAAAAGCTTTTGGCTACAATTCGCTCGTGAACAGTTAGAAAATTAAAAGCGTGAAAGTCTTTTGTTTTCTGTGAAGTAACTTAGTTTTATAGTTTTAAATTCTATGGTAAGTAATGTTCCCAGCACGTTTACTTTAAGTTAATTAAAAACTTTTTAAATAATTGCCTTTAAAATACTATCCCATTAGGTTATGTGAAAGTAAAAGTGTTGGTGAGAGATTCAATGCATAGATCTATTTTAAATAATTTGAATGTTTATAAGCTTGCTTTTTACAATAAACAGTACGTAGTAGTCTATTCTACTGATATTATAAAACCGAAAGTTTGTGTTTAAGTATGTTTGTTCCCTCTGCACGCTTTAACAGCTGAACGGATTTGGATGAAATTTAGAATATACATAGCTTATACCTATGATTAACAACTAGGCTACGTTTTAACTTGATAATAGCGGGCAAAGCCGCGGGGTGCGGCTAGTATACTATGTAGGTATGCTACAAATCTACACTATTATTACACAAGGTTATTTATAAGAAACCTCTAGGGATATCATTCTAACCATTGATACAAACGTCTTTCATGGTACTAAACTTTGTAGAGCTGAATGAGTTTCTATTTTATTTATTTATTTATGGTTCACCAACAACTTTTCAAATCAAAGCAAATCAAAATCGTTTTTTCACATGGGCCCCAAAGAGGCACTCATGAAGTTAATGATTCTATTGCCAGATCGCAAAATTATAGCCATCTCGAGAAGAACCTGGCATGAAACTCGGCGGCGCATTTTTTTTTTTTTAAAACATTCTTAATCTCTAATACATAATTTTATTAACCTAGGTGTTGTTATAGTAGTCGCTAGAAAGCGCTTGTGCAGTTTGCCTCCATGCATCCTTGTCATTAATATAGTCGATCGTTTTATAGCTATTATATTTTACACATGCTTAAAATAATATTTCAACAATCTTATTACAAAATGCATAATCAGTTACAGATTAACACCAGATGCACACATAATGACATAATTAGTATTTATAATATCAACTAAATATCCTACTAATATTATAAATCCGAAATTTTATTTTTATTGTGTGTGTATGTAAATGTAAGTGTAAGTATGTCTTTTCCATCTTTACGCTTTAATGGCTGAACGGATATGGATGGAACTTGGAATGTACATAGATTACACCTAGGATTAACACATGGGCTACTTTTTAACTTGATATATTTTTACCGAAAATAGAAAAACCAGAACGTACTCGTAATTAAGAGCTTCGCCGCCGTAAACAAAAAACGGCATAAAATTGTGAAGAAAACTCCATCGAGAAGATAGACTATCCTTAATTTCTGTTGAAATTGATAATGGTGGAACTGATCATAAAATATCAATTTTGCGTCCCGACTCCCCACGTCGCCAATAGAGATATTATTAAACATCATTTACCTACATTGTTGAGTGCGGGCCGTGCGGATAATGATAAGGTTGTCTCAAAATTATTGTTTCGATCCATGATTGCGTAAGGAAAGATTACGGATGCTTTGTCGTAAGTTTATGGAATTTGAAGACAGAATTGACCTTTGATTTAAAAAAATATATATCCCACGCACTGTTTGAAATGGCAGCAACGATTATCTCTAAACATTGGTAAGAACACTCTTGATCAAGTCACCTTACAAATAAAATATACTTCAATTAAAATCGGTCCAGCCATTTAGAGTACAGACAGATGCATAGATCGCCCGTTTAACTTATACTTTTGCGTCGGTTAAAAAGATAGTGAACGTAAGAAATTTCTTTGAATCATTGAAGTATAATGTACCTAAGGCACGTTTTCAATGATTTGAGTATATATATATGTATATATATTCGAGATTATCTAAAAAGGAATATGATTAATAAATACTTGTGATTTTTAATAGATAGTTGAGAATTGAAATTTCATTCTGCCTGCACTACATATGCATTTTATTCTAGGATTTTATTTGCGAGCTTTCCAGGTCTCTTGTTTTACAACTTGCTTCCATGATAGCTTTCTCTCTAAATTCGAAAACAAAACCGTTTCTCTAAAAAAAAAATCTGTAGGAAAAGTACAATTCTCAACACCTAAGTCCCTGACTTTAGAACTATTTTGCCCCGAGGTCTATCTTAAAAACAGCTTCATATTTAACTGAAACTTTCGTGTATTATCCATTATATCCTGTCCTTGAACAACCAAATACAAAATTAAACAATAAATATTAAAAAAAAAGTAGGTGGCTAGGTCTTCGTTCGGGTTGTACTAGTGTTATTCCAATCGTTTACTATAAGACGTCTTTGTGATTAGTAAATAGTGATCTGGATTTCTGGAATCTGTTTCTAAAATAGCCTGTTCTTATACTCCATAATTTCTAACTCCTGGAAAGGTCCGATTGATTTGGTCAGACTGATTTCGCGCTGCCAGTTTAGCTCCATTCTCCGCCAATAGCCGTCGACGAGAACAATCTGATTCCCTCACCTGGCAACTGTGAACTTATCGCTTCCGCATGGCCCTGTGGAGCTTGCAGTTGTGCAGTTCATTACAGTAGCAAATGTATGTTGATGTATTTCAGTCCAATTCCATTCTATGGGACCCTTTTCCCGTTTCAGGAAAGCTTTTTTTTATGCAGAATAGGCTCCATATCACCTGATCGAAAGTGAAGATGCGGCTTCTTGTAATGTTAATGTTAAAACTCATGAAATATGTAAAACTCATGCATATTCCATAATTCGCTTTATAACCGTACCTTCTGTATCTTACTGAAAGTACTAATACCTTCCTCCTGGAGCTTCTATTAAAGAGCACGACTTATAGTGCCTTCAACTAGCGTGCACACCTTATCTGAGACAAAAGAGCCGACGTGCTTTTACCGTGTTCTATATATGTAGCAGTCAAAACTCTTAACCAGTCAATAGTACTTTCAACCAGCAAAATCAGCCAAAAGTACTTTTGAACGTATACTTTCGACAATAGTACTTTTGACTGAAATGACAGATAAAAATAGTTTTGCCCAATGGACCTAGTTATAAGTCCTCCTCCTTAGTCGTTCACTCTTGACAGAGTGGTCGTGGTTGATGACGTTGCATATTGATTGGTTAAAACAGCCCCTGCTATACGCCTCCACTTGTTGCGGTCTTCAGCGTCTCGGGAACTCTGGACTAAAGAAGTTTGTGTCGCAGCTTTGAGTTATAAGTAGTGTTGACCAAATGATTCTGAAAAAAAAATATTTTTCAATAGTCTGTTGTAGTTGTCGTTTTCTCAGTAGTTTTTTAATCAGTTAAAACTCTTAAAAGTTCTTTAAGGAGGCCGATTAAACAAAAAAAACGCACATTTTTATTTTTACGATTATTGACATCAACAGGGCTACAGAAGTTGTATATCATTTGATGGCATTTTTTTGACGATTGGAGTGCCATATAAGTACTTGTGTTTTGCATTCGATGATAACGAGAGAGAGTTTGTAAATTCAGTTATAATAATAGTTTTGACTAAGAACGTCAGTAAAAACAATATTTGACTCCAAGTGCTGTCAAAAACACTATTTACCAATATTTTCGAATCAAAACTACTTCCGTCAAAATTACTGCCTGTTTGCCGCTATTATCAAATTTAATAAGCCTATGTGTAATCCTAGGTATAAGCTATGTAAATACCAAATCCGTTCAGCCGTTAAAGGGTGAAGTCTGAACAAACATACTTACACACTTGCACAATTGCACACTTACACACAATTTTCTGCATTTGTGATATTAGTAGGATTGTTACGAAGTAACTGTTATAATCTAACAGCATGAATGAGGTAAACGGCCATATTTCGTGCGGTAGCTCATGTTGCTTTTGAATGGAACATAGACCATAGCCTGTTTCTTTGATTTGTGATATTATTATGAATAGCATATTGTCATGCCAAGGCATGTGTTTTATTGAAGATCTTGGAAATGTTTAGATAAATAATAATTTATTTTTACGGTGTTTTTTTTTATTATGCGTTTTTAACCGAGTTCTAATAATTAAACGCAAGCAAAGCTTAAAAAAACCTACTTCACCGCTTTAATTTTGGTTTTTGACGTGATCGATTTCGATAATATTTATATAGGACCACCTTGTAAGATACCAAACATAAAAAATCATCAAATCGATTCATAATTGGTGCAGATATCGTGTAACATACGTACAAAAAAACATACATTCGCATTTAGAATCTCTTTTTTTGAAGTTGGTTAAAAAGGAGGAGTTTTCTCGATTACTCGAAGACGCCTGGACCGATTCGAGAAATGCTTTTTTTATATGAAAGGCTATGGAGTATAGTTGGTCATATATAACATTTGTCAGGATCTGATCAAAGAGAAAATGCGGTGTAGTCGGATTTTTAAAGTAATTTTGCATTTAAATTATTCTTGAAGATTTATTAATATGTTGTTTTCTGTTTACAGGTAAGTACGAGTGCGCCTACTAAGTCAGTCAAAGAGTCTGCATTCCAGAGTTACTTAAGAATAGGTAGGAAAGGTAAGTACATATTTTTATTGAAATCCTAAATACCTAATTATCATTGTGTTGAATTTCAACGGTTGAAATGCTAATATTATTTTATTATAATTTCTATGTTGGATAGGCAAGCATTTGACCGCTATCACACTTGATGGAAAGTGACGATGCGGCCGAAGATGGGACATGCTTGCCTAGAAAAGATGGGACATGCTTGCTTAGAATGGCGTTGTTGACTATGTATAATTTTCCAAAACTGTGATTCTTTGAGTGTTAACGAGTAATAATGGTGGATTATTAACCGTTATAACTTAGTTAACGTGCATAAGTAGGCAAATTATACAAAGTTGAAAAACGTGATTTTCGCCTTCCTCCAAAACACTAATAGAGTTCTAGTAAAGTTTCTACCACTTTACTAGGGCATGACTTGACTATGACTGGACCTTGACTCTTATACTTAATTTTGACTGTGACTTTTAATGTGATGTATATTGAAAGGACTATTAATATGAAATATATTACTACTTGACACTGGTTAAATCCACAAAATTTCGAAGCCAAAATTAAAAGAAAAAATAAACTATCTTCACCATTATGTCTTACACTCTTATGTTCTATTTCCTACTACAAACGATTTATACATAATGGGCTTACGTTTCACTGATGTTCAGTATTCAAGACTCGATTTTTAAATCGATATTTATTGTTGCATTCTGTATTGTTTTCTCGTGTAATTGCCTTATTATTTTCGATGTCTCGATTCTTTTCGAACACTATAATGGACGTGGTCGTGCATTGTCCTTTTACGAGTTCAATTCCATGTAACATTACCAACATATTTTTATTTTTTACTAGCTTTTGCCCGCGACTTCGTCCGCCTTGATATTATACTTTAACCCACAGGTGATCCATCAATAATCGCTCTTTCATAGTAAAGTCCTCCCCCCCCCCTTTTCAGTGTTTTTAATGATGATTTCCGTGATCAAAACTATCCTATGTCCTTCCCTGGGACTCAAACTATCTCAATACCAAATTTCATTTAAATCGGTTCAAGAGTTTTTGCGACTTACTTACACTTATCATTATATTTTTTTTGGGCAATTTACACAATCCTACTAATGTTATAAATCTGAAAGTTTTTGTATAAGTGTGTAAGTGTGTTTGTTCCCTCTTCAAGCTTTAACGGCTGAACGGATTTAGATGAAATTTGGAATGTACATAGATAATATTTAGGATTAACACAAAGGCTACTATTTAACTTGATAATAGCGGGCGAAGCCGCGGGGCATCACTTTATAAATTATAGCCTATGTGTTATTCTGATTAATCAGCTATATTATTGTAAAGTTTTATTAAAATCAATTCAGTAGTTTTTGCGTAAAAGAGTAACAAACATCCTCAAAGACTTTTGCATTTATAATATAAGTTAAAATATCATCGATTTACTATTTAATTTTACATACATTTCACTATTACATGTCCAATAACCATGCGCCGTTTAAACCCTTCCAATCATCGCATTATTGCAATCATTCACCGAATTACATATTCCAATAGGAAGTTAGGTAATCCATTGACATATCGGAACTATCGATTGAAATCTGATCCGATTAATCGACTTCCCACAACGATGGCAATAAGTCAACAATGACCTCGACATTGGATCTGCTTTACTATGCACAATCCATGCATAGCAAGACAATAAGTAATCGCTAGAAGCAGTAAGGGACCTTGCTACGATCATGAATCGATTCATTAACACAATTGTGTGTTCAGTGGAGTCTCTTTATTACATTGCTAGCCGTGCCCCACGGCTTCGCCCACGTTTATCTAGTTAAAAAGTAACTTATGTGTTAATCCTAGTTATGAGGAATGTTCATTTCAAATTTCATCCTAATCCGTTCAGCCGTTACAGCGTCAAGAGAAAAGTTCTCTGGTTATATAACTTTTACACGCAAACATTCGGATTTATAATATATGAGTCAAATCCAAATCAAAATCGTTTATTCACATGGGCCCCAAAGAGGCACTCATGACAGATAAATACTACTGCCAGATTCGCAAAATTACAGCCATCTCGAGAAGAACCGGGCAAGAAACTTGGCGTGGGTGTGATTACATATCTGCTGTATGTAACGTAGTAATCTGTTAATATGTGTATTCATTGCTCAGCAAACAATTAGGCGGAAGGAAACGGATGCTGTACTATTTTACGTGCAATGCTTTAAAAGTTCTGATATGGAGATTTTATAGCTTCAGATGTCATGTCTTTTATTTAGGATGCCTACCACTTAATCTAACAGCAGTCTTAGAAAACAACAATTTAAATTTCGTAATATCATCATCAATTTATGACATAACGTCAAAAATCAACCATTTATATTTGTTCCAGCTCGCAGTTACGCTGAAAGCGTTTTTTTTTTATATTTTCTTCTATGTTTTTTATCTGTAGTGCGCAGGAGTGGAAATCATAGCCCGTGTTTTTGTTCCCTGAACGGTAATAATCTGGGAGTCTTATTGAGTGAATAGGTATCTTCTAGGCTGAAAATGGCAAACATGCTATCGGCCGCAACATCATTTTCCATTAAGTGAGATAGTTAGTGGTCTAATGCTTGCCTTTTAAATATAAAATAAACATTAAAATAATTGCAATCTGGTTTTCTATGAGGTTATAGTAGATCACCTGTTGCTTGAGTTCAATCACAAAAAATAGACCGATATAAGTAAAGTTATATGAAAAAGAGAATACAGTAAAAAAGGAATATACTAGAAGAAAATAAAGTATACAGAATATATTAGAAAATAAAGTATATGAAAAAAAAAGCTACGATATTGCAGCAGGAGATAAAAAAGTCCGAAGAAGCTTTACTGAGTCGTGTATATATTGAACCAGAACCAAGCATAAAGCAGTCCATACACGTGCCTTCCAATCAGCAAGCTTGTCACGTCACATTTATGATACAATCGTGTTCGGCCGCTGATAAAATCGTGAAGACATCAGACATTCTTGAAGTTGCAAATTTTTTTGCATCAGATTCAGTAGCCAACGTCGAGTGCGGATAAAAGTGCAATTTATGTGGTTATTTCTGCTATAAAATACGACTTTACACATAAATTATTAAACGCATTTTGGTTTAACAAGCTTTTATTTAGTTTCACCTGATCCGTTGTCTGTCCATTTGGAGGTTTGTAATCAAATCTTTCAAGCTAAATTAGACCAACTTCCCGATGTCTGATTGAACTCAAATTTGGTGAACATAATATGTATCTTCGGTGACAATGCTATGATACCACTAAGCAAATAGTACCATGGAGCTAATTTGATGATGGAGACGAAAGATGGCCATAGGTCAGGGGTCGGCAACCTGCGGCTCGTGAGCCACATGCGGCTCCTTGGATGTGAAGCTGCGGCTCTTTAGTTCTATACGCAAATATTATTTATTAAAAAAAAGTCATTTAAAAAACAATCGTAAATTAACGTCATTTAAAAAATACGTTCTGAACAATTAACGAGGATTAGGCACCATTTCTATCGAGCCATTGACAAGTCTCCAAAGGAAGCCAAAAAATACATTTATACAGTTGAAACAAGTAAATTATGGGATGAATAGGTATAAAGCGTGCATAGCGTTTTCTATACGATACTCATAGTACAGTAGGTATTATTGCAGGAATTAAGGATTATTGTTGGCAAGAAAAAAAATTGTGGTTTTATAAAACTTTGAAATTTTGGAAATTGTAATTTTTGGCTCTTCCGACTCAAAAGGTTGCCGACCCCTGCCATAGGTGCATCTGAACTCAACAAGACAAACAAAGTCGTAAATAACAAAAGAACTAAAAAGTTACATCATTACATGCGCAAACTTGATGGGAGTTTGCGCTCGTTTTGTTCGTCTTGTCAAGTTCTTTGGTTATATAACTTTTTCGTTTTCTTACTATTTACAACTTGTAAAAGCTTGATTTAAAAAACATTTTTATGTATTACTTGTTATATGTTGATAATGCTGTATTCTTTTTGACGTAAAACTCTGTAAAAGAGGTCGATGGAGTGCTATACAAGTGCGTAGACGCATGCAAGAATGCTTGTCAATATTTGGGCTCTCAGATCAACAACTGACTCCTACATCGTGCTCAAGTACCTGTTACTTCTGAGGACTGTCTAAGTAGGTGTTTGATATTAGTAAATAATTGTTTTGTATGATATATTCTTGTGTATGTAAAATGTTGAATTTAAGTTTCTTACATTTTGGAGTGTGTATGTACTCTGGAATCACCAATATCATGTATCTAGCCGTGCCCCGCGGCTACTTATATGTGTTAATCCTAAGTATAAGCTTAGAATATTTCAAATTTCATCCAAATCTGTTTAGCCGTTACAGTGTGAAGAGAAAACAAACATATACACACGGATATACACCTTTCGGATTTATATATTAGTGTGATTTCTCAATGCCCTTTTACCTTCTAACAACAAGACAAACTGTCAAACGTCATCCATTTATAGTTGACATAGCTCCAGTTCGCTCGATTTCGGCGTTTCATTTCTGCTTTTATTATCCGTACAGCGAAGGAGTCGAACTCATTGCCTGCGCCTTTGTTCCCCGGGCGGTATAATATGGGTGTCATCAAGTCTAGAGTGAAAAGGTATCTTCCAGGCAAGAATGTCCTATCTTCGGCTGCGACGTCGCTTACCATCAGGTAAGAATGTGGTCAAATGTTTTGCCTATCAAGCATAAAAAAAACACAAGGTTGTGCCTGCCAAACAAACAAATACAAGTTGTCTTTACAGATATCTAAGTTAAAGAACGTAATGCGAATTTAACTAAATTAATGTTTAATAAGAATTGTTTCGATCGCGCTTTGCCTTATGCTTAGAGAAAGAATACTGCATGGGCCAACCAAACAAATTACTTAAAATAAATAACTAAGGGCATATACGTCTATGTCGACAAGAGAAGAAACACCTAACACGTTTGTTCCCCGCAATCGTTTGCTAGATACGTTGCTTTTTACACTGGAAGGTCTATGATAAATGTCAAGTTTATTCAGCTATGTTCACTTGTGTGATATTATCACCTGAGTCAACATTACTAGCGTCATGTTCTTTTGTTGTTGGTATCACTTGTAAATTTTTAACCGACTTCAAAAAATAAGGAGGAGGTCCTCAATTCAGTTGTTATTTAATAAGTAAATTTTTGTGTTACCCCAGATATCCGTCATTTCGTCGTTTATATTTCAGATGAGTCTCCCAGAAATTTCACCAAAAACTGTCATCAAAATTATTAACTTTATAGTGTATTGAGTTCTTGTGTTTTTTTTAGCCGGTAGAAATTATTTTAGAAATTTTTCATGTACCCTTTTATTTTAGAAACGATGACGCGCGGCTTGTTCTTGTCTCACAGTGCTCTCTACAATTTTTATACACTCCGTACCTAAGAATTAGTTGACTGGTTCGTCATGAATGAAAATGTACTATAGTGTCGTCACGGTACACCTCCCGGGTCACCGCCCGTGAACTCTGCTTCCTCTTACCGGTGAACGTCATGTGCAGCTTATTTAGGGCGTGAACTGTTCCTATTGTTTTAAACGAGAAATTATGAATTTTTCAATCTAGGTTTTTAGAATTTGAGGAAATTAACTTAACTCTAATACCTAATGGAATTCATAATTAAAATATTCTAAATTGAAAGTACCATTATTTAAACTGCCTGTTGGCGTATTAGTTGCACGTGCCTTCCAAGCATTAGGCATGCGTATTCCAGGTCTAGTGTGTTTACCAGCTTCGATCACATCGTCACTTACCATCAGGAGATAGTGGTCAAACACTAGCCTGTCACAAATAAAAAAAAAAAATCGGGTCCGGTGGGAACAAAAGTTATCTTCCCGAGGTTTCGAGTTTCTGGTTCTGGGCTTGATTGTGTGTGTGAAGTTTTCGGCACCCACAATATCAGCATAGTAAAATATATTTCTACTATGATATTAGTCTTTGAACTTAGTGCTAAGCTGTGTGAGTGCTGAATGTGAAAGAGTTGTAGGACGGTTTGCGCTTCTTTATTGCTATTCTTGCCTTATGTACCTTGGTAGGTATACGTTGATGAGGTGTGGCGTAAATTTTCTCCCATACCCCTACTATAAGATAGTCTAAGTTAAAAGAAGAGCTATTGGGCCTTTGATAATCATAGTAAAAAATCATTATAAGCGCAATGGTCACATAGTTATTTGTTACGTCATCTTCATAACGCTCTACGCAAACAGTTTCATAATCTTTTGTTCCATCATCATAATCACGCGTTTGCGTGTCCAAATTATCACCCAATTATTTGTTGCTGTTATCATGCAAAATTAACCTCTCATTCGCTGACGACGGTGAAACGTGCGCGCGCGCGACCTTTGACACTAAACCAAGATGGCCACATAGCTGTCAAACTTGAATGCCCGTTGCTCTTACTTTCCTTATCTCCTAACTAATCATATTTACCGTTCTGAAGCAGAGATTTTTTAATATGTACGTTACCGGAAGTAAAATCTTTTATTTACTAGTGGCTCTGTGATCTTAAGACCTCGCATATTATTCTAAATGACTGAAAAAGTTTTTTTACGTTTTCTACCCCCATATCAAAATCAAAATAAAATCGTTTATTCACATGGGCCCCAAAGAGGCACTCATGAAAGTTAATCACAGCAATTTTTAAACATTTCCAAAAAATAATCGACAAAAAAATCTACATAATTATCGAACCTGTAGGTCTATTCTGGTCGTCAAAATACGATTGTTCGAATTGATGCGACGTCGAAACGACAGTCGATTGGTTGAAATTTCAGTTGATTCGATGTTCATAACAAAAGAAAATCGTTCGATTTCGACGTCGATGTGACGCCCGGAATAGACCTGCGTACAACATTTCACGACAATCGGTTGAGAAATGCGACCTGTACAGGAGAACAAGTGGAAATCCGCCGGACATACGAAAGCAATTTTGCCCAAGCTGAAACGGAGGCCTTCGCATTCGCTCAGTCAATGAAGCACTACTTGGTGACAATTTGTTTATTCAGCAGCTACTTGTTTAACATAACAAAGGATTTTGCACTAACAAACCGTAGGTTTTTCTACTCATCAATGACGATTCGAAATTCAAACATAAAAATTTAAATTAAAAATTCTCGATATGGAAGAAATTTAGCACGTAATTCTTACCATACAAATATACACTACCCGAGATTCTTACTGTTAGTGTTGCTTTTTCGGCAGCTGCTGGTTATATATATATTATTTTATCTCGAATCCGATTCGAATTTTAAATAGTCAGGATCATCCATATATGGTAACATACACTTTATTATTGGAAATTCAATAGACATAGTTGAACAGCTTTTCTCTTCTCACTATTGTTCCAGACTATTTTGAAAAGATAAAGTTAAACCATGTTATTTAAAGCTATAAACGCTAAGTAGCGTGACCGATTCTCCAAAGTGTTCTGTGAATTGTCTTCGATGGTGGAAACTTTACTAAGATGGGTTTGTTGTGCAAGATCTATTTTGTGTTATTGTTATCTTGTGATACGTGATTACGTTTTGTAAAAAAATATTGTTTCTTGTAATACGGTCTATCTTATTGATCAACGCAATAATGAAGATTTAAACCAGTAGAATCTAAATCCAAGCGATCACAATAACGGCTTGGATTTTTATTTGAGTGGTTTTTTTATGCTATGCAAACACTTCATCACTATCTCACTTAACAGAAAGTTAAGATGCAGCCTAAGATTTACAGCATTATGGTTGCCCAGAAGATACCCATTCAGAAGACTCCCAGATACCGTCCAGGGGAACAAAGACGCCGACAATAATTTTCATTGATTAGCTGTCGCTTGTATTCGGCCTTATGCCATCAGTTTTCATTAGTAGTCGTTAGACAACAGTCTTTAATCTCCTGTATTCTACTTGAACCCGTCCATTTCGATGCCTCTAATAAATAAAGAAAACATAAACGCTTTCACACTTCGACCCTAAACTAAGTTCGATGACTTGAGTCGTGGGTGCCGGAAACATTCACATCACACACACAATCACAACCAAAACCAGAAAAACAAATTTTCCTTGGGGAGAATACTTGTGTTCCCGCCGGGAATCGAACTCGATACCCATGCTTAGAAGGCGAACACTCACCAAACTAAGCTAGCGGGCAGTTCAATAAATGTAAGAACCTTGTAACTCGCTACGCATATCTGGTAATGGTAGGTACCATATCTATATTATGTTTCCAATGTTGTGGTGTACTAAGCTCTACCGTTAAAGCTCCTATTCAGATAAGTTAATGTGAGAATAGCGAGAACTTTAAGCTCATTACCTAGATTTCCTGTAAAACTAGACTCGGCTATTTTACAATCAATGGGTTACCGAGAAACGCACGCAATAGTAATACGGCATTAATCTGTGACTGAACTCTGAATCTCACTGACAAATTGTACGTCGGAAAATATAAGTCTAGAGGCGACCTTGATAGAAGAAGCTAAAAACAAAAGCGAAATAATAGAAATGAGTTTTGCCGCGATTTTTGAAAATAGAATGAGCTCCCGATCCCAAAGGGCCCAGTGCTCAACAATAAAAAAATGTGTAAAACGTATAATTATTTAGCTATACAGATTTAAAAAAAATTTTTTTCTAAATTTAAATCTTTCTACAATAAAATTCGACTGCAACAGAATCATCGAGATAGGAGATTAACCAATAGTTTGTATTATTTTAGCTGCAAAATCATTGGATATAATATACATATTTGCATATGGGGCGAACTCAGTGTAGGGGGGATTACTACTTGTAAGTAATATTGTGTATTTATCGAACTGTCGCTCTTCGATCATATTAATGTACTAAGCATTCAATGTCAATACACAAGTCAATGTACTAAATATTCAAAAGACCCCACTTCGAAATATATGAACCTACTTTGAATGTATTCACCTATAAATTTCCTTCGTTTTGATACGATTAACCTATTCGATATGTTTGTTTATTTTTTGATTAACGTATTTCTTTGTTGCGGCATTTTTTTTTATTGCTGCACTTGGGTTTTTAAGACTACTAATATTACTTTAAGAACCTTAACTGTGGTAATCCATCTAGCTGTTTGGAAGGTACACGGTAATAAGAAATTTACAAATATATTTACATACATACAAGATACGTGCGATAACATAACCCTTCATTGACAGTCGGGTAATAAACATTATGTTTACATGTATGTACCCTTCGAAGTAGTCACTTGTCAAATTGTCAACTTCAACGTTGTAGTACACCTATATCACTGTAAAATACGTATGTATTTTAAGTTTACCATGGTTTTGCTAAATGATAAAGCACACTGATCAGTGCTTGTAGTATTATTACATTTTAGCTTATTCTACGACAGCACAAACATTTGAATTTGTATCAAATAGTAGTCGTATTTCATTTTGCTTTCACAATAATAATTGTAATCGATTTACTGTGCACTAACAAAATAATTCACCAAACATTCGGTTCTAGCTCGTTTACATTTACAAGGCACTTGACTGGTAGATAGTAAGTGCTATCGTGTACTGTCTCGTGCTATTTGGTTCTGAGAAGTAGGACTTGGCTTTCTATTTTGTACAGACTTGCCATTCGTTTGATAAAGCTCTTTGGCGTTTATATGGGACGCCACTGATACGAGCCGGTTTCGAATGGATTATGGGAGGTCTAGCCAATTACTAAATGGATCTTACGTGTATTTTCTGAAAACTATTTGGTTTATTGTGCTCCGTAAGTTGAAATACTAAATTGATATTGGAAATGTTTTAACGCGTTCGCCTTCTAAGCAGGGGTTTCGGATTCGATTCCCACAAATTTTCTCCACAGGGAATTTTTTTGTTTCTGGTTCTGGTTGTGATTTTGTGTATGATTTGAATGTTTCCGGCACCTACGACACTAGTCATCGAATTTAGTGTGGGCTGTGAGTGTGCAAGCGGTTATTTTATGTTATTGTTTTTTTATTTCGTAAGTTCAAATAAGTATTTTATTCACAATGGAAATGAAACAAATAATTTCTGTAATTTTAAGAGCTGTTATTTTGCGAATCTAGAAGTAGAGCCATTGACTGTTATAAGTATTTCTTTGGGGCCCATGTGAATAAACGACCTTGATTTTGATTTAAATAAAAAAAAAACTCTTCAAGATAAGTTTGGATGAAAAACACTAACAAAAACAATTTCTATGGAAGCTATGAAACTCAAATTTTTCATGAGTATTGAGTATTGAAGATATGCTTTCTGATGGTAAAAACGGTTGGAATATTTACTTAACAAGATGAAATTGAATGGTGTAATAAAATGTATGCTAGGCTCTTTTAGGTTGCTTGATTCGTAAAAGTGTCTCTAAACCATGTCCTAAGATATTGAAAGTCGGTAATTAATGCTAAGGAGATGAAAGCGTTGTGGACATAAAAACAAGGCAAAAAAAAACGAGGCACGCGCTCTCTCACTAATAATATCAATCTGAACAAATAGACTATAATAACAGAGTACATTATCACTTTTTGTGTAATTTTCACGGCTAAACCGTTTTACGAATTTGGCAAAGAAAGAGTTAATAAGAGTTATTATCAGGATAAAAAGAATGTCTTATACATAATAGACATTCTTTTTATCCCGATAATAGAGTTAATATATCAGTTGACGCGAAATAGGTAAACATAACCAAAGAAAAATAATGTTTTTAATTATTTGAAATGCCCATTGGCTTAGTTGGATGGGCGTTCGCCTTATCAGCAGGGGTATCTGGTTCGAATCCTGACAGGCCATGGACATGTTTTTTCTTCGAAGATAATTTGTGTTTCTGGTTCTAGTTGTGCTTGTGTGTGTGATGTGAATGTTTCCGGCACCCACGACACAAGTCATTGAACTTAGTGTGGGGCTGTGAGTCCGAAAGCGTTAACTATTTAATTATATCTTGTTTAGTAAATATTACAACCTATTTTATCATTCGATAGCACATCTCCAATACTCAATACTCATGCAAAATTTCAGTTTGATAGTTTCAATTGGTAAAATCTGATTTTGTTAGTGTTTTTCTTCAAAACTTCTCTTGAAGTGTTCATGTTTAGTTTATTTTTTCTATAAAAATTGACCTGTTTAATTATAGAGCCTACCAGTTTAGTTTTAAAGCAAAGCAAAAAGTGATACATAACGAGGTTACATACGAAGTAACTGTTATTCAATCTGTGGTTACACATTTAGCATCTTTCGGTTACTACGATGAGGTCGACATCAGTGTAGAGCCTAGCAACCCACTTACCGTAGTGGTCATCAAAGTCAGTGGTTTGGCCAGTCAGTAATTTTGTTTCTCGTTTCGCTTGCCCCTATTAGACTTGGTATGTTAACTGCGTGTGTTTTTTTTAATTTACGTGTGGTCGTAAAATGGTTTTAAACTTTGGTGATTAGAGAAACGGCCGAAGCGATGGCGCTGATAATTTGGTTTTTAGTAACTACTGTACCGTTAAATGGTCACGTATAAAATTAGTTTGTTCTAAAGTTATGGAATGTACAGAAGCGTTGTGTTGTTTGTTGTCTATGAGTCTATTATTTTATTTTATTTAGACGCTTATATTTCCATCAAGCGGACATTTGCCAGTCTCCTTTTTTTTTAAGATACTTGAATATTTACAATGAACACTTTTTATAAAAGTGTAAATTTTCTTCTAATAAGCTTGGAAACGGTTGCATAAATTTTCCTAAAGAAACACCTGATAATCGGCCGTATGGTACCCGAAATGATATCCTTTATACGTTTGAAAACTTGGAAGTGGTACACAGAGAGGCTTCAGTATTACTGACTGACTAGAGCTTTAATATAAGAAGAACATTTATAATAATAACACTATTATCTAAATAACTACAAACGTATACAAATAAGTTGCACGAGATCCTTGGAGGAAATCGAATTTCCGTCTGGTTACTTCAATTATTGTTTCTAAGAAATACCTAATAAATAAAATATCCACTAATAATTCGAGGGGATATGTGAGCTGACCTCCCGCATATTTCGAAATTGCTAAAATATGGTTTTCTTTACCGTTTCAACCACCGAATTTCCGCCATTTTGAAATGTTTCCAAAAACTGAATCGACAAATACTCCATATAATTATAGAACCTGCTCACAAAATTTTACGAGAATCGGTTGAGAAATGCGGCCTGTAGAGGAAAACAGCTGGACATCCGCAGGACATGCGAAAGCATTTTTTCCCAAGCTGAAACGGACATAGAGTCAATTTATATTGTAAATGAGGAAACAAATGGAATTGATTTCTTAGCTGATCTAGAATACAATATGATGAAAACCGATAATAGAATCGATAGAACCCAGATTGTAGTTGCGTGTTAAATTCTAATTGGATTTATTATTTCACATCAACAATGAAATAGTTTCATATTGAAGACAACGGGAATTATAGATAAGATAAATAACGATCGTAACAGTATTATGAAACAACCTATTTAACGCTCATGTTTTGTTGTAAGAGACAATAAATAAACAGTGGCTTACGTAGTACTTTACTGGTATACCAATAACCAATAAGTGGACACATGCATTCAATTGTTGTAGTTTAATTGTTTTTTTTTGTTATATCTCTCTTTGTTGTTCTTTATAATGAATTTAACAAGAGTTAAATGATTTTTGATTGCTATAGTAAGATGACTAATGAAGTCCAAAATAATTTAAACGCAAGCGAAGCTATAGCAGACTAAACATTAAAAAACCGACTTCACCGCTTTATCTTCGGAACCAATGATCCAAATAAAATGAATTAAAAACGCATTATTAAGGATAACTCAAAAACTACTGTTCAGATCTTGATCAAATTGGACCATAAGGTTAGCACCAGCTAACAAATAAAAAAAAGAAATCAAAATCGGTTCACCTAGAAAAATCTGAGGTAGTTACACATAAAAAAAATACGGTCAAAAAATTCAGTCAGAATTGAGAATCTTCTCACTTTTTGAAGTCGGATAACAAAGGCACTATTTCAAGCTTAAAACCCGTGAGCGGTTTCTATGGAATTTGTGTTTATTACTTGTGACAACATTAAATTATACTCAGTCAAGCAAATAATGGATTCTATTATGGTCAAAGCAGCAACAATGCATAGTATATTTTGTATTACCTAATTACAAATACTTCGTCTGCTTATTCCAACAAAGTATTGAGTAAAAGTGAGTGGATGCTTTAACTTTCTGACCCGTGCTTTGTGACTTGCTAGAGGCAATGTTTAAACATGGAAATATTAGGGCTGCAATAACTATTGTTACTCACTTAAAAGTAAAAATTATTAGGATAACAAAAAGAATTGCGGATCTGTCGCGCGTATCTTCGACAATGATCACGTCCTTACTTATTTTACATTTTCTAAATGGATATTTTTGTTGTTGTTTCAACAATATTAATATTTTATTGTGTTACTATCACTACTACTAGTAGTAGTCTTGTTAGATGGAATCGCTCTATATATTTTCCAGTATCTTATCTTATCTTAATTCTGATCAAAGGACTTGATTCACTTTCTCCTTTTTCCGCTTCCTGGTCTTATGAAACATATTATTGTCATTCTCATCCTTAATATGATTTATTTAATTACACAACTTTCTATTTGTCAGTTTATCTATCGCCTTCTATCTTGTGAATTCGTATTGATATAGTTTTATTTCAAAGCATTTTAAGCTCAAAGATTTAAGTCACAGAACACTTTGTTCTTTAGCTAAGGACGCACTAAAATATATACAGAAACAAATATATCATGGAGAGCTATGAACGTTTGAACAATTGAATAATTCAAAAGTGGTCCTACTTGGATTGTTTTGAATTGTTCAATGGCCCAAGAAACACTCAGTATGATCTCATTATAAAGTCCTCCTTTTTTCAATTTATCAAAATTTGGAACAAAACAAGTGAAGCTCAGGCTACAAGCCCTATATTCGATTACTAAAATCGTGTTACCAAGAGTACCGCCTCAAGCGACAAGTTTCTAGGAAGATCTAGAGATTAGTCCGCTCTAATATATTGGGAATTTAACCGCCACTAAACATTACAGCATTTATTTACCTAATACAGCATGAGAACTTTGTAAATTCGATCTTTGTAACGGTAATTGGCGATTGTTTAGCATTATTAGAATTCAATTTCGTGATATTTACCTATACAGGCTTTAAGTGTTGGGTAAATAACCTTAGGCTATGGTAGCATAGTTAATGCCTTTGTTTCAATAATGTCAGGAGAGCTATCAAGCATTTGTCTTTAATTTCTTCGATTAATTGAAATTTCGTCGTTGTTTTTATAATACTGGATGCATTAGCATCAATAATGAAAATGTTTTTGGGTTTTGCAGGCTTTTTTAGATTTAGACTATTTTGAACCAGAATATTGTCATCATTCATCAAAATTTCATACTGATTTTTGATTGCTTTATTTATCTTCTCAAATTATTTTTTAGAGCATAACGTTTCATCTGTCATCAAAATGTTTTCAATTGTTTTTAAGCTGTTTATTATCTCTTCCATGTCATTATTTCTTCTAAATGTATAGTCCAAAGTATCTATAGTCTTTGAATAAAAAAGATTATCTTTTCTTATATATTCTCTTTCATTTAAATGCATCATTATAATGCAATCCGCTATGATATCTTAATGATTTCCAAGATCCAACCTACCTTCAACTTTACCACATCATATATCATATTCAGTTATGCACGAATCAATATGCATTTCTTCTATTCCCACGTTACCGATTAAATCACCGTTAACATAGTGATTACACGGATAGCGAAATAGAATATTTATGATATCATTTACAATTGCGTCATGATGGCATCACTCACACGTTTTAATTATGTTATTCACAGCACGAATCGGTGTTCGGCTTTGTTTTAACTTCATACCGTATTGGGATGAAGACCAGAATGAATCATTCTGTACTGTGTTGATTAGATTTAATGTAGATGTGCAAACTTTTTCTAAAGGAAAGCCTTACTCTCTGGGATGTACTTTAATTTTGTAATTTAGATAATTGTTAATTGTTGTGGTATCATGAGACATTAATTAAATGTCATCTCCTGAAAACATTGTAATTGTATGATATTAAGTATATCCATTGGTAATAAAAAAAACGAACGATTAAAACTTTTTTTTTATCGCCGAACCGTTTGGTTCATAAAATAGACATTTGCTGTTCACTAGATTATTTTGGATAATTAAATGTTAACAAACCAGGTAATATTTCTAGGTCTTGCTTAACTTTTCTTCGATAATTCTTGCATTGCCAATGCCATCCTAATCAACCATACTTAGTTAAAGTGCGCCAAATCCCCGGCTATAAACTTGCGCACATTTCGCTTATGACGAACGTTGTTCCATGATTATCCTACATGCTTTCTCGGTCGCTAATAAATATTCAGCATTTCTACAACCAGCTTACTAGCTCGACAGATTAAATAATAGTGCCTACGTAAAGTTCGATACCGTTACATGTTAAGAGTAAATCACATTAATGCCTTTCCTACGCGCTTGCAGCCGTCATAAGCTTGTCTGGCTTCACAACCTATAAAATATTAATAGTAATCTATCTTGGAACCATTTGAGAGATCGCGGATTTTATATGAGCTTTATCACATCACAACGTTTGTATTTATCGTGATGTTTGCATTTATAGTGGACGTTTCCGACACTTCATATATCAAATAGTTTCGGAAGATTCATTTGTGGTCGTTATAATATTTGATGTTTGTGTTACATGTGCTGACTATCAATGCCTTGCATAGTGATGCTGTCAAAAGTATCTAGTTTTTTGTGTTTTCAATATTAATCTTTCCATTCAATTTAGAATTGAACGAGACTTTTGGTTTATTCATCTTAGCTATAGGTGTTATGCGTAAGTAAGGTTGTCCGTCGTCCAATTGCGTTGTTTTAACTGATAGGACCTCAAGCATGTTTTATAATTTGTGGTGTGTATTTAATTGTCCGTGGTAAATAGTCAGTATCACAAACAAACTTCTTGATGTTATGGCAGTGGTGGCAGGTACATTTGCAGAGATAAACTACGATAACACGGTGCGCCCCTCCAAAATGCAAAATGTTTGAATGTATTTGTGAAAGTATTTACAGCGCAACTAAGACCTGACAACGCACATCCGTTTAGCCGCCTCAGCTCTTACATGTGTGCGAAAAACAAATATAAAAAAAGGCTGTCAAACAAAAACAAATCCAAGGATTTATCTATTATTATTAGTTTATCTACAAAGAATACAAAAAAGAAAGTTTGGAGGGGCGCACCACGTTATCGTAGCTTATGTCTACCACGGCTTTTTTTTTCTAATTATAATTATACTATTTTTTACCGCTCAGTATTAATATTCTGAGATATGTATACAGTGTCCGGAATGTAAGGAGTTGGCTTACTGCCTAGATTTATATCCTTCATGCGTTGCAATACTTGCGATGTAACACGTTGTGTAATTATGTGGATAATCCGTTTCCGTCTGGCGGCTCTTGTAAGGTTTTCGATGCACCTGGATGGCTGCAAATTCTATATGATTTTATTTTAAAATTTCCGGCTAGTAATAGGCATATTGCTCGCACCCGATTGTTAGGGAAAGTTACAAGAGGCTATTGTGTCATTTATTCAATTGAGTAAGTTTATTTTGATTGTAAATATTAGTCTTCCGGTTAAAAGAAAATTCGTTTTATGTCGTAAGTTACTGTGTATTGTAAAATGTATCGTATTTTTAAGCGACATTAAAAATAGAAGAGTTTTTGAAAACCTTGTGCTTTGCATTGTTGTGATCGTGACGTGAATTATATCGACATACTACATAGGTATACATAGATTATATATGTTGGACAAATAATATATCTTAATACTTTAAAGCTTATCCCATTCAAATTACAATGGGGCCAGCTTTTATTATCTACAGTTGTAACACTTAGTTGCGTACGAAGAGTTTTTAACTATTACGTGAATTTTGCCGCGAAACTGAAAAAATGCGTTGTTGATTTTGTATAAATTTCCGAAACTTGTGATTCTTCGAGTGTTCATGTGTAATACTGGTGGATTATTAACCGTTAATATTTAATATACGTGCATAAGTGTTAATGAATGTGCAAATGATGCCAAGTTGAAAAACGTCATTTTCGCCTTCGCTCTAAAACTCCAATAAAAGCTCTAGTAAAGTCTCCACCACTTTACTAGGGCTTGACTTGACTGTGATCGTACCTCGACTCTTTGACTGTGACTAGGACTTTTAATATGAAATTCACTTGAAATACTTACTTGACACTGGCTAAACGCACAAGATTGTGAAGCCAAAATTAAAAAAAAACTATTATGTGTCTAAGAAATAACTAACATCTCAGGGTAACGTGCGCATTGTTTTGCCGCGCAGCAGTTCGAATTATATCTATATATATAAGTTCAAAACGCTGGGTGGCACTGAAATTTAATGGGCAAGCGAGACGCTGACCATCAGGCGAGCCACTTGCTCTTGTCTTTAGATGATATAAAAACGCAATTTTTTTAATTTCCAATGAAGATCATAAATGACCAGAAACTAGTTTCTAATAAATATTTATTTCCACTAACAGTTAAAATTTCTCCTCGAGCCATTACAGCAATGCAAATAGATATCGAATGGCCATTAGAAACAACGCAGTGAGTAAACAGTACCGACAACGACTTAGAAACACGATACTCCTTACACTTAGGCCACGAAACACTTGCTACGAGCGTGGTGTCTAATCCCATACAGAACGTAAACCCATGTAGGGTTTTTATAGTGCAAACTCTCGATCCGCTCATAGCGTTTGTTTCATAGCCCTCCATCTGTATGGGTAATATACATATAGTGCCGTAGACAGCGTCGGAACATGATACTACGTAGGCTTCGTTTGTCCAATCCTTGGTCATAAATTATACTTGCTTACGTTCGCTTGCTCTATACGATGCCGCTAGATAATTCTACGGTGCCGCTTGTGAGTTATGCATGTCCACTGATAAGCGAGAGTAGTAATGTACGGAACATATCGTTCATAAAGAATACGATGGTTCTAATTGATTCGTATGTTCAATTGTTTTATTTGGTTTTTAACCGACTTTAAAAAAGGAGGTTCTGAACTCGGCTGTTTTTATTGTATATAATGTTACGCGATATCTCCGCTAAAAACGAACTGCTTGTTGGCTTAGTTGGGTGGCGTTCGCCTTCCAAGCAGGAGTATCGGGTTTGATTCCCGGCGGGAACACAAGTTTTTTCCACAAGGAAAATTTGTGTTTCTGGTTCTGGTGGGATTGTGTGTGTGATGTGAATGTTTCCAGCACCCACAACACAAGTCATCGAACAAAGTGTGAGGCTGTGAGTATGAAAAAAAAAATTATGAATCGATTTTGATGTTTTTTTTTGTTTGGTAGATTATACTTCAGAGGTGGTCTCATATATTTTCGAAATCGATCAAACCAAAACCAAAATATAAGCGGTGAAGTCGGTTTTTTAAGCTTTGCTTGCATTTAAATTCTCACTCTACAAGAAAATAGATGGATAAGTGATAATTCGAAATGTTTCGTCCTGTATTTTCTAGCGCCGTAAAATCACACTAAAATCACAGTATCACTAATCACACTAATGTTATAAATCCGAAAGTTTGTGTCACTTTCGGATTTATAATATTAATAGGATTACTTACTCCTCCACAGAGTAGGTAGGAGTAGATAGCCCTTGCTATTGTTTTAATATTATCATTTCTATAAGTCATTGTATAAATAGGATAGTTAAATGATTAAAATAAAGCAATGTGCAACTTTCCATAAAGCCCTTAAGTATGTCTAAAAGTTATCTTTCTCAGACCATAATGTTACTTTCTAGGTTGCGGAATTAGATGTCAGAGTAGACTTTTGCAAATAGCAACACAATTCTCACCTCCAATGAATCATCTGATTCATCTGTGACAGTGTATCGTGATACTCATGCAAAAACTGTCAGGAAGAACATATTACTCCCAAGATGCGATATTAGAACTCTCACAGGGTTTATTATTTGCATTTCTGATGAGCTTTCCCGCAGGCTCGATGGGAATTGACTATTAATTCCCATGATTCTGAATATGAGGTCTACCTACGCTGAAACTGTTAATTACAATTAATGTAAGTATGTTTGTTCCCTCTTCACGCTTTAACGGCTGAACGGATTTGGATGACATTTAGAATGTACATAGCTTATACCTAGGATTAACACATAGGCTACTATTTAACTTGATAGCAGCGGGTGAAGCCGCGGGTCACGGCTTGTTAATTATAATCTTAATAATAATAATGTAAAAATCTTTTAGTCTTTCCGTGAATACGACAGCTGCAAAATATTCGAAACGTAATGTATAATCTTTACACTTATAATTCGTACGTACGTGTGTATGTGGCACCAACCTACGTTCTTATATATTTTTTTCTCTTTTTCCATCCAAAGGTTGACTGGAAGAGATCGCTTTTAGCTATAAGTCAGACCAGTGCAATATTATTATTTTTTATGTTATTTTATTTTGTGCAATAAAGTGTTTTATATTGTATGTGATTGAACGGCTGGACCGATTTTGATGTCATTTTTGATGTGCGTTCAGTTGGATTTAAGAATGGTTTATATTCACAATTCCAATAAATACGAGCGAAACTGCTGCGAAAAACTACAAATATAAAACCAAAGTTAGAGTTGTTTATTTGAATAAAAATCTGAAACATGAATGGTGGTATCATTAGGATTATTAAAGCGACTGATATTAAATTGACTCTTACGAACCTTTTTTCACAGCTTCCCTAAGGTATGTAGTACTATTTTGAAGCTTCATAGCTAGACAGATGATAAACACCTAAAGAAATGTTACGTGCTTGTTACACGCTCAAATAATAATATATGATTGCACCCACTTATAGTTATTAGAGAGCAAAGAATGAAGCAATTAAGTCGGCTCATTGGACCTGATTCCGAAGAAGCTAGCTATGAACGGTTATACAGGAAATAGAGAAGGTTAGGTATGCTAGATATCTGAGCCATTGTGTCCAGTCAACCGTCCAGGAAATGCCATAATGATAGGTTGAAGAACTTGCAGATTCTAGCGCGTCTCTACTCACGGCTTGTGGTTGCGGGTAACTGGAAATTTTCCAGATGAGTTTAAATCCTTCCGCGTATTGTCGGCTCCTCGTCAAAACTGGAACATTCTACTCATCTGGAAAATTTCATGTTTATTTATTTATTTGAAACAGATTCGACGTTGTTCTAGACAACACTATACATCTTCTCTAATATATAAAATTCTCGTGTCACAGTTTTCGTTGCCATACTCCTCCGAAACGGCTTGACCGATTTTGATGAAATTTTTTGTGCTTATCCGGTATCTATGAGAATCGGCCAACATCTATTATTCATCATCATCATCATCATCACTTTTCATCATTATCAACGCGGGTGAAACCGCGGGGCGCAGCTAGTAATTTTATATAATTCTATCTTCTTCGCAATAAACACGATATAGTAAGCATTACTGGCACAAGCATATATATGGATAAAGTACATGATGTTATGCCCGTTTCTACTATACTCTTACAAAAGATTATCATGAAGTTACTTTAACAGTGATAAAACATAGATATCTCAAAAACATGACATAACTACAAGAAACGATACAACAAATCATAATGCATATCACTTCCTTCTACATATGAGCGGCCTAAACAAATCAAATCATTCATGATTTACCGTAGCGAAGGCACGTCGACAATCCGTCACATTCCTACAGCTCAGGAAGTACTCAGAACCATAGAATAAATAACAGTTATTGCGTATTCAGAACTCCAGAAGACGTGAGCTGGAATCGGCCGCGTTTTCAAAATCACTCGCTCGTGACGTGAGCTTTCTTGTGTGCATTGTGTGACGATTTTCGAAGCAAGCGGCTGCGTGGATGATTGAAAATGCGTCTGGGCGCTATTATTGAAACATAAGTTATGTAAGTGTATCAAATGGTCAATTTGCTTATAGGTTTTGTTAGTAGAAGTTCCATCACGACTTTCGATTTCTTACACAGGTTGCGCTGTACTCCTCTTTTTAGCCCAGTGTCTTTTAACATAGTTTTTTTAACTATCATATTAAGATTATAACGAGAAAGCTTGTGTCCAAGTGCTTCAATAAGTAAGATTCCTTGAATTTTGTGTACATATAGCAGCACTACACAGATGAAATAAGTTTCAAGTGAAGTCAAAATACTGTCTGCGCTCAACAAAAGGACCGTGCCTCGTCAAAGAAACCTTGATATGCCTCAAAATCAAAATGTTGTTGTAAACATTGACATTCGATTTTTAAAAACAGTACTAAACAAATCCCAAAATCGAGACTAACTGTTTACCAAAACGTTATTGTGAAGGTAACAACGAAACGTAACGTTTAAAGTAAACCCTCGCGTGTCCGACGGTAAAGCACAAAAGCAAATTATGTTTACACTCGCTTTCGAAATCACGAAGTTTTGCTCTCGAGACCATGCTTGCTTACATTATAAATTGCTTCACGGTACATGTTAAGTAATATTTATTTCATAGACTGACGTTAAGCTGTTATTAGAGAGAATGGCTGGTTGATTTGCAAATTAATTGTTATTGATGATTTGCAAATAACATTACGTGGAGATCCTAATAGCAGTACAATGACGACTGAAGTAAATTAAAATGAGGTGTTAATAAACGTAGCTGAATATCTTAATAACAATGAAACAATTGCCTTATAATTTGATTTTATAATTATACTCCTCAATAACAGATGATCCACAAATGTTGAAGATTCATAGCATAAGCCAAAAAAAAGTTGGAGTTTTCGAACAATACAATATTATAAAAGAAGCTTAAAAGAATCTAAGACAAGAAAAAATACCTTGCTGCAACTCAATACTACCACCGGCGTCAGAAATTCATATAGATATTGTTTGAGACGGTGTGGTCGCAGCTGCTCTAGTATTTGCTTTGCCAACAACATAAGTCCCTGTTTTGTTTCTAAACCATTAGCTATACTAAGTAGGGCTGAAGTAGTCAATTTAAAAGTGATGAATATCACTTGGCCGCCGCCACAGTCTTGAACCGGCCTTAAGGAGTGATGCCTTTACGATCTAATCACTAAACTATTCAAGCCTCGCTTCAAGTTTACGATGAAGAAACAAAGTGATGATGAACTAAATAATTAAATTGCTATATTTTTACTACTGCGCTTTTATTGACACGTAAAACTAACAATATATAGCTCTTCAACTCACATTATTTTAGTAGGATGTTGTATCTGCAATCGATAATATGACAACTGCTTAAGTAGCAATGGTTAACAATGTATTCTAAAGTAACAATTTAGACGTCAATGTAATAAATGATGTTCATCTTGATGCCGTCTTAATCGACAAAAATATTGATTTATTGATGTAATCCTATCGTTTGATTTACAACGTTTGAAAAAGATTAGGTTAGCCTACGTATATAGTCACCATTGTTGCGTTATGGCGGTTCTGTTGACAAAATAGCCCATGAATAACGTAACATTCATCATTTGTCATCACGATAGCATCGGAAAAACGAAACCCCGACGCATAGTTGAAGTAGAAACGCAAACCCGATGCGCAGTCAAACAACCAATGGCCATACATCTTGTTTGTACATTTCAGTTTATCAATAAAATGAATCACATTGTGTCCTTTCTACGCAAAGGTACCGCGAATACTTTTTATTATACCAGATATAAACGCAATAACCATACAATACGTTGCGATGCGCTAATCTGTCTGACACGGAGCGCGTTGTCTCGCCTTCTCGGACTCTCTTGTATTTGTGGAGTAACCTTTTCTATAAATTAAAACGGAACCTAGCTTTATTTGTGCAATAGATATTGATGTTTAATTCGAAGAATTTAGAGTCGTATTTTAAATGGATGAGGAATACCCGATGAGTCTTCGATATGAGCATGCGGGGTTCCGTTAGGCTCACCTGCGCCCGCGCTTCTCTAGTTATGCTAATGGCGAACGCTTGCTCTCGGTCTGGTATTAAAGCACTGGGAAACGTTGGAATAAGTTCACTGGATGATTTAATGCATGCAGTAGGTGTGGTGAAGAGCTTTCGAAATAGAATTGCTATATCCAAAGTAGTTAAAAGCAAAATCCTACTCATTTATATGCCTATTCAAGTTTTTAGCAGCGCTTTATAAAGTCGTAACTGTTTTTTATAGTTTGAACATTTTTTATTTTTTTAATTAAACAAACTGTGGCCCATTCATATTTTTGTTTATTAATGTAAATATTATAAATAATTAATAACGTCTCTAAATTTTACTTGCCAAGCCCTTGCTGTTCTCAACGTCATACAAAACCGTAGATCTATCTACGCCAACAGGAATCTATGCATTGCTCATATTTTCTTAGTCTTGTGAATATTACTTCCTCAACAATTTCAGATCCCTCTCTAAACACATGAAAATCCCGCTGCGAATGCGAACGTGGGTGGACGCGAAACTTAACGGAAATCGATTCCCTACGTGTTTGAATCGAATCACAGACATCGAGGTTAACTGCGTATCGAATAAGATGTTCCTATGCTTAGTTTACAGGCTTACACGATTCGAGTGAACTCTCTGTACGTGTAAGGGTACATGTTTATTTATGATTCCTAGTATCAAGTTGTATGACTCATTCGAAAATGTAGTCTAGGTACGGTCCTGATTATTTTAATCGATATTCACGGTGAAAAGGTCGATAATCGTCAATTACCAACTGTCAAGACACTTTCATCTAATTGTTCTACGCTTTTTAATGTCTTCAAATAATCTACGAATGCAACGAGCAAGAAACTAATTACAATAGATTTGTGTATTGAAAGCAAAGTTGCTCCATTGACGATTGAAGTGGCAAATTGATGTCTTTAATGAACGAGAGTTCGACAGGGAATTCATTACATTTTACAAAGAGAGCTATTGTGCCAATCGGATTGCAGTAGCCAATCGCGCAATTGTGAGACGTCTTAATGGCCCTACTTAACGATTAGGTACTCTCGGCATCGAATGGAGTCGTGAAATCGATCACCATACAAATCATACAATACACATCTATACAGTGACGTAATATTAGACATGAGGTTCTGTTAAGAGAGCAGCAAAGTTGATTTATTTGTGATGTTACATTTCTTGCCGTTATGTTATTGTTGTCTAAATGATATATGGTCGCGTCACTTGAATAATAATATGTACAAGCTTTCCCTTGTACATAATGACAAGGTTGGTCTGAATTTAGTCAGTTTTTATTACTGTCTGGTTGCCAACCTTATTTTATTGTTCCCACTTTTTTGTAAAGTGTGTCACATTCTTGTCCCAATTAAAGTTTTTCTCTGTTGACGCTTTTTACAGCGCTTTTGAAGTTTCGACGGTAATTTGATTAGCGGTTTTGTCATGTTTTGAATTTACCGTTTGCGTCCCGCTAGCGAGTATTGAAATCATAGACGATTCATCCGATCGTGCGTCTCTCGAAATTAATTCTTACGCTTTTAATTTAAATTTCAAACTCAATTTTAGACCAATGAACCTTTTGAAAAGAATATAATGCTGCAGAACAATAGGCAACATGAAATGTCATTTCTGTTTTGTATCACGTATTCATTTTTTCTTCGCCGACAATACCTTAGTTTTTGCACCGATTGCATTCTTTGAAGAAGCTATTAGCAATACCTGCGGCTTTTTATCTAAACTATTGCGATGGCTATAGATCGGGGTGAACCCAGTTTTTATGACTATCTTGAGGCTGTATACGATGGATCATGGTAGGAATGCTTGCGCTCGGGCTTCGGAGAAAAAGATTGCCGCAGCTAGTGAACTAAATACATGGCGATTTACAAGTATAAATACTATATGAAACTAAGTTACTACATGTATACTTACGCTGTTGAATACTTGTAGTGTAAATTATTTTTCTATAATATAAAATCCAACTTGAGCCTGGATAACAAGTTAGACGCTAATAGCAAATTAGATGCTTATAATAAAAACAACATAATTACGTTAACGTATTATACTTTATTGAATTATTATGATTACGTATAGTGTATACCTGTTTTTCTAGTGTCTTGCTAAGGACGTATTTATACAGAAAAATCCACTTGTTACTTAAATTAGTATTTTAAATCGTTCAGCATTGATTCCACTTACTTCACAAACGTTTGTATTATACAACACTATTTTATTTATTTTTATTAAATTGTAGTTTATTGCGTAATTGGTTATGTTTCTGATAATATCTATAAAGAGTTCTCCCTCATAGTCTTCATAATCAGCTGATGAAGGTACAAACAATAAACGCCACACACAAAATACAAGATTTAAATCGTTGTTCAAATGCTGTATAAAAATAATTAAAACGATATTTTCAAAATTCGATATAATTAATTTTGTTTATATATATAGTTTAGCTTTTACATTGAAGCAGAACTGATTTATCAGCTCGACATTGACCTCAGTTAAAGTTGAACTATCTCTATGACCCAATCATCTAACGGGGTATCCGGGACCTAGAACTTGTATAATTATTCAAATTGGTTCATGCTCATCAAGGCACGGCCGTCCGCTGTCTGCGGCAGGTAGTCTTCCATCATCGTGACTGGTCGGACGTCGTGTCGCGGCCCACCCAACCGCGCTAACAGTATTTCACTCATTGGCTTGTCCATTTCCTTTAGCTGTAGTAACTGCTCAGTCTGCTATGACTTTGGAAGTGGCTTTACATTAATTGTTTACTAGCCCGTAGTGGATTTTATCAAGTGTTGTGTTGATTTGAGCTTTTGTGAAAGTGACTGTGACGTTTACGTGTCCAAGTATTTAGTTCTACGCCTTTAACGGATTTTATTATCAAAGGTATGAAATATTCATTCTATTACTACCTTATCTGAACTCACTATTTCTTTCTCAGACAGTTTTCGGCTTCTCAAACGTTAGTCACGTTTTAAAACAACCAAATTATGTTTTTCTTCATATGTTATTTTCTGGTTAGTTATAGAACCTTATTTAGTTCAGGTTCGTGAGCGAGATGATCCGATATGATGTCTAACTAAAGTTTACCGGTTAGTAGCTTAGTAACCATCCATATCGAAATTCACATATCTTACATTGTTGCAGTTAAATGTAATTCTAAGCTCGGTGACCTGGTGTTGATAAGCTAATGATGAGATTCAACTGGTTTTAACTGGAAAAATATAGACTTCAATCATTGTACTATAAAAACAGGTAGTTTAAGAACAACCTGTATCTATAATTATAAACTTACAAAATGATTTGATAATCCAGGTGACTTTAAATAAGAATTGTAGCAGGCAATCTTATCTGTCATTTTGTAATTTTGCACAATACAGATTTTTTTTTAATTTTGGTCATTTTAAAGTACTTTGTCGGTGTACAACTTCTAAACATAATGCGTATTAAACTCAAAATAAAATATAACTTGTCTAACGCTTTACTTTATCTTTACATTGTGAATACTGATCCACTATAAACGTTATCAGAACTTTGCCCGATTTAGCTGAATGCGTAGTTAACACTAGTTTATTTTGTCAGTTGACTTTATGTTATTGCTACCTTTCTGCAGTGTGTCTCAAATGTAAAATTTCTAATGCAATCTATAGCCGTATTTAAATTAAATTTGTTAACTAGCATTATACCTTCAATTATCTCTTCTGTATGGTAGGTAATATCATGTTATAGCAAACTTGATCTTACTTTCTCTTTGGTTTCAGCTATCTCGGTAATTGAATATTATTATTTCATATACACTTACATTTAAAAACCGAAATGTGTCAGTCAGTTTAATTTCTTATCAAAGTGGAACTAAAAAACAATATGGGAAAAGCTTCTTTACGTTTATTCTGATTCATCATCTTCAAAAGTTGCAGTAGCCATGGTCTAAATAATGTGAGTGGTATTATTTTTTGTAATAACTCGAGAACCTAAATCTTAATTAAATAAAGTTAGGCAAGTAGGTTTATATATAATTAAAACGATTGCAGTGCTCGATGTAAGTAGCTTGAGCCCTTTAGGACCGGTCGTGACGCCCCCATTCCTTTTCGTGGAAGGAGTGAACGAGAATGAACAACTTGAAGTATTTGCTGTAATCAATCCAGTGGTTAATGGTTGTTAAACTGTGTTTGCGGATGCACGTTATATTATTGCAATGATTGATCATATCATAATAATGTAATGAAAATTTTTATTCTTAGGAATTTTAGTTTATCATTCATATTCGTGACACAAATCCAAGCATTCATTATTCTGACTTGACCTATATATTTATGATAATGATCTTCACTCATTCTTTCATTAAAATATTTAGTAAACATAGATTTGATGACACACTTTGCATCTACAGAATGTTTATAAACACTATTGTAACAGTATTAGCGACAGTAAATACATTATTATTGTATGTATACAGTGGCATTGTGTCGAGTTCATTCACATTGAATTGGAATTGCTCGGCTAATGTTCTATGCAAATCCGTTTTTATCTAAATTATTCCCGTCAGGGTTTCACGACACGCTTTAACCTGCGTTATGTATCTATTTGCAATGCTGTACCTGACGACACATTAAAGATGTACAATAACTTGGCAAATGCAAGGTCCTGCTTGGCATGATGTCGAATACCCTTGCATTCTTATTGAATTGATTTACTTGAGCGTCTTTGTTGACATCTTTTGTTGTACTATTTTGATAATATTCTTTTGACAATGAGTATTTTATAAATTAATTACGTACTATGTTATGTTATATTCGGCTTAAAACACGAAAATTTTTATATACTCACGATAGTTTTAACATTAATTACGTACTCTTTAATCTTGTAAACATTGACTTGCATCATCATCTTAATTTATTTCTTCGCGCATTTTAAAATTGTGTTTCGTTTATTATTGAAGATAACAGTAAACTTGATCATTGAGCCAATCTATCACCATCGCACACCAATTAACTATAATCTTTGGCAAAAAAGTCTATCAACACCATCTCAGTCGTACGATTGAAAAAGAAAAGGTTACCTCGCATCGAGTCTTGACACAAGATTCTTTAAACGATACAAATAATATTAGACCTTATGTTATCTCTAGTGAGTTTATATTTGTGTAGTTGGTAGGTTGTAAAGCTATGAAGCTGAGCTCGTCTGCTCTGTGCCATTGACCCAGTGAGGCTTTTTGTGCGTGTATCCAAGTATAACGGTTCGGCACACTTGTTTTATTGATATTCCGAGTTATGGTCACCATTTCTATAGATTTGTTAATTCATTGAAAAATGCCTTGAATATAACTGCTACTGTTGTATACAGTACAGTTACACAGAATTTTTATCTGCCTTTCCAGAATTCAAATCACGTTATCACTGTTGTTTATCTGAAAGCTATGGAATATTTATTTCTTTTTCCTATAAACTTGAGTAAAATTCTATCTTTATTTGTATTGAAATCGTTATCATTATGAGGTCTTTCATTATACCTTGTATGGAATTTTGGCCTCACAATTAGTTGAATGTCCTTTTCGGAGCACACTTATGCTATATCATTATTATCAGAGCGTATCAGCTATGGGATCCCATGTCATTCCCTATTACAAATGAACAGGGTCAGTATGTTTTTATAACCGTTATTTATAAATATCCCTATTTGTGATTCAAATTAGAAATTCTTATACACCATAACAGCTTTAAGTATCAAATTAAAATCTGTTGTGTTTATTTAATTATGCATATTAAATTAACTATTGATTTTAATAACTGATTATTTACAGTTTATGAGGAATTCATTTTATCATGACACCATTATGATACCATTAACCATCCATAGCTGGTGTGTGTATATCTGTGCTTTAGACAGATTTGTTAATTTTTTCACAGGCTGTCTAAAGACACTTGAAACCTTTTTAAAAAAATAGTATTTTTTTTATTTCTCTTCGATTTAAATACAAATATGTACTTAAAGAGTTCCTATATAATTATTATAGACGCGGCGCGGCGTCGTCGGCGTCGGGCGCGAGGTGAGAACTAACCGCTCTAAAAACTATGTAGACTGTCAGTTCTTTCTTCGTTACGTTAATACAATTTAGCAATACTGAACAATGAAATGCAGGGTCAGGTCGCTATCGTTCAAGATATTTATCAACTTTACATCTCGCTGAAACGTATGCTAATTTTTAGGTCAGGAATTGTTATATCAGTCATTATTATTATATATATATATATATATATATATTATTAATGACATTATTTATTACAATATTCAAAATTTTACTCATTTAACAAAAGTGAAAAACTACAACACAATAACTCTTTATTGTTACCAATAATAAAAAGTACAGAAAATAAATTACTAATAAACAGGTACAATGGGCGGTTTTATCGCTATGAGCGATCTCTTCCAGACAACCTTTGGATGGAAAAGAATAATATAGATACTTAGGGATGGTGGTGTGGAAAAACTGCTGAACTTACTGAAGTAAATTTTTGCAGCACGATGAGTAACAAGCTCAGCGCACGAGTAACAATTTCACTATTTTTATGTGAAATATGTAAAACTGGGTTTGTTATAGTAGAATAGTATATAGATAAAAATAGTAACAGAGATAAAATATTAGTTTAGTTTAAGAAAATATAAGCAACTACCCTTGACCTGCGGTCTAGCCCGCTGTTATGAAGTAAAAAAGTAGCCTATGTGTTAATCCTAGGTGTAAGCTATGTACATTCCAAATTTCATCCAAATCTGTTCAGCCGTTTAAGCGTGAAGATGGAACAAACATACTTACTCACTTACATACTTACGCACACACTTACACACAAACTTTCGGATTTATAATATTTGTGGGATTGGCCTCTAGACTAGAGGAATAATTCGTAATAAACAGAGGACTTGAAATAAGGGTCTTAATATCTGAAGGTTCTCGTTAATCGCTTGGTTAAAGATGTGTGAGAATTAGAAAAACAATGTTCTTTAATATAAACGCAAATGTTTACCTTTGTGAAGAGAAATAAACTGTTTTTTTTTGTATCATTTAAATACATTAGAAAATTCACTTGAGTTTGGAGCTACTAATTAATAAAATAAGTTAACTTTAAGTATAATTTAATATATTAAATAATATAAGTTCAAAATTAAAAAAAATGCACATAATAAAACGCAAAACCATGTTAATCGTTTAAAATCTTCTAGAGAAATAAAAAAGCTATATGACATGTTTCGAAATCGGGAGGCACAGCTAGTTTTAAATAAAAGGCACTAACTTTTTTATTTAATATGTATCTTGATAATTAAATATTAAAACTAGCGCTAACATGTGCACGGCATTACAATTTGCTGTTAGGTAATATGTTATTTGCGTAACCTTTAAAACCTTTATGATTATGAACCACGTCACGCATAGAAAAGTATGTACTTAAGTAGTATAGTATTAAATGTATCTTAAGTCAGAACGAATAGAGTGTAATTTTCCATTATCACTTTACGAAGCTTTGCTTAAGATAAGTCACGTGTCATTCGTCTTGAAAGTATCTTCAAGAAAATTGTAATTATCATTAGCATTATGTGAACATTCTCCAGATGAATCATCATCATCAGTACGCAATTCTTTAATTATATTTTGACGTGTATGATGGCGATTAAGTGAGTCGTGATAGTGGTTTTAATTATTGGTTTGCATCATACAATTGATTTATTGCATGTTTGCTTTGTAGGGTCATAGGTTCTCTATTGAAAATCAACATATTTGTGTTTTTATCTTGAGCTTGTATATTGTAGGTACCAATTTTTATACGTATTCGTCTCGTTAGGTTGTGACTAATTTCTATAGATTTGCTTCCTTTTATTAATAAATATGACGGGTATCGGCTTCGATTCTGTGTGTCTTATGTCACACACTAAATTAAATCCCTGTCTCATACAAAATAGAAACACAAGACAGAGATAGCATACATTTTAGTGCTGTCAAGCTAGTTTATCAATTAAAATATGAACAGCAGAAGCAGAAAGGCGCGTGTTTTTAGTCAACACCAATAACATACTCGACTAAGCTTGCATAGACTGACTAACTTGTCAGCACAGCAGTATGCTATCTCTGTCTTGTGTTCCTATTTTGTAAAACACAGGAATAGTTTAAATTTAATTTAGTGTGTGACATCAGAATCGAGGCCAATATTACATCAACATGAACTTATTTAAACTTCTAAGCCAAGTTCAGAAGAGTAGGGATGTTGAAAGGTGTCTTTTGTCAGATTCTGAGTTCTACAGGGAATTGCTTTATTTGAAACCTCTTAACATCTACGATTGGAATGATTTTTGTTCGATTGAAATGTAATGTTTAGTTGGTTTTAAAAATGTTTAAACTAAACTTAAACAAAGTAGCGATAGAGGGTATTCAAAAGGAAAATCAGTTCCATTACTGAAATAAAAAAAACAATTACAGACACAATAAAAATAAATGCTTATATGTACCAGAAAATTAGAAGGACGGTGATGATATCTCCAAACTTATTGAATTGTGTAATATTGCCATCGTCATAGATTTTAACAAAACGAATGCTCATGTATAAACTTGTAATACTGCAGTCTCCTCTTTCGTTATAATACATTTCATTGTTTATTCAGCATAATTGTTTTAATAGTGTTTCGCTAGTCACGTAAAACAGCAATCACGACAACACGATCCAGACCTCAAAACTTCCGTTTTGAGGTATATTTTACTATGCTGTTATTTAAACACGTCTCAGATTGAGGTAAACGAAATTGTTTCCTGCAAAAGCACTGTTCCGTAATTGCTCAATTGGTATTTTTTCTCTTTATCTGAAACTTTTGAGAGGTAAAATGAAATGCGCAAGAGTCGGATATGGAGTTGCACGTAATTTCCGTTTTTTATTCTGGATAGGCAAGCATTTGACCACTATCTCACCTGATGGAAAGTAACGATGCGGCCGAAGATGGAACGTGATTTCCTAGAAGGTTTTATTCACTCTAGACTGGAAGACTGCCAAGTCTTTAAGCTTAACTTGCCCGCAACGAACATCGCTGCGCTGCGTCTCGTAATATGCACGCCAACGCCAATTGACACCTTACACTTAAATAGAAAAGATACATAATTAATATATTTTGAAATTTATTTGAACTATCATAAAACAGATATTGCAATAGCCGTACCAAATGTTGGTCTCAACGGTTGAATTGATATCCTTGAATTATTTTAAAAATAACCCTGTATATCTTAATTTTCCAAATTTGAAAAATACTTTCATTATCGAAGTATGACACGCGTGAACTTGCTTAACCGGCATATTTTTTGTTCCGCTGCTCAGATCTAGTGAATAGGTAAATTTCTATGCAAATATGCTACATCTTCGGCCGCATCTTCATTTTCCATCAGGTGAGATAGTGGTCAAATGCTTGCCCATCGAGCATAAAAAAAATCTGCTACTGAATATGATCGACTACGATAGCAAATGTCCTCGAATCGAAGTTCAACCTGCTCTTGTTGCTTGCCTGCTTTCCATACAATTTTAATAAGTCATTAATAACATGCATGAAGTCACTTTCTGTAGGGGAACAGGAATATTTTTTTTACATTTGAAGCACTAAAAGAGTTTACTAGTCCATTCAAATCATGTATGGATGTAAATCACCCGACGGATGTATTGTCGCTAACAGACTGCAAACTGCAGTCTAATATAGCTTTTATGACGCTTCAATAAAGTGCAAAATTGTGTTTATAGTATTTCAAAAATAAAAACTATCTAACTGGTTCCCTGGGGACGTGATCAGCAAATGAAAAAGACATCCCTATAATCAGAATAATGTTTCTTGGTAATGGTCTGCCATTCCTCATTGTGCGTTGAAAAAGAACCAATGTAAGTGTTTTGCGATGCTATGATTGCACGATTTCCAAGAGAGGCGATCGAGAGACATTAAATTATTATAATACCTTTTATAGCTTCCTTGGGACTATAAGAATGTACTTGCAAAAAGCGCTTGATGATTTATTTCAAAACTTTATGTATCACTACCGCGTCAGCAGGAACAATTCCTGAAGACCTGTTTTTGTCACTTGCTACAGTTCTCTTTCTACCCACTCTTTGTGAGTAAAAGTTTGAAGCTACTGTCATATATACTAGTCGTTAGCACCGAACTGAGATCTCGCGCCTAAATTTTGCCCCATAGAGAAAATCATTTGAGGTTAATTGCTTATAACTTTTTTTCTATAATTGTTTAATTTCTGTATTTGTTGTTCAAGTATAGGACATAACGGATCTTATTCGTTAGTTTTAGTGTACAGCGTGAAGCCGTTTTTAGATATACCCCGGGACAAAATAGGTCTAAAACAGTGTTTTTGGTGGCCTACCAAATCGACAATAAAGATTTTCCAACATAGTTTTTTTTTAAAACCGATTTCTTATTTGTCAAGCCCTTTTCAACGATACCTTACAAGGGTAGATAAAAAATTAAAAATAATTTGCTCTCCACTTACATGTATGGGCCCCTTAATATTTTCACATATATAATTTTTAATGTCATTTCTGTCATTAAAATTTGAATTCATTCGCTTATAAGGTTTAGACGCTAGATGCCTCTGAAAGGCGGACGGATGAACAAAGTGCTGAACGATCCAAGTCAACATAGAGATCTCGCTTCGCTCGATGAATAATTATGAATGAGAAATGGCTTCAAATGTAAAAAAAAATGCATTATATTTAATTGTCATTGTTAAAACACAAGTTTTCAATTCCGTTGTAATGAAAGTGACGCAAAATTCTTTACCAAAACTATTCGGTAACGTGTGTTTTTAATCTCTGATATTCTAGCGTTTGTTCTCTTTGACTTACGTGTCTTTATATGTAAAGCTGTGTTGATGGGCTAGCATAATGATTGGTATTTACGATTGTTATGTATACGCAACCTCTACTCGCATTACAGAAACTAGTTACTGAGTCACCTCATGCAGCACTTATTTCTCACAACAATCTTACTATTTTATCACCATTTAACAGTTACGATATCCTTATTTAAGTCAATGACATCGGCATATCGAAATATAATAAGCTCATTTCTATTCTTAATAACGTTTGTCTGTTTACTGTCCACAGATCCAAAGATGGCGGTGCGATTATGAGATCGAAACTCCAACAAATTTAGGTGAGTACAGAATGTAAATGTAACATTTTAGTGGAAAATGAGCCTATATATAGCGTTAAATAACTGGCATGGCATGTGAAGGGTGTGGCTACCAAAGGTGTCGAATCGCCCACGCTTAGGAGTCATTAAATTATTTTGTCACAGCGTTTAGTGAATGATTTACGCCGGACTATATTCCACATAAGGGACACAGCCGACGAGATTTGTGCGTTCAAGACTATTGCTAACGCATATTGCAACGCGGTTTGGTCGTAATTTAAGTCGATCGTATGACCGTAATAGCAGATAATAGTCAATAGCGAATTGCAAATGTAGCAACTCCGCGATCTTCGTCCTGGTTTCGTCACTGCTCTATCTAATCTATCACCCATTCAATTATGAAATATATTGCCTTGCTCATATCCTCGTTGCTTGAGTACTCTTATGTATTCAGTTTTAGTGCTACAAGTTTCTTATATATCATAACCATCTAGCTCGTTATCAGAGATTTTACATAGACAGGTCCATTTAGAAGTGCCCACAGCGCTCTGATTTGCGTTTTTATCAGCTTCTGTGATCTTGTTGCTACATTTCTATCTGGCTTTGAAGTAGTTTCAACTGAGATGTTTCTTGATTCTCGCAACGGGTTAGCTTTGTGATCAGACTATTGAGTTACTAATAATATTGCGTAACTACTTTCATTTTTTAATTTAAAATGTTAGTCTTTGAGTGAATGTGGTTTCGATTCTCGTTTATTTTTTATTTCACCAATATTATCAAAGTTACAGCATACCGAAAAAATATATTAATAAAATTATATTATACTAGCTTCGCCACGTGGTTTAAGCCGCGAAAGTCCCGGAACTGTGGGATAAAAATTATAGCCCATGTGTTAATCCAGGATGTCCCCAAACAATTTTCTACCAAATTTCATCAAAATTGGTCCAGACGTTTGAGCGTGAATAAATAACAAACACACTAACAACTTTCGCCTTTATAATGTTAGTCTGATGTCTCTTAGGTTATATATAGGTTATAGCATAGAAGATAAATCCTTATATATTTCTTCTTCTGTAGTTACAGATACGTACTGATAATCCCTGTTCTAGAGCAGACTTGTTAAACATTTAATGTTATGCATATATCTATTTATAATCATTGCACTTTTAATCTTCCGTTCATTTATTTTCACAAAAGAAATCACCACATAATGCCGTATATATCTAGCCAATTCTTAATTTGCTTTACAACTTTACTACAAACTTTAGTGCTCCAAACCGGTTTCACGTCCTATATAAAAGCAGCGAGGCCGAAGTTGCTTCATGTTTGCCCAGAAACACTGACAACACAGCAATTCCCTTGCCCTTCCCAGTTATTTGTGGGAGGTGTTACAAATTCTGCCCCCGGGCTGGTTCGCTAACAATACACCGTGTATACCTTGTTTTGTATAAATTGGTTACGGCAGTTAGCGCTTACGTCTACTGAATAAACAATAGGTGGCGTCAATGTTCTGTAGAGATGTTGGTAACCGTGTCAGGATTACCTGCAAAATTTTTTTGTTTATCTAACGTTTGACCACTATCTCAAATGAAGGGATATGGTTGAGTATGGTAATGCTCTGAAGGATAACTGCCGGATATAATTTCACGTTGACCTTTTTGAGTGAATTTCTTTTTTTTTTTGTGTTTTATGTTCACACATAAGCTAAAAAGGTAAATAAAATATGTACATAGTAATAGTTTTAACGTAATTTTCTTTGCTACTTCACAGGCTTAATATGCGAAAATAATGTGCTTAAAATTTTGTAATATCTTTACTATACCTACTGCTACTATCCTACTAATCCTACTAATATTATAAATCCGAGAGTTCGTGTGTAAGTGTGCAAGTATGTTTGTTCCCTCATTACGCTTTAACGGCTTAACGGATTTGGATGAAATTTGGAATATACATAGCTTATACATAGGATTAACACATAGGCTACTTTTTAACTCGATAATACAACGTAAACTAGACTTATTTTAATAAATTTACAGCTAAGTATCTGTAATGACATCTATTAAATCACAAACCAAGGTAACTATGACTGTATAGGATTACGTAGAAGTGTTTTTTTTTTAATGTCTTTAAGAGACGAGACGAGCACTTTGCTTGCCTATTGTTAGCTCGCGATTTTTTTTCTTTTTTTTTTTATTCTTGATAGACAAGCATTTCACCACTATCTCACCTGATATATATATATATCTGCTTGCCCATTACAGTCCAGTGCCAACCAGAGTTTTGAACTTATATAGCACTACACTCGTCACCCTGAGATATTAGATGTTAAATCTCTTTAGGATCTCTCTTAACTACGACTGTATTTCGGTACAAGTTAAATCGCTGAGCGAGCACATGAAAATCCCGACCACTATGACTTCCACGTCACCTTCACCGGAAGCTCAAGCTGGAAACCCCGATCCCCGAATAACAGCCAGGCATTATACGACGCCACCATCACTTATTATATTAGGACTTATACAAAAGAAATGTTTATAATGTGTATATTAATTTTTAATAGTGCACCTAATGCAATAAAAATATTGGAAGGTAACAAATTTAAAAAATCTTTAACCAGCTGGCTTCTTATCCATTGTCTCTATATAACACTTGTTAAGGAGTTTAAGAATTTTCAGTAAATTAGTCTAGATAGTATAGTAGACATAGACATCATCATTTGTAAGTCTGCTTGCGGACTGAATATATTGTGTCTCTTTTTACATTAAGATCTTATGTACATGTATTCTAGCAAATAAACGGTTTGATTTGATTCAAAAAAATTAAGCAAATTCCTTTGCATAATAATCATCTTCGTTGTCGTAAGATCATCTGTGGGTCACTCCATAACACTCCTTAAAGCATGATTAATGATAAACGCGTGTATGTAAATCTGAACATGTACGCACAATTACTACTAATGAGGTTGTATGGTGAATAAAAAATGTTCTTAGCAAATAACTCGAAAAGGTATAAAAACTGGTTTACGAAATACTCATAACTTATTGCTTAACATGAAAAATTTGGGTTTGTACACAAATCTTTGAAACATCAATTCAATTTTCTTTATTCAGACCATTGATCCATAACAAATAGTTAGTACACACAATTTTAAACACTATGTTAGTACACGTAAAAATGACAGTTTTTACTGGGACACTAGTTGTACATGCGGCTGTAGCCTGCACAACCAGTGTCTGATAATGTTGGAGGTCATATCTCCATTTACAATGGCCAGAAGACTATTGGTGCCTCCACGTATGCGGCTCAACAGGGATGCTGTTCTTTTTCGCATAATGGCAAAGAAGTCATCTACGTGATGCGCTACAAAAACGTGGCAGCCCCAACAGCATCCTAAAACCATTGGTATATTAGACTCGTAGAGAGTTGTAGGATTTCTGTGTGATAATCTGTGGACAAAACCAACAGAATGCAATTTTGAATTCGGAATTTAATAATAGAAAAACACCATAAAGAGAACCATTTCAACATCCTAAAGAAAGAAACCTACGCGAGGTTAAACTAAGCATTCAGGCTACAGTTAAAACTCATTCTATAAACCTAGTATGTCCAACAAATTCCTCAGATTCCTGTATCTCACGCATCTGCATAACAGTATTGGCATATTTGGTTCCGAGATAAATTGCCTCATTGACTACCAAATCACAGGCCATAATGCTATTTCGGAGTACTGTGTTTACCCGTGTGTAAACACAGTACTCCGAAATAGCATTATAAGCTTTCAATGGTACATGACCGTTTCAAGCTAATGATGCAGAAGGTAATCATCATGACAATAGCAGGAGCTGGTTTGGAGTTTGGAAATGGTAATTGTGGATTTTTGAAGTGTACTGTCATTGGTAAAGATTTGGTAATTGATTGAAGCGTTCATTTGTATTTTACTGATTTATTTTACTGTTATTAAGCAGACGACGACGAGCAGGTCTGACTAAGCAAGAATGTATCCCACATAGTTCAATATTACCTTTTTTGGGTAGTTAATGCAATACTTTGACGAAATTCTCACATATTTCAAGGATACTACCTTGATAGTTGACAGAGATATCATTAGATGTTTTAGAAATAGGAAGATCTTAAACTAAAGCGTGTGTTTAGTGTTCTGACTATGTTCTATTCTACACAACTATCTCTGAAATTTTTACAGTGAAAATTCGCTGTGTTTATCATATACATTTGATCTTGTAAACTATCCTAAATAGACAGGCTGTTGATGCACTATTTTAATTTAAGACCTATTTTATGTACATAATTCAGATCAATAAAGTATATTTGTATTTTTTTGTTAACTATTTTTTATCTTAGTGCTGCTGTCTTAATGTATAGTTTTATAGAGGGTAATTTGTAAAATACCAGAAAGATCTCAAACCCTAATTCATCTTTTAACGCTTAGTTTGTTCTACGACTTTCTACTGAATGCTATATTTTCTGTAATAATTAAGATGATGGCTTCTATAAAATGTATCGTTGTTTAACTACAAATGTTCAAAAAATTATACTTGCCGACGCCAGTTGACATCTGACACCGTAAACTTAACAGAGAAGATAATATATTTTAATATTTATTTGCAAAATCATAAAATAGAATTTGCCAGAAGGAGAGACCAAGAAAAAGGTTCGTCCCTATGGTCTAAATAACGTCCCAAAAAGTTTCTGTTAATTTATAATTTACCCTACATATTGTTTTTCTATATAAGTTTGCAAAGGTTTGATAGTTGGCATTGTTTGTTTTATTCATCGTAAACAGTATCAACAGCTCTAAATCTCTACCCTCATTTCTTTAGTTTCCTTCATTGCATTTCTTGCCAACATCAAAAAACGAAACCGCTATATCTACAGTCAATCCAACGTCGTCGTCGACAGTGACTTCCCGTGTATTTACTTCTGGTTTTAACGGTACAAAAGTACAGGCACAGTGTCTGGGTCAGTAGATGATCTTTGTGTAGTCGATTTAACTTAACTAAAATATGAGCACGTTACAGCATCCAGGATCTTATTCTATACTCATAAAATGTTTGTGATGTTATGATACAGATATGACGAACTGCTTACGTATTCATTACTGTAATAAAATAAGATATTGCCTTCGTATTACGAGATTTACGAGTCCTAACACTTCATATAGATATTTTTATATTACTTGTAGCTTCTGATTTGCCCTATTGAAAACTTATAATTATTATCACTTAGTACATATTTAAGAAGGAGTTGTAAGCAAATGCTATATTATAATGGATGTAGGTGTGTAACCTATTCTCGTACCCAACTGCGTAACTTTTATATAATTATATTATTATTTTTTTTTTTTTTGTAAGGACATTATTAAAAACTATTACAGCTTGATAATAAGTAAATACTGAATAAATATTTGAAAAAGTTTCAATGAGAATGATTGCTAACAAACTTTAAATCGCCAAAAATCCTAAATGCTTTATCAAAATGAAAAACTGTAAGAGGAACTGCTGATAAACATATCCCTTATTTGCGCCGCGCAGTCGTTTAGTTGAGCTCAGTTTCAATTATTGCATGTAAACTTTTATTATTTTATTGATCGAGCGAAGCGAGATCTCTAAGTTGACTTGGTTCGTTCAGCACTTTGTCCGTCCGTCCGTCAGTCTGTCAGAGGCATCTAGCGTCTAAACTATATAAGCGAAAATGACTTCAAATTCTCATAGAATATGTAAAACTACGGCCTAAATCCAGAAATGACATTTAAAATTATATAAATGAAAATATTTAAGGGGCTCCCATACATGTAAGTGGAGATCTAAATATTTTTTTATTTTTTATCTACCTTTGTGGGGTACGAAATCAGTTTTCAAAAAATTATATTTTGGAAAATAACGATTTGGTGGGCCACCATAGTCACTGTTTTAGACCTATTTTGCCACGGGGTCTATCTTAAAAACGGATTCACACTGAACGCTGAAACTTACGTATAATAACCGTTATATCCTGTACTCGAACAAAAAATACAGAAATCTATTATATTATATAGAAAAAAAGTAATAAGCAATTTACCTCAAAAGATTTTCTATAGGGCAAAATGTAGGCGCGAGTTCTCAGTTCGGCGCGAACGAATAGCATAATAGTGTTCATGATTTTATCTTCATGTAATTACTGAGTAACAATAGGTACCTCTTGAGTTCTCCTCCTGTATTTAGTTTGTACTTGCAACGCCCTGGTTTTGAGGTGATAATGCCGTGCCACTTACCTCATTGGTCCAGGGGAGCAAAGGAAATATAATTGGCCCGATAAAATTGGATGGTGCAAATTGATTGGTCTCATATTCGTGAGATAATAAATTGTAGCACGTAAACGATTGCCTGCTCTTGTTTCAGTAATATGATAGTGTTTTGTTGAACAACAACCAAAGGTTAAACTATGTCGACATTTACTAGTATTGAAAGTTTCAATATAATTAGTTTCCTTACTAGAATAATTTTATAGCAGAAATTATGCACTAAAGCTAGATTATGCCGTTAATGATAATAATCTTGTTCTGTTAGATATTATATTAAATTTAACTTATAATAGGGCTTTTGTAACTGACGCAGTATTCCGTAAACTGTCATTTCAGATGTAATTTATATGTCGTACAATAAATTGTTTAATATTCTGGCACCATTAAAGACAGATTTAAAATGATTGCTGGACATAAGTAGCATTTATTATTATAATCTACTAAACAAAAAAACAAACAAACAGTCTTGACGACCCAGTCGGCGCAGTGGGCAGGTCCCTTTGTGCCGTGGAACTGGGTTCGATTCCGGGTAGGGGCGCAAATTTTCTTCCCAAGAAAAAAATGTGCTTTTGGATCTGGGTTTGATTGTGTGTGATGTAAATGTTTACGGCAACCGCGATACAAGTCTTTGAACTAAGTGTAGGGCTGTGGGTGTAAATGCGTCAGTTAGTTTGTTTGTAGTCTTACTCACAGCCCCGTTCAGTGGCGCCGACAGCGTGCACCGCTTCGATTATTCAATTAACCACAAATTAACGTAAAACATGAACGCCTTCACACATACAGCTCCACACTAAATTCGATGACTTTTGTCGCGCGTGCCGGAAATATTCACATCACACATACAATCACAGCTAGAACCAGAAACACAAATTTGGTGAAAAAACTTGTGTGTCAGCCGGGAATCGAACCCTATACCCCTGCTTAAAAGGCGAAAGCCACCCAACTAAGCCAACAAACAGTTCAAAAAACTTCACAATAATCCGTAATGTTTCCCAAAATGTAGACACCTTCTGTTTGAGATTCACAGCCATTCCTTTATATGAGCCTCAGCGGCTATCAATCCTGTCTATAGCTCTACATCTTACAACAGTCGTTCTCTTATATCAAGTCTTTTATATCTCTCTGCCTGCCTGTATAACGATACATCACAAGTGTTTATTTTCTTTGCAGTAGTGTTTCTATTTTGACCATCTAGTTTTCTAAAGCGATCACGTTTCAATGTTTTATGTGGTGAATGTGATTTGGTTGGTATGCATCTAAAAATCACATCGTCACTTACCATCAGGTGAGATTGTGGTCAAACACTAGCCTGTCACAAATAAAAAAAAAAAAAAAAAAAAAATACGTCTTCATTGAAGTAACATGTAAAAAATAAAATTTTTGAATATATGTGTCCAGAAGCATTTAATAAAAGCCGTCTGGTAATGTTAACGGTGATCAGTGCCCACTCAACAATAGTTTAAATTTTATTATAACCTGTGCACATTTTATACTTTGTATTAAATTAAAAAAACATAAACGTATTCACACTCACAGCCCCACACTAAGTTCGATGACTTGTATCGTGGGTGCCGGAAACATTAACATCACACACAATCACAACCAGAAACACAAAATTTCGTTAGTGAGAAAACTTGTGTTCCCGGGAATCGAACCTGATAAGAATACCTCTGCTTAGAACTTTTTGAACGGAAATTAGCGTAAATTACGCGTTACGGGTGTAATTTTTAATTATTATATTTTTTGTTCGACAACTTTGGTTGTACTTATTAATAAAAAAAGTAATACTTTAAAACCGTTTTTTTAAATCAAGCTTTTACCAGTTGTAGGTACTAAAAAGGATTAAAGAGTTATATAACCTGAGAACTGGATAAGACAAATCAAACGAGCTCAAACTCGATAGGTATTATCTTGTTTAGTTCAGAAGTTGCTATGGCTATTTTCCGTTTCCATCATCAGACCAGCTCCATGGTACCATACCTTGGTATTGTCACCGAAGATACGTAAGTAGAGATTGTCTAAGCTGAAATGACGCGCCCCACCTTCGCATTTACGCACACAAGCGTGGTCGGATTTATCACCCGACTAGTCGACCGTCTTGTACACGTGCAGATCCATTGTTCACTGAACAATCGACGCTGGAATACAGATGAAGTGTCGTCATTAATATTTGCACTCACACATCTAAATAAACTAATTAAGTAGTGGGGCGCGTCATTTCAGCTTGGACGAGCTCTACAACATTTGAGTCCAATTTATTCCAAAAATGTAGGTTGCAATATTTGATTACATACCGACAAATATACAGACAGAGGGACAGGTAAAAATAAATAAAAGCTTGAAAAAAGAATAACGTAAACTTACACAAGAATCTCTGAGTAATCCACTTATAACGACGCTTCAAAATACATAACCTTATGAAGTTAATAAAGAAGCTAGTAAAGTATCCGCAAGTTCCTACACCGGCTCAACGCATGTTTGATAAACATTGAAGATAATATTTTACAACATTGAGATAAATATTTCGATAGGCATTAATGTAATAAGGTAATAAAGAAACTGGGAAAACAGACGATAGAATACATATATTTACATTTCAATCATACATTATTCATATATGCGTGGTTGAAATATAGCCTCTATAACGTTATGGTAAAAGCTTTTAAATCTAAATCTATAGTTTATGTCTAAACCGTTTTATCAACTGTCAACCTACTTTCTCGGTTTTATTAGTATAGTATAGCTATAGAAACGGGTTCAAAATCCATTATCAGAGCCTTGATATTCTTTTCTAAATTGCGAAAGATATTAGGGTTACCGAGAATTTCAAAAGAAAAAAGTCTAATGTACTAAAAATTTAAGAAACACGACTGCGAAAATGTGAACCTTGTTTTAATAAATTTCAAGACCTATATGTGATTATATAGGAAGATAATTATCTTGGGTTATAGATTCTAAACTGTCATTCGAAATAAAAAGAAAGAAATGAAAAAGGTAAAAGAAACCTAAGAACGATTTTCAAATACAAAATCTATCCAAAGAATCCCCATTTGACATAGTACGTCGATATGTTTTTAATTTTTCACAATATGGCATAATAAACTTCTAAGTCAACATAATAAAAAAATATTTGCTACGTAGTTTGACAATCTTCACTAATATTTAAAGAGTAAAGTTTATTTGTAACTGGTAATTTCTTAACTTACTGGACTGATTCTTAAAATTCTATCTAAATGGCTAAAATGTGTCAAACCAGGCTATGTTTTATTAGCATAGTTTTACATACAAAATAACAATATTTGCAAGGCAAGTCGGAAAAAATAAGCTGATTGGCCGCTTTATCAGCACACGCTGATTAAACAGTTAAGTAAGACATAAGTGAATGTAATGTCAAAAATGTTGGCATGTACTATTATTATTAGCTCATAAATCTTCAAGTCTTGATTCCCGGAATGGACGATCTCTTTTTTCTCGAATCTTCATAGTTTGTACGGAGCTCTCAATCAAATCAGACTCGCACTTGTCTGTTTCCTAAGTTTATAGACTGCTACTTAGTTGATCAGCTATACCGTTGTCTACGAGCTTGCTCCGTTATATATGCTCAATCCGTAAGTTTTAATTATTACAAACTGTTGTGATGACTCTTCGAATATTGGAATCTAAGGTTTTTGCTGTGGGTGGTGTCTGGGTGTTAAATTATTATCTTCTAGATGTTGATTATCGATTTCGTGTGAGTTATTGCCAGTGTTAAGCTTAATTATTTAAGGCTCATATATTATTCGTTCGGAGCTGTCACATTTAAGGTTATCTGTTTCTTTTGTGTCTTCACGTTCTTGATCATATTATGAAGATATTTGTTTAATATTGAGCGATAAATAAGATTCTGTCAATGTAAATAACAGTGGTTTATTTTACTGACGTAATTGCGTAACCTTTCAGCATGTTGCGTGTAAATTTGCTCTCGTTTTGGGGAATTGTGCAACCGATTGGACAAGTTTTAATGAGCTTTCACTTGTGCTTACTTCAGGTTGAATTGAAAGGCACCTCTGTAGTATTAACATACGGTAGCTGCAGTTTGCAAATTAGCTATGCAACTAAATTGAATATTAATGCAAATCTTAATATGTTCTAATTGGGTCTGGGCTGTCTTAGTTGTCACTATTAGGATTAATGTTACATAATTGCTTATAAATTAGTTAATAAGTAGTTTTTTATTATTCATTATTATTATAAAACTGCGAACTTTACTTCTTTCGGTAATGATTAATGATCGTTGGGTTAAAGTGAGCTTATTTGCTGGTTAGGCTTAGGAAAATAAACCAGTTTTAAGAAAATTAGGCAGTTGGCCTGTATATAATATTATAGTTGAAATAATGACATAAGTTTCTTTATAAAATTAACAAGAATTAGGCAGTTCTATAGAAGTAATACAGTTGTATTTAAATAAATACCTGGTCTAGTTCACATTACGATGCCATTTCGTCTACTTCCTACAAAAAAATATCGCAGAATTACACATTGTTCTCATTATTTTCTAGTTATCCATTTTATAATTAACAAAAGAGTTGCTAAAAATCTATGCACATATTGAGCTAATAAATTCAAAGGACAGGGCCGTGTCAATGCTTCAGCGAGCGCTCAGCACTCACCCTGAAGAAGGCTTCAAATAAAGCCGAAACAATCGTCATTCTAGACCGACATAGCGTAAGTCACGCCAATTCCCGTTAAATTTAAATTAATATAGTAAATTATTTAGTACAATGTGACATGCTAACTTGTGGATAATTTCAATTAATCTTCATGACACTTTTAGCGGTACCGTAATGATTAACATTTGTCTTACTTGTAAGCTATGTATACTTGCTAATTTTACGGGTCATATTTTAATTGTATGTAAGTGCGAAGCCGTCAGACAACTGTCTTGTTCCAAATATGACCCAACCTGTTCGGTCAGCACTACCATCACCGCTATTCGAGACTTGATGTGGTAACTATTGTTTAATCTGTGCTCAACTGTCCTTATTTGGTACCCGACACGTGTTTTCTTTCTATATTTGCTTTTGAATCATGAATAAGTTTTTGTTTCGTGAATTTCAATAATAATGCGGCGGGACATGCTCAGACTTAATGGTATGCTTCTTTATTTCTCGAAGAATCTCGTGAATGAGCAGTGCAATAGCGTAGGTATTCAACCAATAATTTTAGTTTTGTTTTAACTGTCCGTTATTTTAAAGCATTCTTAAGCACTATTAATACAGGAATTATATTAACCTTGGTATATCTATATTATGTTTTTTTTTATTTTTTATGTAGTCGCTAGAAAGCGTTTGTGCAATTTGCCTCCATGCATCCTTGTCACTAATGTAGTTTATCGTTTTATAATACGTTTTCTTAATTAATTCCCGTTTTATTACTGATTTAAAATTTCCTAGTTGTAATCTGTTACAATTTTAGGAATTTTATTGTAAAATTTAACCCCATTTGCCATAACAGATATATTCGTTTTGCTAAATCTGTAATTTTATGCTTATATCTAGTAATAGCCGTGTCTCGCGGCTTTGCCCGCTATTATCAAGTTAAAAAGTAGCCTATGTGTTAATCCTAGGTATAATCTATGTACATTCCAAATTTTATCCAAATCTGTTCAGCCGTTAAAGCGTGAAGAGGGAACAAACATACTTACACACTTACACACAAACTTTCGGATTTATAATATTAGAAGGATTAAGATAGTGTGCGTTTATCATTAACTTTGCGAACATGCATAATATTTTCAAAGTTGTAAAGCCTGTAGATTCACTCATATCACAGATTGCACGAACCGCCGATTCTGGCTGTGATTGTGTGTGTGATGTGAATGTTTCCGGCACGCAAAAATGTCATCGAACTTAGTGTTGGGCTAGCGTGTGTTTAAAAAAATTGTACATCATAAATAAAAATAATATATTTCAAGACATTGAAATTAACTTAAATTAGTACAATGGACGGTCTTATCGCTTAGAGTGATATCTTCAAGACTACCAACCAACAGAAATAATTTCATTATGAAAGAAAATGTTAGCGGTTAGTTCTAAAAGCATTCGCAAAAAATTGGATTTAATAATCCTTATCTATTCCGTTTAAAGCATTACAATGATTAAATCTACAACATCATCTGATTCTTCGTCTATGATGGTTCTTTTTAAATAGGTAGGTCTCTATAGAATCTTTGTTCTTCAATATTAGTTCATAAAACTAGAATGCATGACGTGCTGATTCCATCGGCTTCTGCATTGTCGTTTGACAAAGTGAATTTCTTTATCAATCCGATATCCCATCGAAGGCGATTCTATCTACCATCGTATTCTAACCCTAAATACCAATGGCGTTTCGCGATAAAGCGATACGTAAACGATCCCGATTGTCGAGTACCGTTGGAGGGTCTATCGCTAAATTATCGCTCACGATTCGCTACTGACGCCGTTCTACTATTACGGTATTGGCTGGAATAACTATAGTTGGAAAGGATCGCTGTATATCCAACGGAATTGAGGGTAGATTGCTCTCGAGCAGGTTTGCTATTTGTTTTGTTCTATGTTCTATTGACTCTGTTATGATTGCTATCATCTCTATTTACGGTGACTTTATTCTAAATAACACTTAATCTAATCTCCAATCCGCGTTTCTGTTAGAAATTGTTTAAAGAATATACCTATTTTTTTTTTAAATAACGCAAGGCTTTCACATTACAGCCCCACACTAAGTTTATAGACTGGTATCGCGGATGCTGGAAACATTCACATCACACGTACATTAACATCCAGAATCAGAAGCACAATATTCCCTTGGTAAGGATAAATTGTACTCCTGCCGGGAATCGAACCCTTGTCCTCTGCACTAATTAGGGCATCATTTTAGATTGTAATTTTGGGCATACCCATTTTGAACTACTAAAAATAAAAAGTAAACTATGTTGTACTATTAAGCTGTTTAGCAAATATTATTACTTACTTTCACCTGTTTCTTTGTCAGTGTTATTTTTATATCGTAATAAATGACTTTCGTTATTTTTTCTTAGTATCTTGCATGTTAATTTGTTCTTGTCTCTACTACAAATGTTAAATAGATACTCGTATTATTAAATTGGTGGTTTACGTCTACCCATAATCCCTAAGATTCACATTCCCCTCTTCAAATAGATCATTATCTTTGTCTATAAATCCCATACCATTGTTATCATTCCACACATAGATTACAGTTACATCGTGATAAAAACTTTCGTTTGCTGCAACTTCAGCACTATCTGTAGTTCCCCTCGTTCATAAATCTTTGAAGCTAATGGATTTCCGATGTAACGTGTCAGTGTAACAGGCTTCTTGTACACCATAACAGTGTTCATGTCGTGTTGTGGGCGTGTGCCTCAAATTGGATGTATGATCTGAATGCTATTGGTTCTCAAACGCTGCCTTGACTTCTTCACCTTTAAAACCTGTTGAATTTAGTGTATTGTTATCATTCAATTGCTCTTTAATTAACTTTGAAACATCTTGAGAAACCAGCTCCGAATTATAAGAAATAATTTTATTAAACTTCTTCTTCCATTAATTTTACACAATTCAAGTTTTGGTTGAGTGTCAAGCAAAACTTAAATTGTGTATTGGTCGTAGTTTATTTGCGTCAGGAATAGTTTAATTATCTAAGCTTACCTAAGTATTGGCGAGTTGCTAAATAACATTAACATTGTGTACGAAAGTATCAACGCAAACTAAATACAGTATATTGAAAGTATCGTTTGCAATTAAATTAAAAAGAATTTGATTAAATTCTCTTTTAGTAGTCTAGTAGACGTTGATTGCAATCTGTTGCGATAAAAGCGTTGCTATTTTTGGTCATGTCTTTATGCCGTGACATTCTTGTCTGGAAAAGAATTTTAATCACGATTTTAAAACCAATTGTGTAATAGAGATCGAAGTGATATCGTCGTTTTTCTGAGTGGTCAGCCTTGAGTAGCTCCAATTAAATCGTAAATTGTTTAATTTTACATTTTTTTGCTATAGTAAAACTGATGTAGGACGCCGTTGAAGTCTTTTGTATGTAAATTGTTACTCAACTAGCTATAAACTCACAACTACTTACGTTACGATTAAAGAAACGATCAAAATTGTCGTATAACATGTGCATAATTTTTGGTAGCTTGTTTTGTTTGTCTAATGAACGTTCTGAATAAACTATCGCTAAACAATTTGATTGTAGTTTCTAAAATGAAAATCGCAACTAGATACCAGGTTTGATCACGTTGATTTACTGTCACGACTAAAAATAACGCCGCAGGCAACTGATAAAGTAGTAGTTTGCATAAGTGTTTGAGATGCAGAATTAGATCTGTGACCTTTTTTGGGACCGATAGCGCCGGGCAAACGTCAAAAAAGGCGTTGGCACGAACTGAGTCCTACAAATAAATTGAAAGTTGAATGGACCCAAGTTGATATACAACCTCAATTTGTGAAATAAGAGCTGTGAGTGAAGATTTATGCGAAAGGCTTATGTTCCGAGTGTTCGGAGACAGATTATTTAATTGTTTTAATGCGATTTAGCTGACACCAATTAAAGAAAACCTTTGGTAAGGAATAATGCAACTAAAGCAATACAATGATTGTTGTTCAACAAACTAAATAGTGATATTTCGTATACGTACAGACGTGCAATTTTTGTAAGAAGTTTGATTGTCATTTATTATTTTGAATTATAATAACTTCTAAACATTGGATTAATTAGTATTGCCAATTGTTCTTCTCATTATAAGTAAAATATCGTATTAACTTTTGGAAACTGTAATAAAGCCTTTTAACTGCCCGTTGAGTAAGTTGAGTGTGTCCTAAGGATCTAGTATCCGGTTCGATTCAAGGTGGAAACACAAATTTTCTTCCCAAGATAAATTTGTGTTTCTGGTCCAGGGCGTGATTGTGTGTGATGTGAATGTTTTCGGCACCCACGACACAAGCCATCGAACTAAGTGTGGGGCTGTGAGTGTCAAGCTTTTATGCTTATTGTTGCCCATTATAATTCTTTAATTTTTATTTCTTATTGAGTTCCTTCGACAATGCTGCATTATCAAATCTCTACACAGAATAGCTAATAAATTCCAATTCTTAAGATTGAAAATGTGAATTTAGTACCGACTTTTTACTCCATTCAAGTCAATACTGGAGCGAGGGAAGCTTGGGCAGGTGCATGGAGCGTCAGGTAGATTTATGTTCCCATTGTGTATCCTCTATGGGTATTTTAAATCAATCGATTAATAAAAAAACCCTGATATGTGAGTCCGCTAGTGTGGGACTGTCTCGATATGATGTGAGTAAAATAGAGCAAATCATTTTTGGTCCTTAAGCATTTTGCCAGTCAGTTTCTTTAGTTAAGTCAACAGTTAAACCGCTGTTTAGTATTTATTGTATAACTGTTGGAAGTTAGGTTTTATTATGATGGATCGTTTACTTGATTCTATTAAGCGTCTATGTCTATACACTCATGATGTAGAAAAAGAGAAAGATGTGTGCCAGGATTGCTGCAGGTGGAGAGATTTGGTCTCTGCCTACCCCATTAGGAAAGAAGCGTGAATATCCGTGGAATATGTATGTATGTATGTCCATGTCTGGTGGCCTCAATTTGAATGTGACGTACAGCGATCTAGAAAAAATAGAAACACTAAGATATTCTATTGTGACATAGGAATGGTGTTAGTAACGTGATCACGAACGTTCCGGTGACTAACGTTACACATGACAATCAAATAAAATGATAACGGGTAATAACATAATGCTCTTTATAGTTTCTAGTACAAAAGTCAATACGATAGTTAAGCGACTTTTGTTATTATGAGAAGAAAATGTGCAAAAAGATAAGAATATGTTACCTGCAATGTTTCATTAGGACACCAACTTTATTCTCTAGAGATTGATGTTGGATACCCTTAAAAAAAAAAAACGGCGTGACGCTGGCAGCTAGTCATAAAATCACCTGCCAATTATTTTTTGAAGTGAGTTCTCGTATGATTGAAGATTTTTTTCTTCTACCAGTACACATTGTGGTGACCCCAATTTGTGGTAAAGGAGAAAAGAGGTTCAACAAAATCAACAAACTAAAATAGCGACAAATCTATAAAAAATCAATAGGATAGACAGTGTTGCAGCATTTGGCGTAGACTCTAAAGTCACTAACGCCAATATCTACAGTCAAAGTTCCAAGTGTAAATATTGGGTATGTTCTGCTGGATTGCTGGAGATTCCAGGTGTAACTTAAAAACCCGTCAAATCGAGCCGAAACGTCGAAAGTAAACACGACTAAATAGTTATATGTTGGTTTATTCTAATCGCAAGAGTTTTGAAGTTATAGTTGCTTTGTGTAACGAGCATCCTGATATAATCACTACGGAAAAATCAATCTGGCAAGGAATTTAAATTCATGAACCAAACTCTTTGTGACCATCTTGTAAAGTCTTGTAGTGCATAGGCATTTGAACCAAACACGAGACCTTTAAAAGGTTTTCCGTGTTGCATAGGCATGTGATATCGATTGGGCTATTGCCACGCCTTCCACGGCATATTTGCGAGTACATTTAGGCACCCAAGTACCCATATAAGCTAAATAGGCCTGTTCGTTTCTTATAAGGCTATATTGTTCGTCGCTTATCGTAACTCAGTCTTTTGAAGTCGACCGAAGAATTATGTCGTGAGAAAGGTTATTAAGGTAAATGCTATATGTATAAACAATGATTTTGAGCGTACTACTGAATTTATTCTCAACCGCTAGAGATCTGTGTGAACGGGGTCTGTTACCCAAAACTGTTTGACCTCTTGTATAATTGTACTGCCCGTTGGCTTAATTGAGTGAGCCTTCTTCTAAGCAGGGGTATCAGGTTCGATTCCCGGCGGGAACACAAGTGTTATCCACAAGGAAATTTGTGTTTCTGGTTCTGGTTGTGATTATGTGTGTGATGTGATTGTTTCCGGCGCCCAGGACACAAGTGAACTTAGTGTGAGGCTGTGAGTGTGAAAGCGTTTATGTTTATGAACTCGTATAATGTCAGGTTTCGTGATCATGTCTTGTTATGTATATTAAGTGGGTTAACTCAAGTTATCTTCACTTTCGAGCTCACACGCTTTGTGAGCATGCAGAACTATGACGTCTATTTTAATGGCATAATGGAACTGTTGATTCATTTGAGTTATAATTTAATAAAAGTGCGTTATGAGTTAATAAAAGTTCTAGTTTCAATTTTACTGATATTATAAATCCGAAAATTTGTGTGTAAGTATGTGTGTTCCCTCTTCAAACTTTAACGGCTTAACGGATTTGGATGAAATTTGGGATGTACATAGCTTATACCTAGGATTAACAACATAGGCTACTTTTTAACTTGATAATAGCGGGCGATGCCACGGGGCACGGCTATTACAATATAGTTTCTATGAAGATTTTTTCGCTTGCGGTTCAGACTAATTAATATGTTCTAAATAGCACCATATATAACTCATCTTCAATCAAAAGTGCAGTCTGATGGACGCTGACTCAAATCCTACCACTTACCAGCAGGTGAGATAGTGGTCAAATGCTAGCCTAATAGGGATAAAAAAAAAAGAAATCTGCTGGATTGCTTTGTTGTAATAATATACTGAGATTTTTTCTTCTACGCCTTGGTTTGGCACTTGATAATGTATTCCGTGGTATAAATGATTGGCCAATCTGAGAGCGACTGCCTTCTGTTCTTTGACATTCTTGGTGCACCTGCAATATTAAATTATTCTCTATCCACAGTCCCTATTCTAATGAATGCGTAATGATAAAAATCTTTGTTGCGTAGATCTTTGTGATTGCATACTAAATAGTGTTCGATTCAAACGCTATTTATGTTTATGCTAGTTTATAACGTAGCATTACCCAAACAATTTCACTAAGCAATGTTTCCTGATGTTAATACCGAAAGACCTTATTGCTACCACCATAAGAACTACTGTTACTACGTACTATTTAGTTAGGTCTACCACTAAAAGTATAGGTAAATGCTCCATTAGTTTATGTCAGTTAATTTGTTTCAGTTAAGTATTTTCTTAATTGATCATTATATCGTTTTCAACTTCATTTTCTATACTAGAGTTTATCCAGTAGAACATTTATAAATAGAGTATTGCATTTTCGTTTCTGAATAATTTCAAGTTCTACCACTGTTCTTTTTTTTATGACAGATAGGTAAGCTTTTGGCCGCTATATCACCTAATGGAAAGTGACGATGCGGCCGAAGATGAAGCATGCTTATTCGAAGATACCTATTCACTCTAGACTTGAAGACTCCCAGATTATACTGTTCGGGAAACAAGGATGCGGGCAGTGAGTTCCAAACCTTCGCCGTACGGATAACAAATGTTCTTACACCAAGTTGTCCGCGTGAGTGCTATTTGACGGGAATAAGACGAAAATATAACAGGTATACAATACAATACAAAACTGTTACAAAACTATTTTATATAAACGCATAAACGTTTTCACACTAAGTTCGACGACTTGTGTCGTGTGTGCTGGAAACATTCACATCACACACACAATCACAACCAGAACCAGAAACACAAATTTCCCTTGGGAAGCAAATTTGTGTAGCCGCCGGAAATCGAACTCGACACCCCTTAGAAAGCGAACGGGTAGTTCAGACATTACCAGTTTACAAAGTGTACAAAAATATTAAAAAAAATAATAATATTGTTACTCGATACCCCTTAAAAGGCGAACGGGCAGTTCAGACATTACCAGTTTACAAAGTGTACAACAAGATTTTTTTTTAAATAATATTGTTTAAAGTATTACAATCAGCGGTATTATCACGTCTAGCAATTTCTTCCAGATATCCTTATACTATAGGTATAAACGAAACTGGAATGTGATTTACGGTGGTGTGTCACTTGTCGAGGAAAATGAATACAATGTAAAATAAATATCATAATAATTACATAGTAAATAAATAATATGCGTAATCTATATATTTACGCTCCTACGTTTACCATCCGTACTGCGAAAGAGCTCATACTACAACTCATAGCTCGCGTCTTTGTTTCCCGAAACGGTATAATCTCAATCTGGGACCACTATCTTACCTGATGGAAAGTGACGAAGTGATGATGCGAAGCAACATGTCTAGAAGATACCTGTATTAAACTTGAAGACTTCCAGATTATACCTTTCGGGGAATAAATACGCGTGCAAAGAGTTCCACTCCTTCGCTGTACGGATGATAAACGTAGAAGCGAAACACTTCGTTCCTTCAGCCTATCTAGACAAATTGTTCCTCAAAGACCTTTAAGTCTAAAAGAAGTATTCGCGTTATTAAGGATCACCAAAATTTTCCTTTTGTACCCTGAGCGTAGTAATAGTTAGCTGGTGGAAATCGAATCACATCAACCTTATATATTAATCGGCATACACAATTCTTTGTATACCTAAACCCTTTACCAAATTCTTACCTACGTTTCGTGTACAATGTATATGTAAATAAGCTTATCCGTTCACAGATATCGTGTCCCGTTTTGCATATCGCGTCGGGTATCAGAGGTCTAATCAAATATCTAATGAATCAATTTGCGATCTGAGATCGGTTCCTGGTTGCTTTTGGATTGTTGTACTTTCTATTCTGTAATGGGGTATTATGTTTTATTAATGGTTTATGTAGGCGGTACAGGTAACTTATGTATTCAAACGGAATGCCCAAGGGTTTCATGATTATAGCCATCGACGTCAAAAGCATAGGGGTTTAAAAGTCAAAGCATGGCATGTGGTAATTGTATCGATTTAAAACTTTGCAAATTTATTTAATTAAATGAAAATGCAATAATTTTACATATACCATGGAACTTTTTTATGCCCGATAGGCAAACATTTGACCACAATCTCACGTGATGGAAAGTGATGATGCGGCCGAAGATGTAGCATGCTTGTCAAAAAGGTACCTATTCACTCTTGACTTGAAGACTTCCAGATTATTCTGTTCGGGGAACAAAGACGAGGGCAATGAGTTCCACTCCTTTGCAGTACGGATGATAAACGTAGAAATGAAATGCTTTGAGTGGACTGAAGTTATGTCAACCATATATGGATGACGTTTGAAAGTTTGTCTTGTTGTAAACTGACTGATAAGGGAGTAAAATTATAACATCGAATAAAAATGTTCTGCTTCTCTACAGCCTTATAAAAACCAGCGTGTTAACAATGATTCAGAATTAGAAAAGCTTCAAATCAATATAATTCATAGTTGATTGAACAACGATGGAGGTCTTCTATAGCATCCGTACAATGTTTATCGAATCTACATCATCGAAATCGAAACAAATCGTTTATCCAGCCATAACTTACGCTAAACGGTCAATATTTTCTACTTCAATATTTTTATTTACGGCTTGAAGTCCAAACCAGCATCTAGTAGACGCCCACTCTACCCCGTTCTATAAATTACGTTTCGTTACGCTAAGTCGACAAGTAGACAGGTGGTCTAAGGGGCTTACTACTAATGCTATTAAGATGCTTTTATACGTAATTTAAGAACATTACATGTATGAGTCCCTATATTTAAAATAAAAAAACTAAACTGCGTAAAAAGTGAACTAACTTTTAAGACCGATTAACTTAATAACTCTTTATTGAAATTTTAAGTGAGAATGCTTGCCAACCAATATCGTATACTGTCATTCAACATGAAAAATATAAATAGTAAAAGAAATTTAAAGATGATTTTCAAATACTTATTTAATGATACCACTCACTCTTAACACAATTTGTCGACTTCTATTTTTTTTATGTCCCCATATTGAATTTTTTAAATACATTAAGACAAATCGATTAATGTAAACATATCAAAATCGGCCGACGCCTTTGGTCTCTAGAACGCTACGAAGGACAAACGTACATACATAGGCTGATTTAAACACATTACCCTCCTTTGCTATTTTACGAACCCAATATCAAAGAACAACCTACAAATAACTAGATAACTTAGGTCTTTGCATATGTACATAGTTTAGTTTTAAGAAATATAGGCAATTGGCCCGTAGATACCTCATCAGAAAAAACCTATAAGTTCTATAAGCCTACGTCTATGTACGACTTTTGAGAATAACAATTTCGAATGCTATTTTATAGTAGCCCCTTCCCAGACCTGTTCGTCTGCTTGACGAAGAAGGAAACCGCCTTTCCTATAGGGACTTATTTAAATGAGTTCCACTTAAAAGTGTTTACTTTATTTATTTTTCTTTACAGCCATATCCTGCGGTTGAAATATAAGTCTGTTGCGTACTGGATTGATGTAAAATGTTGGCTACGTCCTATTCTGTGGTTTTTGTTTGTTTCGAGTTCAAAACTCTCTATCTCTCTCTTTTTTTTTTCTTTCTCTGACTGATAATTACTTCTTTTTAGCTGTGGTGGGGGTAAACACTGACGAATAATTAAAATGTTTCCCTGCAATACAAAAGTTTAACTTCTTTCGTGTTGTCTTTTTCACGCAGCCTGTTTTTTTTAATCCAACAGTTACATGACATAATATAAATATTATAGTAATTCTATACATAGTAAGGCCAAAAAATATTACACAGCTAACGAACGTAAGGTTTAAAAGGTATCTCATACATATTATTATTATCATTACGAGTATATTCGTTTGACTAGATATACGCAATAATTTCATAAGTATAATATGTGTGATATTATATTTTAAGTATTTATGTGTACTCTTTGAATGTGTTTGGGTGTGAGTGCACATACACACTCACACCCACTCATTGAAAGACACATTAAAAGACAAAGATCACATTGTATTTTGTAATTTGTAAGGATAGCGATAAATTTGGGTCACCATGATACAGTCTTTGCCTAGTTTGGAACCCATTGCTAATGTCACTTGAACCATGAAACTAGCATATCTACATCTACATCAATAAAAAAATTCACAGATACTCTTCCGTTCTTAAAATCACTTTGCTTATTAGAATACTTTCATTTTTGTAATTATCATTTCTGTATTGCATAACTTTTGTGTATGTTAAATAAAAACTAAACGTAACTATTGAGTTACGTTTACTGAAATTTGTAACAAACGTAACAATCGATGGCGATGTCACAATCATTCTTTTGTATCACTTTTTATTAACCATTGAACAATTAGTTTCGATTTGTTTCGTGTGATTTAATTCCATTGCACTATTCAATGGTTAACTGCTTTTCAAGTTATTGGTCGACAAACGATGTAACTGTAAACTATTTACTGCGCACAAACTGTTCTGTTACCACATTTATCTGACTATTTATATGAACTGTAAATGACGTACTCTTGCAATTCTGTTAGCAATTCTGAGAACACCAATTAATGCGTGATGTTAATTATACTTCATCAATAAAATTGTAGGTTTGATGAGCAGAGTGGTGAAATGAGAAATGACTTACTCTACTAGGCCTTCAGAGTGGTGAGATGAGAAATGACTTACTCTACTGGAAGAAAGATTGCAAACTTTTGAGTGTTTTAAGATGATGCAGTATGTAGATATTCTAGGGATGGTCTGGATTGGGCTGGAACTAGATGGCTGTTTCAGGGGTTAGGGTATCTTAATCTTGGTTATTGTTCAATTCGCGTGTCACAGCGGTAGGTATAGAAAATGATTTGGCTACTATCTCACCTGATGGAAAGTGATGATGCGAAGATGTGACTTGATGTGATTTGAAGATTCCCAGATAACAAAAAAAGATGAAGGTATTTAGGTACGTAAATATAAGAGGTCATGTGAAATAATGGCTAAGGACAATAGCATATCACAAGCAAGAAAAACTTAATCACGTATCGCGTGTTCCATACAAAAGTGTAACTAATGTAGAATGTATATAGTTCGTCCATCATGAAAAAAAAAATATTTTAACTTCAAACTTAATATCTGATCCTTTTCTCTTATTTGCGATTTAAGTATTTCTTTCTAGACAAAGATTCTAGGTTTACGGGGAAAATTATAAGTTTTAAATTATTTGTAAGTTTCCAAATATGCAGCATAAATGATCGTAGTATATATATTAATTGCGTATCTTCCACGCGTTCTTGAGAAAAATATATTGACAGACAGACAGACGAAGTAAAATTACTATAGGATGAATCCGACATTCTATATACCTATAATATTTTACCTTTTGTGAAAAAAAGGAGAATGTCTATTCGGTGTATTGTTTCAATGTTTGTTACCTCAAGATTCCATAATTTATAAACGGATTTTGAAAATTATTTTTGTTTGCAAAGTATTCTATCAGATTGGTACCATAGAAAATTCATCTTAATCGGTTCAGTAGTTTGGTTTTTAAATCAACGTAAGTAACTCGAAAATATGTCTTTTGCTCTCCTGTGATTTTTTGATTGTCATTGATTTGTGATTTGGTGGGTACCTACCACCATCATAATGTTATCTCCAGCGTAAGTTGTGAGATATGGACTTGTTGTTTGAAATAGTGTCTCAATGGTCACATGAAAGCAATAGTAAGTTTAAGGGGTTTGGAAATATTTCTGGTTTTTGGTTAGTAAAACGTTAAATTATACCATTTAAAATGCAGTACTCTAAAAATACATACTATTATTATATACAAACCGTGTCCCGCGTTAATTAAGTTAAAAAATAGCCTATGTGTTATTCCAGAACCTAAACTATCTACATTATAAATTTCATCGTGGTAACAAACATTCACACACAAACACAAACTTTCGCATTTATAATATTATAAAGTAGGATAGGATATATGCACTTAGTGAACCATTTGTGATACAAAGCTACAACGGACCCGCATGGGATGTTCAAATCGTTGGTCATTTGTGCGAAATGACATAGTATTTATTGCCAGGCATTTGTGGTTAACCCTAAGCCTGAGGCGTAGAATTTCTCACGAGAGCGTTTCCAGAATGTTCTAGGTTTTGTGGAAGATAATCGATTGCTTATTCAATGAGAATGAATTATTGAATTATGATAAGATATGCACCCTGGCTATTCGATAGGTCGCGGTCGATTCGAATATGCGTCTGCTGCTTTATGGATGTTCCTGGTGCAGCTAGGCTTAAAAAAAACCGACTAAACCACTTTATCTTCGGAACCCTTGATAAGATTTAATAAATATATACGTAAATTATACGTATTAAATTTTTATTTTATATATTTGGTATTGTTTTGTCCTGAAGTTCGTGAAGTCATGACTATGGGTTACGACTGAAAATCAGTGACTATGGTTAGACCTTTTTAACTATAGTCGTATGAGTCGTGTGTTCGTGACCTATATTCATGACACTCACAACATCACACTTTCTTTCTTTTACTTGTTCTATTTTCCTTTATCTATGTATACTACATATATTTTTGCGTTTTTTATTTACTTTGCTGTTTGTTTTTTAGTTTAATGTTGTGTGAGTCATAAATAAATGTAGAAAATACATTCTTTCATTTTTAATAATAAAACATAAATCGGTTCAAGCGTCTTCGAGTAAATATACATGAAAAAAGATTCCAACAAATCGAGAACCTCCTTCTTTATTGAAGTCGGTTAAAAAGACCCACAAACTCTTCATTTTGCGACGATGCTTTAAAACCAGTAGTTGCCTAGTTTCTTAAACAAGGTTTAATGGACGTTTCCGTGTCAAATCGAGGTTATTGAAATATTCATAAGTTACTAGCGATCCGCCCCGGATTCGCCCGTGTGTGATAAATGAAGAACCGCTCGATCGATTTTGTGCAAACTTCACATAAACCATCTATTAAATCGTCCGAACAAAGCCTAAGCATTTGGTTTGGATAGGTGAGCCCGTTCTTGAACGAAAAGTGGCATTGATTTATATATATATATATATATATATATAGAAGAGAAGATAGAAGATAAGATCCCGAATGCAATTGAAATGTACTAACTACAGCTGTTCCTGTTCATCAATCCAGCGGTACCTTGGCCGTTCTACTGGTGGGCGCAGACCAGTAGATACGGCTTTCCCAAATACCCATTCTTGACTCTACGAACCGCACTCACAGAATCAATTTTATTGCATATAACTGTGTTAACAAAACGGTCTTATAGATGAACAAGCCAGCGCAGTCTATGGGCTTTTATCTCCCCTATGATGTTTGGTTCACCAAAGATAAGTTCGATGAACTGGAGGCTCGCGTGTGCTTCAAACCCATAACTGCCAAGAAGTTGCGCAGAACCGAGACCAATGGCGTTCTCTTATCTCGGAGGCCAAGGCACACTTTGGGTCGCTGAGCCAGCGGAGTGAGTAAGTAAGTAACAGCTATCAGTAACAAGACATATTTTGTCAGCTTAATCTAAAACATATTACCTACGAAATAGATATGAATTATGCATGATTGTCGATGCAAGTCGCGTAAGATGATTTATTGAGTCCAAGCCTTGTTGGGAATGTTGGAATAACTTCTAAGACAGTGAATCTCAAACTTAGCGATAAGCGCTATAGTCCCGTTTAATTTTTTTAAGTTTAAAGATTGTTGAACTAATATGTAGATAAATATTTTTTATAGCTTCTAAAAGACAGGAAGATGGAGCTTGTCTGATTTTTTTTTTCATTTATTTACCATTTAAAAAGTATACAAAAATTTGATAGTATAGCTTTTAAAACCACTAAGGTTTGTAATATAATATACTATAACTAGCCATGGTAAGCCACACATGTTATGAAAGCTATGGTCAATTACGTCATAGGATTTATATTTTTTAAACCAAAATGTACTTTTTTATATCTAATTAAACCACTAGCCGTGTTCCGCGCTTCGCTCGCGTTTGTCAAGTTATTAAGTAGCCTATGGGTTAATCCTAGGTGTAAGCTATGTTCATTCCAAAATGTATGCAAATCCGTTCAGTTAAAGCGTAAAGAGGAAACAAACATACTTACACATTTATACACGAACTTTCGCATTTATAATATTAGTGCGATATATTTTCTCTTAGTAAAGATCGTTGTTGCAATTGGGCATAATTGTTTCAACAGCAAACATTTCAATAGAATTTAATTTAATATATTTTTTCTAGTGAGAATCGGTACCTTCTAGGCAAGCATGTCCCATTCTTCAGCCGCATCTTCACTTTCCATTCAGTGAGATAGCAGTCAAATGCTTGCCTATTCAGAATAAAAATAAAAAAGTTTTCAAAAGTGAAAAACAGTTAATGTATAATTTATCTCAAAAGAATTAATACAGTTTGAGAATCGATATTCTAATCTTAACTGAACCTGATTCAGTATTGTATGGAAGCTTATTATCATAGAGTCCTCTTGAAAGCTTTGTATTGGATTATACAGATGATTTGCATTTGTAATTCGTGGAACAATTGCATGAAATAATATAAAGCAATGCTTCCTTATTATTTCAAACTATAAGAGATCCCCTGTTTTGCCTGCGTTAATCACATTATATTAAATACTCAAATACTAATTTATTGATAAACATTGTTTACACGTCTTATACTAAAATTTTTACAATTGTAATTTGAGTAAGATTTGTATATATCATTAAAATAATAAAATCAAGGTCAGTACAAAAAAATATAAATTATACATCCAAGAACAACAAACAAACAAGGAAATAGGGATTTCAAGTCAAAAGGGAATATATGTCATTAGTTTCTAGGGCTTGGACCGCATAAACTATGTGCACATACCTTGCCTCGGTCAAAATCGAACTAGATTTAGTGTCGCACAAAATGATCGTTATTTTTTTGTAAATATTTGCTGCTTATGTATGCAATGCCGTTCTGTTCTGTTACAAGATAAAGAAATAGCTCAAGAACAAAACACAAATTGTATTATATCTTCGCGTATTCGATGAATCTGGTCCAGTTTTTGTTTACTTGAAGTTAGAGCGTACCTTTTCCTGACATATCTAATAACATCATCGAAAATATCACATTCTAACCGACTGTAAAAAAATTAAAGTTCTTAATTTAACTGTATTTTTCTACCGACTCCATAAAAAAGGAAGAGGTACTTAAGTCCACTGTTTTTTTTTTATTTGTGTTACCTCATAAATTCTTTCCACGTGAACCGATTTTGAAAATTTTTTTTGATTGATAAATGCTGCTTTCCAATTGGTCTCATTTAAATATTTTACAAAGTCAAGAGGTCGATGACATATTAAGTATTTTACCTAATTTTTTTGCAGTATTTTATAATTAGTACTAACTGTTTTGTAAATAATTTTATCCAAAATCCATAAACATTTTTAGCAGATTAGCTACCTAATTAAGATAACTATTATCTTCTAATTACATACTCTAAAATACATTCACGTTTGTATTAAAACATAAATTAATAGGATGTTAGGTAATACTAACGGACGTGCGCTAAATACCTTGTTAATAATCTAAACTAAACCATCTGTCATCATACGTATAAAGTTACATAATTTACCTATTTAGCTGTTATTATCAAATTGCGGTATTTTTATACGCAATACTACATAGTAATGCAATACGCATTTTTCCGTGCAGAGAGGAATCTTGAGCTTAGGTTTTGTCAGTTTTTAGTTTGTACCTATACAAGTTTTTTACACTTTATGTAACGGCTTTTACCCCTACAGACAGGTTTCATTATTTACGCGATGAGATATTTTAGGGGATAAAATTGACGCACTTTTTGACCAATAGGTACTGCAAAACGTTTGGCAGACCAAACATTTTTCAAGCTACTAAGTGCTCATGGGGCAGTGACCTCAAGGTCTACTACGTTTCACCCTTTAGTACCAAACGTTTTACATGCTTTAGAATTAAGGGCTTTTCTTATGCGATGATGTTCCAAAGTGGGAAGATACGGTATGCTCTGACATCAAGTACAAAAAATCTGGACTGATTTGTGAATGTTCTTTGATTTATTTGTTGATCTTGTTAAATTACAAGACGGTATTGTCCCTGTTTATTTACAAAAAAAAAACACGTGTGACACAAATGCAGGTCCGATTGTGTCTGAGGCAAATTGTGTGGACTACACACAATTTATACGGTGCTCGTCCTAGGTAAGTTTAAGTACGTGATATGAATGTGTTTCTTTTTAAACTACAGATTACATATTAAGATATTTATTTCCCTAAAAGAAATAATCTTCGCTTATAAGATAAATATAAGACAACTTATCACTAGAGAGTGTACGACAATTATGTATTTAACAACAAAAACAAAACAAGTATACAATTTACTATCTTAATTGCAAGAATATTAATAAGGCAAAAGGTGGGTCGATGTCAGAATCAACTAAATGATTAACTACATCATTTTTGATACCATCTATTGCGAGTTGCGGTACTAGCTGCGCCCCGCGGTTTTACCTGCGTAAGTCTCCTAGTCTTCTTCCCGTCTTTTCTTCTTTAAACAAAATAATTATCACAACAAAAAAAGAATTAGCGAAATTGTTGCATCCGTTCACGCGTGATGCGATGACCAAGGTAAATAGAGATTCATTTTTATATATATAGATATAACAGAAGTCAAAATGACAGGTCAAGTCCATAGGACACATTGAAGCAATTAGCGGGACACGAAAGCGTGAAGTCGAAAGTGACCATCCATTCTAACAGATTATTAGTTCCAGTGACATCCACCATCTTAAATGTTGGCTTTCTAATTACTTCAGAACTTAACAGTTCTTTATGATAATTTTGTGAAAATTCTTGAATAGTTTGAGCTAAGTCGTGATTGTTATATTCATGTTGTAATCATTAGAATGAAATATATGAACGCTGCAGTATGACCCCAAAAATTCCAGACCCAGTTCATGTTTAAGGTGCGTTGCAAGACAAATATTGTTAGAGGCGTATATACTCGTAACTGCCTATAAATGTAATTTTAAAATTATGAGTCCCGCGTGGCACAGCTTTGCGGCTCACACTGAGATTTTCGGTTTTAATTTGATAAAATAATTTATTAGTCCATGTACCATCTCGTAGTTTATCCTGAGATTTCAGATATTGAGGAGACTTTTTAATTTATGTATATATAGACCTTACTAATCCCAGACAAGAGCTAGGATGTTTCAAGTTAAAGCATATTCTTACATAGTAGTTCGGAAAATAACACTTAACCTAGGCAATAACATAAATCCACAATCCAGTGGGCGCAGTGGACAGGTCTCCGCCCTCTGCACCGTGCTCCTGGGTTCGATTCCCGGCAGGAGCATAAATTCTTTCCCAAGGGATATTTGTGCTTCTGGTTCTGGGTGTATTTGTGTGTGTGATATGTAAATGTTTCCGGCACCCAGAATCAAGTCTTTGAACTTAGTGTGGGGCTGTGAGTGTGAATGCATTTGTTTGTTTGTTATTACATAATCCATTCACTAAATAAATGTACCGTAATGTAAATTGCAACGATTCCAAAACAATAACTGCAAAAATAATTCAAGTCACGCTACTAACTTGTTTTATCTCACGAACTTCGACCTCGATCCCCAAAAGCGGCACAACCGCATAATCGCTGAAAAACAAATCGAAAACGGCAAAAACTACGTCTCGCCATACCTAATTGAGGCAAGTCGAATTATCAGAAATTTGGTCGTTTTTACAGATTAGATAATAGTTTGTATACAATTTTTGCTGCAAATGTGACTCGAACCCGACGTGACTTTCGCAACTGTTGACATTATAGTTTTCGTGTCTAGCCAAAAGTTTATTGCCTGACCTCGTGTTTTAGACCCCGCCTAGGGGTGTCTATGAATGGTTCTCTTAGTCGCCAAGTTTATTGTGTACGAACTGAATTGTCCGTTGGCTTAGTTAGGTGAGCGTTCGCCTTCTAAGCAGGGGGTATCGGGTTCGATTCCAGGAAACAAAGTTTTCTCCCTAAATAAAATTTGTGTTTCTAGTTTGTGATATGAATGTTCTCGATACCCACGACACAAGTCATCGAATTTAATGTGGGGCTGTGAGTGTAAAAGTGTTTATACACAGAGAGTAGTTAAATAACAGCTATGTGTAGCCTAGTGGAACCAAATTTCCAAATAGCATCAATAACTCTGATGACATAATTAACTTTCAGATTACATTTAAATCCTTATCTATGTATGTGTACGCTTTCACACATTCTCGCCCGGAAACACAGTTTTCCCTTGGGCAGAAAACTTGTGTTCCCACCGGAATTCGAACCCTATATCCGCTGTTTAGAAGGCAGACGTGCAGCCAGTAATTGAGTTAATTTTTTACATTTCCTGATCCCGATGAAAAGCATCATAATTGTTACTATTATCTTTATTTTTTTATATTGTTTAAAGATGGTAACCCTATTTTGCGACACCGTTGTTGCGTTCTTGATATTTTTTGTCCGAAACGAAATCGAATTGCAAATGGGCTCCGATTGAAATAAGACTTTTTATTTCACTTTCATCGGGTTACTGACCGAGTCAAAGGCTCAAAGGCATTGTTTATAGTGACATCGGGAAAAGTGATTCTGTTTTACTGAACCTGTTACATGTTCAAATGGAATCACTTTCGAGAACTATAAAATAGGCACAATTGCTTGCAACTTACACGAGTTCACTACTCTACGTTGCTTGAGCTTTTGCCTCTCTTTTATCTTATTCTTTATCTTTTATCTACTCTCCGAATTCCCATTATAGATAGTATTATACTTATTACTGACTTCAAAAAAAGGAGGCTCAAAAGGAGGCTCCCAATTCAGCTGTATTTTCATTGTGTGTACTTATTTAACTTCTTTCTAGGTGCACCGATTTTTATAATTATTTATTTATTTTAAAACTGGTGCTTCCCACTTAAATTTGATCAAGGTTTCTGAAGATAAAGCGGTAAAGTCAGTTATTTAAGCTTTGCTTGCGTTAAGATTATCTCTTATGTACTCTCCGAATTGTGATTATAGATAAGATAATTTTTTTATTAATGTTCATTTAAAAATTAAAAATATTCATACTAGATATAAATACGGTAAACTATATTTTTTTTTGGCTTCACAATTGTGGTCATTTAGCCAGTCAAGTAATAAATATATTACATATCCTAGTCACAAATCACAGTCAAAGTTAATTAAAGAATCATAGTCCAGTCATGCCCTAATAAAGTGGTAGAAATTTTAAAAGAACTTCAATTCGAGTTTTGGAGCGAAAGCGATAATCACATTTTTTAACTTTGTATATATGTTTTGCCTACACTCATGCACGTTTATTAAGTAATAATGGTTACAGATCCACCAAATTAACACTCGAAGAATCACAAGATTTGAAAAATAGTACAAAATCAACAATAAAATAAATTGGTATAATAAATATTGTGAAGGCACATAGTTTGGCAGATAATAATATGAAATATCTTATCTAGATTTTTATGTTAAGTATATCTGATTTTGTACACCCGAAATGGATACACTGTATCCTGTATACTGCCCTATGTATAAATATTTAACCAACTAATATACATAGTTACTGCAATAAATATTATTCTAATCTATTCTATTCTAATGCCATTTTTTCACTTTCGCGTCAAAAAATCCAACTCGGTGAACTTAATACCGCGCCACCTATTGAAAATAATCCGCAGTGACAAGTCCCATTCAAATTTCTAATTTCGATATTTTGATTGAGGCTTTTAACTTTTATACGAATGAATAAAAGGTATAGTTTTCAACCGACTTCAAGTAAGGAGGATCTCGATTCGACTGTACGTTTTTTTTGTATGTTTGTTACGCGATGTTTCCACCAATTATGAATTGATTTTGATGATTTTTTTGTTTGGTAGATTAGAGGTGGTACCATATAAATTTTATCGAAATAGATCCAGCCAAAACTAAACAATAAGCGGTAAAGTCGGTTATTTTAAGCTTTGCTTGCGTTTAAATATGATATCACTGTTTCGAGGAGCACGGTTAACAGTGCTATATTTTGGTCATCCATGGTTCTATTAGAAAAGTCCAACTTTGATGAGTTGTTTATATGTTACTCAAAGTTCAGGCGCAGAATAAATAGCAGTAAAACGTTGAGGCACTATTTTTATACATGAATACGCCAAATATTTAAACATTTTTGTGAAATTCAGCGCAGTTAATAAAACTGCCCCAAAAATCTAAAAACGAGAGATTTATACAAACGAATATATATAGTTTGGATAGATCACTATCTCAACGCCATTTTTATTAAAATTAATCACTTCTAAATAAGATTTGCATAAAAGAGAACGTTGTGACAGTTATGAGCTAATAAAAGGTACCTAGTTTTATCGTCACTGGCTCCAAATGGGCACGGCTGCAACCACTTACGGTTTCATTAGAAAAAGATCCTAATCTAGCGCTATTATCGTTGGAATACGAAAATGGCTATCGCATCTAAAGCGGAGAAATCGAAAGTTGGGCGACAAAACAATTTATTTTTGAAGGTATACAATTTATATTATGTAAAGACGGTTGTTTGTGTTATCAAATGTTAAGCTATTAAACTTTATATATCGAGCAACAAAGGCTTTTTCGACCAATGGAGCCGCAATGCTATAAGTTTGCACGAATTTAGAGGTCGTTTTATAGTAAATACATACAAATAAATATAAGGTTGTTAAAATGAGGTAAACGTGATAAAATTCCAAATGTAATAATGTCAGATGTGCATGCATACGTAAAATTATTGTTTTTATATAATTTTATTAATTTTAAGTTACCATATTCACGATTGTATGTACCCATAATATTTTATTCTATTATAAATACTTTAATTCTATAACTTATTAAACACAAACATTACAATATTTGACAAAATTTACACTGATTACATTAAACACAAAAATTGTATTTAACAAACAAAACTTAATCTATCAAACTTATGCCCGTTGATATCAAAATGATTTACTATTTTAAAAAGGTTAGAGTTTTCTTACAGTTTACGATCAGGTTTTAAAGAGCTTTTAGAATCTTCATTCAATCGAGTTATAACTCGAAGCTCTTTGGTATCGCCTTGTGTGTGAGCTCTTCAACACATATGCAGTAAAATTTATATTTGAATATGTCTTTGATACCAAAAGTCATAAAAAACGATTATACTAATGGCTCTGTGAGTTGAAGACCTCGCGTATTTTTCGAAATAGCTGAAATATGACTTTATAAGTTTTCAACCCCCCTATCTCCGCCATCTTAAAAAAAATCCAAAAACTGAATCGACAGAAAAATCTTTATAATTATCGAACCTGCGCTCACAAAATTTCACAAGAATCGGTTGAGAAATGCGACCTGTAGAGGAGAACAAACGGAAATCCGGACATACGAAAGCAATTTTGCCCAAGCTGTAACGAAGAAGCTTCGCTCGCGTATCCTACTTGCTTGGTCAATAATTCCAAGAAATACATTTTGTGCTTTATAAAATTGTTTAATAAGTACTGTTTGTGTTTTTTTATTAATAGAATTTTACAAATCTCTATGCAAAGAAACTGTCATCATTATAGCCCGATGCTGAAAGATGGAGAGTATTTAATAGAAAAACATACGATCTTTATAAAACCATATAAAAACGTATATCTTATGCCTTTAATGGAACATTTATTATTCAGCTATAAATACCAGGAAACCAACGGCAAAGCTATAAAAGTCTAAGCAATTAGAATAGCAATATCAACTGTACGTGTGAACTTAACGGTGTTTTGTTAGAGGGCTATCATTAATTCTCTCACTTGTATTAAGCAAACGATTCTACAAGTCTTGAATAATTCCAATAGTTGGTATTAAATACTTTAGAATATTGATTAAGAATTGGACTGGGCTAAGTACGATGCACGGTTTTGGAAGCATGATCAAAATAGTATAACGAATTCTGTATTTACATAACGAAATAGGTATTATCTCTGTAATCACACAATATCATAAAATAAATGTAGTACAAGTAAAAACATTTCTATATAAATATATCCTAATATAACAAATATATATGGGAATTTTTTGCTACTATTTACAATTTAGTACATTCAGGATTAATCAAAATACAGATTTAGCTAAACTACTTACCTAATACAAAAACCCTAATGTAACACACTAATATTATAAATCTGAAAGTTTGTGTGTAAATATGTATGTTTTTTTTCTCTTCACGCTGTAACGACTGAACGAATTTGGATGAAATTTGAAACGTACGTAGCTTATACCTAGAATAAGCACATAGGCTACTTTTTAACTTAATTAAAGCGGGTGAAGCCACGTGGCACGGCTAGTATATAATAAAGGACTTTTTCTCCCAGTACTAACACGAAATTTTAAATGGACATATCTTATATCATAGGTCAGATACACTAGTTATATATACATTATCATCATAGTGAATGACGGCGTATGGAACATCTAGTCACGAACATATGGCCACTTATTCGTTCACAGCCATACTGTAAAGAACAGTCAAGTTTATATTTATGCCTAGATTCAAACGAGACCTAGAGTTCAATCGTGTCGTTAGAGACGAATATATGGATATTACGATTAACATACATTTGAAAAGGGCATCAATACAACGAACGTAAATAATATCGCTGGACATTTTTAGAATGGATTTCATCTTCGAATTCCATTCATACTACTTACGCGCACTTTTTTAACAGACTCCAAAACTGAGAGGAGACAATTCTTCGAAATGTTTTCTTTTATGTATGTAACCTAAGAACTCCATCATTTATAAACCGATTTGGAAAAAATATATTTTGTTTGAAAGGGGTATATGCTCTAGTTGGTAAATTTGATCAAGACAAGAGTTTCGGAGATATTTGCGATTGAAGTCAGTTATTACTTTATTAAACTTATATTATTACGCTATTTAGGCCTGATAGAAAGAGATAACGCTCCCGATGATACCTATTTACTATCTAGAGTAAATAGGTATCTTCGGAAGATGGAGAGGATATATTAGATACCTAATCTTTGGCCGCATCATTTCTTCATCGGTTCTTAAGTCTATTAAGGAGCAGCGAGTTCCATTCCTTCAACGTACGGATGGTAAACATAGAAGCGAAACGCTTTGATCGAACTGGAGGTGTGTCAATCATTATGGATGACGTTTGATAGTTCATCATGTAAGATGGTAAAAGGGTTATTGGGGAATTAGTTCGTGTAATTGTTATGCTACTCTCCAAAATATAAACGACTGGCTGACCTGCCCGGCGCCCGGGAATAATAAAACACACAATTATGCTTTCACACTCCCAGCCCCCACACTTTTAATGACTTGTGTCGAGAGATCATCAACATTCACATTACACACACACAACATGAACACCAATCCAGAACCAGAAACACAAATTTCCAGTGGGAAGAAAACTTGTGTTCCCACCGGGAATCGATCCCGGTGAAGGTAAGAAAAAAATTTTCAGAATCGGATCAGTAGTTTCAGAGGTTACCTTTTACAAACAAACGTAACTTCTGTATAATATTAGTATAGATCATAATATTATTATATATATAATATGATTGCCTTGCCACCTTACAAGTTTTCTCCCCAAGGATCATTTGTGTTTCTAGTTCTGGTTGTGTTTGTGGCACCCACGACACAAGACATCGAACTTAATGTGGGGTTGTGAGTGTGAAAGCGTTTATTTATATACGTCGGTGACGAAGACTGCAATTAGCCCCCTCCCGCACCGCTCCACTTCCGCAGGAATCAACTTAGTTATGCGCAAACTCTATAGTTGCTTTACTCTCGATTTATGAAGCTTATTTGTTGTTGATGGAAACCGGTGGCCGGAGTTATTACAGCTTCAAACTAGTTATTTATTATTAATGACCTGCAGGCATAAATGCTTGAGAAGCTAAACAGATTAACTTGAGATGGGACTTCCGCACAACGTAGTACATTTATTACGATATCGACATGCAGCTATTGTAGAGGTAATCTTGGAGATAGCTTGTGGTCGATCGTAATCTATGATAGATGGTGATTTGCATCGTATTTTGTAAGATTAATCGCTTCATTTTCTGATGTTAATGTAGCTATGAAAAGATTTTCAGCCTTCATCTATGAGACGTCTAAGGGGTACGCAGTTTATCTTTGATTTTGATATTGATATCAGAGGTTAATTCCTTTTTAGAACTTCATTTATAAAAATAATAGTGATATTTGAAAATAATTATCGTCGAGAGCCAGTGAATTAATGAATAAATCAAATAACAATATAATAACAATAATTAAACACACGTAAAGCTCGCAACGAAAGAAGTTATGAGGTAACACACATAAAAAAAAATAACCGGCTTAAACAGCTGGACCAATTTGGATAAATTTGGTATGGAGGTAGCTGACACAGCGGGTTCGGGATTTACGCGGGTAAAACCGCGGGGTGCAGCTAGTGTGTATTATAAAACAGTCATGACGTATGAACCGAAACACATTTAATCAATTTTAAATGCTTATTTGTTATAACAACGACCCTTGATAATTGAAACATAGATACGAAAATGCCTTAACCAAGTAAGTTCTCCAACCAAAGACTAAAACCTTCAAAGATCTCTTAGACTGTATTCCCGCAACAACAACCAGTTGAGGCGTGCTGGTTCAGAATGGCACTATTTCTGCGTCATGTCGTGACGCTGCTGGTCCGATAACGGAGCAATAAAGACCTTGACTAGCTTTGTTGAACCCTTGAAGACCTGTCTGTGTGCTTTAGAAACTGTTGTCTGGGAAAGGTTACGGCGAAAGGATTCTAGTTGTTGGGAGTCGGATTACTCCTATTCCGATTTCTTACATTAAGCTAGGTCATAATGACCTAGAGGTCCTGGACAACGAGTAATGAACGTAGAAGACAAAATATGACCATGATTCTTTAGATAGCAATTATATATATATAAACTGAAATGTCTATCATGTTTAAGCTTTTTTGTAATTAATGATTGTAGCGTATGAAATTAATTTAAATGTTACATCCTTATTATGCTTGTGACCACATAACCTTCGAAACAAATTCTATTCATTAGAAATTTCTACGAAACAATCAATTATCGTCAGATGAATAAAAAACTACTAATCAGATCTTGATCAAATTTAAATGGGACCAATGGGAATAAAAAAAAACGTCAATATCGGTGCACGTGGAAAGAAGTTATGAGGTAACACACATAAAAAATAAACAGTCGAATTGAGTCCCTCCTCTTTTTTTGTGAAGTCGGTGAAATAAAGTTTGATAGTACTAAATATTGGTACAGTAAAATAAACGCTAGCAAATTAAAAAAAAATACAACCCCACCGCTTCATCTTCGGAACCCTTGGACATCTCGGAATCAGATTAAATGAATTAAATACGCATTATTGAAGATAACTAAAAAACCACTGGTCAGATCTTGATCTAATTTAAATGGGACCACATGGAAAACACAAAATTTAAAAACAACATAGAATGAATTGAGAACGTCCACCTTTTTTTGAAGTTGGTTAAAAAGGAAATCCATACAAATGAAGTGGAAAAAAAGTTGGACATAATTTCACCTATAGATATCATCCATACTGGGTCCTTCTTAGATTCTTTGACAGCGCAATCCATTCACATGTATAAATCATGACCTTACCAATATATCAAATTATCGACATATGAAATCTCCAGGACACCAGAAGGCATAATGAGCTTGGTAATAAGAAGTCACCGCATAAATAACTTTCCCAAAGGTCAGCAAGATTTACTGGAAGCTGGTTGCGTGTCACTTTCCCATATCTGCGTACGTTGCAATTTATGTATGTTTTGCTTTAAATCTAATATATGCAGCTATGTTAACAAGACAATTGCTCGGAAATTTCCTCGTTTGTATTCTATGGTTTCTGCCTAGTTTCCAAATGTCAATACAGGTATTACTCGTACAGGTCGACCATAGACGTGGGAGATTCACATTTCTCCTGTAATCACGTTCAGCCAACGCGAAGTTTCTCGCTAGCCAAACAATTTTATGGATTATGATAAATTCAAATTAGAGTTGCTTTTCGCTTTGTAGGTTCGTTTCATTAAAGTAAACGATGTGAATGACATGACGATGGGGCTTTTTATAAATTGATGGATTGCTTTCTATAAAGACAAAATCTGTACAGATTTTACCCAACTGACTTCGTGTCGCTGTGTAATGCGTACTTACTATGTTTATAAATGTTTTTACCTTTTTTAAGAGCTTAGTTGAGGTTTGTCAATCTTAAGTCTTAGAATGGTATGAGCATGATACTTAGGTTCCGAGTCATTTCGAAGTGACATCGCATTGGATTTTCGCTTCTAAATGCATTCAGTTTGTTAGAACCAAATCTCAAAATGCTTGATATAATATAAATTGCTGATCACATCTTATTCTCGAAATGTTTAAATTCAATAATATACGACGCGCCGTATCAAAACAAAATGTTGTCCAATTGTCTACTCGATATGGGCGAAATATAAAATAGCTTCATTTTGCTATTAGTATCTTCGCTCAAGTTTAGAATAAAACGTGCTTTAGTGACAACTATTAAACGGAAAATACATCAATCTAAAACTTAGATTAAGTTTTTGTCGATTATTGCTTAATTTTAGTGCATCTCAGTCAATACCAGCTTTCACAATCGCCGCCCTACACTAAGTTCAATGACTTGTGTCGTAGGTGCCGGAAAAATTCACATCACACACACAACCGGAATCAGAAACACAAATTTCCCTTAGGGACAAAACTTGTGATCCCGCCGGAAACCCAACCCCCTTAAGAACTTCGTAGATAACTCTTAGAAGGCGAACGTATACCCAACCAGGGCAACGTGTAGCAATGTATTTAATTTTAGAGTTAATTCAAATTAAGAATAGAGCCTGATAGAACTTAAAAATTTACGGTTCCAGTAGATTTGATTTATACAGTATCATAATTTTAGTTATGATACTGTATAAATCAAATCTGCTGGCACCGTCAATTTTTTAAGTTCCATCTGGCTCTATTCTTAATTTGAATTAATTCTAAAATTAAATCGAATAATTTTCCATCAAACAACCTCATTGACAAGTGAATGGAACATGCGTTAACAGCAAAAAGTGAGGGGCCTGGGTCGCCAGTTTTACAGGTCTTGCGCATATTTTACTTTTTAAACCAGTCGAACTGTCGTTGATAAAAATTACGCAATACTGTACTTATTTGGTGCACGATAGCATAGTTTGTGCGTTTGTGTTTCCGATTCGCAATATATTTTCACAAATGGTGAATAAATTTTGCCTTCTACGCTGCGGATGCCCTTTCGAAAAATAATAAGTATCTCCTTTTTCTTTTATTTGTGGGTGGGAAAATGCCTTCCACTTCTTTTCCTTCCCAGGGGTGAAGGGTGTGGGGTTCGAACCAACTAAAACCCTCCTTGAGTAGTCCCTCGCCGAGGTGGGGCAAGATAGGGTCGCGCTAGCAGTCACTATCTGGCCCCGGCGGTAGGCCTGGATGCAAACCGAGCCACTGCGCCATGGAGTAATTAGATAATCATAATTACTACATTAGATTTACGCGATATACGAGCAGTTTATATAGGCTATCTATACCTACATATATCCACCATCATTACGAACAGTCGGATAAAAAGACACCGCTTTCGCTCGTCAATGCACGTAGTTACCTATAGTCATAAAACTCAATACATTGCTGCAATTGCAGAAAAACGCAACAAACAACTTAAGGACAAGAGAATGGTTCTATAAAATCCCTTTCAAAGGAAATGTCAATTGAATTGTGAAATTCGATAAAGGTGGTCTTACATTTTTGTACCAACCTGCAATATATCAACTGATAAGACATTCCGCTCGAGCCAGTTAATCATAAATTGTATAATTGACGTTCAAATGATACAAAATGTAAAGCCTGTTTGTCGCTGATAGCTTGAGAACTCTACAAATAGTTGTTACGAGAAACTTATGAAAATTTAATGTATTTTGACAAGAACAGTAAATAAGCCTCTCGCTTTATTGCAAAGGCCGGGCTTCGCGACTTCACCTGCGATCATAGTGAAGATCTAGCCTGTTTAGCATCCTCGATCATTTTACCGCATACCATCAGGTGGGAAAACGCTAGCCTATCAGAAAATGGAGCATGAGAGATACATTTAATTTCATTTCATTTAATCATTTTGCACAAATCAAAGTACAGGGAATGGCCTTATGCCAAATAGCATTCTCTACCAGCCATCCTAGCCGTGAAAGGAAAGCGGTGGTTTGCGGCAGAAACAAAATAACCGAATTTATTGTAAATAATTTAGGATATATAATATACTAGCCGTGCCCCGCGGCTTCGCCCGCTATTATCAAGTTTAAAAGTAGCCTATGTGTTAATCCTAGTTATAATCTATGTACATTCAAAATTTCATCCAAATCCGTTCAGACGTTAAAGCGTAAAGAGGGAACAAACATACTTACACATTTACACACAAACTTTCGGATTTATAATATTAGTAGGCTAAATACATACATGTCTATTCTACATTATACGTCGTACAAAATCCCTTTCAGCCATTGCAATGTGCAGAGAGGACACACAGCGATAGTATGAAATTGTGATGATAGTTTTAGTGTCTCTATCTCTCTCACTGTCTTCGTTGTTTTTTTTTAATTAACATAATTATTATAATGAACCGTGGTGATGGCAGTTTCTATTCTATATAATTATTTTTGTGTATAACATTAGTTTACTTTGTTATCTCGAGATTGGTTGGTTCACAATAATTGCTGCAAAATTCTTTGCTTTCCGTGTTAGGCTATAATTTATTATAATTATTAGCGATTTGCCACTCTCTCTGCTTTTATATGTGATATAATGTGGCTAACGTGTTAAGCTTGATATCTTGCTTTAAAAAAAGTGCTTTTCCGGAATTGTTACATCCTATCATTTGATTTCATGGCACTAACGCTTATAATGTTACTTATATCGGGTTTTAAATAAATCTTTTAGTAAATAAGAGTAGCATGAAAGACCTGACCATCTCATCCGTGGTGACACAAACATTTTAATTGCAGGTAAATAAATTGGTATTAGAATGTATCGCTGTAAGAACACTAAATCAACTGATACTAATACATTTTATGCTTCATGAACGAGTTCTAAAGCGAAACCACGGCTTACGTTTGCTTAAAGCATTTCTATACCATTAATGAGATCCAGTGGTCATTATTCACTGTGTAATTAACTTCTGTTAATCCCCATCGTGTGATCTTTACGAGCGCCCCGAGGGTTGTATATCATAAAGGTTTAATAGAATCGTGTACTTGCTTCTCGTAAATCTGCTGATTTCCTATCGCCGTAGCATTGAACTGAGAAAATAAGACTCTGGTAGAACGAAAGTCGTAAATTTAGGAAGGACAAATAACGCCCCATAGTACTTTATTAAGGAAAGGATTAATTCATCGGTTGAAGCAGGGTCTAGGTAGCTCAGCTGTTAGAGCAATAGAGCATAACATATTTTGACCGCCGTTGGTTTATATGGTCCTAAATGACAATGGCTAGTGTTATAGAAAAGTATCTATTAGTTAGGAAATGGTCGTGGTGAAATGTGAAATAAAGAGCAAACTGTGTCCTGCGGCTTCTCTACGATTTTTTAAACAAGACAAAAAACCTCTATTACCTCCATAATTTGGCTTTGGCTCGTTTTTTTAGGCCTTTGACAAGTAAGCGACGTAATGGCAAACCATTACGACTCTCACTTGTCTAGCGTATTCAAAAAAATAGTATTCAGTTTATTTCGGTTATAAAAATCCAGAAAAGTTCAGAAAAGACTTAAACATTGGTATGCAAATTATTAAAATAATTATTCTATTACTTTATTATTTGCATTTTAAGGATTATTGAAACTAATTATGATTGCCCGCTTAATAATTAAACGCAAGCAAAGCTTAAAAAAACACTTCATCGCTTTATCTTCGGAACCTTGATCAGATTAAATGTATTTATTTAACACGCATTATTGACGATAACTCAAAAACTACTGATCAAAACTTGATCAAATTTAAATGGGACCAATGGGAAAGCAAAAGCTTTCAAACAAAAGAAAAATCAAAGTCGGCTCACGTAGAAAGATGTTATGAGGTAACACACATAAAAAATACAGTCGAATTGGGTACCTCCTCCTTTTTTGTGAAGTCGTTAGAAAATAGAAACAATGCAGCTCGCGAATAGACAGAGTCCTCTGTCATCGTCATACTGGGTCTAATAGCGTATTAGGCAATATCAAAGATAATATTTAGTCTTTGGGCAATATCGACACGTCACTTTGTCTCTGCCAAGACAATGCCTTTCAAGACAATACAGCCGTATACAAACAAACCTAACACAGTTATGAATAGCTATCAATGATAAAAATAGCAATAAAATGAGTATCACTAGTGTAAATCTTGTCGTTGGAATGCGAAACCTTGCATTATTGTGTCAAGTGCTGTGGTGTATTGTAGTTGGTAACGTTGGAAAGGTCACGTGTCACCTGTTGGTAATAACGGGGTGAGTACGATTTGTAATGTAGAGTACGGTAGAATGGAATGCTTGCCAACACGCCTTTAAATTAAAACAAATTGTTTGCATAAAAGGAAAGTGCACAGTTTACAGTTTATGTAGTTCTGATTTGAGATTTGATTATTAATAATGGACCGCTAATGAGGGTATTACTTCAAAGCAAATGTTTTCTATTGACACAAAGCGATATGTGCAGTACCTTTATATTATTTCCGACGAAAAAGAGTGTTATAAGCAGTAGTTAGACTGTTGTGATTTGATTAAGTGTGTTTTTAAGCAGCTTTGTTTCGTGAAAATCTAAGCAGCCGCTTAAACTGACCACTTGTATTAGTAACGTTCAATATTATTTAAATTTACAAGGCAGATCTAAAAATATTCCTCTAAATTATATTAAACCTTACTTAAAAGCCAATATTTCAGATAACTTTTTTTCCCATCCATAACTTTAAATTCTACAGAAAGATGGTTGTACATTTTAACAACATTTATGTTATTATAAGGATTGTTATAAAACAGGCTATTATTTATTTGAAAAATAAATATAATATATTTATATATATTTCGAAAGTATCGACATGTTAAAAACATATACAACCCGAACAAATCCCAATATCAGTTCACTGAACACATGAAGCAACTAAACCTGTAACACGTTCCATACATAAATACATTCTTTTCATACATAAATGAATTCAATACGTCCATGCATAATGAAACCAAGTGTTTGTTCAACCTGTTCATGTTTGCTTGACCGAATTTCGTTTTGAGTCACTCCCATCGCCCACGCTTGAGTAGCGAAAGGCGATAGTACTGAGAAATGTATTATTTTGTGACTCAAGCAGATTTAAGAATAGCTGCGCCTCGCGGTTTTACCCGGGTAAAACCCGGACCTACGGGAATTTCCGGATAAAAGTAGCCTATGTGCTAATTCAGGTTGTCAGCTACCTCCATACCAAAAGTGTGATTTTATAGTACCTACTCGTATATTCGTTCTTGGTCTGAAAACCACAGCATTCGTCGAACGCTGCTAAGTGTTTAAAACATCAGAAAGTAATGTAAATGTTCGAATTAGGAATTACATAATTTATTAATTCCCCCATGCCCGTTTTACCATCTAACTACAAAACAAACTATCAAACGTCATTTATTTATGGTTGACATACCTCCATTTCGCTCGAACACTTCACTAGAGCTCATTGTCCTTGACCTTGATTTTTTTGTTATTTGGAAAACAAACAGTGATACATATCTATAGATATAAGTTAACAAGTTTTCGCATATTGAGGTAAACAGCATTTTTTCTTCAAGTTAAAAGTAAAAAGGTATCTTATAGGCAAGCATACTACATCTTTAGCCGCATCATCACATTTCGAAATATATGCTTGCTTTCAAACATAAAAAAGGCCTTAAAAAACCAGCTCAAATGTTTTGGCTCAGTTAACAACTCACATATCAAACTTTATAATGGATTATCAGAATTGATCAGATAGTACCAAATCCATTATGCACTTTCTACATCCCAGAAACAATAGCAGAGCAGAAGTTCGAGTCGGTCAGCCAAACAATTCAACAACGGCGATCGGCAAATCTAATGAAATGTAAGATTCACTGTAATAATGCAATTGAACACTGCTCAAACCCTTCATTGTTATTGAAGGAAGCGGTTTGAGTACCTACTTAACCGCAAGTTGAGGTTACGGTGTCATCGACACAGACTGAAGGAATAACTGCAACATATTTCTACGTAATCTTTTTTATGCTTGAAAGAAAGAACACCAGTAAGTAGCGTGGGAGTAGCGCTTCTATCCCTGTCACATACATCGATGTATCATTACATGAATTCTGGGCAACGGCAAACTAAAATAATACAATCGACAACCCCGCCTCGTAAAAATTTCACAAGCTGAAGACAAGGCGACCGCGACGCCGACGTCAGTAGAAGCTGCGTACAGTGATATAGTTGCTAGCAAAAGTAAGCTGTGTACCTATAAAGATTAGACATAAATTAACATGTTTTGGTTTGCTTATACTTGTATCCTCGTTTGTATAGATTAATCGGTATACTTATTTATAAGTTTGTAACCCGAGGTCCATTTGTTTGTAGGCATCGATATATGAAACAATACAACCACTTACAATAATACGGATTACTTTAGCTGCAACATCCTTGTTTGTAGGTCGATAGTGAAATAAAGTGTCATGTCTCATAATTTGCCAAGTAATTACACTTATTGACATTAGGGCAAAAAAAAGAACCGCTTTAGAGGAATTTACAAAAGTCCTTTCACTTCGTAAGTAAGTATACTAGTAGTTAATTTTTAATTGTTTGAAATAAAATTATTACGCAACTTATTTGTAGAGAAGAATCAAAAGACAATTATATTTCCATTATAGAAACTTATGGAACGGACTGCTTAAATTTATCAAAAAAATACGAAATAAATAAACAACCGTGATATTCGATGACTTGTATCGTGAGTGCTGGAAACATCACACACACAATCACAACCAGAACCAGAAACACAAATTATCCTTGGGGAGAAAACTAGTGTTCCCGTCGGGAATCGAACCCGATATTTAATGCTTAGCAGGCGAACCCACCCATTTAAGCCAACGGGCAGTTCTAAATTAGTGACTGACAATCTTTATTTATTTAAATAAATTGACGTTTGTTAGTCTTACATAAACTAGAGAACGTCTTAACCGATTTGACTAATTTTGGTTTCGAAATATCTTTACAAGCCCAAGGAAGGTTTAAAAGGTGAGAAAACATAAAGAAATTGCAAGGAAAGTAGTAAAAACAACCATATTATTTTCTCTTACAAACTGTTCGTACCTGTCAAAGATTAGACACAAAATTAAATTTCTTGACCACAGACAAGTGTAAATATTTAATGTGAAGTACGCGGAAGCTTTTTTACCATGCCAAGGAGAATACCTTTAAAGCTTTCTTCCGAATTAGACTACAGGCCAATTGCCTATATTTCCTAAAACTAAACTAAAACTATATACAGCAAAGGCCTAAGTCACCTTCCGAATTTGTTTTATTTATATAGATAAGTTCAGAGAACTTTTATTGACGGTACAAAGTTAACCGGGTAGCTAAGCTAGTAGAATATATTTTGGTTTAGTGTGTCGGCAGTCAACTTTTCGCGCGTCAGAGTAACATCTGTGTTTGAAATTCTTTTGATCTACCATTTCAATATAAATCGATTTGGTCATCGTCATTTGTTCATCATTCTCAGTATGGAAGTCCATATACAGAGAAGTAGGTAAATTGGTGGTTACGTAATGATATGAAAGAAGCTTGGAATGATTCAATAAAAGTGAATTCGATACTCACTTGAATGATGGCTCACAAATAAGAATATTTCTGTCAACTTAAAATCGACAAAACTCCAAAAATATATTATTCATTTGTGGGTAATCTCTACATAGTATATATATATAACAAAGTCGCCGTCCGCGTCTGTCTGTCTGTTTATCCTTTACCTCATCCTTAACCATGTAACGCATTTTGGTGCTGTTTTCACCATTAGATAGATAATTTATTTGAAATGTTCACGTAAGGTTTTCATATATAATAAAACCTTATTAAGTTTATATGTAAGTAAAAAAACAATGTGTTGCAACCAAGTCTCCGAAACATAAATGTACATGGCTTATGTAAGCTAAACCTTAAGGCTTAACCTTAAGAGATAAACAGAAATGATATAATTGTAGTTCTTGTGAAATCCTATAGAAAACTCTGCGATCGTATATTTCTATCTGTTACTGTCTCGGTACTCACAGTGAGCAATTCTTTAATTTTTGTCTAAATAACACCCGTGCGAAGCCGGGGCGCTAGATCAAATATAAATAGATCACCACAAATATAGGCTGCAGGTGAATTCACCAAACCTGTCATCTCATCATCATATTTATATCTCATTTACATCAGATCATCATCTTCACATCATACCGTTTTCTCCACAAAGTGGTGTCGGTACAACACTTACTCTTCCTAAAGGAATAGTAAGATGAAGAAATAGCATAAATTATACACCATGCACATAATAAAAAGTTTTTATTATAAGCTGCCTCATGTCATCCTTGGAAATGTACGTTTTGAGTTTCATATTTTATTACCTTCTTTAAAATACGGAAATTGTATGAATTCACAATAAAAAGGCATAAAACTGAATAATGATTGAAAGTGTTTAATAACAACAAAAATAAGTTTTTACAACTATATTTCAAGGTTAGTTATAATTATCGTGTTTAATGTTATAAACTGTTAAACACGTTAGCACGTTGTAAAACTATCAACTCAAATAATAATTACATGATTGGTGCCGTAAATAAAAAATATGACTAATCGATTTGCTTTTGACAGCAAACGTAATTGAAGTGAGCACGCTTCTATCGTAGTAAGTGTAAAGTTGGTAAAGATTTGTGAAAAGTTTTAGAGTAAAGAAATGTATATTTAAATTTTTAAACTGACGTAGAAAATAATAAAAAAATAACTCGCTATCTAAACTATAACGATTCCTACGATGAAAGTTTAAAGTCTCACTTTTTCAAAACATAATAAAATGGTGTATATAAAATTTACAGGTAACCTTAAATCGATAGAACTGGTTAGCTACACTTAATAACATAGTTTTTTTTTTATAAAACATGCTGTTATCAATATATTATATAGAACTTAATTAAATAGTTTTATTGTAACTGATTTTTTTAAAAAGAAATGCAGCTTCTTACCATCGTAGTAAAGAAATTTTATTGAAACTTTTTTAAATCGATCAGAGATTATTTTTCTTTGATTCCTTTAAATGTGAATTTCTAAATGTTAAATTGTTTAGTAACAAGTCAAAACCTGAAAAAGAAGTTAAATATAAAATAAAAATGTCGTAAAATTATTTAACGACACCCGTACTTTATATGAATACTGTGATGTGATGTGCCTATCTGAAAAGTTTACTTTTTATTATTAAAATGTCTTTCCAAAACTCGCTGCCCTCGTCAAATGGTATATTTAACAACGTACTGGCACTACTAGCAGTAAAATGTATAAAAAAATAACATCAAATCAAACTGACAGCCGTTAATATCGAAGCGATTAGATGGAATCTCTAGAAAACTTTCAATGCTAGTTAGTGATACTCATCACGGGCTCAGTAAACATAAAACTGGTTCAACAATAAACAAATTCGACAACGTAACAAACATTTGTATTACCAGCACTTAAACCAAAACAGCTCGGAATACGCATCAAAGTTTATCTGTAAGCCTTCGATCGTTAAACTAAATCGATTAATTTCGTGTCGCAAGTGCGCCATTATCACGGCAACCACTATTATGCCACTATTCCACCGAAATCGTTGTCCAATGGCCAATAGTGACTATTAGTGAGTCATGTAGGCCGGCTCTCACGCCCACTGTTCTTGCCCACGCGGCTGACAACGCGCAACGTTGACATCACAAAGGGTTGCTTTATTTACATGTCGTTTCATAAAAATGACAGGATCCTGCTGGGTAGGAACCGGTAAAACGCTTTTATTGGTATCTGCCTTATTTCCTTTCAAGTTATTGCTAAAACAGTTTACGATTGTACCGTTTCTTTTTATGATGATAGTTTCCTACGACATTACCTTCTGATTCATAAACGAGTATGTTATTTCCTTGAATTGTGTTGGGTTTATTGTATTCCGCTTTACTGGAAGTAATAAATACTATGTTCCCCAGCTATCTGGAATTACTAGAAAGCTTTTCTATTTACAGAGCGTTGCTCTTTGACGTTTAGATTATATTGTTTGTAGTAATTGTTACAGCATGGGGCATTGCACATTACAGTTTTAATTATCTTCAATCCCATTATTATGAGTATGTATGTACATATATCCCTAAAAATCAATTTATTTCCTGTTACATACACATCATACAAGTACACACAGAATCATACCAAATCCAAGAATTCAAAAGCTTACTAAAAATGAAACTATTTAGGCTAGACAAGCAAGATGTTCGCCTGATAGTAGGCCTTTAACATCTGCAGTACCTGGAACTTTGATTTATAAAATCCCTCGTAACACTGTAATGCCTTTCTCTCCCTTAAGCAAAGTCTTTGCGGTTACTAAACCCTTTACATGATCGCTTTTCATCAGGTGTGATCACAGTCAAATAATTGTCTAATCACCATAAAATTAAAAATCATTTTCCCCAAATTGGCAGTAATATACAATGAATTAGCTGATTATCGTAAATAATTAATCGGTTGCTAATTGCTTAGTATGTCCTATTGTTTCCAGGGGCGATTCTTTCTCACAATTGCTATTGTGGTTGAACAATGTTGGGAGCTGACCTCAAGGATCATGATGCAACGCCTTTTTGTCTGAGTTCGTTTGTTGAGGAAGCGATCTGATCTTCTCGGAACCCTGAATCGGTTAGCTAATTAGAAACAAAAGAATACCTTCGAAGCTAAGCACGTTTTGTCCACACACTCGTGGAAATGAAGGCGTTGTTATTCACTAACCCGATTTTTTAAATAAAGACCTTTGTGCTATGTAATATATTATTATATTAACTATGTAGATAATTAATTATCTAACACCATACAACAATTTTTTTTATGATAGATAGGCAAGCATTTGACCACTATCTCACCTGATGGAAAGTGAAGATGCGGCCGAAGATGTGACATGCTTGCCTAAAATCATACATTACAATTCGCTATAAATTTAATTAACATATATTTTCTTTATCCCTGATTGATGCACGCCTCATGTCATTTAATTTTCCACCGCTGGATGACTGATAGAAAATGCTTTTAGCATTAAGTCCTCCTTTTGTACACTTTTTACTGTGCAATAAAGTATTAAATAATAATAAATAATAATAAAAGATACCAATTCACTCTAGACTTGAAGACACCCAGATTGTACCGTTCGGGAAACAAAGACGCAGGCAATGAGTTCCACTTCCTCGCTGTACGGATGATAAAGGTAGAAGCAAAACGGTTCGAGCGAACCGGAAGATATACATAGCGATTTGGCGTATTAAGAAAGCCTGACTATATATTAAGACATCTTCAATCTACGTTGGGTTCGTTGAGTGCGCGTCCGCCTCAAAGCAGCAGGGGAATTCCATCAGCTATCGGGTACGATTCCAAGAGGAAACACAAGTTTACTCCCTAAGGGAAGTTTGTGTTTCTGGTTCTGGATGTAATTATGTATGTGATGTGAATATTTCCGAAACACAGAGCTCAGGTCATCGAACTTAGTGTGAAAGCGTTTATATTTTATGTCATGTTTATGTTATCCGAGCCCATGATTTAATCTGCTTAACCAGGTTTAAAAGAATTTCTGTTCTTCCGGTATTCTTGTCCATACTCAAAATTTTTCGTTCTGTCATTATAACAAGACTCAAGATCGGTCCGGTGATTAAACTGTAACCGACAGACAGAATTACTTTAAAATTGAATTATTCAGTGTAAAGTCATCATTTAGTTCCGTTCTTGGAAATGCAATTACAGTACGTCGTTGTTACGGGTAGGCCATGCAAAGAAAAAATGTCTTCAGTTTAATTTTCTATTGAGACTTCTAATAAAGAGTTCAAAGAATTTTGCTATTCAGTCTATCAAAATCGTGATCAAAACTTTTTGGATTGTGTCACTATTACTTTCATTGTGTCAGTCTATAAGCGAAGTGGTCCAATTTATATTACAAAATGTTCTGAAGTGGTTAGGTAAATGGTAATATTGCACCTATGACAGGTATATACTATGTTACTATATAATCAATTTTCTAAAATTGTATAGTTCTATGTTATTAAGTATTTGTACGTTAAAAGTTTGACGCGTGGGTGTAGCAATTGAATAAAATTATGACGTAATGCTCGCTCAACCAATTAAAGTAATGTTATTCAGATTGCTGCTATTTATTTTTGGTATAATTACAGCATTAATTATGCTAGTTGGTCCAGCACTATTTGTTGCGTAACTTTTCTAACATCTTGAATACTTAATTTTATGTGTCCGTTTAGGACTTTAACCTACTTTTTAACGAACTTCAAAAAAGGAGGAGGTTCTATGTTCGTCTGTATGTATTTTTTTTCTTGTATGTTCACCGATTTCTCCCCAATGTATGGACCTATTCTCAAAATTATTTTTTGTTTGGTAGATTATACTTTAGTGGTGAGTCCAAGTCGATCAAGCCAAAACCGAAATATAAGCGGTGAAGTCGGTTTTTTTAAGCTTTGCTTACGTTTGAATTTTATCTATGCTTATTGAGCTGTTTTTGTTTTTCTCTTAAACGGCTCAACAGATTCTGATCCTGTTTATAGCAGTATAAATTATTAAAGCAAAAAGAGGTTTAACAAAAAAATTGTGATCCAAATTCAATGTTTACTGTTTTTTGTTACAGATGAATAAGCGGAACGCACAAAGCGAGTAATGCGAACACTTCGGTGTAACAACTTCTGCGTGAGTACAACTTTTTATGTAACACCTTTTTAGTTTCTTTACACATTCGGTATTTTATTCGCCCGTATTTTGATCATTTTTATTTAAAAGTAAATGAGGACATTTTCAATATGCGTTAATACATAGAGTTATATCTACAAAACAAGCATAATTAAATTGGTGTTTTGAAAAGAAGACCGCGTCTATAAGTGGCCTACTAACAGGGTACAGGCTATAGAACCTGTATAGAAATTTTATTTAATATTTAATCATTACAATAATTATATATTATTTAATAACTAAGATACAATGCCTTAAAATAAAATAAATATTGCAAGCGTACAGTAATTAATTGCCAAATAATGATATACTTATATAATATAACGTCAGTAGGTTCTCTGAAACAATTATAATGAGGTGTTTTGAAAAGAAGGCCGCGTCTAGTGGCTTCTTTGTATTTAATTTAATTTAAAACAATCATTATAAATTATTAAATAACTGAGCTACAAAGTCTTAAACCAAAATAAATGTTGCAGGCGTACACTAATTAATTGACAAATAATGAAATTCTTATTTAACATAGCGCCAGTACTCAATGTTATATTTTACAAATAATTATATTAAACGCACAAAATTCTAAAGTTAAACAATATCTGTATTGGCTAGTGAGCCATGAACAAAACTATGGTAAAAATGTAAGAAAAAACGCCTATGTATAAAAGACTTACGTGATATTAGTTAAAAGTCGTCCCAGAGCTGTCTAGACTGGTCATACAGCTAAAGCATTAATAACTGGTGGTTGTGAGTTGATTAATAGTAGATATTAGAAAAAAGAAGACATGCCGGTTCGCTTAGAAAACGTGGGTGTAACGTGAACAGGGTTTTAATACTTGATGGTCTATGGTGTGGTGTTACGAAAATAGCGAAATATATTGTAACAGTTCTAAAGGTCTTTGGCGTTTTTATAAAAAAAAAACCAAAGATATTTTATAATGGACAATTAAGTAAAAAGGCAAATAATGCATAATTCACTGTTCGATAGCGGCTATGTATTATTTTTATGTTTTTAATTGATTGTTTACACTAATAAATTTAATTCATCAAAACATACATTTTAAACATTTGGAAATATTTATCTCCTCAATATCATAGACGATAATATACTAGTGATATTATTACTTGAACAAATACAATTGACAACTTTAGAAGTTGAAAACATTAGTAGCGTTTTTGCCATTAACATATAATGTGATTTTGTTTATGACAATTTTGAAACACGTTTTTATAAGTATCACGATCCTGTATACCACTTCTACTTCAACTATTTATTTTTATAGCTATTAAAGCTAATAGATTATTAGCAACGTTACCTGTACTATTATGTGTTCTGCAGCGAAGTTTGTCATCCATGTACGCTTAAAAATATAAAAATATATTTGCAAAGAGGTGTTGAAACAAATATGGTTTATTTGCGAGTGGGTGAGCTGGGTTTGGTAACAATAATATTCCATTGGTCGTTCGGTTATTTAGGGTTCAGTGGGCATGTCTTAATCATAAACGTAAATATAATGCTTTATTAAGTTTCAACAGATCGAAACCTATGTATAATATAAATGTGTTCCTATAATGATTGTTTTATAGTTACACAGAAACAACGAAATTGATAGTAAGCGACTTTTAATTCTAAACTTCTCTAACTTAGTCTACGCAAGGCTAACTGTTCGCACCTACCTAAAGTCACTCTTACGTGTGCTGGATTGCTCTTCCTTATGTTTGCTAGAGTTACATGCGTATGCTTAAGTTCCCCTTGCGTATGCTATTGATACCCATGCGTGTGCTAAAGTTCCCCTTGCATATGCTGTAGTTCCCCTTGCGTATGCTGTAGTTCCCCTTGCGTATACTAGTGATACCCATTCATGTGCTAAATTTCCCCTTGCGTATGCTATAGTTCCCCTTGCGTATGCTAGAGGTACCCATGCGTATGCTGTAGTTCTCTCTGCGTATGCTAGTGTTACCCTCTTCCCCTTGCGTTTTAACATAGCTCCCCATGTGTATGCTTGTTGTCCTTGCGTAAGCTTGAGTTACCCATGTGTATGCTTTAGTTCCCCTTGCGTATACAAGAGTTATCTTTTTTATATTCCTAAGACTATGTTGCACACGTCGGTTACCTTAACGTATGGGAGTTTCAGCCCTATCATAAAATAATTATCATTTTCAAAATTATGCTGATTGTTTCAAATTCTGCTGACGCACGCTGGTACTTTCGTGAGAATGACTAGTATAGGTTCTAAGATTATTAATTCTCGTGAAGGAAGTCTGTGTCCCTTAAATTAGTAACATAATCATTCAATAGATGAACACCTCAATCTAATTAAAGCTTCTCAAATCAGTATCAAATAAATCATTGGCAGAGTACAGCACTCTTTTAGTACTATTCCGCAATACCAGATTTTTCTAATAGATCAACTATTTAATATAACGATGGCTAAACTTATGAGTCTACAACTCAATTAGTTTTAAGTGCCGGTTCCATTTACGAAATGCTTCGGCACTTTATGAGCATGTTTTATTTTGAACAAGGAAATGAACATGAACGGTTTTATGGAGTTTATTGACGTTGTCACTTCGATGTTGTGTTCGTGTGCCTGTGAGTTGTGTATCGACATGATCATATTTTTATTGTCCAAGTGTTTCTGGTATGCAAACACGAAAAATAAAGCTTTTTGGACGAGCTATTTACTCGCCTTACATTGAAAAGATATAAAGATAGATTAGAGCCAAATGTTTATGTCGCGGTTAAGCATTAAATAATGAAATCCTCGTTTTGGTTTAAGAACTTCACCATTTAAAATGAAAATACTAGTGTTTATTTAAGAATTTTAATTATCTAAAGAGTGTAGCACTTTTTTTTCCTATAAGAGTCGAAGAAAAACATAATTATCGAGTAAACTTTCGCCAATCATGCTTCTGGATTCCATTTATATAAATTACATCCTCAAGTATATCATTCTCTATACATAAAAACTTGTATGTTCGTTGATCAAGTCTATATGATACTTTGATCATTTCAGATGCGTACATATGTGTATGTGAATGTAAATTGCAATAGTACCTATATATATCCTTTTTTTTGGAAGATGTGGATCACTTAATTTGGTTTTATTTTATTTGATTACGTCGCACTGCACAGTGGTAGTTCACTCCAATTCCACTTCGTTCCTTTTTGTCATCCTTCATGTTTTTTCACACTTTAATGGTTTTAGTCATACATTGCACAATATCAATCAAGAAACGAACTCTCACTAGATTCATTGGTAAGATCCAAGATGATGAATGGTCCTATTTTACTAGAACGTAAGTGCACAGTCTGTAGTGGCTTAACGTTCAAATGAAGCCGTAAAAATTCATATTCATCCGCTCCATATGCCTTCTTACACGCTTTACGTAATCCAGCTGTCAGTTCAGCTGTCATAGGCGTGGACACAGTGACAGATGACATGCCGGAATAGGCCACAGCATTAGCATCATTATGCATCATAAAGAAACAAATAGTGAACGTGTTAGCGATTTCTACCGGCTCATCATTTTTTATCGCATAGGGTGGAGCTAGACCCTATTTAACTCTCGACGGAAAAAAAGGGATGTGATAAGTTTGTTATGTGTAGCTGTGTCTGTGCCTGCGTTACTCCCAAACGGCTGGACAATATGGCGTCTGGTCGTCGCCATATTGAATTTTGATTACTATCATCTCTTTAGAGATACTCGAAAGATTAAGACAAGTCGATTGACGTAATAATTATCGAAATTGTCGCACGCGTTTAGTCTCTAAAACGCCACAAAGGAATAAACATAGACACAAACAACATACATACACATTCATAAGCTGATAAACACATTACCCTCTTTAGCTTCGCGCAATCGGGTAAAAAAAAAGGGTGCCAAAGGAAAATAGGGTGCCTATTTCTGCATAAGGTAATCAGCACATCTCACAGGAAAAAAGCAGCTACCTTGGCATCTAATTATGCAATCCACAAAACAATCACACGGACAAATCAAATTCCCAGAATGACGAATATCTTCAAAGGAAATGCGCCCACCTGTCTTCCGTAGGTGGGCTGCGCCGGCGCACCACAGGTGGTGTTGTAAAAACATAGGGTAGCTGGTATGATGTTTTGGTAGAAAAGGGTTAGTTTATTAGTAAGTTTTTGAAGCTTACACATGCTTTATGACTATCAAGCTTCTAGTTTATTAACACCGTTATTATAGTTTTTTTTTTTTTTTTTTATCTTATATTGTCTTTCAGCGTTTTTAGCTTTGTATAATTATTATTGTGTACTAGATATGGGTTTTTTGCCTGAATTAAATGACTTATTATTATTATTATTATATTATTATAGACGTTTTCTACATTATTGTCAAGACGTAGCATGTGGATTGTGTTGGTTAGATTTATCTTGTACGTACGATAAATATTACGAGCTCTGCTACCTCTGGGGGGCAATGATTAGTGTAATCCTTCCTACTAATATTATAAATCTGAAAGTTTGTGTGTAAGTATGTTTGTTCCCTCTTCACGCTTTAACGGCTGAAATTTGGATGAAATTTGAAAAGTACATAGATTATACCGAGGATTAACACATAGGCTACTTTTTAACTTGATAATAGCGGGCGAAGCCGCGGCGCACGGCTAGTTCTACGATATAGTAAATAATGCTCGAATTAAAAATGGCTGAGGTTCTTAAGTTAGTTAGAAACGATTCTCATTTACATTTTCAACGCTTATAGTAAAGTAAGTAGTCACTTAATACAGTCGTATGCGAGTATACGACTGTACTAAGTGAAGTATCATTGAATAGATATTCGCAGATCATCTTATTTTTTATTTTAATTTTTTTTATATTATGAGGTACTAATTTCGTTTGGTACACCATTGGAATTACGATCTTGCCTTAAGGCTATTAAGTAATTTAATTTTGACCTAAACTGGATCTAATTCTAATTTTACTACTCTACTTAGGTTAGTGTGGTTAGTTAGTGTAGTGATGTAACAGTGTAATATGGTGAGTGCTATTAATTAAGAACTCAAGAACAAAGTGTTCCCGATAATAGAGACAGTAAGAAAAGTGTTATGGGACACATTCTTAGTATAGAGTAGTATACTAAGAATGTGTCCCATAATACTTTTCTTACTGTATCTATTATCGGGAACACTTTGTTCTTGAGTTCTTAATTAATAGCACTCACCATATTACACTGTTACATCACTACACTAACTCAAAAGGTTTAGTTCTTTTGAGTCTTCAGATCATCTTGAGGTTTTTTATTAAGTCGCATAATAGGTTTAAAAAAAGTGCAAGTGAAAAAAGTTAACTGTAACAACCTAAATATTTGAATGCGGAACATAGCTACTTTAACTGCCGGGACCAATTCTTTTGAAAATTTTAGCCGGTCTAGATTTTTAATGGTACCCGACTGTTAAATTATATTTCGCACTACAATGTATTATTTATTTTATGTGTATATCGATTATTAAATTATTTTTTATATGTAGTTATTTTATATAACTGAATAGAATTCTAGACTACTGGGCTATTTTCACTTTTCAGTTTTAATATAATGTTCACTTGTAACGCAGTCGGGTTTTTTATTTATAAAATAACTGTTTTTACCATCATTACATTTTTTCGATTATTGATCTGATAAATTATATTATAACCTACTAATTATAATTCAAATATTTTCATTAATAACAATTCTAATTTCTTTCGTTGTGGTTTAATTATAATCAAGTGTACCTACTGCTTTTGCACCCGTATTAACTTAAGAGCAAGCACCTACAATTATGACATTTTGTAATAATATTCTGAGCTGATCATCAATGTGTGACTCTAATAAATAACTTTTCAAATTATCCGTTTAGCCAGTTTCACGACTAAATGAGTTTTACTCTAAAGATATTTTCGTCGAAAGTTATATATGAAAAGATTATTTTCGTTTTTTTTCGTAGAATTGGCATTAGCCTTATTCTGTAAATAAAATACCAACAACAGTTATTAAATATAGTTTACTAACCGTTGTTTAGCCGAATTCTTTTTTTATTCAAGATTGGTAAACTTTTTACCACAATCTCACCTGATGGTAAGCGACGATGTGGTCGACGATGGAGCAAGCTTGCCTAGAAGATACCTATTCACACGCGACCTGAAGACTCCCATATTGTGCGAACTGCAAAGAAAAGGAATTCCATTCCTTTGCAGTTCGCACAATGAATGAGGAAGCAAAACAATTCTTGCGCATTTGTAGAATGTCTACCATATAGAAGGATAGAACGGGGATGGGGAACTAGATTTCGATATATTTCTTACTTTCCGAGAATTTTCATTCCGCCAAACGTGCCCTTATGAGCTACAGCGTACGCTCTATAATCGTGCTCGGAGCGAACCGCAGCCTGCTCTTAATGTTATGTATCATCGAAGATCTTACTTAAGTACTGGTTATACAGCGTGTAACTGCTAATGGTATATTAAAACCGCTCTGTATCCATTCAATAAATTGACATCAAATCCACTAACAAATCGGCATATTTTATACCTGACAGCGGCTATAGGACAGGACTTTGCCCTATTCGGCCTTTAGATTTCATCACACAACCACTGTACTTGTACTATTATTTATTCTGCGACCACGGTTGATTTTGGACCGCATTCCACTCCGAAACCAGCGTCAAAATGTCTACAATCCGCTCTCGATTCTGTGCTGACGTTAATTTATGGATCTTAGCGCTTTGTTGCATTGTCAAATTATTGTTTACGTTTGTGACTTATGGTTTTTATTGGGAGGTTTGAGAGGTGTTAGGAGATAATAAATGGGACTATGCATTTCACACCGACTATTAAACAGATTATATAGTAATCGCCCTACGAATGGAATCAATCAATATTCACAACATTTTAATCCATGTTTAAGCGACTTTATATGCAAAATAACGATACTTATTATGTTTCAATGAATAGAATAATTAAGGGTCTGATAGCTATTATCTGGGACTCATCTGGGTAAGGGATATATGATAACTACTACTAACTTATTGTTCGTATAACCCGACTGCGGCAGAAGGAGGGTAATGTTTTTCGAGCGTATATATTTATGTTTGTCCATTTCTTTGGCACGCTCTACACCCCAAACGGCTGGACGGTTTTTGACATATGAGGTGTCGTTGAGTTCGTCAGAATTGTGGTAGTAGCATAGGCTATAAACATTTTGAAAATGGCGCCCGCATATTAAAAAGAAATAGGGGGAGGGGGGTATTTTTTTCTTTTACCATAGCAATATGGGAATCAAATGATACTAGTGATCATTTCAGAAATAAATATATGTATCATATCACGTTTATATTACTGTTTTAACAAAATTGTATGTAATGTTTATATTACTGTTTTAACAAAAGCGTACCTATAAAACATATGTCGGGATGCCCCAACTATAATTTTCTAGCATCACATTTTTCGCAGTTGTGTTTTATGAGTTTTAAGTACATTTACTTATCATATCATTTATAAAAAGAAGCGAGATGAGCAGTTTGCTCGCGTGACTATGCCGTCACGCTTGCCGTACAGTCCATATTTAATAATTTCGTCTTGTTGAAGTCTCTCGTAGAAATCACTTTAAATCTAATATCATCGCAAATAATCTCTGCAATCCCTACTCTACGAAATTGTATTGTCCCTGGTCAAATATACCACATTTTCCATATTTATTGAAGCATACAAATCAATAACCACGAAACCGAATAACTTCCAACATTCAATCTGACAGTAGCGATTACTTAACGTAATGAAACGGAATATTCGCTAAGAAATAATATGCGTACCTACTTCTCAGTATAAGACGTGTGAAACCGAATAAGCCTCAAAGTCTTACTTGCCTTCGAATCCGACTGATATAATATTACTAAAGAGCTTTGTCATACAAATTGATTGAGGAAGATTCGATGCGATATTGTTCTAGTACCAAATAACGCTGTTACAACAGCGTTATTTGGTACTCGTTACTTGAATTTAAAGCAAAACAAACAAACGCATTCACACTCACAGCCCCACACTAAGATCAGACTTGTATCGTGGGTGCCGGAAACATTCACATCACACACACTTTACACCCAGAACCAGAAGCACAATTATCCCTTGGGAAGGAATTTGTGCTTCTGCCGGGAATCGAACCCAGGACCCACGGCTCAGAGGACAGACACCTTTCCACTGCGCCAACTGGGTCGTCAATTGGTCGTTTGATGTGATATCTAGATCTATGATTAAGAATACTAAGTACGAACTAATTTTGGAAAGTTAATATCATCATAGGTTTTTTTTTAAACAAACGCGCTTACACTCTTGCCCCACACTAAGTTAATAATACATTATTAAGTGTTACTTGTTTCTTTGATTTCTTAAATAACGCTGGTGAAGCCACAGGAAATTAATCGTTTCAACAGTAGCAATGTGATTAGCGAAATGTGTTATACGCGGAAAGAAAGTACCCAAGACCTACTTCCTCTTAAATCTTAGTATATTCTCGACTTCACTCCATCGCTTAGACTATTATATTATCAAATTATTTTATTTAAATTAAACGTAATATACGTTAAGAGTAACAACTAATTTGGTCCCATAAGTAGATCGAGATCGGATGAAGATAGTGTTGAAATTGCAAACATAAAATAAAAAAAACAAATATATTTACTAAAAAGAACAATGACGATCAACTTAAATAAATATATCTCAAAACGTAAAAAAAATGGCAAACCATCAAAATTAATTTACAAAAACGATGTTCTTTTGTCTTCCGTTGGCTGACTCCCATACAGAAACTGCTAGAAGTCGAGCACGCTCTGTGACGCTAGGACACGTATCTAAAAGATGTTTCCGTGACGATGGTAAAAGACCCGACGGCATGACTTTAATTCCATGGAAGATGGGACGGCCTTTAGTATGGGATGCAACTTGTGTCGATACTTTAGCTCCGTCACATCTTCCTGAAACACAGAATGGGGTTGGCGTCGCGGCAACTTCGGCAGAGCAGCGTAAACGGCGCAAATATGGAAACCTTGACAGTGGTTACATATTTGAGCCGTTTGGTGTTGAGACACTGGGTCCGTGGGGACCGGGAGCTCATTCTATTTTCAAAATTCTATCAGAGCGCCTGGTTGAAGCGACGCGTGATCAAAATGCTGGCACTTATTTGGCTCAACGTATTAGCATTGCAATTCAGAGAGGCAATGCCGCCAGCATGATGGGAACGCTACCCACTGGTAGTGGGCTTGAGCACTTGAGTTACCTATAAGCTCGATGTCTTGTAGGTAACTTTAGTTCTTTGCTGTACATAGTTTTAGTTTAGTTTTAGGAAATATAGGCAATTGGCCCGTAGTTAGTAAACGTAAAAGTATTTAAGCTATATATATATCTACTCAAGTTTTAACATCTACGGCTTTGTCAACAGAATCACATTTTCCTTATAAGTTCGAAACGACTAAAAAAATGGGTAAGTACTAGTAATACTTAAATGGAGCCCTGTGAATAACAATAAATAAAAGATACAAGGTCCCTTTATATAAAAAGAACGTTACTTCGTTAGTGAACCTGCGTGCAAAGCCTTCGACGCTGGGACTTTCTCACGGTGGCAAATGGTAAAAATTAAAATAGCCAGCATAATGACACGAAAATATCTTTATTTGCTTATTTTACTGAGTGAGTCGCATGTCTGTATTTACATTATAGATATTCCGTACCCGATAGTGCGGAAAGAAGCCATACGTAAGCATAATACAATGTTGAAGCAGACGCTGACTTTGCTTGCGCATTGTTTGTTCTTATAATCTGATCGACATCGACATCTGGTTACCGCTGGTGCTTATTGAGAATAAAATCCTGCATTTGGAAGAAAGGAATTAAATAACCAAGATACGACCAAGTAACTTCAAGATGAGCTTGCTTTGGCAAGTGCACTCCGTCTTCCATAGCATTGTTACTTACTATCAGGTGATATAAGAGTCAAACATCTGAATTTATAGAGTAAAAAATATATAAATGTTTCTAAACTTAAAACTAAGATTACAGTCCACAGTCTACGAGTGCGATGGATTAGATATTCGCTGACTGAGTAAACCCCGCCCTGAAAGGGGCATCATCACAGGAATCATGGATAGATGTGCGTAATAAATAAAACATGCTCGTGAAGTACCCGATTTCTTATTTCAAAGATATTTTCATGCCAAATTTCATGAATATCCACATAGCAGTAATACACACACACCTGCACGAGTTTCAAGATTTATAATCATAGTAGTGAATGACTAATTCAAGACATGTGATAAAATTAAAAATAGGCTATTGGCCCGTAGATTGAAAAAATAGCTACATAAAAAAAAAATTATAAGGTCATAACCACTACAATTATGGGTCAAAACGGAATATTTACTATGTATTTCGTTAGTTTTGAGGTTTCAAAATTTCGGTATTGTTGCAAGCGATCACGAAGTAATCCAGTTAATTAGAGTTCTCTCCAACTCCGGTAAGTTAGGTAGTGGCTATAGCAGCTTAAGAACTTCGATCATAAACACCTTCGTTTTCACAACTTTGGAACTGTTACTGACACATTCCGTGCATGAGTGACAAATTCCACAGACCGCCACAACATTCGCAACATGCTAAGTGTTGTCCATATTCGTGAGCCGGCTATCGATAATGGGGTCAAGAGTATTAGCACTATCGATATCTACCTACTCAACTTCCTCTAGAAAGCTTACACAAACAAACGAGGCAAACACAACCTCCATCCACTAATGAAGACATCGACAATTAATGATACGAAACGGACAATACACTATCATTTATTTGTGTAGATTGCATCACTAGTTGTTCTTGTAACCGTTTAATTCTGAACCGTTTGTAGATTGTTATAGGGTTCTGAATTGATAGTAATTTGCTTACAAGTATATGATTGGAGAATATCGAGCGGCTGCGCCGAATGGATATATGCGGTGAGATTCAAAGCTCCTATTCTAAAAACAGTACACCAGCTTTTACAGGCTTTAAATTAAGCCTATGTTTGAATGTAGTACTTGGAACTTCGCCAATGCTAGTCACAATGAATTAAAACAGACAGAATTTTATTTTAATTGGCATTTGTTTGAATAAATGAAGGGTAAGTAAGCGTGAAGTCGTGAATCTCGCCTCTATGATCTTAACATGTCTTTAACTCGTTTTCATGGTACATAAATCATAAGTTAAACACGGAAAACAATTAACAGAAAATAACGAGCAGTAGATACGGGCTGTAGATTCTGATCGTTCAATCTACTGTCAATCTACGTTATCGAATACCGTCGATAGTCGATCGATACGTCCCTTGCGAAATCGCCAGAATGTAGTTGAATTAAAGACTTTATAGACATCGGTGTAATTGTGCAATGAGATATGTGCGATGGAAAAATAATTATAGTATATGTGTCGCGCTTTGCATAATTGTTATGGGGATACAAATTACGGCTACTTGTCATATAGATATTATTTTTTTGTTTCAAACAGAAGATCCAAATTCTTAGCATTGAATTATACAAAGCTTTTTAGGTAGTACCTATGTGTCGATGATTCGTAGGAAATTTACTTTTGTCTCGCATACAAACCCGATTTAGCTGATTATTTAAATTAAGAATGTCTAGTTCGCCCCACAAGTTCTTCAAAGTAATCAGATGAAGCGCGATGGAGATATTCGCAAGTCACGTGGCACTACAATACATTCTTTTATCTGAGAATCGATCATATATGAGAAAGAGTGTTTTAAATTCATATTTCATAAATAATTAGGTACACTGAGAAGTAGCGTATTTTAACTTCTTTTACCGCGTTCAAATAGAAAATGTATCGCTAAGTATCAAACGAAGTTCTGGCAGCTAGCTTTGAGAGTCAGTTCCCATTTGTCACCTCGACCCCGTCATCACATCACTTACAGCTAACATAGTAATGAAACTAATATAAGATCAAGAAATTAAAGCAGGTCAATACAATTAAGATAGAAGTCGAATAGTACCTACCAATTTAGAACATTCGTTTACATGAGGGGACAAAAAAGGTTGAGTAAATAAGAACCCAATTAAAATGTATCAAAAACCTCAGTGGTTGTTTTGTATTACACGAATACTAATTATATCGCTATATAACATGGCCTTTCTATCAGAAATGATATGCACGTTGTATGCAAACGCTTTCGACGGTGAAGATAAAATCATTAGACAGGCAATTTCGGCTTTAATGACTTATAATATTTGTAATTGCGTTGTAATTAACCTGTTGCATAGATGTAAATAAAACAACAAACACTGTACTTGAATATATACGAGATTATCTTTTTGTTGTGGCTTCGCTAACTGTGTGCATTTAGCCAGTGTTAAGTAATAGGCATTTTGAAAGTAAAGATAAGTAAGTAGTTTAAAAATTACTATGAAGCCGTGCCCTCGTAAAGTGGTAAAAACTTTACTAGAGTTAGTAAAATCGAAAACCTCTTTTTTCAATTATGTATGATTGTGTGTGTGATTTGAATATTACCGGCAACCATGTCATGTCTTTGAAGTTAGTGTGAAGATGTGAGAGTGAAGGTGTTAAAAACATAATAAAATAATACAGTTTACTGGCGAGATAATTTAGCTTAATTTAAAAGCCAATTTCATGAATAAGCCTGTACTAATAACTATATTTAACATCCGAGAGAGTAACAATACAATAAACGTGTATGTAATCGCCACGTAGTTAAATGGAACAATGTAAAATTAAATACAACATTAAGTGGGCTCGCTAACTTCCAAAGTTTGTCGATAATCATTTAATCCCAACCCTAGCTTATACACATTTGTTTTAAAATCATATTTCATCATCATGTTATAAGTATAAATGCAACTGAATTTATCACCTTTTTGTAATAGAAGAGTTATAGCCGCATTAATATTGATGATATCGCGCGCGAAACATCTGGCTCTAAACGACTTTAAAAAGTATAAATAATAACGTACGGGCTATAATATAATACTATATTTTACTTGTCGTTCGGGTGTGTAAGAACTGGTTGTAGCAAATTATACTTGTCGTTTTGTATCCGGTGCGGTCTTCTTCGCAATAATTTATATTCTGCTTTCTAAAACGTATAGTTAGTGTTGCGTTCACATAATATTCTTCTCAGGGACTAGATATACAAAGCGCCCGAGGCGCGCGGCCTGGGCGCTGTGAAGATAAAATGTATGGCGCCTAAAAGTAAAGTTGAGGTACTAAACGTCCAGGGTGCGCGGCCGAAGCGGGCGGGCGCTTGTGACGACGACGACGGTTCGCCAACGCGCTGCCACCGTTTTCTATAGGCTCTATAGTTTCAACGGACAGGGCGCGTGTATTGGGTGCGCGCTTGCGGCGCATTGTAAATGAAGTCCCTTACACGAATAATCTCTGTGGGCGAAGCTCCTAGGGGGAGGATGTTGTACGGTAATGTTTCGAGTGACATTATGAGATAAGGTGCCGTTTGAGGTCGGGTTACTTGATGTTTGTCGCAGGGAGATCTTCTTTCAAGGTGAGAATTAACTGTTCTAGATATTTTGTTTTTATCTTCCTATTATATTATAGTGTCCTCGTTCGTTATGAATTATCTATCTATATACCAACATTTTGTCCGTACAACTTTGTTTTTATCCTAACGATTTTTCATTTTAATTTTTTCAATAATCAATTGCCGCAGCTATAAAACTTCATCACATGAGAACGGATTGACCGATTTGGGTGATTATTTTTGTCTTGATAAACTGGGATGCTCGTTTAGGATAAAACGTAGCGCTTACTCTAATGTATTAATTTAAGTTTTTTTTTTAAATTCTATGTAGGCAAACGTTTGACCGCCATCTCACCTGATGGTAAGTGACGATGCGGTCGACGATGGAGCACATTTGCCTAGAAGATGCCTATTCACTCGTGACTTAAAGACTCCCATATTGTATTTATCAGGAAACATAGACTCAGGCAAGGAATTCCACTTGTTTGCAGTCCGCATAATGAATGTGGAGCTGCAAATGTGCCCGTAACAAATAAGCAAAACGCTTCGTCCGCATTTGTGGAATATCTACCATATAGCGGTGTCGCTTAAGAGACTGTCTCGATGTCCGATAATAGAATGGGGATGGGGGAATTAGATTGTGTAATTCCGTTGCACACTCTCCGAAATGTATCCGATAAAATACCGAGAGACTCGCCACCATGCGACGATGCCCTAAGCTCTGAAGTTTTGCATCAGTCAACTGGTCGCTGTTAATAAGTCTCGGGTCTTCGCTCAATGATTTCAAGAGTCTCAAGTTGGTATTTAGCTGAACCGTCCCAAAGATGAGAACAATACTCCATACATGAACGCAACTGCGCTTGGTACAAGTCGAGCAATTGTTCCGGAGTGAAGTACCGTCTCACCTTTGCAAGGATTCCCAGCTTTTTGGCGGCTATTTATCTCTTATTTGCTTGCGTTTGACCTTGTGGTAAGTGATGATATAGTCGAGGATGGTTAGTAAATATCTGTTCCAAATTTCATCAAATTCTGAGAGCTGTTGCGGCGTGAAGAGGCCAAAATAACTTGAAACACGTATATATATATACGTATGAATATATACAATAACACACACAATTTAGGATGTATAATATTAGTGCTATACCTAAGACCCTCGTTATAGTTTAATTGTTGCGTATGCTTTAAAATTATAAGTATTAACCTCAAAGAAAAAAACCAATGTATATAGCCAAAAAGACCGTAAAAGATCTTCGCTTTTTTTCTTTGTTCTCTTTGCTCTTTGCTTTCGCTGACAAGTAATTAAGAATTTTATTTTATGTAAAGCTTTATATTATTATTTAATTGTACTTATACATACAATTGCTGATGTTATAGTTATGCCATTCATAAATTACATGTGGTGTATGTATCTAAATCCAATTAGTTTAACACAATGTTAATTTGTATCGCCTTAAGACGTTACATAATAAAAATATAGAAAATAATAAATTATTTATGTGCATTTTAATGAGAACGTCATTTGTTTTCTTCTATATTATGTTCAGATTAAAAATCATTTTGAATTGTATCAAGTTAGCGAAAGTTCGTCGGTTTCGCACGTCGTTGGTCCTGTTTTAGAACCCAAATGGATGATGGAACATCCGAATCCATCCAGCCGCTTCTAGATATGCTGTTACCTTTACAATTACACTTACACATTCTCAAACTTTAGCATTAATTATAATATTAGTAATAACTGTACCCCCGTATCTTAGTTTCGCTCAAGATATATATGCTTCTACTACTGACTGGTTAGTAATCGAACGTTTAGATACAATCGATGAAAAAATTGAATCATTGACGAGTAATATTCTGGTTTTATTTGATCGTCATGCACCCATACGCCCAGTCAAGCTAAAACATAAACCATCACCATGGATAAGTGACATAATCCGTAGAGCAATGTCGAAAAGGGATAAAGCTTTTCGTAAATATAAACATGACAGATCTGAGGTTAATTGGGCGCTCTATAAAAAACTCAGAAACACGTGTAACCAGCTTTGTCGTAATGCGAAGCGTCGTTACATAGCTGAGCAAATAGAACTCTCTACCCCTTCTGGTATGTGGAGATTTTTGAGATCAATTGGTATAGGGCAGCCCAAAGGACTTGAAAGTAAGGTTGCCTTTGATTTAAATGTGCTTAATAAACATTTTTCATCTTGCGCGACTTTAGACTCTGCCATAAAACGTCAAACGCTCAAGGAAATTGAAATGAGACCGTGTCCGGATGTTACTACATTTGAATTTATACCTGTAAGCCTAGACCGCGTTCATAAAGTTATCCAATCCCTCAAGTCAAAGGCCACAGGTAACGACGATATTGGTCGAGTTATGATCTTATACATTCTTAACCATATTCTCCCAGCGTTAACTCATATTATAAACTTTTCGCTATCTTCTGGAAATTATCCTAGCGTTTGGAAAAAAGCTCACGTTTTGCCTCTTCCTAAAATCCCTAACCCTGTTCTTCTTAATCAGTATCGCCCCATTTCCATTCTTCCGTTTCTTTCGAAAGTTATCGAGTCTATTGTCCATTACCAAGTCATTGAATTTCTTTCACGGTCTAACCTTTTGAATTCCCTTCAGTCTGGTTTTAGGGCGGGTCACAGTACTACAACTGCGCTACTGAAAGTTACGGAGGATATAAGAACAAGCATGGAAAACACACAAGTAACGATCCTTGTCCTTATTGATTTCAGTAACGCGTTTAACGCAGTTGATTACGACCTTCTTCTGGGCCTTTTGCGTCACCTCAATTTTTCAACTTTATGCGTTAACTGGTTTTCGTCCTACTTAAAAGGGCGATCACAGGCAGTGCGAATCGGTCAGGATTTTTCAGATTGGTTTAAATTGGAATCGGGTGTACCTCAAGGAGGAATTTTATCACCACTCCTATTCTCATTGTTTATCGATATGCTCTCCCCTTTCCTTCAATGTTTATATCATTTCTATGCTGATGACCTGCAGCTCTACCAACATACAAGCATAAATAATATAGACGAAGCCATTACCTCTCTCAACAATGATCTTCTCCAACTTTCTCTGTGGTCCAATCGCTTTGGCATACAAGTCAATCCCAATAAATGCCAAGCCATTATTATTGGATCGCAGCGTCAGCTTTGCAAAATTAACCTTCCCTCAATACTTTCTCTTAGTTACAATGACTGTACTATCCCTCTGTCCCCTAATGTAAAGGATCTTGGTATTTTAATTGACCCTAATCTGTCTTGGACAATTCAAGTAAATGAAGTTTGCCGTAAATTCTATGCCTCCTTACATTCAATCATCCGATTCAAACATTTCCTTCCCATACAAACCAAAATTTCGCTTGTCAACTCTCTACTTCTGCCTATTATCGATTACGCTGATGTGGTTTACCTGGATCTTTCAGAAGAACTGATGAACAAGTTAGAACGTTTACTCAATACCTGTGTCCGCTTTGTTTATGGTCTCCGTAAATTTGACCATATCTCTGAGTATCGGAATAAACTTAAATGGCTTAAAATCCGTGATAGAAGGAACGCAAGAATATTAAACTTGCTTTTCTCAATTTTGAATGATCCAAAATCTCCAACGTATCTAAGAGACTCATTTGCTTTCCTATCTGACACTCATGATCGTGATCTACGATCTAGTGATGCTTTAGTCCTCTCCACTCCTATGCATACAACTGGATTTTTGGACAAGTCTTTCAAAGTTACGGCTGTCCGGCTCTGGAACCAATTACCTCTAAAAATCAGAAAGGTTTCTTCTAAGGTAACGTTTAAAATGCGCGTGAAAGAACACTATCTAAATGCTTCGTCAGTTACTTAATATATTATTTTTTTTTTCTATTCTCTTATACCTACCGGAATTACCCCGATTAATTGCAATGAGTTTAATGTTTATATTAATTATATTTTATGTATTATATAATGTTGTATTCATATGTATTACGTCTAGTATAGTATATGTATTGTTTGTTTTATTTAGATATATATTATATTGAAGTTTTATTTAAATATATATATTTTTAATTTAATTTAGTGTTACAAAAATTCTTTTAAATATGAAACTATCATATTTTTACCACTTTATTATTTTTGATGCATGCCTACAGCCTTCGCTTTTCAACCATGAGTGGTTGACTGGTAGAGAATGCTTTTAGCGTTAAGTCCACCCTTTGTACCTTTTTGGGCAATAAAGAGTTAAATAAATAAATAAATAAATAGCCTCTGACCTATTCCAAGGTTTCTTTAGATGCATAGTCGCTACGAATGACTATGTTTTACACCGCTTCAAACATATTCACACACAAGTATATAAATCTACGGGCTTATAATGTTGGTATGTTAACATTTTGTTAAGAAGATTAAGCGTGTAATTATTTTGAGTTTAGTTTCCTACTCATATTATAAGTGACTATTAATATAATTCAACTACCGCAAAGTTTACTCAGCGATTGTCGTCTATATTTTCTGTAATAGTGTTTCAAAGTTTTTCTTAAGTACAATATGAGCGATATATCCCTTTCTATGCTTTCTGTCGAAACATATATAGGCATCGTTATTCGTAACTTAAATCCTCCATGTTGTTCGCAATTTCTTATTACGATGTTGTATAATACAGAGTTGAATAGTAATAGAACTAAGCCTAATTATCACGCAAAGGCAAGCCTACTCAATAGATCTCGGCTAAGGAATGCGGCCAATTACTTTATGTACGTAAATATATAGCTAATTAAATACCCAGCCTACCTTTAATCATTAAGACACCGTTACCAATGACGCGCCATTCAAAACACCGGCGCGAATTTACACTTGATTTCATAGCTTTAAATAAACATTAGATTGCTAGTTGGTCAGCTGAGCCGAATTTAATTATAGTATCGATTCTGATCATAACGCCCTTATCGATATTCAATGGTACGGCATTCTTCTTGCTACAACAAAATTACAAGACATTGAGCCGAGTAATGGCTGAGCTTTGTTAAGCTGCGTTTTATTGAACTGTTGCATCGTAGATAATTTGAAAAAGATGCATATAAATAACAGTAACATAATAAATAGGTATTATTTGGAATTTAGTAGAGCTGAGATTTCGCGCCTACATTTTATCTAGTGAAAAAAACTTGCCGTTAAGAGCTCATAAATTTCTTACCTAAATTGTAACTGTTAGTATTTTGTATTTGTTGTTTAAGTACAGATATCATTGATACTATACTTAAGCGTCAACTTTAAATATAAAGAGGCAGTTTAGAAGTTTGGAAAAACTTAGTTCTTTACTCGGTGTGGTTTTTTTTCATAATTTCATCCAAATCTAGGCGCTATAGAGATACCTCGTTACAAGCGTAATGTTAAAATATAATATTCAGTAACTCACTCAAAACAAAATAACGTTCGTATTCATAATAATAGTAGGGATAGGGATACTTGGGAACAAATGTGAAGAAAATAAGTGGTTTCATAGTGGGCATCACTTGTTGAATTGTTTAGAGAAGACGCATGCCGAACGAGCGTTTGCCTGTATCAATGTGAATGCTCGCTGTCCTCATCAATGTAACCGTAACATCTTTTGCAAGGCGTAACTGTAATCGCAGCTTTAGACAATCCGAGCTACCTGTTCCTGGGATAATGAGTACACTAACTGGAGTTGGACTATTAGGTATGCTTTGTAAGAGCGAATGCACTGAGACTTTTCCTGTTTGAATGAATGAATAGGAATATAAATATTTATATACAATGTGACTTTGAATAAAACTTTGTGTAGGAAAGATTGGTGTTAATATGGTCACCTTTGTAGTACAAGATTATTTTAAGAGAAAAAATTATGATCTATACAAGATATTTTTAAAAGAAGGAAAGAAACGAGATGATATACTTTTATGATTTATTTTCGATACCATTCGTGCAGTTTGGTACGTGTTTTTTTAACCAAAATATAAATATGATTAGATGATACTTTATGCAAAATAGACTAGACGCTAGTTCCTTAGAAAAAAAATTAAATCTAGGTTCACGTACTCGAAAAATATGTCGTAACATAGTCAAAATTCAGTGGTAACATAGGCAATGTTCAGTCGCATTGAGAAACTACATTTCTTTGGATGTTGGTAAAACATATCCGTAGTGCGCATTCAAAATATTACATAGTGAATAACTTACGACTTTCCAAAATCACGTTTAGGTATTTAATAGAATCAGAACTTGGAACCCTTTATTCTCTTAAATTCAGTTGGCTATTTCAATTGACTGAACTATAGAACCTTTAATTTTGTTTTCTATTATCCAATCAGGAGTCCATAATGATACATTCTTGATGTTACTGTGGAATAGAATATTATACAAGTAACAGTAGAAGTGTTCAATAGCCTAGTGTAGTTTTTAATAGAAAGCTCTACGAGAGGTATGCCTGCCTGTTTTATGAAGTGTTATGAAGGCAACCTCGAATTTAAGCAAGTATAAAATACTGATTAATCAAGGGCATTACTAAAGAATGCTGACAATAGTTATACCACACATTCCGGCAATACCTGCTGTCCATAATCAGTAGCATTTTCATCTGCATTATCTCCACGCCGCGCCGCACCTATCTAATCACACCATGAACTCTGCAAATTAAAGTCTCAACCGCTTTACATTTAGCCAGATCATTGAATATATACTTACAGGTAAAATGTTAATGGATTATTTCCTTAAACGGCCCGTCAGCTAGCCGCATGAGAAACCGCCTCTACTCCACTATCGGAGGCACAAGAGGATACCAGTTTGACAGGACAATTGCACGCCCTTAATATTCATGGGATCTGTCAATTATTTTCTCAAACATCGGCTTTATCGATTGAATTTAAAAATATGTTTTGATTTGATGCTTTATTACGTGGAAAGAATTCCGGTCGCGAACTAGCTCTCTTGTCGTATCTCACGCGGTGACATTATTTATGATGATCATCTGATACGTATTTCATGTTGTCTGGGACATGCTACAACTTCAACATTACTGCAGTGGATCCAATTAAATGTGATTTTAGGCACGATTGTTTATAAGTGTAATTAGTAATTATTTTTTAATCTGTGACTGCTAAGTTGATAGCTTTACCTATGCATTGTTTGATCACAGCTTTTGTGTCATGAATTTCAATTCGTTGAACAGTTACTTCAGTAAAATCATGAACGCCATAAACTATCACTGGCTCGCTTAAATTATGACAAATAAATGCAAACCAATAATTACCTATTTCAATAGGATCAATATATCTTGAGTGAACATGCGATTTTACGAGGCTTTTTGTCAACGCACTTCCCGTGTCATAAATCCTAGGCAAAAGAGCATATTATCTTATTACCTTGGTCGGTCATTACATCCCCTTTGACATTTGGCATCGTTTAGCATAAATTCATACCAACTTCATTTTACCTCTTCAAAATCTGAGACTGAACTAAATGTGGCCTTGCGTCCTTGACTGAAGGTCCAATGTCTAAACATCTGCCTGTTCTAAGATCGTGGTCTGTAGTATCTTCAAGTACATTTTCTGACAGATTGTTATCCAATACCCATAAAGATGGTATGCTAAACCATTCGTGAAGTTGTGAACAAGATGTGTTACTTAGCGAAGTCGCGTGAGCATCCAAGTTATTGGCTGTAGCTGTTGTAAGTTTAATGACTTTATCATATTATTTACAATCGGGTACGTAATTTGAGACACCCCACCGATCAATAAATGTATAGTTTTATGATTGTACTTATTTCAATTTATTTATCGTTTATTTTAATGGCGTAGTTTAGTTTTCATTGTTTAATTGCAACCAATTGTAATTCCTTTAATAAAATGAAAACATTTCGAATCCTGTTGTTTTAGTATGTGTTCACAAAATTTACCGAATGATTAATTATTTGTAGGTGTCTATTTAAAACTTTGACAAAATGTACTGCAGAAATACTTTTCAAAACTTCCACAGTTAAAATTAAAGCCACTTGCAGTGAAAAAGAAGCAGCGCGACTTACGCGATGGTAGATTTATGCTTCGGTTTCGGTGGCGATGTCGTGATAGGATCTCGATCGCATCTCACTTGCGTGTCGATGGAATCTCGATCCCGGTTTGTAATGAGACGCCAGGTGATTCAAACGTGGGAGTGGCTACAGGAAGCTTGGATATGCGTGATACAATGCTAATACTACACTACCTCCTTGGATTCGTAATATCTATAATGGTTAGTTATACTTACCGTTTATTATAATGGAAACATGTTACGGTTTCTATTAAGCTTATATTTTGTTTTCATTAGCTGACATTTACGATCGCAAAAAAGGCTAATAAACTCGAAGCCGGTTTGGTTTCAGACTAGTTCGTTAGTGCAGTTTGTAAGATATTCGATTGTGCAATCCATTATTTTTTACTATCTTAAATGTTTTTATCGTTCTCTAGAATATTTGATTTTACATTGGCTTGCGGCTTGTTTTTCGTAATAAGCAATTCAGTAGAATTTTGTTTATTTTAAGAATAAAAGTGTACGTAATATAGTACATCCCAAAAGATTCAACTATTAAGTATAATAATGGTAATTATATTTAGATAACTATGTTTAAATTGCATAAAATAGTCATTTTCATAAGCTATACATTTACTGGAAATTGATAATTGGCTTGCCAGGATCAGGTGCAGTCTGTTCATCATCACCGGTATACTCATGTCACATTCTTTAATTTCTTTAAAACCGTTAATTTATTTCTGCCAACATTAACATTATCATAATTTACCTTGTCATCAACATCTTGTATTTATTTTTTTCAACTTTAATATCATCTTTATTCACTTTGTGCCATCATCATTTGTCATTGAGTCATCTTACGTCCGGTCTCGATTTCTTCTATTTTTATTGACTAATTCTATAAATCACCAGCGAGAATATGTTAATTTGCATCACTCACCGAATCAGTCACGTCTTCAGCTCTATCCTGACCTGGTGATCTTTGAATTACGCAACCATGCAAATGGAGGCGAAGATGCACCTTTATGTAAACACTTTCACGTTTTCAACTTATACTTGTTCGACTATTAGATCTAATATCTGGAAATTATGGGAAATCGTGACTGAAAACAATTTGAATAGCACTTATTGCCTTCGAAAATGCATCGTTATAATGGTATAGGATAATAAAGCCATTGTCAATTAACATTGTAGCAACAAACAAATGGTACATCTTAAAACCAATCAAGTTACAATAATGAGACATCAAGCTAAGATTTGCTACAATGTACAAGAGTAGCTGCAAACGACGTATTAACTCGAAGCCTATAATGAGTCTTGAATCCGTTATGTACACCATCAAGATAATCGCTTACAATGAAGACCTAATCAATTGCTATGAGCTTTTATGCGTCGGACATTTTGTCGTATATAATGATGGTATCAAGATGGCCATGTTTCGATAGAAACTTACAAGATGCCATTGGCTGACCCCGTCTTAGACTTCCATATTTATTGAGGCTTTTACATATTGTCTGCTATTTGATAAAACTAAATAAGCCTTTAGTGTCGTAAATATATTGCAGGATGCTCAATTAAATAAACTACACCAGACTAGCATTTTACCTCGATGTCTTTTACAAGCTACTTGATGTTACGAAACTTCACAGAAGTTTGCTAATAAATGGGAACTGAAATCATGTCACCTAATCGCAATTCAAAATCAAGACTTATTCTCACGCCCATTAGTCACGATTTCAAATGTTAAATCAAAGTCGTTTACACCTGTCTCTGTAGGATCAAGCAACTTTAATCTCGTTCACGATTTTAGTCTCATTTGTAAATGGTCTTAAGTCACTTGGGAAGTCTTCCACTTAAGACGTTATTTGATTTAAAATGACTGTTTTGAGCTAAATACTAAGATCAAACTTGTTTCGTCTATCGGAATTTCTATTTCTAATATTACTAATTTAATGGACTTTTTAATACATTGGCTTTAGCGTAGTTACAGTTACTTGACTGTTTAACCTTTGGATATGTTTGTAAGGCATTCAAATCTTAAGATCATCTGAGTTCTCTTTAGGACTTCGTGATGGGAATTCTATTTGCTGTTTATAGCTCCTGAGGCTGTTTCTTGACATTCACTGTTGTTTTGCTCCTGTATATTATTATATAATGCGAGATTAGTTAAATGGTTTCAAATCAAGGGACTAAGATTGTCATTTAATGTTACAGCTCCCGTTATTACTTCATCTTGAAAACTTTACTGAATCTTGCACAAAAAAAATAAATTCAAAAACTAAATCCCGACTATAGAATTAAAAATTAGTTTTCATGACTGACGGGATATATCTCGGAAACGGTACGCTTGAACAAAATATGACGTACCAAACTCTACCTTCATTTTAAAATCCCTGTTCAACGATACGACACATAGTAGAATGGGGCGAAAAAAATGTTGTGTTCATGACTTGCCCCATAGATGGCGCTATATTCAATGTAATATGACGTCACATAGCCTTTAACCAGCGTACAAACAAGACGCTTCCAAAGACACCTCATTTGTCAAGTAGTTTAGAAGTTACGAAGAAACATATGAACATACATACATACACACATACCGGCCAAAAACATAATCCTCCGTTTTGCTTCGCCATAGTCGGGTAAATATATATTTGATGATATCGCAGCTAAGTCCAGCATACTCAAAGCTTTCAACAAATACGTGCGGCAAACATTCCAGCCGTAAACCCCTGTGTTGACATCATAATGCATTCCCGTTCACGCACGATTGTAAAACATAATGGATTCATGCGCGTGTGGGCTATTACAATATAGCATCGATCATCTGAGGCTGCGCAGGCGCACCGCGCAACAATCATCGCCGTTAGCAAAGTAAATCGAGGGGTGGATGCGGAAATGGAACGAATGATGCGATAGAGATATAACGGACGCTCCTTGTGCTTTCAGTATCGGGTATATTGTTTAAACGCTTTGTTAGAAATTGAATTTGTTAGTCGTTATGATTTTTGTGATTATTGTAGTCGTGTAGTGTTGTATAAAACGAATGGCTACATTAATTAATGAAATGAAGGATGCATAGAGGCAAACTGCACAAGCGCTTTCTGGCGACTACATCATATAGATATACCTAGGTAAATATAATTCTTGTATTAAGGTGTAAGTGTTACAAAAAAAATATTGAAAAATGCCCCGCCGAGTTTTTTGCCAGGTTCTTATCGAGATGGCTGTAATTTTACAGTAGAGTCATTTACTTTTATTAGTGCCTCTTTGGGGCCCATGTGAATAAACGATAGAATAAGTCACCCCAAACTTATAACACCCGTCTTTTTAGCCGGGGATTATAATATAAATGACTGATAATGATATTTAATTCTTTTAATCTGATCAAGAGTTCCGCAGATAAAGCGGTGAAGGCGATTCTTAACCAACTTCGAAAAAAAAGGAGGAGGTTCTATGTTCGACTGTATGTATTTTTTATGTATATTCACCGATTTCTCCCTCATCTGTAGACCAATTCTCAAAATTCTTTTTTTTGTTTGGTAGATTATACTTCAGAGGTGGTCCCATAAAGATTATCGAAAACAATCAAGCCGAAACCAAATTTGCTTACGTTTAAATTATTTTAGCTCAGCTTGCGTTTAAATAATTAACGTACAAAGATACTTTTGTTAACAAAGATGCATAAATCACCTGACGTATAATTCCCTGGTCTATTTAGTTGTGCATTATGAATATGCATCATGACCATCTCGACCATAGGGAAAGAGCTGCACCGCGCCCTCTTAAACAATGGGCAATGGGTCATAGTAATTGCAAGAGAATACAATAGGAATACCGACTACAAATTATACATTTCCGCGCTCGCTTTATGTGTAAACAGCTCGAAGTTGTGAAAGAAACGATGGACCAAGTATTTGAAATAGTATTCCAATTAAGATTAATTACCTTTCGTGGCCTGTAAATAACTAGTCGTTGGCCCCGAACTGACATCTCGCGCTCACATTTTTCCTAATAGAAAATATTTTTTTGAGGTTAATTATAACTTTGTTTTTAATAATTATTGTTTGATTTTTGTATTTGTTGATTAAGTATAGAACATATCGGCTGCTTAACCATTAAAAATGTGTAGCCGTTTTTGAGATAGGTAGACCTAAAACAGAATAGATCTAAAAACAGAGACTTTGGTAGCCTCCCAAATTGTTATTTGCTTAGATTCTTAAACCAGTTTCAAAATCTACTTACAAAGTATTTTTCAATTGTACCTACCCTACAATAATAGTTATAAGTAACATATTTTAATCCCGACTTCCGTGTATTTTCATTTACATCATTTTAATTGCCATTTCTTGCTTTGGGCCATAGCTTTACATATTCTATGAGAATTCGAAGTAATTCGCTTGTATGGTTTAGATGCTACATGCCTCTGACAGACAGACGTACGGACAAATCGCTGAATCATTCAAGTCTACTTAGAAATCCCGCTTCGCTCGATCAATAAAATATCAACTGTGTACATTTTACAATACACATATTATTCGAAATGTATGTGTCTAACATTTCGTTATATGGAACTTAAGGTTAAGTACCTATTATTTTTATTTGTCACTGAGGAAACTTTTGATCAAAATCTCAGGTTATGTCGGTGAGTTATTAATCAGTAGTTTATATTATGTTTCCATCGGTACAATTCGTTGTATGTATCTTAACAATCTGTAAATATTATTCAAAGAGCTTTTTACCCGACTGCCAAGGAAGAGTCATATTTTTGTATATATATATATATATATATATATATATATATTACGTATCTTGTATATTAGTACTCGTATGTATTTTAGTAAATTTTTACCTTTATTACCTCGTATCTTCCAAACGGCTAGATGGTTTTCGACAGTTAAGGTATCGTTATATTCGTCTTAAAAACCCAAGTGTCCTTAGACAGATGTTTGAAAATAGCGCTATATACATACAAACATATATGTTCATATATATATAAAACAAAGTCGGGTTTGTTATAACACTTATAACTCGAGAACGGGTGTACCGATTTTAATGACCTTTGACATGTTGGATTTATCTTCATCCCGAATAGTAGTAGAATAACTATTAAATTATCAGAAAATTTTAAGGAAAAAACATCTCTTCCATTTTGTAACGGAATTTGGGTTTTGATGATATCTCGAAATTAATAATAATAAGCATTACCAAACCAAAAGGAAATTCAAAGGTGATTACCACAGATATAAAGTTTCTGTGATCTGTGGGTGATTACATAAAAAGTAGATTTCTTATTTTTTGCCGTCGGGCATTTAGAAGTTTTTGGTACATTGAATTGTTAACTACTACAGGTTTCGGGTTATGCCGTACAATATGTATTTTAATTGCAATGTAGGTACTGTTTTTACCAGTAAACTAACCGCACCTACTGGCCACAATACTCGCTGCGTTCGTCGCTGCACCTACCTACATTGACCAATGTACCAAAAGGCTAGCCTTATTTGGCTGAGCGGCCTTCTGCCGTTTGATTAATTGCCGCCATTCGATTAACAACCTAAGCACCCAGTTGGATGCCTGATTTAACTGGCCTGTGACTTATACATCACTAAGATGCGATATAGAAATATACACACTTATATTAAAAAGGCAAAAGTTTGTGAGTGAATTTGTATGTGTATTATTTCTTCACGCTCAAAGAGCTGGACCAATTTTTATTAAATTTGTTTTGGAGGTAGCTGACACCTGGATCAACACATAGGCTTCGTTTAATTCCGAAATTCCCGCGGGTCCGGGACTTACGCGGGTAAAACTTCGGGGCCCAGCTAGTCCTACTATCCTACTAATATTATAAATCCGAAAGTTTGTGTGTAGGTGTGTAAGTATGTTTGTTCCCTCTTCACGCGTTAACGGCTGAACGGATTTGGATGAAATTTGGATTGTACATAGCTTATACCTAGGATTAACACATAGGCTACTTTTTAACTTGTTAATAGCGGGCGAAGCCGCGGGGCGCGGCTAGTAGTTTCATATTTTCTATTGAAAAAGCACTAACTTTTAACTTAAGTACTTACGAACGCCACTTTGCATGTATTTGTGAGTTAGTGGAAAACCCATAATGTTCAGTTGAACAATAATCGTTGTGTCGTAAAAGAACCGGACAACTATTGGTTTGCATTATATTTTCAAAACTATTGCATTTTGCATTATATTTTCAAAATTAAGGAGTGTTAACCAAATTGTAGTCTTTAGTGTCTGGACTTTATTATACAACAAATATAATCGGAAAATAATATAAACAAAATTATAAAAACTATTTGAAACATCGAATAACTTATTTAAACATAATTATATTATTAAAATACGGCTTCCACTCATGTCATTTGATCGAAATTGTCGACCTATATAGGTTTTGAGCAAGTACGCAATGCGATCTTCTTTCTTCGGGAGATCGCGCCGTAAACTCAATAATATTATCAAAGTACTTCTCATCAGTCTTAACAGCATTAGCCTAGAATGCCTATTGATTAACAATGATCGTGCTGGTTTTTTGCCGCGAAAGTGAAAAAATGGCGTTGTTGATTTTGTATAATTTTCCAAAACCTGTGATACTTCGAGCGTTAATGTGTAATAATGGTGGATTATTAACTGTTAACTTAGTGAACGTGCATAAGTGTAGGCAAATCATACAAAGTTGAAAAACATGATTTTCACCTTCGCTCCAAAACTCCAATAGAAGTTCTAGTAAAGTTTCTACCACTTTACTAGGGCATGACTTGACTATGACTAGACCTTGACTGTTTTACTTGACTTTAACTGTGACTTGTGACTAGGACTTTTAATATGAAATACACTTGAAATATATTAATACCTGACACTGGCTAAATGCACAAGATTGCGAAGCCAATATTCAAAGAAAAAAAAAGATCGTGCTTCACATAGACCCGATATTTTAAGTGAAATGTAGAATAATAATAAGTTAAAGAGCCTCCGAACTTCACGGAGCCGTGAGTGCACTAATTTTGATATGAAGACATGTATCGCGGATGTCGAAAACACATACAGTCACGCCCAAAGCCATAAACGCAAATTTCTTCTGGGGAATAAGTCCCAACGGGAATCGTACCCGATACCCTCAGTTTGGTATGCAAAGACATAACCAACTACGCCAGCGGGCAGTTCAAAATCTTCATCTCAAATTACAGTCATGCGAGGTTTTAACGACCATTGACGGTTCTAAGGAATGAACCAAGTATGTAATAGGATTGAGACGAAGTAACTGTAGAACTGTCCCACTATTCGTAATTCTTTGTAATGCTATTAAAGGATTATACGCTTTACAATCAAGGTTAGTCATAATGTAGGGATGCCATCCGTCTGGGATTCCCCGGATTTGTCCTAGTTTAGAGGTAGTCCGGGGTCCGTCTGGAAGGGGTTTTCAAAAAGTGTCCGGGTGAAAATAGGATAATTCTTGTGTCAATCCCGAATAATTTATATAAACGGAATACATTATTATTCGCAACGGAATACGTATATTATTTGTTACGCTATACGTTAAAATTATATTATGGAAAATTGTGACGGCAAACAAATTGTTAAACAACTTGTTAAATTTTATAAATAATTATGAAAGTGTGAAGATTATTGTTATTTTAATTGTAAATATATTTTTTAATGGTATCCAAAAAAATACTCAATTGCACCCAAATGTCCGGGGTTTTGATATTAGGTGATGGAAGCCGTAGTCATAATGAAATCGATGTTATAGGTATTAAAATGAGTTTTGTAAGGAGTTGCTGAAATCTTCAAACAAATTAAAATGTCGCGGGTAAAATCCAAAATATCGCGGCTTGAGTCTCATTTATTTATTAGTTTTTAATATGTATTGTAATACAAAATTTAAGTGTCACTAACTGAATACACTGCCATCCGTTACAAGGGCCATGATCACTGTTGGTTACGAAGTAACTAAACTAGTGCAATTTAATTAATATTTAAATTTACAAGCATACAAATATTTTTTCCAATACAGTTCGTCATAAACTGGCTGTTAGATTGGTCGGGTGAGCGTTCGCTTTCTAAGCAAAAGTGTTCTTTTCACGGCGGGAACCTAAGTTTTCTCCCCAAGGAAAATGTGTGTTTCTGGTTGTGATTGTGTGTGTTTCCGGCACCAACGGCACAATCCATCGAACTTAGTGTTAGGCTGTGAGTGTGAAATCGTTTATGTTATGTTAAATTTAGGCATAATGGTTATCTGCAGATCTGTAGTAGCGTAGTTGAAATTAAAAACTTAACGCTCTTAACGTCTTATAAGGTTATCTCCACAGGACGGCTAATGCAAAAATTTAGAAAATCTTAAATTTTTTTTTTTCTTTCCAATATTCTATCTACGGGCCAATTGCCTATATTTGCTTAAACTAAACTAAAATTATATACAGCAAATAACCAAGTTACCTACAAGACATTGAGCCTATAGGTAACTCAAGTGCTCAAGCCCACTACCAATGGGAAGCGTTCCCATCATGCTGGCGGCATTGCCTCTCTGAATTGCAATGCTAATACGTTGAGCCAAATAAGTGCCAGCATTTTGATCACGCGTCGCTTCAACCAGGCGCTCTGATAGATTTTTGAAAATAGAATGAGCTCCCGGTCCCCACGGACCCACTGTCTTAACATTTATATATAAATCCGCTAGAGAATAAATAATAGTAGGTACAAATACTTCCGCAAGCTTTCTTGGAAACGCGGCTTTACATCGTAATACCAATTACACAATACATCTTCAAGGCGTGCCCGCACAGATTTTAATACATAAAGTACATCCAATTATTCGTCCAGTTGTATTTAGAACCACCAACGTCGATTTACTAGACTAAAGTACCTTTTAAATGCAAACTAGGAACGTGATGTATTTATCTTATATCTTATATCGAACTGCAAAAAAATGGAATTCCTTACCTGAGTCTGTGTTCCCTGATAAATACAATATGGGAGTCTTTAAATCACGAGTGAATAGGCATCTTCTGGGTAAACGTGCTCCATCGTCGACCGCATCGTCACTTACCATCAGGTGAGATGGCGGTCAAACGTTGGCCTATCTTAAATAAAAAAAAAATAAAAAAAATCTACGTGTCATTCTGCATAAAAAATATTCTGGCACCATATTGTTTCGTATTAATAAAGTCCTATTATATAACACTACCATGTAGCTGGTCGAAGCAGGCTGATAATGAATGAACTTCTTAAACCATTCATCTTTAGTCACCACCTGTTGATCGTAAATTAGAGTAAGTAACATGAAAGAGAGGTGTGAATATTTTTTTTGGTGAAGAGGAAATCGTAGCGAAATGTCACATTTATAGATAAAAAAATCTTAATTGGATTACCAATATTGTAGGTACATAGGCGAACTTAATACTACAAAGCATTTTCATCTAGTTAACATGGGTGTATCGTGGATATTTCGATATGGTAGTGCACATCTTCGGTAATAATTAAACGCAAGCAAAGCTTAAAAAAACCGACTTCACCGCTTTCTCTTCGGAACTTTGATCAGATTAGATGTACTTAACACGCATTATTGACGATATTTCAAGAGATACTGATCAGATCTTGATCAAATTTAAACGGAAAGAAAAACCAATTGGAAAGCAACATCTATCAAACAAAAAAAAATATTCAAAATCGGTTCACGGGGAACGAAGTTATGAGGTAAAAGACACAAAAAAAAATTACAGTCGACTTGTGTACCTCCTCCTTTCTTTGTGAAATCGGTAGAAAAGTATAATGTAGCCAGCTGTGTCCCGTGAATTGCCTGCCAAACTTATTACTTAAATTAAAATAATTTAGTGCAGACGTCCAATCTTTCCAACATAAATTAGAAACTAGGATTACTAGAAAGGATACGACGATCATCCGACTTGTTAAACCATAGCGGTATCTTCGCTACATTATCTTATTTATTGAGGTCCCCGCCCACTGATCGAAGGCGAGGTTACTTTTAAAGTTTTCTTATGATTTACTACTCTCAGGAGATAATGTCTATCGTTAATACCGAGGCTACTTTTTGCTATGAAATACGCGGGGCAATTTTAACTCTAGGTTGTAGTTACGACGTAATCTTTGAGGCTGCACGTAATTCAACTTAATCTCTTCCAGCGTTCAAAATATCACTTCTGCTTCGTGTTTTATTCTCATAACAAACTACGGCTATCGGCTACTGAATATTTGCGTTTACTTCCTTGGCTGCAACCAATTTACGAAGCCTTACTACCAGTTGTAGCATGGTGAAATCCTCTAGCCCTTTTACTACGTAGCACGGGAACATATTTTGGGTACTTTGCCAACTGGCAGCGGTCTTTTTTTTTTTAATTATTTCATGACCATGGATGCATAGTCCTTCAGTCGAAATATTAAACAAATATTAACAATTTCTATTCTTCATAGTCAAGTCATGCCCTAGTAAAATGGTAGAAACTTTACTAGAACTTCTATTGGAGTTTTGGAGCGAAGGCGAAAATCACGTTTTTCAACTTTGTATGAATAGCCTACATTTATGAACATTTACTAAGTATTAACGGTTAATAATCCACCATTATTACACATTAACACTCAAAGAATCACAGGTTTTGGAAAATAATACAAAATCAACAACGCCATTTTTTTACGTTCGCGGCAAAACTCTCGCAGCGGTCTTTTAGATTAAGTGTTGCAATATCTATTTGTAGTCATTTTTGGTTAGTTCCAATATAGTTTTTAGTTAAGTTTATTATTGTTCATAGTTTAATAATAAATACATAACCAAACTCAAATAATTAAAGCATAAAAATATTTCGTCAGTTCGTTAGTATAAAATCATCATCATACACACTATTTATTATGACCCGTAGCTTAATTATAATAAAATTGTACTACATGTTAGTGGTTCTACGTACTTATAATTTTGTATTATTGTTACAGTGAGATGGCGCGGTGGAGAGCGCTGATCCAGCATGGAAGGCCACCAGTATGGCTTCTTATCTTCGCTGCATTACACATGGCTACGGCGACACCTGGTAAGGCCTTATGAAAATTGATTACAACTTAACTAACTTTATGTCGTAACCTTCAAAAAAAGGAGAAGGTTCTCAATGCTACTGTTTTCTTTAATATGTGTTACTTTTTTCTAGACGAACCAATTTTGATGATTCTTAATATTGTTGATTAGTCAATATTAAAATAATTTAAACGAAAGCAAAACTGAAAAAAAAACCGTCTCCACCGCTTTATGTTCGGAACCCTTGATCAGATTACATTAATTAAAAACGCATTATTGAGGATAACTCATAAACTACTGGTCCCTGTGCTACACACATACTAGCCCGTTCTTGTTATAGTCATACTAGCCATGCCCCACAGCTTCGCCCGCTACTATCAATTATCTTTGTGTTAATCCTAGGTATAAGCTATGTACATTCCGAATTTCTTCCAAATCCGTTCAGCTGTTAAAACGTGAAGAGGGTTATTTGTACTATTACTTATATTATTAACAAACATACTTACAAATTTACACACATACACACTAACCTTCGGATTTATAATATTAGTATGATAGTTATAGTATTATGCCATAAACGAATGTTTACTCGAACCGCCTCGTGCTGTTTCGTATTTAATGTTTCCAGTTTCAATATATTATAATTAAGTATAGTTTGCATTGTAAATTGTAATAGCAGCGTACTACTTTGTTGCATGGAAACCAACTTTACTCTTGTTTCTTACCGAAAGTTTCTCACAACATCCTCCCGTGCATTATGCACAATAACTTAATTACCTTCATCTATCTTTCTTCTAATATATAATTATCTCATGTCACGGTGTTTGTGGTCGCACTCCTCCAAAACGGCTCGACAAATTTTAATGAATTTTATTTTTTGGTATTCTTAGTAGGTATCAAAATAGGTAACTACGAAGAATTTATTCGTTAGTAATTTTTCACCATCCTGACCCCTTTCCCTCACACACACCAAACCTTCCAATTTTTATCGCAATTTTAGTATTTTCGTAGTCCAAATAATTTAATGAAGTGTCGGTTACTTTGTTATTTCATTCAGCATTTGATGGAGAGTTGCATATCTATTTGAAGGTAAAGTACCAAGAGACTCCAGGAAACCATAAACCATAGACTTAAAACACTTTTTACCATTACGTGGCATTGCAATGCCTTTCGTCCTAATGTATGAGCCAACAGTTGGCTGATATTTTTTTTGGCGTTTAAACGCTCGAACTCACTATCTAGACAGGTATATAATCAAAGTGCAATGCATACCGGGTACGGCTAGTAAAATATAACACTATTTTTGCCGACTTAAAAAAAAGGAGGAGGTAAACTCGAAAGGTCAATTCGACTGTATTTATTTTTAATGTAATATCTCATAACTTCTTTCAATGTGAATCGATTTTTAATTTTATTTTTGTTTAATTGCTTTCCCATTACTCCCATTAAAATTTGATCAAGATCTGATCAGTAATTTTTGAGCTATCGTCAATAATTCGTATTTAAAATGTTTAATCTGATCAAGGTTCCTAAGATAAAGAAGTGAAGTCGGTTTTTTTTAAGCTTTGCTTGCGTTTATTTATTTCTGCACTGGTATACATATAGCACTTCCTAAGCTAAGGTTTTAAAAAATTATTAACACATAATAATTTTTGGAAAATTGTTTATTTATAAGCCAGAAATATAATATTAACTTTCCATACAAATAAGTATTTTAATATTTTATTTTAAATACACAATATGTATGGAATATGCTAAGAAGCTATTAAACATATTAACATTTGAATAAGACACCTGTTTAACAGCCTGTTAAGTATCTGAAATAACATTGGATTATCGTAGTATAATCCAAAGTTATTTCAAGTTGACTTTGTAATTCTTTTACATATTATTCCATCCGGTCTTAGCACGCCTCACTTCACATTTTGTTCATATTATACTATCTTCTTCTTTTTTTATATATATAATTCTTTTGAACGTGTATAGATATGTGCCTGAACTCCTTCTAAACGGCTGGACAGTTTTAGATAGAACGTTTTATATGTGTTCAGGTGGATTCAAAAATGGTATAAATTCACAATTCGATCCGATAAATATTGTTTTTTTAAATTAATTAATTTAATGAACGGGTCCGCTAGTCTTTATATATAATTCTTATGAACGTGTGTATATGCGACTGAACTCCTCCTAAACGGCTGGACCGATTTTGATTATTTTTTGTTTCTTCAGGTGGATTCAAGAATGCTAAAATTAGCACTTGAGTTACCTATAGGCTCGATGTCTTGTAGGTAACTTGGTTCTTTGCTGTATATAGTTTTAGTTTAGTTTTAGGAAATATCGGCAATTGGCACGTAGATGGAAAAATTAAATTCACAATTAGATCCGATAAATGTTTTCTTTAATTTACGCGGGAAATAATTCGTTGATCGAGCAAAGCAAGATATCTAAGTTGATTTGGATCGTTCAGCACTTTGTCCGTCCGTCCGTCTGTCAAAGGCATCTAGCGTCTAAATCATATAAGCTAATGACTTCAAATTCTCATAGAATAAGTAAAACTACGGGCCAGAAATGGCATTGAAAATTATATAAATGAAAATATTAAAGGGGCTCCCATACATGTAACCTCAAAAGATTTTCTCTATGAGGCAAAATGTAGTAGAGATCGGGTAGTTATTCGTTTTACAATAAGCTTTCGTAATTAATGTCCGTTTTAACTCTGATTTAAAAATTCCCAGTGGTAATTCAGTTATAATACCTATAAGAAATTTTATTATAAAATCTAACGCCATTTCCCATAAAAAAATTATTCGTTTTGCGTAATCTAAATGCACGCACCGCAAGTTTATGCTTATGTCTAGTGGTAAGATTATGTGCATCGCTTCTTAATGTATATTTATCAATATTTTTTATTCAGTACCATTATAAGTAGATAATGGTGCTGCCCGCATTGCCATGCGGGCATAGCCGCGGGGCGAAGCTACAGTTACTTAAATCTAATTGAATGATGTAGGTGTTTCTATATTGCTGAGATATGTTTTATGTCAAATACAATGGTCTATTGATTTGTTTATATCACAATCGTCGACTTTATCTTGTTACTGTTGCATCATACAAATTGCTTTCTTGTTAGTATGACAGTCATTGTTACTATCGTTACACTAACACAATTGTTTCATTAATTTCAAAAATTATAAGAACTGCTTGTTTGAAAAAATATATCGATATCTACTTATTATGAAACTTGTTAGATAATGATCATAATAATTCCCAGTACCGATAGATTGATATTTACGATATTATTTTAATTAAAAGGAAAAGTGATATTTATCTGCTGTATGTTCGAGCTAATGATCTCTCGCACATAAACTATGAGCAAGAATTCAATATATGTACCGAAACAAGACCACAACGGTGTGCTTTCTAATTGGAACTAGCACATATAAGGCTAGTTGCCTGTTTTTGCCTTTAAGGGAGTTTAAATATGCTTATTAAGTGCATGTGCACTAATTAGTCTCGTCTTTTATGGCGGCTTTATGTGAATGGTTGGTCCAGTTCGCCCACTGTTCTGACAAATAACTTCTTAATTGAAAGTTTCTCAGGCGCGCCTACATGCGGAATTCGGTTATCCTGTCCTAAGCCGTTAATTAGAATATTGTATGATTTCTTGTCTTGCATTGCTATCAGCTATAAATTCTCCTTCAGTATCTGTTATTTATCACTGACATATTTGCTATTGATATTACAATTTATGAATCTGAAATCCGTTAAAATTATTAATCTGTTATGGAATTAGCTTGATAAAATTAGCTCTAATTATTTTATATAGATTGGTTTATTTGTGGGTTTAAGTATTAAATAAATTATAATAATAATTGTCGATATAGACATAGATTATACCGGAAGTCATGCCCTTACCCGTTTCTACTTTAAACCTTCTAATATAATTTCCGAATAAAAATAGTTTTTGTACATGTACTTCTTGTCTCGAAACTTCTCAAGAACATGGCCAATGTAACCTGGCCGAAACGTCAAGGCAATAAAATTGTATAAAAATAAATAAAGAGATTCTAATATCTCAGGTGACGAGCGCAAAGCCCTTAGGATTTTTATTTTTTTTCGCTTACCCTCAGGTGAGATTGTGGTCAAAAGTTAGCCTACCTTGAATAAAAATACTTATTTTTTTACGTAAATTCAAAACTTTGGGTGGCACTGTACTGTAATGGCCAAGCGTAACGCTTCTAGCATCGGCGTGTGACTTGCTTGTCTTGTCTCTCAAATACATAAAAAAACAGGATGTGTCATAAATACACTCCCTAAGTACACATGATAGGAGTAAAACTTTTGTATTACAGGGAAACATTTTAATTATTCATCACAATGTTTACCCCATCACTTTTCGTCAAACAAAATAGTTGCGGATCAGAATATCAAATCCCTCCTATAAACAGCTAACTTCAATAATTAAACACAAGCAAAGCTTAAAAAAACTGACTTCACCGCTTTATCTTCGGAACTTTGATCAAATTAGACAATACACGCATTATCGAAGATATTTCAAGAACTACTGATCAGATCTTAATCAAATTTCAATGGGACCAATTGGAAAGCAACAACTTACGACAAAAAAAATTTATACATAATCGATTCACGTGGAACCGAAGTAATGAGGTAACACATAAAAGAAGAAAGAAAAAAAATACAGTCGACTTGAGTCCTTTTTTGTGAAGACGGTAAAAAAACTTTAACTGAAAATTTGCAGTATATTTGAGCACAATAGTAGCGAAATTGTCCAAGTTTTGACAAAGCTCAAGTTTCCTTAAGAAACTCTCGCACGTTTTACTTCTCGTTCGGCACTAAAACAGCTTGAGGTGACTGTAAGCTATGAATCCAGTAGATTAGGATCATTCCTTACTACTTTTATAGCCGCACTTACACTTATCCCTTTCAATTCCGTTATTTATAATTCCCTCAAAATGTTAACAACAAACATTCATGGCGTGTTTTATTTATATTCCGACTTTCTTGGACAATTATCTTTTTATAGCTTCAATACCTTTGTATAATTAAAACGATTTTGAGTTGCATCACTATAGAATGTGAATGTTATATTATTATCAGTGATGATAGATTAGTAATAAATAACAGAATAGAGATAAATTATGTTTAGTGCCTCAGTTTAATAGGTAGTTGTTAAGGCTGTCGTAAACCTGTACTTAATAATTATCTTGATAAAAGAAGATATTGTTGGTATAATCTTATTAGAACAAGACATTTGCATTACATTTGACAGATTTGTGCCTTTTTTGTAGCTAAATCTATTGATACAGTAGTAAAATAAAATAAAACAAAAACAAACAAACTAACGCAATCACACTCACAGCCCAACACTAAGTTCAAAGACTTGTATCGTGGGTGCCGAAAACATTCACATTACACACACATTACACCCAGAACCAGAAGTACAATTATCCCTTGGGAAGGAATTTGTGCTCCTGCCGGGAATCGAACCCAGGACTCACGGCACAGAGGACGGAGACCTGTTCACTGCACCAACTGGGTCGTCAAAAAAGATTGATAGGTTTACAAATAACACGGTAATATTGTATCGGTACGGCTATACCATCTTTGCTTTACTTGCTGGGGCACTGCTGTGCAAACGTAGAGCTCAGCTAGCGTTTATTTGTATCATATAATACTTCATATTTGCAAGACAAAGTTCTATAAAAGCTTATCTTATATACAATTTCACCCTCAGTTAGGAATTTCGTTCGCGAAATTTATTCTAAAGCCGATAGAAACGTTGGCAGAAACTTAATTAGCCTCACAAACCTTAACGAAGCAAAACAGACTCCGCACCTGTCCATTCTCTTATTTATTATCTTGGCGCAAAACAATTCTTACTTTAACTCCTGCATTTGTGTAGATTACGCGTATAACTGGAGGGGCTTTATTTAAATTGGTTGGATAGATGGCTTCCTTTATATCTAGACCTTCGTTGTCCGTAGTTTCTGTGTTGTGTCCACCTTTTCATACAGACGCTTGTACGTTATTACTTGTATTTTGTTTTGTACGACATATTTTTAGACATTTCTTTTAAATAAGTGTATTGTGCACTCACTATATTGAGGTATCTGATGTTTTTAATAACGAAAAATTATATTGTAAAGTAGAAATTCATTAAAAGGCTCACGCTCTTTCCGCTTTTTTAGAGTACCGAGGGTGGGAGGGCTCTTGCCCTCTTTAACTTCTGGGGAAAGTTTTTTTTTCTTTTAATTTTGGCTTCGCAATCTTGTGCATTTAGCCAGTGTCAAGTATTTCAAGTGTATTTCATATGAAAAGTCCTAGTCATAAGTCACAGTCAAAGTCAAATAAAAGAGTCAAGGTCAAGTCATGCCCTAGTAAAGTGGTAAAACATTTTTACTAGAACTGTTATTGGAGTTTTGAAGCTAAGGGAAAAACCACTTTTTTCAACTTTGTATGATTTGCCTACACTTATGCACGTTTACTAAGTATTTGCGACTAATAATCCACCATTATTGCATACCTTATGCAGTATCATTGAAATAGCACAAAGTAAAAAGTATCTACGGGCCAATTGCCTATATTTCCCAAAACTAAATTAAAACTACATACAGCAAAGAACCAAGCTACCTACAAGACATCGAGCTCATAGCTAACTCAAGTGTTCAAGCCTACTACCAGTGGGTAGCGTTCCCATCATGCTGGCGGCATTGCCTCTCTGAATTGCAATACTAACACGTTGAGCTAAATAAATGCCAGCATTTTGATCACGCCTCGCTTCAACCAGGCGCTCTGAGATGTTTGAAAGTTTAAGCACAAAGTTGGTTTAAGCATTTTAGGTACGGAAATTTGAAAGTTGAAGCCATTCATGATGAAGAAGAGAAAAATCGGCATATTAGTAGTTACAACATATCAGAAGAACAAGGTATGAAAAAAGAAATTCTGGGATTTAAATATAAAATACGAAAAACCTTTTCCTGACATACATTTTCGAATCGGGAAGAGCCTCATTATACGTTGCTGTTATGTTTTGCGTTAGATTAGGTATAAGTACGTAGGTACAGTAATTATAGATAAGTACTAATTTGCTGTTACTGTGCGGTATTTCTTTGATAATTTTCTACTTATTACATTTAATTAAGTACAGTATTTTATGTTACTTTTCTATTGCTTTGGATGTTAAAATTTGCAATGGGTTTCCTTTTCGAAAGCACTCTTTAATAACACTCTTTAATAACCAGCACTCTTTAAATAATTACTTACACTGCCTGTACCCAAGGAAGTAGGATGCATATTATTATTATGACATATTTAAGTACTTGCTATCAATTTGATGTATAGGTAATCTAAATAGGTACTGATTTTTCCTTATTATTTATTTGATTGAAGGGTTATAGCCCAGGCAAATTCACGATGCGTTGTATGGGGAAATTGCATTAATTCATAACCATCCAATTAAATATCCATTAATTATTTTAGTGGTTTCGTGTTCCATTAACATACATTAAATGTCTTTCTTCCACTATTAACGATATCATGTGGTTAGTATTTCTGCTCTAGATTTGAACAGGAAGATAATTATTTTCTACCCTTCTTTGGACAATTTTGGTGGATTCCAAAACATAGTCTCTTGAAATCACCTCCTTATTGTTATTCCAAAATGAGCCTGTTATTATTTTTTTCTTAAAAATCGTAGTTTTAATGGGCTATTACGGTTGCATTGGGTTTGCATGTATCACATACTTATCTACTTCGTTTATGCTGCAAAAATGATAATAACCCTACGTTTTACTTCGCCACAGAAAAAAAATACACAAGCAAGCAGCAGCTATTTGTAAATGGTTACTTAGGACTGGTTACCTCAAAAATATAATTGTTTTTAGAGGCGCCGATTTAGACTTGACCAAATAAAGAAAATTCAAAGGGTTTTTTAGAATGTACCAGGAGACCAAGAATCGGTAGAAGAAGGTCATTACTACGATTTTTTATTAACTTATTTATTTTTTCTTTTTTCAGGTCCATGTGAAGTGGAAACGGGTCAGTCCAGCATTATAGTCGACATCGAGGAGAGCAGAGGAGATCGTAAGTATCCTGATTTTTTTTAGTTAAAATGTGTTATTGCTATGCCAAAGATTTTTTTATACAAAACAAAACCTAACCCATCCTTAGCAGTCGGGTAAAAAGGAAATGATGTTAGCGATGCTTCTCTCAACATGTTCCCCTCCTCGTATTTTAAGATTTGGTCATCATGCGAAAAAATCATTCTTTCTTTTTGCAGAAGTAAACCAAAGCACCATCCCAGCTGATCTGCCCATAGTCGGTGACCCGGACGTGGATGTGATCCTTACCACAGTCTTCCCCAAGGGTCCTACGCTGTTCCAGCTCGAAGGAAAGCGCTTACAGCTGCTGCAACCGCTTGACAGGGACGCTGATAACCTGTCGCATGTGGTGTTTCAGGTATGGTATGCTACTTGGATAAATAGGACACGAAACAATGCAATACCTTTATTTAAGGGAGTGATAACAGAATTTCTCCTAAAAGGCGTGTTTTCGTAACCGTTTTACTCGGCATTCATAATAAAACCAGATAAAACATGTTTCGGAATCTGTGTGATATGGTTATTGATGCCTTCTTCTTAGAATATTCATAGCGTTCATAAATATAAAAGAAAAAAAATATCAAAGCTCATGCAAATAAAATCAATTTGTATTTTTGTAACCATTTCGTTCAGCAATTTTATATCAAAACACTGGGAACGTTATTTCATATTAAGTATATTTACTAAACGAACGATTTCTTCAGCATGTTTTTTTTTTGAGGCGCATTTTCATGAAATTTGAATAAAATCAAAAATTGCCACGCGTGACCTTGCGTAACCGCCACGATGCAATTTACGCAATATACACCTTTATGTGTAAAAGTGTAAGGGGGATAATTGGCTGTGGTTAAAAAAGGTGCACGCATTGGCGTATACCTACCCCTTAATTAAAGCATATAGAAAATATCCCAGCACCGATTTTACATAGCTAAGAACACTAATGACTAATGACTATTTAATTATCTGAGTGACACTGACCTGTAAAGGGCAAGCGTGACGCTTCCCATCAAGCGAGCGACTTGCTCGTTTCGCCTCTCATTCATATACAATAAAACTATCGATCTAGTCACCTTTCAAACTAAAATAAACTAAATCTAAATCGGTTTAAGAGCTACATTGCCGCAGCCACACGATACACACCACACATTATAACATACTTCTTTTCGGTAGGGGTTAAAAAGGATAGTAGACATATAGATGAAATAAACAAATTGCCCGCTGTTGTGTTCCTCGAACGGTATAATCACATCTTCGGCCTCATCATCATTTTCCATCAGGTGAGATAGTGGTCAAATGCTTGCCTACCATCGACATGTTCCATTAGATATAAATGTTTGGACAATCACATTAATAATATCTAGGCTTAGTTTCAGATTATATCAGCTAATACAGCCACTTATAGCCCAAGCAGGCTACTCCATCACATTATCGCTGGGCATATCAGGCTATTAGCACAATAATTACGTTCGATTATAAACTACCCGCTACAATCATTTGACAATCTCATCCATCGTGAACAGGTGGACATGAAATGATGAAACTTGTCGGCAAACTAGCTTAGGGTGATACCATCTTTGCGCACGCAAGCTACTCAAGCCTTCGATCAAAATTAAATGAATGGATAGGCCTTACCCGTATACCTTGCTCATTAAAATTGAATTAAAGCAACAGTCAATAATAATATGTATCATATTTTACTGCCGAAAATATTACATTTGATATCAGAATAAATATTTGAAGTTGCGATTTTTAAACGTGGTTATTTTGACGTTCCTTCTATGATATTCAATCATCCAATCACTGCTGCCGACTGACGTCACGAATCAGCCAAGCTATTTTGAATTTCTCATGTATATATAAGCTATTTTCAATTAATCAATGTAAATCTTAACGTAAATAATGTTATACGGTGAAATTTTTTATATGTAAAGATTAACATATAATAATTATTATTTAAGCATAGTTTATTTGTTGCCAAAAAGAGGTAACGAAAATCAGACCAACTTAAGAGAAACAAGAGAACAAGATTGTAGTTTTGAATGCAATAACTGTATATTTTGTCTTATGTCCTTCGGCCAGAGAGTCCAGAGATTGAATGCGACGAATTGAGCGCCGGCGCTCATTTCAAGTCCTGAAAAACCGCACGCTGGGACTGTCCGTTCATTTTATTTTGACCGAAGACTTTAACTTATTTGTGGGGATATAAAAAATAATGAATAGACGATACAATCAACATGACACCACAGATTACAGTCTCATAAGTGAATTGTACTTCACAAGCGTATGCGTATGCAATCCGTTGATTTTGGACTTTACGTATCGCGTAGAAAGCAATCAGGATAACAACAACAACACACGATCAACGTATCTACGCGGACTTGAGATCTTGTTCACTTTCAGAATAACATGTGATTAGAAAAACCCATGATATTGGCACCCTTTCACTCCAACTCAAATTCAATATTTAACTGCAATATTGAACTGCCTGTTGGCTTAGTTGGGTGGCGTTCGCCTTCCAAGCATTATCGGGTTCGATTCCCGGCGGAAACACAAGTTTTCTCCCCATGGAAAATGTGTGTTTCTGGTTCTGGTTGTGATTGTGTGTGTGATGTGAATGTTTCCGGCACCCACGACACAAGTCATCGAACTTAGTGTGGGGCTGTGAGTGTGAAAGTGTTTAAAAAAAAAACATAACTGATTGAGAAAGTTCAAAGCCTTAGGTTTTATAATATAATTAATCCCAAAGTTTGTGTGTATGATTTTGTAAATGGTCATTTAGAGATGCCTCCGTTCACAGATTTTGATGTACTCGTAATTTTGTAGATAGTCTAGCTAGACGCAGGCTCTGTTTTATCTTAATTTATTTGGTCAACGCTACAGGGCACAGGTAGTACTAGATATCTATATATAAAATAAAAAGAAATGCTATTTCACAGTTCGCTAGCATCACTGAAACTTGCCAAAAAACATCTCATTAGAAATACACTTCAACTGTCACACAAAGAGCCAGTAATTTACTTTTACATTTATAATACAAACTTCATTATCATCCGTTCAGCCGCTTATTAGTAATCAAGTAAAAATGAATCCAAATACTTATACTTAGTTAATTTTGTATCATTACCATGACCAAAGATCGAAAACACTTACTATTATACTGTTATGACAAAAAATAATAGCATCAATAGATGTTGATTCGCTATAATCAATTTTAAAATAATTACCCGCTAGGCTGTAACAGGTGGTCGTAATTCGTAACCAATCATGTTATTTTCCAGCTGGTCTGTCAAGTGAAAGCTACGAAGAAGCGACGGACCATACCCGTGATCGTGAGAGTGTCGGATATAAACGACAACGCTCCGGTATTTCAGGGAACCCCCTACGAGACCAGCGTTTCTGAGGTAAGTCTTTTTTTTACCCCACTGCCAAGGAAGAGTTATGTTTTTCGCGCGAATCTTGAGCGTGAGGTAATAAAGAAATTTACATAGATATAAACTAGAATATAATGGCGCGCCCCTTCAAAATGCAAAAAGTTTGTATGTATTTATGAATGTATTAACAACGCGCCACTAAGACTCGCAACCCACGTGTGCGTGCTGAGACGGCTGAGAAACAAAGACAAATCCAAGGATTTGTTGCTCGACTAGCGACGTTATTAATAATCTATGTATTATTATGAGTTTGGAGAGGCGCGCAATGTTATTGTTGTTTATCTCTATGTATATTTGTAAATTTCTTTATTACCTTGTATATCTTCCAAACGGATGGATTTCGACGGTTAAAGTATCGTCATATTCGACTTAAAAACCCAAGTGTCCTTAGATAGGTTTTGGAGAAAAAAACAAAATGGCGAAATGTAAACACGTTATAAAAAAAAAACAATCGAGAGAGGGTATCAAAATGAAGGAAATTAAAAGGGGATTACATTAAATTACATAAAAACTATGTTATTAATTTTAAGTAAATTAAATTGTATATTTGTATATTTTGTATGCTGATTAAAATCTATAATAAATTGCCGAATTGTTTAAAATAAATACATTCTGTGCATATTTTTAAAGCAAAATTAAAAATATGTATGATCGACAAAGCCAATTATTTCATACATAAATGCAATAATGATACAATTAAATAATAAATCTTGTAATAATGAATTTTGTAATCATTAATCTTGTGATAATAATATCTGTATAAATAATAATTCCCTTATTGACCAATTAATACCTACAGTTTTTCCATGCTTTATGGCAAAAAAAATCCCAAACATTATTCATAAAGCTTATATATATATACTGTCTCAGTTATTTACTCACAGAGATGCATTCCTCCGTTCAACTCTTCAATAATATATCAAATCTTCCAGCTGGCCCCGATCGGCACAACAATCTTTGACAAGATTCGCGCCGTCGACATCGACGCCGGGGTCAATGGCCTCTCCGAATACTACATAGTGCCAGGTGACAACAGCACCCTTGAAGAAGCCAACGCAGCAGACGGCTATGGGTTCTTCTCGATACCGCTGCCTCATCAGGGGCAGGTCGCTGTAAACAGGACGTTGGATTATGAACGCACGCAGAAGTATCTAGCCACTATTGTTGCTTCGGTAAGTTACACGTACTGTTTAACTATAACATATGAATAAAATTGTTTTTAAGCCGTCTGAAGTCATCCTGTCGGAGGAATATAGTGGAGCATAAAGCATACTGCTTATGGTTAGTTACTATATCTCATGAATTACTACCCAGTTGGTACAGATCTCTGCTCTCTGCGCTGTCGGACCTGAGTTCGATTCTCGGCAGCAGCAGCATTTCCCTTCCATAAAGTAATTTTGCTCTTCTGGGTGTGTTTTTTTATGCTGGAAATGCAAGCATTATTTTACAGTGAAAAAAAAATTATGGGAAAATTTTCAACACTATCTCAGCTAATGGACAGTGACGATGCGGCTGAAGATGGGCCATGCTTAGAAGGTATCTAACTATTCACTCTAGGCTGGATTATGATGAAATGTTTCCGGCACCTATGAACAAGTATTTGAACTTACTGTGGGGCTGTGAGTGTGAATGCGTATGTTTTTTTAAATAACATATTTTTTCAGGACCGTGCACGTGATAACAAGAGACGTCTATCCAGTACAACCACTCTAACTGTGAATGTTCTCGATGATGATGACCAGGATCCCTCGTTCATCTACAAGGGATGTAGTTTACACGAGGGCGCTTGCTTCAACCCTGAATATTCAAGCTATGTGAGTATAGAATTAAAAAAAAACAAACTTTTTGGTATTATGAGAAGTCATATTGCTATGACACACTGGTAAGGAACAAATGTTTCATACGCCTGGCTTGTGCTGTGTAAGTTGATAGTTAATATACAAGCTATATATATATATATATATATAAATAGCTTAAGTAATATTATTTATGTATATAAATATAAATAACTTTTGAAAACTCCAATAGAATTTCTAGTAAAGGTTCAATTTTTTTAGGGCATGACTTGACTATGACTGGACCTTGACATTTTTCCTTAACTTTTGAGTAAGACTTTTAATATGAAATGCACTTGAAATGTAATATTATTGACACTGGCTAAATGCACAAGATTGCAAAGCCAAAATGAAAGAAAAGAGTGAGTCATAGAAGTTTAATCAAAATTGGTTCAGTAGTTCTTATCGCTAAAAGCGATTTTGTTCCAGACAACCTTTGGATGGAGAGGAATTACGCAATAGAGTTGGACATCAGTGTTTACCATTTTAAAGAGTACTTGAATCTAAAAATAATAAATTATCATATAACATATTTATAATGTAACATTTTATGTATGATTTTTGAAGTCGGTTGATGTTTTTTTAATTTTTTTATTTATTCTTATTTCAGGTAAACAGCGGTGTCTTAGCTGGCATCCTAACAATAGAACCTGAAAAGATACAAGCTGTGGACATGGATACTTTAGACGCGCGTATACAATACAGCATTGAGAGCGGGGAACCGGATATATGGGGTACCTACTTAGCGATAGATCCGATCACTGGGGCTATGAGACAACTACAGCCAGTCGATTCGAGCATTGCTAAGAAGTTCCAGCTTGTTATAAAGGTACAGGAAACTTTTAAAATTAGAATATGTTTACTTGATTCTAGTAAAAGTGAAGAAATTACAATGTGTTAACTAAAAATGGCGACCAGAATGTTTCTGTTTACTTGAAAGTAATATTAACCCTATAACTAAACGCAAGTAAAGCTTAAAAAAATCGACTTCACCCTTGTATTTTGTATGGCATGATCTATTTTCATAAAATTTATATGGGACCACCTCTAATATGAGTATATCACAGGTGGTATCAAACAAAAAAAAACATCAAAATCAATTATTAATTGGAGGAGACAATGCGTAACATACATACAAAAAAAAATAAGTAAAAGAAACATACAATCGAATTGAGATCCTTCTTTTTGAAGTCGGTTGATTAAAACGATACACAAATAATAATTATTTTTAAACGAAGGTTTAAAAAAATCGGTCGTGCTATTTACACGCCTTACATTAAAAAGAGATAAACCATACAAATCTCATTAACAAACCATATTTATGTCTCGCTCTCTGTCTTGAGCCCTTGAGTTACCTATAAGTTCGATGTCTTGAATGTAACTTAGGTCTTCGCTGTATGTAGTTTTAGTTTAGTCTTAGGAAATATAGGCATTTGGCCCGTAGTTAGGACTACCTAATTATTTACTCCACAAAACTTGTTTTTATCTTTTTAACCACCTTTTTCTATCTCATTTAACAGGCGGAAGAAGTAACAGAAGCAAAGCGTTTCACTACAGCGAAACTAACTATCACAGTACGGCCAGTTGACGCAAACCCGCCAGTTGTCAATGCTACTTCTGATGAAGGACAGGTTGAAGAAAACTCTGCGAAAGGGACCAAAGTACTTGATGCGAAAGGAATGCCTATCAGGCTCATGGTTTCGGATGCTGATTTGGTAAGTTCAAAGTGAATTGCGACCTTATTTTTATAAACAGAAGGAACGAAATCTTTATTGTCAGCGGTTCCTGAAGCAACAAAGGTGACTGATTGAAAAGGGATGTCTATGAGAATGGTGTCGTATGCTGAGTTGGTAATTTAAACCTTAATTATAAGCACAGAAGTAATATAATGCATCCGTTGTCAATGCTACTTCTGATGAAGGACAGGTTGAAGAAAACTGTTTTTAAACTTGATAACCGCGGGCGAAGCCTCGGGGCACGGCTAGTGTTTAATAAAAGATCATCCTACTAATATAGTAAATCCGAAAGTTTATGTGTGGAGTTTTGCCGCGAAAGTGAAAAATTGTGTTTTTGATTTTATAATTTTCCAAAACCTGTGATTCTTGGAGTGTTAATGTGCAATAATGGTGGATTATTAACCGTTAATACTTAGTAAACGTGCATAAGTGTAGGCAAATCCTACAAAGTTGAAAAACGTGATTTTCGCCTTTGCTCCAAAATTCCAATTATAGTTCTGGTATAGGTTCTACTACTTTACTGGGGTATGACTTGACTATGACTGGACCTTGACTCTTTTATTTGGCTTTGACTGTGACTTGTGACTGGGACTTTTGATTTAAAATACACTTGAAATTTATTGTTACTTGACACTAGCTAAATGCACAAGAATGGGAAGCCTAATAAAAAATAAAGTTTATGTGTTAGTATGTTTGTTCTCTTCACGCTTTAACGGTTGAACGGATTTGAATGATTTGGAATGTACATAGATTATACAGATTTACAAATAGGCTACTTTTTAGCTTGATAATAGTGGGCGAAGTCGCGGGCTCGGCTCATGTCTAATAAAACAAGAAACCGAAGAGGAAGAGAAGAGGTTTTATTAATATTAAGGCTTTATACGACACTGTCCGGTAGGACGGTCTACACGCGTACTGAACTGATGAAGGAGCACCGACTGTTCCAAAACTAGTCTCGTAACAATGCAAGAAAACAACCGTAACTGAAATCCTATTAATCATTAATTTGTAATACTTACGAATCATTCAATCAAAATTCATATTACAATTATACCAGTAAAAAGAAACTAGACAATTAACGAAACCGATAATAAAACTAAACCTACTTATTAATGCTCCATCGTCGATCGCATCATCACTTACCATCAGGTGAGATAGTGGTCAAATGTTTGCCTATACTGAAAAAAAAAGCTACTTAGGTATAATATCTGCGAATCGTTTCTGATTTATTATTGTCATTTTCAGAGTCCCGGTGATCCAATACCGAAGTACACGTTCGAATTGACAACGAATTTCTTCGACATCGATGACGAGGGAAACCTCGTTGTCAGCGACGAAAGACTTGACCGGGATCCACCGAACCCTGGGAAGTTTAGATTTCAGGTAAATTAAATTGAGTATTCTGTCCGCCACACTCACAGCCCCACTAATTTCGAATACTTTTGTGGTGGGTGCCGGATACTTACGTCACAGTCATAATAACTCCCAGAAATAGACACTTTTCTTGTGGAGAAAACTTGTGGTCCCATTCGTATTCGAGCCCAGTGGCAGCTGCTTTGAAAGGAAACGCTTTATCACAGGGTTGTGATAGTTTTTCGAACTTAGTGGGGGTCCACTAAGTTCGAAGACGTTTATCGTGGCTGCCGAAAACTTTTAACATTACAGTCATAATAACACCCAGAACCAGAAACATTTCCTTGTGGAGAGATCATGTGTTCTCATCGATAATCAATTACATTAGAAGACAGACGCTTAACCAACTTTCCCAACGAGCAGTTCAAATTATTTTTACAATCCTGAGAAACATCGAGAACCACAGTTTCGCGCTTAACATAATATAACATGACATAAAATAAACGCTTTCACACACACAGCCCCACACTAAGTTTGAAGACTTGTGTCGTGGGTGCCGGAAACATTCACATCACACACACAATCACAACCAGAAACTAAAATTTTCCTGTGGGAGAAAACTTGTGTTTGAGTCTTGAATCGAAGCCGATAGAGCCGATAGAATATATACATCCTTATTTATCCATATCGTTATCAGGTGGTAGCCCGTGAAGCGAACGGTGGAGCAGCGTCGGCGCCATTGTCTTTAGCTGTTCAGCTGTTGGATCAAAATGACAACGCGCCTGTCATACCGAAAACTCAGCCGATCATCGTCCCGGCTAGCTTGGAGCCTACACCAGTACATAAGGTAAGATATATCTATACACTTTCAACATTGACTTATCTATCTCTTGTATCTATCTTTATATTGTAAGAGGAAACAACCCATTTGTCTGAGGTAACAACAACACCCCCTTGAAAATGTCAGTCAAGTGCCACAAGATCCTTGCCGCACTGTACTTTACTTTTGAAATAAGCAAGCCTATGAAGGTCTATTTTTTTATGTTAGCATTTGACCTGTGAAACCTCACCTGATGTAAAGTGATGATGCGGCCGAAGATGGGATATGCTTGCCTAGGAGGTACCTATTCACACTGATTTGGAGACACTCAGATTGCACCGTTCGAGGAACTAAGACGAAGGCAACGAGTTCCGCGCCTTCGCTGTACGGATGATAAATGTTGAGACAAATCGCTCCCAGCGAACTGGACGTATGTCGACCATAAATGTATGTTTGACAGTTTGTCTTGTTGTTAGATGAACGGGCATGTGGGAATTAGCTGATGTAATTTCTGCGCACACTCTCCAAAATTTAAGCGATAGAATACCGATAGACTTGCTACCATACATTGGTGACCATGACTTCTTGTTATTTTTTTAGTATTCATGCATAAACGCTTTCACACTCACAGTCCCACACTTAGCTCGATAACTTGTGTCATGGGTGCCGGAAACATTCACATCACACGCAATCACAACCAGAATCAGAAACACAAATCACCCTTGGGGAGAAAACTTGTGTTCCCGCCGGAAATCGAACCCGAAACCCCTGCTCAAAAGGCAAACTCCCACTCAACTAAGCCAACGGGCATTTAAATTAGTCTTGTACATATTTCCTATTTCTAATTTGTAAGTATTATTCCAGGTGGAAGCTGTCGACATCGACGAGGGTGAGAACGCACGCATAACGTACAGCATATATCACGTGTCTAATAATGGCGGGAATAAGTTTAACATTGACCCTGTCACTGGAGTTATATGTAAGCACTCTGTTCTAAACGCACTCTTCTATATATACTTCTATTTTATTTTATTTGGAAAACAAACATTGATATATCTAAAGATAAGATCTAAGAATTAAAAACTAAACACCAATAACAAGTCCCACTGTCACTTTGAGTTTTGGCGCGAAAGTGAAAAAATGGCGTCGTTTTTGTATTATTTACCAAAACATGTGATTCGAGTGTTAATTTGTAATCATCATCTCATCACAATAATGTTATTTTCGTTTACAAAAACTACAAAAAAAGTTCTAGTGAAGTATCTACCTATTTACTAAGGCATGACTAGGCTATGACTAAAAGAGTCATATTCAAGTCATGCCTTGACTTTGATTGACTACTGACATTAATATTGAAACTTAAAACATTTAAATAATGACGGTTTTTCAAACAGTAGTCAACCGAATTAACTGTATTTATTATTTGTATCTTTCGTGCATGGAATGTGTATATAATGAATGAATATACACTGAGCGATGTTTGTGAATGTGTGTTATAGGTATATCTTATTAAGTATAATATTATGTTATTTGTTTATGGGATGCAGCATGTTTCAAGTTTTCTTTACATTTTAAGCATGACTTTATTTTTGCACTCTGGTTTTATTTACCCGTTTGATTTAATGTTTGTGGTGGCAACCGTGCCGAGAAAAAATAACCACCTGACTGCTACTATCTTTTCCCCCTCTGACGAAAATTACGTGCCTTTTAAAGCATCAATTCGGATGTTATGATTGGTTGATTGACAACACTGCAACTAACGCATCGGCCAATAACACGGGCGGATCTGCCAATCTCACGGACAGATCTGCCAATGACAAGCACGCATCGTCCAAATTTTATTATGTGCCATACAAAGCGCCTGTTACGGTTTATTTTGTAACACATAAAACATAAACACTTTCACATTCACAGCCCCATACTAAGTTCGAATACTTACGTCGTGGGTGCCGGCAACATTCACATCACACAATTACGCCCAGAAACACACATGGGGAGAAAATTTGTTCACACCGGGAATCGAACCCCGATATCGATAAACGCTTTCAGACTCACAGCCCCACACTAAATTCGACGACTTATGATGTGCGTGTCGGAAACATTTACATCACAGCAACATCACAGCAGATACACACCCAGAACCAGAAACACAAAATTCCCTTGGGGAGAAAACTTGTGTTTCCACCGGGAATCGAATTGTTGGAAAGGCTTACGCGACCCAACTTAGCCATCGGCTTTATATCTTTCAGCTAGCACAGGTCGTTTGCAAGCAGGTGAACAGTACAGCCTTACTATAAGAGCGTCAGACGCTAAAGGACTTAGCTCCCAAGGCATAGTGGAGTTATCTGTCGCGCCTGGCCCTAACACAAGACCGCCTCAGTTCTCGTCGAGGGACTATTACGCGCCCGTGTCTGAAGGAGCAGCTATCAATTCTACTGTTGCTACTGTTACTGTGAGTATTTAAGTGAAGGCGATTTTTTTGGTGAGAAAAAAAAAATATGCACATATTTATCTTATTGCTAGGTTTCGATGTATAAAGATTTTTGTACACTATATAGTTCGTATATAATAGCATATAGGCACATTTTAAACTTATTAAAAGTCTCCTATATGTGTACCTATTCGGAACCCTAGATCAGATTATATTAATTAAATACGCATTATTGAGTATAACTCAAAAACTACTGGTTAGATCTTGATCAAATTTAAATGGGACCACATAGGAAGCAAATAATTGAAACGCTAGTACAACTTAAAAAAACTGACTTCATCGCTTATATTTCGGTTTTGGCTTAACCGATTTCGATAAATTAATATTATATATTACTATATATATAGATAAATTATTATAAATATGGGACCACCTCTGAAGTATACTCTACCAAACAAAAAAAAACATCAAAATCGGTTCATAATTGGCGGATATATCCCATAACATACGTACAAAAAAAACATACAGTCGAATTGAGAACGTCCATTTTGAAGTCGGTGGTAAACAAAAATCATCAAAATCAGTTGACCTAGAAAAGAGTTGGGGTAAAAAACATAAAAAATAGTCGAATTGTTAACCTCCTCCTTTTTTTGAAGTCGGTTAAAAATTACATACAAAGTTGGCTAACATATTTCGCAGTTGGGTATTTTCATTTTAATACGATTTGTTAAATCTCATGTATGATGAAAAATTTCACAGGCCAAGGACCCCGAAAACGAGCCAGTGACGTACTCCATAGCGTCTGGCAACGACCTGAGGCAGTTCGGCATCGGTTCCACTACCGGCATCATTACTGTCATCAGGAGTTTGGACCGAGAAGTACTTACTAGATATCAGTTGGTGAGTATGAAATTCCTATTGCCTTGTGTTTTTTAGATAAGACAAATATTTATTGCCAATAATTTAAACGTAAGCAAAGCTTAAAAAAACCGACTTCACCGTTTATGTTTTGGTTTTGGCTTGATCGATTTCGATAAAATTTATATGGGACCAGCTCTGAAGTATAAACTACCAAAAAAAAAAATTGAGTATCGGTCCACAAATAAATTTAACTAATTGAGTACCTCCTCCTTTTTTGTGAAGTCGGTAGAAAACGTTTTAAATGTTGTAACGTCCTTTTTAGTAAGGTCTAGATTTACCTTACTAAAAAGAAAGGAATTTACAAATATTTTTTTTGTGATTTCATTCATATCGGTACAGCAATTGCAATAAACACAATTACACGTGTACTTACGCTCACAACATTCAAATTTATAATATAAGTGTGATGTCATTTTCAGATGGTCCGCGCCGCAGACCCCGGGCGGCTGTCAAGCACGGCTACTGTCAACATCAAAGTGACCGACATCAACGATAATAATCCCAAGTTCGAAGAAGACTGGTACCAGTTCCAAGTCAAAGAAGGTATATAAGAGCAAAATAAAAATAAACGCTTTTACACTCACAGCCCCACACTAAGTTCAATGACTTGTGTTGTGGGTACCGGAAACGTTCATATCACACTCATAATCACAACCAGAACCAGAAATGCAAATTTTCCTTGGGGAGAAAACTTGTGTTCCCGACGGGAATCGAACCCAATACCCCCCCAGCTTAGAATGCGAACACTCACCCAACTAAGCCAACGAGCAGAATTTTCCATTTTCCATCCACAGGCGACAACCGGACGCCATATTTAATTTTTAGATTAGATATCCTTACTTACTATATATATACTATATACTATTACTATATATAATATTATAAATGCGAATGTAACTCTGTCTGTCTGTTACGCTTTCACGCTCAAACTACTGAACCGATTTAAACGAAATTTGGTACACAGATAGTCTAGAGCCTGAGAAAGGACATACGCTACTTTTTAACCCCGAATTCTGGCTGGTCCGGGACTTACGCGGGTAAAGCCGCGGGGCGCAGCTAGTAATTCCATAATTATTATAATAAAAAAAAATTAAATTGGTGTCATAAAAAAAAACTTATAAAATGAGTAAGTTTACTTATTACGCAGTCGGATTGATTTGATACTAGCTGCGCCCCGCGGTTTTACCCGCGTAACTCCCCGACTAGTGGGAATCCCGGGATAAAAGTAGCCTATGTGCTCATCCAGGGTGTCATTTATACCAAATTGGTCTAGCCGTTTGAGCGTGAAGAAGTAACAAACACACTCACAAACTTTCGTCTTTATAATTGGATTTGTGCAAGGGAAATTTGTGTTTCTGGTTCTGGTTTAATTTTTCCGGCACCCACGACACAAGTCATTGAACTTAGTGTGGGGCTGTGAGTGTGAAAGTGTTTATTTGTATTGTTTATGTCCATATTATTAGTGTGATGTGTTTGATTATATTGACTTTTTTATGTTTATTTATTTACAGGTGTAGAAAACGAGTTTGTGGGTCACGTCCACGCGACAGATTTAGATGAAGGAATGAATGCAATGATCAGCTACAGCATCCCCTCACATCTTCCGTTCAGCATCGACAATAGCAGCGGCTTGATCAGCACGAATACTAAGCTTGACTATGAACAGACTAAGGTAATATTAAATTTGGTCACTGACGTAGGGTCGCAAGCCTATCGGTATTCTACCTATTTAATTTTTTTTTTCAAGTTAGGTAGACGTTTGACCGCCATCTCACCTGATGGTAAGTGACGATGCGGTTGTTGATGGAGTACGTTTGCCTAGAAGATGCCTATTCACCAGCGACTTCATCATCATCATCATCAGCCTGTATTCGTCCACTGCTGGACATAGGCCTCTCCCAATGCACGCCACTGAGCTCAATCTTCAGCTCTTCTCTTCCAACCGCTGCCAGCCACTTTACTTATGTTGTCGCTCCACCTAGCCAGAGGGCGTCCTCGCAAACGTTTGCCGAGACGCCGCCGTCTCCACTCTAGAACACGTCTACCCCATCGGTTATCAGTTCTACGGCAAATATGACCAGCCCACTGCCACTTCAGCTTGCTAATCCTGTGGGCTATGTCTATAACTTTAGTTCTTTGTCGGATCACTTCGTTTCGAATTCGATCCTTCAAAGAAACCAGCGACTTAAAGACTCCCATATTGTATTTATTAGGGTACACAGACTCCGGTAAGGAATTCCATTCTTTTGCAATTTGCATAATGAATGTGGAGGCAAAACGCTTAGTCCTCATTTATGGAATATCTACCATTTAGCGGTGTCAGCCTAAGAGTCTGTCTCGATGTCCTATAATATAATGGAGAGAGTGCGGAGGAATGACATGATTTAATTCCCCCATGACCTTTTTATCACCTATCAACAAGACATACTGTCAAACGTCATCCTTATATGGTTGACATACTTCCGATTCGCTTAAAGCGTTTCGCTTCTACGTTTATCATCCGTACAACGAGGAAGTGGAACTCATTACCTGCGTCATTGTTTCCCCGAACAGTATAATTTGGGTGTCTTCAAGTCTTGAGTGAATAGGTTAATACTTGGCAAGCATGTTACAGTTCGGCCGCATCTTCACATTCCATCAGGTGAGATAGTGGTCAAATGTTTACCATCTAGCATAATAAAAAACAAATATATACAACCAGTCATGGCGCAAGAGGTTGTTTTTATCCGACTGCGCGATTCAAAGAAGAGTAATGTGTTTATCAGCCTATGTATGTTTGTTCCTTTGTGACCCTCTAGAGACTAAACGCGTAGGCTTTAGCGTTTTTGATGATTCTTACGTTAGTCGATTTGTCTTCATCTCGCGAGTGTCATTTAAAACATGACAGTACAGTAGGCAGGATCAGGTCGATTTCCTATATTCTATAATCGAGTTAGATTCTCACTGGAAACACAATCTTTCTCTTTAAGCAAAGTTTGTGTTTCTGGTTCCGGATGTGAATTTTTCCGGTATCCGCGATACAAGTCATCGTATTTAGAGTGGGGTTATAAGTGTGAAAACGTTTGTTTATGTAACTACGTAAGAAAATACAGGCCATTAGCCCGTAGATAGATAATGCTGGAATGTGAATATAAAAAAAAACTACGTAAGCAGGCAATTTGTCTTTAATCTTTATTAGTATTTAGCAATCTTCATTTGTTTTCAACCGACTTCAACCGACAAAAGAAGAGGTTCTCAATTCGACTATGTTTTTTTTGTTGTTGTATGTATGTTACGCGATATCTCCGCCAATTATGAATCGATTTTGATTTTTTTTTTGTTTGGAAGATTGATCATAAATTAATCATCATATTCAGAGGTGGACCCACAAAAATTTCATCGAAATCGATCCAGCCAAAACCAAAATATAAGCGTTAAAGTCGGTTTTTAAAAGCTTTGCTTGCCTTTAATTATTCTGTCTATAACTTGTATAAGTGAAGTATTTTTTTGTTTCAGGACTACGCATTCGTAGTAACAGCGACAGACGGAGCTATAGACAAGCGTCTAGGCACGGCTTCAGTCACTGTTCACGTTCAAGACATCCCAGATGAGGCGCCGGTGTTCCGCCAAGCTTTGTACTCTGTGCATGTACCCGAAAATGTACCTAACTACCCTGTTGTTAAGGTTCAGGTGAGTACTCTGATTTTCGCGAAGGCATATTAGCCGTAACTGTTATACATTGGTGTATGTATATGTATGTATAAGTATATTTTTTTCAATCCTTAGACAAACGTTTAGTTATCGAATTTTATTATTAAAATACGGCTATCACTCACGTCATTTGTCGAAATTGTCGACCTAGGAAATTTATCACGAAGAAGAGCATCGTACATGCTCGAAACCTAGGTCGACAATGGCCTCGATTCTGATGTACACTCACTAAATTAAATTTAAACTACCCTGTCTCTTACAAAATAGAAACACATGACAGAGATAGCATACATTTTAGTGCTGTCAAGCTAGTTTATCAATTAAAATATGAACAGCAGAAGCAGAAAGGCGCGTGTTTTTAGTCAACACCAATTACATACTCTACTAAGCTTGCATAGACATCTAAGTTCTGACTAACTTGACAGCACTAAAATGTATGCTACCTCTGTCTTTTGTTCTAATTTTGTAAAAAACAGAAATAATTTAAATTTTATGAAATTAAATTTAATGTGTGACATCAGAATCGAGGCCAATTTCGACAAATGACGTGAGTGGTAGCCGTAAATTAATAATAGAAATTCTAATATCTGATTCTGACGAAAACTTTAAATAAGCTTCAAAATAATCTACCCTTTGCTTAGAAGTCGGAATCGCACCCAATTAAGCCAACGGGCAGTTAAATATAAACTATCTTTTGTTTTTACTGAATACCAGTTCTTAGCGATTTAAAAATATACATAGAGTCTTAACGAAAGTTGCGCGTGATGTGACGGTGATGCGCGTGGTCACTGTAACCTTTGTTTTGTCACAAACATCACTTGACCGTGTACATGCAGGGTCTCAAAGGTCCGCGAACAAACGGTGTAGCACTTGTGTGAGGTAACATTAAGAATTGGCTTCCAGGCGGATGGTAATAGCCAGAGTCCCCGTTGAATTTCGGGAGACGATTTATTTCAATAGCTTCCCGTACTTTCCGAATGTAAAACTTTTTCTTCGCATGTACGGAAGCCTTATCAAACCTTATGAAATGTGAGGAAAATAAGCGTCTATATCTTGAGCATTGAACAATTTGTTTCCCGAACGGTACAATCTGGGTGTCTTCAAGTCTAGAGTGAATAGGTAGCTTCTAAGCAAGCATATTTCATCTTCGGCCTTATCAGGTGAGATAATGGTTAAATGCTTGCTTATCCATCATAAAAAAAACGGTCTAGTTTCTCGATTAAATGAGCATGAAGCCTATTATAACTTATTTTATTTCCAGGCTGAAGACCCGGACACCATTTCCGAGATAACCTACACAATCCTGATGGGAGACATGGACTACTTCTCGATAGACCGTAAGAGCGGTCTCATAAGGACGCTGCAGCCTCTGGACAGAGAGATGATGGCCAGATATGAGATCATAGTGGGGACCGAGGAGAATAATGAGGAGGACAATGGAGCAACCACCACTGTGGAGGTGTTAGTTGATGTAAGTACATATAAACGTTTTCAAATTCAAATTCAAAATCGTTTATTCACATGGGCTCCAAAAAGGTACTCATGTTAATGACTCTACTGCCAGATTCGCAAAATAACAGCCATATCGAGAAGCACACTCACAGCCCCACATTAAGTTTCATCACTTGTGTCGTAGGTGCCGGAATCATTCATTCATAAAAAATTCCACCTACTCCCTTTACATGCGAGACGAGAGGCCGCTGATATTTCTTTTCTTTTAAATATAGCCAATGGTACTATTGACTGTCCGGAGCTTCTCGGTGAGCTAGGGCTGAGAGCACTCACGGCGTACACACGCAAACCTAATATATTAAATATTCCTTCAGCAAGATGCAATTACCGTCAAAATAGTTTTCTAATTAGAGCTTGTAGGTGTTACAACAAACTCGCTAATGAATTAGATTTGGATATTTTTGTTACCCCAGCGTCTAAGTTTAAGCGGATCTACAACAATCGCTTTTTTTCTATTCTCAAATAATTATTATTTATCAACAAACTTTGTAGCATTAACATTTTTGTCTTAAACGATAATTTAACGCAATTTGTATTGTATAAATGTTTCATAAAAAAAAAAAAAATGTATTTTATTCGTACTTTCAAATATTATTAACTAACAAACCTATACTTAATTTTTACAATTTATATTTAATGTGTGTTTTTTTTTAATCTAATTAGTTAGCTTATCAGTGAAAACTTTTAATTGGCCTTAGTTTCATAGATATTTATTATTTCATGTACCTAGCTGTTAGTTTTCCAATAAAAATAAAATAAAATAAAAATAAAATAAAATATTACATATTATACAATCACACAACCAGAAACCCAAAATTTTCTTGGGGAGAAAACTTGAATTTCCACCGGGAATCGAACCCGACAGCCGCTGCGCACTTAACTGCCTTAAAGTCCGTCTTCTTGCGAAATAGTTTAAAATGAAAGACTGTTTACTTCGTTAGGTACATCTTTAAGCAATTTACAATGTATACGGAGTGTGTGGGCAATGTACAATGCCCACACACTCCGTACATAGGATTCACAAACGAAACGCTTGCGCGAGTTAACTTGTCCTGTGCTGCTATCTAGTTAGTCACCAAGGAACTTTTTGGTGCTGCGTACAATACATCGATTAATAAAAAAAATAAAAAACAAACAAACAAACGCATTCACACTCACAGCCCCACACTAAGTTCAAAGACTTGTATCGTGGGTGCCGGAAACATTCACACCACACACACATTACACCCAGAACCAGAAGCACAAATATCCCTTGGGAAGGAATTTGTGCTCCTGCCGGGAATCGAACCCAGGACCCACGGCGCAGAAGGCGGACACCTATCCACTGCGCCAACTGGGTCGTCATATAATAGATCGGACAAGCGCAAGAAAACTTCCATGTGTAGTTCACTGTATTTATCAGTTTTCCTGTTATACCAATAACAGCTTTATTACTAACGACATAACATTGTTTTTAGGATAAAAATGACAACGCACCAATATTCACCTCCGCAATCCGTCCAGTAACAATCGAAGACTCCTCCTCCATCGGTAGCCTCGTGCAAACCGTCGTCGCATCAGACATGGACTCGACTGCGCCTAATAACCGAGTCCGTTACAAGCTAGTTGGGAGAGGCAAAGCTTCGATATACTTCCACGTGGAACCCGATACTGGAGCCTTGAGGGTTAGGGATGATCTGAGGAAGGAGGCCGATAGTGAATACACTGTGAGTATCATAATGGTGTACTTAATGTTACGTTTTTATTTTATATATTTAAGTATATTTTAATATAAACGCATTATTTTATATTAATATTAATAATAAAGCACTTAATTCTAATAGTTTTCTGTTAGTTTAAAATTAAGAGTACTTTTACACTTTGTAATTATTATTTTTTGTTTAGGCCTGTATTAAACATTTTACGGTATGTTTAAACATTTTAAAATCTATTGTAAAAAATGTAAATCCATTACAGGCTGTAAGATAAGTTAATTAAGAATATATTCTTATTTATAAGGGCTGTGGATTTTGTGTAATAAATAAATAAATAAATTAAATTGCAGGCACACGTTTTGAACGCACGTCTATCCGCCATTTTGAAAAACATCCATAAACTGGACAAACTGTCAAACACCATCCATTCATGGTTAACATTTCGTTCTACACGATTCGCTTGAAATGAAATGAAATTAAACGGATTTATTTGCTTCAAGTGTAGGTTTAAACAGATGTAGGGTGTAGTGTATCAATATAGTTCACGCACTTGGTCATAATAGTGACATGCAAATATTGATTTGCTTCTACGTTAATCATCCGTACGGTGAGTGGAACTCATTGCCTACGTCTTTGTTTCCTGACCTCAAGTCTAGAGTGAATAGGTATGTTCTAGGCAAGCATGCTACATATTCGGCCGATTTTCACTTTCCATTAGGTTTGAAATGCTTGTCTATCTACCATAAATAAAATGTGGATCCATAAAATTATCGAACCTGCTCACAAATTTTCACGAGAATCGGTTGAGAAATGCGACGTGTAGAGGAGAAGAACGGGACATCCGCCGGACATACGAAAGAGATTTTTGCCCAATCTGGGAGAGTGTAGAGGAGCCAATACAGAATATTATATTATACTAACCGTACTTCGGCTTCGCTCGCGTTGATCAAGTTAAAATTTAAAAGGCTTATGTGTTAACCCTATAGGTATAAGTTATGCACATTCCAAATCCGGTCAGCCGTTGCATGCATTAGATATAAATTATCAACTTTTATTGCATTTATGGTTCAATTTTTTGACGATAATGGCTTACACATAAAATATGTGTCGCGGGCTTTTTGTAGGACTATTTAAGATAAAAATTTCCATTATACATTAAATACGTGTAACTCTAACGGTTATTGCAGCGCACGCCAGAATAGCTCGCAGATGGCAACTTTTTTTCCTACTATTTGACACTTATCGTTATATTTTGGATAATTCACACAATATCTTTATAAATTTACAGCCTCTGTTATTCTGATAAGCTATATTATTGTAAAGTTTCATTAAAATCCATTCTGTAGTTTTTACGTGAAAGAGTAACAAACATCCATACATACAAACTTTCGCGTTTATAATATAAGTAAGTATATGTATGTATCTTCTAATTATTTTACTTGGGTTATAAAAATGGTATGTTCGAGTTGAGTGTAAACCAACTGTTACACTATAGAACTGTATGCGACCTCGCTCGCTTCGTTGCCAAAATATCCCGGGTGTAAAAAGATGGTTTACAGCCTTTGGTTAACTATCTAAGCCAGACTGTTAATGCATTTCTATTTATATTATAATGTGAACGAACTTAAATTCCTGGTATCTTCACAGGTTGATGTGCAAGCTTACGACCAAGGAGATCCCGTTATGTCTTCAGTCACGAGTCTAACTATCTACGTCAGCCATTCTGCTACGGTCCCTCCCGATGTAAGTTATTGCTCTAACAGTTGCTGTTTTTTATTTTTCGCATTTTCGATTAACATCATCATCATCTCAGCCGCAAGGAGTCTACTGTCTCCCCGTCTCCCCAAAGATCTCCAAAAAGAACGGTTGTTAGCGGCCTGCATCCAGCATAATTATATAGTTTTCCAATGTTACTTGGTATGATTTAAATAGTGTTGAAATTTGTGTATCTGGTACTGGTTGCAATATTAGTATTATGAATTTGTTCCCGTCTAATTATAAAAATACGGAATTAGTGTTAAATTTAAATAATGTTGTTAATTTGATTGAATTAAGCTTGTATTCGAGCACTGAATTCCTTAATTATTTAGACAGTAAAAATTAATACAAAATAAAAATATTATAAAATAACATTACAACCCCAACAGCCACAACCGAGACCATAAGAATAATTACCAAAATAACAATCATAGTAAAAAATAAAACAGAATCAAATAAAATAAAAAAACTAGTCGTTTGCGCCGAACTGAGATCTCGCACCTACATTTTTCCTTATAAAGAAAATCTTTTTAGGTAAATTGATTTCTGTATTTGTTGTTCAAGTACAGGATATAACGGATAATATACGTAAGTTTCAGTTTTAAATGTGAAGCCGTTCTTGAGATAGACCCCGGTAAAAAATAGGTCTAAAAACATTGACTTTGGTGGCCTACCAATTTGTTATTTTCAAACATATATTTTTTCTTAAGCCGGTTTCGTACTCTACTTAAAAAGCTCTTTTCAACAATACCCCACAAGGGTATTAAAAAAAATAAAACATATGTTGCTCCCACTTGCATGTATGGTGCTCCCTTATTATTTTCATTTATATCATTTTAATTGTTATTTCTAGCTTTGGGCCATAGTTTTACATATTCTCTGAGAATTTGAAGTTATCTACTTGTACGGTTTAGGCGCTAGATGTCTCTGAAAGACGGACGGTCTGACGGACAAAGTTCCGAATCACCAAGTCAACTTAGAGATCTCACTTCGCTCTATCAATTACATTAAAATCTCAATCAATATTAAAGTAAAGGTCTGAGTCAAGGAGGTATTATATCCAGACTATATTCTGTAAAATTCTTACTGCAGATTTTACTCGCGTATATATATTCTGTATATTTTATTTTTATTCATAGCTGCCATACATTCTTATACTAAAGTGTTTGTCCCTTACAGGTCGGCCTGGGCTTTGCAGATACTGTATACACAGAGCATATAGCTGAGAACTCTCCTAACGGCACGCTAGTGAGAATCCTACCCCTCTTGAACAAACGGGAACACTCACCTGACACGCCTCTCAAATGTCGACTTACTGAAACGTCACAGCAAGGTAATATAATATTTTAGTAGAGTACTCTGTCATACTAGCAACGGGTACCGGATTCGATTCCCGCTTCTTAGATTACATATATGCTAATGTAATGTTATTATGAATGAAATTGTCGTTAATCGATTAAGGATTACGTTAAAACATTGCCTAACAATTCATTCATAAAAACATTATATATCATATATTGACGATGCGGCCGAAGATGGAACATGCTTGCCTAGAAGATACCTATTCACTTTAGACTTGAAGACACCCAGATTGTACCGTTCAGGGAACAAAGACGCAGGCAATAAGTTCAACTCCTTTTCTGTACGGATGATAAACGTAGAAGCGAAACGCTCAGAGCGAACTGGAGGTTACCATACATGGATGACGTTTGGCAGTTTGTCTTGTTGTTAGATGGTAAAAAGGGCATGGAGGAATTATATCATGTAATTCCTGTGCATACCGAAAGGCTTGCTATCTTACGTCGGTTACTAAAACTTTGCAGTTTTGACTCATATAAACATACATATTTGAAAATGCGAGTGGTTTGAAGCAATTTTAAATGCGGCCACGTTCTCTCTATGACGTCGACAGTGACTATCCAATCATGGCTACCGTAAATACCAATTATAGACCCTGGACAATAACGTCACGAATCGGTCTAGTCAATAGCATTTCTTTTGCCGTTTTGAAATTTTCGCAATTTTATTACTTATATTTATTAATATCGTTTAAATAATAAAATAATTGCAAATGTGTAATTCTACATACAAAGATAAAAAAAAATAGTTTTAATTATATTCAAATTTCTTGCATATTCCCTATAAGAAGACCTGACCGAGCCAGCAATTTCAAATTCTAATTCAAATTCAAATGTTTATTGCAATCTATAATAGTCAGCAAATAGGTAGGGTATACAATACAAGTTCATTAGGCACTCTGTCGAGCACAACATTATTGTGAAAGTTTGTGTGTAAAAGTGTAAGTATGTTTGTTTTCTTCTCACGCTGCGCGCTGTAACGACTGAACGAATAGAATTAACACATAAGCTACTTTTTACCAACTTCAAAAAAGGAGGAGGTACTATGTTCGACTGTATGTTTTTTTAAATGTGTTTTCACCTAATTCTCCCCCATTTGTGGACCGAAACTCAAAATTATTTTTTTTGTTAGGTAGATTATACTTCAGAGGTGGTCCCATATAAATTTTATTGATATCGATCAAGCCAAAACTGAAACATATGCGGTGAAGTCGGTTTTTTCAATCTTAGCTTACGCGGGCGAAGCCACGGGGCAAGGCTAGTAAATAATAATATTTTACAATATATCTGCAATCAAATTATTAAATTTTGTTAAAAATAATAGCAATGAGTAAATTCGATAATTTTATTCCAATTTAAATATTAATAAACAATTTTAATTTCCAGGAATTTTCTACGTAAAACTAACGGAAGAACGCGACTGCGCTATCTACCTCAATACAAGCGCATTGGACTACGAGACCCTATCCGAATACTCCCTAGAAGTCCAACTAGAATCCATCCAAGGGTTAATCAACCCTGAGAACAATAAAGCGATGATCAAAGTCCACGTGACAGATGCTAATGACAACGCGCCTATGTTCGTGTTCAATGAACAGTCGTGGATCGGCAGCGCTAAAGGGAAGTACTTCGCGATCGTTACTAAGGATATGCTGTTGGGAACTAATGTACTGCAAGTTAAGGTAAGAAACGTTTTTTAAGTCAAATTCTTTTTTTTTTATTTTTATGATAGATTGGCAAGCATTTGACCACTATCTTACCTGATGGAAAGTGAAGATGCGGCCGAAGATGTGACATGCTTGCCTAGAAAGATACTATTCACTCTAGACTTGAAGACACCCAGATTATACTGTTCGTGAAATAAAGACGCAGGCAATGAGTTCCACTCCCTTAGGAGAGTTTCTTTTGGGAGAGCTGTGAAATTCTGATCCGCAACCTTTTTGCGTGACGAAAAGTGATCAGGGTATACACTGTGATTAATAATTAAAATGTTTCCCTGTAATACAAAAGTTTTACTTCTATCGTGTGCCTTTACTACACACACGTTTTTAACCGACTTAAAAAAAAGGAGGAGGTTCTCAATTCGACTGTATTTTTTTTAATGTGATTTTTATGTTTTTTTTTTATTTGAAAGCTGGTGCTTACCATTTGATATCATTTAAATTTGATCAAGATCTGACTAACAGTTTTTGAGTTATCGTCAATAATGCGTGTGTAATACATTCAATCTGATCAAGGTTCCGAAGATAAAGCGGTGAAGTCGGTTTTTTTAAGCTTTGCTTGCGTTAAATTATTTTAGTTTTTGTTACGGTATCTTGTGCATGTAGCGAGAGTTAATCAATAATATATGTTTTTATAGTAAATAATTATAGTAATACATATTTCATAAGTCCTATTCAAAAGTCTCACTTAAAGTCGAGATAAATAAAAAATCAAGGTCTAGACGTAGTCAAGTCATGCTCTAATTAAATGATAAAAACTTTACTAGAAGTTCTATTGGAGTTTTGATGCGTAAGCGAAAATCGCGTCAACTTTGTGTGATTTGCCAACGCGCGTTCAAGAACTAGACTTTGACTGGAACTTGACTTTAACTGTGACTGTTGACTAGGACTGGTTTTATGAAATACTTAACTTGAAAGATATTTATTACTTCACACTAGCTAAATGCCCACATAGTTTGCGAAGTCAACATAAAAAAAAACCATGAGAAGTGTATGTTTTATGATGATTATGATTTTTTTACAAACATTTGACCACCATCTCACCTGATGGAAAATCATGATGCCGAAGATGTGACATGTTTGTCTAGAAGATACCTATTCACTCTTGACTTGAAGACTCCCAAATTATACTCCTCGGGGAACAAAGTCGCAGGTCATGCGTTCCTCTCCTATATAAATGTGGTTTCTGAATCAGTGTGTTAACAATATAAATATACTCGAAACGAGCGATGCTGTGACTTTTAAAGCCTTTTTATGTAAATACAATATTTGTATCATTTACAGGCAAGAGACAAAGACAGCGGCGACTACGGCAAGTTAGAATACCACAAGAACTCTTGGACGAAAGCCGCTGAAGAATACTTCACTCTCGACGCCGACACAGGGGTGTTAAGTAATATAAAAACCTTCGAAAACGTGCCTAAAGATGCCTTGCCGTTCAAGTTCAGCGTGACTGCGAGGGACAACCCTAATTCCACGCAGGATTATAACATCGCTAGGGCTTCGGTTGTGGTAAGTTTAATTGAGAATATATTTATTTATAACCAGTGAACGCTGTTAAAATATTGAAGTGTACACGGCACATTCATAAAATCTAAATTTTCAATTAAGTCAAATTTGACATATGTAAAATTTGACATGTCTTGGACGCTATTTCCTCTATTATGCCGCGTTTGTCTGGGCAAGATCAATATAGGCACATTCGGTAAGCCTATCGCGCCGCTAATTTCGTTGGGTTATTTTCTAGCGATAGAAATATTTCCATGTCTTATCTGCATTCTCTGTATATACCTGACTTGAGGACAAACACGAGACTGGTATTTTTGGCGTTTTTTTTTTTTTTTTATTTGTGACAGGCTAGTGTTTGACCACTATCTCACCTGATGGTAAGTGACGATGTGATCGAAGCTGGTAAACACACTAGACCTGGAATACGCAGGCTCTCAAGGATAACTGCCGGAACACCGTATTTGGCTTGGCGGCAGACTTTCAACTTGATGGTGGTAAGCTACTTTGGTAGCAAGCCAGGCGAGCAACTCACAAAATGCTCTACCACCTCTCAAATGTCACCTGATTAGCACCACCCGGGGACCACGTGTAGGGAGTCAGACTTAAGGGGTATCCTCCTACGGACGTGGGTGACTCAGCCCCCTAAATTAAAAAGCGTATTAATTATATTCACTACTATTACTATTTATTACCAAACAAAATGTCATATTTGAGGTGGAAGGTTAGTATTTGCGTGACAGTACGTATAATATTGCTGATTTCATTTGTGTATTTTTTTTAGTTATCGTGTAAATGACGATGTCATAATTAATCACTATCATTATAATATACGTGATATATTAACGACTTCATAAAACGATATTTTAGAGAGGATTAGAATATTAGTCTGACTCAAGCTAATAAAACTAATTACGTGGATGAAATTCTTTTGATGCCGACGTCAGTATTGTTCTACCATTACGTTGAATTAAAGTTTATTAACAATCATTTATCAATTAACAATTTAATAGCGTTATAGGAAATGTACCATTGGGTTCTATTCAGAAGTCTTATCTCAGAAATGTTAACACTATGCAGGTACGGGAGGTGATTTTTATTCTCAAAAACATTTTAAAAGAGAGCAAAGGGCGAAAAACGCTAATAATTCATCGGGACCCTTTGGTTTTTGACACCAAAAGATAAACACAGCTTACAGAGAAATTTAAATTGTATCTATTTACAATCTTCACCACTTTATCTTCGGAACCTTGATCACAATCAATTAATTGTATACGCATTATTGAGGATAATTACAAAACTACTGGTCAGATCTTAATCAAATTTAAATGAGAAGTAACATAAAAATCATTGAAATTGGTTCAACCAGAAAGAATTTACGAAGTAACACACATAAAAAACTGAATTGAGCACCTCCTTCTTTTTTGTGAAGTCGGTTAATGAATGTAGGGATTGTGGTGTGATAAAATGAATGAAATAAGTAAAAAATTCTGACACATTTTTAAACTACACAAACTACACCCCAATAATAATAGTAGATACAATAGTACCTAATCAATTAAACTTCCATAAAAGCAATAAATATATTATTTCGTTAAAAAACATTAAGAAAATTTCCACCTTTTGACAGATAAACCTCCTCCAAAAAGACAACCAGCTAGTCTTAGAAGTATCAGATCTAAATCCAGACGCGATGCGCCGCAGATCCAGAAGCCTTCTCACTGCTATTGAGGAAAAGAGCGGTCTCATAGCTGGAATAGAGAAATTGACAGCAAGACATTATTTGGGAGAAAATGGAACGTTAGAGAGTGATGCAAGGGGGACCGATGTGTGGCTGTACCTTTTGGATCCGAACACTGGACATATTTTGACGAGGGAGTCCAATATGGTGAAAAAGTAAGTGTTAGATAATTATGTAGACTGGTGTTAAAGGTATTGTCGTCAAAGTTGTCTAATAGGACGTCAAACTGGAGAGAGAGTGACGCGAAGGGACTCTAAATTGTAATTTTTCTATGACTTAAGGCCTGTATTACAAGTCGTGATATCAAGTAATTCAACAATGCCCTGACAGGCACTAATAACCAGGGTTGGAGATGTTAATATCTACCCGTTACACTAATAAGTTACTTGTTAAAAACTTTTTTAAAGACAAGTTTTTAGAAGTCCGCCATATTGGATTTAAATTGACGACACTTTATTTTAAGTTATTCTCAGCAAGCCTTTTCATTTGATACCCATATTGTAGAAGTGCATTAAAAATTACTTGTCGGCCATTTTGGGTGTTCCGCCATGTTGGATTTAGAATAACATTACATATACTAACATTGTCATCCAAGCTAAACGTAAATACAAAATTTCAGCTCACTCGGTTGAAGATATCTGCTTCAAAATTGAGTTGCAAGATTCCACTCGGACAAACATACATACATTGCAAGTTAAACAAAAGCTTGTAAAAAAACGAACAGCATTAGTATTAATTAACATTATTTCCAGATAAATCGTATTAGAAGTTGGTGAAACATGCCATACGTTTTTTATTTGTGTATTTAATATATAACTTTTTTTTGTAGGGCAATTGACAATGGAGTTCACAAAGCAGTGGCGGCTCGTCTACAATCACCAGTCAGCGAAGTCAGACCTCCTTTGATACCGGCTGAGCCGCCGCGAAAGCCCCACATAGCCGCTGCACCGCTGACTAACGCGTTACCAGCGGCTTTAATAGCTTTGGCCGCGGTCGTACTGATTGTAGCTGTTGCAGCTGTCATCTATATCTGTGCTTCTTGGAATAGGTAAGTGATTCTGTAAAACGAAAGCCGCATATTACCTGATTGTCATATTTTGACTTTGACATTCCACTAATACCCAATTTTTTTAAAAGCGCTGCGTTCATTGCCCAACAACTTCGGTTGTTCAGTTGTTTTTTATCCACAGTCAAAGGCTCCAAACGTTATCAAACCATGGAACAATGAACAATATAGTAATCTATAGGTACATATTTCTCAAGAAAACTTTAGTAGTAAAATATATATATGACAGTTGATTTAATCCAACAATTTTCATCATCTTCTTTTTGACTTGACGTATAGCTTTTCGCGGGAATTCTAAGAGAAACTTGACATTGACAGGCGTCAGAGTGTCTTACAACCATATCTCAAGGTGGTTTTTTGGTTATGATTAACTGAGCTAACCGAGCCTCCGAACGGGCCAGAGGTTGGAACCAGAGAGCGTAGGCACTGAACGCAGGCCACTAAAGTGAATGAACTTGCTATCCATCGCTTATTAAATAGTTTAATACAAAATATGTAAAAAATAATGAGTTGTAAGTTATATAAATAGAAAGGAGATATTAGAGACTTAGTTTCTGATTCGCGCCTTCAATCACCTTTCTCATCAAATTGTATTTAATTTTTTAGCAGATAGATAATTTTTTTGTTAATAAAAATACCTATTTTTTGCTTTTTAGATATAAGAAGCACAAAGAGCAAGCTGTTCAGCAATACGGTACTCTAAGCATGAGCATGCCTCCACCACGACCGCCTTCAGGCTACGAGTCGAGTGAAGACGAGCCCGCGCCGAGATATGAAACACAGGTAAACAAAGAACCATATACAATCACACTAATCTATATTATAAAGACTTTTATTAGATTGAAACAAAGATTCGTAACTATTAAACATATTTAGGATTAAAGATTTCACTCACCGTTGGTTTCTGGCATTATTGCTAGACTAGTTTCGGAACAGTCGGTGATCTTTCAACTGTTTACACTCGAGACCTTCTCCTTTTTTTTAAATTCTTTAAAAAGTGAAATTTATCTGAGTGATCTTGAAAACTGACTTGATTTAGAAAGCTGAAAAAAATTGACAGAGTGTGTTTGGCAATAGTTATACTTCAGTTAAGAAAGGATTTGAATGTATTCGTAAACAATATTCATCCATACATCAAACAACAAAATTTGTAGCATGTTTGTGTGAAGATGTGTTACACACAGACGCAAAGCTTGCGAGGATGAGAGCTCGGGCCGTTCTCATATAAATACTGACAATGACGTATATGCTATTCATATTGTTCTCTATGAACATTAAAAAGGTTTTTTTTATTATTATGCAAACGTTTGACTGATGGAAAGTGACGATGTAGTCTAAGGTGAAGTATGCTTGCTCAGTAAATACCTATTCACTTTACTTTTGAACACACCTAAATTGTGCCTTTCGGGAAATAGAGGCGACGCCGATCTTCTGGATGTAAGGTGGAAATAAGGTGAAGCGGGAACAAGGTGGTGTAGTTCCTGAGCACATTCACCGTAATTTATTTTATAGAATACCGACATTCTTGACAAGTTTCTTTATGTTAGAAGTAAATGATGTATGTATTTGTCTTTAGGTCCTGAATATGGCAGTAGACGATGCTGACTTGCAGCTGGATTTCAGTCCAAACAACCATGCCTTTAACATCCACAGCGTTGAATATTTGTCTAAGACGGGTAAGTGTACTTCACTATAGTAAATTTAGAGCTTGTTTCACCCCCTGAGTAACCTTAAATCAAACCTTTGTTAAGAAAATAATTAGCTTACTAACTAAGTAGAATCATAATGATTGCTTGTCGTATCTTAGTGGATACTCCTGATGTAAGGACATGTACTTTGCATCGGGTGAGAAAGTGGTCAGTTGCTTGCCTATCTAGCAAAAAGGGATCGAATTGCACTTTGCTTTGCCCGATGTTTTGGTCGCTAACCTGATCTTTTTTCTTAGTTTAGTTTGGACAACAAACAATTGTACTCAAAATGTATACATAGGTATTATAAATCTTTGTGTGAGTCTTATGTAGTTTGTGTGTTAAACTTACATTTCAAATATGGTATCTATAAATATGCCAACTTCTTTTTTTTTTACCTACCGCATTTTTCTGCAACGAAGTATTGGTAAAAGTTATAAGTTATTAAGGGGCCTGCGGAGGTTGATTTGCCCATACAATCGTAATACCGAAATTATTTATAATTCAAGCATATTACCACCATACTGTGCTGTTATTCAGATTTAAAACGTATTAATCTAGGTTCCTGGATATTTTTTATTCGAAAATAATTACCTAAAACGAAATATAAACCAATTGATTTTCACACATTATAACGACGTCAATATCACGTCAATATCGCATCTTTAACTTGTTCGTTTTGTATTAAAAACTAATACATTTCTTTTGTCATTACAACAGGAACATAGATTATCATTTCAAGGTACTATTAATGCTAAAAACAATGGCTAAAAATTACATTTTCATTCATAATTTTTGGTATTACGGCACCTATCATAATTTGTTCGGTCGGTAGTGCTATCGCATCAAGCATGGGCACAGTTTGCCAGTTAAACAGAGACAGCCTATAGATCGTTTCACAGACTACCCCGGCCTCTTAAGTCCTACATTTGAATGATTATTGATTCAATACCTACCTAATAATATCTTATTGTTAAAACCTCTCCTTTCTGGAATCTAAGACTAGTTATCGACAATGAAATTAGTTTTTTTTTCCTACCTTCGTGTCAAAAATGTCGAGATAGGAATCGTAGCAACCGTAACACAGGGTATTCTAGCAAGGCTGGTTACACCTAATTTACCCATTTATGTATGAAAATAAATAAAATAATGATATTGCTTTACTAATTTATCTGTCACACGTGATCTTATTGTAATTTAAAGCCTAATTAATATTATTAACTACAGTATGCATCTGAGTACTTGAAAAATGAGTGTGTACATGGAGTGTTTTTATAAGCGACTAGTTGACCCGGCGAACTTCATACCGCCAATTGTCTGTGGTCAAATATTCAGAAACATCTCCTGTTTGACAGGTACGAACAGTTTGTATGGGAAAATAAAATACAACTTTTTACTAATTTTATTGCAATTTCTTTATATTTTCTCACCTTTTGAACCTTCCCTAAACTTCCACAAATATTTCAAGATCAAATTAGCCAAATCGGTCCAGCCATTCTCGAGTTTTAGCGAGACTAACGAACAGCAATTCATTTTTATATATAAGAAGAAGAAGAAGAAGATGGTTTTTGATATCAATAAAAAAATGTTTTTTTTCAGGAGAACGCAGCCCTACCCTCTCAGAAACCGCTACAACTGCTCGCGCTTCAAGTGTCAACGATAACACACTAAACAACCTCCACAGCTACGATATCGCAAACAACGCTACCATCGCTCGCAACACACAGACTCTCAACAGGCGAATACCAAACAACCACGCATTGAATAACGCGCTGGGGACATTGCCTAGGGTCAACAATAACAACATTGGTGGGGGGCTGTTGGCTGCGACGCTAGGGAGGAAAATGAACGGGAATAATCATAAGAAGAAAGCCACGCATCCGATCATGGCGTATGATGAAATACCAGGCTTGCAGAGGTGAGAATGAAACGAATAAATTCACACTTGGAAACTCACATTCCCCATACCAGAGACTGTAAAAAACACATTGGACAAATTCTTAGTTAAGTAGGTACCGTAATTAAGAAATAGGTATTCTTCAAAAAAAAAAAAAACAGGCTCACATTAAGTCTTGTATTGTGGGTGTCGGAAAAATGTACATCACTCACACAATCACTATGGCAAAAAACACAAATGTTACTTGGGAAGGAGAATTTAAATCTTGAGTAAATATACTTTGTACTGAGGGAGTATATAGTTTCACATTGGTGAAAAAACCATTGGAAACTAACAATTCTTTAGAGAGTCTACACAATTTTGATTCGATCAAAATCGATTCTCAGTAGTTGAAAATAGATTTTCATTTAAATTTAATGCCCGTTTTATTACTGATCTGAACTTTTCCAGCGGTAATTCAGTTACAATTTTAGGAATTTTATTGTAAAATCTAACCCAAATCAGTGTCGTAAAGACACTATAGAAGTGAAACTTTTGGAAACATTTTAATTATTAATCACAGTGTTTACCCCAACGCCCTACCATCTTTCGTCACTCAAAACGGTTGCGAATCAGAATTTCAAAGCCTTACATTATAAGTTTTACTTCAATATCCATAAAAAAATCTACTTTTTCACAGGGCATCTGACAACGATAACGTCACATTCGGTAAACGGAATTTTTCCGGTTACTCTTACGACCAATCACCGGTGGAGACGACGACGGAACTTTGATGGACCAAACTGAACTTTATGAGTGAGAAACAAAGTGTCTTATGGAATGAAAATGTTGAGGTCATAGAAATCTTAATAAGAATGCAATAGAAGTGTTCTCGTTTTCAAAATGTAATATATACAAGCAATTCGCTAGCTCCGGGTTTAAGAAAAAAAATAGCTATTTGAAAATATTTTTGCCCTACCTACATTTGTCAGGAGCGTAATGTCCATCTACCTCTCCACTGAAGTAGTTTCATGAAAACCCATCGCCAAGCACCAAACGGTGTTCCGACAGCTGACCTTAAAGCCGGTTCCCATTCTAGTGCTTACCATCCTCAACTCACTTCTAACCAAAAGATGAGATAGTGGTCAATGCTAGAAAAACAGTAAACAAGATCAACAAAAGTGATTATATTCCGCTTTCTTATGGATGTGAAGTATAGGCGTCTTTCTAATTCTTAATAAAAAGTGTAAAAAAAATATTGGCTATACTGATGGCACCGTACTATGTAACCGTATACTGATATGTTCTACTGATGTGCTCTACAGAATGTCCTAATAATGTGGGTAGATATATGATATTTAAATTGATGTCAAGTTTTATTCATTTAATCTTTATAAGAATCTTTACAAGTGTAACATAATTTTCATATTCAAAAGATTTTTAAATAGGAATTTAAAAAAAAAACAATGATATCAATCAACTCAAGAATTTTGCAGCTTAAGTGAGTAGTACGGTCTCTCTGTGACTTCTCACTAGGCACATATTATCAACGGAGTCTTCTTTCCAAAAGGAGAGAAAAGAAACAAACCTACGATTTGTAAAAAACCGTAGTTTTGTTTCCTATCTCGATGAGTCAACTTTCTTTTACGGCAGCCAAAACAAAGAACTTCAAAATGGCCGCGTTTAAAATTGACAGACAATACACGCTTTTAAACATGTATTTTGAAATGTTATTTTTCAATGATGTTTTATACTCGGCAATGTATTAACGTAAACAATAGAATAAATGCATAAAATATGCATATTTCCTATTGACGCTCCTGATTAGTTGGTAGCACATTTCAGTTTTATTACGCACGTTAAAATCGCTTCGTATTATATGAACGATGGCCAATAAGATCGAAGGAATAAAATGTTCACGGAGTAGCGAAAGTTTGTATTAGGGAACTAACTCATGACGTCATTGCATAGCTTCCATTTCTATTGCATTATTTCTAAGATTCTGTGGTCAAAGCGAATCTCGAATAACATTCTTCAAGTGAGAAGTTAAGTGAAAGTCCTTCCAAAAGTATTGGTATGATAATATAGCATAATAATTTTGTGTTCAACGAATTCATGCATTTTCTTATAAGAAATATTGCGACTGAGAATAAATGCTCCAATACTTATTTTATGTGAATTTTAGATGTTTATTGTACTTAGCAAAGGCTAGTCTTTTGTATTAAATTGTGAATAATTAATGTAAATAATAATGTAATAATGAAAGGTGTATATTTTAGATACCTAAAGTCTAGGTATGGATTATTTTTTAATTATTTTTGTCAGATTTTTGGCCGATGATGTGCCATTGTAACGAATTGGTGTATGATTGAATGAATATAATATATAGATAAATATTCACCGAATTTTGATACTTAATACTGGTACGTTAGATTTAAAATAGGATCATATGATGCATGACTTACAAATGCCTTAAATGTTTGAGAAGACCTTTACTATCAAAGGTTAATAGTGTCATTTTATGCGTTCACAATTACACGGTACTGGGTCACTAGCCCGAAATGCAGCTGCGTACACCTTAGAGACATTTTTCTTATTTGCATCTTCATTTATTAATTACATAATTTACATCTCTAATTATCTTTTATTATGTTGAAATTAAGTCATCTTAATATTACTTCAATCGTTTTTTTAACTTAAAAATCATATCTTTTGCGATTTTATGTTGGAGAAGTGTCAATAGTAAAATTAAGTAATTCTTTAATAATTTAGATGATCTACTTGCCCAGCCGTTTTGATGATATCTAGACCAATTAAGAAAAAGATGTTCTCAATTCGAGTTGTATTTTTTATGTTTGTTGTTACCTCCGAACTTTCATTATATTCGTTTATAAAATTATGCAGTTCAATCGATTTATACCGATTTGGATATTTTATTTTTTTGATTTGAAAGGATATCTTTCCCGATTGGTCCTATAGGAATTTCATCAAATTCTGTTCAGAAGTTGGTTTTTGAATAAAAACAACTAGAGAAATATCTTCTAAGTAAATTTAATTTGACTCTGTTAACTGTGTTGACTTTTATTTTTTGAAAAGTCGGTTAAGTTACAGTATGTTATTGAGATGTCAGCATAAAAACTGTCGTGGGAGTTATTCATTATACATTTCTAAACCGGCAATCACTCGCGTGTATTGTCGAAGAAAAATGCTCCGACCAGGTTTCTGACATATCCTTTATCTTTCTTCTTCTTCTGCTACGCTTACAGTTCATGTCGCGCGCGTCTAGTTTCAAAACGCAGCATTTTTCTTCGACAATAATACTTGAGTTGAGTGTCGGTTTAGAAATTAATAAGTTACTTAATTAGCACTTATTTTTTATCTTTAAGCGGTGACCCAGTTCCAAGTGTCATTTTTTCCAAATAAAAACTGCAGCTTATGATGTACTCTGATCAATTTTGTTTATTGCATACAACAAATAGGTAATTATGCATCGAATTGTGATAATGTAAGAGAATTACAAATGCTTATATTATTTGATATGAACTTTTTCTTGATACATTGAGAAATAACAACAGTTCCATATTTTTGTATGAATTTTGTGCCAGTTACTTTAACGTAATTGTAAGAATTTAAAATTATGAATGTGTTAAAAATAGTGAATTAAGATTGCTCAGATTTCAATTAAAAAAAAAACATTTGGCTCCTAAATTTCGCCAGTGCCAAACTAAACTAAAAAAAAAAAGATATATTTTTATATTTATTATATTGGCTAAGTTTGTATAAAGTTACCTTCTGTACGTTTTTGTAAATCTTGTAAAATAATATATTTTGTCATAATAAGATTTGTATAATTTTTTGAAATAGATTGTTATGAATAATTTTTGAAATAAAATATTTCTTATTATCATAATGTGGTTTAATTGTATATAGAAGAACCTGAATACACTTTTACAAAATAAAGAAAACTGTAAAAAAAACCCTAAACCTAGTATGCCACCAGCAACGGGGCAGGGCCCAAGCTACCGGTAGGTCAGTGCTGTAGAGTGAGGAACCTCCTGACGTGCCGTGTCCAAGAGTACTGCCTTCTGAATCTGACCCTTGATCCAACCACTTAGCGAAAGCCTCTTGAGGTGTTGATCGAGACTTTTCGCTATTAGCCCATTCGCCGAAACAATTATCGGGACAATGATCGTCGAATCTACATCCCACATGGCGGTTACCTCGAAGGCCAAGTCAAGATACTTGCTTAGCTTATCCTTCTCAGCCTTCACGAGGTTTTCATCATGCGGGATAGTGACGTCAATGAGCACTGCCCGTCGTTGCGACCGATCGGTAAGAACGATATCAGGCTTATTGGTGACAATAGTCCTGTCCGTGATGACTGATCGGTCCCAATAGAGCGTAGCACGACCATTCTCGAGAACCGGCATCGGTGTGTACTTATAGTACGGCACTTCAGATTCAACAAGACCATATTGAAGAGCAAGTTGCTGATGTATGATCCTAGCTACAAGGTTATGTCTGTGCAAGTACTCGCCATTAGCAAGATGAGAACAACCAGAAATAATATGCCTGAGTGATGAAATAATCCCTGAGTTGGCATACCTCTCGGTTGTGTAGGTTCTTAGCATTTAAAAAGCCACGACCCCCACACTCCCGAAGTATATTTATGTATTATTATTATTATGACAATAAAAAAAAATCTAAGAAATTAATGTTGTTACTATAATTAAAAAATACAATCCAGAATTTTGGTCACGTGTCGAGTCTTTCAATCTCCCAGCCAAATCTTCATTATTTAATACTTAACTTGATATTTCATATTTTGTACTAGGGTAAAGATTGGCACAGGTCCGAGGACCATTAGTAAAATATGAGAGAGGCCTTTATCTAGCAGTGGGATCAAAAGGTCTATAGATGATGATGATAAAGATCGGGAAAAACTTTTGACTGACCGACCGAGCGCTAAAAGCTTTCGAAACGAAGCGTCTTCATTTCAGCTTGGCCAAATTTGCTTTCGTATCTATTGCTGGATGTCCGAAAATTCTTTGTCAGTTCGCATTTACATAGAAATTTTGAGACCAGGTCCGATAAGTATATGGAAATTTTTCGATTCGTTTTTGAAAATCATTAAAAAAGGTGATACATAAAAAAAGACTAGCTATTTCGAATAATACGAGTCTACTGCTCACAGAGACGTAATAAATACAATTTGTAACGGAAAGGTGTAGTAATACTCAAGTCACGCATGTGAGCTACATGTGTGGAGTTTAACAGGAACTTCTAAATTCGCGGCAGCAGCGTGAATATTGAGTTAAAATGAATTAAAGTTTCTAATAAATTATGTCATTGGTAACCCTATTTCATCAGCTACCCATCTACACTACATAGTCTTAGGACTTAGACGTCTCACAGGCGGTGGCCATAACAAAGACAAGTCACGCGCCACAGATGCAACTATAGGGTTATTGCAATATATATGAAGAATATAATTTTTAATTAATGTATGAAAAGTATTACATCCGATTTCGACGTTCGTTCTCTAGAAGACGATTCCTGGCACGATAAACATACACACCACCAAGTATTACTACACCTTTTTGTTACATGTTGTATAAGGTAGGTATAAACCGATCGAATTCAATTTATCTAATCAACTAAAAATGAGTACAAAAATCCTTAGGAAAACATTTCAAAATCCCTATCCTATTTCACCCCACTTAGGTCCCTTCACCTACCTCTAATCTGCTTCTCGCTTCCTTCAAATGCGTATTAAAACGGTATCTACATAAAGGGTCTAAAAGGTATCAAGGTACGGTCCACGGCACCCGGGCCGACCATTTTCACTGTTCGTGTCAAATTGAATTTTAATGATCAAACAGACCTCGGTTAAAATCGCACAAAGCATTGAAAATGATGCTGTTAGTCGGTTGCTGGTAAGAAATAGTGGCTGGGAAAGGTTTTGTGAATAATTTATATTGAGTTTTATTAGCTGTTTGAGTTTAGGAAGTACTTTTATAAAGGTTATTTTAGTTCGAATAAGAAACTCCTTACTTTTACTTGACTGTGACTGGTGACAAGGCCTAGTTTTAGGAAATACATGTACATACCTAAACTGAAAAAAATAATTGTATCTTGGCTTTGGCTAAGTTCACAAAGTTTGCTGCCATGCCCTAGTATACCTATATTTAGTGTGTATACTTATGTAGTGCTATAGTAAATTGGTACAAACTTTACTAGAACTTCTATTGTGATCAAGATCTGATCTTTTATTTTTTGATCTATTCTCAATAATGCGTATTTAATGTATATAATCTGATCAAGGGTTCCGAAGATAAGGTACACATATAGGCGACATTTAATAAGTTTAAAAGTCGCCTATATAATATGTTATTAAATATGTTATAAATAGTGTGCTAAATATCTATAAATCGAAACCGATTTGACGACCCAGTTGGCGCAGTGGACGGGTGTCCGCCCTCTGTGCCGTGGGTCCTGGGTTCGATTCCCGGCAGGAGCACTAATTCCTTCCCAAGGGAAATTTATGCTTCTGGTTCTGGGTGTAATGTGTGTGTGATGTGAGTGTTTCCGGCACCCACGATACAAGTCTTTGAACTTAGTGTGGGGCTGTGAGTGTGAATGCGTTTATTGTAGTTATAGAATGAAAACGAAAATCTCGATTTTCAACTTTGTATACCTATGCTTTGCTGGGTACTTCCCAATGGATCATAGTATCAGATGTTCACATTAATCTATCATAACTGTTGGTCGCATCTAATCTCAAGATCAGTCAAGTCAAGTGAAAGAGTCAAGGTCCAGTCATAGTCAAGTAATGCCCTAGTAAACTGGTAGAACCTTTACTAGAACTTCTATCGGAGTTTTGAAGCGAAAGCGAAAATCACGTTTTTCAACTTTGTATGATTTGCCTACGCTGATGTACATTTACTAAGTATTAACGGGTAATAATCCAACATTACTAGGTTTAAAGAATTTATTTCTCAAAAAAGACAAAACGTCACTTACATGAGAAAAATATTAAACATTCCGTGATTTTACATTCGTCATTCCGTTTTATGTTCAACTACCCATTTAACATTTTTATCGTCACTTACTTAAAAGCGAATGGTCATTATTAAACTCTAAAAATATTATTAAACATTAACGCTCAAAAGGTTTTTAAACTAAATTAAACAAAATCAATAACGCCATTTTTTACTTTCGCGCCAAAACTCTCAATACGTAATTATTATCGATAAGCAAACATTTTATCAAAGAATATTACTCAGAACATTTTTATAAGGAACTATTTTATTATTTATTCAGTGTCAGTGTAAGCAGGCAATATAAACATCCATGAATTTTTAAAGGGAATTTTCAATAAAGCCGATCTTTACGCAAACGGGAAACCCGCATAAGGGAAATCTGGGCAAAGGGGCAAAATGGCCAGTATTTTTAAATTAATCTTCGCGCATAGCTGTTTCCTTTACAACCCCTTTGAAGGCAATAAGTTGTAAAATTAGAGATGTCGAGGTTGTCGGTATTTTAGTCGGATACGTATAGCACTTTCTGCAACTACTTCTAAGAGATAGATTATTACCTATACCTACTTAAATGACATGCAGTTAGCGATAAGTCGATGTCTTGATAACAGATTGTAGCAAGGGTTCCCAAGATAAGAGCGTTTCCCTAGTTTCGGCCCGTAAATTTTAATTACAATTTCGAATGTATTATATGAAAAAAGAAAAAAAAAGGTATGATAGACCAGTCCGCTGGAGAAGTTGGGTCCGCTTTCTAAGCAGTGGGTAATGTATTCGATTCTCGATGGAGCACAAATTTTCTTCCCAATTGAAGTAGGTATGTGTTTCTGGTTCTGGGTGTGATTGTGTGTGTGATATTAATGTTTCTGGCACACCCACCGCATACATCATCGAACTTAGTGTGGGGCTGTGACAGTGAAAGCGATTATTAAGTAAAAACAAATCGACTTATAATCATCATCATCAATTATTTTTTTACATGTATGTGAAGTTCATACTAACATAAGATTATCTATGATAGACTAGCGTTTGGTCACTATCTCGCCCGTTGGTAGGTGATGATATTTAACTACCCAGTTGGTTCGATTTCCGGCAGGAGCACAATTTTTCAACCCAAATGACCCTTATCATTTTGGCTCCTGGTTCTGGGTCTGACTGTATGTGTTATTATTATTTTTTAATTCATGTGGATTTGTAAGAGTGAATAAGTTTGTTTGTTCATTAAAATGAGGGTGATAAACATGGCGTCACATTTATCTACTCAAGAGTGATAAACTACCACTGTTTTCGGTTCTAACAGGTTATATGGACACGACTAAATATGGCTCTCTTCACGATGTTACCTTGGCATTTGGAAATACCCTAATAATATGGAATACCTAAATGGCAGCTCTCTTTTAGCGAACCGTGGCAGCAAATATCTAGACACAAACTACTCGTTGGCTTAGTATGGTGCGGGTTCGATTCCCGGTGGGGGTTCGATTCCCGGTGGGAAGACAAGTTTTCGCCCCAAAGAAATATGTTTCTGTTTCTGGGTGTGTTTGCGTGTGTGATGTCGACACGAGTTAGCGAACTTAGTGTGGACTGTGAGTGTGAAGCGTTTATATCTATGTTTATAAAAGAAAGTCGTGTTTGATACACTATTTATAACTCAAGAACGGCTGGTGGGGAGGTAACTTAGGACCAGGAGACGGACAAAGGAACTTTTTAGGAACGTCACATTTTTTTTTAAATGTACGTGTATAAAAATAATTTTTTCATACGTCACTCAGATTTGGTAAATTACTAGGCAAACATAAACATGAAGGAGGTAATAATATAGTCACGTGGCATTGTAACGCATACTGGGTATGGCTTCCTAAATATGCACATTCATTGACTGTAAGGCGGAACGAAGGTCGCCGGGAGAGCTAGTATGTTTATAAAGAGTTATTCAAATTTTAATAAGCATTTGTAACTAGTTATTGTGAATCACATCGTTATGTCATGAAACCGCATGTGTGTTTACGCGGAACTAGCAGTAACACTGTAGATTTGCATAGGAAGTACCTATACCTAGTGCAATAACTATAGTTTTCATTATGACTGCTATTACGTACCTTGTAATGATACCTACTTCTTCTCAGTGTGGGGTGAGTGTGAAAGCGTTTATGTTTATGTTTATTAATATACTGAACTGGCCGTTGGCTTAGTGAGTTGTGTTAAAGCGTTTAATATTAATAATTAAACGCAAGCAAACCTTAAAAAAATCGACTTCACCGCTTATATTTTGGTTTTAGCTTGATCGATTTCCATAAAATTTATATGGGACTACATCTGAAGTATAATCTACCAAACAAAAAAGAATAAGATCGATTCATATTTAGCGGAATTATCGCATAACAAACATACAAAAAATATATACAGTGGATTGGGAACGTCCAGTTTTGAAGTCGGTTGAAGAAAAAAAATAAAAGCGGCTCTTTTTGTCATTTATTTTCAGTCATTTATATCTTTTTGTTTATTTTCAGAAGACAGAAACGAAAAATCGATATGAAAAAGAAAACGTATAAATTGAGAACCTCCTAATTTTTTTTTAATTGGTTAAAGTAACTTAGGAACATTTAAATTTACGTAATAATATAAGATTAGCTTTTTATCTATGACTAGCGATCCACCCCGGCGTCGCGTAATTGCAATTTCCGGTGGATAAAAAAAATATACAAACCTTGCCCTGACCATTACGAACACAACTAAAAAATAATCAGCCAAATCAGTCGTTCTCGAGTTGACGTTTGACTACTATCTTTACGGTTAGTAATGATGCACGAAAAGCCAGCTTCAGACGCGCGAACAAAACTGAAAAGTTAAATGGTAAAGTATGACACCCCCATAGTCAAAGTGTCCGGACACCACATGCCTACCGCAAATATTTTCCTCGCATACCTGTTCTCACCGAGCAATCTCGTTGCACGTACATTTTTAAATTTAATATCTCTTTGTACCGTCCCCGGGAGCATTACAAGCAAAATTACTGAAACGTCGAATAATATAAAATTCTACGCTGCCTTGCCTAATGGTAGGACGACTCTTTCATGCCCCGGGTATATAAGTCGTAAAGTAGGGTATGCTGAATAGATGATGCTTATTACTTTCTTTGAGATATGACGTCTGGACTTAAGCTTGCAACAATACTAAAAGGTTTTGAGGATTTTTTGTGAATCTTTGTAGGAGCTTGTATCTCAATAATTTAAACGTAAGCTAAGCTTAATAATCGCAAGCAAAGCTTTGAAAAAACCGACTTCACCTCTTTATCTTTGGAACTTTGATCAGATTAGATGTACTTAAAACGCATTATTGACGATATTTCAAGAACTACTGATCAGATCTTGATCAAATTTAAATGGGACCAATTGGAAAGCAACATCTTTCAAACAAAAAAAAAATCATAATCGATAAAATATATATGGAAGTATAATCTACCAAACAAAAAAAGAATTTGAGAATCCACAAATAGGGGAGAAATCGATAAACATACATAAAATTGGAAATATTTGTCATGGCAAAATATGAAGATAAAAATAATAATAAAAAAAAACTTGAGAGGTGTCAAGGGACACCCGAATGGAACGAAGTTCAATTTCCGTCTAGCCCCCTTTCGCAACGCGCGATAAGGAACTTTCGTTCCAAAATTAAAAGAAACATGCAAAAACCAACATCACGCGGTGTTCCCAGGCGGTCACCCATCCAAGTACTGACCGCGCCCGACGTTGCTTAACTTCGGTGATCGGACGAGAACGTGGTATGGCTTACAAATATAGCAAAAAGTGTCGTTACAACTTTTGGTCTTAATTTTTTCCATCTAGCCCCCTTTCGCAACGCGCGATAAGGAACTTTCCTTCCAAAAAGAATAAAAAAAAAGATAAAAATAAGAGTAAGAGAAAAAGAAAAATAATAAAAACAAAAAAAAACAATTTTGCCACACTTACTATACATTGTTATAACCTATTGTAATAAGTTAAATAAATTACTACATAAGCACACCATTATGTAAATGTTAAATGCAATAGTACTAAATAAACAGTACCTAAGTATTAGAAGATACGATTATGTGTAACAAACAAAACTGTATCTAATGACCTAAAAAAAAGCAAACCGTGTTATACAATATGTTTTAGCCAAAAAATGTCTCCGATCTATGTCGAAGAAATAAAGGCGGACAAAAAAAGTCGGTAAATCCTAAACATGAGATATATCTACCTACCTCGTAGCTATACATATTCTGAGGCATTTGATACATACATACGGTGCTCAAATCATAACCCTAACGTTTTATTGCCGTTGTCAGCTAATAATACCTATTATTAACATACATTTTATTGACAAATAAAAACGTTACATTTTTAACAATATTCTACGATGTTATCATTATTACCTCGTCGCATATTACAGGTACTTATTAGTCGTGAATAATTAATTGTGTTTATTATGTACATACGTAGGTAGAATGCAGGTGTTTCATTGTTATTCTAACAAAACTGATGGTTAAACAGGTGAACTGGCTTCATACTTACGATACCTCTATTACATTTTTTGCTGTCGTATGATTGGCTGAAACACAAAAAACTTGCAAGCATCATATCATCAATATTTGCTTGCATTTAAAACACGTAAATATAAAGCTATTATATTTCTTTGTTCGTTACTTTATTCGACAAGTTGGAGTTGTGTGGTCGCTATGATATTAATTAATTTAATTGCTTTAGCAATTTTTGGTAGTGACTATGTGTTAGGAGGAAGGCCACCGCCAGGATGCAATAAACGTAAGGCACACATTTTTTTCAGCTGATATAAAATATATGTTAAATTAAAATTAAAACGGGAATTACCGTGCCTTACGCGTCGATGTCTAGATCGACAATTGTTTTGGCTTCATTCGGAAGTCTTCTTCAGGATGAGTGCTAAGCTCTCGCCGTCGAGTCCCACCTACAATACTTTAAAATTCTCCCTACTACTTACTTCTTTGAAAGGACCCTGTTGGCGCAAATCTTAGCTGTCTCCGCCGATGGGTCTGGGTTGGATTCCCGATAGGAGCATAATTTTACTTTTCAAGGGTGATTTGTGCTTCTGGTTCTGGGTGTGATTGAGTGTGTGGATTCTTCCGGCACCCACGATTCAAGTCCTTGAACTGATTGTGGGACTGTGAGACTGAATGCGTTTGTTTGTTGCTGTTTTCTTCCTCTACACAGAATAAATAATGTGACTTAAGTTACGCGGAGTTCTATTAAGTTTAGACTAATAGGAAACATGTTTAAAAAAAACATTAGACATCGAAGACCGCGATAGTCTGCAGTCTTTTAAGTTAACCGCTAGGTGTGTAGTACAGGGCAACATCATATTCGGCTAAGGGCTTATTAAAGGATCTACTCACTCTTATTAGGTAAAATATCTGCCTGTTATTATATGCTTCTCTTTTTAACGTACTTCAAAAAAGGAGGCGGTTCTCAATTCGATAGTATTTTTTTATTTGTGTTACCTCGAAACTTTATTCTAAGAGAACCGATTTTGAGGATTCATTTTGATTTGAACGCTGGTGCTTCCCATGTGGTTCTATTTAAATTTGATGAAGATTTCACTAGTAGTTTTTGAGTCATCCTTAATAATGCGTATTTAATTCACTTAATCTGGTCAAGGGTTCCGAATATAAAGCGGTGAAGCTGGATTTTTAAAGCTTTGCTTACGTTTAAATTATTTTAGAGAAAGGACATCCACCAAGACACTCGGGAGGCGTAGCTGTTGCAAACGCATATAGCAGCAGCTCATCATCTTCATCATCGAGTCACGCTTCAAGCAGTTCTTACGCATCCAGTACTTCTATTGCCTCTGGATCTCCCGGATGCAATGGTAACATGACGTTATAGTCTTTATTCTGGATTACATTTTATATTTGTCTAAAGGAGATTAAGTTTGCATGTTTTGACTTTTGCTAAAGATTTGCTTATAAAACATTTAATAACCGATTTAGACTCAAAATACGTAGGAAATGTTTCACTACATAAATTAAGTATACAAGAGAGTGAGGATATGTATATATATTATATACCTATATTTTGGAGAGCGCGCACAGGAATTATACGATGTTAATTTCACCACGTACGTTTTACCATTTAACAACAAGACAAACTGTCAAACGTCATCCATATATGTTTGACATTCCGTTTGCTTGAAGCGTTTCGCTTCTACGTTTATCATCCACACTGCGAAGGAGTGGAACTCATTGAACACATCTTTGTTCCCCGGATGGTATAATCTAGGGCTGTTCAAGTCAAGAGTGAATAGGTACTTTCTAGGCAAGCATGCTTTCTTCGTCCGCATCATCAATTTCCATCAGGTGAAGTAAAAAAAACAATCAATTCTTCAAATTACCTTGTAATTTGAAGAATACCAGAAAGCTATCAGACCCTAATTCTCGTTGTAACCCTTGGTTCATTTATTTTTACGACTTTCTTCTGAATACTGTATTTTCCATAATAATTAAGATGATATATTCCACATATTCTGTAATAAAAAGTTGTTTAAATTATACTATCCCGACAAAAACGACATAGCCGCGCCGCGCCTCGATATATGCACGCCAACGCCAATTAACAACTTACTTAACAGAGAAGATAAATTAATATATTTTAAAATGTATTCGAAATATCGAAAAACAGAATTTCCAATAGCCGTACCAAAAAAGACGTCCATCTCTATGGTTGGAAAGATGTCCAAAGAGATTTCTATTATTTTACATATTATTACCCTGTATATTTTGAAAATCTAGTTACTTAAACTCTGAAGACCGTTTCAGACTTTGACTTCTGCAGAGACAAGAACGCCACTTATAAAAAATGCCCAAACCCGTGCCCCGGCACCTGCGTGAACCCCGAGGGTGTTAAGGACTGCTACATGATGTGCGAAGAATTTGGCTGCGAGTGCTACTCTGGCTACGTATGGACAGATGACGATAAATGCGTAAAACTCAAAGATTGTCCAGGTATGTATTGATATACGATAAATGCGTAAATTAAAGATTGTCTAGGTATGTAGATAGGTATCAATATTCGAACCATACGTAAAACTCAAAGATTGTCCAGGTATGTAAATAGGTATCAATATTCGAACCATACGTAAAACTCAAAGATTGTCCAGGTATGTAGATAGGTATCAATATTCGAACCATACGTAAAACTCAAAGATTGTCCAGGTATGTATTGATAAACGATAAATGCGTAAATTAAAGATTGTCCAGGTATGTAGATAGGTATCAATATTCGAACCATACGTGAAACTCAAAGATTGTCCAGGTATGTATTGATAAACGATAAATGCGTAAATTAAAGATTGTCCAGGTATGTAGATAGGTATCAATATTCGAACCATACCTAAAACTCAAAGATTGTCCAGGTATGTAGATATTGATATTCGATACATGCGTAAAACTCAAAGATTGTCCAGGTATGTATTGATAAACGATAAATGCGTAAATTAAAGATTGTCCAGGTATGTAGATAGGTATCAATATTCGAACCATACGTGAAACTCAAAGATTGTCCAGGTATGTATTGATAAACGATAAATGCGTAAATTAAAGATTGTCCAGGTATGTAGATAGGTATCAATATTCGAACCATACCTAAAACTCAAAGATTGTCCAGGTATGTAGATATTGATATTCGATACATGCGTAAAACTCAAAGATTGTCCAGGTATGTAGATATCGATATTCGATACATGCTTAAAACTCAAAGATTGTCCAGGTAAATATGTATCTTTTTATTTTACTAAGTATGGAGTTGGCACGAGATGTACTCTTTTCTTCTTCTTCTGGGGATAGAGTAATAAGGAAGAATGGTTTCTTCCTTAGTTCATTTTAGTAAATAAGATTAGTCATGAGTTTTTATGATGCCCAATGTCTTTCCTTCTAAGAAATTATTATTATGAGTCAACCGAGCCTAGTTTTTTTTATCAGTAGGGACACCAAGTCACCAAGTGGTGAGCTTAGGTAGATAAGTGTTAGACTGCACTTTTCCTCGGGTTACCCTGACGAACGCAAACTAAAAAGCACTACTTTACTCCTACAAAATAGCGCAAGCACGACATGTATTTGGCCGTGTTTCTAAAGTTATATTATACTTTTAAGTTTATAATACAATTATTTCAAGCTTAATGATTGCATGTGTTAGCGTTTTAATGATAGAGCAAAAAATTTAAATGCAACCTGCGAAAATACAAACTGCGTCTGTTAAATAAGTTGATTAGGTATGGTCTAACCTCGAAACAATACATACTACACTATTCTCTGTGCCTTTATATCTATAGTACTACTTTCTAGACTACCTTCGGTGCCATGGCGATCGCAATGCCACGTTCAAGGAATGCCCAAACCCTTGTCCTCGGACTTGCAAGTTTCCTGGCGGCACTGGACCTTGTGCCAAAATGTGTCTGAAGGAAGGCTGCGAGTGCAAAAGTGACTTCTTCTTGAGTGAAAATGAACAATGTGTCGGGCTGCAAGACTGTCCTGGTAAGTTGGGGCTGAAATTTAAATTATTTTTTAAATTTGAACGTTAGCTTCAAGTCTTTACGACTACCCAGTTGGCACTTTGTTCTTTAAGCCACGGGCCCTAAGTTCTATTCCCGACAGGAGCACAATATTCTTATTCAAGGGACATTTGTGCTTCTGGTGTGATTGTGTGTGTTGTAAATGTTTTGGGCTATGGCTACTTCGTGGCTATGGGAGTAAAAAAGTAGCTGATTTTAAACTAATTGAAGTTATGCAAAGTGAAATAATATTGCTGTTTTACGTAACAAAGGATAACCATAAAATAGTATATGAACAATAAATTTAGGTACTTGCTTGATGAAATAGGATTGATTGGTGTCACGATATTCCAATGATCGTTAAATATGTTTTTTTCAACAGCAAGTCCTTTGTTTACAAATTATACTTGTATCAAATGCATATAATATTCAAATCAAGAATATAGAAAAATTAACAAGAAATTGGTTCCTTCCTTATGTCTTGGCAAATGTCTTGGTTGACTTCCCGCAATGCGGTCTTAAACAAACACTGACCGGCAAAATGAGTACCTAATCTAAAGTTCCGGATAAGAAAATACATTATTTGAACCCTTGCCTAAGCACAGATCCTCAAGAAGGTGCAATACAATTGCTTACTCAATCAAGCCCAGGATACGACAAAGAAAATACTATAGTGTATTTCGCTCCGAACTAAACTATCTTTTTTACTTTTAGGTGCAAGACACTGTTCAGCAAACGAAACCTTCGTGTACTGCAACGTGGGTTGTCCAAGTAACTATTGTCCTGTGGACGATAGTCGTGCAATCGTCGCTTGCTCCCCACCCTTCCCTTGTGAAAGTGGCTGTTCTTGCAAAGGAGGGTATCTCAGAAATAAACGTGGACATGACAGGTGTATACTGGCTCAAGACTGCCGTAAGTTAAATAACTTTGATGTTAATTTAGACTGATCCAGTAGTATCAATGCACCATTGAAAATTGTATGGAAATCAGAAGATTTTCAAGTCAAAATTAATAAGCTTCTATAAAGTGGCTGCTTAAATTAAGGAAATTTATTAGGATTTCGTGAAAATTACAAAAAAACCAAAAGGCTTCGTCTATTCTATAAAAAAAAACACTTTTCAAATGTAACAGACTTTAAAACTTGTGTACAAAGGTTTCGGATTGCTCGTCTGTAACTTTACAATTTCTGTTAACGCTAAATTACAAGTCAGGATATTTTAAACCTTAAGTATACAAATTTTAAAGTCATTTAGAAAGCGTTATTTTTCACAGAATAGAGATGAAGCATTTTGGTTTTTGGCTAGCCCTCTAACCAAAAACTAAAAGGTGTAACGGTTTTAGAATGCCTTTAGTTGAATGTCGTGCCTTAGTGCTTATAAAGATTGATCAAGCAGTTTCAATAAACCATTTAAATTAAGATCACACTAGAACTATAGCCTCAAGACTAGCATAATTAATAATTACTAATTCATAATTTAGATTGATAACCTCTTACTGAGTAGCTGCTTAAGCAAAGGAACCTTTCTCGAGCTTCGTGGAAATGTCAGGTATACTGGCTCAAGACTACCGTAAGTAAATAGCCTTGATGTTAATTCAGACTGATCCTGTAGTATAAATGCATCATAGAGAATTATGTGAAACTTAATAGAGATTCAGGACAAAATTATTAATCTCTTACTTGGAATATTTACTTAAATGACTGGATTAACTGTTTTAGACTGACGTAAGTTGAATGCCGTACCTTGATGCTTGTATAGATTGATCAAGCAGGTTTAATGCACCATTCAAATTTGAGTACTTACACTAGTAGAGTTTCGAGACTTATAATCTTATTTTTAATCTATGTTAATAATCAATTATTGAGTGGCTCCTTAAACAAAGTAAAAATTCTCGAGCTTTTTAAAAATGACGGGTTTGACTGTTTAAGGCTGTCAGAAGTTGAATGCCCTACCTTGATGCGTGTATAGATTGATCAAGCAGTTTCAATGAGCCATTAAAACTTAGTTACACTAGAATTGAAGTCTAAAGACTAACCTAATTAATAGTGTAGATTAATAACCTCTTATTGAGTGGCTGCTTAAGCAAAGGAAACTTACTCGGGCTTCGTGAAAATGACAGGTGTAATGGCTTCAGACAACCGTAAGGTAAATAACCTTGATGTTAGTTTAGACTGATCCAGTAGTTTCATTGCATTTATTGAAAATTATATGAAACGTGAGGACACAATTATTTTCATTTTTTATTAGAAGTAGGTAGTTGGTTTAGCAAAATGGAGCATATTTTGCTTAATGAAATTCATATAAAATATACAGCGAGCAAACATTTTGCTAGCAATGTTGTATTCATTTAACTTAATTCGTCTATTTACATTTATGAGAAACTAAGTAAGAAATAATATAACAAGTAGACTAAACATTCTAACTTGTTTGTGGATGGAGGTTAATCTGTGCAGTTCTTGAGTTCTCGCGGACCACAGTCTACGAGAACATCTTACGAGTTTCGACGTAACACCTTAAGACGTGGCTTTTATAACGCAAGCTTTCGTAAAACCGAACCAGCTGTTGCCCGTGGATTCTTCCGCATTAGAACTTCTTTCTTAGTGCTCCTCAACGCTATCAAAGGAAGATAGTTAAAAATGTCATGTCTATCTATTCTAGTTTAAGCTGTGTATTGCCTGTACGTCAGTCTATCAGCGATACCATGGTTTTATATATTATTTAACTATAAGAGGCTTATCAAATGTTTTATATTTATTGGTAAAGCTAGATTTTACCATTCAGATATAAGGTTTTGTTATAATTCAATTAATTTCTTCACTGGGTGACAGTACTGGAACGTATTAAACAAGCAATATGAAGCAGTATAATGGAACAAAGGGAAGTTTAATTTGGTTTGTTTCCTGCACAAGGTTTATGTGTTTGATAAGAGTTATGTGATACGAATATCTTAAGGTTAGGATGTTTACGTAACACAACCGTTACAAAGTCGTAACTCGTAAAATTTCTATGTCATTCGAAGTTCTTGTGAATACGTATGAAGATAATTACATTTTTATGTTGACGTTTGATAATGGAGTATAAAATTTACCAAATTTGGGTTACATCAATGTTTTAATGCTTGAACTCGATGATTACCAAGTTACGTAGGTATAACATATTTTGCGTAACTTCAAAAACAAATTAAATAGGTAGATATTTTGCTTAGAACAATGAAATCAAGTGTGGGACCTTTGCCACGAACATTTACCTTGTTCAATTAGAAATAAGGTTCTCGGGATCACTCTCGAAAGCTTTGTTTCCTTCACCAATGCCTTCAATGATGAATTCACAGTCATTGATTGCCCTCTTAAACAAGATAACGACAAGTCAAAGGTCTTACTATTCAAAAGCAAGGAGAAAAATATATAATCCAGAGATCAAAACTGGTCGTTGACTATTATAATTGTATTCGTTATTTCGATTGGAATTATACATTTTATTATTAACATTAATTAGATTATTAAGATTTCTGTTTAGTCCATCTACATTCGAATTACTAATCGTGATATTATTTCAGCTCCAGTAAAATGCACAAGACCAAACGAGGAATGGTGCAGTTGTCCTCCTCCTTGCTACACTGACAGATGCTCAGATATTGGGAAGCCTAATATATGTGACAAGCGCTTCTTTTCCTGTCATCCTCAATGCATCTGCAAGCATGGGTTCTATAGAAATGACAAGGATATTTGCGTCCCGAAGAAAAAATGCCGTAAGTTGACTCATTTTCTTTGTATAACATTAACAACTCTCTTAGTTCTTGGTAGATTATTGTATGGACAAGTGTAACTAGCTCGAATAGTTGGATCTGCTTCCCAAGGATTGCTATTAGAAGGAAAATGACTTTTTACCCAACTACGGCGAAGCAAAAAAGTTAGTTGAAGAGTTATAATTTTAGCACTATATGTAGCTTTAAACTACATCATGACCCACAGGCTTCACATGCATGATGTTAAATCTTGATGAGCTATAATAAGTGCGAGTTGCGCTTGCGACGTTATCTAATGATATGGAAATGGTTTTACAAAATGAACAAAGTAAAATGCTTCGTCCGCATTTGTGGAATGACAATTCAGAATGTCCGATGTTAGAAATAGGGATAGTGGAAGATCCTGTAATTCCGTGGCGCATTCTCCAAAATGTATGTCATAAAATTCCGAGAGATTCGTTACCCTGCGAGGATTAAATTATGTCTGAAACTTTGAATAAGTTAACTGTTGGATGCTAATAAGTCTTTTGGCTCATCGCTCAATGGTGTCAAGAGTCATAAGTTAGTATTTAACTGAATCGTCCAAAAGATAAGATTAGTATTCCATACATGAACAGACTTCTGCTTGATAGAAGTTGATCTACCGTTGATCTTCATGCTCTGATAGTAATAATGATGAGGTCACAGAAACAATTACAGGCAGATTATGTTACTCAATGCAACATTTACTATAATAAAGAGTTATTATACGAAGTAATGAAACGTGGTTTGGAAGTATTTAATCCAATATTTTCATGTTCCTAAATCCGTCAATAGAACGAGCAGTGAAAGCACTTCGTAAAAGTAGAAATAAAATCACGCTCAGCCGAAGTAAAACCAAATCAAATTAAGCGATAAGAAAACGAAAGCTTCAAATGAGAAACGATTTTCTAAAACTGTAAAAAGAAGTTCGGGAGATAAGTGCCCTATTGAATCTCTTTGTCCGAATGCCTCTAAGCGGATTCGCAAAACTGAAAAGTGGATATAAATCCGAATTTCGAGATTTTCGAAGGTATTCGGTTTGAAGTGCTATTGACGTTTAGAGTGGATATAAAAATAGGTTTCATAGATTCTGGCAAGATTTTTTAATTAATAACTGCTACTGACTGCTCCCGTAAAGTTTCTTGATCACCACAAACCATAAGTGCATTTTTTTCACTATGAACAATAATATGACGTACAGTTTCTTGTCTAAAAGTACAATTAGTTATCTAAAATTTCATAATCTCAAGCAGAACATATGCAAGGGTAACGTATGCGGTTTGTTTTTCTTCTGTGCTAGAATTGCTAGATTATCTGCGATCTCTATAAGCAAACCTCGATGTTTCATCAGAGTAGAGATGGTCGTGGTGACGAGTGACATAAAAAAAATCACAGATATTGAAACCACTAGCTTCCAGGACATTGATACCTGGGTATGCTAACAATTCCAAAATTCTTGATACAGTCCCGATTCACAACGGATATAAATACACACATGAATTGTGTGTATAATAATATGCTCGCACAGGATTGTGTAGGACAAACGACTTTACAACTCTATGTTTCTAAGATCTCTCCACATACTGGTATTGTTGGTGCTAAAACATTTGATCAATTTATTGATTATGTATATAAAAAATCTAATATAAAATCAACTTAATAGAGAAGTAAAGTAAAAGTATTGGATGTTAGAAAAAAAAAAAAAAGCAGTACTAACATAGGTATCGATGCAGTGTACACTCATGGCTTTGTGTCAGGTGCATCTTGTTTGCGGGTTCTAAATAAGGCAACATCTGTATCTTGGATACCCAGTTCACAGTGTCACTAATAAGATTAGGCACTTGCAACAGTAACAGATCCTGTACGTGATCAGCATCGATACACTTGTGCACCAAGCTGATTATAGTTGAAGTAATTCATGAAACTGCGATAGTTAGGTACTGGTATTCATGTTTGATATAAGATTATTGACTGTGTTTCAAAAACCGTGTATGAAATCAACATGACATAAAACATATACATATAGATTTTTGCTACGTGTGCTACGTTGAATATCTCAACTTTGTAACAGTCAGAAATTAAGATAAATAAAATTATTATTTAAAAAAATGGTTAATAAATTTCATCATTAAACGTTTAGAGTCAAAATTTAATGTATGGTATTTAGATGATGGAACTCTGGGAGGTGACGCTAAAACCGTATTCGAGGACTTGACTAATATTATTTCTGAATTTAAAACTATTGGTTTAGAACTAAATTTTTCAAAATGTGAATTATATTTGTCTGAGTCATGTAACGCACAACGCGATATTGTCGATTTGTTCAATACTGTTGCTCCAAACATTAAAATTATTCACAATAGTTCTCTGCGCCTCCTAGGTTCTCCTATCCTTGACGAATCTATTCCAGATTTTGTCGAGGAGAAGATACAAAATTTCCAAAGTGTTTCGGACAGACTTGTGAAAATTAATTCACACATGGCCTACACAATTATAAAATACTGTTTATTCGTACCAAAATTTACGTATACTCTGCGGTGTTGTCAACTATGGAATCACCCTAACCTTCTACAAAAGTTAGATAACATCGTTAGAGATACACTCACTTCCATTTTTAATATTTCTCTGGATGATCGTGCGTGGTGTCAGGCTTCCCTACCAATTCGGTTGGGTGGTCTTGGTATCCGGAAAATTTCAAGCGTGTCTTTGCCGGCTTTCTTATCCTCAGTTAAAAGCACACAAAATTTAGCAACAACAATTTTGACACCAAGCTTAGTTATTTCTGATGTGTCGTATTTTACTGAGGCTATCGACGCCTGGAAATTAGCCTGCCCTGACAGTAGTCTGCCTAAACACCCATCTTCTCAGAGACAGTGGGATAAGCCGCTTTGTGAGTTGGAATGGAAAAAACATTTAGAAACATCCAGTAGCCCCACAGAGCGTGCTCGTCTTCTAGCTGTGTCTCGTTGGGAATCGGGTGTTTGGTTGCAGGCTCTGCCTTCAAATAATTTAGGGACACTGCTTGATAATAACACATTCCGTGTAGCAATGTCACTGCGCGTCGGTGCTCCTTGCGTTGTTCCACACCGATGCTCATGTGGAGAAAAAGTAGATCGCTTAGGCCTCCATGGGCTTTCTTGTGTCAGAAGTGCTGGTCGTATAGCTCGCCACAGTGCTTTGAATGACGTCATCCGTCGGGCATTTGGGAGTGCGAATATCGCAGCAATTTTAGAGCCTAGTGGCCTTATGCGCAACGACGGTAAACGACCCGATGGAATGACACTCATTCCTTGGAAGATGGGTCGACCCTTAGTGTGGGACGCTACTTGTGTCGACACTTTGGCGCCGTCTCATCTTCCAACAACATCGCAGCAGGCAAGTGGCGCTGCTACCGCAGCTGAAACTTCGAAACGGCGAAAATACTCAAGCCTCGACAGAGGATACATATTTGTGCCTTTCGGAGTAGAAACTCTTGGTCCATGGGGACCAGGTGCACTTGAGATTTATAAAGATTTGGCTGGGAGACTGAAAGAGTCGACACGTGACCAAAATGCCGGTTTGTATTTTGCACAGCAATTAAGTCTCGCTGTGCAACGAGGTAACGCAGCCAGCATTTTGGGCACACTGCCGACCAATGACTTTTTGTATTAGGTTAGTAGTTTAGTTAAATCTGTATTTTCTTTATTTATAAACCATTGATACTTTTATATGAATAAATAAGTAGTTAATAAATATAATGTGTTTAAAATGTTAGTTTAAATGACCGAGCGAGGCAGTTGACTTGGATAGTTCAGTACTTTGTCCGTCCGTCCCTTCTAGTCAAAGTTGATATTTATGTATAACATTACTTATATCCTGAACATAAACAACAATGAATACTACAAACAATCAATTATTTATTAATTAGTGTCACTAGATGGCATAACAGATAAAACTTACTTGTGTAAGTCGTTTATCGGTACAAAAATTCAAAACTAATAAGAAATAAGTCGTTGGTTGTCAATAAGTTGTCGTGTAGTATGAGTTCGGGCAAACTACTAGTATTTATTATCTGCTAAAAAAAACCATATGATAAGTAGATAAAAATGTATTCTTATTACTATGATGACAAGATGCCACAACGTAATTATGTATTTAATAATTAAATGTTAAATACAAATTAACGCTTATTAGATGGATGTAAATGCCGTTATTCACGTTGCAGAAATTGTTCGTTAGGTATGCGGACATTGGTCGTTAGGTATACAGATCCGCTGGAATTTATAGAGGGAAGAAAACTTGTTATCCAGTCACAAGTTTTCTTCCCGCAAGCGTATTCAGTGTATGACATTTCGCAAGATTGTGGAGGACAAATTGTGCTGCATTTTACCGGCATTTCATTTTGGAGGTAAAACACGGAACATATTAGAGTTTTGGAACTTATTGTAGAGGTTAAAGTGTCCTTAATTTTACTAACATTATGTTTTAATGGAATTTCTGTATCAGCCAAATTTCCAATTTTAGGTTTGACTGCTTTAAAATTCCGAATATGGGTAATTAAAGTCACTAACTTTTATGAGTGCCTCTTTGAGGGCCATTGGTATAAATATTTTTTTATTTTGTAACTCCTATAATTATTAATAATAAAACTAATTATTGTTGGTTTAGGTTTAAAACCTCTATCGAGTTTCTACGACTTTTTTACCGGAATACGAGTAATTAGCTATATCTATGACAACCCAGTTGGCGCAGTGGACAGGTCTTCGCACTCTGCGCCGTGGGTCCTGGGTTCGATTCCCGGTAGGAGCAAAAATTGCTTTTCTAGGAATATTTGTAATTCTGGTCCTGGTTGTAATGTGCGTGAGATGTGAGTGTTTCCGGCACCCACGATACAAGTCTTTGAACTAAGTGTGGGCTGTGAGTGTGAATGCGTTTGTATCTATAGTATAATTATTTTGTATAACGACTGAGTAAACATTGAAGCAAATGTATGTTTGTTTCTGAATGTTTGCGTATATATCAAGCTACTTCCACATAAACGAAACGTAATAACTCGTCCAACGTCTAAGGATAAAACTTGCAATTTCGCTTTCCTTGTATATCCAAACAAATAATACATATTTGCTTTACATAAACAAGTTATAGCATTACCTTTCATGGATCACGATCTTGAGTTATTCAGTTTATATGTTTTCGTACTTTTATCCTTACTTACTGTGTTTGCAATGTGGGATAATTAAAACGCTGTGTATTTTTTTGTACCACTAAGAATTAATCGTACAAAATAACGATAAAAGTCAATCTCGATATCTCGATATAATAAAAAATAAAATTAAAACTCAAATTACAGTTTATAAGATTTTTTTAAATTGTTATACCCAAGAATCTTAACTATACCCAAGAAACTGAACTGTCGCCGATTTTGCTTATTTTTTTACTCAACATCTGAGTTTGATTCCTGACAGAAGCATAATTTTCATTCCTAACATTTGTGTTCCTCTTTCTGGGTGTGATTGTGTGTGTATAAATGTATTCGTCACTCACGATATAAGTCTCCGAACTTAGCGCTAGTCCGTGATTGTGAATGCGTTTGTTTGTTTTATACGTATTACAAATAAACTATCAGTATTGAACTTAATCATTGGTTGCATACAACATAAACAATTATTTCAAATCTGAAAGATAAAATATGTAGGTTACTTAATATATTATTTGAGGAGATTCAAAATCGGAACTATTTATACACATGGGCATCAAAGAGGTACTCAATAAAGTTAATGACTTCAATTGGCATTTTGGATATTATACAGCAGTCTAATTTCGAATTGGAATTTCGGCTCTTACAGTAACAATAATTCCATTATATCAATCATAATGTCAGTATAATTTAAGACACTCTTTCCTCAGTACCTGAATAACCCTGTTTTTTTTTTGCTAAATGACGTTTTCTAAAAAAGAAACCTAGCTAGATCGAATTATCGCCCCCGAAACTGCATACTAAATTTAATGAAAATTGTTGGAGCCGTTCCTGAGATTTAGATTATATATATATACATATTAATTAATTGCTCATTTAAAGGTATTAGATCTAACATATTAAGTTCCAAACCTCTAAATGGTTCGTATTTTTAGCTTCAAAATGTGGCTACAATGAAATGCCGGTAAAATGCAGGACGATCTGTCCTCCACAATCCTGCGAAAACTCATATACTGAATACGCTTGTGGGAAGAAAACTTGCGAGCCCGGCTGTGACTGTATCCAGGACCATCTAAGGAATGCCAGCGGAATCTGCATACCTAATGATCAATGTCCGCCACGTGAGTAATGGCATTAATACCCTTCTAATATGCGTTAATTTGATACAATTAAATTATTTGCATTTTATTATAATTTGGTTGGTTTTGCCGCGAAAGTAAAAAAATAGCGTTGTTGATTTTATATTATTATCCAAAACCTGTGATTCATTAAGTGTTAATGTGTAATAATGGTGGATTATGAACCGTTAATATTTAGTAAACGTGCATCTGTGTAGGCAAATCATACAAAGTTGAAAAACGTGAGTTTCGCCATCGCTCCAAAAGAAGTTCTAGTAAAGTTTCTACCATTTAACTAGGGCATGACTCGACTATGACTGGACCTTTATTTGTCTTTGACTGTGACTTGTGATTGGGACTTTTAATCCTACTAATATTATAAATCCGAAAGTTTGTGTGTAAGTGTGCAAGTGTGTAAGTATGTTTGTTCCCTCTTCACGCTTTAACGGCTGAACGGATTTGGATGAAATTTGGAATGTACATAGATTATACAATGGATTAACACATAGGCTACTTTTTAACTTGATTATAGCGGGCGAAGCCGCGGGGCACGACTAGTATGAAATATATTAAAACACTGGCACTGGCTAGATGCACAAGATTGCAAAGCTAGAATTAAAACGGTTTAAGTTTCTAATATTTTTAGTAAAACTTTATGATGTTTTCTATGTATTGTTGATAAACGGACTTTAAAAATTGATAAGAATTCAGTTTTTTTAATACAACTGCTCGTTGGCTAAGTTGGATGAGCGTTCGCCTTCTAAGCAGGGGTATCGGGTTGGATTCCTGGCAAGAACACAAGTTTTCTCCCCAAGGAAAATGTTTTTTTGATTGTGATTGTGTGTGATGTGAATGTTTCCGGCACCCTCGACTCAAGTCATCGAACTTAGTTTGGGGCTGTGAGTGTGAAAGCGTTTATGTTTATGTTATGTTTATATATATATATCATCAAATATTTTAGCTCCAACAACACCTGTATGTGGTGAAAACGAAGAATCTTCGCCCTGTAAAATCGTCTGCCCACCACAGTCTTGCAAGAGCTTATACGCAAAATTCAAGTGTCCAGAAAATATTCCATGTGAATGGGGGTGTAACTGCATCAGTGGTTACTTAAGAAATGATTACAATGTTTGCATACCCAGCAGCCAATGTTCTGGAAGTAAGTGGTTTCAATAACTGTAATTATTTTATACTTTCGACAAAGACTGGTGCAACTTTACTCTATAGATACATTGAGGTTAGTGAAATACATTATTGCATAAGGAAATTATTATTATTTAGTGCAAATGTGGATCACATTTGCATTATATGCTCATTTTTGCAATTTCTCCTAATAATCATTTAAATGTAGTAAATATCTAATATTCATTAATGTTCTAAAACGTTCTACTACGAGATTTTCACCGACTTAAAAAAAGGAGGAGGTATTCAATTCGAAGAGGTATTAAAATAATCTTTTTTTTATGTGTTGTGTTCACTTTTTTCTCGGTAAACCGACTTTGATGATCCTTTTTTTATTTGAAAGTTGGTGCTTTCCATTTGGTCGTATCAAAATTGATCAAGATCTGACCAGAAATGATTGAGTTATCCTCAAAATGCGTATTTAATAAATTTAATCTGATCAAGGGTTCTGAAGATAAAGCGGTGAAGTAGGCTTTGCATACGTTTAAATGATTTGATACTGAGTCACACAAACAGCTCTAGACACTGACGTATATTTGAGAAGCCAATACCTAACCATCTCAATTTCATGTAATGGGAGTGCAGCCCAAACATTATTCTCATATATCTTGTTGCTCTCATGTATCGATGCTGATCACGTACAGGATCTGTTACTGTTGCAATTAGCCAAACCTATTGGTGACACTGTGAACTTGCCTGAGTCTGTGTTTCCTGATAAATACAATATGGGAGTCTTTAAATCACGTGAATAGGCATCTTCTAGGCAAACCTGCTCCATCGTCGACCGCATCGTCACTTACCATCAGGTGAGATGGCGGTCAAACGTTTGCCTATCTTGAATAAAAAAAAAAGCACTGTGCATCCACGATACAGACGATGCCTAGTTTAGGGCCCACAGACAAGATGCATCCGACACAATACCTAACAATACCTATATACTAATTTATGTTATTTTATGTACAATGGACATTTAATTAATTTAATTCTATTTCTAAATTTGTAATTTGATTTATTTAAAATTTTAATTTAATAATTTTAATAAGTTTGACATTTGTATTGCTTTTAATAATTATTTGGTATTGTAATTTAATTTATTTGTTAATAATTATTTAGTATTGTAATTTAATTTATTTGTTATTCTATTGTAATTTGATATATTTTTTTTTATTTATTATTTGTATATTCTATTGTAATTTTGTAGCTTTTTATGGGTTAATTTACCTGAAATAAATGGTTTTTTTTATTTTTTTTATTTATTTATTTATTTTACTTAATACCATGAGTACGCATGCATCGATACCTATACGTACCGCTTTACCCAACATAAAACACTTTTACTTTACTACTATTACATTAATTTTATATTCGATTTTTAAAATACACAGTCAATAATCTCATCGAATATTTTAGCAACAACACCACCGGTATGTGGTGAGAACGAAGAGCCTTCGAATTGTAAAATCGTTTGCCCGCCACAGTCATGTGCGAGCATATATACACAGTACTTGTGTATAGCAGATATCCCTTGTGAATGGGGATGTAACTGCAAGAGTGGTTACTTAAGAAATAAAGACAATATTTGCATACCCAGCAATCAATGTCCTGGAAGTAAGTGGTTTCAATATATGTGATGTATTCACGTCTCTCTCGTGAACACGGCCAAAGCAACTTGACTCTGCCGAACGATTAGTTGGAGACATTTTTAAAAGAATGGTAGCACTTCTATCTTACACTCTGCTTAATTGTAAAACATAACGAAAGTTAAAAATCTAAAACCTGATTAGGACGAAATTTCCTTTACAGTTTAAAACCAATAAATATGTTCTACGATGTATTTTATTAGATACTAAATGCGTTAAAGTTTTTGAGCCATTTCGATACCCATGACGATGGTAGTCGTTCATTTTTTTTCAAGGCTGTATGGAGCACAATGATCCTCATTTTTAACCGACTTCAAAGAAAAAGGGAAGAAAGAAAAGAAAGAGGAAGGAAGGAGATCAAAAGAAGGAGGATCTCAATTCGATTGTATTTTTTTAATGTAACATTTTACCATCAAACAACATGACAAACTGTCAAACGCCATCCATTTATGGTTGACATACCTCCGGTTCTCTCAAAGCGTTTCGCTTCTACGTTTATTATTTGTATAGCGGAGGAGTGGAACTCATTGCCTGCGTCTTTCTACCCTGAACGGTACAATCTGAGTGTCTTCAAGTCTAGAGTGAATAGGTACCTTCTAGGCAAGCATGTTCCATCTTCTAAAATCTTTCTTGTAATCAAGTACATTTTACTCGCTATTCTGTTAGTAGTTGATCGGTAGAAATAACAAGTGTTATTAAATTTCCAGACCCACTTGTATGCGGATATAATGAAGAAGCATCCGACTGCAAAATAACTTGTCCCCCACAGACTTGTGAGAGCATCTTCAGTACATACAACTGTGAAAACCATACCATCTGCGAACCTGGTTGTAACTGCATCAGTGAATACTTAAGAAATGATAGTGGGATATGCATTCCAAGTAACGAGTGTTTCGTGGGTAAGCCTTGTTTTTTAGGTGAAGGTACTGAATGGTGAATGTTTGACTGTATGTTTTTTATGCATGTTTTTGTTTACCGATTTCTCCCCGTTTTGTGGACCGATTCTTTTCCTTTAAAATCCTTTTTTTTTTTGGTAAATTATACTTCAGAGGTGGTCCCATATATTTTATCGAAATCTATCAAGCCAAAACCAAAATATAAGCGGTGAAGTCAGGTTTTTTAAGCTTTGCTTACGTTTTCAACCGACTTCAATAAAGGAGGTTCTCAATTCAATTGTATATTATTTCTTGTAATATATGTTACGCGATAATTCCGCCCATGAATTGATTTTAATATATATTTTTTAATATAATTTTGGCATTATATTAAATATTATTTCATATCATATGTTTTCATATCAAAAGTCCTAGTCAAATAAAAGAGTCAAGGTCCAGTCATAGTTAAGTCATGCCCTAGTAAAGTGGTAGAAACTTTAATAGAAATTCTATTGGAGTTTTGGAGCGGGAGCAAAAATCACGTTTTCCAACTTTTTAAGATTTTCCTACACTTATGCACATTTACTAAGTATTAAAGGTTAAATAATCCACCATTATTACAGATCAGATTAACACTAGAAGAATCACAGGTTTTGGAAAATTATACAAAATCACTTTTGCGGCAAAACTCATATTTTTTTTGTTTCGTAGATTATACGGTGGTCCCTATATACATTTTATATATACCAAAACATAAGCTGTTAAGTTGGTTTCTATAAGCTTTGTGTGCGTTTAAATTATATTCTAAATTATTCCATGCCGTAATCGTATTTATTATTATAACTTGAAAAGCTGACCGACAGACGTTGACCTGTATTAGCACATTCATTAAATGCGCGAACTGTCAAAAAAGGAAAGTTGTTCTGAAGTTATGGCGTGATCAAAGTAAATAGGGATTAATTTATATATTTATATTTATATATAGATGCTTTTTACTGCGCTATACAGGATCATTTGTAAAATATCAGAAACCTCTTGAAACATCATTCCAATTATTGAGACCAACGTCTTTCGTGGTACGGCTGTATATAGTGAAAACATAAAAACTATTTATGTGAAAGATCTACCTACAGGCGTGAGCGTGATGTTTTACCTGACTTCCCGACGCAAAAGAGAGTAATGTGTTTGTTTGCCTATGTATATGTTTATGTTTGTTTCTTTGCGGCGTTCTAAGATCAAACACCTGGAGCGATTTTGACGATTCGAAGGAATTGAACCCGATATTCACTGCATAGAACGCAGTTATGTACATCGTTTTCTTTTTACAGTAAAACCATGTGACGTACCAAGCGAATGCAGACCAACTTGTGCAAATCCCAACCCTCAACACTGTCCAACGGTTCCTCCAGTCTCGGAAAATCTGGACGGATGCAAATGCAAGCCTGGTTACATTTTAAATGATAGTGACGGCATATGCATAAGGATTGAAGAATGCCCGGGTAAATACTGTTACTTGAACTTGCAAGTTTTTAAGCAAGCCATTATTACAATAAAATGTTAAAAAAAGTTACAATTAGAACATTCCTGTTCTTTTAAAAAATGTTTTGTGACTTATTTTAAAAATAAGAGTTTATCGAACGTTTAATATTATGAACAGTTAGGAACATGATATACAAAGCGGCCAGGGCGCCCGCCGCGCTGCGGACGTAAATGTATAGGCTCTAGTGTAACAAAATATACTAAGCGGACAGGACGCGCGTCTTGTTGTTTTATGTAAATAATGTAACGTCGCGTGTTGTCCCGAATAAATCTATTTTCTTTCTTTTTTACTTATATTGTGGCAGTAGCAGCGGCCGAGGCGCGCGTACAGGGCGCGCAGCGGGCGCGCAGCGGGCGCGCTCCTGGGTACTTTGTATATAAAATCCCTAAGGGGCTTATTTCATGGTAATTCTGAACATCGTGCATCGCTCCCCCGAGATTTAGTAAATGGTGATAATAATATCTACATATTTTTTATTTATGAACAGCTGACAAAGGCTGCAATGGAGATCCAAACGCTATAGCTACTGCATGTCCTTGGCCTTGTCCATCCACCTGTGACTCTCCCAATGCTGGCACTTGTGGCAAAAAATGTATACCAGTTGGCTGCCAGTGCAAACCTGGATTTCTACTGAATAAGAAGAATGGAAAGTGCATTTTACCTAATAAATGTAAATGTAAGTAAACCTTTACTATAGTTTGGACTTACTAGGACTTTTGTTTTCAAAACAACACGACTTTTTCTAGAAGGAATTTGCGCTGGTTAGAGCTTTAAAAGTGCCTTAATAGCACCTGCATGAACTCGAGATGCTATATATAATCCGAGCAGCTCTTTATTCTCGTCTCAGATGCCAGCAGCTCTCGCGGTAGAGTCTGCCACTTCGACAAGTAGCGGGGTTTCTATCAAATGTTTCAGTTTGTTCCATGATTGAACAGTGTGGTACAACTGGTAGGACCACGGGGAATGTTCATGCCCGTGGTCCTCTTTTACTAGAGCTTAAATGTATCCTGTTATCATCCTACTTCTTACTAATATTATAAATGCTAAAGTTTGTGTGTGTGAATGTTTGTTATCACGTATCTCCGTAACTACTAAACCGATTTTAATGAAATTAGGAATGTAGGTAGCTTATACTCTGTATAAGGACATAGACTTCTTTAATCACCATCATCATCAGCTGGCAATGCCGCGGGGCTCGCCTAGTATTTAACATAAGCTTGAGAATGCATGCATTTTAATGTTGCCCATGAATTTTAGTAGTAATTACGTGGTATCGATAAAATTATATTCAGAAAATAATTTTCAACTTATTCCACAACTTGACTTTGTATGTGGTTTATAATATTAGTTCAAATCAAAACTTATCTCACGTTTCTAGTTATTATTCAAACATCTCTTATACTGTGTATTTTTTTTAGGTGGCAATCCTTGTGGAGTTAACGGAACATTTGTCGACTGTGCCTTCCGTTGTCCTAATCAGAACTGTCCCGAAGACGATAGTCAGGTCCAGATTGCTTGTAAGCCTGGACGACCTTGCCCATCTGGTTGTCTCTGCAAAGATTACTACAGATGGAAGTATCCAAATTCAAACAAATGTGTACTCGCTTCGGATTGTCGTAAGTAACTGTTACTGTACCTTAAGTCCAACATCTGTTGCTGGTATAGCCTGGATGTATTTAGTTTGAACGGACGCGGCTGCAGTTGCTTCTCGTATCCGTTCGATCCAAAAGCGACGCTTGTGTAGTGCAGAGCAGTGCTATTATGTTATGGAGTTTAAACATTTGGTAAATTAATCCTGGTTTGTTCCTCAATGTGGTTAAATTGGTGCTCGATTGTCGACTGACTCATATTTTACCATCAGGTGAGATACTTAATGGTCAAACAATTGCTTATCCTAAACAAAAATTCAAATGATATATGATGACTTTGAGATCTTGTATATATATACTATATTATACTTATACTGCATTATTATCCTTCAGTCATATTGCAGTTTAGGAAAGTGCCTGCAACGGCATTATTATGCCCATAAAAAGTGGTCCAATATTAGTATTTTGGACCACTTTTGATAGTCACAATAATGAAACGAATTGTATAACTTTTCTTATAGTTACAAAATAACATATATATATAACTTGTTTTAATAATATTATTTTTTGTATTCTATTGTTTATATTATTTTTTATGATTAAATTTTTTGCCTTTTTGTAATTTTAAATTAATTAATGTGTTGTTATAGTCTATTAATTTTATATGTAATCTCGCAAAAATTATTGAATGTAGTCTTCACCTATAATTATAATGATAATTAACTTGTAAAAATGCTTTTAAATATGTTGATTGTAATAGTGTATATTATGTTGGTGTTCATACATAAATAAATAAATATATTTTATTGTAGCTGCAGTAAAATGCACAAGACCTCATGAAGAATGGGATCCCTGCGCATCTGAATGTTTAGCGGAAAAATGTTCAGATATAAACCAAGACAACGACTGCTACCCAGATCCAGATAATTGTCAACCAAAGTGTGTTTGCTGTGATGGATACTATAGAAACTCTTCTAATTACTGTATACCCAAACATAAGTGTAAACGTAAGTCAAAAGTCAATAAAACCGTGTGATTCTGAGGCAGCGAAAGTGTTGTTTGATGCGTAGAAGAATATGTCTAAGATTCTGGGATTTTTAACCGACTTCAAAAAAGGAGGAGGTTCTCAATTTATAGCATTTTTTTATATGTATGTCACCGATTACTCAAAGACGTTGAACCGATTCGGAAAAATATTTTTTTATTTGAAAGCTGGTGCTTCCCATGTGGTCCCATTTGAGTTTGATCAAGATTTGACCAGAATACTTTTTGAGTTATCCTAAATAATGCGTATTTAATTCATTTAATCTGATCAAAGGTTTTGAATATAAAGCAGAGAAGTCGGGTTAAAGACATAGACATAAAGAGATATATTTATTTGTGGCAAAAAAATCAATGACAAAAGGGTATAAATTTTTACCTACCTTTTTCTTTTTTTTACTTTTATACCACAAACCGTCCTCAACTCAGCATAATGTTGGTATAAAAAACCAGCGCTGGTCTTTTTGAACTTATATAGGTCAAAATCTGCGCTCGATACTATAAACACCCTGAGATATTAGATATTTAATCCCTTTAAGTTCTGTTGTTATACTGGAAACGGGCAACGTTAAATCCAAAACACAAAATATCTACGAAAATAATGCTTACTGATCACTAAAACATTTTTTTTAGCACCGTGTCCTGTTCTTCCTCGATGCAGACCTACTTGTGCTGTACCCAACCCACCAGATTGTCCCTTCATCCAACCAGCTGAAGTCAACGACGATAGCTGCAACTGCCAAAATGGATACATTTTATCTGAACGTGGTGGACGTTGCATCAAAATAGAAGATTGCCCAGGTAACATGGATAAGGACGATTTTGCACCTGATAAATTTTGAATGAGGAAAGGAAGGAAGGAATTGTAAGGAAGTTATAAACCTTAGAGGAGAAAAAAGTTTTTTAATATATGCATATTCTCTGAATACATGCTGAATAGGTACATTGTACTTTCTATGTCAAATTGTAAGATCTTTTTGACATGTATTCTGGTAAATAAACGTTTGAATTTGAATTCAAAATGCTAAGAACCAACGATAATTCTAGTAGAACTGCTCGTTAGCTTACTTGGGTGAGTGTTCGCCTTCTAAGCAAGGGTATCAGGTTCGATTCCCGGCGGGAACGCAAGTTTTCTCCCCAAAGAAATATTGTATTTCTGGTTCTGGTTATGAATGTGTGTGTGATGTGAATGCTTCCGGCATCCACGACACAAGTCATCGAACTTAGTGTGGGGCTGTGAGTGTGAAAGCGTAATGTTTATAACTTACAATAACGATCGCCTTTCAAGTACAAGACTACGTAAATTAGACTGTCTAATGAAAAGACGCAATCCCTTCGATTTTTGGCCCGTTTTGATTCGTCTTGACAAGTTCTCTGGTTATATAACTTTTAGTCATCATTATTTACAACTTGTAAAAGCTTGATTTCAAAAACTTTTTAATTTATGACTTGTTAAGTTATGATTTTTTTTTCATTTGACACCCATTCCGATGAATTTGCGAGTATTTGTCAATTTTTAATATTTTGGTTCACTACTTTAAGGAGTCCAAGAGTATATCGTTTTAAATCTAGCCTGATAAAAAAATTAGGATTTATGAAAAAAAAAATTATATGTTGCAATCGGTCTATTAGTTTGGGCGCTGCTGTGAGGGATCATACTAATTTTACAGATACGTACAAAAATATGCATACATTTTTATATATATAATTCTACTGTACGTGTGTATGTCACTGAATTCCTCCTAAATGGCTAGACCGATTTGATTTTTTTTCTTTTATGCATTTGGGTAGTTTAGGCAAACTTTTGACCACCATCTCACCTGATTGTAAGCGACGATGCGTCGATAATATGCAGGTAAAATAATCACCATCCTTTTTTTTTCTTCACTGTCCAGTAAAGTATAAACGTTTGAACTTACATCTAGTTAGAAACAATTCAATCTAACAATATAAATAGTAAATATTTTTTTTGTAAATTTAAGTTTTATCTTGGTTTTTGCCTTGATAATAGTAAAGGTCAGATAAAGGATTGTGGAGCAAAGTACTTAAATAAGTATATGAATTTTGGAGAGTGTGCGCAGGAATTACATGATCTAATTCCACCATGCCTTTAACCATTTAACAACCAGAAAAACTCTCAATCGTCATCCATATATGGTGGACATACCTCCAGTTTGCTCGAAGCAGTTTGCTTCTACCTTCATCATCCGTACAGCGAAGGAGTGGAGCTCGTTGCCTGTGTCATTGTTCCCCGAGAGGTATAATCTGGGAGTCTTCAAATCAAGAGTGAATAGGTATCTTCTAGGCAAGCATGTCACATCTTCGGCCGCATAATCACTTTCCATCAGGTGAGATATTGGTCAAATGCTTGCCTATTCAGCAATAAAAACAAAAATTTTTTTTTTATTTAAAGTTATTGATTGTGTGAATTAAAACAAATAGTCCAGTCTATTTAAAAAAATCTTGACTCATTTTCAGACAATATCAGCTGTAACGGAGACGCTAACGCAAGAGTAAAAGAATGTCCTCAGCCTTGCCCATCAACTTGCGCATCTCCAAACGCTGTCCCGTGCAAGAGGAAATGCGATCCTATCGGATGTGAATGTAAACATGGATACTTACTGTCTGATTTAGATGGCACTTGTATGTTGCCTAATGATTGCGAAGGTAAAACTAACAATTGTTAAATAAATGTAACTATGTAACCTACCTATGCATCACACTAATATTATAAAGGCGAAACTTTGTGAATATGTTTGTTACTCCTTCAAGCGCATACGGCTGTACCAACTTTGATGAAATTTCGTATGGAGATAGCTGACACCCTGGATTAATATACAAGCTTTCTTCCGGAATTTTCGGTCCGGGACTCATTCGGGTAAAACCGCGGGGCGTATAGTACTATTATAAATCCGAAAATTTGTCTATAAGTGTGTGAATGTATTTGTTTTCTCTTCACGCTGTAAGGGCTGAACGGATTAGGATGAAATTTGGATTCTACATAGCTTATACTTTGGATTAACACAAAGGCTCCTTTTTAATTGATAAATGCGGGCGAAAGCGCGGGGTATGGCTATTATAGCATAAAACAAATCTATCTAAACTCTTAAACTTAACTAACAGACCACAGTAGGCATCGGTCACAAAATGCTGGCCTTATTACCACACTGGTTAGCAGTGCTTATCCACTGTGAAAAATACTGGCCAGCATTTGGGTCACGTGATGGCTCAACCAGACGCACCGATAACTCTTTATTAATATATGCTCCTGGTACCGCGTGTCACGGTTTAGTATTTTATAAAGTTTAGATAATAGATTTATATTTATGACGAGTTCAAGTGAAATTATTTCATGAAGATATGTGTATACTGCTTGATTGGCCAGATTTGACAAAGAGAGACATAATAAAGTACAATTGTGCTGTGGGCCCCAAAGTAGAATATCGAATGATGTATTTATTAAAAAAATATATTTATTGACGAAAAAAACAGATTAAATTACTATTTTATTGGAATTTAGGTCATACAAATTAGCAACTAGTTAGGAATTTCATTTAAATATTAAGACGAAATTCAAGTTAGTTCAATTATGACCAGCGTTGTTTGGGCTTCCTCTATATGCTACAAAAATGTTACAGTACTAAACAAAAGGTGTAATCTAAACTCATGAAAATGTCTATTATGTATCCAGGATCCAGACAGCAAGTAAAACAAGTTACCTTTACATAATAAGTTCCAGAATTTTATCAATCTATTCCTATTGTAAGGAATCTTGATTTTATGCAAGAGTGAGCCCGCTTTGCATATAAAAAATATATTTTCCTGACTTGTTTTTTGTTTATATTTTTGTAGCTCTTTTGTGTAGTATGATAGTAATCGGAAGTTGTCAATTAGAAATCACAATTTCAACCTCAGTCAATACACCCAGCCTTCAAGAACAAAGTGAGATTTTGGATGCTTTAAGTCCATCGTTTTTTTCAATGTTGCGGCAATACATTAACTTACCTCTTTTTCTCAGGAGGCAACCCCTGCGGACCGAATGCAACCTTCGTTCCCTGCAAATACAACTGTCCTTCGTTCTACTGCCCAATAGATGACTCTCGAGTTATACCTGTCTGTGAAACATATCCGTTTGCTCCTTGTTTATCTGGCTGTGTGTGCAACCTGAACCATAGGATCTATAGCCGAGATAATCCTTTCTGTATCCGGTCTGATGAATGCCGTAAGTATAACAGGGTAGTACAGTACAGAGAGTCTACCATAATTATCCTTGAGAGCCTGCGTATTCCAGGTCTAGGGTGTTTACCAGCTTCGATCACATCGTCACTTGACATCGGGTGAGATAGTGGTCAAAAACTAGCCTGTCACAAATAAAAAAAAAAAAAAAAAATTGTCTATGATTTACCGAAATACGAATTTTCGGTGTTACGTGTAATCACAGGTGAAATTCCATGACACAAATGAATAGTCAGTCACGGGGTAGCAAAATACGCAATTTCGTTTACTTGGATGATATATTCTTTACAGTTATTTTGATTCAAAACCGAACTACTTAATTGATTTTGATGAATTAATAATTAAATATATATAAAATATGACCTCCTTAAGAAAAAATAATTTTCCAAATCGGTTTACAATTGAAGGGGTTCTAAAGTAACAAACATAAGAAAACACAAATCACATGATTATTTCTTTCTTCCAGCACCTGTTAACTGCACCCGACCCCATGAGTGTTGGGAGAGCTGTCCCAGCGATTGTCGATCTGAATATTGCGAAGCACTGGAGAATCCTAATGTAATTTGTAACACTCTAGTTCTCAACTGTAACCCACAATGCAGATGCCACAAAGGTTACCTTAGAAACCCTGAGACACAGAAGTGTGTATGCCTTGAGGAATGCAAAAGAATTAATAAAAAACAAAAATGTTCAAAATCACACTCTTAGGAATTATAAATCCGATAGTTTGTGTGTTTAATTGTGTAAGTCTGTTGAAACGAACAGCCTCTTTAACTACTTTTTGGAACAATTCGGAATTTGACGTGTAGATTTATATGTAGATAGAAATTTTGTATGTAGATAGGTAGTCTAAAACCTGGAATATAGGCTAGATATTTATTATCCCAATTAATGCAGGTAACGTGGCGGGGCAAATCTAGCATATATCGTAAATGTAAGAGTTTGTGTGTATATATGAATGGGTACACGCTATATCTGAATGGGTTTGAATGAAATTTAGCACGTAATTTCGTGCAGAGGTCAGCAACACGCGGTCCGCGACTGTTTACATTATTGTATAATAAATATTCAAAACTATAAATGTCTTCAACTATTTAGACCAGCTAATGAAATTGTTTAACTCTACTGTTAAATTTTCTAGTACATTAATCAATTTATTTGGTCTAGTATTGAATTTTATTCAAATTAGTATAGATTATGATTATTTTTAATGAATTGTGCAATTAACCGTTTGTGGCTCGAAGTTCAATAATTCTCGTGTTCGATTAATTTGTAAATTGTTTTACTGCGATATCATCTTAATTAAATGTATAAATAAACCATTTGGTTGAAAAACGTATGTGTTCGATATAATTAAATGAAAAAATTACTTTGCTCAATATGTAGTTTTAATGTATACTAGTTGTTCCTCGCGGCTTCGCCCGCGTAAATAAAAGATTAAAATATTGTTTACATATCCGATTTAATTGTGAATCATAACCATTATTGAATCGATCTGAACACACAAAATATTTCGAAAGATTTCGTTTAGGTGGAGATCAGTCACATACACACGTACAGAAGAATTATATGTATATATAAAGTTGTTTTTATATATATAAAGTTGGAAGATTGTCGATAGAATTATGTGCCATTTTTACTAGATTAGTTACTACAGTTTATCGCGTATAGATAGAAATCCAAGATAATTCAAGTTGCGGATTCTCACTAGTAAAATGATAAAAAACAATCATCACCTCCTTTTCCTATTCCTTTTCCCACTAAGGCTTAATGTCTGTAAGTCGCGAGTGAAAAGTCGTCTTCTATGCAAACGTGCTCCAACTCGATCGCATCGTCGCTTAGAATTAGGTGAGATAGTAGTCAAACAATCCTTGAAGAAAAATCTTTTTTACGTTTACTAGTTCATTGTTGAATGATAGTAAAAAAATACTTTAATTTTATTTATTTATTAATCAGCAACATAAACACCGTTACAAGATTAGAGTTATCATGTTACTGTTGAAAAAGGTTAGTGACATTATAATTATATGTGAAGACTGCATGCAGAATAATTTAGAGCTAGTAAAATAGGCAATTTAATTGCAAATAAAATAATAGTTAAAAATAATCACGATGGTAAATTGATTATCTCTCTATACAAAAGAAATAATTTAAATGATGTTTTGCATCAAATTAACAGTACTGATTGAACAAGTTAAGGTGTCCAAAAGTCCTAAGGGAACTGGTAGTAGGATAAAAGTAAAACACCCAAATTACTGATACCCTTGATTTCAAGGTTCTATTAGATCAATCCGTATAACACACGCCAAATAGTCACATGGCATCGCGGAGAATCTCGTCACCGCGATGTAGGATTATGTTCTCAAAATACAGTGACATCTAGTGGTGGACATTAGAAACATTTACATAAATATTGATTAACGTTTGTCAAAACCAACTACATAGTTGTCGCTGTAACGTATAGCAAGTTTTGTACACTAATAAAGGAATGGGGTGTTTAGTGGGGTAGTATCCACTTTTAGGGACTTGATATACAAAGCGACGGAGACGCGCGAACAGGACGCGCGCCTGCCACACGCCCGTGGCGTGCGCCCTGTTTATACAAAGCGGCAACGCTTGGCCGCGCGCCTCGGGCGCTTTAAATATCAAGGACCCTAACGCGCCATACAGTTTACGTTCACAGCGCCTAAGGCGCGCCACAAGGTCATGTCCCTTGGCCTTCGACCCGTTCCGTGCAAAGATTTTTATTTATTTAATTATTATTATAGTAAGTATTGTGTTAAAATCTGTATTCAATTATTACATAACAATTAATAGCGGCCAACCAGCATCCGGATTTTACAAAAATGTTCTTTCATACAAATCTTGCCCTGATAATAAAAAAAACAAATACACCGCTTTCACACTCACAGCCCCACACTTAATTCGATGACTTGTGTCCTGGGTGCCGGAAAGATGCACATCACACACATACCAGAAACATAAATTTTCCTTTGTAAGAAAACTGTGTTTTTGCCGGGAATCGAACCCGATAATGCTTAGAAGGCGAACATGCGCCCAACTACAACAAGACATGCGGGGATCGATTTTTATTTATTTAGATTGTACTTAACATAATTGTATCTCAAGTAAAGACAACGATTAGTACACCAGACTAATTGCAATTTTTATCTCGCTGTCTTGCGAGAGTTGACTGAGATAGATTGGAGTCATTTGTCTCCATCTTCAACAGATTTTTTCTTTAATGCCCGCCTAAATTGACATAAAAACATTTGTGATAGATATGTGCCGGGAGACGAGCATACGACTATTCGGGCAAAAGGGACCGCGGTTCATTTCACCCAATAGCGATTTTGAATCGGTCAAATGGAACCGCGATCTCGATTCGATGTAGGTACTTTGTATAGTTAGCACAAAAAGCAAAATCGTTTTAATTATGTTAGTTTAGTTACAACACAGCTAGACAGATATAAATAATTAAACGCAAGCAAAGCTTAAAAAACCGACTTCACCGCTTATATTTTGGTTTTGGCTTAATCGATTTCGATAAAATTTATATGGGACAACCTCACCAAATCTACCAAACAAAAATCATCAAAATCGATTTATAATTGGCGGAGATATCGCTTAACATACATACAAAAAAAATTAATTAAAACATACAGTCAAATCGAGAACCTCCTTTTTCGAAGTCAGTTGAAAATATATAGGGCACATGTATTCTTTATCTTGCTTCCTCAACCAAAGTACCAGGGAAACATATACCATAAGGAGATACAAACAGCGCAAATAAGCTACAGAAAGCGCTGTCATTGTTATTTGTACTCTGCCCCGCAGTTTTGCTCGTGCTAATCAATAAAACTGTGGATTTCTCCTAGGCTTACACTCACAACCCCATACTAAGTCACCTATTTATGGTTGAAAAACCGTTCATTCGCGCAAAGCGTTTCGCGTCTTCGTTCATTTATGAAACAGCAAAAGAATGGAACGCTTTGCCGTCATCTGTATTTTTCGAAAGGTACAATTTGGGTGTGTCCAAGTAAAGTGAATAGGAATTTACTGAGCAAGCGTGCTCCACCTTAGACTACATCGTCACTTTCCATCAGGTGTGATTGTGGTCAAACGTTTGCTTAGTCAGTAATCCTACTAATACTATAATCCTACTAATACTAATACTATAAATCCGAAAGTTTGTGTGTAAGTATGTTTGTTACCTCTTGACGCTTTAACAGCTGAACGGATTTGGATGAAATTTTGAATGTAGATGGGTTATATCTAGAATTAACACATATGCTACTTTTTAACTTGCTTATAGCTGGCGTAGCCGCGGGGCACGGCTAGTAAAAAAAAAACTAAGTTCGATGATTTGTTTTGTGGGTGCCGGAAACATTCACATCGCACTCTCAGTAATCCAGAACTAGAAACACTCGAATCCGATGTTTACTGTTTAGAAGACAAACGCGTACTCAACTAAAGCAACGGCAGCATAATTGGTATAAGTATTGATACTTATAGATTTACCTGACAGGAAGAAAATTTTCTAATTCGATTTCTCACTCTACGCTTTCTTAGAAAAATACCTAAATCCTAGTGAGTTTCATTGAATGGAGTTTTTCAACAAATCGGGCTTTTATTTACCGAACAGCATTTGTTTGAAAACTTGGGTAATTCGATGGAAGTTTATTTGTTTTGTTTTTGAGAATTTTCAAGAAGCTGAAAAAGTTGTTGATTTGTCGATACAGAAAATCGAAGTTCGGTGTTCCTAAATTACTTTGGAATCAGTAATGTACGCTGACTTCAATTTGAGCTTACATTTTTAAAGAAAAGCTTTTATATAATACTAGCTACGCTCTGCTATTTTACCCGCATGAATCCTGGACCCGCGAGAATTCCGGAATAAAAAGCCTATGAGTTAGTCCAGGGAGTAAGCTACCTCCATACCTTATTTCATCAAAATTGGTCTAGCCGTTTGAGCGTTAAGAAGTAACAAACATACAAAGGTTTAGGCGCATTAGGGCTAATACTCATTATGGCAACTGACTCACTAATGGACTACTTCTCATTATGGCCACTTCTCATTTTGGCTACTTCTGATTAGGGCTATTTCTAACTTCGGCTACTTCTCATAACACTCTCACACACTTTCACCTTTATAATATTAGTGTGATTTAAGTTCACCCGTAATTACATTTGCATAAATAGCGTTGCCTCTGCCATATATTAACTACAGGCTAGTAAAGCGACGAAGCGATCATGAAGCAGAAGGAGGCGTGGGCCAGTAAATTCGATTCTCGATCTGACCCGCTCCGGCGACGACGGACGGGGGAGTAGGAGGCAGTTCGCCCGCCTCATCTTTCCTCCTCTGTAGTCACTGGTAGAGAGTTAGGGCACCTCTCCATCGGTTTGCACGGCCCTGTCTGGGGGGTGGACTTGGTGAACAAGGTCACCCCTCCATGGGCGCAGTGGCCCGGTTTGTATTCGGACCTAATGCCGGAGCGAGATAGTGACTGCTAGCGCGACCATATCTTGTCTCATCTCGGCGAGTGCCTGCTCGCGAGGGTATTTTAGTGGGTTCGTGCCACACAACACCCCTTCATTCACTCCTAGGGAGGAAAGGAAGTGGTAAGCACTTTCCCCCAGCCAAAAAAAAAAACTATAGTCTAGTACATAAGTCAATTACTCCTAAACACCTTTTTTTTAAATAATATTTATGTCGAATGTTTTTATTGATTCATCAAGTTGTAAATATTTTGCAAATTAGGTATACGTATTTCATAAAACTGTGACTGGAGACAATAGCTAGTATTGTCTCCAGTCACAGTCAAAATCAAGTAAAAGAGTTATGGCAGTCATAGTCAAGTCATGACCTACTATGGCAGTTCTGGAGAATACTTCCTGACACACTCATAAATTAACAAAGTCTACCTCTTTTTAATTATAGTAGAGATAGAGCTATTATGTACGTGGTGGGTCTTATCCCTAAACCAGTAAAAAACCTCCTGTTACATTCAATAAACAAATTATTGGATGATAATGAAACGTCAGAAAATTTAACACCATATTTTCCGATACGATGACACCTACACCCCTCTCAGCGAAATAACTCAAACAGAGTTATGAAACTTTCAGCGCACACAGCTGAAAACTTCGGTGAACGTTAAGGCGTTAAATTGATATTTTAAGGCGCCGGGTAGTGGTTGATTTGCCCATACAATCGTAATACCTAAATGATTTATAATTCAAGCATATAACCACCATACTGTGCTGTTATTCAGATAAAAAACGTATTAATCTAGGTTCCTGGATAGTTTTTATTCCAAAATAATTACCTAAAACGAAATATAAACCAATTGATTTTCACACATTATTACGACGTAAATGTCGCATCTTTAACTTATTCGTTTTGTATTAAAAACGAACACATTTCTTTTGTCATTACAACAGGAACATAGACTATCATTTCAAGGTACTATTAATACAAAAAACAATGGCTAAACATTACATTTTCATTCATAATTTTTGGTATTACGGCACCTATTATAATTGTTCGTTCGGTAGTGCTATCGCATCAAGCATGGGCACAGTTTGCAAGTTAAACAGAGACAGCCTATAGACTCGTTCAAAGCCACCCCGGCCTCTTAATATTTTTCCCTGTTGTTCCATCGAATCCAATAGAAAAAACTGATAGCTAAAACTGCAAAAAAGAACTTCATAAGTCTCAAAGGTTAATATATATACATACACACCAACACACACACTTAAGATATCAAACATCCGTACATTAATAAGGCCTTTTTAGATAATTTTATTATATAGTATATTTCTTGTTAGTTTATTTCTTAGTTCTCCACATCTACCAGTGTTATATAGTAATCGGTTCCGGTCGCCCGCGATACAGGCTAGCCTTAGTGCGGGGACCAATAGAAACTAAGGAGCCATTGTAATATGTTTCTTTGCAAATAAACAATTTTTGTATTTGTATTTGTATTTTGTATATAAACGTAAATGCTTTCACACTCACAGCCACACAATAAGTTCGAAGACTTGTGTCGTGGGTGCCGGAAATATTCACATCACACACACAATCACACTAATTAGTGTTATAGATAATAATTATAGTCTGTAAATATGTAAGTGTGTAAGCACGTACGTTTCCTTTTGACGCTGTAACGGCTGAACGGATTTGGATAAAATATGGATAGTACATAGCTTATTTCTTGGATTAACACATAGAATACTTTTAACTTGATAAATGCAGGTGAAGCAGCGGGGCACAGCATGTAAGAACGTGACTGTATGAAATTAAAATATGGGAAAAAGTTTTTTCTTTAATTTTTATGGCTAGGTATAGAATGACACATATAATATTATAATTAATATGATAAGCTTATTATAAATGCCTTCCAAATATGTGCTAATAAATGATAAAAATTAGTAATTCGTTGATTTTCTTGTGTTTAGGCATTTTTAAAGCTTGCCCTGAGTGGCTACTGTAATGTACCGTAGTTAGTTAATTAACCACCTGCAAGTAAAAAATGCCCGTTGGGTAAGTACTTCGTTTTGGTATCGGGTTCAATTCCCGTTGGAACACAAGTTTTCTCCCCAAGGAAAAATTGTGTTTCTGGTTCTGGTTATTTATTTATTTGTACTACATCTGTACATTTGAAATATTAAAACTTACAAATTAGGTACAAAAATAGACCTTCTAAGGAAATAGCAAAGATATACAGAAGAAAGGGTGGAACACATTTTCACTTCTAATTTACAATGAAATAACTTAAAAAAAGTTTTAACTATACAATAGTCGTTCGCGGTGAACTGAGATCTCGCACCTACATTTTGCCTAGTACAGAAAATATTATGTGGTTAATCTTCTTCTATACAATACTAGTCGTTCGCGGTGAACTGAGATCTCGCGCCTACATTTAGCCTAGTACGGAAAATATTTTGTGTTTAATCTATATATATAAAAATCAATGCCACTTTTCGTTGTAATTTTATAACTCAAGAACGGGCTCACCTATCCAAACCAAATGTTTAGGCTTTATTCGGACTATTTAGTAGATAGTTTATGTGAAGTTTGCGCAAAATCGACCGAGCGGTTCTTTGTTTATCACACCCGGGCGAAGCCGGGGCGGATCGCTAGTTAATTATATATTTTTTTTCTTTGTAATAATTGTTTGATTGTTCAAGTACGAGATATGGTGGATATTGTACGGAAGTTTTAGCTTTTAATGTGTAGCTATTTTGGAATTAGACCCCGGGACAAAATAGGTCTAAAAACAGTGACTTCGATGGCCTAACAAATTTTTATTTTATAACATAGATTTTTTATAAAACCGGTTTTGTACTCTCCTTGCCAAGCCCTTTTCAACGATACACACTCCCAAATCCCACAAGAGTAAACATAAAAAAAAATAACGTTAGAATATTTTAAAATAAAAAAAATAATACTAGATGGTCTATTTTTCCGATGATGTATGTAACTCAATTTTGTCAAAAATGCAGATACTTACGTCCTTTTACCTTAAGATGGCAAAATTGTTTATTAGAGAACTAACGTGACGTAATTACTTATCTATCTCCTAAAGTCTACGTAAAGCAATGTTGTTAAGAAAATAATTTTTCAAGATGTTGAGATGCTTTTGAGCTACTTCCAGGTTTAATAATTACCTTATTACCTTGCAATAAGGACGGAAATGGACTAAATAAATCAAGTCTCTACAAACTTTGTAAGTGGCTTAACTAATCTATTAAGTTATGACTTGCTTGTAATAGCTGAGTAGGCACTTGAGTTAGTTGTAGTTCCGGCATTCGAACTTGTATTATTAATGGACTATTGTTGCTAGAACCTTCGCAAGATTTAGTTGTCGAAAATAAACAAGTAATACTTTAAAAGTAATATATAGTCAAGCTTTTACCAGTTGTAAATTGAATAGGACTAAAAAGTTATATAACTAGAGAACTTGACAAAACGAATCAAACAAACCCAAACTCGATGGATTTAGACCCTTCATATATCATTATTTATATACACTAGTACCATCAATGTTACTTGTGACACTACTTTAAACATGTGTATTACTAGTATGATCTAATAGTACCATTAATGGTACTAGTGACACTAGTTTAAACCTTTTATATCATTGCAAGTTCAGAAGTTCCTATAACCATCTGTCGTGTCTATCATCAGACCAGCTCCATGGTACCATATCATACCCGAAGATACATAAGAACACCAAATTTGTAATAGTGTGTGTGTATATATATCATAGGTGTGTATGTGTGTGTATTGTGTAATCTAATCCCGGGTGGTGCTAATCAGGTGACATTTGAGAGGTGGTAGAGCATTTTGTGAGCTCTGGCTTGCTACCAAAGTAGCTTACCACCATCAAGTTGAAAGTCTGCCGCCAAGCCAAATACGGTGTTCCGGTTACGGTACAGTTATCCTTGAGAGCCTGCGTATTCCAGGTCTAGTGTGTTTACCAGCTTCAATCACATCGTCACTTACCATCAGGTGAGATAGTGGTCAAACACTAGCCTGTCACAAATAAAAAAAAAAAAATCTAACAACATTAAGTAGGTTAAGCTCTTATACTAGTAAAGCGCAAGACTAACGAGAAAGTTTTAACGTGGACACTTCTAAGAAACTATTATACGGATTTGCAAATAAAAATCGATAAGTATCTACCTAGAGAATCTGCGGAAAATATTCAGAATGAAGGTTTACTAAGATTGATGGAGTAGTCGACTTTTGGGTTCTTTTACTAACTACAGTGTACTGTTTATTGTGTGAAAAATTACTTCTCCGCCATTTTGGGTATTCCGCCATGTTGGATTTAGAATGACGTCACACAGCTAGCCATGCACTGTCATCCAAACTAAATGTGAATACAACATTTCAGCTCAACCGGTAGAAAATATCTGCTTCAAAATTGAGTTGCAAGATTCCACCCGGACGATTCCACCCGGACAAACATACATTGCAAGTTAAATAAAAGCTTGTAAAATTAAGTGCCGTCACTCTCAATCCAATATGGCGGACATCTAAAAGCATGTTTTTAAAAATGTTTTTAATAAGTAGCTTATTTAATAAGATAAGATAATTCTTTATTGACAAAAACTGTAGTATTCGCGAGTTCGCGATATTTTTGTACAAACTTTAATTCATCATAGCTCAGTATTCATGCTGCTGCCGCGAATTTGAAGTTCCTGTTATACTCCATACATGTAGCTGGCTAAATATTACTACACCTTTCTGGTACACATTGTATATTATATTATTATTTAAATTACATTGTATATCTTAATATTATATATATAAAAATCAATTGTTCTGCGTTAGTCTCGCAAAACTCGAAATCGGCTAATTTGGCTGATTATTTTTGTAGTGTTCGTAATCGTATCCACCGGAAATGTCAACCGGGCAAGGCGGGACGAATCACGTGTGAAAATTATTAAATTGTCTATTCGCGGGTAACCCAGTCTAGAATACGTAAAAATAAATAAAGATGTTAGTTCTTTTTCTGAATAATAAGCATTCACTCAGTAACCAAAAATATTTCTATTTAGGTAAAAAAAAATAGGTGAAAATAATTGGCCAGGCATTTCTAACAAGGATATCTTATAAGGACCTATTGTTATTAAGTTTGCGTGCAAAGAGAAAGCGCTTACTACTTTTTGCGAGACGATAAATCAATCCAGCGGTGCGGAAACATTTAGGGAACATTCCAGAAACTTTTTGTGAGGGTCTATGTTCAGATAAAGATAGTTTAGGTAGGAATGTTGGGAAACTCGAAGTGTGAATAAAATAGCAGCCTTACTGGAGGGCGAAGTGTGACGAACCGTAGGACTGCGGGATCTATTTTAACTCTCTTTGATAAAAATGGATCTTTGGACCTTTCCATTTAAAAAGAAACAGCTCGAAGGCTTATTGACGACTGTGCTTTCGTATCCTTCTTGTTATTGACCTATCACCTTGTATATGACTTGTACAAACGTGCACTATGGTCGACCACATCTTCACTTTCCATCAGGTGAGATAGTGGTCAATCGTATGCATATAGCAAATAGAAAAAAAATTGCATGTAAAAGGTCTTTGAATCAGAAACATCAACAAAAACATAACTAATAAAACAAAAGCTTCGGTTATAAACTCTTAGTCGCTAAACTATGTAATATCTAACCAGTGGTAGATTACAGAGCAAAAAAAAAAACTTAGAATAAAATAAAATATTTGTATGGAGTCACAACTCCTGTTAAAGTCTATATTGTAAATGTTAACATAAACGCTATCACACTCTCTACCCCACGCTCAGTTCGATGACTTGTGTTGTAGGTGCCAGAAACATTTACATCACACATAATCAAACACAGATTTCCTTTGAGGAGAAAACTTGTGTTTCGACTGGGATTCAAAACCGATACCGGCTGCTTAGGCGGCTTAGAAGCCAAACGCTTTATCAACTATACTAATAGGCAGACTATATGTTATATAGATAAGAGCCTTCAAAAGTGTTGATAGACAGACAGAGACGGACAGCCGACTCTTCGGTACGAAAATTAAAGAATCAAGGACTAGAAACACCCACACGTCTCCCTATCTGAACGTCCACAATCGTCTTATTAATTTATCTTATTTTATTAGTTCTGTAGTGTCTACCTCCAACTAAATAATTGGCTGGGATTGATGTTATTCTGTCAGTAATTGCCTTTGGGTTTGTTTGCTCACACTTTCTTGTGTTTGTTTGGGACCAAGTTTGGGCAACTTTTGTTAACTTTTATTGATAGAAGTTTTGCAAGGTAGATGGCCTTTTTGGTCCTAATTTCATTTTATTTGCGTGGGTCGATCTTTCTTTACCGTCAGTGCTTATGCAAGGATGCAACGCCTCATAAATGAAATATTTCATTTTATTTTGTTAATTGTCCCTTTTGCTATTTTCACTTAGGTTATATTGAGTGGTGAAAAATTTTTTTTTTTGGAACCTAAACTATTTACATTCTAAATTTCATCAAAATCGGTTTATTAGTTACGGAGATACGTGGTAACAAACTAACAAACATTCACAAACACGCACACAAACTTTTGGACTTATAATATTAGCAGGATTCTTATCCACATTATACATCTAAGTTATATTAGTTCTGTAGAGCTAATAGCTGAATTACATAGTAAACAATATATGTGACAATTACGTACCCTTGCCTGTTCAAAGAGGTCTTGAGCAGATTCCCCTAATTTTGTGCAGGTTAAATGCCAAACAATTGATACAATTCCACCAAAGAGGGAAATAGATGCAAACCGACTCACTAAAACGCCTGGTAGTCCTCGCGCAGCAGGCCTGCTCTAATACCGATTCACATAAATTGTATAAGTATTCAGGAATTAAATGATTTTAAAAATTGAAATGGTCGAAGGCTGTTGGAGGAACTTTCTAAATAGCAATAGATTGCAAACTGGATACGCGGACGAATAGCAAGTTGCACCGTGCCTTATAAACAACCCTCAATTTGGTAAGGAATACGAAAAATTATCGAAGAAGAAATTACCTACTTACATAAAACTGTCGATATATTATAACAAACAAAAATTTGTTTGATTCATTACTTTTAGTGGACAGAAAAACAATTAAAAAATTATGGGATTCATTTTTACTTCTTTGTTCCTTTTTTAAAATGATACCTTTTACCATCGAGACAGGAAGCAAAGGTACGGTAATAGCTACAAAATCCTTGCATTTTACTGATATCAAAACTAGCCAAATACAAAGAGTACAACCAAAGAGATTTTATTACAAGTTTTATAATTACATACAAAATACAAAAAAACTTTTCCCCCACTTATTATTATATTGTACGCCCAAAATTGGTCACGATGTAATCAAACTTTTATTTAAGTTTTAAGTTTGAGACCTCAACAAGGTAACTCTGGTATTCGTAAGTACCAATTATAAATCTGATGAATTATGTAACGAAAAAATTCGTATTACTTTAATAATATAATACTATTTAATTTTATCCAGTAATAAAGTACAATGTTTCATATCGAAAACAAATATAATAAAATAAAATTTATTACAACACAGTTTCTCGAACACAAAAACATTTACTCATCCTTCACTAAAACTCTACATTCACTACCATCCAAACAGGTCCCGGTCACGGTCCTCAAACAGCCGAAAACAACTTCAGAAGAAAATATCTGAGATTTCTTCCACAGTCCAAACTTGTTTTCTTCATAAAATGTTCCTGAAAAAGGTACCCAAATGAGAGAAAAATTCTTGTCCGTAATTAGAAAATTGTTTGTCCAACAATGCTGATAAGAAAGGTCAACGCAATTAGACAGAGCATCGTCAGCTCAAAGGTCGGTGAAATTTAAAAACTTGAAAATACACAGTAAATTTAATTTTAGGTAAACACGTACACGCTAAAACTAATTGAGTCTCGGGGTTGGGGAAATTGAGATTGTCCTAATTTAAAAAACAGTGTAGAGTAAGGAACATTATATACTCGCTTGAATGTTATTATAAAACGTGGAACGTACGCTCTTAAGCGTAACTTAGTTATTTTAAATTTAAATATTACCTTTCCTCTTTAGAAATGGTTAGATAGAAATAATAGACATTTGACGGAAAACTAGTTGTCGATAATTTATTTTTCTGCCGACTTCAGAAAAAAGGAAGAGGTACTCAAGTCGACTGTATTTTTTTTGTTACCAAGAGATAAAAGATAAGAATCTTCGTTCCACGTGAACCGATTTTGATTTATTTTTTGTTTGAAAGATGTTGCTTTCCAATTGGTCCATTAACATTTGATCAAGATCTGATCAGTAGTTATAGAAATATCTTCAACGTGTTTAGTACATCTAATCCGATCAAAGTTCCGAAGATAAAGCGGTGAAGTTGTTTTTTTTTAGCTTTGCTTGCGTTTAATTATTGAATTATATCATCAGCGATTTGGGGAAACTTAAGGTTTTGTCTGACTAGGTTATCAAGACGAAATTTCTATCGGAAATATATGAAGGACGGTACAATCGACATTTGTAGGCATGTATTATTATTATTATTCATATGGTATTTGAGTTACAAAAAAGCAAGTCGTTCGTCTGATGGTAAGCGTCAGGCTTACCCATTGCAGTTCAGTGCAATCCAGAGCTTTGAACTTAGGTTAAAATCCTGCTCGGCATAGCACTGCTTTCGTCACCCTGAGATATTAGGTGTTTAATCCTAATAATCCTATTTGATTATTTAAATTTAGAAGATAACTAAATATTGAATAATCTATACTATACTATTATAAAGCTGAAGAGTTTGTTCGTTTGAACGCGCTAATCTCAGGAACCGCTAGTCCGATTTGAAAAAATATTTCAGTGTTGGATAGTAGGTACATTTATCAAGAAACGCTATAGGCTATATTATATTTTCAAAAAAAATAGCAATCCTTCCTAAAACTCCAATAATCACGCGGACGAAGTCGCGGGCACTGCTAGTACAATAGATAATAAAGTGATTTAATTTCCTTAACAACAGATATAACTAGTATTTTATATCTTACTACTTAGTACTTTTTGTATAACGATGCGCATAATGTTATGCTTGTGGTTATACAGCAAAATGATTTCTAGCCGTGAGGACCAGTAATTGGCTTCTGTTGGTCTTCCTTATAAATAAATAAATAAATATCATTACTAGACCGGTATATGCTCAATAATTCAATCGGTATTTTGAATACTTGGTGCCTGATACAGGTTTTTTTATGCTGGGTATGCAAGCATTTGACTCATGTGATGGAAAGCGATGATGCCGTCGAAGATGTAGTATGCTTATTTAAAAGACACGTATTTACTAGGCTTGAAAACTCCTAGTTTATACCGTCCAGGGAACTAAAAAGCTAGCAATGTGTTCCGCTCTTTCGCTGGGGAACGTAGAAGCAAAACGCTTCGGGCGAACTGGAAGTGTGTGAACGATAAATGGAGGGTGTTTGCCACCTTATATTTTTGTGAGATGGTAAAAGGCGTGCTTATAACTCTTGGGATTAACTCTATGAGACTCACCGAAATTTTAATAAAAAGAAAACCGATAGGCTCGCGTCCTTACATAGATGACCGAGACTCAGCAGCTTGAGAGTCCTTGTATTCATTGACCGACGAGCCAAAATACTCATTAGTGATAGTAAGTAGAGTTATTTACTATCACTAATGAGTCTTTTGGCTCGTCGGTCGGTCAATGAATACAAGAGCTTTAAAGTGGTGCTTGGTAGAGCCATCCCAGATCATTTAAACATGCATTACAGGTCACAACCAACCTTTTTTCAAAGACTTGTATTGTGGGCGCCAGAAGCATTCACGTCAATGTATCAGTAAAACCAGTAACTACCTCCAGTACCCACTGGTAGTGTGCTTGAGCACTTGAGTTATCTATAAGCTTGGTGTCTTGTATGTAGCTTAGTATGTATAAATGTATATAGTTTTAGGAAATATAGGCGATTGGCTGTGCTAAGATATTGATATTATAATTTAAATGTATAACACAAATTTTCCTTGTGAAGAAAACTTGTGTACCCCCTGGGATCGAACCTAAATTCGCTGCTGTAAGAGGATAGCTATAAGGCTTATTTCAGAATGAAACCTAACCAGCTAATAAACAGGACTGCTCGTAAAACAATTGCCATATGTGTAAATAAGAATTGACTCATTTTACCCGCGTGCGTAACGTTCTCATAGTGTAACAAAGACACAAAACAAATGCTACCACAACCACTTCTGTATAATTAGCATTTTTACCTCAATAGAATGACGCATTTGTTGCCACAACATAACAAGTCGTAATGCTTTGAATGATATAGTTAACTACCTTTGCAGGGAATTGTTCTATCAAAGCACCAGATACAGTGTAATTATAACACTTTAAAGAACGACACAAACTAGCTAGTGTAGCTCTCACAACCCCAAATAAATTAATAAAATACTAACAATTGAACCTGATAACACCCCCTCCCCCCTTAAGCCACTCAATTAAGCCAACGCTGTTATATATTTATACACGTGTATATCTTAAATAAATGCATAATAATATACTTACAACAATCACTAGGCAGTATGCATTTCTTCACCTCCTCGTGATAAACAAAACCAGGTTTACAGTCGCAGCTGTTGTACCGACAACCAGAGAAGCAGGTTTTGTTGACTTCCTCATGGTCTGAACAGGTGTTCCCACAGTGGTTTCCGCAACCCGTCGTTGCGTTTTTGTCACCCGCGCAACCTCCAGCTGAAATGTGTTTTATTTATATAATAATAGCGATCCACCCCGGCATCTCGCGGCTGCAATTTCCGGTGGATTAAAAAAAATGTTACATACAAACTTTGCCGTAACAATTAAAAACACAACAAAAAAAGAATCATCCAAATCAGTCATGCCGTTCTCGAGTTTTTGTGAGACTAACAAACGTCAATTCATTTTTATATGTATACTAGTGATCCGCCCCAGCTTCGCCTTGGTGTGATAAATGAAGAACCGCTCGACCGATTTTGTGCAAACTTCACATAAACCATCTACTAAATAGTCCGAACAAAGCTTAAACATTTGGTTTGGATAGTTGAGCCCGTTCTTGAGTTATAAAATAACAACGAAAAGTGGCATTGATTTTTATATGTATAGATAACATTTATTTCAATGACGTATATTTTGAGGAGCTAAGAAAATAATTGGCAAATAATTCAGTTTGATATATTAATTATATTATAATTGCGAAAGATTGCTAGTAAATATTATAATGTTAGATTGACACGATTGTCGAGCCTATGTCTGTAAACGTGGAACAAATTATTCCAATAACTGACATGTATTTATTTATAGGTATGTAGCAACGTAGACCTTGGAATTGGACATAGACTAATATCTTCAAAATCGTTTATTCACTCAAAGTTAATGACTTGACTGCCAGATTCGCAAAACTACAACCATCTCGAGAAGAAACTGGCAAGAAACTCGGCGGCGAATTTTTTAATTTTTTTTTTTAAATATTCTTAACTATCTATCTACTGCAGTAGATAGATATTTAAAACGTAGACTTCTCATGCATTTTTTTGACGAAAAGCTTAGACCGGTTAGATCCAGTTATTAACCATAATAAAACATTATTATGAAATTATCTATGTTATATCATGTTTACGTTAGTGACTGCCTTTCACAGATTGTGATTCATCTATTAAGCAAAGAAAACGATGAATAAGGAATATGATATTTTGCCATTGGTATGCAGTATAAGCACTTTCCGCTTGTGTCTTGTACTAAATCGTGAATGCCAGTCTCCAATACGTCACCAGTACTTTGTTATGCAACTAGTCCTTGCGTGCCAGTATTTTAGTATATTTATCTACGTGGAGTCTACAATCCTTTCTACAATATTTTTTTTATCCTCGATAGGCAAACGTTTGACCACTATCTCATCTGATGGAAAGGAATCAATCAATAATTATACAATGTGTAACAGTAAGGTTTAGTAATACTCAAGCCACGCACCTACCTACATGTATGGAGTCTAACATGAACTTCTGAATTTGCAGCAGCACATTTCGACTTTTGTTCTCTGGCAAACGATTCCTGGCACGATACTCATACAGTGTCTATGTGTATATGCCAGACATCATCTGCCAGAGAAAATTATATCTCTAAAAGAACCAATCACATGGACAGGATAATGCCTTTCTATGTGACACTAGGAATTATTAAATTTTGACTTAAATAGTGACAAACTGTACGATAAGGTTAGACTTTGGCGTGAGATGCAACTACATCTCGATGACCAAATACTAACAAACTTCAATTTATCATGTAAAAGCTTTTAAGATTTTATGGCAAAATACCGGCAAATATTAGATGCTGCGCGAAAGCAAAGTAAATATAAATAAAAAAAATAATACAACGATTGAAATTTTCTTTCAAACATCATTCCTCCCCTTGGTATCCCGGGTTGGTCCTCTCGAGAGTTGGCAACCCTACATACACACCTCCAAGTATTACTACACCTTTCTCGTACAGGTTGTATATCGAATCAAAAGGGAAAAACTGGAATAAAGTTCACGTGGTCCGATCAATTGAATCGTATGTATCGTTCCACTAAGCCATCCTTTGTTTAGGCAACTGGCTTTATGTCTATCATCGAAAGAAAAATAATTATTATCGTCACTTTCATTCAATATAAAATACCCTTGTGACATTTCATTTATCTTTCCGTTTTTCATTCAACGTACGTGAAAACAGAAAATTGTTGAAAGCCATTTCCTATAAAAGTGGCAATAATCTTTGCGTGAATTGCAAAAATGATAACTCGCCTATATTTTCCTTTTGCATCCATCTTATGCCTATATTTTGGTACGTTGCCTACGTTGGGTTATACTGATATGTTACAAATGATGAAATAAATTAATTGAATTGAATAATATTATGGTCTGTACACGAGAAAGAAGCAACTTTTTAAACTCCATTATTTAGGCCCGTGTTCATCAGGACAAGTTAAAACTCTGTTGTTCTCCGCTTTAGTACTCTTCTTAAGAACTAACTATGAGCAGAAGACCTCGCATATTTTTCGAAATGGCTGAAGTTTTTTCACGTTTTCAACCACCATATCTCTGCCATTTTGAAAAATTTATAAAAACTGAATCGACAAAAAATTCTATACAATTGTCAAACCTGCTCAAAAAATTTAACGAAAATCGATTGAGAAATGCAACCAGTAAAGGAGAACAACCGGAAATCCGCCGGACATATGAAAGCAATTTTGCCCAAGCTAAACCAGAGAAGCTTCGCTCGCGCTACGCACTCGCTCCGTCAATGAATGCTTAAAAGAAATAAAATAATAATAAGTCTTTATTATGTACAATAAACACATTAAAACTAGAAAAAATACAGAGTACGATGCCACCTGCAGAAGTATAAAACTGTGTCGCAGATGGCAACGGCCACCTCCGGAAACATCATTAACATAATATCAAAATAATAAAACAAGTTTTTTTTTTAAGAATACATAAAATTTAGTTTACATTTCATTTTGTTTCAGTTTGTTGAGAATGCGTGTATATGTGGTATGTGTGAGTGTGTGTAGTGGTGAGAGTGAGTGAGTGTGAGGGTGTGTATGCTATTCTTAAACTGTTATAAGATCTTCTGTATCTTAGTAAGTCAGGCATTGCAAACATTTGACGCATTTCAGTTTGAATTTATAAGTTAACAAGGAATAAATGTCTAATTGTTTATTAAGGCTGTTATAAAGTTTTGAACTAATATAATAATAGTGACGACTAAGAATACTCACGACATTCCGCCTTTGGTATGCACTTCCCATCGGCGTCTCGAACCAACCCGTCACTGCACACGCATTCTGGCGAGCATAAACCAGAGGCGCCCCGACATGGTATTGGATATCCCAGTTCATCACAAGTCTTTGGGCCGCAGTAAGCGCATTTTACTGATATCTCGTTCTCTTTGCACGTGAGAGAGCGTTTTACCACTGCACAGATTAAAATAGTGAAAATAGTATAAAGTATTTCATCATCATCATTATATTCATAATGAAAGTCATCGACATAGCTCAAAGGATTAAGCAAGCTTAAGTGGCAGTGAGCTGGACACATATGCCGCAAATGACAATCGTTGGAGTAGGCGAGTTCTGGAGTGAAGACAGCGAATCAGTATACGTAGCAGAGGACGCCCTGTGAATAGGTGGAGCGACGATATACGTAGGGCTGCTGATAACGACTGGAAACGAAGAGGCGAATATCGGGCTCAGTGGCGCGACTTGGTATAGGCAGTAGGCTGAGTATGATATACTCATACTAATACTCATTTATTGATAGCAAAAATAGATTTATGTCGAAAATAATATTAATAAAGTACTTATTTATATTATAAAGTACTTATTTCATACCAAAAATTTACGAAAAACACTAGAGACTGTAATGCTGGTTGCAAATTGTGTTGCGGATGTCAACGAACCTCGATGAAATTAGTAGGTATGTAGAAGTTAACATCATTATAAATATGAGTAACCGCCCAAGTATATATATATATATATATACTAGCCATGCCCCGCGGCTTCGCCCGCTATTGTCAAATTAAAAAGTAGCCTATGTGTTAATCCTAGTTATAAGTTATGTACATTCCAAATTTCATCCGTTCAGCCGTTAAAACGTGAAGAGGGACAAACAAACATACACACAAACTTTCGGATTTATAATATTAGTAGGATTATGTCACACATGTATAATAATGTGACTTTCCCTAGACTTGTCACAAAAAACAAATTCATATTCAGTTTACCTCAATACCTACTAATGATTCTAGTAAACTATTTCAAATTATAACATTATCAAAGAAAATTATATTATTCGATATATACGTTGTATGTAAAACCATACTTTCAGTTCATGTACTTAACCTTATAAATATAATACATATATGCACATTACACATGTTCATTTGAAAAATTTACTGATATTGGTACCGTCTTAGAAAATACTAAAACCTTTTTAGCTAGAGCAAAAAGGAGCTACAATTTCAAGTCACACTGTATGTGATCTCTGAAACAGCTAAAAATTAATATATTATTGGCAAAAACCAATTCTTAGTTGCCTAGTTGCTTACCTGAACTTCGAACAAACAAAACATAAAAAGAACACAGGAGCACAACCACGAAAACTTTCTCCATGTTTAAAAACTGCAGTGAACTACGACGTCCAATAATACTACAGGATAAGTGCTTACTAACTGTTTAAACAAGTATTTACCTTAAACTAGAACTCTAGTATTTTTTTCCTCTTACCTACAATGACTCAATGGACTTTACCTTTCCGAGTTGAAGTAACGCTCAAGACTGAACGTGATGTAAATATAATTAAAAATCAATTAAAGGATGAAATTACGTTGTAATTGAGACTAAATTGACTTCATCCAACATTTTGCGCACGACTTGGCATTGGATAAGATCTTTTGTTTGTTTAGTGAAGTAATTTAAGACTAGATTTTACTTGTAAAGGATTGGTTAAGTTCAGAATAAGGAAGGAAAAATATCGCTCGACGCGTATTAGGTTTTATAGAAATAATACATTCTGTACACAGAGCTCGCTTACAATTGGTCAAGCGGTTAAGGCATCGGGTCAGTATTACGACGACGCGAGTTTGACTCACGCCGTCGAGCATTTTTCTGCCTTATTGTGAATTAATTTAAATATTTTTCGGCTTTTGATGGTGTAAGTTGACTTATGAGTGTAAGTAGATTTATCATCTATATGTTTTAAAAGCCATGCCAAGCGGTTTTTCCGTTAAGTTAAAAAGTATCTTATGTGTGAATCCTTGTTTTAAGCCATGTACATTCCAAATTTCGCCCAAATCGGTTCAGCCGGTACAGCGTGAAGTGTGAACAAACATACTTACACAGAAATTTTCGGATTTATAATATTAGTATTATAAGCATTATTTTGCTTGATTGTGGTTTAGAATTGCAAGCAGTCCTATTGTTAGAACTTTTCAGGCTGCCTGAAGGCATCCAATATGGCTCAACGACTATTGTCTAGTATATTATGCAATACGATTGCAAGTACATGTCTAAGGTCAAACAAAGGATGAGTTACTAGTGCTACAGTTATCAAAAAGACCCTGAAAATCTTGCTGTCAGTTTGAAAGCGCGAGTTGTTGTTCTTGTTGTTTGTTGCTACCCAAAGATATCGCAAGTTCATGTTTTAGTCTTTGTTCCCGTTACGTATAATTTGGGAGTCTAGTCAAGAGTGCATGTATAGATAGGTACCTTCTAGGCGAGCATGTTGTACCTGCAGCCGCATCATCACTTTACATCAGCTGATGAGGCATTTGTCAAATGTCAACCTCCTGGCCCCGGCTTTATGATTAGATCAACTCTACTGTAAGTATTGTTTGGTTATTAGAATAAGGTAATTACAAAGTATTTAATAGATACGAAGATCGACTTCTTAAATTACTTATAACATTACTTATGCTATTCTAATAATTAAATGCAAGAAAGCTTAAAAAACCAACTTCACCGCTTATTCTTCGGAACCTTGATCAGATTTAATTGACTATAACTCAAAAAATATAATCATCAAAATCGGCTCACAACGAAAGAAGTTGAGGTAACTTTTGAAGTCTGGTAAACGAGAACATCGTCAAAGTAGTCCACAAAATAGGCATTATTGACGATATTTCAAGAACTACTAACCAGATCTGGATCAATTTTAAATAGGACCAATTAGAAAGCAACATCTATCAAACTAAAAACAAAAATTCGAAATCGGCTCACGTGGAGAGAAGTTATGAGGTAACACACATAAAAAAAATATAGTCGACTTGAGAACCTCCACCTATTTTGGGAAGTCGGTAAAAAACCGTGTTATGTATTCCTAATACTTCACAGTTTATCCAACGGAAATGAACCATTCCGTTCAATAGAACATCAGTCAAATCGACAAATTCACAAAGCTTAGATTTTCAATCTCAAATCGCGAATTTGAAATTGGGAAAATCTTTCCAATATTTCACAAAGGTGCAAAGACGTGGAACTGCAGGGGCTTTGAATGCCACCTCTCTATTTGTTTCGCTGCTGTCGGGTTCGCAGCACAAGCCTCTTATAACTTTATTCTCCAGTTTCATTGACAGTTCATGCAGAACTGCTCTTGATTCGTTGGCATTTTGGAATAATATTGAATTTACGTTTTGAACTGCTCGGCGGCTTTATAGGTTACGCGTCTGCTTTCTAAGCAGCGTGTTTAATTCGGTTCCTGTTGGAAACACAAGTATCCACTATAAGAGGAATTTATTTTTTTAGGTGTGGGTGTGATTATGTGACTTGAATTTTTCCCGCACCACGATACAAGTCTTCGAATGAAGTGTGGGGCTGTGAGTGTTAATGGGTTTATGTTTTTTTATTTTTTAATCTACCTATAAGACTCATAGGTTCATGAGATGACTCCATGGTGTTTTTTTTATGCCAGGTAGGTAAGCATTTGGCCGCTATCTGACCTGATGGAAAGTGATGATGCGGCCAAAGATGTAGTGTGCTTACCTAGAAGATGCATATCTTCTATCTATATATATAAAAATAATGCCACTTTTCGTTGTAATTTTATAACTCAAGAACAAGCTCACCTATCCAAACCAAATGTTTAGGCTTTGTTCGGACTATTTAGTGTGAAGTTTGCACAAAATCGGTCGAGCGGTTCTTCATTTATCACGTACGAAGTCCGTCGGGTCAGCTAGTCTTAGATAATATAATAAACAATATATCAAACATTCTAAGATGTCATCTAAGACACAATTTATTCGCCTTTGTTTTACTTAAAAATGACGAATAGCCTTTCAGTATATTATGTGCAATTCATTAAGACTTTTCTAAGGACATGTGTCATTTACCAACCCGCACTGGAACCGTGTGAGAGATTGGCCTAAACAATCCTGCAGTGAGATCAAGCCTCGGATTGCAGCATCAGTGCAAGGAAAGTCATTTAAGGGGGTGACAACAAAATGTCTCCTAAAACTGACTTGTAACCGTTCTACTCGGCATTCATAATAATACCAGATAAATAAAAATATTTGTCTAAATCAGTGTGATATTTATATTGCCATGACGTTGTCCATCGGGTTCTGTATCAAGGTAATCCAGGTAAAAACCTTCAGTTGAGGCGGCTTAAAAATCGCGACGATAGAGCTATTGTAATTATTATCCTATCCTAGTCCTACTAATATCCTACTTCCTACTAATATTATAAATCCGAAAGTTTGTTTGTAAGTGTGTGCGTGTAAGTGTGTAAGTATGTTTGTTCCCTCTTCACGCTTTAACGGCTGAACGGATTTGGATGAAATTTGGAATGTACATAGCTTATACCTAGGATTAACACATTGGCTACTTTTTATCTTGATAATAGCGGGCGAAGCCGCGGGGCACGGCTAGTATCCTACTAATATTATAAATCCGAAAGTTTGTGTGTAAGTATGTTTGTTCCCTCTTCACGCTTTAACGGCTGAACGGATTTGGATGAAATTTGGAATGTACATAGCTTATACCTAGGATTAACACATAGACTGCTTTTTATCATGATAATAGTGGGCGAAGCCGCGGGGCACGGCTAGTATCCTACTAATATTATAAATCCGAAAGTTTGTGTGTAAGTATGTTTGTTCCCTCTTCACGCTTTAACGGCTGAACGGATTTGGATGAAATTTGGAATGTACATAGATTATACATAGGATTAACACATAGGCTACTTTTTAACTTGATTATAGCGGGCGAAGCCGCGGGGCACGGCTAGTAGTATTATAAATCCGAAAGTTTGTGTGTAAGTGTGTAAGTATGTTTGTTCCCTCTTCACGCTTCAATAGCTGAACAAATTTGGATGAAATTTAGAATGTTCATAGCTTATACCTAGGATTAACACATAGGCTACTTTTTATCTTGATAATAGCGGGCGAAGCCGCGGGGCACGGCTTGTAGTACATAATAACATAAGACTAGTAAGCAACCGTATTAACTAATTTGTTTTCTTAGAGGCCAATATCATAAAAAAAACTAATTAACCCCTCGCGTAATAATCTGTCAGTTTTGCTTATTCACACTGTTAGCACACTAAAAATAAATTTTGCCTAACATACAAAAACAGACTCGATAAACCGAATATTTCTTCGTACACGTGCAATTATATTGTTAATAGGTAGTAAGAAAACATAACTGTGACTAAGTACATGTAAATGCTAACATTACAACACAACTTACAACAAAATAATAATTATTTATGCCCTCACGCTGACGCAGGTTCTAGATTTACTTATTTTATCTCTGATTAACTAGCGTTTGACCACTATTTCACCTGATTGTTGTTGATGTGGTCGATAATGGCAAACACGCTAGGTTTAGAATGACTGGATCTCAAGGAGAGCTGTGGAAATATACATTTTAGTGATTAGGTATGGCCTGCGACAGAAATTCTCTTTGAGATTTTTTTATGATAGATAGGCAAGCATTTGACCACTATCTCAGCTAATGGAAAGCGAAGATGCGGCCGAAGAAGTGGCATGCTTGCCTAGAAGTTACTTATTCCGAGTATTCTTATGAGAATGCCCTCGGCGCCCAGCTTAGGCAAAAATGGTTAATTTTGAGGCATATTTCTAACGCAGAAGCAAATACTAATTGAATACTAGTTTAAGGCAAACCCTAAATAGTTGCAACGACGAAGGAAGCGCTGAATAGTGTTAGGCTATTGGTAACGGAAACGCGCGATGGCAGCGGTTGTCAAAGCATCTGGAAACAAATGTCCTATATATTTTTTATTGAACTAAATTAAATAAAAATGTAATAAAGTGAAATCTTAGCCAAGAAACATCCACGATTGGACCAGCATTAGCAGCGTCGAACAACTTTTTCTTTTGGGATATTTGCTAAGCTGGCGGCCAACATCCAGTAGTGGAGAGGCACCTTAAAAAGAAGAAATTACAATGTTGACTGAACTGCTCGCTGAATAGTTCGGTGCCGAGGTCGGCAAGTTTACTCGCCAAAAGAAATTTGTTTTTCTGGTTCTGGGAGTGAATGTGTGTGTGATGTGACTGATCGGCAAACGGCACAAGTCATCGATCGTAATATGGGGCTGTAAATGTGGAAGCGAATTGAAAGAAAGTGTATTATTTATTTATTATATTTTATATACCAACAAAGTGAAATTACAATTTTGCCATGTAAAATTAACATTTATCCAAATGAAAATATAATCTATCTGAATGAGAGCCGTGATATAAATTTACTAGTAAGTATTAAATAATACTTGAGAAATAATAAGATCACGGCATCTGATAATTGCCTGCGACTTAATTATATGAAAAATTTTATGATATCATATAAAAAGTATTGTTTGAATACCTACACATTTTTTTATAGATACAGCTGTTTCATTAATTAAATCGTGAACTCTTATAATTGAGAGAGACATGTGAATTTCCTGAGTTTACTTGGGTTCATCATGCAGTTATTGCACTAGCCAAGAAATCAACTGATATAATGCAATAAGCGTTTATGTTGTTGACTATGGGGCACGTTTGCATTGGTCTCTATGTAAGTAATACAATTATACAGATAAAGATAATTTATAATTTTATTTGTTAAACATGTGCAGTAACACGCAATACAGAAGAATGCATGCAGATCTTATATATAAATATTTATTTCAACATGTTTTGCTTGAAGAGGCGTACAAAAACAGAGATATGATATTCATATTTGAATAAAGTATCTTTAATAAAATGTCAATTCAAAATATTATTGTAATCATATATCTTCTAGGCAGGCATGCTACATCTTCGGCCACATCATCGCTTTCCATCAGGTGAGATAGTGGTCAAATGCTAGCCTATCAAACATAAAAAAAAGATTATAAATTCCTCAGATGCTGTTAAAAAATAACAAATTATATAATCATAGAAGATCTCTATTAAGAAGTTCCACTTTTTAGCGCCTACTCATAAATGTAAAAGCATATGATACGTCGGGTGCTCTGTTGGAATAACCGCAATAAATCAATGACACTTCGTCGATATGTCGTATGGTCGATTTTTTATAGTTGTTGGTTAATGTTAGAAAACGGAAACGGGAATTAGATTAGCTTTGAAATTCCGCCGTGGCGAACTCTCTGATAAATAAATAAATTAATCAACAAACCACCAACTTAGCGGCGATGCCCTACTCTAGGCTTTTAAGCCTTGCATCAAAATTAACCGTTCGTTGCATCTCTCAGCTGTCTCTTAGTTCTACGTTCGATTGCCTCAAATACCATGAAAGTGCGCATTCACCTTTGAAGCAACGGATATCGGGTTCTATTCCCGGTGAAAACACAAGTATTTTCTCCAAGGAAAATTTTTGTTTCTGGTTCTGGATATGATTGTGTCTGTGGTGTGAGTATTTCCGGCACCCACCTCACAAGTAATTGAACCTAGTGTGGAGATGTGAGTGAAAAAGCGTTTATGTTAAAAAAAAATGAAAATTATGTATGAGAGTTATTTTTGGGTGGTTTCATTACTCCGATATAAGTTGCAATGAACTTGAAGGAAAAAAAAACATTATTAGATTATTTTTTTTTTTAATTTATCTAACTTATTTAACAAATATTATAGAATATTATTCTCAAATTATTATACGAGTATATTAAGGAACCCAAAGATAAATATTTTTTTGGTGTTTCCGTATTTTTTTTGATACAACTGTGCATATATTAGCACATGTGTCTGTTTCAGTAACAATAAATATTCAGACGAGGTTATAAGAGTTGGTAAGTGATGAGAATCCACCAAACCATCTTTAACATAAGCTAGAGAGTTCATCAAGTGGAAAGATGGCTTCAAAAATGGCCACAATCTTCTTATTTGGGGTCTTATTGACTGCAGTATCAGCAAATTCATATCTCTATGGCAAGTATTAAAATTTTGTGCATTACACATTTATACATCTATATCTCACCGACTTGTAAGTAATGAGAGAGTTGTAAGTAATGTATTTAAAAATATTTTTTAACTATATTATATCACTAGTTGAGTCCGCGGCTTCGCCCGCTGATGATGATGATTAAAGTAGCCTATCTATATATATATATCTATCTATATATATATCATAATCCAGAGTATAAGCTACTTTTATTTCAAATTTCATTAAAAAAGGTTAAGCTGTTACGGAGATATGTGGTAACAAACATTCACACACACACACAAACTTTTGCATTTTATAATATTAGTAAGATTTTTCATTTCGCATGACTATTTAGTATTGACGGCGATATTAAGCTGGTTAATTGTTTAACCATTTTCATTTAAACTTTCAATTCTTATAATAAAATAATTTTAAAAGTGCTTATATAATCGTAGGACTAATTACAAAAAAGTGTGAAATAAAAATTGTAAGACAGTTTACTTTTTATGAAGCCGGATTTTTTTATTTTAAAGTTTATTAACTATTTTGTCTACCTATATATATATAGATATTAATTAATCCGCGTTAATGAAGCCGGATTTTTTTATTTTAAAGTATATTAACTATTTTGTCTACCTATATGTATATAGATATTAATTAATCCGCGTTAATTAAGTTAAAAGGTTTATGTATTTATCGTAAAAGTATATAAGCTATGTACATTTCAAGTTCCATTAAAATCTCATCAGATGTTGCAACATGAAGAGAGAACAAACACACACATACACACTTTTAAATTTATAATATAATTGTGATATCATGTGATATTGTTTCAGATGAATTAAAATGCGAAGATAGTGAAACCTTAGACACATGCCCTAGTCCTTGCTTTGATGACTTTTGTCCTACAAGCGATGTGAAAAATGATATCTGCAGCTTATTGGACCCATCTCCAGACTATTGTGGAGAACCAGTATGTAGATGCAGGTTTAACTATAAGAGGAACGACTTCAACGGAACATGCATTCCTACCAGAGATTGTCGTAAGTGTTTTATAATATAATACAATAACAACACGAAGTAAGCGAAAAATCTTAATAGATAAATAATATGTATAGATAAATAATCGTGTTTCTGGTTCTGGTTTTAGTTGTGTGTGCGATGTGAATGTTTTCGGCACTTACGATACAAATCACCGAGTGTGAAAGCGTTTAAATATTTTTTAATAATTAAAATATACATCCCAACAAACCTGTATTTTTAAGTTGAAATATTTGGTTTTCAATCTTTTTTTGCAGCACCTTTCGATTGCTTTGGACCTAATGAAGAATACAACTCCTGTCCGCCTTTATGCAGTGACGACTGTAGCCATGCAACAGCTTCAGGACGGTGCCCGACATTTGGAAGAATCGGAATCGTTTTACAATGCAAACCCACTTGTCGGTGCAAAGCAGGTTATTGGAGGAAAGATGGGATTTGTGTGCCATATGCAGAATGCCGTGAGTCTCAATCCATAATAAGCAATTATTCTTACATAATTTGATAAATGCATTGTTCAATTTGGCATAATAATAAGATTATTATGCAAATTGAATTATGCATTTATGAGTATGATAAAATTAAACTATTGTTTCACACGAATACGAAGTAAAAACTGTAACCAAGTTGAACACGTTATACAACATGTTCGGGCGCGGAGTACCGATTTTTCATTAATAAAATATATAAACTCATGCCATCTTTCCTTGTCAACTTTGAAATGGCGGCCATTTTAATTTTGAATTATCAAAATATACAACAACAAAAAATTTTACTTTACTTTAAAATATTTTTTCAATAATTTTGTAGGTTCAATATACAGCTATCAAAATAACATAAAAACGTACATATTAATAAATCGGTTTTCAAATTACATAATTAAAACTTAATAAAATATTCTTGTAAATATAATATGGCTAAAGCAGATTTGAATATATGGCAAATTTTTATAAATATATTGTAGGTCCACATGTTATTATCGTTCTTGCCTTTCCTTTACTCCATACTAACGAATATTCTTTAAAAGTACTAAAATGTATTGTTTTCAATACATGTATTTATCAAATTTTAGAGGCAAGCCAGAAACAAAAGTATTTACAGTGCCCCGTTAATGAAGTATTCGCCAAATGCACCGATGCTGTCTGCTGGAAGACTTGCAAACACTTGGCAACTCAGCAGGCTTGTATAGCCATTGCAGACTGTGACAAACCTGGTTGTGTTTGTCAAAAGGGTTACTTCAGGAACAATAGAGGCGTTTGCGTGCCCGCTAACCAGTGCTTCGGTAAGAAATAAATTGTACATTTTTATACTTTGGCATTAAAAAAACCATGTATTTATGGGAAAATACATTAAAGCCATTATATTCTAGCTCCGCGTGCTGTACCGTACAATATACCACAATGTCCCGCAAACGAAAAACCTGTGAAATGCACAGACGCTGTGTGCGTAACAGATTGCGAGCATCTAAGGTCCAAGCCATATTGCATTGCTATTGCCGATTGTGACAAGCCGGGTTGCGTATGTGCTGATGGTTTCCTAAGAAACGCACAGGGAATTTGCGTGCCAAGTGACACATGTCCACGTAAGTAATTATTAAATAAGAAAAACATTTACATCTTATTAAAGCAAACTCTGCTCAAAACATATTTATACATTTTAGAAGCAAACCCTATTCCGATGAGTCCACAATGCCCCGTTAATGAAGCTTTCTCTACATGCACTGACGCTGTTTGCTGGAAGACTTGTGACCATTTGATAACAAAGCCACCATGCGCATCCATTGCTGACTGCAACAAACCTGGTTGTGTTTGCCAAGAAGGTTACTTGAGGAATAAAAAAGGCGTTTGTGTACCCATTGATAATTGCCCTGGTAAGAAAATATATTGTATGATTTTCTTAAGTGTGTCGTAAAGTGAAAACTAACTTTATTTATGCAACTGACTGACATTATTGGAGTACACACATCGGTTCGGCAGTTTGATTACGAGACATTATTATTGCTTGGTATATTGTATTGAAATTTTTTTAATGCCCGATAGGCAAGCATTTGACTACATCGTGGATAACATACTTCGATTTTTAATTTTGAACATTATTAAATGATGATGAATGATTTTCATAACATCAAGGCGGATACTCTTTTGAGTATTGTTTATGTCGTAGCTTCAGATTTAGCCATTCTTGCCGAAATGAATAAAAAAAACATTGTGTTCTAGCTCCGCGTCCTGTTCCCTATGTACCACAATGTCCAGCCAATGAAAAACCTGTGAAATGCACAGATGCTGTGTGCGTAACCGATTGCGAGCATCTAAGGTCCAAGCCATATTGCATTGCTATTGCCGACTGTGACAAGCCAGGCTGCGTATGTACAGACGGTTATTTAAGAGATGGACGAGGGATTTGCGTGCCAAGTGACACTTGCCCACGTAAGTAAAATTGGTCTTGGTTTTTTACTTAATAACTAAATGCAACTAAAATTTTGGCGTTTTCTTTAATTTTATTGAATACATTGACATATATCTAATCTACATGTAAAGCCGAATGAACTCATCCGACTTCAAAGTTCAGTAAAATAGCAAAATTACGTATATATATATATATATTTATATATATATATACCTATTTCGGTATCGGGTAACTGGTTTCCTGTGAAAACACAAGTTTTATCTACAAGGGAAATTCATGTTTCTGGTTTTGGGTTTGATTTTGTCTGTAGTGTGAAAATTTCCGGCACCCACCTCACAAGTAATTGAACTTATGGCAGTTCGAATGTTAAATGGGGTATCGTTGAATAGGTATTTGAAAATCACTTTTAAGTTTATTAAATCTTTTTTCATTTCGAATGACTAACTGTGATTGATTACAAATTAATTATTTTATCTTAAATAATCGTAGGACTAATAACAAAAGAGTGTGAAATAAAAAATGTAAGCTTACTTTTTACGCAGTCGGGTTTTTTGATTTTAAAGTATATTGACTTTTTACCGACTTCACCAATGAGAAGGAGGTACTCAAGTCGACTGTTATTTTTTTTTTTATGTGTGTTACCTCTTAACTTCGTTCCACGTGAACCGATATGGATTTTTTTTTTGTTTTATAGATGTTGCTTTCCATTTGATCCCATTTAAATTAAATCAAAATCTGACAAGTCGTTTTTGAGTTATTCTCAATAATGCGTAATCTGTGGACTACATTGACGATGTTCTCGATTTAAACCGACTTCATTCTCGTCTTGTTTTTAACCAATTTCTTTCTTTGTGCGCCGATTTTGATGATTATTTTTTTATTTGAAAGAAGGTGCTTTCCATGTGGTCCCATTTAAATTTGGTCAAGATCTGATTACTAGTTTTTGAGTTATTGTCAATAATGCATGTTTAATACGTTAAATCTGATCAAGGTTCAGAAGATAAAGCGGTGAAGTCGGTTTTTTTAAGCTTTGCTTGTGTTTAATAATTTTTTTTATATCTGTACATATTACTTTCCTAACTACGTCCCACGGCTTCATCCACGGTAATTAAGTTAAAAGGTTTATGCAATAATACCTCTATAAGCTACGTAAATTCCAAATTTCATTCAAATCCGATATGTTGCAGCATGAAGAGAGAACAAATACACACACATACACACTTAAATCCTACTTAATATTATAAATGTGAAAGTTTATGTGTGTGTGTTTGTGAATGTTTGTTACCACGTGAACGAATTAACCGATTTTGACGAAATGTAGAATGAAGATTGTTTAGGTCCCAGAATAACACATAGGTTACTTATTAATTTAGTTAATGCGGCCGAAGCAGCGGGACACGGCTAGTTAATAATATAATAGTGATATAATGTGATCTTGTTTCAGATGAATTAAAATGCGAAGATAGTGAAACCTTAGACACATGCCCTAGTCCTTGCTTTGATGACTTTTGTCCTACAAGCGATGTGAAAAATGATATCTGCAGCTTATTGGATCCGTCTCCAGACTATTGTGGAGAACCAGTATGTAGATGCAGGTTTAACTATAAGCGGAACAATTTCAACGGAACATGCATTCCTACCAGAGATTGTCGTAAGTCTTCTATAATATAATAAAATAACAACACAAAGTAAGCGAAAAATCTTAATAGATAAATAATATGTATAGATAAAAAATCGTGTTTCTGGTTCTGGTTGTAAGTTGTGTGTGCGATGCGAATGTTTTCGGCACTTACGATACAAATCATCGAGTGTGAAAGCGTTTAAATATTTTTTAATAATTAAAATATACATCCCAACAAACCTGTATTTTTAAGTTGAAATATTTAGTTTTCAATCTTTTTTTGCAGCACCTTTCGATTGCTTTGGACCTAACGAAGAATACAACTCCTGTCCTCCTTTATGCAGTGACGATTGTAGCCATGCGACAGCATCAGGACGATGCCCGACATTTGGAAGAATCGGAATTGTTTTACAATGCAAACCCACTTGTCGGTGCAAAGCAGGTTATTGGAGGAAAGATGGAATTTGTGTGCCATATGCAGAATGCCGTGAGTCTCATTTCATAATTAGCAATGGTTCATACATAATTTGATGAGTCTTAATCATATTCCAAATTGAATTGATTAATGCATTTATGAGTATGATAAAAAAAAACTATTATTCCACACGAGTACGAAGTATAAACTGCCACCAGTTGAACACGTTAGATAGATAGATAAATTCTTTATTTGCACACCAAAAAAGAACACTTACAAAGAAATCTTAAATTTAACTTCATTGACGACTTTAACATAGGAGCACAAAGGGCGGTCTTATCGTTCAAAGCCATTTCTTCCAGACAACCAAAAGGAGATGATAAAAATATTACAAACAATGACAGTGGTGTAGCTCAACACTTATTTAAATTAATAATGTACTTACACATACTTATTAATACAACTTATTCGGGCGCAGAGTACCGTTTTTTTATTAAAAAAATTTATAACCTCATGCTATCCTACCTCCTCATCTTGAAACGACAGCCATTTACATTTTAAATTATCATCCAAGTATCAAAATATACAACAAAAAATGAATGAATGAATGAATGAATGAATAATGAAATAAAACAATACTTTAAAATAACTTTTTCAATAATTTTGTAGGTTCAATAAACAGCTATCAAAATAACATAAAAACGTACATATTAATATATCCGTTTTTAAATTATATAACTAAATCTGAAAAAAGTATTTTTGTAAATATAATATGGCTAAAGCAGATTTGAATATATGGCAAATTTTTATAAATATATTATAGGTCCAAATGTTATTATCGTTCTTGCCTTTCCTTTACTCCATACTAACGAATATTTTTTAAAAGTACTAAAAGGTATTGTTTTCAATACATGTATTTATCTAATTTTAGAGGCAAGCCAGGAACCAAAGTATTTACAGTGCCCCGTTAATGAAGTATTCTCCAAATGCACCGATGCTGTTTGCTGGAAGACTTGCAAACACTTGGCAACTCAGCCGGCTTGTATAGCCGAAGCCGACTGTGACAAACCTGGTTGTGTTTGTCAGAAGGGTTACTTCAGGAATAATAGAGGCGTTTGCGTGCCCGCTAACCAGTGCTTCGGTAAGAAATAAATTGTACATTTTTATACTTAGGCATTCAAAAAATCCTGTATTCATGGGAAAATACACTAAAACCATTATATTCTAGCTCCGCGTGCTGTACCGTACAATATACCACAATGTCCTGCAAACGAAAAACCAGTGAAATGCACAGACGCTGTGTGCGTAACAGATTGCGAGCATCTAAGGTCCAAGCCATATTGCATTGCTATTGCCGATTGTGACAAGCCGGGTTGCGTATGTGCAGATGGTTTCCTAAGAAACGCACAGGGAATTTGCGTGCCAAGTGACACATGTCCACGTAAGTAATTATTAAATAAGAAAAACATTTACATCTTACTAAAGCAAACTCTGCTAAAATTTTTAAAACATATTTATAAATTTTAGAAGCAAACCCTATTCCGATGAGTCCACAATGCCCGGTCAATGAAGCATTCTCTACATGCACTGACGCTGTTTGCTGGAAGACTTGTGACCATTTGATAACAAAGCCACCATGCGCATCCATTGCTGACTGCAACAAACCTGGTTGTGTTTGCCAAGAAGGTTACTTGAGGAATAAAAAAGGCGTTTGTGTACCCACTGATAATTGCCCTGGTAAGAAAGTATATTGTATGATTTTATTAATTGTGTCGTAAAGTGAAAATTAACTTTATATATGCAACTGACTGACATTATTGGAGTACACACATTGGTTTGGCTGTTTGATTACGAGACATTACTATTGCTTGGTATATTGTGTTGAAATTTTTTTTATGCCTGAAAGGCAAGCGTTTGATAAAGATAAAGATATCTTATTTGTGTAACATGAGTAAAATAATTATACACACAGATTTTTATATGAGCATGCACATTGGTCATACAAATGATTATTAGATCGTCGTGTTTTGCAAAGATAAGCGTACAAATTTATAAATTACATCCAATTGTGGTACATGTCAATCCGTACCTGATTTAAACACACCCACCCACATACTTACACATACACACGATTAATACCTTATATTAGTGTGATTATATCTTGTAAAATTATCACTTTACATGTTTTGAAATTTAAACGTTTGTTTTGTTGAGATAAAAAGACACAAGACTGATTTTGGCCATTGAATCTAACTTGGACAAATGTTGTAAAAATCACGGAAAATAATATATTATTAAATTGCTGGTACAAACACGTCTCTAACTTGACAAAGGCATGTATCTTCTATAAACATAGGTATTCTCGAGTTTAGTACTGTACTTTAAAAAATATGCTAATATAAATGTGAAGACTCTTTATCTTCTAGCTCCACCTTCTGAACCCGATGTACCTCAATGTCCTTATAATGAAATACCTGTCAAATGTACTGACGCAGTATGTGTAAAAGACTGTGAGCATTTAAGGTCCAAACCATATTGCATAGCTATTGCCGACTGTGACAAGCCAGGTTGCGTATGTACAGATGGATATTTGAGAAACGCTTGGGGTATTTGCGTGCCTAGTGACACTTGCCCACGTAAGTATTCCTATTCCTATTAATATAATTAGATAAATGATGAAGACATAAAATTTAGCATTTAATGTATAGACTAATCTTATCTTATCAGGACGCATGTATTTATCAAATTTTAGAAGCAAACCCTATTCCAAAGAGCCCATTATGCCCTATTAATGAGGTGTTCTCCAAATGTACTGATGCTGTTTGCTGGAAGACTTGTGACCATTGGATTACCAAGCCAGCTTGCATAGCAATTGCCGACTGTGACAAACCTGGTTGCGTTTGCCAAAAGGGCTACTTCAGGAATAACAGAGGCGTTTGCGTACCCTCAAACAGTTGCAATGGTAAGAAATGTATTAATGTAAATTGATAAATGCAAATAATAATTCTGTAAGGTTTAATAATGTATACATTGGAAATTACACCCAGAAAAACATTCTGTTTAAGCTCCACGTACAGTGCCGTATCTACCACAATGTCCCGTTAATGAAAAACCTGTGAAATGCACAGACGCTGTGTGCGTAACCGATTGCGAGCATCTAAGGTCCAAACCATATTGCATTGCTATTGCCGACTGTGACAAGCCGGGCTGCGTATGTGCAGATGGTTATCTAAGAGATGGACGGGGAATTTGCGTACCTAGTGACACTTGCCCACGTTAGTATTTACTAAATTATAAAAACACAACCTTTACCAACATATGATGTAATATGACAAACAAATAATTTTAGAGGCAAATCTTATTTATTAAAATGCTTTGATTTTGTTTGCTGTAAGACTTATGACCACTGGTTAACGAAGCCAACTTGCATAACCGCCATAACCACCTCATTTTAGATATACAATTTAGTCAATTTACCGACCGGGAATGAACCTGATATACGCTCATATGGTATACCGTGTAAGCAGAATACTGCGCTGTCGTAGTAATTTTGCTTATCGTGTTTGCAGTTTCGAATCTTTTTCGGTGAAGGTCATGATAATAGAGTTTATCTGTGGTAAGACATTTTCTTAGGTGTCATACAAAATTCGACAATTCATTACTTCGACAAGTTGCTTACTTCGAAAAAATATCTTATTCTTGCCAGGCTAGCTGCCCTGTACCGAAATACAATGGTAGTTAACCACTCAAGTAGAAAATATGTATGTATACAAAACAAAGTCCCTGATTATTTCAGAACAATGTCAAGGTGCGAACGAATTTTTCTCATGTGGTTCTGCATGCGACAATGTTTGCACAGATCTGGCTTTACAGAACAGGACTAACTGCCCTATAGTTAACATCCAATGCAATCGTAAATGCTACTGTGAAGATGGATTTGCAAGGGATAACAATAATAACTGCGTACCTATAGAGGATTGTCCAAATAATGGTAAACAAAGTTTTATAATTACACTTAACATTTTAAGATTCATTTCGCACCACAATATTTTGGGAAATTTTAACTGGCTCATCGTTTCTGTAAAAAAGTAATATTAATAAAATGATATCTTTTAAAATCAAACATGATTTTATATCTTTTTATAAATATTACATATCCGAATAAGAAATTACGCGCATGCATTTAGGTAGGTATTACACATAAGTGTTCTTAAAATGTATAATCACACTCATGTTATAAACGCGGAAGTATATCTGCATGCTAAAAGACTGAAAGTCAAGTGATTGCAAGTCTTCCAGCGAACAGCAGGTTACACAACAATAAATCGGGTTGCAAAACAAGCCCGCTTACGTATAGAAATGCTTCAATAGTACGTGTTCCTGCAGGCTGAGACGAACTGATCTAGCAATTTGAGCCTGTAAATCAGGCTGAAGTCCTTACGTCTTAGAAAGTGACGTACTAACGTACGATATCTCAGTTAATATCCATTTAATTGTTCTACAAACTCTCAATTAGTTATACATAAGTAATAATAATACATCGATCTAGGATTTGCAGTAAAGTCTTACAAAGCCATTACTAACTGTAATGATTCGTTGCATTTGCAACTGCTCTGTTTTGAAAAAACTTAAATATTCTGAAGGATGTCCATATAATGGCCTTCAAAATATTTTGATATACTCGTAGTTCGAAGTTTCGGACTTGCATTGGCCATGATAACAAGAAGACAATTTGTACTAAGAATGCTTACCGTTACTTTATAATTATCTCGTTGCTGTATTAAGTGTCATTATCATGGAACAAGATTGCATAAAGTTTTATAAAATTTTTTGATCATCCATAACAACATCAACGTTGTTTTCTTTGTGGCAAAAGATTTACGAACGACAATCTTCAACATTGAGACTCCATGAGGAAAACATCATAAAACTTTAATGCATTTTGTACCTACAACATAAAAAAATTGCATAAAACAAACTTCAAACATTAAAACATATGTGCGTTGTGATCACGCGTGGCTGTCATGTTGCAGTTTTAATGCATTCCATATAGAATCGATTTAGTTTGACGATAAAATTTCAACTCCAGCACTCAAATGCGGCTACAACGAAGAGGCTTCGAACTGTAAAATAACTTGCCCTCCACAAACTTGTGCAAGTATTTACTCTCACTACGCCTGCGGAAACAACACCAAATGTGAACATGGATGCAACTGTCGCGATGGTTACTTGAGAAATTCTAGCGGAATCTGCATTCCAAGTGAAAATTGTAACTTGAGTAAGTTATTTACGTACTTTACTGATAAAAAGGAAGGTTTTCAAATAAACTACATATGTTATAGCTAAAAGCAAATAGAGCTTACTAGATACGTATTCGATGCTCAAAGCGTCTTGGTGAAAACAGATTCGTAGTTGTTACTGGTAGAACATTTTTGTCCAAGTGAGCAGTCGGTTGGACAAACATGTTCGTTAATGAGAATAATACAGAAATAAATACTCGACATTCATTTTTAATTTCATTTACTTCAGCTTGAAACATTATAACAATTTTTAAATTAAATATATACCGGTATAGATTTATAATGGTACAATACAATGAGCACAAAATTTCAAACAAAATTGCATATAATGTATATGAAATCATACATATGATGATTACACACCATTGTCATATAATAACTGCAGGTAGATTAAAGTTAACTCTCATAACGACACAATAATCAAAAGTGGAGTACATTTGGTTTGTTTTTTTTTGGCAATCAAGGAATGCTATTAACGGTCCAATTGCCTATATTTCCTAAAAATAAACTAAAACTATGTACAGCAAAGAACTAACTTTGGTTTGTTGACATTGACTCCTTATGAAAGCTTGTTAAATAGGACATTTAGACAAATTCTAAAAATTTTTTAGACCCATCTATCCCGGAAACTTTTGAATGCCCTGCCAACGAAGTTTTCTCCAAATGCACTGATGCGGTATGCTGGAAGACTTGTGCCCACTTGATAACCAAGCCAGTTTGTATAGCCATTGCTGACTGTGATAAGCCTGGTTGCGTTTGTCAAAAAGGCTACCTGAGAAATAAGAAAGGCGTTTGCGTGCCGACTAGTTCATGCCGTGGTAAGAAAATAATAATTATTCAAGCGTATCATTTAAACCTGGTTTAGAGGACAAAAAGGTTACCTCAGAAATAACAAAAGTGTTTGCGTGCCCACTCTGCCATAGTAAGACAATAATTTGCTTGATTTTCAATAAATGAGAGAGATAAAAATGATATGCAAGAGAAATTGAAAATATTTATATATTTACCTACCAGTAGTTATTTTTTTTAATAGTAGCTAAACGCACGCTTTTGGCTAAACTGATTCGTGACGTCAGTTCGAACATATTTGACGTCAATGATTGGTCAACTTTCCTTGACAATGATTGGATTCTCGATATCACAGAAAGAACGTCAAAATGGACGCATTTAAGATGCTCGACCATGCTCACAAGCATTTATTTTTTACTGACTTAACAAAAAAGGAGGAGGTACTCAAGTCGACTGTATTTTTTTATTTGTTACCTCATATCTTCGTTCCACGTGAACCGAGTTAGAATATTTTTGTTTTGTTTGATAGATGTTGCTTTCCAATTGGTCCCTTTTAAATTTGATCAAGATCTGACTAGTAGTTTTTGAGTTACCTTCAATAATGCGTATTCTGTGGACTACATTGACGATGTTCTCGTTTTTAACCGACTTCAAAAGTTTCCTCATAACTTCTTTCTTTGTGCGCTGATTTAGATGATATTTTTTTATTCGAAAGCTGGTGCTTTCCATGTATTCCCATTAAAATTTGGTCAAGATCTGATCACTAGTTTTTATCAATAATGCGTGTTTAATACGTTAAATCTGATCAAGGTTCCGAAGATAAAGCGGTGAAGTCGGTTTTTTTAGCTATGCTTGAATTTTGATATATTGAGATGAGTCCGTAACTATTGAAAACTTTTTTATTTATAGTTAGACCACGAGTTCCAGCTCGTAAATGTCGCAAAAACGAAGTGTTTGTCAAATGCGCCGACGCTGTCTGCTGGAAGACCTGTAAGCACCTTAAAACGAAACCGTCCTGCATAGCAATCGCAGATTGTGACAAACCCGCTTGTGTGTGCAGAAAGGGTTTCTTGAGAAACAGACGAGGCGTTTGCATACCAAAACAAAGATGTTTTGTGAGATCGAACCATGTAAGTTACTACTTATCGTATTCATTTGATACTTATAAATCAATTGGCGTTATTTTTTTTTAATTATTTAATAAACAAACAAACAATCGATTACTCGTAAGTCACGCATTTTTTTATTTGATTTAATCTTAACTAACTGTAATAAAAACTTGAACGACTTAGTTGGCCCTAGTGGGCAAGTTTTTGCCCTCGCCATCTCGCCCTCGTCGTGGTTTTGTTATGCATATTATGGACAGACAGATACCGTTTCTGAAAAGTTTACACCTTACATACAACTTTTATAATCTAATTACTTACACAGTAACTTACTTATAGTGACATAAAAATAATAATAACAAACAAACGCATTCACACTCACAGCCCTACACTAAGTTCAAAGACTTGTATCGTGGGTGCTGGAAACATTTACATATCACACACACGATCACACCCAGAACCAGAAGCACAAATCTCCCTTGGGATGGAAAATTGTGCTCCTGCCGGGAATCGAACCCAGGACCCACGGCGTAGTGGGCAGAGACTCGTCCACCGCGCCAAATGGGTACTGGGTATACCATACTGATGTTTCTGGCTAATGTTTCCGGCACCCACGACACATGTCATTGAACTTAGTGCAGATCTGTGATATATGATGGGATGTGATAAATAATACTAAACTATTTTTTTTTATGTTTCAGTGCAAAAAACCATCACTTCCCAGATGGCTTTCTCGGAGGTATTAAATTAATTGATAGGTACTTCACATCAAATAACAATAGATGGATTCCATGCATGTCACCAATAACTCATTATTTTGAAAGTATACCTTCTATCATAGATTAAATACATTAAAAATAAGAGTAATGAACATTAACAAAAAATAAATATTAAAGAGCATTTCATTTCATCTTAGAATCAAAATATTAATAGTTAGCTACAGTCTCTAACATTTCAGATTACGTTTATATTGATTATATATGATGTTCATCACCAACAATATTCTTAAACTATATAAAAAGGTAGGCCGACTATTTGAATGCGTGTTCGAGTTTACTATTACAAAAAGTTATAAAAAATATTTTTATAACCTTTAATATGGCAACTCGACCACGTGGTCAAATATTTCGCGTAGGTAGGTGAATGTGAATATGTAACAAAAAAATTTCTTTACCTTTGTATAACTGCTATCCAAGATATCAACTATATAATTATGAAGTGTATTCATGTCTGTAATAAAATAGTGTTCTAATTATCAAGAGTACTAATATATCTGTTTCATTTCTATTTATACCCGATTAAGACGAAGCTAATGTATAGCTACGAGTATGATATAAGCACCAAATGTATGTTTATTAGTTCATTTCAGTTGTAGCGTCAAAATTAATAAACTAGGATAAAACGACTGTTTTTTCTTATTTTTAATTTAATTTTTTTTTGTCTGCTTACTACGGGCCAATTGCCTATATTTCCAATAACTATATACAGCAAAGACCAAAGTTACCTACATGACATCAAGCTTTTAGGTAACTCAAGTGCTCAAGCCCATTATCTTCCTGATGGGAACGCTACCCCCTGGTAGTAGGCTTGCTGGCGACATTGCCTCTCTGAATTGCAATGCTAATACGTTGAGCCAAATAAGTACAAGCATTTTGATCACGCGTCGCCTTAACCAGGCGCTCTGACAGATTTTTAAAAATAGAACGAGCTCCCGGTCCCCACGGGCCCAATGTCACAACACCAAACGGCTCAAATATGTAACCATTACCGAAGTTTCCATTTTTTCCCCGTTTGCGGTGCTCTGACGAAGTTGCCGCGGCTCCAACCAAAAAATATTAGATTTTATAACGAAACCAACCGATAGCATGGCGCCCGTAGTACACTACAAAGTAGTGACCAAAAAATAAAAATAGTCAAATCGAAAGTATAATTTAAAAATACTACAGGTTTATAAATATTATTAACCGTTCTCCCCAAAAGAGATCTCACGCCTACATGCTGCCTAATAGGGAAACACTTTCGAAGTTAATTATTTACAGTATTTTCTCTATAACAACTGTTTAATTATTGTATTAGTTGTTTAATTAGAGGATATAATAAATGTTATATGAAGTTTCAGCTTTAAATGTGTAGCCATTGACCGCCCGGGACAAAATAGGTCTAAAAAGTATAAACTGTCTACTAAACTGTCCTAACAAATTGTTATTTTCCATCAAAGATTTACCTATTTAAAAAACGGTTTCGAAATGGACAGACAGGACAGATAATAATTTTTCCTCCCTACTTGCGTGTGTGGATGTCTCCTTAATATTTTCATTTATATCATTTTAATTGCTAGTTTTAGACATGGGCCGTAGATATACATGGCTTTTAAGAATTTGAAGCTATTTGTTTGTATGGTTTAGATGCTAGATACCTCTGACGGACAGACAGACGGACGGACAAAGTTCTGAAACACCCAAGTCAACTTCACTCAATCAATAACAAGGGTTATAATGTAGATTGTTTTGGTTTTAAATTAAACGAAGCCATATATTTTTCGTATATTTAAAGTAAATACAAAATAGTTTATTTTCCAAATACACACCGTACAAACATAGGTATCCTAGTTACTAATGGTCCCCGCACTAGGGATTGCATGTATCGCGGGAGGCCATTCTACGATTTGCATATAAAAATTATGTGGAGAACTACAAATTATACTGATTTTAAACATTAGTTGGAAACAAAGTCTTACAAAAAATATATATTTTTATTATTTAATTTGTAGAACAGTGGCCAATTTGCTTCTATACATAAATTTATTTAAATGTAATGCCTCAAACAGAGGACTCGAGATGCACGAAATAAATTGTTTCGAGGAAGGATCCAACTATCTACATCAGAACAACCATACATTTAGTTTATCTTCCATCAAACCGCAACATTTTCTTGTTTACTTGGTGCCCTCTCAATCAAAATGAAACACTGTCTTGTGTCATGACTTTGGGGAGAGCCAATTTTGTATTGCTAATTTCACTTGGATGTTTTGAATGTTTCTAAGCTGAAATTTGCTTTACTAATAAGAATCTCAATCTTCTAGGCAAGTATGTTACATTTTCGATTGTTTCGTCACTTTTCATTAAGTGTGATGGTGGTCAAATGCTTGCCTATCTTGCATAAAAAAATCACCCAATCTGATAAAGTAGTAATTTGGACACACTACCGATCAACAACTTTAATTGCATTAGATAAACAGATAGCTAGGTTTGTGTATAGATTGTTATATATTTTGTTACCTTATATTTAATCGAAAGGAAATTAAAAACACTGAGTACTACTCTATTAAAATTGCCACAAAACAAGTGAAAATCAGTAGGTACGAAATAATTACAAAACAAGCGACGTACCAATACCGTAATAAACGAATACCAGAAAACCAATATAGTGGAAAATAAATGAATAAGAGAGTACCTAATCGAGTACCGTATGAAATGATATGAGATTTTTTGCGTAGTTTATATTATGTATGATGGCTAGTAATTTTTCAATTTTATAGCAGGGTAATACCATACCATAATCTGTATTGTGCTTATAACAGAACACTAATAATAAAGAGAAGGAAAACGTCCGCTAGTACTAGCCCCGCTAAACAGTCACACACACAGACGCACGCGTATACTTATAATATAGCCGATCCTAAAGCTACAGACATACGATATTATTTACTGTATTCGTAGCCTTCAATAAGAACAAATACATTAAAACAACTCGGAAGTATTTCAGAGTAGGGAGAGTTAACATACAATAAGCAGTTTTCAGAAAGAGGCACCTCCCTATCTTAGCATGACATAAAAATTAATATTTCTAGTTCCATTAAAAACGCAACTTCAATTCCGCTGGGGTTTAACGAGGCAATTACCGGTATAATTGTGGCTAGGGTTTGTTAGGAGCAACCTGTTTCGCGCTGCATCGCAATTCGCTTATTAACAGGTAAATGCGTATTTTAAATATGTAAGGGGTTGTTGCAGGCGAAATTCAGCAATAATTATAATAGGAAATTCAAACATATAAGTTTGCCAAGAGATGTCTCTAAGGATGAAAATGTACTAATAACTCTGCGAGGAGCGAGAAACGCTCCTGTTCAGCTATCCGCGGTAACCAATATATACCGTCATTGCAAGGGTCAATCCTGCAGGGGTGGTTAAGAATCGATAACTGAGCAGAATAAAAATTTCCATACTGGTAAGTAAATTGTGGCGCAGACAGTTTAGTAGTAACTGTCATGTAAACTATGGCAAATCTTAGACAGCTGCTAAAATCTATCTAATACCTTTAAACGAGCAATTCTTGTATATCTCGGAAACGGCTCTAAAGATTTTAATGAAATTTAGTATACAGGGGATTTCGGGGGCGATGAATCGATCTAACTAGGTTTTATTTTTAGGAAACGTCGTTTTAACGAGCAAAGCTCGGTCATCCAGGTACTAATAGCTTAAGACTGCGACAAGTGCTAAGGTGCAAAGGAATCATTGAACTAACATGTGAAGAGAGGTCACGAGAGGTCACAGCTGTCATAAATTGAAAAAAAAAAATTTTTTTTTACTATTTTTATTTTGATGTTGTTGTTTAAACCACCCACTGCAGGATTGTGCACTACTTACCAATGACGGTATATATACGCTTATGATAACTAGCTTTGTTAATAATAGTACATAATAACAATGATACCTTGTGACCTTTGACCGTTCATAACTTACGCAGACACAAGATTTATTATGAGACTTGAGACAACATTTAGAATGCCAACATTAAGGTGTATACGAGTTTCCAGCTTATTTATCTCTCATTCCAAGGTGAAACCGTAATATGAATGGACTAGGAACTCATTTCAGGTACCAGGATAGCAGGAAGCCATAAGAGTATTAACACATTACAAGATCGAGTTCTATGAGATTTGACGCTTTAAAGCAGAAAAATGAAGAAACCAATGTAATTAGATCGCACTACGAGTATGTTTGAACTGCAAAAGTTTTCATGCCCAGCGAAAGCTCCAGTGAAAAATGCCGTGATTCCTCATTTAGCTGGGCTAGATGAATGAGATATCAAGGCATTTTTCACTAGTCTAGCTGGTTTATTAAAACTTTCCATCTCTCTCAGTAGATTTCATAACGAGAGCGCTGACCGGGTTTTGCACATTGGAACTTTTTCTAATTACTTACTTTAGCGAATGTGATATTCGCGATGGAATACATTTAGGTAAAATTTAATGAAATGGTAGTGATATAACTATTCATAGGTATATTTTAATTTAAGATTTAATGATAACTCTTAAACATGGGTAAAGGAAACCATTGTGTTAGCTGTATAAGCATTATAAAAACTATCATAATTATAGGCCTAGCATGTCTACCATCCTCGACCACATCAGCCCTTGGCTTCAGGGCATTTGATCGAGGCCATACGTGACTGTGCGACGTCATTCTAAATCAAGTTTCTAACAAGTATTTTTTTATGCACTCTTACAATATGCATATCAAATGAAAGGTCTTGCTGAGAATAACTTGAAAAAAAAAGTGATGTCACTCTAAAGGCTTGTTTTTAAAAATATGTTTTTTTAGTTAAGCTAATGACATTATAATACTAAAGGTCGTTTTGGTAATGACATCGTTTGATATTTCTTCACTCTACAATTTTATACTTACTAATAAGTGACTAAGGCGCTTAAAACTTGAACCAGAAGTCAGGCGTCAACATTTTCCAAGTAAGTACCTACCTATAGCTAGTTCACTGAAAGTTTCAGCTATGATTTTCAACCACATTTTAAAAAGTTTTCTGGAATGAGGTCTCGAAGGACTGTCTAAACTTTTGCTGAAGATTTTTCTACTACATTTCTGGAAACAACTTATAATACGAGAATTTAAGCGTAACAAATCTTCGAAAAATCAGAAGGAATTATGTTTATGTGATAATAATGTATCTTTTCAACCGACTTCAAAAAAGGAGCTTCTCAATTCGACTGTATGAATCTTTTTTGTATGTATGATAGATAGATATGTATGTGACGCGATATCTCTGCCAATTATGAATCGATTTTGATAATTCTGTTTTTTGTTTGGTAGTGTTTACTTCAGAGGCGGTTCCATATAAATTTTATCGAAATTGGTCAAGCCAAAACCGAAACATAAGCGATAAAGTCGGTTTTTATAGCTTTGCTTGCGTTTAAATTATTATTTATCCTGGTTACTTGCTAAGAATTTAATTGTATGTTATAATAGCATTTGAAGCGATAATAGCTCAACATAGAGATTTTTTTAAATCTAGATTGCTTGTATGTACTTGCCTCTATGTACTTGCTGTCATGCAAATAAAACGTGCACATAAATCAACATGCATATAAATCTAATAAAACGTGTTAAGTACTTAATATTTATTCCGCAATATGTTATTACAATAATATAAGTTTTACGGCTTATGGGTAAAGTAGTTAGATAGATAATGCTTTATTGAATACTAAGTTATGTGACTTGTAATGGAAAGTTTAATCTATGTGAGCAATCTTATCACTCAGAGCATTCTATAGATAAAGATTTATTCAACAAATCAAGTATATACTTACTTAAAAACATATATTATATATTACATTAAACTAAATTAAAATTAACCAAAAATAACTTTAACTAGATATACATATGTACAAAACTTAATCTAATAGACCGTTACCAGTAGGAAAAGCACCCAAAATGCTGGCAGCATTGCCACGTTGAATGGCAATGCTCAATCTCTGTCCAACATAGTTGCCAGCATTTTGGTCACGAGTATTATATTATAACGCAAGTCAAATATAGTACAGTACTAACATCAACAGAACATTATTGCTTAATGCTCATTTACTATATAAAAACTATAAAACTATTCAAAAAGTAACGAAAAAGGATTAAAAATATGAAGAACAATAATTAATTTAAATAATGCTTATCTATTTGTCACAAAAAAACAAAAACAAAACTTTTGAGCAGATATAATTAAAGGGTTGCCTACTGAGATGGTTGCCAAACGGGATGTAATATATACTTGTGGTAAAAACCCAAATTCTTGTCAACAGACAAACGAGTACTAAAATAACTTTAACTTAACATTTAAGTACTTGACCCTCTCCGCGTGCTCTATCTCATATTTTTTAATTAAAATAAATACTAAACGCCATTACTTCAGTTGAATAATGTATATTTAGGACAGCTTCTAACTGACTCCGAAATTATTGTTAAATTAATGTTACCTTTTATAATCAGAAATATCTTAACTTTGAATCAAGTATTTAAGATAAGTCTAAACGAGCTTTGAAAGGAGCTGAAGCACGATCGGTTTGAAAGCTTCTACTTATGGTTTTAATAATTATTTATTCATTCACACAAAGCTTTGCTATGTTACAAACAGAGTTATTTTTTTGTTTGTGATATATGCAGTATCTATTTATTTTCAACCGAATTCAAAAAAGTAGGTTCTCAATTCAACTATATTGTACTGTTTTTTTTTGCCATCTGCGCGCGCAACGAAGCCTCAGGGTCGAGTTGGCTCGTTAAAAAGCCACATATTAGCCAGAATCTGGCGCCTGGATGCATGCCCTACCATCTCCTCACTTCGGTACGCTGCTGGACGACATCTCTCTTAGGGTGGCCGCGGGATACCGACTCGGCTGTGTGGTCTGCGAGCCGCAAGTATGTATTTGTGGAGCAGAGTGAAGACAGACAGCCTGCATTGACTCAGCTGTAATCGCTGCGCTGGACGGAGGCCTCGACACCATGCTTTAAATGAAATTTTCGGAGGGCTCTTATTTTGGCCTCATCTGGGATGCCATATGCCTGAGTACCTTCGCATCCTGCCATCTGCCTGCAAGCGCGGTGCAGAAGCAGCCGCGCTAGGCAAACACCACAAAGGCTGCCTTTGAATCGGCGTACGAGTTTGTGCCGTTTGCCGTGAAGGCGTGGCCGTGGTGTTCCGAAGCAAAAAAGTTTGTAGCGACCTTAGGACGGCGTCTGCGGGGTAGGGGACGAGACCTGAGATCAGGCGAATACCTCGGGCAACAGATTTCTCTCGCTATACAGGCGTGGGAACGCGGCTAGCTTGATGGGCACGTTTGGGCGAGAGGGCACAAGTTGACGTATCCTATTGGATGTATTGTTAATTGACTGTAAAAACTGCATTTTATTTTCACATGTTATATTCAAATTGTACATATTATATTTATGCGAAATGTAATTAATAAGAATCTATTATATATATTTATTCTTGATAAGGAAGCAATTGACCACTATCTCACCTAATTAAAGATCATATAAAAACTTTATCACAGCATTATAATTATTGATAATCTAAAATTTTACTAAACTTAAAATCGTTATAGATCCTAGACGGTCATTCGAAATGAAAAATGATTTAAAAAAATCATTGACAGATGATTTTCAAATACCTATTTACATACATATACTCGTATAAACACGATAAACGCATAACCCTCTTCTACGTCGCGCAGCTAGGTAAAAAATCATGCATCTATTTTTACTGAGATTTTCTATTAGCATCGATAAAAACCACTTATTTAAAGCAAAATAATAACTTTTTTAGTATCTAAATGGATTGGGACTTTTTAAGATGTAACAGACCAAGCAAACTTTGTTCAAGCCGAAAGTCATACATGAGATATACTCGTTTCTACCCGTATGTAGGAACAAATCTTGTGATAGGACAGAGAATGTAAATAAGCCTTTAACTAAACTTTGGTCACGACTCACTTGCTCTAATCTTGTTTTAACTTTAGTATAAGTCGCCTGAATTAGGAAGGTGGGAGCCAAACTTTATTACGCCGTATTTTAGTGCAACTCACACTTCAGCTAGTTTATGGGGGTACCAACGTTAATTTAGACGGAAGGTTGCCATTAGTTAAGAATTAGAGTCAGCGAGGACGGTTCAAGATGAAAATATGGGCATGCAAAAGTATCCTGTTGCTGGTGTTAAGTCAAGGTGTTGGCTGAGTATTTTCTTTTTAGATTTCAGATAAACTGTTGTAGCAATCTACAACATGGTTTTTACATATAAAATTTTAAACATATGATTACTTTAATAAACTCACACATTAAATTTATTAATTACATTAAAACTTGAAACTAGACGCGGCTGCGAGCGCTTCACGTTTTGGATACTGAAGAAATAGGTAGTATAATATTGTTGTTTGAGATACGTCACAACCCATCGAACTTAGTGTGGGGTTTAAGTTTATTTTTAGTGTAAAGGCGTTTAAGTTTATTTTTTAAACATTTATATCCGGACTAGTTTTATTTTATTATAATTATTTGGTATGTATTATATATTTTATTAAACTATAAGTTCCGATATAAATGTATATAATCATTTATGTATATTTATTATTTTAACTAATCATCTAACTTTGTTTTGTCTCTCTCCCTCTCCTATACCTTTTTGATGCACGCCTACACCCCTCTTCTCGTCTACCATATGTGGTTGACTGGTATAGAATGCCCCTATCATTAAGTCCACCTTTTGTACTATTTGTGCAATAAAGAATTAAATAAATAAATAAATGTCTACATAATGTCCTAAAAGCTTAAAAGTGCCCACCAGCTTTACACACATCACCACGAGTTACAGAAACTCCCATTATTAAAATAATAACGTTCATATTTCACAAGTTAACACCTAAAGGAGACAACAAAAGAACTCCCCAAGGATATTGTTTCGCGAGTTTTTTGTGGACACACGTACAAACAACTGGTCCATTAGTGAAATGATTTTCCTCTTAATGTGTCCACGGGGGCGAAAAATATGGTAGTAGCACCATATGCGACGAAGATTTGCAATAACTGGATCAGATTGAGTAAGTAAAATAGTGAATTTTGTAAAGATACTAAAACAAATAAATTGTAATACCTATAGAATGCAAATTACTTCTATTATACATAAATGTATTATTTTTTAATGTCTGATAGGTAAGCATTTGGCTGCTATCTCACCTGATGGAAAGTGATGATGCGGCCGAATATGTAGCATTCGTACCTAGAAGATTTGAAATCTCATTCAGTCTAGATTTGAATGATAAATTTAGAAGCCAAACCTTTCGAGTGGATGTGAAATATGTCAACCATAAATGGATGACGTTGGTATTTAATTGAGTAGGGTTTAATAAACTAAGTCTGTGTTTTCTTACACAGTGATCATGTTATAATGCCAAAAAGAGACAAAGGTTAGGGCATTAGGTAGTTCAAAGTTAGTAAAGATGCATATATCGTAATTCGAACTGCCCATTGGCTTAGTTGGGAACACAAGTTTTCTATCCAAGAAAAAAATGTTCTTCGGGTTCTAATTGGGATTGTGTGTGTGATGTGAATGTTTCCGGCACCCACGACACAAGACAGCGAACTTATTGTGGGGCTGAGAGTGTGAAAGCGTTTATGTTATGTTTATTTTTACACTAGAGAAACAAACGCTTGTATATGTTGTAGTCTCTTCTATATCGTTCACAGCAAAATTTTAATCGGTTTCTTTCTAAAACTAACTACTACGTTTCGTGGTAGATGATTCTGCTTCATAGCAAAAGCGTACCTACTCGTTGTACGCTTTTGACTTTTTGTACAAACAAACTCCCACTTATTATTGAAGATGCATCTAGTTCATAAGAAGATTCTACTTGTTGTTCTACACTGAAGAAACAAACGTTTGTATCTGTTGCAGATGCTTCTATTTCTTAACAAAATTTTACTCGTTTTTCTACATTACAGAAACAAATATCTATTACATATTCATATCATTGAAAACGATTCTGCTTTGTAGTAAAAGTTTACTTGATTGTTCACTAAAAAACTAACGCCTACATTTGTTGTATAAGTTTCTATTTCATATCACTATTTCGCGGTTTTCTCCATGATAGAAACAAATAACTATATTTTTATATAGGGTCTTCTAGTTCACTTAACGTTATTTAAAAGAAACAAACGCAAAATTTTATTAACACATCCCTTTTTTATTAAAGATTCGTTAGGTTTGTTATCGAAGGTAGGACAATGAGTGATGCACACAGTTACTTTTTTTATGCTGTATAGTCAAAAATTTGACTACTATCTCACCTAATAGAAAGTGATCCCACCTGTTGGAAGATGTGACATGTTTATCTAGAAGATACTTATTCACTCTTGACTTGAAGACTCCCAAATTATACCCCTCGGGGAACTAAGACGCAGGTAATGAGTTTCACTCTTACGCTGTACGGTTGATGAACATTTAACAGTAGGCGCTTCTAGATATTTTATATATTTTACCCACCCGTCGGGGTAACATCATAACACTAATGGATTTCTCTCAAGAAATTGCCAAGTGATAGCCAGGATTTCTACATTACTGGCTCACAGCCGAGAGATTGCAACTTTTCACGCGGCGCTCATTTTATTGCTGTCACATAAAGAAAACCGATAAAAGAACCATCAAAATATCGTATTCCGTGTTACGATTATGACTTATGTTCGTACATCTGGAGGTGATTCGAATGTGTAAGTTGAAGAATTTGGTGACAATGAAGCGACGATAGGATTTGTCTTCGAGTGGTTGAATTTAGGTGCCGCATCTTATGAAGGATCTTATGAAGATTATATGAAGGATTACCTTTGGAATGTGAGTATTAAAAGTAGTTTAGCTGTCAAGTGAGTAATGTTTTTAATTCGTTTCTGTCATTAACGCAAGAAACATTCGTTTTTTTATGCTAAATAGGCAAGCATTTGACCACTATCTCACCTGATGGAAAGTTTTTTTTTTTTTTTTTTTATTATTTGTGACAGGCTAGTGTTTGACCACTATCTCACCTGATGGTAAGTGACGATGTGATCGAAGCTGGTAAACACACTAGACCTGGAATACGAAGAAAGTGAAGATGAAGCCGATGATGTAACATGCTTGCCTAGAAGATAGCTATTCACTTAGGTAGTTATCTAAACTAAACTCAAAGAGCGATACGCTTAATTGTTAGTCAACACACGTATCGCATTTCGTTTTGACTTTTAGTTTTTTTTATACAGTCAACTGTCAGTCATTTGTGCACCGTAGTTCTAATAGGAAACTTTTCAGGAATCTTACTTATCTCAATGCCTATAACAAGCTATCACTATTCCGTCATGCTATTAACTTGAATATAACATGCTTTGGGCTGCCGGTCTACTATGTATTGGCAATGTATCAACTAGACACATAGATCTGGACACGTATACCTATATGTTCAGTTCGAGAAACTAAACATTTATAGCATTTTTGCTCGTATCGTCAACTGGACACACTTAAATTTTTGAGTGTTATTATTTATTTTTTATTTATTTATTTCAAAAAATATTACAAGAAAGTACATAATTTGTGACACCTAAAAACTTAAAATGGTTTATCCAGGTGCAGAGCTCCTCAGTTTACTTCGACACGTATCAACTTAGAAATAAACTTAGAAATAAAGAATATTAGAATTTAAAAATAAATTACTTATTGGTTTATCAACTAAACACATTTTGGAATTGAACTTAAATTATTTGTACATGACACGGAAAGCACGATTTTTGTTAAGCATTTCATAGTCATCTTATATACGAAGTCTGCATAGAAATTATTATTTTTTTGTTTTTTTTTTTTTTTTATTAGGTGTTCGTTAGAAATTGTTGTTTATTCTGTATCAAACATAAGGGAAAAATCAAACTGTAACTAGTGAACAAAGTTAAAAGACTATTATCGACGTCACTATGCTCCGACACCCATAAAAATCACATACACCTATGCAGTACTCCATTGATTGTACCCCTCGACGCTTAGGCTAACTGACAAGTCTCCTATAACCCATTCACCGTAACTTTTAAACTAAAAGCCAATATTTGCAGCACTCTGTCACCGAACACTTGTTTGTTGAAGTATTTACTAAACTTGTGCCGCTATGTTTAAATCCCCCATCCCGTATGTTTGTTTTTCCTAATGTTTCCGTAAACACAAGCAATTCCGGCACTCGCTTTTGTTTGAAGCTATTTTGGGATGTATTTAGTTCCTGTTTTATTAACAATATATTAACCTGGTTTTTTGTCAATAGTAGGTATGTAATTTGTTCAGGCATGTTGATCAATATATAAAATTTGTAGTACAAGGTAAACTAACGATATTATTATACCTATTGTTTTATTCATATCATAATACAAGTACCTAATACCTTTTTTTTTATTCGAGTTTTTACTAGTTGTAAATAAAAAAGGACTAAAATATTATATAAGCAGAGACATGTCAAGACGAATCAAACAATCCCTAACTCGATGGGTTTATCTTGTTTAGTTCAGTAGTTCTTATGGCAATCTTCCGTCTCCACCATCAGACCAGCTCCATGATACTATATCATTGTATTGTCACCAAATATACATAATTACACCAAATTTTAGCTATCGGACAACGGAAAGTAGGTCTAATTTAGCTTGATGGATTTGATAACATACCGACAAATAGACAGACAATAGGACAGGTGAAACTAAATAAAAGATTTAAAAAATCATCATTTATTCATAACAAAGATAAATATCATAAACAAACAAACAAACGCTTTCACTCTTACAGCCCTACACTAAGTATACACTTGTAGAAGAACAAATGCCCATAGGGAACGAAAAATCTGCTACTGCCAGAAATCGAACCCAAGATCCAGGCACTTGCCCAATACATCTAGGTCGTCAAGACAACATAAACATAACATAAACGCTTTCACACTCACAGCCCCACACTAAGTTCGATGACTTGTGTCGTGGGTGCCGCAAACATTCACATCACACACAGAATCACAACCAGAACAAGAAACACAAATTATCCATGGGGAGAAATCTTGTGTTCCCGCCGGGAATCGAACCCGATACCCCTGCTTAGAAGGCGAACGCTCACCCAACTTGGCCAAAGGGCAATTGAAGACGTCATTTCATTTGTTTTTTTCCATTGAGATTGTATAAATAAATGAGACAACCACGTTTCTCGGTCATTTAATTCTTGTCCATATCTGTGTGATCACCATTAGAATGACGTCATATTATGTGTCCGTCCTTGTGATTGTCGCTGTGGCAGTTGCTGTTTACTGCACGCCTGTTGATACTGAGAAACCGGCTTTCTGTAAGTACCAACTGCTTTTTTGTCATAAAATTCGTTTTTAGCGTTCCGTAATTAAAGGACGCAAACGGGATCTTGTTACTTAGCCTAGGTCTATGCATGTCTGTCTACATAGCGATCATAGGCGGAGATCTATTATGATAGGTATTATGTTATAGTCTTAAAAATCAGTCAAAATTATAAAACGGTTATTGTTTTTATCTACTCTGAAGCCAAACGCTTATAATTAATATCAATTTTATTTTTCTTAAGAGTTTAGAAAATAATCTCAATTTTATTTTCTTAAATAGTTTAGAGAGCAAGAAGAAATTTGTTTGTAAAACGAGTAGGGAAACGGGCTAATCTCCATGAATTGATTTTCAAGAAAATGTCTGACGATCTAGAACTCAACCACACCTGGGCCCTTATTTTAACTGTTGTGTGTCAATTGTTAAAAAGGCGTTCCATTAAAATCTTCAGATAGATACCATTTTTTCTGAATATATAAATAAAAACACTTTTACATCTAGAGCCTTACACCAAATGCATATCCTTGTATTGCGCGTGCCGGAAAATTTACAGAATACACATAATCACACTCAGATCTCAGTGTTTACTATTCTCGACCACGTCATCACCTAACATCTTGTTAGATAGTAGTCAAACGCCCGCAATGCCCCTTGGTATGAAAATTGTGGTCCTGCTCCGCAGCAAACCCAGTGTGAGCAGGATAGAAAGCAAACACACTGCGCAAACAGAGTTATCTATATTCAAAAATCCAATCTTTTACCAGCTTGCCCCGAAAATGAAGAGTACTACAAATGCTCACAAATCCACTGCTACAAGAACTGCGATCACCTGATACACCCACCAGCCTGTCCATCTGTCTCTAGCGACTGCTACAACCCTTCTTGTGAGTGTGTGGTGGACTACCTGAGAAACGAGAAGGGAGTATGTGTGCCCTGGGAAAAATGCTGTAAGTACTGGATGGAAGGAAGTATGGAATTTAACCCCTTGTCTGAGTCTGTGTATTTTTTTTGTCATTTAAATTAAACAAAGTGTACAAAAATATATTATGAAGTCAGTCAAAACTTTCACAATTACTTCAAACTACAGTTAAGAATTACAAGCGATAACTATAGTTACTATTATTTATACACTACTAGTGATTCGCCTCGGCTTTGCCTGTGTGCAATTTCCGCTAGCGGGCCCTCAGCCGGGCTGATTTGGGAATCTAAAACATCCAGGGCGCAACCAAACGCATACAAAAAAAAACATTCAAATCGGTCCAGCCGTTTAGGAGGAGTTCAGTGACATACACACGTACAGTATAATTATATAAATCAAAATCAAAAATCAAAATCAAAATCGTTTATTCACATGGGCCCCAGAGAGGCACTCATGAAAGTTAATGAATCTATTGCCAGATTCGCAAAATTACAGCCATCTCGAGAAGACCCTGGCAAGAAACTCGGCGGCGCATTTTTTTTTCATTCATTTTTTTAAAAACATTCTTAATTTCTAATACATAATTTTCTTAACCTAGGTGTTATTATGCCTATACCTATGCCTATGTAATAAAGATATGCGCGCTTACCACCCCCGACCACGTTGCATATCAGTATATATAAAGGTAAATCTATAGCCGTTCTATCAAACGATTACAAAGTCATTAAGAATTTAGTATTTGAAGCAATATTATCATACAATTTTGTGACGGCTTAAATTAATTAATACACCACTTGCTTACGTTTTTGAGTATGCGCCGGAATTACATGTAATTTTTTCCATACACTCTTTACTTTGTATAAATAAGATATACTATCAGACACCATCTTTTGAAGGCCCATACACCTCCAGTTTGCTCGAAGCCTTTCGCTTCTACGTTCATATTCGTACAGCGAAAGAGTGGAACTCTTTATCCGCGTCTTTGTTCCCCGAATTATATCTATATAGGAGTCTTCAAATCTAGAGTGAATAGGTATCTTCTAGTCAAGCGTGTTATATCTTCGACGGCATCGTAACTTTCCACCAAGTGAGGTAGTGGTCCAATGTTAGCCTAACTTCCATAGAAATGATCTCGTATGATCCGTTAGTTAGATAAGTTTCATTCGTGATGATATTTTATCAACCCTCTCTTTTGATCTATGTAGTACTTACGTACTCCGTTATAATTGTGTTTCTCTTGTTTCAGGATAAGGCATCGTCAAAAATATTTCCATAATCAGCAATTAGTTTTTGCAGCGATTTGATAAATTAGCTAAAAAAATTATAGAAATATATTATACACTTGATGCATATACTGGATCTATTTATTTTGCACTATAACATCTTACATTAAAAATATTATATTCTATTATGTATTTAGTAATTGCATATTTTTCGTTTAATTATATATATAAATAATGTCAATAAAACATCTTTTGTTTATTTATTATTTTTATAACCTTGTTTAATTTCAAAATTGTAATAATAAAAAACATGACAATGTTGTTTTTGTTTTATCCTAATATATATTATAAGAACAATAATTACATTTAAGCCTCGGGGTCTAGCGTGGATGCCCTAGCGAGTAGATTAAGGAGAATGTACATCAACATAAACATACGCTTTCACACTCGGCAGTATGGGGACACTAAGTTTGATGACTTGTTTCGTGGGTGCCGGAAATATTCACATAACACACACAATCACAACCAGATCAAGAAAAACATTGCAGCAGTTACAAACGCTACGCTAGAGACGAAATAATGCAGCTAGATTGTTCGCAAGATTTTATACCTGGCCATTATGGCTGCGCCACACAGGATGCTCCTGCACCGTAGCCAAAAACCAAAACGCTTCGTCTCTATTCTATCAAAATAAACGCTTTCCAAATGCAACTTAAAACTTGTGTATGTACACCTATGTAGGTTTCAAATTGCTTGTCTGTAACTTTGCAATCTGAGTGAGCGCTATATAACAGGTTAATATATTTCAAACCTTATATGTACAAGTTTTAAGGTCTATACATTTAGAAAACGTTTCTTTTCATAGTATAAAGAGGAAGCGTTTTTTATTTTGGCTAGGTGGGCCTGGCCCAAACGTTTGGCGTGCCCGCGCCCGCGTCTCCGCAAGGCGATCTCTTCGAACCAAATCTGTCTTTTGTGAAACAGCCTTAACTTCAAAAGCCAGTGTGCTTGACACAATCACTTATATCTTATTAACACTTAAGCGTACACTTACTCTAAATGCACTTAATTTAAGTTTTGTTCGGTGGAGCCCAGTGGATTCAAAGTATGGACATTCAATCGTTTGAGAACAATAGCCGATCACGATTAATCATCTGTTACTAAATTAACAAGTGGTCAAGAAAGGTAACGCAAGTTTACAATGTGAACAATAAAACTAGACCCTTGTTTTTAGATTTTGAGAGATATTGCTACCTCCTGTCATAACAGTGTATTACTAACTTCTGTAAAAATTAAACCAGCTAAAAATTCACGCATCAAAAATATCCAATTCTGCCGGTTGGCCCGTAACGAGCCCATGCAATAATAATGGCCTAAAAAGAACAAACTTTTTCAAACCACATATGAGTTTCGCGTCTATTTTTGTGGTTGCCTGACAGCCACCACAATGTCGGTTATTATTTTTTTATTATTTCGGGCATTCGTTATGGTCAACAACAAGCTTGACAACCAATAAAATAAAAGCAATAAATTTAAAGTGGATTTAGATTGTCGTTCATTGACGTCTGGCTGCAAGCATCGGCTTATACCCGACTAACGTGAAGCAGAAAGGAGGGTTATTATTTTAGCAACATATGTATTGCAGGTAGTATGTCTGTACTAGTATCTAGTAGAAGATAATCTAATAGTATCTAGTATTGAGATTGTGTGCGTTGATTCTTAATTTAGATGTGTTTAAATACTAATCTCACCTTAGTGCCAAAATTCGAGACAGTAATTGTAGCAAACATAGGGTATCTTACCACGGATGCTAACGAACATATTATTTATCACTAATCGAAAAAAAAAGAAAGATATTGCTATAATGTTATTTGTTGTATCTTACGTAATTATTATACGATAATTTGCATTTTTGAACTGCCTGTTGGATCGGTTGGGTGAGCGTTCGCCTTCTAAGCAGTGGTATCGGGTTCGATTTCCGGCGGGAACACAAGTTTTCTCCATAAGGAAAAAGTATGTTTTTGGTTCTGGTTGTGATTGTGTGTTTGATTTGAATATTTCCGGTACCCACGACAGCCATCGAACTTAGTGTAGGGCTGTGAGTGTGAAAGCGTTTATGTTTATTTTTATTTTTAATAATAAAATGAATTTAAATTTGAATTTGACCTATGTTCGTTTGTGCCTCACTGCACCCAAACTAATAAACCGATAGCAACCTATAAGCTATCAAAAAGGGTTTAAAAGCTGTTTTTTTACATATTATAATAATATCATTTTTAATTACGAATACTTAGCAAGTGAAGAACATTTTATACAAGCCAATTGGTGATACAATGTTAATGATTCCGGTAATATCTTTTTAGAGCTTTCTGTAACCTTGTCTAGGATTTATACCCATTACTCTCTGAATCTGACCAAAATGTTTAATTAAGCGTATAGGTACTAATTTCTTAAGACGTAACCGAAGTATACACCAAACGAGCTCTTAATTTTTTGATGAACTCGAGCGTACGTGGTAAAAGGGAACGGAGATTATGATAAGTTGAGTATTAATATTTACTATGCATAAAGATTTGTGTTATACAAACTAGGTTAAAGTAGAACTGTGTACAACTTATGGCTAGGGGAAGGGACGGTAGGTGGAGTATAGCTGTAACACGGTGTTAGCCGAGAAAACGACGAAATGCGTGGGTAGTCTAGCGACATGAGTTGACGATATTACGAAGATCGTGAAGTGTCCAACCTGGATAATATTAGCGCAGGAACGAGGCGAATGATATAAAAACGATACTATACCCAGCAGTGGGATAAAAAAGGCTGGATGATGGTGTTGATAAATGTTATACAAAGAAAAATCCTAGTTGAATTACTATCAGTACCTGTTGTTGTTGTATCCATTTTATCATTCGTCCATCTACATGAATAAAATCATACGTGCCATCTCCCAAAAATGGTACAATTTTGCTATCGTATTCAGAATTTACCTATAGACGTATTGTTACGAGAACCGCACTCGTTAAATATGCAGTAGCGAATCTCCATCGGTTTTTGTATGATTGCGTTGACACATTGTGACAATACAGATTTCTGTCCTAACTGTGTATGTGATAGCGTGAAGTGAATACTAACGAAAAAGTTATTACTGGAATTAGAAATTCATTAATTTATGGTTGATATTCTTCCAGTTAATCCAAAGCGTTTCGCACCTACGTGGTCGTTTTTTAAAACGAGTTTTTACGAAGTTTGCGATCAGGAAGGGCGATAAGTAAGGGCAATTTTTAGATATAAAAGATGGTATTTAATGAATGCGTCACGTATTCAAATAGGTACCAAATTACGTGTGTATACAATTTTAATCTATATTGGCCCACCTCGGCGACGGACTTGTCACGGGGAGATTTGGGTTCGAGCCCTACACACCCCTTTCTATCACCCCTGGGAAGGAAGGGAAGTGCTAAGCATTTTATAAAAAATGATGTGTTTATGAAATAAACGCTATAAGTAGTCTCCTTCAAAGTGTCATATCAATGGAAATTAGAGTAATTCTGCTTTGAGCGCCATCTTGTAACCCATGTGAATATATATTTGTTTTTAGAACACCAAAGTGTTTTCTTAATTGATGAATTTGAATGCCAAAATAGTTATATCTTTTTATTTTCTTGTTAATATTAAAGATGACTTCATAACTTGATAGTCGAGTAAAACATATTACTTTCTTTGTTTTAATTCTTGACTAATAAATAATAATAACAATGTCAGATAAGATAATTAGTTAATGAGTTATGCTATTTAGTCCATACTGACTTACAGATGAAATGCTTCTAGTTCATTTGCATAAGCAGAGGTGAAATTAACGAACAATGGGGCGCCTGCACCTATTATACTAGTTTGAAGTGCTGGAACTAGTACATTCAGGGGTTATATCACGGCTTTTGAATAGTTTATATTATTTAACTAGCGATGTTAATAGTTGTAGATTTTAGTGTTTAACGCTGATTGTTTTATTTGTTTTGTTTAACTTCTTCGTTTCGCTCTTGAAAGAGCAGTCGTGGTCGTCATGTCGTATTGAGGGTTGATGATGCACGCTACGATTTCTAACCACCTCTTTATAGATGATGTTATCCTGGTTCACCCATGCAAAACCAACTACAATTGATTTTATCAGATCGGTCCATGACCATTCCATGGGTGTTGCTTGTTTGACTTTAATGCCTCATTTTCTATGAAATGGTTTAAAGGGGATGTCTAAGAAATGTTATTTCTGAAATTATTTATATATTGTACTTAAGTTTGAATAAGTACTAACGTAAATAAAATCAATATCAATGATATCAGTGATATTACGTAATATGTACTGCAAGTACAATGCTATCAGTTCGTAATATCAACGTCAGTTCATTACAAAAGATTTATCTCACTCTACCTGAGCGAGACTCTTGTTAGATTGATCATATAGTTGCACTTAAGTGGATGTGCAATGGGAGATCTTTATAGGCACATTCCTAAAATATCTTTTTTCCGAATTTCGGGGTAATGCCACGTTATGCATTGCCATTTATCAATATTAGTCAAATATTTAGGATCGAGGGCCCCTGCCTTCCGTGGCATTTCGTGAGTACTGTACACTGACCCCACAATCCATGCCCCACTTGCTAGAAGTTTTGACAATCGGGACACACCTGTCTCCAAAACTGTATAGAATGGCACATAAATCAAGGAAGTATAAAGCCTGCCCGCTCTATCCATCATTAACAGCAATAAAGACGCATACATAAGACTTTTTTATATCCACATTCTGTCACGTTTTGCTACGAGATGAACTAAATCTACTAAAACAACAAGCGTGATTAAAATATGATATGTCTTTGACTTAGTTAGATTAGTTCACGTGATGGTAAGAAAAGATGTGGTCGAAGATGGTAAATTCGCTAGGTCTGGAATGATCGACTCTCAAGGATAGATGCTCTACTATAAATATCGCTCATATAAAAATATATAATAATGACGCTTTTTAGGGAACTTCTTACAGTGTGGTCTTGCTTTAAATATATCTCAGATTTAGTAGAAACTTCTCAAAATAATTTTGATGCTTGATTTAAATACGGTAAACTGTTTTTCGATTAACAATGAAAAACTCCATCACAAATTAATTTAGTAACAAAGTCTCTATTAGTGAATTCATTCGTTTCACAGATGATAAGTGTACGAAGAGCAGCGAAACGCTTCAAAAATAGTTTTACATTTTCAGTTGAAATATAACTAAAACTCTTTTATTCTGTAACCAAATCCCATGAGTCCTGTTTGCGAGAGAAAATGAAGACTGTCGCATTCCTGTCTTCGCAGGAGACGTTATGCATTTGTTTATGTCAACGCAGCTATCGCGGGAATTTATTACTGTGCTGTACGACAATGATATATGTTGGATGGAATAGCGTAGTTTATTACCTATGTAATGAGCTAAGAACATATGGTAAATGGATATACGTTTGACGTCTGACAGCAAATATGTCACTTTTAAAAAATGGCTTAGATCTCGTCTGAATATTTAGTTTAGTAAGATATCGACAATGCAGAGACGTCAAGATCAAGTAGTACGAGTATATCGGCTAGAGTTTTCGCGCTAAATTAAAAAAAAAATTATTCACTATATAGTCCATACATCTGATTCTGATCTCTTAAATGTTTAGAAGAGGTAAATAACAAACAAGAGATGCAGAAATTGGCTTTTCTAAATATTAATATACGTAATGATGTCATGATGGATCCATTATTAAGGCACATTCAGTTCCGTGTATTTGTGTATCAGATTAAATTCAGACATCAGTCTGAACATTGAATCTTTCGAATGAAAATTCATCTATCTTTTAAAAATACTGATATAAGGCACTGAACACAGGAGTGAAAAAGCGGATACTAATCCAGTAACAGCCAATTCCAAAGGCTAAAAAAAAAAAAAAAGCTGTTGAAAAAAAAAATTCTGCGTGGGCCGGGAACTTTACAGTATTGACGAAATTTAAAAAAATATACAAAAAAAACAATCATTGTAAATCTGAGTACAACGATCTAAGAAAGGAACCACGAAAAGAAGTCTCTTTCGAATCCATTATTTTCCTTTCAATAACGCAGTTATATATAGTTTATGCTATAGAAACAGCAAAAATTTTCAGCTAAAGACATCGTTTTACAGTACACATACACGTTTTCCGATTCCTTCCAAAATGTATATATCCATGGTCAAGTTTTGTCTCCAATGTTTTATAGCATGGAAGAGAACGCTGAAATTATAGTGCGCCAGGTATAGTGGGTGAGATCGTTCAAAACACTGCAGTAAATTGTGGCTTGTATGCATCGTAAAATTCGGTTTGAAAAATGGATGGGTAGCTAGTAATTTGTTTTTTAGCAAGGACATATTTTTCTAAGCGGATTTATCCGTGTTACATAACTGTACGGTGTCATTAATAATAAAACTTTATGAGATATTAAAATAAATAAAATAGAATAAAAAAGCTTTTATTTCATTCCTTACACTTAATATATACAATTTATAGTATATTCTAAGTGAACTTAGTATTAAAAAAGAATTTAAAACTGCTATATAACTAACACTCTTTTTATTTACAACACTTTTTTTTCTATTCTGTGTCATCATTGTTTCAAGGACCACCAGTAGCGATTAAAGCCTCCTCCAATTGCAATCATTTGTCGCATCGTGCAGCTAATCTTGGCCATGGGTTTCCAGCGACATTAACTATATCGTCGTTCCACCTCTTTAGCGGTCTGCCTCTTTTTCGCTGTTTATCTCTGGGCTACCAGTTAGTTACCGTCTGGGGCCATCCTGTCAGCGTGCATCCGTTGTAGGTATCCTGCCCATTTCCACTTCAATTTCAGTATTTGTTTTATCACGTTACTTGCTTTGGTTTTAGTTCTTATGACAATATTCTTGACTTGATCCCTTGATTTTATATTTAAATAGCTCCGCTCTATGGATCTCTGACATGTTCTGTATTTTTTATATTTGTTTTATTGTAAGTGGCCACGAGGGCAGGTCTGATTGAAATTTTGTTAGGTAGAGTACCTTTCATTGCTTAATATTTTTCCATGCATTATTTATCCTTCTTTGTATTTCTTTTGAACTGACTTCAAAAAAGGAATAGGTTTTTTTAATGTATGTTCACCGATTTCTTCTCCATTTGTGTACCGATTCTCAAATTATTTTTTTAGTTTGGTAGATTATACTTCAATGATGGACCCATATAAATTTTATCGAATTCGATCAGGCCAAAACCAAAACATAAGCAGTGAAATCGGATTTTTTAAGCTTTGCTTACAAAAGTAAGTAAGTAATTATTCAGTACAATAATAATTGTCAAATGGCGAAGGTAAACGTAGTCTTTTACATATTCCAGAGATGTTGATCCAACTGAAATTGTTACATGGTTTCTATTGGTCTTAACTTTCGTTTTGCTCTGGTTAATTTCTAGACCTACTTTTCTACTCTGTAAATTTAGGGACTCCATCAAATACTGCAGTGCCGTCGGTATCGAGATATATATAGTTTTAATTTCTTCTATATAAATGCCTCTAGCATTATGCAACAAAATAATACATACGACGTACCGAACGGACACTCCGTGTTCCATACTTCCACCGCGCTGATGAAGGGTCTGTTTGAATCTTCAAACTGCACGAGATGCCGCGTAAAAAAGTTGTCATATTGTAAAAAACAAGGTCGCCCACACATTTGAAAAGCATGTACGTATGGTCATATATCAAATAATTGGGACCGTCATTAAAGATGTAAATAAATCCGACTTCTAAGTGAACTCCATTAAAACACACGACCATTTATGCTGCATATTAAAGAGACTTCCAATTTGAATTAGTAAAAAGCAACAGCCAGATGTCTGACAAAATGCCAAATTGTATTTAAGGTCGTTTATTAGCTTTAAATAATTCGCGAGGTGATTCAAATTCCGTATCCGAAAAGTTTGATGCAGAATACCTATAGACATACTCTGTGTTTCAAACACAAAGCATTTGCCGGCCGCAAGGTTAATGTATAGAACAGCTGTAAATAAACAATGTATTGGAAGCAGTGACCGGTCGTTAGGGCAATGCACTTACTTAGCCACTTTAAAGGTATAATATATATAGGTATTTTCAGAAGCTGTACGTTAGTAACTTACGGCCTTGGATATCAATAATCTGTACCCTCGCTGCCGCACAAAATACGATTTAGTATCAACAACTGCGTTGTACATTGACCTCACAGTATGTCATTGCCAATGACGATGCATTTTAATGGTAACCATGACATAAAAAAATATATTAAGGTAAAAAATACACATAATCTACAGTTTACAGTGTACAAATATTTAAGAGTAGGAATCAAATTAGCATAGACAAATGATAATACATTTTTGGAAGAAAATTAGTGCCAATAACGATAACTCTAAATGTAAATACCATTAGCAAATAGTGATCTGATATAAATTTATAAAAAATATGTATTATCAATTGTTATGTTATTCCAATTTGTAATAGCGTCGTAAAGTGTCGTAAAAATAAAAAATGATGTAATTAATATGATCCTTAAAGAAGCACATAATTCTAGCCCAATACTTAATTGAATATCATCAGATGAGCAAAAAGGCAATATTTCTAGTGTAAATTGATATTTTCCTTCCAAAAAAATATTGATAGGGCACCCTTGGGTAACTAATAAATATTAAGTTACTCATTATTCCTTAATGAAAACCGACGCATTAAATTTTCAAGGTTTGTAACCACCAAGATCTTTTAAATCCACTGATTTCAAGCTTACAAACTTTTGTCTATTTCTCCTGGTTCTTAACAACTGGGTTATAGAGTTCCCTTTGCTTAATTATTTAGATGTCATTTAATGCATTTTTGATTTGAATTTATTGAAGTTGTAACGAGTATTCACTGCACTGTTTATACAACTTTTATTTAACTTGCATTTTTGTGTGTTAGTTTCTTTTTGTGATACAAATCTTACAAGCTGAATTAGAACCATTTCCTCTTATGCTACACAAAGAGAGTTAAAGTGTAAGTTGGTTGGTTCCGTTTCGATGACAACATTCAGGATTAACTCCAACGGCTGAATTTAAACCTTTGATTGTTCACTAGTAAATAAATAATGTCGGTAGTGTCAGTTATAGGTTGCCGCATAATGTCGAAATCTAAAAAAATATCAGTAAGTACTGACCCTTACTAATATAATTACTCTAAAAGCCAGCGTTTGAGTGAACATTATGCTATCCCAACATCAGGACAAAATACCTACCTTAAAGTTTTTGGTTTCCGGAACATTTTAAGCGGGTATTAAAATAAGCTTTGTCGCTTTTTCACTAATTGGATTATGGTATGACGGTGAAGTGAATTTTACGTAGGTATTATCGGAAATCAGAATAAAAAATATCGGAAATCAGTTTGCTATTGGTTTACCATATATTTTATAAACATGTTTCTAAGTAGCCGTTAAAACTAAACTAGTTCGCCCCGAACTTACCAACTGAACAGTGTTCAAGTTTAATAACGACTTACTTTTTTCTTAATAATAATTGTTTGATCTTAAAATCCGATCATATCCTCTTTAAAGAGGATATGAGAAATATTATATGCAAGTTTCAGCTTCAAATATGTACCTGTTTTAACCCTTATAGACCCCGGGACAAAATAGGTCTTAAATCAGTAACATTGAATATCTGCTAAATTGTTATTTATCAACATAGATTTTTTAAAAACAGTTTCGTACTTTATTTGTGTCGTATTCAACGCTACTCCATACGGGTAAAAAAAAATCTTTCATCAATGTTATTTAAATTGCTATTTTTGGCCTTGAATCTTAGCTTTCCATATGGTAGTATTATCTAAGAATTTGAAGTTATTCGACTGGTTTAGACCATTATGCTTTTGATAGACGGACGGACGAAGGGACTGAAGGACAAGGGGCTGAAACACTCAAGTCCGTTTAGAGATCTCGCTTTGTTTGATTAATAATTTGAATCACTTCCCATTTAGTAATTTTATAAGGTAAAACATGCCAAAAAAGAAAAGTTTTCTTTTCCCGCTAACTAGGGATGGCACAGAGGATTCTCTAGGATCTCTTTTTCTGTAGGATCCTCTAAGAATATTCAATTCAAGCTAACTGAACTTGTGAAAAATTGTAAATATTATTTTTTATGCTTATTATTTGGTTTAACGTTTGGTGAATAATAATAATAATAATATTAATAATTTATTGACCCACTTACGTGCTTTTAAGACTGTTAAATAATTATTGTTCAAGTTGGAATTCCACCTATCCCCGAGTATCAGAAATTACGAAACCTTTGAATGGTAGTGACTAGAACTAGAACACGTGCATAAGTTAGTAACATAACCTGTTATTGATTAGCTGTCAAAGTCTCTGCCAAAATCCACTGTCCTGGCCAAGGTTTGATAAATGTTCGTCTAAATCTAGGTAGGTGTTTGATCAAGACATTGAACAAAACTTATTGTTCTAACATTTCAATACATATTCGTATATATGGGTCATATTGTTGAACATATTTGGACATAGTTTTCATAAAAAAAAACAATAAACAACTATGATGTACTATGTGAACTGTACAAATTCCAGAATTCGTGCTGTGATTTACAAGAAATTTGAAAATGTGCGCAAAGATACTAATTGTGTGATTTCCAATTTTGATAAAACTTTAAAAAATCAGTAATACTTTTGTATAAGAAAGCATTTGGGTTACATTTTTAACTATTGTTTATTCAAAACTAACTGTAAAGAACCCCTTTCACCTTTATGCTAGCCTAGTATTTTAATACCGTAATAAATAATTTAAACGTAGGTAAAGCTTACAAAAACCGACTTCACCGCTTATATTTTGATTTTGGCTTGATCCATTTCGAAAAAATTTATATGGGTACCACCTCTAAAGTATAATCTACAAAATAAATAAGAATTTTGAGAATCGGTCCACAAATGGGGGTCCAAAAATACATACAGTCGAACATAGTGCCTCCTCCTTTTTTGAAGTCGGTAAAAACGTATCAACTAAATTATTACCTCTTCCATGTTGGCCTGTATTTTACCAAGTCCAACAGACGTAATCCTGTTTAAAATTATAAAGAAGCCGTCGTTTCACAAGAAATACAATTATTTTTCGTGAATTATTCCGATATGTTATTAGTGATTCTGCTATTCGGGGCGGAGATAAATCCAACAAATCAAACATTACACACATCTGTCTAGCCGTTCTTTTTAGTGATAAGGCCGCCTATTGTGATACTTAACGTATAAGCTTTTTTGTTACCTTTTTTATCTCATATTATAAAGTGGATCAATAAAGTATTATCTATCTATATATTGTTTCCTGGGTAAGAAAATTCTCGGTGAGATTGTGTACGTGATATATGTTAAACTTTATTGTATTATGTGAGTGTAAATTCTTTCACGTTATGTTCTATGTTTTCAGCGGATTTTATTTTATAAACACGATGTTATAATCAATAATGTAAAATAAAGACGTGATAGTATAGTTTGTTAGCAGATTTTTCCCTTAATTTTATTTTTAACCGAATTCACAAAAACTGAGGAGGTTCTCAATTCAACAAAATGTTTTTTTTATGTGTGTTAGAAGAGTACCTTATGACTTGTTTTTAGGTGAAACGATTTGATGTTTTTTATTTGTTTGAACGATGGTGCTTTCCATGTGGTCCTATTTAAATTCGATCAAGATCTGACCAGTAGTTTTTGAGTTATCCTCAATATGCATTATTGAGGATAACTCAAAAACCACTCTAACTACTATTTAATCAAAGGTTCCGATTCAAGGGCTCCAAAGATAAAGCGGTGAAGTCGAATTTTTAAAGTTTTGCTTGCGTTTCAATTATTACCGTAGACCGTATTTGTTTACGTAGATTTTTTCGTGGTAAAATAAAATATTTTCTTATTTACACAAGGCATGAAATATAAACTTTAATTCTCGCAGGAATACAACTTTATTGCTACTTAAAAAATATACAGTATAAATAGGACGCAAAATGTAAATGAACTGTAACAACAATATTACCTTTTACTACTATGAACTTGATGCAAACTATCACCGTGTATTTTAAAAGTTTGTGCACTATTTTCCCCGATGAACCTACATATTGCACACAATTCCATCCCTAGAGGAAATTGAGGAAACTAAACTTGGACAGAGCGCTTCAAAACTCAGCGTATCAGTTTGAGACAAGCGAGAGAATAATTTTCAAAAACTTTGTTAACTGCTGGCTGTGTGAGCTGAACCTCGCATATTTTTCGATATGGTTGAAAAATGATTTTTTTTACGTTGTCAACCGCCGTTTCTCAGCCATTTCAAAAAATGTCTAAAAACTGAAACAACAATTAAATTCGATATAATCATAGTAGAAATACTATGATATAATCATTGAAATTCTTCTCAAAATTTCACGAGAATCGGTTGAGAAATGCGACATGTAGAGGAGAACACCCGGACATCCGCCGGACATCTGTACATATTTTTGGCCGCATCATCACTTCCCATCAAGTAAGATAGAAGTCAAGTGCTTGTCTAAATAGCATTAAAATATGCCTATATAATGATGACAGTGTTTGTAACTCATAAAACGTTCATAACCAGAAGTTTGCTAATCTTAAATAGCCGTATGTCACATGCTCACTTTACAAATAATAATATAGTTACTAGTTTTACGTCAAAATATTATATTTGCCTCTTTGTAGAACACTCTTGGGGAACAAATTAATGGAGATCTTGCTTGGAAACATTGGTTATTGATGAAAGATAAATTTGTTACCAGTTGTTACTGCTTCTGCTTATTCAGCAAACATTTTGTTAGGATATTCAAATAGGTATTGCGTTATTTTTTGTTTTCTTAGGAAATGTGTACGTAGGACTCATACACAATCTCTTGGTTAAATGCATAGTTAAATAATGAATGAGATTATATCAAATACTAAATCTGACAAACACAATTATTGTTTGGAATACTAGTTAGCTAGTATCTTACAAAAGTGCTTACCTATTTAATTCAAGAAATGTATCAAAATTCCGTAAAAAATCGGTTGTAATTTCAAGGTTAATAAACGATTTAAATATTAATAAATTATAAACAACACCAAAAAATCCATATTCAATTTCATGTAAAGCTCAAGGTTAAGTTAAATGTACTCGTAGATAAAGCTTCAAGCTTCACTTTCTACAAATAAGCAAATTAAATAAAGAATTAAAGAGAGTTAATTACAACATTGGATATTAATTAGTACCATTGATGGTACTAGTGACACTACTTACCTATTACAGTTCTGTGCCAACCCAAAGTTTTGAATTTATTTATATAGGTCAAAATCCTGCGTAGTAAAGCACAGCCCTCGTCACCCAGAGATATTAGATGTTAAATCTCTTTAAGCCCTATAATTTCACTTGAAACCATGCCCTTCAATCCGGAATACAATAATGTATGCACCTGGTGGTTGAATGTCAGTGGTGTGGTACTGCCCCAGGCGGACTCTGCAAATCCTATCACTACATGTCTCCTCAAGTCGAATGAATGTTAACATAACTTTATTTCGTTTTTTGGTACTCATATAGTGTTCTTCTTCTTATCGAGTCAATTAGTCAAACAAAAAAAATATATATATATATAAAATTATATAATTTTTGCTAAATGCGTCGCCAGTGTTACAGCTTCGCTGGAGGCATTTGTGCAGTCTTCAGCTGTACATGTGTTTGGACATGAAGAACAGGACAATAGATGGGAGATTGTCTGGTCCTGCGCTCCACAGATTGCGGCAATGGTCTATGTACCCCCACTTAGCCAAGTTGTGTTTACAGCGGCCAACCTGAGTTCTCAAGCGGTTTAGGGATTTCCATATTTGCCACTGCAGCTCATGGCCAGGTGGTAGAGTCTCAGCATGTGGTATATAGTTAGAAGGCACGGGTCGTATAGTATTACAGAATATTCTAGTTGAAAAATAATAAAGACTTGTTATAAAAAAACTTTCTGTATAGCTTTTTGTCTACCTATAATGTACATAAAAACGTTGCTCACTGGTAAGCTATAATGTAGAATAATTTAATTACACGGCCTTATTGTGAATTCAACGAAAATGTTAATTATAATTTCATTACATACATTTGTAACGCTCACAACAATGTTTAGATAAGTACTTGTGCAAACTGTAATTTATTCGCTGAATAGAATTTCATTTCGAGAGTGATGTCTTCATGTTCACTTTATTAAAACTACATTGTTTTACAGCGGGATGGTAAGTACTGGAATTTAATATATACAAATGGTTATTTTACGAGGTTTCCAGTTCGGCGCTTCGTTCCATCATCTAGATTAAATAGATGAGTGTTTTAAGTTTCTGTTTTTATTATCTCTCTTTTGTTTTAATGTTAACGGGCTTGTTTTATTATGTTCTACGATTATGCGGTGACTATCCTCGAACACGTCTTAGGAGGATTTTAAGTACAAGGATAATTTAGTAACGCTAACAAGTTGTTTTATAGGCAATAGGAACTTAAATACATCTTTAAATTATTAAAATAATTTAAACTTCCAGCGTATCGGCGTGTACTGACACGCTGGATTGACTAAGCCCATACTAGACTGCTCCGAAACTAGCCTCGTAACAATGCGAGAAACAAACAGTGAAATCAATAAATACTATATACATTAATCTTTTTTATTTATTACTAATTACTTCTGTAACCTTACCGAAATGTACAAAGACAAGTAAAGTTGAATAGAACCTGTGAAATGTCCTTTTTGAACTGTCATGATTAAGGCTATCTTTGGGTCCGTTGTTGGACCCGAAAACTTTTTTAATAAAATCCACTTTTTGTTACCTCAGCGTCTGCATAAATTTGGCAAAGGACGTGTTTAAAAAAAGGGCGAATTGGTTGGTTAATTTATGTGCTTCGGAATCTTACAATGCGGGGAAAAAGTTTAAAGGTAAAATAGTAGGTACACGCGTAGCAGTAAATTACAATTATTTCTAAAAAAGATATTTAAAAAATAAGCTTTCATTAGTTGTTCATAAAAACTTGGAAGTTACAGAACCAAAGACCTTGTTCAGACAAAGCAAACGAGCCCAAACTCGATGGGGTTGCGTCGTTTTATTACAGAATTACCATGTCTACCTACCGGATTCATAATCAGGTCAATCCCATGCTTTAATAATATTGCATTGTCATCAGATTTACATAATATGTATGCACATTATGCATGCAAAATATAAATTAGACCCACTTGCCAATGTCTGATTGGTCTCACATTTGGTGTAATTATGTATCTTCAGCGACAATAGCATGATATGATACCATAGAGCTGGTCTGATGATGTAGACGGAAGATGTCCACAGGCACTTCTGAACTAAACAAAATAAACCCATGGAGTTTGGGCTCGTTTGATATCTCTTGATAATATGTATAATTATATCACTTTTTAATCCTTTTTTTTATTTACAAATGGTTTGAGGTTTGATTTTCAAATACTTTTTAATAGTAGGTATGACTTGTATTTACATTAGATTTTAAATACTAAATCTTTGATACATCAATGTTACAAATTACGAAATTTAGCTGTATAGCTGGAATATTCACAGTGCAGACTGTAACTTCGGATTAGCTATTACTTTGTACCATAACTAGCTAAAGTTTTATAGCCCAGGATCTTTTCCCCTGATGTTGGAAAACGTAAAAAAATATTCTTCTTGGTAAAAATCTAGCCGATCATTTAGAACAATAAACTGTTTTACTCTGATAAGCTAGCTTGCTCATGATAAATAATGAAGTGATCTGGGCTAGGAAATACTTTAGGTCTATAAATTACTAGCTCAAGGATAGCTACCGGAACATAAACAATTGTGATTTTGGTGGCACATATTTTAACTTTTCATTACTGAATAGCAAGCAATGCGAGCGGGATGATATCTACCTCCATAAATTTAATCACGATCTTACCTTTACCGGAAGCTAAAGCACATCCCGGTGGGCTTTTACTTCCGGTGATGGATCACATCGGAGATCAGGATTTGAAATCACATCGATCTGATCGGCAGGCGGGCTTAATACGTTGGCACTACCACCGCTTGAAAATGTTCCACATTTTCAATATGCCCTTGTTTCTCATTGTTATTTTTTATTACAATTTCACACACGCAGCTTTTAACGAACTAGAAATAGTAAAAATAAACCCTTATTTGATAAACTTCCTTTTCTTTCCGACAGGCTGCCGTTGAAAAATTAAAATAAATATCAAATACTTAAGTCTATATATGGTCCCATAGAGCAATCATAAAAAACGACTATTAATGCCAATATATTTATGGCACTCAAAAAAAATCAAAACCTTCAAGCTACTTGTTGTTTTCTAGGACCATTAAATTTGACCATGAAACAAGATTTTGGGGAAAGTAATTTAAATAATGAAAAAATCTAAACAATGGTAATACTTTGTTAAAACTTAAAAAAAAAGAGCAAACAACTTTTACATAGGTACTAGTTAGTACGAGTTACTAGGAGCTGGTATTCATCTCGACCGACCAGAATTTGACCACGCGTCGAGTCGCCTTTTATTTTTATATATTTATTTGGTAATTAACTCGACAACTAGCAGAAATTAGTCGAAACCCTTGGTGTATGAGAAAAACTTGCACTTGTCGGATTTATTTTAATATGCCTCTCGTCTATTGGTCAAGCCGTTCTTTATATTGTCATCGGGAATGTACTTCTCTTCCTAAGAATTAAGATGTTATGTCTGGTGTGTTAGAAACATTGGTACACACTCAGCCGGCATTAGTCCTACTTAAGGCGTAATACTTACCGCTCAAGTAGACGCAGACGAAGGTATTTGTTGATGAAGTTTACAGCTCTCTGGCCTTGAAGTCCGCAATTTTTTAGTTTTAGCACAAAACATAATATTATCCTCCAATGTTGTCCTTAATGCATCAACCTCTAGGAAATCCTGCTTCCCGGAAGTAAATCATTACAAAAGAAAAGTCCCCAAAGTTTCACATTTTACCGTAGCATTTTTAGCTTAAAATATATTAATTATGTTTAATAGGGGTTTTCTGACATCTAAGAGATGTTATAATAGAATCGACAACATATACCTATCGAATCCACCTGTTTTATTTATATTTTCACTTTGTAATGCAATGAGAGTCCCTTCGATGACGTCATTAAAGGAACTCGGGTTCTTAAGTAGACCGAATTAAATACATCAAAGAAAAACAACATCGAGCATTCCACAAACGTGGAAGCGGCTTTTCTGAAAGAACCTTTGACACGATGCCAAGTGAACCAAACACTACTCCGCTTCAAAATCTATTTTTGATAATGATGAATTTCTGCCAATATGCAAGAGTTTGGATATATAAATCATGTCATAACAACGTTGGTCTTTTTATGTGTTGGTATTAAAATAATAAATAACAATAACTTAAATTAAAGTGTGTATGCTTGTAAGCATAAATTATTCATAGTACTCTCACTCTCAAATTTTATTAGTACAAGCATGAACGTAACTTAATATCACGTGAGATGGGGGTCAAATGTTTGCCTATTTCAGATTTAAAATGTAAAAGGCTGCACTGGAGCGGAGCAGAACGAGAGAGTAATGCGGAGCGGAGTTGCGAACTATGTTCGTGCATTGACGCGGTGGGAGGGAGTATGCGGAGCAAGGTTAGATACTGTGCAGAGCTAGGCTGTACGCAATAGCGAGTGGCGACTAGCCCAGCTAACTCGCACCACTTTCCCACTCCGCTTTTCTACTCCGCGTTAAAATATTTGTTTTTTTAATTACGTTTGAAAATTCGTGTCCTCTAAAACGGACCGGTACTAAATTCTGTTGGTTTATATTCCCCTCCGCTCCGCTTCACTCCAGTGGACGGGCACCCTAACACGGCGACGTCGGTTTTTACAACTAGGTCTATTACCGTTCTGTTATTTCTAATATTATAAAAAATTAGTATCCAATCTCATCCGTGCCAGATTGTATACATGATTAGCTCCAACCTCACCACGAAATAAGTAATAGTACTACAGCTCCCACAAAACGAAATCACGCCGTTCAACAGCAAAATTGCAACATTTACCGTCATTCCGCGAATTTCGTATAAAATGCAAATGACCCCGCTGAGGTGTGACTATTATAACACAATGGCCGTTTTGGATCGGGGTCCTCATGTAATGACGTCATTACGACCCTCTCTTTTTAACGCTATGAGTAGGAAATAATTTTGAAGTAAAGGAAAGCGTTATTTAGGGACCAATGTGGGTCGCAGTTTATCTTGCCCTGAATGAGGGCTGGATTTTGAGGACTTTGGGTTGGAAAAAGAATTAATTAACTACGTAGGATTTTTGCCATTTTCGCGTCTTTTTTTTTGTTGCTGCTTCTTGATTTTTGTTTTTGAAGCTCCTTGGATTTTTTTTATGCTCGATAGGCATTTGACCTCTATCTCACCTGATGGAAATTGAAGATGCGGCCGAAGATGTAGCATGTTTGAAATTAAATAAAATATAATAAAATAAATAAATAATGTAAATTATTATTATTATTTAAAGAATAAATATGTATTAATAATGTATATGAAGACGAAACACACTTTTTCATTTTAGCTAAAATCATTTACTTTGTACGGTCAGAATAATTTTGATCAAGCTATATTCCCAAGAGTTAATTACCGTAAGTGAAAAAAACTTATTTTTTTAGTTTTTAAATTATTTTATTTCGGAGTTGATAAGCGGGTGCATGTTAGGTATGGAAGTCCATGTAAAGAATTCTCAACCACACCAGGCGAGCTGGTTCTGTTGAGTGCCGAGTTGGTGTGTGATTTACGACCTGTAACGTAGGTTACATTATTTGAATTAAAAAGTTGACCATATTTCTACAAATATAAGACGAATGGAGCCCTTTCGAGTTAAGATAATTTTTAAATACATGGTAAGAATTTTGAGAAATTATGGTATCTCCTCATAAAGGCCTGGTGGGCAAAAAAAAAAAAAAAGATTTTGTAATCATGAACACGTTATATTATAATCCACATGTCATCCTTTGTATTTTAGCTCTCGTGTAGCAACCACGGATTTTGAAATTAATCCCGACAAACGGGAAATAGATCTGATACACTTAAGGTTTTCTATTTCCGTAACCACAAACAGCGAAAGGTCTGTGGTAGGGAAAGGAGTACACTCGTGTCGATAAGTTTTCTCTTTTATTAACACCATAAGCTATATGAGTTGTGGGTCTGGCTTCCGGTATGAATGGTGGAGCTAAGGCGCTTGTATTCATTTTTAAATCCTGAAAGGTTGGCGTTTGATCATTTTCTCATTTAATCATAAGATTGGGTATGTGGCTGAAGAAGGTGAGTACGTTACGCCTAGAATTACTAACCTTTGCATGAGTTTTAATGTAAGTTAATTGTAAAATGTACATGGGAGCAATGCACAGGCTTATATAAATTATAGGGACCTGCGATGTAGGCATATAATAAAAAATATCTGAATGCTTAAAAAATACACGGATATCGCGTAATTAAGTAGGATCCTGCGGTAGTAAAGTGGGACGGAAGAGAGCATTCCTCAAATAATTCACTTGACGTCAGCAAGCCCATCCCATACTGCTCCAATACCGAATACATCCCTCCCGCACCGCTCCACTGTAGTTTATGCGCTAGCCTTTGACTTGTATATGGTATCCATTTGTGTAAAGTTTTCTATGTCAGCTGATGATTTTAATCCTCGATCAAAAAGAGGAATGCTATAAGTTCGAAGTGTGTATCTGTATAACCGTATCTCTGTGTGTCTGTTTCTGGTATTATAGCTCCCAAGCAGCTGGTTTTTTTTTGTTTAAAAAGTGACTTGGTCGCATGTTCTCTTGCTTAGTGAAAATTAGTGCAGCCGTTTTACAGATAATACTTACAGGGAATCAGATCAGTCAGACGTATTTAAAAAAAAAAAAGTCAATTGCGCGTCTTCCATTCAAGAAACTAGTACCGGGTTCGATTTCCGGTGGGACCACAAATTTACTCCCCAAGCAAAAAAAATGTTTCTGGTTCTGGGTGTCGTATTACGTCACTTGTAAAAAAGTGTTTTCAGTAGACACTTTTTTCGAAAAACATTTGCTCACAAAGTTATCTATTTTATTATACAGAGGAATAGTTAGGCATGCTCCATCATAGACGTCCCTTTCCCTTTCCAAGGTTAATAAAGTTACCATTTCATATTCAGCAAAGTTCTAACACCTCGTAATATTTTAGCAAGTTTCCTTTCTAAGTTCCACGTACGCAGTTTCCTACAAATATATGAACACCAAACTGAGCGCATATATATCAGAGGGCCACCCTCTCCGTAGGCCATATATCACGTGATACTGTTAATTAAAGTGGACATTGTGAACGTGCGTTGAAATTAGGCAGATGTTATGTGTTGCTAGCAACAGGGACGTTGAAATTAGTGCCTTAACATTAACCATATTATATGTCACTATCTAGCAAGTAGGTATGATATGCAAATTTTAGATCAGTTTTAATATGTACTTAAGACTAGGGAAACTTGATTTTTCCTACTGCCGAACTAAATGCCAAGTATTTTGATGACTCTGTATGTTATCATAGATCCGTATTATTTTCAAACCTATGATAACATAGATTTGAAAATAATACGGATGTATCCTTGTCGGGAATGGGTGATGTCTGAAAATGGCTGTATGTACGTACTTATACAAATCACTTCATATTAAGTACTTGTACCGACACTTATAATCGGAACTTGATATATTTGTGTGCGTGTTACTCGCACATGATGTACCTACTGTATAGTGTAATATTATGAATTTAAAAATAGGAGATTTTTAAATTCATAATATTATTCAAATCAAATATTAACCTGTCAAGTACTACTAGTGTTACAGAAGTCATTATTTTTCTATAAATACATTAACATGGTAACATAAAATAGTATGTGATAAAAGAAGGCATATTCAAGTATAACTTTTTTTTATGCTGAATAGGCAAGCATTTGACCACTATCTCACCTGATGGAAAGTGATGATGCGGTCGAAGATGTGACATGCTTGCCTAGAAGATACCTATTCACTCTTGATTTGAAGACTCCCAGATTATACCCCTCAGGGAACAATGACGCAGGCAATGAGTTCCACTCCTTCGCTGTACGCTGTAACTAAATTTATATTTTTTTATGGAGTTCAGTTTCAGTAGTGCATTCAGAAGGTCTACTTATTTTTAGGTAAATATAAAAAAAGCTACAAAGTTGTACATAATATTGTAATAAAAATATACATTATTGCAATTTTTAATGACTGATACAATTATAAAAGTCCTAAACAGTGTTAAAAATACTTTATCGATGCTACTCTACCTCTACACTAAACAGCAAGCTGCCCACATTATCTGTAAACAACACTTTATCACAGAGAAGACAATAAAAGCTGCATTTCACAGGCTTGGTACACAGTGCATAAAAATAAGTAAGTAAATGTAGCACGATGTTTAAATTTTTCAGGCGAATGACTTTTAAAATTGTAAAGTATTCCTATAGACTTGATAGTCTCGTCTTTTGATTTATTAAAAAAAAATTAAAGTCTTCCTAAGAGGCGGTCTTTCCCTGTTTAAATTAATTACACTTACGTTTTATTATCCAACTATCATATTGATGGCATATTTTTGGCTTGAATAGGTGCTTACTTTTTTTTGGTCATATCAAATATAAACGAACACAATATATCTGAAATATTAGTTATTGTTAACTACATTGAGCTCAAGCAGAGAGTCTTAATTTCAGATGATACCAGATAGCCACCAATATCGCCGGCCGCTTCACCAAAATACAGGTGTCCCGGTTTTATAGTATTTGTACAAAAATAACTAGTTACAGTACTTCTACTTTTTTTTTTTCGCATGCACACTCACAGCCCCACATTAAGTTCAAAGACTTGTACCGTGAGTGCCGGCAACATTCACATCACACAAACATTACACCCAGAACCAGAAGCACAAATATCCTTTGGGAAGGAATTTGTGCTCCTGCCGGGAATGGAACCCAGGACCAACGGCGCAGAGGGCGTACATCTGTCCACTGCGCCAACCGGGTCGTCAAACTTTATTACAGAATGTGTGTGAGTGTGATTTGAAATTGGTATGTAGTTGAATTAGAGACTGGAATACGACATGTGCTACTTTTTCATCAGACTAACGCGGATTTAGCCACTTTACCATTACAGTCCAGTGCCAACAAGAATTTTGACTTAAATTAAGTTCAAAATCATGTGCGACAAAGCACTGCGCTTGTTATCCTGAAATATTGGATGTTAAATTTCTTTATGCCCTGTAATTTCATTGGATCACCTTCAATTCGAAATACAGTAATGTTTGGACACTACTGCTAGGTTGAATGTCCTGGCAATATCCACTACATATATCTTTAGCAGTTCTTCTACTGTATGTTTATATACTGTGGCCTTATTTCATGCCTGTACTGTGGTGAAAGTTTTATGGCTACCCTTATTGACCAAGAAATGACTTTATTGCACCCTTGATAAAGATCGAAGGCATATTCTTATATTGGCATTCGGGTAATTGATTTTTCACTAACCTACAATTATAAATTAAGCAAGAGAAAAATAAACGGAGAACATATTATAATAATGTAAAGTGTTTTGTTTTTGTTGTTACATCATTTCTTTTTCACTAACATAAGTTGAAGACCTTTTTTACACGAAAATAATCACCAGAGGGTGATTATTTTATTTATGTATTTATAGATATATCAGCAGACTGCTGATATATCTATATCACACAGTGTTGAAAGTCATAACAGTTCACTTTTATAACAAAGCTTGTTTATTAATTCGCAACCAATTGTCAAACTTGTTTTTAAATCCATTTATTGTGGTAGCAGAAACAACATCTCCCGGTAATCTGTTCCAATTGTGAACCACTCTATTGCTCAGGTAATGAAAAGCAGTGTTTGTGTTTGATGGTGGACGGATGAGTAACGACTGGTGTCTTCGTGAAAGTCTTCGGTCTGCCTTTAGCCTGTAAATGCTATGGATGTCTGATGATGATGTTTACAACGCACACCATATTTAACTTTTCGGAAAGTGTTGGCGCCCAGATATAGACAATTCAACAATACTATAATAAGTTGCTAAAGGCTTAGGAAAATTTAGTTAGCCTAATACACAACACGAACACACATATATACATCACATACGCAAACGGTGTATGCAATTACACCTTATCTCATAATTATTATCAGGTGATGAAACAATTTTTTTTATTCATATCTCGGACAACACTTATTACGGTCCATACTTATTACAGGGGTATATTGAAAAACAGCGCACCGCTTACATTGTTATCATTCCCAGTATTTAATAGTGTTAACGGCGGAGTATTAACAAACGGGAAAAAACCTTTCAATACAAGACATTCCCAATCGGTAATAGTGTTCTTCTTCTTCTTATCGTGTCAATTGGTCAAACAAAAAAATAAATAAAAATATAAAAATATATAAACTTAAACGTTAAAAGTGTTAACGATGGGGTATTAACGAGCGGGAAGTACCGTTTGTGAATCTGTATTTGTGTCGCAATAAACTAATTTTAATTAACGAATTTATTTCGTTTTAGTGCTGTGAACGTGTGAACATAGATCAAACGATCATAAACTTCCTTTTTTTAACAAAGTCAGATCAGAACTGCCCGTTGGCTTATTTGGGTGCGCATTTGCTTTCAATGCAGGGGTATTGGGTTCGATTCCCGGCTGACACACAAGTTTTCTTCCCAAGGAAAATTTGTGTTTCTGGTTTGACGACCCAGTTGGCTCAGTGGACAGGTCTCCGCCCTCTGCGCCGTGGGCCCTGGGTTCGATTCCCGGCAGGAGCACAAATTGCTTCCCAAGAGATATTTGTACTTCTGGTTCTAGGTGTAATGTGTGTGATGTGAATGTTACCCACGATACAAGTATTTGACCTTAGCGTGGGGCTGGAGCGTGAATGCGTTTATGTTTGTTTGTTATGTACAGACCGAATATATTTTGTCCTAACTAAAAGATCAGCCATTTGATCACACTCATAGCCAACATTTACATTTTGGCTATGAGTGTGAAAGCGTTTATGTTTGATGTTTTATAAATATAAAATGAGTGGACAAAAAAGTAATTTTACACACTGCATAAATGTGATTTCATAAGCTATCTAGTATAATCTAGTACAACATTAGGTAGAGTTATTGTTCCGTAATCGCATTTGTGGCCAGACACGTTGGCCTAAGTATAGCTACTTGGCTAGAGGGCAGATTATCTCGTTTGGTCACGAATTAATTACCTCGTTATCTCATAACGAAAATAATGACGGATATGGTCTCCGGAACCAACATTAATATAAAACATAAACACTTAAACAGTGTAATAATTATAATATTTTAATCAATTTCAGATAAACCAATGAATGAACTGCCTGTTGGCTTAGTTGAGTTGGCGCGTTCGCCTTCTAAGCAGTGGGTATCGGGTTTGAACCCCGATGGAAACACAAGTTTTCCCTCAATAGACATTTATCACTTCGGAATATATAATATTTTGGATTGTAAATGACTTTGAATCACAACGAAATTGTTATCTTGTGGATACTTGTGAATACAGTATGACGTCTAAATTGGTACGGTGGGCAAGTCTCTGCCCACTACGTCGTGGGTCCTGGTTTCGACTCCCAACAGGATCACCACTTTTAATGCACGTGAAGCACGCTTGCTTAGAAAATAAATATTCTCTCTTCTTGATATCTGCAGAAGTGAAATAATCGTAGGTCCTATATCATTATGTTGTTTGAAAATTACTTAACTACCATTGTATCCGATTATGTAGTTAAATAATTATTTATTACACAGGTATAAATACAATAACCAAATTAGCTCGTCAGGAGCTTGTGTATTGTATTATTTTATGATGATAAAATAGTACTACCTACTTTTGCATCATATCAATGGATACCAGTTTTGTTATAAAGTGGTTCAATACAAAGCAGTTTTTTTGTAATTGCTACTGTATGCGTGTATAAGGCTAAATAAAATTTTCATAAGCCTTTAGCAACCTATTTTAGCATTGTTGATTTAGTATCGTCTATATCTATCAATTGCATTTTCAACATTTACCGGCACTTGTTAGCTAACTCCGTAACTGCAACACATTTTCCTTTTCACCGAGCAGTTCAGAGAAGTTGGTAATTTGTTTTATTTTCTGTTAACTTCTAGTTAACTGTTGCAGTTCTATTTGAACTGCGGTTTAGTGAAAGTTAATGAATAAATTGTTTAATTAAACTTGGACGCTTACGTCGCTGTGACAGCATTTATTACAACTGTAGTAGGATTTAAAATATGTTAGTGTTAAAAAATTTAGCCTCATAAATTCTAATGGGAACGTTGAATGCTATTAAGAGTTTTCTTTTGATAATTACCTGTAAATGTAAACGCTTTCGTACTCACAGCCCTACACTAAGCTCGAAGACATGTATCGTGGGTTTTTGAAAAATTTTAATCAACGACAAAACTTAACTGTGACTGTGAAATGTTATGCATGTTATGTTAAGAACAAACAAACGCTTTCACACTCATAGCCAACATGTGAATGTTGGCTATGAGTGTGAAACCGTTTCTTTGTAAAACTTATGTGAATACGTCGACTACATACGTCACTTTTCGGCCTAACTGATCTTTAAGGTAGGAAAAAGATGTCTGTACGAAGTACTGTATGAAGTTTGTACATAACAAACAAACAAAAACCCATTCACACTCACAGCCCCACACTAAGTTCAAAGACTTGTATCGTAGGTGCCGGAAACACTCACATCACACACACATTACACCTAGAACTAGAAGCACAAATATCCCTTGGGAAGGAATTTGTGCTCCTGCCGGGAATCGAACCCAGGACCCACGGCGCTTTACACTTGGTAAATAATGTAGAAAAAAAAGAAAATATTACAAATTAAATGATGTTTATCAGTCGAAACCAACGCTTTATAAACCTATATACATTTAACTTATACATTTAAATATTGATACAATTATTTGTGTGCGGGTTCCAATAATATTATTTTGTTATTTGGAAACCGAGATTTGAAGATAATAATACCCGAATAAACTACCAATAAGTATCAATAAAAATAAATTATTTTTCATTATACTCCCAAATGAACTGAAATGGACTCTCAAAAGCCGAAACGAGCTTTCACCTTTGTTTGACTCGGCTACCTCGTTATTCGCATTGCAATTTGCTTTTATTGGGAACAAATCGTTTATTAAAACTTATGTGGTTTTAATTAAATTTAAATAAATACTTTTTCATACCATCCGCTAAATAATGTCTAATTAATTATCACGCAATCTCACCCTATAAGACATTATAATATGCTAAGGAAGATAATGTGATATGAATTTGGAACGATACAATTTGTATGAAAATTCTTAGCATAAATACGGGCATTATAATCCTACTAATATTATAAATCCGAAAGTTTGTATGTGTAAATGTGTAAGTATGTTTGTTCCATCTTCACGCTTTAACGGCTGAACGGATTTAGATTAAATTTTGAATGTACATTGATTATATCTAGGATCAACACATAGGCTTCTTTTTAACTTGATAACAGCGGGCTAAGCCGCGGGGCGCGGAAAGTATTAATATAATAATTTATTGATCAAGTTTCATAGAATCATACACACAAATTAATAAACAGTAACTGTCACATTGTCATAGATTACACTGATAATTAAAAATTGAAATTACAATAATAAAATAAAAAAATTACGCTGTAAAGAGTTTATTAATGTAGCTGGTGCAAACCGTTTTTATCTCAATAAATAAATTAAAAAAATAATCTGGCCACCAAAGGCATAACACAAAAAAAGCCCACAGAAAATTGTACAGAATGTGAAATAAAAGACGGTGTTAGATATTATTTAAACATCCGAGATAGCAGAAAAAATTACGGTTTGTAAGATTTTAATTGTTCCGTATTTTAGTGGCCCATTCTTTTAATTTAACCTGGGTAATCATAGGCGACTCTTTAGTGTCCTTTCATCATCCGTGAATGTAATCATCTAAAAGATCATAGTCGACTCAATTCAAATTATCTATTCAGTATCCTTAAAAGTAGCCCTGCATATTTATTATCTCGGTATGAAAAGTTATTCACATCGAGGATAAACCCTGTTTTCATCTTGGGTGGCTTGGAAGCCTCGCTTCACTCAGGACTCTACATCTCTAGAGACTCTCGTTACGCTCAGGGGGTCTGTTCCGGGCATCGATTATCTTTACACCGACTTTGAAATCAAACGATTTTATTTTCTTAAAAACCATCTAATCTGCTGAACTTTCGACCGATCGACTGTCGTATCGACGTTGTATCAATTCGAACAATCGTAGTTTGGCGATCAGAATAGACCTACAATAATCCGTGACTAAGAAAAATAAGCTTTGTACCCTTGGTGCATAATCTATTAGTTGCTTTTCATTGTCATCATCAACCCATTTTGTTTTTACTGGGTAATATACGAGTTTTTAAATGACTAGGATATCCTCAAATTTTGTGATTCCTGGACGCTTCCGTCATAAAATTTTCCTTCTTCCATAATAAAGCCAGAACTAATTCCACTCACAACTTGAGAAATTCATTGGTTTGCGATCATTAACTACACTTGCTAAGTCTTTTTTATTAATTGATTAATTGCGAAGTATTTCTATTGCAATTTTTATATGTAAAATCGCCGATACAATTTCAAAAATTACCATTATTGAATGTATAATTTTCCAATCAGTAGTTCAATTAATGTTCTAGATGAGCAAAGCAAATTATTATTGCTAAAGTTTAGTCCATCTTGACCACTATCTTAGCAAACTCCCAGTTGAACATTTAGTAAGTGTAATATGATTTCATATTACTAACTCTGTTAGATCTTTAGCCGGACATGCTCCGTAGATATGAATTCGAGTTAAGGGTTAATTCGTCGCTGCCCTCATGTTATTACTACTAGAACTACTACGTACTAGACTGATGAAGGAACATCAACTGCTTCGAAACTAGTTTCCCAACATTGCCAAATAAACCGTGAATGAAATCGTCAAATCCTAAATATTTAATTTCCTATGCGATTTTGTTTTCATAGTTACATGATTATCTCTGTATTATAATGATGTTACGTTTCAACACAAGACTATCTCATTAAAAAATTTAGTTTGGCCTTAATATCAACCAGAAATAGAGAATGGCTGTACCAATATAAACCTCTTATGTTTTAATGATACTATACTGCATGCAAAGTTTTACTTGAATAAATAAAAATAAAATCCGAAATATGGAAAGATTTTATTTTATTCCATATAAATTACACCTTAATTTAAAACAGATAATCAAAAACGGAGAGGAAAAAAGAAAAATATGTAATTAACATAGTCTTTGCCTTAATTACACAATTTAAAGACAGATCAGAATGACAAGCACGTGTCAAATAATTCCTTGATAATTCATTAGACATTTTAAAAAGAGGTACTCGCAAGGATGTTGTAGCTAAAGTAATAGGATGGCTAACTGACAAACTTACAGTGCCAAATATCAAACATGCATGGAATCTTATCACAACTGACTTAGAGCGTATTTAAAATGTCAAATCGTTTTATCAATTGCATAAAGAACCAATCGTGGTTGCGGTCCCGATGAAATCGGGTGAAAGGTTAGAAAAGACCCCTGTGTCCCTCTCGCACAAGAACGACTAGTTCTAAAAAAGTTTCCAAGTGGTAGAAATTGTAGTCTGTAGTAATAATAAGATCTTATCTGTCGTAATTATTTGTTTAATCGAAACCTTACAGAATATGTTTCTAAATGCCCTACGTACTATCAAACTATTCTCAATAAACCATTTTTTTTTCCTAATAGCATGAGGTTTTATGATATTATTTTTGTTATATGGGTATACAAGCCAAGCTACACAACTACATCCGCCATTTATAAACATATTTTGTAAAAACAAAATAAAGTTATCCTACTATCATACTTCCTACTAATATTATCAAGGCAAAAGTTTGTGAGTGTGTTTGTAGTTTGTTCCTTCTTGATGCTCAATTATGATTATATTAATTAATACGTTTGTAAATATGGAATATGCATACATTTTTATTCGATTGTTGCCGTTAATACATTGCCGGAAAGAAAATTTTCCTTTTATTCAAGTAGGCAAACTTTTGACCATTATCTCACCTGATGGTAAGCGACGATGTGGTCGACGATGGAGCAAGCTTGCCTAGAAGATACCTATTCACTCGCGACTTGATGACTCCCATATTGTACTCATCAGGAAACCGACTCAGGTAAGGAGTTTTATTCCTTTGCGGTTCGCACAATGAATGTAGAGGCAAAACGCTTAGTGCGCATTTGTGGAATGTCCACCATATAGCGGTGTCGCTTAGCAGTTTGTCTGCTTGTCCGACGATAGAACGGGGATGGGGGAACTAGATCGTGCAGTTCCTTAGCACACTCATCAAAATGTATCCGATAAAAACCGAGAGACTAGCTACCATGCGGCGCGGCGATGACCCACGCTCTGAAACTTTGAATTAGTCAGCTGCTCGCTACCAATGTGTCTCTTGGGTCTCCACTCAATGGTGTCAAGAGTCTTAAGCTGGTACTTAGCTGAACTGTCCCAAAGATGAGAACAGTACTCCATACATGATCGGACTTGTGCTTGATACAAATTGAGCAACTGTCCCGGTGTGAAGTATCGTCTCACCTTTGCAAGGATTCCCAGCTTTTTTGCAGCTATTTGGGTTTTTGACTCGATGGAAGTACCAAAATTGAGCTTTGAAGTTAGAGTCAAACCGAGTAACTCGAGATGGTCAGTTACTGGTAGGGATACATTTCGGAAAGTTGGAGTCAGTTCAAATTGACTCCGTATAGCGGAGAAAAAAAGTTTAGCAAATTTAAACACAGCGATTTTAAAAAAACAAATAGAATTAAAGGAAAGTTGACCAATCAGTGACCTCAAAAATGTGTAACTTAGTCACGATCAGCTTAGCCAATAGCGAGCGTTTTGCTATTTTTAAGTTCCCATCCATTTTATTTATTAAAACTCCTAATAAAAAGCAATTAAATAAAATGGATGGGAAGGGAAGTTGTGAGGTAATTTTTGAAGTCGGTTAAAAACGAGAACATCGTTAATGTAAACCACAGAATACGCATTATTGACGATATTGCAAGAACTACTAATCAATCAAATTTAAAAGGGGACCAAATAGAAAGCAACATCTTTCAAACAAAAAAAAATATCGATTTCGCTTACGTGGAAAGAAGATATAAGGTAACACACATAAAAAAATATACAGTCGACTTGAGTACCTCCTCCTTATTTGGGAAGTCGGTAAAAAAGTTTAAAACTATACTTAATGAAACAATTAAATGCATCTATTTTAGCAATGAGGTGACCAAAGTGTTCCACGCGGAACGTGGTTAGAATGTAACGTATCTTTTAGTCTTACGTTAACCAATTTTCCTAATTGGGACAATTTGTACGTACAAAGCGTCCCTTTGCTTAAATAATTAAATTATATAATTAGGGTTAGCTAATTAAAACAATTATTTTTTGGTGATGGTAATAAAGGCTAACCTCTTGTTCTCGTTAATATAGAGAATTCATGTTATACATGTCATGTTATACATTTATTTATTTAATACTTTATTATACAATTTATAGTAAGGTGCAAACTTTGGAGGACTTTTTTATGCTATAAGTATAAGCAAGCATTAGACCACCCGATGGACAGTGATGATGCGGCTAAAGATGTCACATAATTCTTGACTGACTCTCTCTTTGACTTCACAACATGAAGGAGGTTGATTCTATTTTTTTTTTGTGTGTCATAACTTCTTTCCACGTGAACCAAATTTGATTTTATTTTTATTTGAATACTATTGCTTTCACATTGGTCCTATTTACATTTGATCAAGATCTGATCAATAGGTTTTGAGTTATTGTCAATAATGCGTGTTTGATACTTTTATTCTGATCAAGTGTCCGAAGATAAAGCAGTGTAGATGGTTTTTTTAAGCTTTGCTTGCGTTTAATTACTCTACATATCAACTTTTTTACTTGATTAACGCAGTCAAAGCTGCGCAGCACAGCTTGTTTATAACAAAAATGTGTCGTAGTAAGTAGATCAAAACTGCGTATAAAAGCCATAACCATTAACCAAATTTAATAGCTCAATCGACTGATTACTTTCATTCATTGGTAAATACACGAATAAATTTCAAAGTTTAAAATGATGTAACGTTCAATAATATCGGTTCCACAGTGCTGCCGTGACGTCATAATAAATGTTAAAGGGAAAATTGTTGTAAAATATTGGACTAATGGAAATTGAAGGCGTTATGAACAATTTCAATAAAATATTTCCAGTTTTATTCATTGTAGATTCACGGTGAATGTACAATGGATATAGCAAATACTTAATTGGATATACTAAGTTAAATTTTTTTTTAACATAATTTAAAGGTTTTTAAACCTAGGCATCAGTCCTTCCATTCCTCAGGCCTTAGCCCGATAGTATATATAAAAGGGGATATGCATCATCAAATCAACTGTTATATCTTTGAATCTTTTCTATACAGAAGTTCAGAAAAGTTTCTACTACTTTACTAGGGCATGACTTGACTATGACTGGACCTTGACTCTTTTACTTCTTTTTCTTTTACTTGTTTTTTTTTTCACTTTTGCAGCTTTTTGCTGCAAAAATGAAAACTGTTTCGCCGCTTTTATTAGTAGAATAGTATGCAACATTAGAGATTAGGAGAGGTGATACGAGATACACTCTTAGGAATTCACTTAAATCACAAGTCATACCTCCCTAAATAGGTAGGAGTTAAAGAGCTGAGGTAACGGTACGCCAGTTACGCAGAATAAAAGTCAATATATTTTATTGTTAGTTAAATATTATTATGTTATTTTATCCCTATTTTTGATTACTCTCAAAGTATTTTGTTTCCAATTACGATAAGATTTCAATCTCTTTTGTTTTCTCCATTACTTTATCCGTAAATTCGGTGTGAATTACCAATCGGCACTTTGTTACTATCGTAATAATCAAAAGCATTTAAACTTACAATAATTTAGTTTAAATGAAGAAAATTTACGTCATCTCACCCTCCAGATTAAGATAGCTTGAGAAAGCGATCTTTTGTCCCCACTAACCTACACTTCGCACATAACAAGTGTTTTTGCTGATCTCAAGATTCATTGCTGGTTTTGTTATATATGAATGAAGCAAACAGTCGCTGAAAACGCAGTGGGTGGCGTTTGGAATAATTTACGTGGAGAAAGTGAACTTGTTTTATGGATGAGGTGATTTTATCACTTAGTTTCGGAGATCTTCATTCTGTTTTCTTAAATTAATTCTAAAGTTAATCTTCTGAAGAATTTGTCATAGATTATAAGAAACTTAGCTTATAAAGAGAGTGAAAACTGTAAAAGGAAATCAAATAATATATTTGATTTCCTTTTGAAGATATAATTAATTACTAGGTGGCGCACCGTGTTTTTGCCTGGACAGAAATTATAAAAAAAAAACAATTCTTTGACTTTTACTCTCTACAAACATCTAACTGTACCAAATTTTAGATTGATTGCTCAAGTAAGTAATAATCACTTTCATACACTACGTTCGATGACTTGTGACGTGGGTGTCTTACATTTTAACGTATCACACACACAACTTATGTTTCCACCGGGTTTCGAACTCGATGCCTGCTGTTTAGAAAGCGAACAAGTACCCAACTAAGCCTACAGGCAGTTCAATTGCTCAAGTAGTTTTCTGATTAAATTAGGTATTTTTAAGTATTTTAAATAGATAATTATGTATTGCTTACCTAAAGAGCATAGAAAAAGAAAAAAAAATGGAGTTTACTTTTTGAACACTACTTAATGAAATAATTAAACGCAAATAAAGCTTTAAAAAAAACTACTTCACCGCTTTATCTTTGGAACTTTGATCAGATTAGATGTACCAAACACGCTTAATTGACGATATTTCAAGAACTGCTGATCAGATCTCGATCAACTTTAAATGGGACCAATTGGAAAGCCACATCTTGAAAACAAAAAAAAATCAAGATCGGTTCACGTGGAACGAAGTAATGAGGTACACACAAAAAAAAATAAAAAAATACAATCGACTTGAGTAGGTACCACATTTTAGTGAAGTCGATAAAAAACATCAAAATGAATCGCAATCATAGCAAAATTGTGAAGGGTATTGCTTTATTTGTTTTCTTATTATAAATTTATCGAAGTATAAGTTTGTGACTTTTATTCAATAGACTAAAACATTTCAAACGATTGTGGGCTTTTATCACAATCCACAGCTCTATTTTTTATCAAAACATATCAAATTATCTTTTGGATTTTCTATTTTCTTTTCAAAATACTGTTTCTTTGATAAAAATCTTGGGAAAAAACTTCTATATTTTCGTGACAACCAATTTATTTCGAGTTGAATAACAGGTCAAACCGAAATAAATATTATTTTGCAAAGGTTTTTCAGTGGAGTTATTTCGAAATTTGGTATTGAGCCTTAATATATATACAGCTAATATTATATATATATATATATATTATACATAAATATATATGATAATAATATTTATATATATATTATTATATTTGTATACTAGTGATTCGCCCCGGCAGCGCCAATATGTATAATATACCTAGCTGACCTCTTAATCACGTGGTAGGTACTACTGCTAATTAATTAGGTAACGTGAATTTGAAACTCAAAACTATAATGGCGACGCATAGGCGGCTGGTTTAAATAACTTATAGATAGATAAAGCTTTATTGTCACACCTTACACAAATCACTTAAAATATAAAAAAAAAATTAAGTGTACAATCGGCGGTCTTGTCGGTAAAAGCGATCTCTTCCAGACAACCTTTCGATGTAGAAGATTTTAAATAATTCGTAAGGTATATATACAAAGACATACTTAAACAAAATATATTATACTTACCACTTATACTAAAGCTGATTTGCAACATGAATATACGATTAAGAGTTTTTTTTTTAAATATGCAATAGGTCAACGTTGGACCTCTCAATCTCACCTGTTTCTAAGCGATGACTTTATCGATAATGATAATCACTCAAGAAATATAACGTCTGGCTCTCAAGGGTAGCTGTATGCTAGACAGACTAAACAAATATAAGAGATATAAAATGTGTGTGTGTACTTATTTAGGAAGAACTTATTTGAGAAGTGATACGTCATAAGCGTAACAAAACAAAAAAAAATAACCCGTGTTCCAGTAGTAGTGTGGTGCTTAAAAATAGAAATTAAATGTCTACTTTGAATATAGTTCATCAGTTCTCACGAAAACTTGAGAGACAATTATCAACCAACTTCATAGTGTCGCTTTTAGGTGTCAGTGTGGGCGCGCATCGTAAACATTCACTCTCATATTTTTTTCCAAACGCGCCAAAAATATGTATAACGTCAATAATTGAAACGCAATCAAAGACAAAAACCGACTTCATCGCTTATATTTCGGTTTTGGCTTGACCGATTTCGATAAAACTTATATGGGACCACCTCGTAAGTATACTCTACCAAACATAAAAGTCATCAAAATCGATTCATAATTGGCGGAGACATCGCGTTATACAAAAGAAACCTACAGCCTTTTTTTAAGTCGGTTGAAAATATTGGTTTAAAGTAAACATAATTTTTATACAAGAAGATTATTACAATTAAGTGAGATGAATTATATAATATGAATGAAGAATTGAATGAATGAATTAAATTTTACTATGACATTAATATAACGATATGTACCACAATTGGATGTAATTTATAAATTTGTACGCTTATTTATGTAAAACATGACGATCAATTAATCATTTGTATGACCAATGTGCTCATATAAAAATCTGTGTGTATATTTTACTAATTTTTCACAAATAAAATATCTTTATCTTTATACAATTTCCTTGCCGGTTCCAGTAAAACCTAACTCTTTGTTATATTATGTTGCCACGGCACGCGTCCTATACCGCATAAATAGTCCATAACGAAAGGACCGTTACAGGGTTACAGGTAATGCTGGTCAAAACCAACCATTACAGGTAATGCTGGCCACATTGACGCGTAACCGGCCGTTCGGCGGTTAACCGGCCCACTACCCGTTTAGATTTATAAGGTTTTCATACGAGATTTACGAGTAACATTTATTATTCAGTATCTGCGGCACCATCGAGATTTATGACACACTTTCAGCCATCGTTGCGTCCGAATAAATAAACTATTTTATTGTAATATCTTCGATGAATAATGAAGCCAGTATCACCTGCTGAAATATTCAGTTGATGAAGATCATGGTCGTATATACCTTTATTTGGCTCAGCTATAGTTTAGTGTGTTTTTGTTTGAATTCACCAAATGACTGGCAAGTCGAAAGACACATTGGCAATAGATAACAATTTATTGAACACCAAATTACAATCATCATACTAATCATACTAAAATTATAAATCCGGTTTATGTGTAGGTAAGTTATGTTTGTTCCTTCTTCACGATTTAACGGCTAAACAGATTTGTACATAGCTTATACCTAGGATTAACACATAAGCTACTTTTCAATTTGAAAATAGCGGGCGCTCCTAGTAGAGACATAAAAAAGAAACGTATGTCTACTAAGGGCGGTCTTATCACTCACAGCGATCTCTTCCAGGCAAACCAACAATATTAAGCTAATCTAGTCCAGGTAGCAAAGTCTAGGTCACCGACATAAGGTGGCAAGCCTATCAGTGTCATATCGCTTACACTGACAGGTGCACAGGAATTAAATAAATTAATTTTTACTATCTAACAATAAGACAAACTATCAAACGAAATTATTTTTTGGTTGAAGTACCGTCAGTTTACTCGAAGCGATTCGCTTCTACGTCCATCATTCGTACAGAGAAAGAGACATTTTTTTAATATCATATCATCACAGAGGATAATATATTATTGCTGCTAGTATCTACGGGCCAAGTGCCTATTTTTCCTAAAACTAAACTGAAACTATATAAGTACAGGAGACTTTTTTTATGTTTAATAGCTGTCAAAGTCAACAGTCATCAAATGCGACTGTAAACGACAATACATATTTTTTAATCGCTGATAAGCTAGCGTTAGACCACTATCTCACCTGATAGGAATTGATGATGTGGTCGATAGAAGTAAACACAGAGCGGTAACTTGCCTTCAGGGAGAACTCCACCCATAACATTTTGATCACTCGTTAGAAGTATTATAGACTTATATTTAGAGGTTAAATAAATCCCTTCGAAACATGTCAAGGTAACGTGTAATCAAATTACAAGCTCAAAATGTTTTAAGCCCTTAATCTCATTTACTTATAAGAGTGAAACCATCGATACCAACATCAACTTTTTTAGTTTTGTCATTTATTTATTTTTATTTATTTATTTATTTGTTACAATTAAACAATGATATACAATACAATTGTATCGAAAAACCACTGGGTTTGTCTCGATACAATAATTCGCAACGCGCGCTATCTTAACAACGTTGCACAGTAAAATTTAGCTAGATATAATCATTAATACAAGATCGGCAAGCACCTATTTGTAAAGACGATGCACTGTGCACGGGCTCGGAGCTCGCACGAACCGGTTCTGCAACCAGCCCGCGCGCATGCAGCGTCTATTCAATAATTAAATACAGGATGTTTAAAAGTAAGTAGCTTTCTTAAATTATATTAGTAGAATAATAATTATAATAATAAGTATATCTTAAGTTGCATAGTATTAAAGGATATAGAAATACTTAAAAATAATTTGTATTTATAGATTTCCTACTAATATTATAAATCCGAAAGTTTGTGTGTAAGTGTGTAAGTATGTTTGTTCCCTCTTCATGCTTTAACGGCTGACAGGATTTGTATGAAATTTGGAATGTACATAGATTATACCTAGGATTAACACATAGGCTACCTTTTAACTTGATAATAGCGGGTGAAGCCGCGGGGCACGGCTAGTATATTATATTATGAGAGCTTTCTGTGTTTTAGATTAGTATAGAAATGCTTCTTAAACATTCTTTTGTAATTCATGGTATTTATATCGTGTTTTAGTTTTTGGGGCAATTTGTTAATTAGGGTGGGAATTAGGTATGCTAATGTTCTTCTTCCGTAGTAATTATTTTCTCTAGGTATTGTTAGCATATTTTGAGAAATTTTTCTCGTAAAGATTTTATGTGATATAGGTATTTGTATTTCCTTGTTATTAAATTGTTCGATCATGAGAGACATATGCACCTTATCTTGTACCGGTAGTATATTGCAGAACTTGAAAATATCAATGAGGTTTTCTTTATATTGTTTTTTAATGTTACTAGGGACTATAAGTTTTAATAACCTAACTTGTAAATTCAATATTTTTTCGATATATGTTTTAAATGTTCGTCCATAACTTGTGATTCCATACGATATAACAGATTCAGCCATCGCCACATACATACTTAGTAGAATCTGGAACGGTACTTTGGGTTTTATTATATAAAATTTAGCTAGTATAGCTCTGAGTTTGTCACATACTGAGTCAATGTGGTAACTCCAGTTAAATCTGTTATCTACTATAAGCCCTAAGTATGTATGATGAGATACCTGTTCTATTTCATCACATGTGCAGTTACTGACATTATACTGCGATGTGCTATGTAGACAATTATGATCGTGGGCAACTATTGTAAAGGGATCTTTATGGTTTACATGACTTGAGCGGACGTGTATTATTTTAGTTTTGGACGCATTCAAAACAAGACCAGCGTCGTGCGACCATTTACTAACTTGAGTGAAATCATCCTGCATGTATTTTACTGCCGCGCTAAGATTTTTACTCGAAGCTAGAAGACAGGTATCATCTGCATATTGGTAGACTGAACAGTGATTGATCACATGTTCCATGTCATTAACATAGGCGAGATAGTGCAAAGGGCCAAGTACCGAACCTTGGGCTGTGCCTTCAGTAATATCCATATCTTCACTATACTCATCTCCCACCTTGACACGATATTTGCGACTTTTGAGATAATCTTCACACCATTTTAGCATAGGTCCTCGAACACCAGAGTTACTTAGCTTTTTTAGAAGAGTTTCATGCCTAAGCGTATCAAACGCCTTGCTAAAATCTATAAATAATAGTATCACGTGATTTTTGTCATTAAGACATTTATTTACTTCGTCTGTAAATTTGGTAAGTAATTGTGTAGTAGATTTATTTTGCTGAAATCCAAACTGTACATTAGACAGTACATCGTGTTTTATATAGAAGTCATGTATCTGTTTACATACGAATTTTTCGATTATTTTATCTATGACTGGCAGTATGGTAATTGGCCTATAATTGCCGTATTCTTTATGGCTACCTTTTTTATATATAGGTCTAACAATTCCCGTTTTTAAATCCTGAGGATATTTACCCGTGGCCATACTATTGTTGATGAGCTTAACTATGACCCGTATCATTTTTTCACAAATAGACTTGATATCAATACATCTTATGTTGTCTATGCCTGGCGCTTTATTGGTATTTAAGTTTTTAATAATTTTGAGTACATTTTCTGCTGATGCTTTTTTGACAAACATAGATTTATTTTGTGGATACGTATATTCCGATTCCATTAAGAGGCATTTGTTACACTTAGGCATAATTTTCTTTACACATTGACTGAATTCCCGCGCGAAATTATTAGCTATGACTTTTATGTCAGTCTTACTATTATTAAAAGCTCTTAAAATTACTTCGTCAACTGAAGATTTATTACGACCTGTCAGAGAGTTGAGTATTTGCCATAGCTTACGTAAATTTAGTTTGTTTTTACTAATTTGATTTAGATAATAATTGTTTCGAGAAGTTTCAATAGTCTTACGTGTTTTATTTCTGAATTTATTATACTCTAGTCTGAGTATTGCATTTGTAGGGTCGTTTTTCCACTGTGTAAATAATACGTCTTTCTTTTCGCACATTTTATTAATTTTAGTATTTATCCAGGGGTCCTGACTCCTTTTACTATTTGTATTTATTTTCTTAGTATACATAGATTTAGTATAGCAGTTGTTAAAATTATCTTTTATGCATTTATATATTTTTAGAGGACACTCTGTATCGTCAATTTCAGTCCAATCCAATTCGTCAAGTAAAGTTTTATTTTTGTTGTTGTCTATTACTTGGATGTTTTTTACATCACCCTGTAATCGTGATGTACCGCTTCCTATGCACGACATTACTATCATGCGGTGGTCAGCCATAACAGTGCCAAGAGCGGCCGAGTACACATCTAACGAGTGCGATCTTACAAATATATGGTCTAAGCAGGATCGCGTTGTTATAGTGCCGAGTTTTTCAATTCTAGTATAGTCTGAGATCGCACTCGTCAGACCACACTCGGACATGCAACTTATGTAATGCTCGCGTATGCCATTGTTAGTTTTTAAGTCGATGTTTATGTCTCCCAATAGATAAGTGTCGTGTTTTAAGTATAAGGTGTTCGTAAATAGTTTTTTAACTTCTTTAATGAATAGGTGCTTGCTTTCACTTGGTGGTCTATACATTGCACAGATATATGCGGAATAGTTATGTGTTGTGGTTATTTGGCCAAAGATGGACTCGCAGTGAATGAAGGTGTGGTTTATTTTGTTAAATATATGAGTGTCTTTTACGTAAACAATAATACCTCCACCTTTACGTTTTTTACGCAATTGATAGTGCAATGTATAGCCGTTTATTTCGAACATAGAAACAATTTCATTGGATATATTAACCTCGGTTAGTATTATAACGTCGATGTTTAGATTTGAGTAGGTAATTAAGTGAGTTAGGTAACAAAAATTTTTCTTTAAGGATCTAATGTTTATGTGGATAATATTGAAATCAATTTGATGCTGAAAAGTAGTAGGTATTCGCTTACAAAAATCATTTATATCGGTACAATCGAAGAGTTCTTGATGGTCTGAAGATATATCTTGGCTGCCTGATTCTAGGGATATCTATTACCGATTCTCGTTGACCTTGTGATTTTGAGCGGCGATATTTTCAATATCTTCGCCAGATCTTGCCACCAGGGGTTTTTCGTTGTCATCCTTACGAGCCAGCACCTTCCCATCCTGGAACCAAACGTATTTGAATGCTGGTCTTAGTTTCTGCTGCGCTTGCCATAGCAGTGCTTTGTTAGCTTTTGTAAGGGCTCGGCGAAGAGTCACTTTTGATTTAGCGACATCCGGGGAAGCTCCGTTGATAAGACTTTCTACAGTAATCGGTTCCTTCCTTGCAGCTCGTGCCCACATTTCCGCCTGTTGTACCTGATGGAGGCCTAACTGGATAACTCCCTCTTGACCATTGCGAGCCTCCATTCGTTTCATAAATGATACTTCCTTTTGATTCATGTTAAGGATAGTGGCCAGCTTACTTAAGATGTCTTCCAAACTATCTTCTCGCAGTTTAGGTACTCCAAAGACCTCCAAAACGTTGTCCAGCCGCTGCTGATCGATTCCACGAACATACTGCTTAAGGGAATTTATTTCCAACTGCATATGCGTCTGTTCATTTTTGAGATGGGTACTTTTTTTACCAAGATCCTTTAACTCTTTATCATGACTTTCGACTTTTTTTGTAATGTCGTCAATCTTACGACAACAAATGCTTACCGATGTCTCAATAGGTTGTAATTCTTTTTTAAGTACCTTCTTCATTTCTGCGGTAATTTCTTTAAGAAATTTGTTGGTATCTATGTTACAACTTCCCTTATTTCCTCCTGATATTACCTCCTCTTCCTCCTCCTCATCCTCATCCGGGATAATAAAGGACGACTTTCTGACAGGCGAGTCCCGTTTGCATTCCTCACATGTCCACTCCAGGTTGTCTGTGTTACGCAACGCGGCGATTTGCTTCGCCGTTAAACCTGTACAGGTTTGGGTGGCATGCACTAATTTACCGCAGCTTCTGCACTCCAATCCAGATGTCTTTTTAGTTATATTTTTATCACAATTGTCGCACTTTGAGAGGTTAGGCATTTTTAGTAATACGTTAATACGATAGAGGGTAGAACAAGAGTTGATAGTTCACGCACGCAATACGAATCGACTAGTCCGCACGGTAGCGCACGAGCGAATAAATGATGAAAAATAAATAATGCATATTTTAAAGTATTTCGTTGAAAATATACGTATTTTCTTATCAGATATATATAGTTTTAATCTTCTATAGTTTGATCTTCTACAGTTTTAATTTATTGCTGTGACCACTTAGGATATTTTTTTTTTCATAAAATGAAATAATTTTCGTTATTAGTTTCAAGGTATTTTCAAAATTATCAAACTCCTACATCCAAACTCACAAAACAAACAAGTTTACCTCTTTATTGTGTTGATGACTATTTTCCGATTTCTTTTAAACTAAATACTTAAGATTTTGTAGGAAAATAAGAAGCAGTCGAATAAAAGTACATTTGAAATTTCGTTGTTACTTTTACAAACATTTACAAAAGATAATTGGATCTTCATGCTATCCAAATTTAGCAGAAATATAAAGGCTCAACGGTTAAATTACCAGAACCTTGCATAATTCCGTAAACATTTGTGTTCATTTTATTCCGCACAAAAACTTACTTCAAAAGTTAATATGGTACTGTTAAAAAAGGGAATGGAAGCGCTGAATGTTATAAGAAAGAACATGCCTACTCAACCACTATAAAATGGATTTTTCCGAGTCATGCACTATTCAAAGTATGATTTTGCTTCAATATTGCCACATGGAGTGCTCGTAAAAGCGGTCATGGAATAGTAACGGCTTCGACCAAATTGGTTGCCTTTTTTGCATGTTTCATTGAGTGCCGAAACCAATTTTATTCAAACTTTTGTGGTAACGTGTACGCTGAAGTATTAGCTATTTGTTTCTGATTGCCTAGCGTTTGATCTTTACCTCACCTTTCGGTAAGTGATGAAGATGTTTTTGCGTTTTTTTATGCTCAATAGGCAAGCATTTGACCACTATCTCACCTGATGGAAAGTGACGATGCGGCCGAAGATGGGACATGCTAGAGTCTAGAGTGAATAGGTGCCTTCTAGGCAACTAGAAGGCACCTATTCACTCTAGACTTGAAGACACGATTGTACTGTTCAGTGAACAAAGATGCAGGCAATGAGTTCCACTTCTTCGCTGCACGGATGATAAACGTAGAAGCGCAATGCTTCGAGCGAACTGGAGGTAAAGAGGTTTGCAAAGATATGTGCTAATCTGTTAGAGTGTAGTTTATTATTCCACCATTATTTATGATCTGCTACAGTAATGGTGGAGGACAGCTCTGTCCAGGTCTTGTTTTAGTTCATCATCCGAGCTAAGTACGTGTCAAGATCCGATATATTTCGTTTGAAACGGATCCAAATGCTTCATGCATTTGGATCTTGCAGACATACAAGAATCATGCGTACACGCACAATCTATACAAGGAAGTTACGCTGCCAGGTATTTTAGATACCCAGTAAAACCTGTAGGAATAGTCGTCTCTTCTCACTTCCACCACCTGGATCTACCAATTACCGGCAGAATAGCTATGTCTACCACGCATGCAAAACGTTAAGTGAACTATGAAAAGAAAAAGTTTGACATCTACACTACTCAATCAATCAAAGCGTTTATTTCCTCCTCATAAAGCAATGCCACATTTAGTTCACTTACAAAAGATACTGGTGCCTGCGGTAAGTTTAAAAAGAACCTGTAATTAAACACAAAGTTCTTCCATATTATTTACTATATACTTTACTTTACTATATACTTTAACTAGATTCACATTAGTACTCCACACTAGCAGCAATTAGGCGTATAATTCAGCGGGCGAAGTGTAAAGGTTGGTGCGGAGTGCATATTCTTTATTTCGAGCTTGCTGCATCGTCGACCACAACGCTTACCATCAGGTAAGATGGTGGTCAAAAGTTTGCCTATCATGTATAAAAAAAAAAGATTGCAAGGATCGATATACCTCTTGCCTGTCCTATTGCTCATCTCATACCTACAGTCCATATAAAAAAATCTTCATTACACAATCTGTTTGTGTAATGAAGATTTTTTTTACATGTTTGTACATTTAAGATTCAAGTAGCCTTAGAGCCAAGGTTATTTGAATATTCTGTATTAACAAAGTATTGTGTGGACAACCTTACCGGTTTTTAGTTTTATCCATGGGACTTAGTGGTGACGAGTGATGATCAAACTGTTATTTAAAGTAAATCAACATATACAGCAAAATTCGCAGGGGACATAAAGGGAATCAATTGGCAAAGTTTGTACACGTGGTCCTTGCGGACCGATATGTTTTCATTTGCCTGTCTCACTGTGACTGGCTCTCCGGGACACGAATAAAGTTAGTAGTGCAGTAGCTGATGCTGTCTAGATAATGGATACTTATGGGAATATAAGCCTAAGATAATAAACGCTTTCACACTCATAGCCCCTCACTAAGTTAAATGACTTGTATCGTGGGTACCGGAAACATTCACATTACACACACACTAACAAATTTCCTTTGGTAAGAAAACATATGTACTTAGCAGGAATCGAACCCGATGATACCCCTGCTTAGAAGGCAGCGGCGCACCTAACTCAGCCAGCAGGCTTACACAGTACAAATTTCAAACTGTGTTATCAGATATTCAATTAAACCTCACTATGTACATATTATAATTGCAACATTTGACACAAATATTCGCACTTATAACAATCACTAGGTCACAAACTTTACTTACCTTAAGGCCAAGTTGTTAGATAAGCCAGCTTATATTTCAAATGTTCATAAATGAAAGACCAGCTAGGCGCTTGAGACGCTTGAGACTTTTACACTTTTAACCAGGTCGTCAAAAAACTAGTATCCTTTAAAAAATGACTAAAAATTATCCTTAAACCGCAAAAAAACACCTTTATTTTATGTGTCTTTATTAAACATACTTTAAATGTAAGTTCGATATACCTATTTTCTATGCTCGATAGGCTACTATCTCACCCGATTGAAAATGATGATGCGGCCGAAGATGTAGCCTGCACGCCCAGAAGATACCTATTCCCTCTTGACTTGAATACTCCCAGATTATAGCGTTTGGGGAAAAAAGACGCGGGCATTGAATTCTACTCCTTCGCAATACGGATGAAAAACGTAGAAGTGAAATGCTTCAAGAGAACTTTGACTTGAAAACGACTAAAATGTATCTCTTAAGAAAAAGAATAACTTTTATGTGATTTTACTCGTGACTTACTACCAGGCGAGCACCTTGCTCGTTTGAGTTCAGACTGTACAATCCTGTCGTCACATTTTTGTTGGACCTTAAGAGCCCGTATACATTTTTATGTCTTTCTCGCTCGCACGATTCACTGATTTTGAGATATAAAACTGACGGTGTGAGTTATTGTAAATGTTGTCCATATAATCCCTAAATAATAATATCACTGATCTTATAAACTGATATTCGTTTTCTTAGCTTTTGGATTGGCGGAGAAAATCGATGTCAAATTGATTTTATATTTTTTTCACTCTTTCTTCGTCTAATTAATAGGTATTTAAACGAAAATTAATTTAAAGTATCCGTTACATAATTATTTAGTAAAGTTATTGACAACATTTTCCATAACTCGCTCCATAATTTTTATTTCTCAAAATGAATGAATTGTGCGAGCGAGACAGACATAAAAACGTATACGGGTTCTTAAATCGAAAAGAGGGTGATATTAGAATTTGTGAAGTGGAATTCCTGTTTAAGGAGAAATTAAGTATCGATGAGATCTGATTTGACATATTTTATCCGTTTCTCCGATAAAACCTGATGCCTAATGAGTTTGCAATTAGAAGTTGGAGTTGCTACGGTTCGAGGGAAAATGGTTCCAATCACGATGGCTCATTTATCATTTTTGAACAACCATTAGTCTACGAGACAAAAATTAAGTTCCATTGCTACTAAAAACATGTAAGGCTGCTCTGGTTTTACTAATAATATATTATTTTTTTGACATCATTTTGTTAAATATAAATTTAATTATACAATTTTACAAATCGCTTATTGCATTGAAATAAAACAACGAATGGAGCTTAATTAATCTTATGATATTAAATCATGACAACTTTATGTTATACGATGAGGACTAGCTAACCATGTATGTTTTCCATAATGATAATATCTTTTTGTATATTACATTTAACAAATCCGATGTTATAGATAATATCGAAAACACATAATATACGCTAACTATTATAATATTATTAATAGTTTAGGGTATCAATAAAATTGCAGCAAATGCATAATTGTTATGTTTTGTAAACTAACAAAGAAATAATTGACGTAACATTATTTTGTGCCATAAATTTTATGCTAACATAGTTTCTTTGGCGCTTGTAACGGTCCCGAAATATCGAGCTATTAATCAAAATCAAAGGGTACACGGTTAATATCTCGTATCGAATTTCTACCATTATTTTGTGTGTCACATTTTTTTTTGAAATTGGAATCCTACTTCCAATTTTCATAAAATAGTTAAATGGCATAAAAATTAAAGTGATATTATTAAAAAAGTGATATACGGTCTTTCGCGATAATATATATTCACGCTAATGCCTTAAAGTGTTAATAAATCGTTTTCTCCTTGCGTACCTTACCTACATAAATCCGTTAGGTCGTGACGAAAATAGCGGAATAATATGCGGTACCACTTGGGCTTAACGGCTTATAAGGCTTCCACCTAAGCACTTTAAAGCAAACATCTCGCCAGGTAGGAATCCGTAATAAAAATTCAATTTTAACCCCGATCTCACAGTTACGAAATATGTACTCAAGCACCATCCGCCCAGTACTTTAGGCATTCATAAAGGTAACCAAAATATATGCGTGCGTAAGTAACAAAATGTAAAATTTACGCGTTACCTCGTCGGTTTAGTGGAAAATATAACTGTATTCATATTCCGTCGTGAATGGAACATTGGTCCGGCTTAACAACCAGTCTAGCGTGAAAGCCTCCGAGGGCGGTCGTCTACGCCGTAGCGCCATAACGCCGTAGCGCCGTAGCTTCGTAGATCGCGCTACGTCTCGTTATAGTAGAGAATTCAATTTAAAAACCTCTTTGTCAGCGACATCGATTGGATAATGATCGGTTGAACTACTTTGTGCTATTTAGGTCTTGTGCTTTGTGGTTTTAGTTTCTTTTTAACTTTGAAAGTAAGTATATAAACATTTTTATAACAGTTTGAGGTAAGTATTCTTTTGACCACTGATATTAATAACGAAATTTATATATTATATTAACTCTGCAATAGCACTATTGAAATAAATAATATTCTAATTAAAAGTTATAAATTAAAGCTTAAAATCAATTGTTGGGGGTTTGTCTCCGGACTTTAGTCACTCGAATACCGCGAGTACGGGGTTTGATTCCGATGGATTCTCCAAGGTGTGATTTTTTTTATAAACGCTATCATACTCACAGTCACACTTATTTAAAATTGTTATTGTGTAAGTATGTTGTTTATGTATTTAATTTTTTTTTTCCTGAGCGGGGTGATATTGAAAGCATTTATATTTATAATTGCCAGTAAATTACTTGCTTTCTGTTTGACTAAAATTTAAACAGCTTAGGATAATTATATCATAGAAATAACTCATCTTTTCGGATAAAAGGTCGGATATAATTACATACAAAAGTTGTTACTCAAATAAACCTTGTTATACTACCATTCAACGGTAGGAGAAACGTCAAGCAACTTATTTTGTTCCCAAATGTTACCATTGATTACGTTCTACTGTCGTTAAGATAGGAAAGTAAGATGAAAGGAAACATTTACGACTTGGAAAAGTATCATTAATTAACGTTGCCGGGTTGTTACGTGTATGTCTATGAATTTCATGATAGACTTGGCTTTTATTTACCGCAAATGACGGTTATTCTTGGTACGCATAATAAAAATATAAATATAAAATGATAATATCTCTCTTTGAACTACTATCTTAAAAGTTAAAAAAACAATTACTTCAATTTTATTAAACCCCTTTGCTTTTTTCATCCTTAGTGCCTACAGATAGGTACAAAGCAGAAACAGTACGATAACGTAGTAGGTACAATAGTGCTTTATGAACTGCGGGCAATGGCATCGATTTCCTGTGGCAGCTCAAATTTCGCCAGAAGAAATTGTGTTTCTAGTAGAATATGTTTACAGGACTACCCTTTCAAGATCCATAGGCTTTTGGAACAATACGTGAGCATTGTATCATGGTGGTTGAAGTGGCTTTTTTACCGACTTCCCAAAAAAGGAGGAGGTACTCAAGTCGACTGTATTTTTTTTTTTATGTGTAACTTCTCTCCACGTGAGCCGATTTCAATTTTTTTTTAGTTTGAAAGATGTTACTTTCTAATTGATCCCATTTAAATTTGATTAAGATCTGATCAGTAGTTTTTGAAATATCATCTATAATGCCTACTTTTGTGACGAATAATGCGTACTTTGACGATGTTCTCGTTTACCCGACTTCAAAAGTTACCTCATAACTTCTTTCGTTGTGAACCGATTTTGATGGTTCTTTTTTTATTTGAAAGCTGGTGCTTTTCATGTGGTCCCATTGAAATTTGATCAAGGTCTAATTTCTAGTTTTTGAGTTATAGTCAATAATGCGTGTTTATACATTTAATCTGATCAAGGTTCCGAAGATAAAGCGGTGAAGTCGGTTTTTTTAAGCATTGCTTGCGTTTAATTATTTTATAAGATCTTTTCAGCGAGTTAGTGATCGACCACTAGATCTTTTGACTTTTACGTGGCCTTGGACAACAAGCCCTTCTATTGAAATCTCTTTCCTAGAGACATGGCCAAAGAACTTCAAAATGGGGGTAATGCTACATTTTTCGCCACATTCTTGTATTATAATATACAATGTAAATAACTAATTATATTGATGAAAAAAATATTTACCCGTTTTTCTTAAATTTCTGATAATGTCAGAGACGCGACACGCCGGCGTTTTTTTTTCTGGGCGCTGAGGGCCTCAGCGCCCAGAAAAAAAAACCTATATATGAGATACACAATGTAACAAAAGGTTTCTGTGTAGTCGTTGAAAAAATAACTTAACCTTGTGTCACCCGACTCGGTTCTGTCACAGAAAGATATCTAAAAAACGTTTTATTTCAGAACCAGTTTTAATTGAAATTTATTTATTAAAAAGTAAAATCAAGTATTAAATAGTTTAAACGCAAGCAAAGCTTAAAAAACTGACTTCACCGCTTTATCTTCGGAACACTTGATCAGATTAAATTAATTAAATACGCATTATTGAGTATAACTCTAAAACTACTGGTTGGATCTTAATCAAATTTGAAATGGGACTTTACATGGTCTCCTGTTTTCCAATAAAATAAACAGCATCAAAATCAGTTAGTTCTCATAGAAAGAAGTTATGAGGTAACACACACAAAAATAAAAATAACACTATATTCGAATTGAGAATCTCCTCCGTTGTTTTAATTCGTTTAAAATGCTATCGAATATAAACTAGGTTCAACTAGTGAAAACGTGTTCTAACTAAAAACGATTATAGTTATAGCAAAGTTCAGTTTTTCGCCCTATACTTTGCGTGGCGGTTGATGGGTTTTCATTTACCCAGCTTATGTCAAGGAAGTTCAATTTTGCCACCTTATATTTGGCGTGGCAGTGAATTCCGTAAAATATAGTAGCATTAGGAACAAGGTCAATTTGTTAAAGGTTGAACTACACAGATAGTTACGGCAGTAATAATAAAATGCCCATTATACCACCAACTTTGATACCGCCATAAAAACACATTCACACTCACAGCTCCATACTAAGATTTATGATTTGGGTCGTGAGTACCAGAAACAAACACACTGGAACCAGAAACACAAATGTCTGTTGAGGAGAAAACTTGTGTTTCCTTTTTCTTCTGTACTACCAGGGTCCAGCAACGTGTACGGTGGGACTGTAGCGTAAGCTATCACAGCAACGGGGCACAGTTCTAATATGTTCTTTATTACATAGACCGTAACGCTTTTAACTTATAAACTGAATTGTTAAAAACCTCATCACAATTTCACGCTCAAAATACTACATTAATAGAGGTGGTTTTTCACTGTTTAAAACAACCCATGTTACATTTACTGTAACAGTTATCGCTAAAGACATTGGTTTGTAATTAAATACATTCATTCTTTATACAATAAGAAAAATATAACATAAACATGACTTAAATTTATACAAGGCTTATGAAAACATGTATCCTTAGAAATGGAATACGAGATGGATACAAATTAATATTAGAATAATAGAGATAACACAAAGAAAACATCTGGCCGTATTTCGCAAAATCCCGTTCCATTATCTAGGGAAGAATAACAAATCTTATAAATAAATGAAAAGTTTAGTAATCGGAACAATATTATCCTATTCGTAAAGTATATGCAAAAGTTTGGATGTTTGTTTGTTACGTCCATCGAATCGTTATTAAGTGAGGAAAAACCGTATATGTGTATTGTTACTTCCTCGTCGTATACAGAGAGATGTATGCTTGAAAAAAAATTATACTATTTCATCCATGTTAACGTGAATACAATGTGAAAATCTACATTAGATTTTTTCATTGTATATAGGTTTTTTTTTCTGGGCGCTGAGGGCCTCAGGATGAAATAGTATAATTTTTTTTCAAGCATACATCTCTCTGTATACGACGAGGAAGTAACAATACACATATACGGTTTTTCCTCACTTAATAACGATTCGATGGACGTAACAAACAAACATCCAAACTTTTGCATATACTTTACGAATAGGATAATATTGTTCCGATTACTAAACTTTTCATTTATTTATAAGATTTGTTATTCTTCCCTAGATAATGGAACGGGATTTTGCGAAATACGGCCAGATGTTTTCTTTGTGTTATCTCTATTATTCTAATATTAATTTGTATCCATCTCGTATTCCATTTCTAAGGATACATGTTTTCATAAGCCTTGTATAAATTTAAGTCATGTTTATGTTATATTTTTCTTATTGTATAAAGAATGAATGTATTTAATTACAAACCAATGTCTTTAGCGATAACTGTTACAGTAAATGTAACATGGGTTGTTTTAAACAGTGAAAAACCACCTCTATTAATGTAGTATTTTGAGCGTGAAATTGTGATGAGGTTTTTAACAATTCAGTTTATAAGTTAAAAGCGTTACGGTCTATGTAATAAAGAACATATTAGAACTGTGCCCCGTTGCTGTGATAGCTTACGCTACAGTCCCACCGTACACGTTGCTGGACCCTGGTAGTACAGAAGAAAAAGGAAACACAAGTTTTCTCCTCAACAGACATTTGTGTTTCTGGTTCCAGTGTGTTTGTTTCTGGTACTCACGACCCAAATCATAAATCTTAGTATGGAGCTGTGAGTGTGAATGTGTTTTTATGGCGGTATCAAAGTTGGTGGTATAATGGGCATTTTATTATTACTGCCGTAACTATCTGTGTAGTTCAACCTTTAACAAATTGACCTTGTTCCTAATGCTACTATATTTTACGGAATTCACTGCCACGCCAAATATAAGGTGGCAAAATTGAACTTCCTTGACATAAGCTGGGTAAATGAAAACCCATCAACCGCCACGCAAAGTATAGGGCGAAAAACTGAACTTTGCTATAACTATAATCGTTTTTAGTTAGAACACGTTTTCACTAGTTGAACCTAGTTTATATTCGATAGCATTTTAAACGAATTAAAACAACGGAGGAGATTCTCAATTCGAATATAGTGTTATTTTTATTTTTGTGTGTGTTACCTCATAACTTCTTTCTATGAGAACTAACTGATTTTGATGCTGTTTATTTTATTGGAAAACAGGAGACCATGTAAAGTCCCATTTCAAATTTGATTAAGATCCAACCAGTAGTTTTAGAGTTATACTCAATAATGCGTATTTAATTAATTTAATCTGATCAAGTGTTCCGAAGATAAAGCGGTGAAGTCAGTTTTTTAAGCTTTGCTTGCGTTTAAACTATTTAATACTTGATTTTACTTTTTAATAAATAAATTTCAATTAAAACTGGTTCTGAAATAAAACGTTTTTTAGATATCTTTCTGTGACAGAACCGAGTCGGGTGACACAAGGTTAAGTTATTTTTTCAACGACTACACAGAAACCTTTTGTTACATTGTGTATCTCAAGAGTACAAAATAACTATGGTGAGTCGCAGTATATTAATATTGTCTAGACCGGCATTCACTTACGATATATTAGTAATGTTGCGGCGCGCGCGTTAACGCTTTACGCTTCAAATGCTACTGAACTTTCAGTTGATTTTTGTAGCTAAAAACGCGCACGACCTGTAAACGTAGCTCCCAGAAGTAGGATACGGATATGTCCAAAACCTGGTCAGAGCATTTTTCTTCGACAATTATACATGAGTGAGTGCCGATTTAGATAATAATAATGAATAACTCTCACGATAGTTTTTATACTTAAGTCGCAGTACAGTTGTCGCACAATCGTAAATCGCACATCTCTATGTCGAGCTCACATTATACTCCACGCAAAGTTGGTGGAAAACTGAACCTTGCTGACAAATAAACACGCTTGTCACCAATCCACGTAAATTATCTGTGAATTGTCGTGTCATTAAATGGTATACTTGACAGGACAGCGTAATATAAAACTGTACGTCAGTTTGCATGCTACTCGTGTAGGCGGTACTTTATATTTCAAGCTCTCATCGGACAAACATATTAATTAGTCTAGTTTTAAACCCAATCCCATGATTGTGTTAACAAGACCTGTTACACTGGTAACAGATTTTCCTTATTTACGTAGGTACGTCATATATACCTATATCAACTATATAGACTATAGGTAGCTATAGCTCATGGGAGAGTCAGTACGTCACACTTTGTAAAGGTGTTTCACCGGCAACCTCGTGTCAAACTAACACACACACACACCCATCTAATCATCTGGATAAAAATATGTACTATGAAGTAAATTACGCTATACAAATTTTCGTATACAATGTACATGATTTCGTTTACAATCAGCACCAAATAGGTGTTATCGTCTAGTGCAGTTAATAAGATCCAATAGAGGACTGCGTCTATTATTGTATCTTATATGCTTAAATTTTATATATCACATTTAAGCATATATATATATATATATATATGCTTAAATGTGTACATAATAAAAAAGAGAAAAGCATTTAAATGTCATATCATATCTTATCAATCATAATTAATATAAGTAATAAATTCACAATACTATATAAGTTTATTCACATGGGCCCCAAAGAGGCATTCATGAAATAATTACAGCCACAGCAACGAGACAACCTTTTTTGAGGTAGAATAGTTTTTTTTTTATTGTATACTAAATAAAATTCAATTACAGAGGTAATCTTGAAAAATACACTGGGTGGTCTTATCGCTAAGAGCGATCTCTTCCATCCTTTGGATTGAAACAGGGATAATTTTAAATAATGAGGTCAAAAGTGCATAATCAACAACTAGATAAATTTGAAATGAGCTATTCACAACAAAAAATAAGCAGAAAAATTAAAAACTTTGTTGTCTTTCTATGATAACTACCACAAATCATGAGTAAACAGGCATTTTAAAGTTTTGTGTCAATTTTCATTCTTTGATAGGCTATTGTTGGTGATGTTCTTTGGGATGTTGTCGATCATTATATGCAGGCTAGACTTGGAATATGACTGTTCCTCAGGGATAGCTAAAACACCATTTAATACTTGGCTTTTTTAACTTCATTTTCGATTGTATTTTAGTACATTTTTGGTCATATAGTCAGAAGAGTTTAAAAAAAACCCACTCAATATTGCTTTCAGAACGTTCACACGATATCACGTTACCTTTATAGGCTTGAGCCGTTTGTTACATTAAAACTGCGACCTCTCGAACTGGAGGCGCCTCGCTGTCAAATATTTTGATCAATCATATTTAAATTTAAATTAAATAATGCTAATTACTTTTTGAATAGCTATTTGGTGCTGGCTGTACCTTGTATACTAATATCAAAACGATCAAACATATACAATGACATAGCTGAAAATACAACCCTAAACGAAACATTAGAAATGTAAAGCACGTGGACAATTCAAATCGGTATCATTAGTGTCCGACCGTTAAACCAAAGTTTATTTACACAAAACGTAGGATTCACAAAACTGATCCATTTATAAAATATGGCAGAGTCACGACGAAATTAGGCGCACCCTGTAACGTTATTAATGACTTTCCGATACTGCCTTCGCTCAGCCCCGAATTTAATAACCTACCCTCAATTTTAGAAATCGACATCTTTTTTATTATAGACATTTTTCTCATATTTTCGTACTCCTCGGCTCCTCTTTGATCGGGCTTAATTTGTGAATTAGATTTGGGCGGGTAATTATGTTAACTTCGAGGCGAGATTACGAGATACTTCTGAGCTTATCTTGCCTATCATTCTACCTTCTTATTATTAAAAATAACAGCCGCAGTTTAAGAAAACATTTTCCGTCATAACCCAAAAAGATAGCAATACAACGGCATCGCAATACAGCTATCTTATTTCCTTATAAATGTTGACATTTATAAGACTTTCAATAATATTATTGTAAATCCGAAAACTATTTACTGACATGATATAACTGAATAAGCAAACGTTTGACTACAATCACACCTGATGGAAATTCACGATGTAGTCTAAGGTGACACGCTTGCTAAGTAAATACCTATTCACGTTTCTTTTGAACACGCCCAACTTGTACCTTTCTATTTTCTTTATAGGTATGTAATTTTTTTTTAATACTTTATAGACAAGCATTTGACCACTATCTTACCTAATGGAAAGTGTTGATGTGGCTGAAGATGTAGCATGCTTGCCTAGAAGATACCTATTCACTCTTGACTTGAAGACTCCCAGATTATACCGATTGGGGAACAAAGACGCCTACCGTACTACCAGGTATACGACAGAATATTAGCACTAGTTTAAAGTGAGGTCTTATAGATTAATTTACTTTGTAAACTTCGAGAAAGTCTAAAGCCTAGAATAGTATAAAGACTACTATTTATCCTGACTAGCACAGCCGTTAGAGACAGCTGGTTTTGTATTCGAAAATTTGTATACCTTTGTATATCTGCTCATATGCAAATTTATAATTACAATAATTATAGATCAAAATATAGCTATGTTTATACTATAGATAACTGTACTTAGTCTAGAAATCGGATTAGGACCGTCGCAACTTTAATGCGAGAAAACGTTAACGAGAAAGGTTTGTTAACCTAGTAAGTAATCGTTTTTATCCCTAAAAACATAGATAGAAACCTATGTTTTTCTTCTTTATCTTTCGAATGTTATCGATGTTTATTTATTCGGGACCATTCAATAACTTCTCTCCTTTCGTTCCTTTCTGAGTTTTGACATACGTTTGAAGGCAAGCTCTTCAATATAAGTATCATCGGTTTTGTTTGCATGAACCATTGTTGGATAATACCATCCATTTTTGCGTTTATATTCAAACCTTGGATGTTTGACGTAGGACAAATCAGTAAGACTACGGTAGGTTTCGTGATTGTTGTTGTTTGTTTAAAAAAAAATAAAACAGAAAATGTTCATACGTTTTTATTTGCCAAATTTTTTTATACCTATCTATACTAAAGATGGTCAAGCGCAAAGTGTGTATTCTTCTTCCAATAAATATTATAATTGCGAAAGTTTGTGTGTGTGTGAATGTCAGTTGCCACCGATAAACCGATTTTGATGAAATTTAGAATGTAGATAGTTTAGGTTTTGGAATAACACAGAGGCTACTTTTTAACTTAATTAACGCGGGCGAAGTCGCGGGGCAAGGCTGTTTGATAAAATGAGACCCCACAAAAAGCTGAATTACCTACACTGTATTAAAATATTATAATATTTGTAGAGTGAAGCCGTAATGGTGCCACTTTGGTAAAAATACTCGTTGTTGATATCATATTGCGAAATCTATATTTAATAATTATTTCGAATGGACATATAAGCCGTATAAGCCAAAAATATATGACTTTTATCTATATGGCGGGATACAACTGGTATTTTTGTGATTAAAGTTATTACCACAAGATTTGTATATCCTTATAATTATGAGTTAAAATGTACGCCCTAATAAACAAATTAATCGTTAGTTCACCTAACACTACATCGTTATTTTCATACGCGTCGCTGATTTTTTATTTTAATCATTAAAATTAATTCGAGTAAGAATTAATTAACGACGAACGTAAATTTAATTAAGAGTAGAAACGGCGATTAGACGGGATCAAGGTACTAAGACTGGTGCTGTCAAAAGAGCTCATTTGAGCTAGGTTTGGCGCTATCGTGACCACACAAAGAAGCTCAAATGACGTCTTACTGGCAGTATGGGCTGTTGATACGAAAATGCCAGTTAATAAAATATTTTGACAATCATAGTGCGGTCCGCCTGGTCAATCGTTACTGAATGACTAGGTTAAGCAATGTTAAGTTATAAATGCGCTTTGGTGACCGTTTAGTGGGATGATAGTGTAGTGTTAGTGACTCCTCCGAGTTGGCCTCTTGGTGCAGTCGAAGTCTCAAATATCCTACCAAGAGACAATCCAAGGCACAGAGCAGGGAACTCGCTCATGGAAGCAGCTTTTTAGAAGGTAGGTATAAATAAATGAAAACGGACGGGACAACGTCCAACGTTAAGACTTCGGAACTTAATCGCACAAACCAGTGACAACGTGAACATCTTACTTAGTATAAATGAAAATCTAGTAAGACCATCTAGAACTAATTTTTTTATCCTAATCATAATAATCCCTACTCTGACGTCAATGACGTTCATGGAAATAGAATAAACCAACTAAAGCCAAGATAGTTCTCGTCTAATTTACACAGTATGATATTCTACGGCAGGCCATCCGATGGTCGAGATTACATGCGTCATTAAGTAGTAGGTAATATAAATCACAATGTAGGTAGGCATCATACTGTGAGCAGTTTTAATGGACTAGGCCAGCTCGGTAAGTAAAACGATGTTACAATTCAAGGTACACATAGAATACCTAATTCCAGCGCAATATTAGCTGAAACCCGGTTTTGTAAGTGACACCTGAGCTCTAGACATTATAATAAATGAATACGACGTAGCTGTTAGTTTGATAAATAATGTTGTAAGCAGAAAATGGTATATTTTGAGAGGGTTCTTTTATGTTCGGTTATTTTGAAACTGACACAACTAATGCTAGATCAACCCTTGTCATAACTTTAAATACAAAATGACAGACATTTTTACATACAATGACTAATTGATCGAGCTAAGCGAGATCTCTTAATTGACTTGGGCTATTCAGCACTTAGCCCGTCCGTCCATCCATCCGTCTGTCTGAGGCATCTAAACCATATAAGCGAATGACTTCTAATCCTCGTAGAATATGTAAAACTACGGCCCAAAGCCAGAAATGATATTCAAAATTATAAAAATGAAAATATACATGTAAATAGGGAGCAAGATATTTTTTATTTTTTATCTACCCTTGTTGGGTATAATTGAAAAAAGCCTACAAGTATATAGTACGAAACCGGTTAAAAAACATTTTTTTTGGAAAATAACGATTTGGTAGGCCACCAACGTCACTGTTTTTAGACCTATTTTGTCCCAGAGTCTATCTCAAAAAACGGCTTTACTGTGAACGCTGAAACTTACGTTTAATATCCATTATATCGTTTACGTATATCCTGTACTTGAACAACATATACAGAAATCAAACAATTATTATATAGAAATAAAGTTATAAGCAAGTAACCTTAAAGGTTTTTCTCTATGAGGTAAAATGTAGGCGCGAGGTCTCAGTTCGGCGTGAACGACTAGTATATATACCTACCAAGAATTCAATTAAAAAGGATGTGTCCTGCGTATATAGCCTTTCATATCGAATAATAATAATAATCTAATAATCAAGTTTATAAACTGACGCGATGTGCCATCGATCTACTAATAGCAATCAAATAAACGTTTACATAGTATAGTTTTTCAGTTTTATTATTCAATATTAAAAATCGTTCATTTACATGGGCCTTAGAGAGTTATGAAAGTTAGTGACTCTACTGCCAGATTCGCAAAGTTACAGCCATCTCGAGAAGAATCTGGCAATAAACTCGGCACAGTCTACAAACGTGGCTTATTATGTTTATATGAGAAAACCGGGTCATTTCACGCTTTTTTTTTAATTATTTTGACTAACCTCGACGTTTCTGCAGAATTGCACCAGCCGTGGTCACGAGTGTCATCGTCACATCATAGACGATATATAGTCTCTCGTGACCACGGCCGGTGCAATCCTGCCGAAACGTCGAGGTTAGTCAAAATAATGCAATTTTTTAATACAAGCGCGAAAAGACCCGGTATTCTCAAATTAAACATGGTTTATAATGTTGACTTAAATTACCAGCAACATCTATTAACTAACGTTTTCAATGCATCTTCAATTTTAATTAATGCTCTAACTGCTTTTAGTCCTTAGACGGATAGAGACGTAAATCTTTTAAACTTGACGGCTGCATAACATTTCTATCTTCTTTGATATAAAGCCAAGTCATCTGAAAAATAATTTTCCGCGCCAGTAGTTTCAGGCCTAAGATTATGCCTCTTAGATGAACATCGTACCGTAATTCTTTGGTCTCAGAAGTGGAGTAAATAAATTGTTCTGTTTTATGTAGGGAACAGATTTAGGTAAACCGAGTAATAACAGTGTAGTGCCTGTACAATCAAATATAAGATACCAAAAAATATAGAAAGGTATTTTTGGTATTGTACAAGTATTCGGTATACATTACAGAAATAGTGGAGTTAGTTAGCTTAGTTGTTTTCTGTAACTGTTGGATGGATGTTATTTGAAGGGCTTTTTGTCGAGTCCGTACAGATATTGAACTAATTCTTATTAAAATAACATCAATTGAACGTGCGTTTTATATTCACGACTGTTCGACGCTGCGTCCGAATAGAGCAAAAAATGGTCATAAATCCTACTTATCATAATCTTTTCGCCATCTCTAAAAAGCTTAATCTACATCATTCCCCATTCCATCATAGAACCAGACAGACTGCATTGCGACACCGATATATGGCGGATATTCTTTAAATGCGCACGGAGCGTTTTGCTTCCACGTTCATTATGCGCACTATAAAGGAACTCCTTGCCGGAGTCTGTTCTCCCAGATAAGTACAACCTTGGAGTTTCAAGACGAGAGTGAATTTTCTAGGCGAGCGTGCTCATCATCGACCGCATCGTCACTTAACATCTAATGTGATATTGGTCAAATGTTTGCCTATGGCAGATAAAAAAAATAATAATTGCATAACCAAACTGCCACTTGGCTTAGTTGGGTGCGCGTTCGCCTTCCATGCAGGGGTTCGATTCCCGGCGGGACACAAGTTTTCTCCCTAAGGAAAATTTGTGTTTCTGGTTGTTTTTGTGTGTGTGATGTGTATGTTTCCGGCACACACGACACAAGTCATTGAACTTAGTGTGGGGCTATGAGTGTGAAAGTGTTTTAAAAAAAACATTGATGTTTAGAGAAATATAGGTGTTTCCATTACCGCTACTATGTATTAAATGAGGATTTTGATTAATTTTCGTCACTTACCGTCTTCCGTTAAACAACACTTGTCTTTCACGACCCCGTTGGCGTAGTGGGCGATTCAGCGGTGGGTCCCGGGTTCGATTCCCGGTACTAGTTCTTTTTTTCCTTCACCAGGGACATTCTTTGTACTTCTAGATCTGGGTGTGAATGCGTTTGTTTAATATTTTGTTTACTTGTGGTTCAGTAAATATCCATCCCTTAAATCCTGGAATAAAACATGCTACCTACTTTATATCACAAATAACGCGATCAACGCACAAAATAAATTATTGGGAGGGCGAACAATTGGAGGAAACTTCGTATTTGTCTTTGCGCGGAGGCACTATAGGAAAAACTAGAGATATAAACTTACTGATGGAAATGATTTAGAGACATCATAAAGAAAGGAAGACGTTTTCCTTAAAAGCGAAACTCTACTTTAAAGCTCGTTTACCCTAGATGGAGAGATTGATTAAAGCCATTAGATAGTGCACGACCTCGCTGGAGGATGTACTGTCTTCAATTAATGACAGGGTTTCTTCAAGACCAACGTTTGAGGTTTCTAAATGAGTAGGTACTTGAGGTATCTGGGTGTTTGCCTGTTTATAGCAAAGATTTTGAATCGGAACTTAGTTCTTAGATGCCGACAGAAAATCTTTTGAATTTCTTCAAATGAGTTTGGTTCAGAAGGTTTTTTTGTGATGATATTTGTGGTTTTGAAATATTTTTCATATTACCTGATTATCCTGTATTAAGAAAATAGCACCCAGACCAGAAATATCTCTAGCCAAGCACTAAATCATTTATCCTTGAATGCCAGTTCCATCTTAATCAAGATAAAATTGTACATAAACGCACTAGCTATCAGAAAAAACAAGTGACTCTGTGAGTTAAGACTTCGCCCATATTTTGAAATTCTCTCAGTTTTCTTCTAAGAGTCGCGTCTCTCAACTGATTTCCGTGAATTTTTGTGAGCAGGTTCGATAAATATATAGTTTTTTTCTGTCAATTAAATTTTTGGACTTTTTTCAAAACGGCGGGGGCAAATTATTCAAAGGCAGACTCACGAGGTTTTCATCTCATTGAGCCACAAGTAATAAAATGTGGTTTAAGCTCAATTATTTTATTCTGATACTTACATATTCAGTTAAATGACAGGACCTGGATGACCGAGCTTAGCTCGTTAAAACGACGTTTTCTAAAAATGAAACCTAGCTAGATTGATTTATCGCCCCCTAAACCCTCTGCATACTCAATTTCATGAAAATCGCTGGAGCCGTTTCCGAGATTCAGATTATTATATATATACAAGGTTACACTTTACAAACTAATAAAATAAATATTTTTAAATTTTTTTTAATATTTTTTTATGTTGCATTGTCGATACCCTACCCCCCTGTGGAGTAGGAGCGCTAATTCAAAATAACCTTGTATATATACAAGAGTTGCTCGTTTAAAGGTATTGGATGAACTATCAAGAAAATAACAAACATATAATTTGATTCCCTAAGGTACCTGTGAGTTTTGACCGATAGCATTAAATTTCCTTAAAAAAACTTTCATTCAGAATTGATTGGAAATATTCTATGCAGCAAAATCGTCGCGATTTTTAGTTATCTGTAATTTTACTACTATATATTCTTATCAATCATCTTTTGAAAGTATTTTTTTAGCATAAAATTCACAATGTAACTGTGTTTTGAGAAACTTCGTTTTTCATTAAGCTTTTCAACTGGTACCGTCAAAAATGTGTTACCTTTTATAACATTCTTTTAAAAATCTCTCTTAATGCAAGAAGCTTTTACAAAGGGTTTGTTTAATACTTTTATGAAAGTAAGTAAATTCGTATAATCAATTTTCTCCTCTCCCTTTCCATCAACCCTATCTTCCATTCTCTTTTCACCGTACAACTTTTTTTAAATTCAGGATACGGAATCTTTTGACCACTATCTCATCTAATGGTAACCGGCGGTCGTCAATAGAACACGTTTGCCTAGAAAATGCTTCACTAGCAACTTAAAGACTCCCATATTGTATTATTCAGGAAACACAGACTCTAGTAAAGAGTTCCATTCCTTTATTTTTATTTTTTATTATTTTATATTTTTTCCCTTATACTAATATCTACGGGCCAATTGCCTATAATATTTCCTAAAACTAAACTAAAACTATAAACACATAAACTATTTACTTTGTGGTTAGCATATTTAATGTGGAAGCAACACGCTTGGTTGTGGAATATCTAGTATATATTATAGCGGTTTCGCTTAGGAGTCTGTCTCGTTCATCAAGAAAGGGAATCTTAATTGTAAGATCTTGACCTTTGATGATATTTGCGATGTTATAAGGGCAGCACGTACTAAACTGCATGTTTAGGACTTTTTTTGCTTCCATATTTGCTATAATGTATAGGAATTAAGATCTTCAAAATAAAAATGAAACGCCGTGCCATCATTACTATCAAAAATTTTGAAACGGCACGACCGATTTGGCTGTTACACGTTTTTTATTAGCTTCGCTTATATGTATGTTTGTAAACGACTCCTTTGGACTTGATTTTGACCCACTTCAAACCGTCAGATTTCATTTAAACTTCGAAGACTTATCGAGGACCGATGACAATACAAAAATATGTTTTTATTTTAAATTTATATAGAGTGTATTTTAGTTTTTTTTAACTATTGTGTTTGTAATTATCAGTGCAACTTTTGTATGTATTATTTTGGAAATCCACTAGATATTGCAGTCGCGTGAAACCGGGGCGGATCGCTAGTATATACAAATACAATAATAAAACAGTTCAATAATTTTAATTTTAACGATAAATTACGGCGTAGTCTTTTGCTTATTCTACCGATTAACAATAATTATAAAAAAAGTAATTGTTTTATTTGTTAAACAAATATTTACTTAGTTTGCACAATTATTCTATAATTTTCATCATTTGTACAAATAAAAACAGTACCCACCGGTGTTTAATAAAAACATTTACTATCTGTGTTCACTTGGCTCACATATTTTTTTTCCAATTTAAATTACTATTGTTTTGTAAATGCGTTATGCGCAAATAAAAGTAATATTGTACAAATAATGTCGTCGTTGTAGGGTTTTTTTTCTACGTTTTGATAGTATGAGTAAGGTTTGCCATCGATTTTCCTTTGGTCCTAACATTTTGGATCAGAACTATGGTTTGGTCATCATCGTAAATACTACTTTGTTCTTTACAAATGTCGTCCCAAACCAGCTCTTAATTTAACGGTTGTAATAGGTATTTTCATTGTTATCAACATGAGCTCTACAAAAATAACTAGGAAACCTATTATGGACGTGTCCTAATAATATGCTTTTATTATTTCTGTCAGTTCTGCTAGTATTATTTCCAGCGATGAGCGTTTATCAACAATTCAAATAAAATATGTACCTTAATAATTAAACGCAAGCAAAGCTTAAAAAACCGACTTCACCGCTTTATCTTTGGAACCTTGATCAGAGCTAATGTATTAACCACGCAATATTGACTATAACTTAAAAACTAGAGATCAGATCTTGATCAAATTTCAATCGGACCACATGGAAAGCACTAAGCTTTCAAATAAAAACAATCATCAAAATCGGCTCACAACGAAAGAAGTGATGAGGTAACTTTTGAAGTCGGTTAAACGAAAACATCGTCAAAGTAGTCCACAAAATAGGCGTTATTGATAATGTTTCAAGAACTACAGTAGTGTATAATTAGGGGTTCTGGATCAACACTATTCAAATAGAGTACTCAGGCGTACTCTATTTGAATAGAGTTTCTCCAGCCCCCTAATTATACATGCCTAATTTAAAAGAACTGATTCATTGATTTTTCTAATTACTGCTTCATATCAAGAACGAATTGTATAAACTGATCATCATGTTATCTGTCTGATTTAGATCAGTTTCCAGGTGCTGTTATGGACAACTTTAGCACGATTAAGCCCATGATCTACTTGTGATTTTACTCAGTATCAATTATACATTTTTATGTTCAGGCGATAGGGACTTTTTGAAGCTGGGGCTGAGGTCTTAGTACTCAGGCGCATACTAATTGAATAGAGTTGCTCCAGTCCTAATTTGACATCACTTAACAGAACTGATTTATTGATCTTTCTAATTACTGCTTCATATCAAGAACTAATTGTGTAAACCGATCATGTTATCTGTCTGATTTAGATCAGTTTCCAGGTGCTGTTATGATAATACAACTTAAGCACGATTAAGCCCATGATCTACTCGTGATTTTACTCAATATCAATTATACATTTTTATGTACAGGCGACAGGGACTTTTCGAAGCTGGGACTGAGGTCCTAGTACTCAGGCGTATTCTAATTAAATAGAGTTGCTCCAGCCTTAATTTACCTCACTTTACAGAACTGATTAATTACGTTTCTCATTACTGCTCTATATCAAGAACTAATTGTGTAAACTAATGATCTGTTATATATGTTTGAATTAGATCAATTTCTGATGCCTCCTTAGTGAGTTTCTTATCTAAAAACTATACTACACTATCTAGTTTCGAGCTTGCTTTGTGTGAAGTTAAGACGTCGGTAATTTGACGTCACTTAGCAACTGCTTCATTGATAATTTCATGAAATAAAACCACATATTTTTATTAACAAATTTATTTAAAAATATCGTTATTAATACACCATTTTTTAAGACACATAACATTTTTCAATGCACAAATTGAGGAATGCTCTATGCAATTAAATACATCATTTGTTGACTTATACTGTTCATACAAAGTATTAAAGTTAGGACATCCAACACTTTCTAAATTATATACATTATTACAATCTAACATTTCTCTTATCCATGTTACTTTTTCAAGTCCTTTCGTATAAATATATTTATCTTTTAAAAACTTAACAATAGCCTTTAACAAAACATTTTTGAAAACATGATATGGTACTACCCCTTCATTCCAATAGATCTTTCTGTTTCTCTCAATCCAGGCTACCTGCTTCTTTTCAGAATCTGATAATTCATAACTGTGGTATGGAGGTTTAATAAGATAAACTTGCACACAGTTATTCCATATAATGGCTATTTCTTTCAATATAAACCCATTTTCATCTGTTTTAAATCCCTGAACGTCAATAATCGTATTGTGATAGCTTGTATTCATGATAACTTGCGTACAATGTTAGTCAAGGGTTTATATTCCACAATGCGGTCATTTATAATGAGACAATACGCAGTAGTATTGTCAGGAATTGCTTCTGCACTTTCTATTTCTAGACGGACATCAACAGGTCCACTCTTTAAGTTTTCGTTTTGTCTAGAACAATCAATAACTACGAGGGGGCATTTATTTTTAAAATTAAATAGATCAAACAATGGATCTGCCGGAGAGTTGTAGTAAGACTGACGAAAATTGGTGAACATCTCGTATAATATACCATATTTATTTTCTTTAAAGTTCAAGTTTAGAGAATCATATGGATAACTGTATGAATTTAAAAATAAAGTGACGTTAGTTATATTACAATGGTCAAATATCGTACAATCTCTAGATTTTCGGTTTTTTCTATTTGTTTGAAAACCTAAGATTACATATCTTGGCTTTATTCGTTTTCTTTCTTTCTTGGTTTCAGGAGCTGGAGTTATAGCGCTGATGAGTGCACCGGTGGAGTGTGATTTTGCTCTGCTCTCCCTAGCGTTTAAATAGGGCGAACATCGCATGTACTTTTCCAAATAAGGATACAATCCATGTGACCAAAAAACCTATGTCAGCTATTTTCCATAACAGATTTTGAAAACGTTAGCACTAATAATTCAAGTCGATAGTTACTCCCGCTGCATGTTTATAATACAAACTTTATTACGCATAGAATAGAGTGTATTATAAATATTAGCGAATCATAAAATTACATGGAAGGACCATGTAATGCAGTGATTGGTATTGAAGCATTCAAATAAATAATACATAAGCTTGTTTAGCTATGTTAAGCATGCAGAATACAAACATATTATTTTATTGATGATAAATATTGACTAAATAATATAAGAAGTTAGTTATATAAAGTTATTATAACTATGTTTATAACCTGTTATATTATTTCTTTTAACGCATGTGAACACATTCACACTCACATCCTATATATATATATTATATCCTAAAAATAAGTATTTATGAACAATAAACAAGCTAATAATATCCACTAAGTATAGCACTATCTGTTTAGGTAAATAAAAAACTAAATAAAAGCTAGCACATTGAATTCGGGTACTGCTTCTTATTACTGTATACTGTCGCAAGCAACGTATGATGCAGTGACTTTAACACAACTAAATTGAACTTGCCAGGATAACTATGCAAGGGGGGCAGTTCATATACGTAGAGATCGTTCAGACAAGAAAGAACAAATATTGTTTTCTTAACATATAAGGAGATACTACTAACTAACATATTATTACATATTAATATTAACATGCCACTATGATGATGGGTACGGGGGGAGAAGCGCATCAAATTCCAATGCATCTTGAAGAATGCCACGTTGCAGTATATTTAACTTACATTATTTTGAACCTTAAACCCACCAATATTAGTCTACGGTTACCTATAAATAGGATAAAATAGGACGAACATTTTATTTCACCGCATTTCCAGTCAGACTTTCAAAGCAAGGTGCCAGTAATAAATAATAGATAATAATAATGTCGGTAAGTATTTTATAATAATAAAACCAGATTCCATCATTAAATTAATATTTGTTTATAGATATTCAATTTCGAGTTATCATTAACGTTTATTTGCTTTCAGGATGCAGATCTGTTTCGCTTCATACCAAACAAGAAAACTATAATGTACACGTATATCAAGAAGCCCATTACGAACGGAGCCAAAGTAATTAAAATCGAAATATACGATGCAGAAAAATTCCCTAATCCGGATGAAAATGCTGGGTCGAAGATATTATGTGACTGTGATGCTGAACTATGTGTGCAGCACGTGGTGAAGAACCCATTCATGGATGAGGTTTATTTAAATATCAGAGAAATGATCGCTAAATTGGAGGGTAACTTGTGCAACGTCTTATGATTACCCAATAAATATATTTTTTCAATTAATTGTTAATTGATACTGTTGTACTATGCTTTACGTTATGCATTAAATGTACATCTCTTGGATAATATTGTTTTCATTGAAATGTCCTCCATAAACATTTAGAATATTTTTATTTAATCATTTGCATGTAGAGTCGATAGTAGGTATAAAGCCATAAGCAAATTTATTTATTTATTAGATTGAATTCTTGTAAACAGTGTGGATAAACAAAGGTAGTGATAATTGACGTGCATGTAGGTATAGTAAGTAAGAAAGAGGAATGTATCGCTTAGGTATATGTTCGAGTTTGGTTAGAGTAATAGGATTCCGTCGTCCGCACACACGTCTATCAATAATCATCATAGTATTGATGTAGGTATCAAGCACACACACATATCTAGCTACATTAAGTGTGTTCATCATTACATATATGCTAAAACGTGATGTTTATAAAGCTGAGAAGCTTCGCCAGAAGCGTTACTAGTCTGATTCACAATAAGGAATATGAATTGATACTCATACAATACAAATACTTACCTACTTTATTCAAATGCATCATCCATTCAACTAGATGTCGAATCCAATGAATTAGTAAACTAGTTTTGCAACTATGTAATCAGTAGCTAATCTAAAATATTTAGGCATACTGATTGTTTTCTATATTGATTATTAATTTAAGCAGACCTTTGAATAAGTAGCTCATTTTAACTAAAATTGAGGATTTTGTTATAGCAGCTGGAAAAAAGATCTAAGTATAACAGACACCGACGACTAATTAATTATTTATCGGTTCACACAATTAAATTTTTAAATAAAGTTACAATGAGAAAGTTCATTTAATCAGTTCGTTTAAATTAGGCATGTATAATTAGGGGGCTGGAGAAACTCTATTCAAATAGAGTACGCTTGAGTACTCTATTTGAATAGTGTTGATCCAGAACCCCTAATTATACACTACTAACTACTGATCAGATCTTCATCAAATTTAAATGGTACCAACTAGAAAGCAACATCTTTCAACTTAAAAAAAAATTCGAAATCGACTCACGTGGAGAGGAGTTATGAGGTAACACACATAAAAAAAATACAGTCGACTTGAGTACCTGCTCCTTTTCAGGGAAGTCGGTAAAAAGAAAGAAAAATGATTGCTAATAAAGCAGAAGAAGATGTAGCATGCCTGCCTAGAAGATACCTATTCATTCTTGACTTGAAGATTGACAGATTAAACCGTTCAAGAAACAAAGACTAAAAGTTGAAGCAAAACGCTTCTAGCGAGCTGGAAGTAACAGTTTGGATTTAACAAGTATATAGTCACCAATATTTTTTTTGACTCGGCGTTCACTGGATTCCAGAACTTCAAGCTGGTACTTGGCAGAGCCATCCCAAAGGTGGCCACAATATCATGTATGATCGGACTTGTGCATGGTACAGATTTAAAATATGCCCCGGTACTTACCCGGTATTGCTTCTCTTACTTGACCTTAGCCAGGATGCCAAGATGTTTTGATGCCAGTTTAGACTGGAAGATTGCTTATAAGGCTATCGTGCCAAGCCCTGTCGAGAGCGTTAGATATATCAAGCGAAACGGCAAGCTCTTCGCCGTGTTTCTCCAAGGCTTTACTCCAAATGTGAGTGGCATTTGCTAGAAGGTCTCCCTTTGACCGGTTTCGGCGAAACCCGTATTGCCGGTCACTTTGGAGGTCATTCGTTTCTAGATAGCCAAGAAGCTTTTTATATTCAGTACACGTTCCATAGTCTTACAAAGTATGGACGTGACCGAAATAGGCCTGTAGTTGGCAGGGTCAGCACGACTTCCTTTTTTGGGCACAGTTTGCACGTTGGGAGACTTTCAAGCCTTCGGGACCAGCTTTTGTAGAAAGATGAAAGAGGCGTGTCAGTTACAGGAGTACTCAGGCGCACAGGTCCTTAGTACTATGGCTGGAATGCCATCAAGGCCGCTAGCTTTATTCACGTCCTATTGCGTAGCGCTTTTTGTACGTCGATCTGCTGAATGCGAATTTCCGTCATGGACGTGTCGCATACAGACAGTACCGGAGGTACAGTGCTACCAGCATCTAGACTAGAAGATTTCGCAAAGGGCGAAGCAAACCGATTTGCCTTCTCTTTTCGGTGTGAGCGTATACATGTGCATACAATGCTGGTTTTCAATTCACCTACTTTGCTTACTCACCTATTGTTGATAGCTACGTCGTAGACAATACTATTTGTTCAGTGCCTATTTTTCATTGATTATAAACACCTTACACCGACTGAATCAATAATTATTGTGATATAAAGCACCAAACGTTTTCTTTAGTTTCTAGCAGTTGTTAGTTTGCAAGTAAACAGACAACAAATTCTAAAATGAGGATGTTTTTATTACCATTGGTTATTGCCAATGCTTTTACATCAGTCCTGTGTTCTTGTGATCCTTCAGCATACCAACTATACAAATATAAAGAAGAGACGGTAAGATTCTTCACCAACTTTTAAATATAATGATAGCGATTTAATTGTAAAACATGCTTTTACAGTCCTGAAATGCTATGTTGTCAATATAGATTTCCATATGTTTTGTCTATATAGGCGTACTCAAATATGACTCAAATAGGTATATAAATGACTCAAACCATTACATTTTGTTAAAATTTTATTATCATATAAATATTTCTAATAATTTAATGGTCACTTAAATAATGGGTTCTGTCGAACGGATCAAAAGTAATGGACTTAAAGATCTATGTGTCATCTTATCTGAGAAGTTATTTTAGTATTTACAACAACATGAAGCCGCACAGTTTGTAACACATTAAAACGAGTGTCTACTGTCTACATCACGATACGTAGGTGCTATTATCTCATCAATAAATATAAATTGCTTCTCGTTACTGTCAATACTAAATGACGCATTCAGGCAAAGATATGCAGAATAAATTGGTGTATACCTGTGCTTATTATTTGTTAACAACTTGAAAACCTATTAAGATTACATTTTTGAATTTTCAGTGTGATATCCCAGTTTTGACCACCGGCAACGGTGCTCCAGTTGAACTTAGAGATACTTCAGCATTGAACTCGGATTTGATAACTAATGAAGCGTTCATGGAAATTTTGACTCATGCTTTAGAGGAAAGAATTCCTGAAAGGATTGTACACGTCAAAGGAACTGGAGCCTATGGCTACTTCGTAGTTACGAATGACGTCTCACGCTATTGCAAAGCCAAATTTTTGAGCAAAGTTGGAAAGAAAACTCCTGTATATGTGCGTTTTTCTCCAACCAGTCTAGATAAAGGAGAAGCCGATAGTGTACTGGATTCAAGAGGAATGGCTTGTAAGTTCTACACTGAAGAAGGCAATTTTGATTTAGTCATGTTTCACACGCCAATGTTTACATATAAAGAACCTTATATGTTTCAAAACATAGGTAAAGGTGTAAAACGAAACCCAGTCACTAACACAAGGGATGCTAACATGCTTTGGGATGTAATAACAAAAAAACTCGAATGCGTTAATTTCTTTATGTACGTCTTCGGAAAAAATGGAATACCAAATACATTTAGGCACATGCCTGCTTTCAGTTGTCACACATACCAAGTATACAATGAGCAAGGACAGTCATATTTTTGGAGATGGCACGTGATCCCTGATAAGGGAATTAGTAACTTGTGCACAAAAGAAGCAATTAAACTAATTGCTTCTGAGCCTGATTATGCAATTAAGGATCTTTACAATTATTTGGAAAAGTGTAAATATGACAAAAATTGTGAATGGCCGAGTTGGACTGTTAAACTTCAAATTTTGACTCTGAAACAGGTTAAAGAAGCTAACATTGACGTTTTCGACATAACTAAAATACTGCGTGAAAAAGATTATCCTTTGATAGAATGCGGTAAGCTATATTTGACTAGAAACCCTCAAAATCATTTTGGTGAAGTGGAACAGGCGGCCTTCTGCCCTGGAAATCTTGTTCCAGGTATATTAGGAGCTCCAGATAAGACGTTTATATCTAGAAGATTTGCTTACAAAGATGCTCAGCGTTATCGTTTAGGAGTAAACTTTAACAAACTTGACGTTAATCGGCCTCTCAGGACTGTGCACAACTATGATCGCGATGGGCATGGTGCCTACGGCAACAATGGTGGCTCCGGACCAAATTTTTTTCAAAATACTTTCCATGGCCCAATGCCCTATATAGACAATAAGAGGCCTAGCCTTATAAACATAACACAGTTTGACTCCGATGAAGATAACTTGCGACAAGCAACGGAACTCTACGAGGAACTTTGTGATGAATCACGTGAGATACTTGCACAGAATATTGTCTTGTGGTCATTAGGTAAAGCTTGTGAAGAGATGCAACAGAGAGCCATTGAATTATTTGAAAGGGTACACATAGATTTGGCTGTACGAGTACAAAAAGCGTTATATGATGCAGCGGCTGCAGCAAATGACGAACAACACTTTTATGAGAATTGGTGTAGAAGCGGCCGAAAGTAGAAACAAATTCCATCAACCAAATGTTCTTATACTTTAGTAGTAGATCAGATAATATTATTATATCTAAAAAATTTTTAGTAATATAATTAATGATGAAATATATTTCATATTTATATTCAATCAAATCAATTATGTACCCAGCAAAGGAATAGCAATATAAGTAAGGAGGATAGGAAAGGAGAGGATTGATATCATTTCATTAAAATTCAAGCACATTTTAAACATATGAGCATAATTAAGTTACAGGAATTGTCGATCTAAACATCAACAATGCGTAAGTCACGCCTATGTTTAGCGTTTATGATTATGTCCGTTTTAATTTTAATTAAGTTGGATCCTTATATTTTACTGTCAACTTACTTGTTCTATTAGATTAAGTTTTGTACATATTTATATCTAACTATAGTTTATTTTATTTTTTTTCGTTTAATTTTAATTTTGTTTTTAGTTTAATGTAATATATACTTAAAAATGGAAATAATAAAAGATTCTTTTTTTCTTTAGCGGTGTTTTATTTCAATAATGATTAAAAAAAAATTTGTCTTTGGTTTTAAAGCTATTTGGAATTGTCTGTGTATTTTGTAGAACTGCGCTAAAATAAATTGTCTATGAATCAGTTTTCATTTCATTTAATCAATAAGGTCAATAAACCACACAATGCTATCGAATTGGGAATATTCTTCATTGTGCGAGTTAGATTAAAAATAGCTGTCATTATCATTTTTTTATATAGTTTCTAATACAACAAACAAAAGAACACTCAGAACCAGAAACATACATTTTCCTTGGGAGAAAACTTCTGTTTAAACTAGGAATCGAACCCGAGACCTTCTACTTAGAAGGCTGAAGCGTATTCAACTAAGCTAATTGAGCCTTGGTGTGTCTAACATAAAATGGATAATGTATAATTACTTACTCCACTGGCGCAGCAACCAAAAGTGGATTTTGGCCTCCGACACGAGAAAACGCCACCGTACCTACGCTGTGTCTCTCCAGTTGGCAGATTTGGAGCTCACACAGGTCCGCCGCAATAACGTCCTTCTAGGGATATCTAGGCCTGTCGATCGGAAGGCGTCAGCTTTCTCCCATTCTCTGCAGGTGGCCAAGCGGGCGAAGTCTGCTCCTTTGATTCGATGATAATATTGAAATGAATGTGATAATTTATATGATTGGTATAAATCTAAATTGTATATGTCGCAAAAAAAATTAAGATATGTAGTTAACCAGTACATATCTAACAGTGTATATGTAACTTGTATTTCAAACGGTGCCTACATCGCACCTAAGTAAACGTAGCTTTCTTTGACTATTCGACGGAGGGCAAGTGAGTGGAAACGTCCCTTTAGAAACTTGGCGTCGATAGCTAATAAATCCCAGATGAAGAGACTTCAGTTTGAACCGGGCTCTTGGGCCCTTTACACTATGATTTGCTTTAAGTTAATCTACGTAATGGTATTTACATATAATTAGATTTTTATAGCACAACTATGCATTTTTGTGTAAAGAGCCATCGTGATGATAAATTAAGATGTAATAATATAATATAATGTAAATATAATATAATGAAAGTGCATGAATTTAGAAATTGAATGAAAGTCAAAGGAGTTAATATACCTATATAAGCAACCTCTTTATATCCCTTTTTACCTGTTTTAATAAATTAATTTGACAACACAGCATTTATCATTACATAAGCTATGATTGTTTTTAGCTCAAATGGATTACGCATTCGCAAAATGTCTTACCTAATATGTTTAAAATTTCAATGTTAAAAATGTATGTGTGTAAGAAGAAACAATGAGTTTATAAAAGCTAAGTGGAATGAGGTTATGTGATTGAATAATTTAATAACCAGAATTCGTGCATAAAAATAGGAAAGACTTATAACATTATGTTGGATAAAATTTAAACTTTATTAACAAAAATAAACATACCTACATACAATTTTATTAGATTAAACTAAATTAAAACTAACCAAAAATAATTATAACATAAATATTATTACATTATGTTGACCCCAATGTGAGTATTATAAGTGAACTCGCAGTGCATGTCATCGTATCGTTACGTAACCATAAATGTAAGTTCTATCATAAATATATAATGTTATATGTAGACGTATACTACACAGCGTAGTGTAAAGGGCCCGTCCTCTTCCTTCGAGTTATTGTTCTAAAGTTTGTGATTAGATGGCCCATTCGTGGTAAACATCTCAATTGAGTGAGTTATCAAGTGGGTTTCATTATCATTTCAATGGAGCTATCTGTTTTCGTATGAAATTGTAATCTAAAATTAATGTTTATCAATAGCTATACCTGGCATGAGTTTCATTGCCACGTAAAGAAAAAGTATTTTTCATCTTTCACGTTTATTGTTAAGTATGTAGTACCTTAATTCCATACTTATTAAGTATGTACCTAGTAGGTACCTTAATTCCATACTTATTACTTATTGACTTTAAAATTATTATTACCCTTATGTTTATGGTTGCCTAGTACTTTATCGAATCCGAGTGACGTTTCGTGTCCTGGAGATAATGTTTTTATTTTCATATATTTTTTCGCGTATAATATCTATCTTTTACATATAAAAATCAATGATTCTGCGTTAGTCTCACAATAACTCGGGAACGGCTCGACCGATTTGGCTTTTTTTTTGTTGTGTTCGTAATTGTCAGGGCAAGGTTTTTATGTAGCATTTTATCCACCGAAAATTGCTCCCACGCAAAGCCGGGCGAATCACAACTGTTAGCCGGTGAATCAAAAAACGTGTTTTCTTTTAATTATAAAGTTTACAACTGTTGTCTGGTAAATTCATATTCATCAAACGCGCGAAGTAAAAATGATCGTTCAGTTTTCTGAAATTTTCAATTTTCTGCGCAATTTTATTCATTTTACTTTCCCTGAAAACCAAGATTCAAAAATAGGCAAAACGGCAAAAATATAAAAACCTCTGCACTTGTTGCATATTTGAGTCGTTTGATGAATGATAATGGGATCGCTACTCTCTGGTAGTGTGGGCTTGAGCACTGAAGCTACCTATAAGCTCGTTGCCTTGTAGATAACTTACGTCTTTGCTACAAAGATTTATATAGTTTTAGAAAATATAGGCAACTGGTCCGTATATAATGGATAACATTATATTATAACCAATAATACACTGAACATGTTAAATGTATAATTTTATCAATAATAATTAATTATATCGTAACAATAACATAAAATACAGTCGGATTATACCAACTTCACAAGTAGGTACATATTAATAATTAACTAAAACTGAATGTGAAATTCGTATTAAAGCTGTAATTTTCTGACAATCTTTTGTAAAATCAATCATATCGTATGGGAAAGAACTAATCGAAATAATAATTAAACGCAAGCAAAGCTTTAAAAAACCGACTTCACCGCTTTATTTTTGGAACCTTGATCAGATTTAATGTATTGCACACGCATTATTGACGATAACTCAAAAACTAGAGATTAGATCTTGATCAAATTTCAATGGGACCACATGGAAAGCACCAGCTTTGAAATAAAAAGATTATCATCAAAATCGGCTCACAACGAAAGAAGTTATGAGGTAACTTTTGAAGTCGGGTAAACGAGAACATCGTCAAAGTAGTCAACAAAATAGGCATTATTGACGATATTTCAAGAACTACTGATCAGATCTTGATCAAATTTAAATGGGACCTATTAGAAAGCAACATCTTTCTAACTGAGGTGAGATAGTGGTCAAAAGTTTGCCTATCACGAATAAAAAAAATAAAAAAATAAAAACTAAAAAAAAATTCGAAATTGGCTCACGTGGAGAGAACTTATACACATAAAAATATACATATCGACCTTTTTTGGGAAGTCGATAAAAAACAGGAACACCGAATAGCTCATAAATTACCGCCATATTTTCTAAGTATGACAAAATGAATAAACAAATTTCAGGGCAATACCTAGGGCAAAATACCCTACAGAATATTAAAAGACCAGATGAACCAAAACACTCCATCTAATAAGAAATGATAAGCAGTCGTCTACAAATTGCATTACAAAATTGCAGTAGGAATTTATAATAGCAAGAGAGAGAACACAGACGTAGGCAAGATTGAATTTGAATATTAACTCTTTAATCTGTTTGTTCCAGATAGTCATGCTGCTAACAGGCAGGGATATTAAGGTGAGTAGTAATCATGTATGTGTTTATGAGTATAATAGGTATATATATTAACTCATATGCATAATACATATATACTTATACTGAGTGTGGCGTAATTAATGGATAACCCTGTACCTATAGATAGTGGAATCATGATGGTCCAGCAAGTACAAAATGTCTCACATTTTTCGAATTAATCGTCGAATCGAGATATAAAGTCGAGAAATCGAAATATAAATAATACTAAAATTTACTTCTTAAGTAAACTTTACCTATAGTTAAATATTATTATTACGAATATTTGCATTTAACTTTATTTAAAATATAACTTGTGGTGGTAATTTCAACAAAAGAAGTAAATTTTAGTGTTATTTGTTTTATTTTTTCTGGATCATCATGATTTCCCCTATTTGTAGTTAAAATCACGCTACACCTGTATATTATAATTATAGTAGCCACATTTTTTGTTAGAAAAGATGTTATATTCATGGTATACCCTGCAGTCTACTGTGTAGACAGCAGTGGCAAAGATTTTTCTACGACAATCTATGGCATTTACACCGCGCACTCAATCACACCCAGAACTCATAGAAAGGAGCATCCTATTAAGATTCGTAGGCGTTATACTCATCTAACCAAATTTTTTGTTAGAAAAGATGTTATATTCATGGTATACCCTGCAGTCTTCTGTGTAGACAGTAGTGGCAAAGATTTTCCCACGACAATCTATGCTACGACCATCACGTTGTAAGTGTCTTCCGATAAAGAGGTCATGGTTTAGAATCCTACAACAAGCTTGTATTTATGTGTAATTTACCGAAGGCTTTTGAGGGCTAAGACATGTCAAATATGATGTACCTTCATCCCAATTAGTAATTAATTAAGAACAATTGTTTCCGGAAGCAATACTAATTAACGCAACCAAATATACGCTAATTATGGTTTAATGTGTAATTAATGTTTACCGACATAACTGTTGAATTGAAACCGGTATTGCTTTGTATCATTGTTAAGCATTGTTACAATTTGTAGTAATTGTATTTTTAAGTTTATTTATGTAAGTAAATTTTAGTAAATATTAGCAAGGCTATCTCGTAAGAACCTTGGAAATGTACTAAAGACAAGAGTGGGTGATAAGCATAGGGTGCATAGGACGAGCGGACAGGGCGCGCGTATTATACAGTGGTAGCAGCAGCGGCTGAGTAGCGCGCCTGGGCGCTTTGCATATCAAGTCCCTTAGAGTTAGAATAAAACAGTTATTTAATAAAGTTTTGAAGTTAAACTTCTTAAGGGAGGGCTTTAAAATTCTGATCCGCAACATTTTTGTATGACGAAAAGTAAAGGTAAACATTGTGATGAATAATTAAAATGCTTCCCTGTAATACAAATGTTTCACTTAATATCGTGTGTTTTTAGGACACATCCTGTTTTTATTTGAAATACAATAATATTCTTTATTGCACACCAGATAAAAGAAAATACTTTAAATAAAACAGGAGTCATTTGAGATAGTGACCCATTTTCCGAAAAAAATAACTAAAAGAAGGTAGACTATTTTTCTGAAATACTTACTTTAGAACAAATAAGTAATGCCCGGCAGTTTCGTTTGCATCAATATTCGTAGTTAAGTCGAAGTAGGCTCCAAATTGGACGATACATCCTCACGAATATAAAAAATTTGACCTTTAAAAACGGTCGATTAACAGCATTTTTTATGTGAATGTTCACAAAATATTTTATTCGGATATGTTCAGCGATATACGATTGAATAAATTTGGCTCGATAGAAAATAAATTTAAACTTTACTAAAAAACACCAAATTTCCCGTTCCCATCAGTGGAATGAATCAACTTTATTCTGTTTCTATAAAAGAAATTTTTTACAAATATATTGGGTGGAATCCCAACAAACATTCAAACCTCGTTGTGAAATCAAGTTTTTTGTAAAAGGGTAAGATTAATTTTAAAAAATATATGAAAGCGCGCACGCTGACTATGCAGGCAATTCTGCAAGGCTACAGTTTGGTTCCAGTCCGCCAACTCGATACCAAGTCGCCTTAAAACAGGAATTATTACAGATTTTACGTTAAATGCTCGATTTTTCATTTAAGGTTCACTGGTGTACTGTATTTTTAGGTGTTAGTTATTTAAACTGACTATATGTTATAATGTCTTTTATAAATAATTGAGCAGAGCGAGGTCTCTTGTTTAGTGAATCAACACTTTGTCCGACCGTCCGTCCGTCTGTCAAAGGTTTAGTGGCTAAACTATACAAGCGAATAATAAAAAAATGATCAGAGAATAATATGTAAAGCTGTGAACCTAAGCCAAAAACAATTAAAATTATATAAATGTAATATTATCTATATGAATACGTAAGTGTAAACAAAAAAACAAAATTCATGTGTGCAAAATCATTTAAAAATTTTGCAATTACAAAAAGGAAAGAAACCTATTTCAACTGGCTTTAAAAAAGGAGGTTCTCAATTCGATTGTACGTTTACGTGTGTTACGCGATATCTCCGCCAACTATGGATAAATTTTTATGTTTTTTTTTTGGTAGAATTTACTTCAGTGATGGTCCCATATAAATTTTATCGAAATCGGTCTAGCCAAAACCAAAATATAAGCGTTGAAAGTTTTTTTAAGCTTTGCTTGCGTTTCATTAATTTGTCCGATTTTTAAATAAATCTATGTTGAAAATAACAATTCGGTAGGAAAGCTAAGTCACTGTTAGACCTATTTTATCCCGGGGTTTTTCTAAAAACGGCTATACATTTAAAACTGAAACTTACGTAAGCACTTATTAGTGTTCTTTAGAGCCAATCGCATTCTAGGCATAGCGTGCTCACCACGCTCGACCGCAACACTTTAGCAACAGTTGGGGTAGTAGCCTATTATATGACATATTTAAAAAGAAACTTGTTTACTATAGATTTACAAATATTTTTACTACAACATAATCGAGCTCACTTTACTCCAAACTCACAGAGGCGGCTTGTTTTCACAACCCAGGAACAAATTTCATCTTACATAACCAGTTATAACATCTAAGCGATAAAACGCTTTATTCTAAGCCTCATAGTCCTCGGAACGTCATTGTGCTCAACTTCTATTGAAACACCAACAAAGTTAAAAGTTTCTTCCTCTCCCTCTCCGTTGGATAAAATGAAGGCTTTACCCGGTTCCACCATCCAATCCTAATTTAAAATGTTACTTAACACTAAGTGCTTTACTTGTAGTGTACTTAGCTTTTGTTCAACAATTTGTACTTGGACAAAATTTTCAGCTATTCCTAATTAAGTCCAAATTGTTTTACTTATTAGGTAGTATTTGATCTTTTTTAGGCATGCAAGGGGCTTGTGAGCCAAATAAAAAATATTAGGAACAATTGGCGCAATGGGAAAGTCTCTTTTCTAAGCTGTGGGTCTTGGGTTCGATTCCAGGGATGAGCAGATTTTTCCTTCTCAAGGGACATAGTGTGTGTAATATGTAGATTTATCAGCACCCACAATACAAGTATTTGAATTAAGTCTGCGATTATGAATGCGTTCGTCCGTTTATTTTGTTTATACTCTTGTGTCACCCGTCTCTACAAAATGATGGTTATTTATTCCATTAAATTTTCCATGTATTAGATTTTTTTTGCGTACGGCCTTAATATGACTACTGGTGTTAGTAAAGTAATATAGACTCGTAGTACAGCTTATGATGACGTCATTGCGTTGTGATTGAGCTATTTGCTCCGAAAGAGTATTAAATGAGGCATTAAATTACTTTGATGGACAGATCACAGGAAACGAAGCATAAATAAAAACAAACTTTAAGTTTCTGCATCTAAAATCTATACGATATTTTAATTAAAAAAAATAAGGTTCTACGAGTAATAAATAAGAAAATCTAGTTATCCATCGTCGTGAATAAATAAACTTAACAATACCAGCAGACTATTGAAAATATGTACTGTGGATATGGTTTTGCCAAACATTTGGATAAACATTCGAAAGTTAAGGTGAGTCATATTGAAGTAATAAATTTAGAACTGAAAAATTATATCTTGAGGAGGGTATTGAACCCACGGCCATTCATAGGATCTCATGGCTGATTGCTAAGCTTACTCATGTCCGAGCTTGAGTAGTTCGAACATGAGAACCTAACAATGAAGCGCCAAAACTCGACCGTTTTTTTAAATTATGTTTCAAATACACTTGGGTTCTTAAGAGGAATACGATACTTACCTTAACTGTCGAAACCCATCCAGCCGTTTGGAAGATACAAGGCGATAGAGAAATTTACAAACAAACATACAAGATACGCGTGAGAAATATTCAATACAATACAATAACTCTTTATTGACACCAAAAGATAAATACAGCTTACAGAGAAACTTGTAAAATAAAGGTACAATGGGCGGTCTTATCGCTAAGAGCAATCTCTTCCAGACAACCTTTGGATGGAAATATAAACGAAAGTGAAAGTAGGGATGGTGGCGCGATAAAATCAATGAAATAATTTATAAAAATAATTAATATTTTAAACTACATAAACAATACATACTAATAAAAATAATAGAATACCTTAGCAATCGGGCAAAAACTACCAAGAGAGAATATTTAACTGGAATTTAAACGGGTCGCTATCATTTACAGCAAAATGATGAAATTGTCTAAACACCTTGACTCCCTAGTAGCAAGTCTGTCTCGACAAACAGAGAATCCAAGGTAATTATGATGGACTATTTAGGTATGAATAAATAAGTAGAATAAATCACCCAAGCCCGAGCTCCGCTTCCGAGACATCGTTTTGTTATTAAATAGGCAGCGTTTAGAATTTCATCGCGAAAGCGGCCTGTCTCCATCAACAGTTTATTTTCGAGTTTTCACCAAATTCCTTGAGTGCGTGACTTGCTTCGAAATATGTTTTTGTTTTGTTACGTAGACGGAAGAGATTTAACTTTCTAACGTCTTGATTATGTTACTACGTGGAAGCGTTTCGGAGGTAAATATATCAAGCCAGGTTTTATGTCTTCCTGAAATATTTTGTAGCAGATGATTTATTTCTACACCGTCACGTATCCTCCACACACAGAGAGGGGTGTTAGAAACTCGCCATAGGCACCTATAGGTGAATAATATAATATTCGATGGTTATAAGTATAAAAGCCTTTGTATGTTTATATATATGACGGCGCGTTTGATTAACGAGAGTAAACGACAATGGCAACTACTGTCAGTTGTCAACTTGTCAGCGGGATCGGGGTCTCAATGTCGTTTACTCTGACACAACACCGAGCGCTAGTGCAGCAGCGGCGTGCCGGTAGCCACCATTATATATGGAAACGGCAATCGGTGAACATCGCAGCCTTGTGTTACGTGTTTGGTGGAGTGTCATTTGATTTAGAGTGTTTAATTAGTGGACGATTCAATAGAAGAGTTATTTTGTACCGATCATTGTAAATTGACGAATTATAACGTATAACCGAAAGTTACCTTTCATTCTCCTCGCCCGACTACTCACGTTTACCTGCGATCGAATATGGAGGCTGATGATATAGAGGACCCTCTCCCTGTCCCTTTATATATATATATATATATATACCTTCTTTATACATACGTACGTATATATAAGAAAACAGCTGGTCACGTGTATCTGAAATGAAAAAGAAAGGTTTAAGAATTGTTACCAAAAGAATACACGCAAAAATAGTAAAAATAAAGTAAAAAGACTTATGTGATCTTACATTTTTTAATTTTACACTTTTCTAGTCACTTTTTGTAGTCGTATTCCGTGGACAGGAGCTATTTTTTATGCCATGTATTTAGTGCTATTGCTTTCGACACCATCAAATTTTTTTTTTCAATCTTAAAAAACAAAGATAAATAGCTATAGCACTGCTATATCGAACTATCCGTTGGTTACTATGTATAAATTATAATTCTAATTTATTCATAGGTTGGTTAGTTGTGTGCGCGTTCGCCTTCTATAAAGCAGGTGTATCGGGTTCAATTCCCGGCGGGAATAGAACTTTTCTCCTCGAGGAAAATGTGTGTTAGCGGTTCTGGCAGTTTTTTTTTTTTTACACTCGATAGGCAAGCATTTGACCACCATCTCACCTGATGGAAAGTGACGATGCGGCCGAAGATGTAGCACGCTTGCCTAGAAGATACCTATTCCTTCTTGAATTGAAGACTCCCAGATTATACCGTTCAGGGAACAAAGACGCGGGCAATAAATTCCACTCCTTCGCAGTACGGATGACAAATGTAGAAGCAAAACGCTTTGAGCGAACCGGAGGAATGTCTACCATAAATGGAAGACGTTTACCAGTTTGTCTTGTTGTTAGATGGTAAAACGGGCATGGGGGAATTAATTCGTGTAATTCCTGCGATTGTGTGTGTGCGACTCGACATAAGTCATTAAACTTAGTGTGGGGCTATGAATGTACAAGAGTTTATTAAATTCAGGAACGGCTTGAAAAAATGAATAACTTAGACATTGTATACCTAAATAAAATTGCAATGTAAACATCTCACTAAATCACCTATAAAACACACATAAATAAGAGACAAAAATAATTTGTTTCTCACTTAACAAAGTAAGTTTATTACATTCAATAAAAGCTTGAAATATGAAACGGCAACCGTTCTAGTACCACTTACCTTTATTAAGTACTAAAAGTTGCCACTAGTGAAAATAAATATTAGACTTTAATGTTGCCAGCCTCAGTGGAAAAATCAGGACAAGCAAAATGAAAAAGTAACATTGACGAAACTAACAAACAAATTTTCTAGTTTTTGCAATTGGAATGCGAAACGGTTGCCTCTCCCAATTGTGTGTAGTGTGAAGTTGAAGACAATGTTCACGTCAAGAAAAAAAGTTACTCTTGGTAACTTTTTTTCTCACGGCCCCACACTAAGTTCGATGACTTGTGTCGTGGACGTCGGAAACATTCACATCACACACAATCACAACCAGAACCTGAAACACAAACTTTTCCTTGGGGATAAAACTTGCGTTTCCGCCGAGAATCGAACCCTACACCCCTGCATAGAAGAAGAACGCTCACTCGACTAAGCAAACGGGTAGTTCACCTTGATTTGATTTACGTCCGTACGTCCATTTGTCCGTCCGTCCGTCTGTCAGAGGCATCTAGCGTCTAAGCCAAATAAGCGAATGACTTCGAATTATCATAGAATATGTATAACTACGACCCAAAGCCAGAAATAACATTTAAAATTATATAAATTTAATTAAAAATATTAAGAGGCTCCCATACATGTAATGTATGTTAGGTTAGGAGTTAGTATCACTCAACATCCCAGCAAACTCCAAACACATGGTCACATCAGGCAATTTAGTGAAACCAACCACGTCTCCGATATATTTAGCTGTTCGTGAACCTGTGAGTATTTATTCACCTTAGCTTTAGTTTCGCTAACTTCCAAAGCACTCTCACGTTCAGTTTGTGTAACAAAGGTAGTTCTCAAGTCACAATCTAACAAACGACTGTCTGGGTCAGGGGTGGAGGAAATCAGCAGGAAATGAAAATTGAAAAACTTGTGGAGAAAATTATTTGTTAAAATTTTTCAAAGTCCTTACGTTTAAATCTGAAATTGATTAATGGTAAATACGTTAGTAAGGGAATAGTTGTTAATCACAAAGGTGGTGTAAAAAAAAATTTTCTAATCAGATTTTCGATTTCAAAATGGAAGACATTTTATTCGAAGCTTTGGTAGGTTTTTTCGTGTTTCTGTTCAGATACTCACAAATTTTTGAGCTGATTTATGAATTCATTATTATATTTGGCGCAGCTGAGTCGGCGTTTACTTTAGATTAGTTTGTGATTATAATTTTTAATGCGTAATGTCGTAAATTTTTTTGTGACAAAAAGTTATTATAAAATACTTGATAAAAAAACGGCTACGTAAGCAGTCGCTATCATACTGCGTACATTTATCTAAAAGAAAAGTATCGTACATGCTCGAAAACTAACCCGATCAAACAACGTAGTTAAAATATTTTTTCGATAATTTTATAGTGCATAATATTTCTATCCAACGTCAACTTAATGTATTTCTGCATAATATTCATTACACTAATAAAACTCTCAAAAAAAAAAAAATAAGAGAGAAAAATAAATAAAACACACTAACGCCACAATCGCAACCCTACCTCTGTGGTGTTAAATGACACGGAAACGTCGGTAAACCCGCCAACTTTTGTTATGCTAATATTTGGCCCCGAGCAATGACAAATTTTGATGCATTCCCCGACCCTAATACACCTGGCCGTGACGAATGTGGCCTTACCCTAAAAACTTTGCATCTATATTTTACACTAATGGACTTTTCCGGGTTGCTACGGGTTTTTTGCTCTTTTATCAAGCTATTTAGACGTCAACCCTGAGTTTCGCTGCCGAGGGAAAAAGTACGGATAAATGGCGAGATGAAGTTAATTTATTCAAGCGGAATTTTAGTTAAATCGTTTTAGAGTTTAGAAATATGGTGTACTACTTTAGTTCAAGCTGGGACCTAAATGGATGCGATATTCTTTTTAAGGTTGATGGAAATCTACTAACCATTCAAAACGAATGCTTTCGATTTCACTGAGACCGTTTTAATTATACCTACTCGTATATTATGGATTAACTTTTCACGATTGAAAATTTCTTTCTTTTGGAGGAAAAATGTTTTTAATGGAATTGCCCGGGCGATGAGGGTGAGCCAGGTGTCATTGGGCAAGCAAATTGTAAGATGCGAACAGTCTATCGTTTCTTTGGAAAACAAAAGTATATTTTATAGCAAGAAGTATCTACTACATACTACTTTCTTTTTTTTATGAACTGTACGTCTTTATCTATCTTTACTTAATATTTAAGAACTGAATAACTGTTTTGGCTTAGTTTGGCATTCGCTTTGTATGCAGCGGATATCGGATTCGATCGAGTCACAAGTTTTTTTGTAGGATAATCAATAACAATTGAAATGTATATGGTTTTTATATATTTAAAATTTAGGGCCACTGATTGTTTCTTCATAACGTGCTGCATGCAAAAATAAGATTAAGCCACAAAGTAACTAATCCTCAATGAGAGAATACTCGTAGAGAGTATTTTCTCATTTAGGTATTTTATCTCCTAGTTGTTTTTTTTTATTAAAACAACATTAGTGACATCGTCATTGAATTTAAAATTAAAAGTAGCCTACAAAATCATTTGTAGGCTACCTGCGTGTGTATATTATTATTCTCTTGTCTTTTTTCCTACTTACTACAAGAAAGTGCTCAATCTTTCTCCAATAGTTAAACATTACATATATCCCGGTAATTATGGAGCCCAAAGAAAAACGTTATTACTCGGAACATGACATTTTCTACCAACTTCACAAAAAAGGAGGAGGTACTCAATCCGACTGTATTTTTTTTATGTGTGTTATCTCATAACTACTTTGCACGTGAACCGATTTAGAATTATTTTTAGATAGCTGTTGGTTTCCCAATGGTCTCATTTAAATTTGATCAAGATCTCATCAGTAGTTTTTGAGTTATGAGACGTGACTACATATATTATTATGTTTACAAATTTTTTTAGTACTATTTGTTTTAATCCCCTTTTCTAAACTTATCTTGTGAAAAGAATATGTATTAATTTCAAATTACTATTTGGATGTTTTTTTTTATATAGACAGTGTATTGACGAAAATAGGTAGTCAAGTTGTTTAAGAAAGAAGTTTTCCTACTTAAATAAAAAAACTATATAATCGTCATTAAATATTTATAGCACAATTTAAAATTCAAATCTTCCAGTGGCTTCCTAATGGCTTTCGTACAACGTGCATATTTTTTCAACTAAGCTTTTTAGCTACGCTAAAGCTCTTTTTCAAAAACCAACCAGAATTTTAAACAGGGTTAGGATCTGATTGAAATTCAAACATTCTCTCTCATCCTGGATTCAAACGTATGATGCGAAAAACTTGGGTATTTTTCAAGGTTTCATCAAAGTGAGACCCATTTTATAACAGCCATTGTGTTTGGATTGCTTTTTAATCGTATTTAAGTAAATAGATATTGAGCAATTTTTTTAGAATGGTATATTTTATTTAACACGTCGTTCGCCATGAACTGAGATTGCACGACTATATTTTCCCTATTATAAACCTTTTGTAGTTAAATGTTTGTAACTTTTTCTTGAAAATAATTACTTTTATTTTTGTATTTTTGTAGTTTTATGTATGTAGCCGTTTTTAAGATAGAGATCCTGAGATAAAATAGGTTTAAAATCAATGACTCTGCATAAAATTGCACGAGAATAGGTTTAGAAATGCGACTTGTAGAAATAGGAGAACAACCGGACATCAGCCAAACATCTGACGGACGTCTGACGGACATCCGCCGACCATATGCTTCGCTCGCGCTACTCGCTCGGTCAACAATCATGTTGTAACTATGTATGCACTTAATTTACTTAAATAGTTTAGAATAGAAAATAAATTTATTCTCGAAAACATGATTATAAACAAATGTTTGTCTTGTGTATATATAAATAATTTATTTTATAATGAAAAGATATCCAAATGTATTATTTTTCTTTTTATAGATGATAATATTTAAAGTACCTACATGATGACGTCATAGAGTGAGTAGGTACCTATATGACATGGATTACTTACATATTTTTGTAGATTTAAAATAAGAACGTAAGAAGTATTCGTGGTAATGCAAAATTTATGTTCATACTAGCGAACCGCCGCGGCTGTAATTTCCGGTGTATTAAAAATACAAAACTTGCCCTGACAATCACAAACACAACAAAAAAAGAATCAGCCAAATCGGTAAGCCGTTGTCGAGTTTTTGTCAAACTAACAAACTACAATTGTTTTTTATTTATATAGATTATGAAGGAGATTTATACATACAATATTTCAAAATAAAAGAAATATCAAAATCCTGGTCAACTTCAATACCAACCAATACGAAAATACTTATCTACAAATTTACGAGAATTATCACAATTTTGTGGTAGTAGAAGAAGGTCTAATCCTAAATCCATGACGGGTGTTGGCATTGCCAGAGCGGATTTCGTGAGGCGACAAAATGGATAAAGCTGAGCGAAATCCTTTTGGAGGGCTCACAACGTTGTTTGAAAGTTCAAACGTTCGTCGTGTATTTTCATCGTGAGTGTATCGTGTCAAATGTGAATCGGTCAAAATAACCTAAATTTGAGTTGGAATGATTCTAATATTATTGCTCAAACGATAAACTTAGTATGAACATTTGGATTATGCTTTTAGTGCTAGTGTTTAGTTGGTAGTTAAAAATTTAAGACCCCAAACGAAGTCCATTTTTTTAATAAATACTTTGATGTATTTACAGAAACAACAACCTGTACTAGTTGTGTTTGGTAAGAGAAAACTGTTGCGTCATTTAAATTTTTGAATATTATAAAAAAAAAATTCAGGAAGCTTTAAAATGAAAATATTCAAAAGATGCGAATCCCTTAAACCGTTTATATGAGTGAGTGTCTTTTTTACCAAATAATTTTCACAATGATTTTGCAGTTATATTGTTAATTCCCGCTTTTAATTTTTATTTAATAGTTAATTTGACCGCTATCTTACCTGATGGAAAGTGACGATGTGGCCGAAGATGGGACATGCTTGCCTGTATCTATTCACTCTAGACTTAAAGACACCCAGATTGTACGGTTCAGGGAACAAAAACGCAGGTATTTTTGGACGATTATTTAGAATAGAATATCAACAAAAACTTACGAATTAGTCAAACCAAGAAATGTTACTCTTAAAAAAAGTTAAGTAACATATTATGTAATGTTACTTAACTTTTGGCTTTCAATCAAAATCAAATAATAATATGAAATACTCAACTCAACCCAACGAAAAACACAAACTTTAAAATTATATCCTGAGATATGAAAATTGAATATACTTCGGTAGATTTCTTTAGACATTCCGTACCAGACAAAAATAAGAGCCGCCTGTTTGCATGACACCACACGAGTGATACTGGCAACATCACGCGTCTCAGTTTTTTAGCAACGCCCACCGCGTCTCTGTTGCGTAGTACCGTCTTTAAATTTTGACGTGATAACGTCTTATAAATCGATGAACACCGGCTGAACGCACGAAAAAGTGTCACGTTCCGCCTGAGCCTGAGCGTGCAAGCGAGAGCGCGGAACAAGCGATAAAGAGGCACGATCGGCCAAGCGTTCGTCTTATGACGTTATCACGTAAAATTATCGTCCGTAAACCGACTTTACAGACAACCATATTTTTTTGTTTCATTATATTTCTTTAGTGATTATTATTTGTAGATGATAATATAGTTTTTATCGCAGACTGAAATTAAATGCAGAGTTTTATACACTTTCAGTTTTAAAGTTAATATTAGATGTATACCTACGTTCGATTTTTTTTGATGATTTATATAGTAGAACAACGTTTGCCGTGTCAGCTAGAACATATGTGCAAGTATCCACGTTGTCCCTTATTTCGTAGAGTTTATGTTAATCTTGAGGTCCATTTGTTTGTAGGCCAATGATGACAATATTAAAACTGCATTCACACCGGAAGCAAATTACCGCCATGTTGGCACTAGATTGAATGTGTTCCGGCACCATATTGTCGCCCGTTTCAATTTTGAATCCCTTGTGTTTATAGCTGATGTGACCATTATACAGGCCTCGTTCTGCAGACACAAATAAACAGGACCTATTGTAAACATAACGCTATCACACTCACAGCCCCACACTAAATTCGATTACCACCAGTTCGGTCAACTGAAGGAACTACCGGAAGATATTTCGATGATGATCTATTTCACATGAACAAAGGGCTACACATATACTGCGTCCAAAAGGAACAAACTAAAAAGGTAAAAAACAGCTATAAGAGATAGAACATCTAATATCTATAAGTGATGAGCGCAGTGTTTTGCCTCACAGAAGTTTTTTTTTTTATTATTGAGTGACGAAACGAGCAATTCGCTCGCCTGATGGTAAGCGTAATGCTTGCTCAGTACAGTACATTGTCACCCAAACTTTAGAACTTAGGTCAAAATTCTGCTCGTCAATGCAGGGTGCAGTGTTCGTCACTCATATATATTAGAAGTTACATTTATTTAAGTCCTGTATTCCAAACTATATCATTTAAAAACTCTGGGTGTCAATGAACTGTAATAGGCAGGCGTAGCAAAAACAGAAGATTGCATAAAAACTACTTAAAAAACTATAAATATAACTGTTTCCATGAGAGTAAAATATAGTGAGAACACATAACGTTTAGACTACTTCCGTGATTACATATTACATAGCGCACCCTACTTTTCCCCTTGTTCCAGTTCCTGCATGAAGCACCCCTATTTGTAGCGTAACCCGACACCCCCCAGTAATCCTCTTACCCTAATATAAGATCTGAAGCCTTTTTGGAAGGCTCCATACGTGAAAAGACGACTCGGGTGACATTCAAGTTTCGGATATGGAAAAGGTAATGTTGGAAATATTATTATAAATTGACTAATGTATGGTAATTTTTCTCTTCAGGCACATAGCTATTGGTATAAGTAATTTTGTATCTTCATATGTCACTGATGTTTAAAATAATTTTATCTATTTTCTATATAAATAAAAATCAATTACTGCATCTACGAAAAATCAACAATTGCGACAGGTTCGACCGTTTTGAATTATAGTTTTTGCTTTGTTAGAAAAAATTACAAGGGTTATAGTTTTTTTTAAGCCACATAGGTACATATTTGGTCGCCATCTCGCCTAATGGAGTGTAAAGTACACACAATTTGCAACATTTTTACTTTATTAACTCATGCAAATGTGCAGGGCACAACTGTAGTAACTAAAAGTGTATAAAACTTTTTTGACACAAAGAAGTCGGACAACGGCACTTTACTTCTTTACTGTCAATATACACAATAGTTAAACAACTCTTGACGGATTTTACCAAATAAATTTTGTATTATTTTTAATCCTGACTATTAATTTTAAACATATGAGACAAAATCTGTTAAAAGTTGTATAATTCAATGAATAACTTATCGTAAAAATCGAAGCTATCAATATACACAATAACCCAGAAGCATCCAAGATCTGTTATGATGATAAACGACCGTGAACTGGGACTTATGTTAACCTGCTTAATACCTGAATACGTCGCAAAATGTTGTAACTCAGGGGAAACTAGAACACAATTAAATATTTACCACTCCCAAACGGTATTTGAGTAATTAGAGCTTCAAACAACTACATCCTGGTGATGTAATTTCGTCTCAGGTAATCACTAACGCAAGATTTACATAGCAATAGCTAACCGTTTAACAATTTGTCAACAGGGACTTGTCATCGTTTCGGGTAAATTCAATCCCAAACACTTTCGGTGGAAATAGGGATGTAAGGTACCGTATTTACCGGAAGGTTTCTGCCGTCCATCATCAAAATATCTACTTAAGATTTTTTTGCACAGAAGTAAAACTATTGAAAAAAAACCTTGGAAAACTTTAAACTTAACTTAAAAACTTTTTAACTTATAATCGCCTTACATGAGTTTGTGTTTCTTGATAAATACAATAATAATTTGGGAGTCTTAAGTCACAAGTGAAAAGGTCTCTCTAGGTCTAGACAAACGTGCTCCATCGAATGACCGCATCGTCGCTTAACATCGGGTGAGATAGTGGTCAAACCTTTGGCTATCTATATACATAAAAATAAATTGATTATTTTTTGGTTGTGTTCGTTATTATCAGGGCAAAATGTTTAAGGTTTGTTTGATTGTATTTTTTTAATCATTCGGAAATTGAAGCCGCGCTGAGCTGTGGTGGATCCATAGTCTTGAATAAAAAAATCTTTAATGTAATAGTAAAGTATTTTTCACTTACGGTTCCAAGAAACTTATGACTTTTTTTATCATTGTATCACATCTTTGTTATGACTGTAAATCGATATAAAAATTGGTTATCTGATTTTCAAGAACCATTAAATTATCTTGGATGAAATAATCTAGATAGAGTGCCTGACCGGGCAAGTGAGACTAATCTTAAGTGTCAGGAAGCGCATTGCAGTTTAAACTTCCAGGTGGTACTATAGATGTACGTATATAGGCGCTAATGCTCTATGCATATAGGCGGACATTAGGATAACCAACAGGTCTTGTTAGTGTCCTTTCATACTAAGATTGAAAATCTCAATGATGAATGAAAGATGAAAATTTTAAAAGAAGTACCTGTACGTTCAATCTAGAGACAAATTCGATTTAAAACCCAAGTGTGTTGGATGTCAATCTGGCCGGATTGTAAACTTTTTCTCGTTGACGGCTCAATCAATCCACCTCTATTCCTTTTGTTTATCTATTTAATTCCGGCAAACCTTGCTAGAAATCTTCCGGTTTTAGAAGTACAAAGCTTTAGTAATTTATCTGTTAATTTTACGATTTGTTGTCTTTCGGATATTTGGTACAAATTGGAGCAATATCTTTAACGAAAATACAAATTATACTTCTAATGAGTATTTTACTTGTAATTTGTCTTCAGTTTATTCCGAGTCATTTATAACAAATACCTATAAAGTTATTAATGTTTACATTGGTCTATTAAGCAAGATATTAGTTATTATAATGGTATTAGTGAATTGTGTAGGCTAAATGATATGTATTATAGGTACTTATATGTAATTATTTATTTATTTTATGTAAGTTTATTTAATAAGATATTCTGTTATTTTTAACAGTATGTATTGTTAATGTAGTTTAAAATGTTAGTATTATTATTATTTTTATAATATATTTCATTCATTTTATCGTGCCACCACTCCCTACTTTCACTTTTTGTTTATATTTCCATCAAAAGGTTGTCTGGAAGAGATCGCTCTTAGCGACAAGAACGCCCATTGTACCTATATTTTTACCGACTTCCCAAAAAAGGAGGAAGTACTCAAGTCGACTGTATTTTTTTTGTTTTTTATGTGTGTTACCTCATATTTTCTCTCCACGTGAGCTGATTTCGAAAATTTTTTTTTAGTTTGAAAGATGTAGCTTTTTAATTGGTCCCATTTAAATTTGATCAAGATCTGATCAGTAGTTTTTAAAATATGGTCAATAATGCCTATTTTGTACGCCTACTTTGACGATGTTATCGTTTAACCGACTTGGAAGGTTACCTCATAACTTCTTTCGTTGTGAGCCGATTTTGATGATTCTTTTTTTATTTGAAAGCTGGTGCTTTTCTTGTGGTCCCATTGAAATTTGATCAAGATCTGATTTCTTGTTTTTAAGTTATAGTCAATAATGCGTGTTTAATACATTAAATCTGATCAAGGTTCCGAAGATTATATAAGTTTCTCTGTAAGCTGTATTTATCTTTTGGTGTCAATAAAGAGTTATTCTATTGTATTGTATAATGTACACTTACATTCAATTTCATAACATATCACACACTCATACTTACAGTTAGTTGAAGAAGCAGTTTGGTGTAGTTCATGCTTAGCTGTCAGCTGTTGTTCTTTGCACAAAGATACTTTCCTAATACGTTTATCATCGTTCACATGAAAACATATTGCTCATTCGCGTCTTACTCAATTTCTTCATTATCTTTATTCCTACCTTATTTGTTTTGTTACGAGGTCGATGAACTTTTCGTCTTACGCCATATTTTGTTTGCACAACGTATTAATCTACTTTCTCCTAATATTAATGCTACACGGGTAAATGTATAGCTGAATTATTCGGCATCTTGGTTAAATACGAAATTAGGGGCTTTTGTCAACAAAGTTTCAACTTCACCCCGAGTTAAGCAAACAAACATACGTATTAAGAAATCCACACACGCAAAGGTTACGGATTCATTGTGGATCTGTATTCTAGTCATATTTGGTCCCGCGAACTAACAATGTGTTGGTTAGACCCTCTGGAACCCTGCTTAGGGGACTTTAGAGGGATGTGAAATCCCTTTTGGAAGGGGTAGGAAGCAAGCTGATGAAGTATTGAAGCGCACGTATTTTGAGAATTTTCACATCTTGTACTTTAGTTCCTGTGGTAAATGTTTCATATGTCAATTTTAGATAGCAATAGGAAATATTCATGAAATTTAAATTTGAGTAGTTTAAGTATAGTTTTTTTAATCTTTAGTTATGTATATTTATTTTTTAATCTGGATGACCTGGTTTTTTTTCGTAAATGTCTTTTAGTAAACATGAAACCTAGCTAAATCGATTTATCGCCCCCGAAACCCCCTACATACTAAATTTCATGAAAATTGTTGGAGCCGTCTCCGATATTCTGATTATATACACTAGTGATTCGCTCTGGCTTCGCCCGTGTGCAACCCCTGCAGCGCCATCTGCCGGGCTGATTTGTAGATCTAAAGCATCCAGGGCGCCACCCAAACGCATACAAAAAAAATCATTCAAATCACTCGCCTTATATTTTGGTTTTGGCTGGATCGATTTCCTCTGAAGTATAATCTACCAAAAAAAAACATCAAAATCGATTCTAAATGGGCGGAGATATAGCGTAACATACATACAAAAAAAACAGTCGAATTGAGAACTTCTTCTTTGAAGTCGGTTGAATATTACTCATATATAACATTAATGATTTATAATTAGGAATTTAAATTAATATTTAGTGATAGAAATGAATGGGCGATTTAAATTGATGATGCGGGATGGTGGAAAGTGATGATGCGGCCGAAGATGTAGCATGCTTGCCTCGAAGGTACCTATTCACTCTTGACTTGAAGACTCCCAGATTAAACCGTTCGGGGAACAAATACGAGCTATATATACTGTTTACTGCTACTTTTACGTTTTAGTATTCTAATGAAAGAGGAGCTGCAATAATTATTAAAAAGTAATTAATCGTGTTGGCGTTCATAAGTATGTACCTAATCAATAAAAATTCGATTCAATGTCCAAAAAAGGCATCAAAATGTCCTCAACGTATGATAGGAACCCAATAAAGCGCTTATTCAACTGTATTATAGCACCATAAACGAATAAAACATGAAAATAATATCTATCGATAGAAATAACGGAACGAGTGACGGGCAAGACCATTATTTTGAAGGGTTCGTGAGAATACTAACACTCTCGAAACTTTTAACTGCCTACGTCGATAAAGCGAAAAACACATAAGAAAATCTATCTTCAGCTAAAGGTAGTTGTCCAAAGTTGCGTAGAGTTGTGGGAATAGTTTCTGTTCGCTTGAAGGCGGTAACAAGTACTTTCGACTCCTACGAGTAAGTATGGACTGTCGCGATCACAAATAAAGTAAAATTTTAGATCAAGTTCAAAGATATTTGTTTGATTTATTACGTTTTTACAGTTGACGCGTGCATGTAATGATAGTAAAAGTCGATAGTAGGTACTGTATGTATGTTATGGCTCAGCTATGAAACAGACCTACTTATCTAAGATAATATAATATTATATATGTACTTTTGATGAATATCTGTATATTCATAGTTCTATTCTCTATTTATTATTTACTTCTTAGTGTACACCTCAGCCAGATGCTGATCTTTATAAAAAAAAAATACATCCATGCTAAGGTTGTCTGGAAGAGATTGCTTTATGCGATAAGACCGCCTATTGTGAAACCTCTTTAAGATTTATTTATATAGTTAATGCTTAAGATTTTTGTATAGGTTTTTCAATAAAGAGTATTTGTAATGTATTGTATAATATTACATGCAAGCATAACAAAAATATATTATAAGTAATGATTGTTTGTCTTACTCAGTACATTTTGAGTGTAATATTTAAGAGGACCGTGCGCCTAGACAAATCTGTCCATGGTTTTCAGGTGCATCTAATGTAATGTTGTCGTTTGTAAAATCGTATGTTTAAGTCAACAATGAACTGCTTGTTGGCTTAGTTGGGTGGCGTTTTCCTTCTAAGCATTCGATTCCCGACTGAAACAGAAGTTTTCTCCTCTGCCATCCAAGTATGTTACTAATGACCACAAAGTATAGAAAGATACTTCATTGATGAATTCACAAAATGATACGTTTGCAAAGAGACTGCTTGCAATCATTCTTTTGTGTCGTATTATTAGTTTACTACGGTCGTGAATCTCCTGGCAAAAATAGAGTTAAATAGTTAAAGGAGAAAATTATAGGGGATTTATGGCTTCTAGCGGTTACTTTTATGCTTTTCATCGAGTAACATCAACGCAAGAAGAACGATTACGAGTCCTTGCAAAATCTCATCTTTTTAGCAAACTTTAATTAAATAGATCTAGTGAAAATGATCCAGTTAGTCGACCTGTAGCGTCTGTAAGCTTAGCTCTCGGGTTAGAGTTCTGAGACAATTCTGAACGCAAGTATACTTAAGACTAGTTGAACTCACGGACTTACGGCCCAAGTGATTTGCCCTGAATTTCCTTTTTGTGTGCAGTGTTCTGTATGTAACGCGATCCGTCATGATATGCCAGTTTTCCTCTATTTTCGACGAATGCTGCTTAGGGTTATTTGCGTTTGTTGTGAATTGGCTACATTCTTGGCGTTGAGTAGGCGGTATGGAAGGATTTCTTTTTAGATTTGCAAGAAATGTTTTTTTTGCAATATATTGTGGAATGTTATTGAAATCTGTACTTTTTTATCCTATAAACCACAGAACCGGGTCTACATGATGGCCCAATATCTATTAAGGAGTAGTCCGGTGTCCCTAAGTACCATAGAAACTCGATAAAAACTTAATTAGAAATCGAACTGCCCGGTGGTTAAGTGAGCGCTGGCCTTCTAAGCAGGGGGGTATCGGTTTCGATTCCTGGCGGGAACACAAATTTTCTCGCCAAGGAAAAATTTGTGTATCTGGTTCTGGTTGTGATTGTGTGTGATGTAAATTTTCCGGCACCCACGACACAAGTCATCGAACTTAGTGTGGGCTGTGTGAAAACTGAATGTTTATGTTATGTTTATAGAAGGTTGAATTAAGCCGTATCGTACAGAGAAAGTTATGTACCAAATTTTTTTTAAATAACTTTAATAATAATAGTGATAATCGTATAATTTTCTCTCACAACAGGTAAATTAAACTACTACAAATGTATATACTATAATGTAACTACTATAAAGTAAGTAGGTATATGTTCAATAATAAGTAATGTAGGTTTATTCAAAAACCTGTATGACTAGTCACTAGGATGATGGGTTTGTTTATTTTCTACCGACTTCACGAAAAAGGAGGAGATACTCAAGTCAACTGTATTGTTTTTTTATGTGTGATACCTCATAACTTCGTTCCACGTGAACCAACTTAGAATTTTTTTTTGTTTGTATGATGTTTATTTAGTTATTTAATATATCACTGCCACATCATACATATTAAAATTAAACTTAAAATTAACAACAAGGGAATTTTCCGATATGCATGACAATTTCGGTGCCAATAATTTGCCAAATGTACTCAAAAAGCAAGAAATAATGAAAATAAAAATAGAAGGAATACTTAAAATTACTAACAATACAATAACTTTAATTTTTTTTTAAATTTACTTGTTGCTTTGCAATTGGCCCCATTTAAATTTGATCAAGATCTGATCAATAGTTCTTGAAATATCGTCAATAATGCGTGTTTTATACATCTAATCTGATCGAAGTTCCGAAGATAAAGCGGTGAAGTCGGTTTTTATTAAGCTTTGCCTGCGTTTAATTATTCTAAGCTGACACTTTAAACTCCAAAGAGTAAAAACGATGCCCTTTCATGTTAGGATCGTAGAAAACCATTTGCAAATGGAAACATTAACACGGGTAACACATTACTTCACTTAGTGAAGCCTGTTAAGTGCTTGTTCTAGGTATTTGTGCTAGTGCTGCTATTTACGTTATTGATATTGGCTCACTTGAACAGCTATACTTAGGTGGTTTTGGGAATATTTTATAAGACGGAGAATTTTAGCGTCGTTTGTATCTAATCACGTTGAAATGTGATTTTTATTATTTATGGTACCTAAATTCGAAGTGCTGCCTATTAAAGGTAAATTTCAAAGAATAAAAAGATTTTGCAACTTATACGACACGCAGTGTTTTCCCATACTTGATTTTGAATTATTTATATTAAAAACTCCTGGTGATACTAAATTATAATGACCAAGCGTGACGCGTACAATCAGCCGAGCTACTTGCTTAACTCGAGGTATCGACGCTCAATTGCATAAAAATTACAAAATAAATAATTTAATCGTAAGCAAAGCTTAAAAAACCAACTTCACCGCTTATATTTTGGTTTCGTCGATTTCGATAAATATGGGACCACCTCTGAAGTATAATCTCCGAAATAAAAAAAGAATTTTTAAAATTGGTTCACAAATGGGGAGAAATCGGTGAACATACATCAAAAAATACATTCAGTCGAACATACTCAACCTCCTCCATTTTTGAAGTCGGACAACTAGTACCAAAATCTCTAATGAGTGTTATTTATTTAGTAACATTTTTATTCTATAGCGTTAGCCATGATAGAAACGATAGAGCATGACACCACGGCGCACGTTATAAAGTGAAAAAGAAGTGTTGGTTGTGAATTTGTGTGAAAAATTAGGGCAGAAATCTCTATTGAAAAATAACAAATTAAAAAATAAATTGGAACATTGTCAAGTGTTTTATTCATGTTTTGGAAAGGATTACGCCTGTCGAACTTGGTAAAGTACTAGGTAAATATGAACATTAAAGAGGTAATAATTTAGGCATTAAGTTTATATCTAATATATAAAATTCTCGTGTCACAGTTTTCGTTGCCATACTCCTCCGAAACGGCTTGACCGATTTTGATGAAATTTTTTGTGCTTATCCGGTATCTATGAGAATCGGCCAACATCTATTTTTCATCATCATTATCATCATCACTTTTCATCATTATCAACGCGGGTGAAACCGCGGGGCGCAGCTAGTTATAGTATAAATTTACTAGGAAACTTTAAACGTGAAAGGGGTATTGCAATGCTTGCCGGGGCAGGTAGTACAACGTAAAAGTTATATATTACCAGCTGGATATAAAAAATTATTATTTAAGGTTTTTCTCTGTAATAACGGGAAAAGAATTTCTCTTTCCCCTTTATTTCTCGACTAACTTTATCGGTATTGATACGTCTTAGTAAACGTTGGTCAGCGAGAAACGTAGAGCTCGTATGTCTTTGAAATGTTCCTTCGCTTTGAGGTGAATACAAGTTGCAGCGGATTTTGTTAGAGTCGACGAAAACTGCTGAAGACGTGAGCAGTTAGTATAACACAATTTTCTTTGTTATATAGGTTAGGAGAAATACTATCACAGTGCCAGAGATGTGCCATACAATGATTAAATTCACTCTGTTTAAAATTTTTCTTGATTTTGTTTTTTCATCAACCAAATTTTCGTATCCTTCCCTCATAAGTACGGTTGGCACAATTTGAGTTATTCCTGTTATGGACCGCTTGCTATGACCCGGTGGTCGGTTCAGCACAAAATCAATTACTACTTCTATTCCCGCTATGGAACGGTGTTTATCTTTTTACAAACGTGGAGTCACTTTATTTTAAGTTGTAGAAAATTTTTACACGAGTCATACGATCGGTTCTTTTGCCATGCTAACCATTCCCCACACCTTCGCCCGCGTTTATCAAGTAAAAAAATAGCCTATGTCTTTATCCTAGGTATAAGCTATGTGCATTGCGAATTTCATCCAAATCCGTCAATCCGTCACAGCGTGTCAAGAAAAAAAAAGACGTGTGGTACTCGGGGACTGCCGCGGTAAAGCTATTGCATAGCATTTTTTATCAACTTATGCAATTATAATTATTTATTTATTTTATTTATGCAGTTTTTTTTCCTGCCACCTAGAGGCGAGTTGCTGAACTAAAGAGACAAGCGTGATATTAAAAAAAAAGTCATTAAAAGTTCTGCTATTCATCGATAGATGGCAAAACTAAAAAGTATCACCGCCGGTCGGAGTGGGGGGTGTTAAGTTATTTTCGTTACGGAATTTCTGGATTTGGTCTCCACGCTCAAGGCCCGCGATAGATGCTATGCAATAGCTTAATAACACACACTCAATCATTTATACACTTACACACAAACTTTCGGATTTATAATATTAGTGTGTTTACTGATGATCTTTTTAACTGACTCGAAAAGAGAGCACGTTATGTATTCTTCACGTACATATTTTGATATCTGGACATAAGTGACTTAGGTAATTTACGACCAATATGTGTTATTTATTTAGTAGAGCTGGGTCCAATGGATGTTCCCATGGAAGTTCGAAATCCGGGATTCTTTAAATCACGAGTAAACAGGTATTTTATATGCTAATATGCTCCATCATCATCAGTCACTTATCATCAGCTGAGATAGTGGTCAAATATTTGCCATAAATAAACAGTAACTATTACTACTTTACCTACAATTTTTCTTTAATTTTCATTACTACAATAATTTCCTTCCCCTCAAATTCTAAATACTATTCTATCTACATTCTACCACCACCTAATTCACACGAGAATCACCTAAGTGAGATGTTGTGTACACACCTCTGTCACTAAATTACGTCGGAGATATGGCTCCAGCTTAATTAAATCAATTAATTAATGTTCACGTATGTAGGCGATATCAATTTCCTGTGACTTGATAACGAACCATACCTAATGAGGAAGTCTTTGCATATGACCCTATCATTAGATCGATGCCTTGTTTCTATAACTACACCATTGAACAAATAAAAAATTGTAATGCGAAACACAGCGACTTTAACAGTCAGGACCCATTAAGAAACAAAAAGATTGACTTTCAGATTGGTTCCATAGAAACTTATTCAAAATCGATTCAGTAGTTTGGTTTTTTCAATCAAAATAACTAGAAAAAATATATCACCTATGTATATTGCATTTAGTTATATGCTAGGAGATACGGCCAAATATGTAACATGCTTGCCTAGAAGATATTTACTCTAGACTTAGACACCCAGATTGTACCGTTAGATTTACTGTTCTTGTGACTTTTTCTGTTATGTGCATATTCTAACGTACTTTTAGAAATAGAAATAGAAATCATTTTATTGTAAAATATTTGAAACAATCACAATTATGGTATACAAAACAAAATACATGCAAGAAATATTTGGCATTTGGAAAATGTTCAGAGCTAAGACTGCACAAGCTAAGGGTTTGTGCACAGCTGGTTTTCAGCATATCCCATCGATCTCAGGTGTTACTCGAAAATAAAGTCATGGTAGCCCTTTAACAATATTGTAATTAATTGCCTATATTATTATTAATATATAAAAATAAGTCGGGTTTTCCTTCCTGACGCTATAACTCCAGAACGCACGAACCGATTTCCACGGTTTTGCATTCGTTGGAAAGGTCTCGGGTTCCGTGAGGTTTATAGTGGCGAAACGGACGTTCGCCGGGTTTGCTAGTTAACTATACATTTATGGTATTATTTTGTAAGTTTGTATAAAAAAAGTAGGTAACATAAGTAAAATATTATATAATAAGTAAAAAAAAAACTTGTGAGTTGTACTCTGTGAGTTATTGACTGACACATGAAAACATGATTATCTTTTCATGTCCAAAACCCTATAACCTTTTATGATTATAAAAGGTTATAGGATTTTGGAAATACAGAATATACTTAGTCGGTTTTCAATTTATAAAAAAATCATGGCTATTCTGCATTCATAGTTTAATATAACTTATTAATGAGAAAACTTCTTTTAACTATTTACTTTATTTTTATATAATTGAGAAACGAGAATAGTAAGTCACCGGCCTGATGGTAAGCGTCAGGCTTTCACATTACAGTTCAGTGCCAGAGTTTTAAATTTATATAATTCGAATTCCTGCGCGGCAAAGCACTGCGCTCTTCACCCTGAGATATTAGATGTTAAATCTCTTTAAGCCCTGTAATTTCACTGGAAACGTTGCTCTACAATTCGAAATACAGTAATGTTTGCACACTACTGCTTGGTGGTTGAATGTCTGGCAACGGTATGATACTGGCCCAGGCGGACTCTACAGAAGAGTCCTACCATTACAAGTAATTATAACTAACCAAGATATAAGCGGTATTTTAACATTCGTTATATGCTACAGTATAGGACCACAGTGTAGCAAAAATCCTACTAATATTATAAATCGGAAAGTTTGTGTGTAAGTATGTTTGTTCCCTCTTTACGCTTTAACGGCGGAACGGATTTGGATGAAATTTGGAATGTACATAGACTATACCGAGGATTAACACATAGGCTACTTTTTAATTTGATAATAGCGGGCGAAGCCGCGGGGCACGGCTAGTAACAAAATAAAATCCAGGGCCATATATAACAATTCGTTTCTCGTTTGTTTTTTTTTATGACAGGTAGGTAAGCGTTTGGCCGCTATCTCACCTGATGGGAAGTGACGATGCGACCGAAGATAAAGCATGCTTACCTAGAAGATACCTATTCACTCTAGACTTGAAGACTTCCAGATTATACTGTTCGGGGAACAAGGATGCGGGAAGTGAGTTTCACTCCTTCGCGATAACAAAATTTGGAGCAAAACGCTTCTATAAAATAAAATTAGATAAAAAATAGAGAATTCTCTTGTCTATAAAAGATCCATTAACACCCAAACCCTTCTAGAAAATTCGAGATACGATTATACCAACATTTCAGTCTCGGTATATTATGTTTACAATTTCGGCAGAGGTTTAATGTCTACTAATGTCGCCGGGTGTTTTATATCCCAACGTTACGTGATAAGACACGTTGAAGGCTTAAGCTCAAATGAAGGGGATTTTCGCATATTATGGGTAGAAAGATGATGGTCGCTTGTAATTGCAAAATGAATGCGGTGTATCATACGCTGACAAAGAAATTTTGATGAGCTTTGATAGAGGAATTTGTGACAAGGATTCTCTCTACTCGGCATTAATTTAATGTGTATTAAGCAAATGATTTTAATGTGTATTGGGTTGAGGCGTTGGGCCCGTGGGGACCGGGAGCACGTTTAATCTTCAAAGAATTATCAGGGCGTTTGGTCGAAGCAACTCGTGACCAAAATGGTGGCAAATATTTTGGACAGAGATTGAGCATTGCCATTCAACTCGGCAATGCTGCCAGCATTTTGGCTACTTTGCCAACTGGTAGCGGTCTATTAAATTAAGTTTTGTACATATTTATATCTAGTTATATTTTATTATTTTTGGTTAGTTTTAATTTAGTTTTTAGTTTAATGTAACATAATGACATCGGAACTATTATTATTATGTAGTCATTATACTTTATGTAAATCTAGTACACGTATATGTATCTATAAATGTTGTGCTTATTTCAATCGCCTAATTTGCATACGAATTATGTGTGTCATAATATTGATTGCCGTCTGTCTAGAAAAAGGATAATTAATCGCAAGCAAAGCTTAAAAAAAACGATTTCACCTGTTTATCTTCGGGACCTTGATTAGATGTACTAAACACACATTATTGAAGATATTTAAAAAAAGAATCAAATTTATATGGGACCAATTGGAAAACAACATCTTTCAAACATAAAATATTTTTTCAAAATCGGTTCACGTGGAACGAATATGAGGAAAAAAAATACAGTCGACTTGAGTACCTCCTCCTTTTTTCTGAAGTCGGTAAGAGAAGAACTGAAAGGCTAACTTTTACAGTTTTTTTAGTTTTTCGCATAATCGTTTAGCCTCATTAAACAAGTGGGTGAATTTTTCGATGCATTATGCGCCTGGATGAGTCGACGTGTGATTAAAATGCTGGTACTTATTTGGCTGAACTTATTAGCATTGCAATTCGGAGAGGCAAAGCCGCTACCCAGGGTAGTGAGCTTGAACACTTGAGTTATCTATAAGCTCGGGGCTTTTTAGGTAACCTGGGTCTTAGCTGTATATATAGTTTTAAGAAATATCAACATTATGAGAATAAGAAAAAATCGTGTAGTCCTATTTATAACTAACGTGCTCTTGTTTTTCGAACGAAGACGGGGCTTTTCGAAAATTATACTACTATAATTTATTATCATTATAATACATTTTAACAAGCAAAAGCGAAGTTTGCTCTGCTCTCTGCGCTAGGTTCAATTCCCGGCCGGAGCAAAAATATACCTTCCCAAGTGAGATTTGTGATTCTGGTTCTGGGTATGATTGTGTTGAGTCTTTGAACTTAGTGTGGGGCTGTGAATGTGAATATGTTTGTTTTATTGTTATTTTGATTCCTAGAAATAAGAAATAGCTTTAACATTTACTAAGACAAAATAAATCTCTTTTTCAGACCTCGACGGCTCTTATCCTGCTCCTCCACTTATCTCTTCATACAGTTGACGAAGGGCTTGCCATAAATCCAAGTAAGTTTCGTACCCTTACTTTGTAGCTTAGGGGGCTTGACGGTCAAGTGCGACTTTGCGGATGTCATCCGGTCTATTCCCTGGACACAGACTAAGATTTAAAGTAGGGAAGAAACAATGGTATTTTCTTAAAAACTCGGCTAAAAATAAATTCACACTCCATATTTTATGGTGTTTTTGAGTTTGTTATTTTGTAATCAATGCTAAGGTCTGTTTTTCTTGAAACCTTTACTTTATAAAAAAATATCTCTTATTTTCTGTATTTTTTGGCAGTTTATATATTTTCTAATAAACATCATTCGACACTTAATCCCACCTAAATAAGTGTTTTTTGTAGATAGAAATTGTATTAGTTGGGACAGTAAACTGTGTAACAATTCTCCTTAGAAGTGAGCTCAGAACCGATACTGAAATGTTTAAATTAAAACTATTGAAGTACCTAATATAATAACTGACATGGTCACAAAGGGACTTCATAAAGCGCCGAGCGCCAGATGTATATTTTGTTACACTAGAGTCAATACAAAACGTCGACAGCGCGGGTAAAAACCAAAAATAAATGGTATTAAATATCCAGTTTCTGACAAAATTTATATTATGTACCTAGTCTTTTACCCAGGCACTGAGGGCTAATGGCAGTTGCCCCGAGTACGGGACATTTATGATATGGGACATTGTCTTATTAATTTTTTCAAACTATATACGTGTTGTATCTCTGTAATACAGTCGATGCAATTTGCCGACATATGCTGTTTTCATGGATATGTTCACGAATAAGTAGCGTTATAATACAAAAAATGTTAGTATATTATTTTTCATTGTAAAATACTGTATTGCACGTCTCAGTATTTCACAATTCACGTGCCGCACTAACTCACTTTAGAGACTGACTTCTGGGAATTCCTAGTTCACTTTTCCAACATTTCATACTGTTCATTTTTGGAGAAGTTTAGAAATATTTTGTTAGTTACCTTTAAAGTCATGTTTCTTATACTTTGTTAAAAAATTAAACCATTTTTTTGTTACATCCTATATCATTTATGTAGTTTTTTGCAAAAAAAAGGATTTGTAATAGTATGAATAGTTTTTTGAAAAGACTCATTGGCGATAGTAAGCTAGTTTTGCAAATTCTCGGTCACCGACGTAAGGTGGCAAGCTTATCGGTATTCTATCGCTTACATTTTGGAGAGTGTACACAAGAATTACATGAGTTATTTCCACCATACCCTTTTACCATCTAACAACAAGACAAACTATCAAATGTCATCCGTTTATGGTCGGCATACCTCCAGTTTGCTCGAAGCTCATCCGTACAGCGAAGGAGTGGAACTCATTGCCTGCGTCTTTGTTGCCTGCACGGTACAATCTGAGTGTCTTCAAGTCTAGAGTAAATAGGTACCTTCTAGCTTGGCGACCATGTTCCATCTTCGGCCACATTATCACTTTCCATCAGGTGAGATAGCGGTCAAATGCTTGTCTATTCTGCATAAAAAAACAAATTAAGTTGTCGACCTGTACCACTAGAGTAGTACTTACTGTCGTAGTTTACATACGAAGAATAACGTGGGTATATGTTTATTGAAGCAGTCTTCGTATTTTTAGAATAAACCTTAATATTCTATATTGAAGGCTCAATGTGAAACTATAAACCGTAAAGCGAAAATAACTGCGTGAACGGGAACTTTAGCACAGCGCCAACTTTTGCTACTTTTCTAAACTATAAGACGGCAGCCCTAAGCACCACTACTATTTTGTTTATTGCGCACATAATTTGCTACTTTGTAACGTCTAAGTTTTATGTAGAGTTTAGTTGCAGGTGTGTGAGAATGGGCGAAGTTGTACAAGTGCACAAATGTAGTTTAATGTAAGTAGTTAAACAGTTGACGCTAATGTAGGTCGAGTGGGATTTTATACAAAACTGGCTTAACTCTGGGTTTTACCACTTTATTGAGGATAACAATAATGATAACCCCGTAAGCTGAATGAAATGAAAAAAAATTAGCCCCGTGAGCTGCTTGCTGTGGCAATGGGCTGGCCATATTAGCCGGAGAACCGATAACCGTTGGGGTAAACGTGTTCTTGAGTAGAGACCGCGAATTGGCAAACGTAGCACAGGATGCCCTCAGGCTCCGTGGAGCGACGATCTTCGCAAGGTGGCTGGCAGGAGCTGGATGAGAGAAGCAGAGGATCGTGCTCAGTGGCGTGCAATTGGAGAGGCCTATGTCCAGCAGTGGACTTCCATAGGCTGATGATGATGATGATGAACAATAATGATAAATCAAGATAAGATCCTATGTCACTAGCTCATCTCTAGCTTAATAGTCTGGTATTAAGTAGTGGTATGATTGTTTTGCAGTGACCGCCGCGGCGGTAAAAACCACAAATTTTTGTCAACGTCAGGAAGTAGTGTGTTAACATCACTCTCTTCCATATTGAAAGGCAAACTTTGCACTCTTTTCCGAATTGAAGGGAAATTATAGGGCCAAGAAGTTTTAAATTCTAGGTAGCACCAAACTATAATAGGCAGACGTGACGCTTACCATCAGGTGAGCGATTTAGTCCTAAGCTTCAATAACATTGAAGTTTAGAACTAATTCAATCAATGTAAGTGAATACAGGTACACATATTATGTGTACCTGTATTCATTTACATTGATTGAAGTAGGGACCTAGAGTTGTTTAAGCTTTAAGTAGAAAAAAATATCACTAATTAGTGTTCCGGCAGTAATTAGCTAGTACTCATTCTATAAAATCAGAGTAGCTAAACATCATAGATTACAAACATTCACCAACAAGTGACGGTCAAACGTTAGCCTGTTAAGAGTAAAACAAAAATTTTTAAGAAGACAAAAACAACTTGAATGATTTAATGAAGCATGCCGTTTTTGCTTTGACTTTAGAGACAACCTTTGAACAATTAGAAAAGAGATGCATTAAGTATTAATGTAGCTTAGAAGTTGTTTTTGTTAATTTGTTACTTTTTCCAACAACATAACTGAATTATTAATTGAATACTGGAATAATTCATTATTTATACAACGAGAAAAGTTTTACAGTGTTTTATAATATAAAAAGTGATTTCTAGGTCTTTGAACTTGGGTTTGTACAGTAAAACTATTGGTATTCAAAAAATAGTATAAGATTTCAAATGTGTTGTATATTTCATCACTATTATCATCAATCAACAGGAATAGTTCTATCCAACAGATCATGCAGACGTAAATGAATTAGTATTTACAATCAAAACTTGTAGCAAAAACATGAAATAATCATCTAATCTCATAAGGATCATCGTTTAAAAACATATAACGATTATTTAAATATATATAACTCAAAGGTGACTGACTGACTGACTGACATAGTGATCTATCAACGCACAGCCCAAACCACTGGACGGATCGGGCTGAAATTTGGCATGCAGGTAGATGTTATGACGTAGGCATCCGCTAAGAAAGGATTTTGATTAATTCTACCCCCAAGGGGAAAAAATAGGGGATGAAAATTTGTATGAAACTTTGTCAATTTTAAAATAATACTTCTTAACGCGAGCAAAGCCGCGAGCAAAAGCTAGTGTCAAATACAAGTACATAGGTCCATAAAAAACACTTAGGTTTATGATCTTATTTTCTAAATAATATTAAATATTAAAAAGTTGTGAGAAAAACAATTAGTTAACTGTTTTAAATTTCTAAAATTTAACACAGACATAATACTAATGTTTCTATCCTTTACTTTATTTGTTTAGCGTAAATTCAAACTCCATAAACTCTTTCCTTTTTTAAAAAATAAATAAATCAACATACCGTTTGTGACATTTCTAATTTTATAGAAAAACATTCACAGCCGATGATTTGGAAAAATCCTTGTATTTCGTGAAATGTTTTTTGCAAATAAAATGTTGGCATAACACAAGTTTATCTGCTAGGCAGAATAACATCTGAATATCTCATTTGACACCGTTGGAGATTACCGAAAACTCCCAAAGTCGGGGATGACTTTTACATAAAATATTCATCAGAACCAAAGCTGCGGATCGCGGGAGACACTTTCCTGCGTTTTTATTTTTTGATTCCTTGTCAACTTGTCACTTTTTGTTTTGTGCCACTTTACTATTCATGTTGGAGCATTATCATTAAGCTCAATTTTACGAAATGTGAAAATTGCGCTACTTAGGTACACTCTATTCTGATCTCTATTTAAATGTACAAGTAAAGGTTCTCGTAAATAATTGAAGTAAATACCTATTTACACCAAAGCGTTTTACTAAATTATAAGTAAATTGTTGTCAATGAAACTAAAATCTGAAGATCGGTTATCCAATACCATATTCGACGAAAGCTTTTATTTTTCCAAACGCGTTAATAAGCGTGTTTCTTTTGTTGAAACAAATGATGTCTAAGTAATTTAGTACTTCAATATAGAATAAGTCAAATAATACACCGGGTTATTATCTAGCTTAAGACCGATTGTATATGGAATGTATATCGTCACAAACTTTGTGATATGAGAAGTATCTTGAGTAATTTGAAAGACGAGCTAAAATACTTACTACCGGTTAAAGCCGTTGATATTAGTTACGTTCCTGGCTAACAAATGGCAAAGACGCAAGGCATTTTAAATTAAATATGAGCAAAAAAATATCAAAACTGTATTTTTCTTAAAATGATGGACAACGAAAATGGATTTTGTGTTATATTTTACTGGACCGAAATAAACAATGCATTCATTTCCATAACAATAGTCGTTATTCAATTTCGCTGAAACTGTAAACGCACAGGGATGTAATTAAGTCAATGGATGACTCTTTTGTGATCATCCCCTTTTAGCGTAAAATTGTTTTATGATGTGCGTAAAAATGACAATGAAACCAGCCTCTGGTGTCGACGTGAATTTGGTTTATAATTAATTGGTTTCTATTCAAAATCTGTTGTCTGCTGGACAGGACAATCTCGGTCCGCTGTATATTTAATTGAAAAAGATAATCATGTGGATACTGAACTGTATAAATATCTCTAATCCTAAGTCCAACGGTGCGCAAACTTGGTCATTGACCGAAGCTCAGAAGTCTGTTAAAGTGGGACTTGACCGGACACCCCACTTCTGTTACAAGATGGGCAAAAATCGTTACTCAAAAGCAAAATTATCTCCAATGTCTCTATTACCCATTAAATTTATATCTTAGAAGAGTTGAACTTAGGAATTAACTTTAGATAGAACGTTCTTCAAATAACACTAGATTATATTTGCTTAATACTGACAGCCATAAAGGTATTTTTATGTAAATACCATTTCCTAGATAAACATTTTTCCATATGGAAGCTATTTCTTGCTATGAATATCCCCCTCGCATATAGGACTAAGTCTTTTTTTATTCAAGATAGTCAAACTTTTGACTACCTTCTCACCTGATGGTATGCGACGATGTGGTCGACGATGGAGCAAGCTTGCTAGAAAATACCTAATCACCTTGAAGACTGGGAGTCTTGTACTCATCAAGAAACACCGAATCAGGTAAAGAGTTCCATTCCTTTGCGGTTCGCACAATTTATGTGAAAGCAAAACGCTTCGTGCACATTTGTGGAATGTCTACCATATAGCGGTGTCGCATAGCGGTTTGTCTGATAGGACGGGGATGGGAAAACTAGATCGTGCAGTTCCTTGGCACACTCTCCGAAATGTATCCGATAAAAAACCGAGAGACTAGCTACCATGCGGCAATGACCCAAGCTCTGTTGACCAAAAAACCCAACTGACAAGAGAATTTAAGACTATATTTCTGCTGAAACCTAATCAAAGTAACAAAAGAGTGTAATATTTGCAAGCCATCACATATGCAGTTAGGATTGTTTAATGTATTTTCACAAGGCATGTGAGTCCTTAATTTTTATTTATTTGACGAAGTATTTATACAGCCCTACCCGGACCCTCAACGTACATTTTATAGCATTGTACTTACTTATCTACTGACACAGGCCTGTGAATATTGTAACTGCCTGTTGTTTGTCTTCACACACATTCTCTTATATTTTTAAGGCTCTGTTTGATAATATTTATCTCTGTGTGATGTATTAATATTTTAAATAAAATTGGATATAAATTATGTCATTAATACGTGCCCTGCATAGTATAGTTCCAGCTGTGTCGTATTGAACTAAAAAATGAAGAAACATAACCTTGTTTCGATAGAGAACTTGTTCACTCATTAGTACTGTGAACCTTGTTAAAAATGTATGTTATAATTACATATTATACACAAAGTTTTCGGTATTGACAGTTCGGCATCTACAACGACGAGATAAATAGCGCAGCGCATAATCTTAAGAAACAAATTATACAAGGAACAAGGTAAAATATTCGTTTCTCTCACCTTTGGCTGACCAAAGGTGAGAGAAAAATTACTTGGATGGAGACTGATCTCCATCCAAGTAATTTTTAGTGTCAGTAATCAGCGTTTAGCTTTTAATTTATTCATGACTATTGACATGACAAAAGGACGTATATAAATTAAGATCACTAAAAAAAAATATTAGCTCCCAAAGATTAGGCATTAAAGTTAACCAAAAATAGTAAGGAGTAAGAACTTTGATAGGCGGGTGAAAAAGTTACCTTCATATCGCCTTCTAATCAGAAGTGTCGGGTTCGATTCCCGGTGAGAACACAAGTTTTCTTCCCAAGGAAATTTTGTGTTTCTGGTTCTAGTTGTGATTGTTTGTATGATGTGAATGTTTTCGGCATCCACAAGTCATCGAACTAGTGTGGGGCTGTGAGTGTAAAAGCGTTTATGTTTATATTAAGCGTATATACAGCAAAGGTTAAACAAATTATTGGTATCTCTATTTTTCTACACGATATTTACCCATGTGAAAATAAAAGTTTATTTTTACGAGGCATTTATGTCAATCAGATTATATAACTTGAGATCAGGGTGCTAAAGGTCAAGTTCTTTTGAAGCATCGAAATAGTTTAGGTGATTTATACACTTCAGAAATAGTTACACAAAGCATTTGCTTGTCTCTAGTGGTTTGTGTTACCAAAGAGATTAAGTTTTGTTAGAGGCATATACCTATATATAACATATTATTATTTTGTACATTGTTTAACTGTTTCATATCTCAAGAGAGCTTCACGTTATGTTCTTATTCTTGTCCAAAGATTCTGAGACGAAACTTCTTTCCTAGAGAGTAATGGCTTTCCTCGTAATCGGATAAAATCTAGTTTGAAAGTTTTAACTGTGATAGCCGGGATTTAGGTATGTTTAGATAAAAATGCATAAATCGTTCAAAATTGAGAGTCGAATTGAATACTGAGGGTATGGCGCTGGATACTTGCGTTGCTAAAAATGTGCAGGATAGATATTATGTAACTATCAGTATTCGCATTTATTGTCAACAATAAATCGTATTGTTGACAAAATTATTAACTTAGTTTGTAACTTGGTAGTTAGTGATTGATAGAACATTTTGCTTCCTAAAAAGGGTTCCTTGTGGCGGCTATTTGGCACCTAAATCTTCATTTAGTGATATGAGTATAGACTTAAGTGTACACTTCACTAAATCAAAAATGAGCTGCAGGTCCTTATCTTAAGAAAACAACACAGTCGTCACAAGGACTGTTACATCCTTCCACTCATTCTTTTGTCCTCTTCTCTCTTCGCCTTCATCCCTGTGAACGGCTTTCCGCGGCTCCCAGTGGCCTAGCGTAGAGAGGTTTACTAGCTGCAGGAGCTGTCTTCCCTCTCTATTAGTTCTCTCACTTCTTCACTAGTAGTGAACTTCTACTCAAAGCATCTGTTTGAGGGTAATATAAAGCCTTGCTTGTGTTGTTCTAAATTCAAACGTATTTGAGTGTCCACGTTATAAATATGCTATGCTTATATTCATATACAACTTAAGCTATTGTTATAGTACATCCATCTCACCATTTTATATGGTTCTAGGTTGTTCCTGTGTCCGTTTCACCTCGACATACGGCAAAGAGCGCGGAACATTCAGCAGCCCGGACTACCCGCGCGCGTACCCGCCGCGGCTCGACTGTCTGCTCTACACCTTCCTCGCCGCTCCTCATGAGATCGTCGAGCTCGTCTTCACTGACTTCGACATCTATAAAGAACATCTTGAGTGAGTTTACTGGAGAAATTTCTGAACAACTGGGATCTCCCAGTTTTTCAGAAATTTCTCTGAATCCTATTTTATGTTTATGTGTTGTTAACAGGTTCTGGACAACATTGCAACCTATGTTGTCTAATTAATGTCCTCTAATAGAATGAGCAAGAAGAGGTTGGAGCACTAAAGAGAGTATTTTTTAAACAGTCAGTACAGGAAAACGTGTCAAACGTTTGCATTATCTGATGGTAAGCGACGATGCAAGCTTAGTTTGTCAGTGGATTCGAGTAACGGTCATGTTAGTTTGATTAACATAATTAATATTATTTTATGTTTATGCGATAAGATAATTATATTTTGAAATGTAATAAATTGTATACCTAACTAGTTAGGTTTGTTTTTCGAAAAAAAAAGACTAGATTACTTTTAAAAAATTGATACAGAAATGTTTTATTTTTATATGACTACATCTACGGGGCAACTGCCTATATTTTCTTAAACTAACTACAAGCTACTGAGCTCTTGGTAATTCAAGTGCTCAAACCCACTCCCAGTAAGTAAAAATCGAATGAAATGTCTTCTAATGCCATGTTTTCGGTTTACTCTATTAGCACGTGCGCCTCGCGGAATGCGCTTTAAAAGAAGTTATAGTATTATTCCCAAAAGCACGGTCCAATATGTCTCACAAGAAACTCGGGTCACTTAACCCCATTTACCCTACAAAACTCTTTCGATACTAAAAAACCGTATAATTCGACAATCGCGTATTCAGGGATTCCTTACAGTCAAATGAGCATTATTGCCGACGGTATTGCTGTCTTCAACCATTTACATCGGCAACTTTATCGCTACGAATGTGACGAAAATGTAAATGGGTTCTTATTCGCCTTTAGGGGCAATTTGGCGTGATACTGTCAAGTTAAAGGTCAATAATATTCTACGGCGTACCCCTTTCGTTTGCAGGGAAATTAGGCTCTAAAGATTCTCGACGTTTGTATCTTTGTTAAGGAATTTAAGTAATCGTTGAGCAATTAAACAAAAGGTCTTGTAATTTGACGTCAATATTGTTCTTTGTTGGCTATTATTGATGCCATAAATTTGACTATTCTATATTAGGTACCAACTGTATCCGGTTTTTTGCCTTCCAAGGGATAGTTATTTAAATCTTCTATAAAGAAAACGCGTTTAAAACATGCTAAAAAAATACCCCTAATACGGAGTGTATTAGGAGAAATTTTTTTGGAGGCTCTAGATTTAAATTATTTTAATTGTTAACCCCAAACTAAAATCTCACGCCTTCATCTTGCCTAATAGATAAACATTTTGAGGCTTATAACATTTTTTCTTGATAACTTAATGCTAAAGGGATAAATTATATAATTAATTTATCTATATTAAAATAATCGCAATAAATTAAAAGAAGCTTGACGCCATATGTGGCCGCTATACTTGGATTATCGACACGACGACGAAGATCTCAATACCCACGACCTTTAAAACGCATTTATATCAAACTTATTTATTACACAATTAGATATCCTTCATACCAATATTATAAATGCGAAAGTTGCGTGTGTATGTGAATATTTGTTACCACGTATCTTCGTAATGAATAAACCGATTTTTGCGAATTTTGTAATAATGTAAATAGTTTAGGTTCTGGAATAACCCATAGGCTACTTTTGAACTTAGTTAACGCGGGCGAAGCTGCGGGGCACTTCTATTCATCTATCTAAATATATATAACTCAAAGGTGACTGACTGACTGACTGACATAGTGATCTATCAACGCACAGCCCAAACCACTGGACGGATCGGGCTGAAATTTGGCATGCAGGTAGGTGTTATGACGTAGGCATCCGCTAAAAAAGGATTTTGATTAAGTCTACCCCCAAGAGGATAAAATAGGGGATGGAAGTTTGTATGAACCTTTGTCAATTTTAAAAAAATACTTCTTAACGCGAGCGAAGCCGCGGGCAAAAGCTAGTCAATATATATAACTTCAAAAGTTTTGACGAGTGTTACTTAATTCATACATGCTTGCCAAAGTTCAAAGTAAATTTGTATCTTAGATATTTGTGATATGTACCTAAATTATATATGGCTATTATTTTTATGCATCAATTCTTTTTCTTAGCTTTTGCTTATAAATGATACAAACGTTCACTAGACTGAAATAATGAAATAGAATGAATGTTAGGTATGCAAAATCTGGTAATTGCCTATTATTTTTTAAAAAGAGCATAAAACACACGAAAAATCTTAACATAAAAATGCTCAGTTAGCTTCACATCATAAACCAATTATACCAAAATTAATGTTTCCACTCACAAACTCCTAGGGGGCCTACGACTGCTTTTCGCAACTTAATTACGTGATTAAAACTTTAGAAGCTTCCCATTACAATAATCATTACATTTTAGGAATTATCCACAGAACTAGTGGAAGATTTTGAGAGTAAGCTGAGTCGGTGATAGCAAATAGGACTAAAATATGATATCAAATAGTACGCAAACAGCTAAATAGCCTCTTAGGACGAGTAAACATATATTTTTGTTAGTAAATTTGATTATGTCGTGTAATTTTTCTATACTAATCTATACTTCTAATATCTAAAAATCTCGTGTTGCGGTGTTTGTTACCAAACTCCTCCCGAAACGGCTCGACCAATTTTTATAAAATTTTGTGTGCATATCGGGTAGGTGTTACAATTGGTCAACATTTATTTATCATACCCCTAAATGTTAAGGGTGGTCCATCACAAATAAAATGTTTATGGACTACATTTTTAGGTTTTTTTTTATGATTCAGCATTGAAAAATACATCCAACCCTTATATGGCAAAACAACGTTTGATGTATCAGCTAGTTATATATATTATAAAGAGGTAATGTTTGCTTGTTTGTTTGTAAAAAGTAATCTCTGGAACAACAGATTCGATTCTGAAAATAATTTCACTAACAGATAGCTACACTATCGCTGAGTGTCACAGGCTGTTGGGATCATGTTTTATTGGGATTAAAGTTAGGTTTCTGTTTAAATTAATAATATTCGTAAGCCAAGTCGAAGAGAATCAGTAATCAAGATCAGCAGTTTCAGAGATTACATTTTATTAACAAACGAACTTTATTATCTCTTTATAATATTAGTTTAGATTGGTTCATGGTAGGCTTCTTTATGACTTTCATCCACATCACAACACAACATCCTCATCTTTAAACCATCTTTTGTTTGGCCGTTGTGAATGTGGCTCACTGTATGCTCTTTTTTGTTATGATTTATTGGATCGCTTCTTTATTACTTATAACACGATGAACTCATGGTACCATCCTCATGCTTATAAACTATCTTTTGTTAGGCCGTCGTTTGTCTCTGTCTCAGTGTTGCTATAGTGAGTCATAAATATACCATGTTCACGTGAAAATAAGTGGAAATTGTTCAGTGTTTCGGATGGGTGAAAGGGCTCATATTTTCTTGGGCGCCATAGGTGCCATATTTTTAACACGACTTCATCACATTATTAACAACCTGCTGTGATCTGCGGCTTCACTCGCGATTAGTTATGTAAAATGTAGTATAAAACTTCTAAGTAAATAACATATCCTTGTACTAGCTTGAAGTCATCAAGTCAAGAGTGAATAGGTATCTGGGCAAGCATGCTACATCTTCGGCCGCATCATCACTCTCCATCAGGTGAGATAGTGGTCAAATGCTTGCTTATGTAGCATAGAAAAACGGGGTTAAAAAAACATATTTCAGCCATTTCAACAAAAAAAATCGCGACACAACAAAACAATTCAGTGCCAGTGCCAAGTTCTCAAATTTTTGAGCTCAGATTACTCAGAGATTCCTGAGATATATTTTTATATGATTAATATAATCTCCAAGGCGCAAGCAAGTTAAAGTAATTATTAAAAACATATATGATAACCCAATTGTTCAATACAGTCAGTACAACTACTATTTATTCTGTGCCAACTGCCATAAATTGTACGTCGCCGTAATATAAACATGAAGTTTACTACTGTTTTAGACAGACTGTTCTGCTTATTGTAGTGTATTTTAATTACCATGTATATTTAGTTATATATGAATGTTTTTACAGCTTCTTCGTGTATATTAATTAGAGGTTTTTTAGAAAAATGTTTAATTTTCTAGTTTAGTTTATATTCTGACCTTATTATTGCTCGATGCCCTAGCCTGCAGCTAAAGGCAATTACTGCAGCGTCTTGTGGCTACAGATACGTACTTTGATTCGAAGATTCTTACACTTACACACACCTTACACACACACATACACACGATAAAGATTTCTAATACTAGCGTTAAATTAAGTGATAGAACAGTAAAATATTTTGGTATTTAAGCCACGCGTTTAGTCTCACATAATTAATAGTTGACTAGAATTAATAAAACCAATACTTTTTATGTAAACAACAATACAATTTTCTTGACGCAGCAGCTGCCAAATAAATCGATTTCCAATTTGTCAAGACATTTCACAATACCAATTTTCGCGCAAAGCGTTTTCCACACAACGGTACCGATCATAATATTTCATGCATGAATGCCGTAAGCAGGCGTACAATCGCGCGCAAAGAGCTTCGTATTCTATAATGTTACACAATAACGTGATATTTGTTAGTAACGCACGATTAATCGCAATGTGACGTCATCGCCCGAGCGTGCGTGATGCGTGTCTCAGATTTGATGAAAATGTCAAGGTATTATGGCATTATCTGTGGTATAATAGTAGCGGGAGATTGACGAATCTTGTAGGAATTTCCTATGAATATTTTCCTTGTTTGCACACTGATCTAGGGAATAAATCTTTATGATGTTTTTTCTTGGAGGATGTAGGATTGGCGTCGATACTTACTGGGCAATGATGACTAGTATAAAAGACCGATGAGATGCTACATTGTTGTGGTTGTGGCTACAACTTCAAGAGAGCTATAGCTCTCTTGAAGTTGAAGCTTACAATATTATAATATTGTAATTGAAAAAAGCTTACAATATTATAATATTGTAAGCTTTTTTCATAGATTTCATTTTGAGATTTTGCAAGCAAAATAGGTCAAATTTTAGTATCTATAGATTAAAAACTACTACTAGTTTTACTTCCTTTAACTACATGACGACAACACAAGTTGGCGAGGTGGGCAAGTCTCTGCCCTCTGCACCGTGGGTCCTGAGTTCGATTCCCGGCAGAAACACAATGTTCCTCTCCAAGGGAGATTTGTGCTTCTGATTCTGGGTGTGATTGTGTGTGTGATATGTAAATGTTTCCAGCACCCACGATACAAGTTTTTGAACTTAGTGTGACTGTGAATGCGTTTGTTTGTTTGTTTGCATTACACAGAAATGGACATAACATACTGTTTGTAATAAAATTGTCAACATTATAATTTAATAAAATAATTGTGTATAATTTTATAACTATACGATGGCTTAGGTGCGTGCCCACACAAGTTATCTTTCCAAGGAAAATTTGTGTTTCTGGTTCTGCGTGTGTTTGCTGGACTGGGTGTGTGATGTGATGTGAAAAGTTTCTGGCACCCATGACACAAGTCATTGAACTTAGCATGTGGCTGTAAGTTTGAAGGCGTTAGGCGTTTAAGTGTTCACGTTTATGATAACATGGATGGACTATGAAACAAGACCATCTAAGTCAATGTTTAGTCTATGCAACATAACATTAAAAACAGTGTGTTGTAAAAACATACAACAGAAGTGACATTTTTGTTTTCCTGGGAAACATTTTAACTATTCATCAGTGTCTACCCCTACCACTTTTCAGTATACAAAAAGGTAGTGGATCATAATTTTTAACCCCTTCTATAACAAAATCGCTTTAATATAAAAATATTTTAGTTTCTTATCGTAGATTTTAAGATTAAAGGAAATAGCATTTACCCTGCACATTTTATAAGCTTCTTAGCTATAATAAAAAAATACATAAACTTACCACATAAAACTATTAAAACCTTATTAAAAAAGGAATATTTAAATATTGTTCATAGCGTGATAACATCTTCTATAATAATTTAAAAGTGCATTTATACAAAACTACATTTACTTTATGAGCTCAGTAAGGATTAAAGTAGATGAAACACTGATCTCTGTTCGGTAGATAAATGGGCTGTACGTGGATCCTTTTCAGTGAATGGGCTAGAACAAAGAGCTTTGAACGTTTCACACTGACATATTGTAAAGGTGTGAATAGGTACATGGGTAACTCTTTACTTAGGCGAGTTTAATGCCCATTTTCTTCCAGCTGAATTTCGTGTATTATGAATTTGGATTACACTATATCATTATGTTAAAGTTTTACAGTAGAGTCTAAAAAATATATATAAATAACTAATTAAACGAATAAAATATATATAAAAATACTTATACATAACTGTATTTATTGATAAATAAATAAGCAAAATTGAATAACATTACACATGCTAAAATAATGCTCAATGTACAGACAAATTGTTTTGAAAGGTAGAATAGGTGATTTGTTAGCAATTAAAAAAAAACTGGAATATTTTCTGTCCATATTTTCAATCGTTATTATTCAAATGGATATTTCGTATCACTGGTAGCGTGGTCAGCCTGATCGATCATAATTCTTAACAAGGTTGTTGTACAATGTTCGTCAGACAATTTCTTGGATGGATGACAATTTAGACGAATTTCCAAACAGTCAACTAAAAAAGATAACAATCGTTATCAACATCAAAAGAAGAAAAACATGTCGAATAACTTCAGAAACTTCCTGAAAAATCGTAACACGCCAGAACTGCCTGATCCATATGACAAGCAACGAGGATTTTTTCCTAGTAGATAACTCAAAATCACTAGACACTATGTTACCTACATAATACCCGCACGTATCCTTGAAAGCCAGTCATTCTAGGCCTCGTTTACTATCCTCGACCACATTATCACTTATCATGGTAGCCAAACTCTACAATGTGTAACAGAAAGGTAAGGTAAGTAATACTCAAGCCACGCATCTAGCTACATGTATGGAGTCTAACAGGAACTTCTAAATTCATTGCGTTATCATAATAATTAAAGTTTCTAAAAAAATATGTCATTTGCTACCTTATTTCATCAGTACCTGGACATTTGACAGTGGTGGCCATAACAAAGTTCAAGGTCACGCGCCACGATTAAACTGTAGGGTTGTCAAAAATATTTGAAAAAAATATTTCAAGATTTTGTATGGAAAATAGATATCTCAGATTTCGATTTTCGTTCACTGGCAGACGATTCCTGACATGATTCACTTACGCTCCACCAAGTATTACTACACCTTTTGGTATATATAGTTCGTATATAGCCGACCAAAGGTAAAAAGTTAAACTTTGTAGATACTAACTTTTAATAACACTTTTGGCAATGGGTGTACTTGTACAGAGCGGAGTCAGGGTAAAATGACACTGATTTTTAAACGCTTCAAAATTAAATTAACAAATTAAAGTTTGATCCTTTATTATTTTGGCTACCAATACTGACAAATTTTAAATAAATTCTTCATATCGCTGTCGACATGTTATTTTGTTTTGGTTTTATTACAATTTAAGCTCACTTTTCAAAATTCATGGGTCAGTGATTGTGAACTCTGTGTAAGTACGAACAGTCTTGTATTACCCCATACCTATCATAAACCGAAATGGAATTCTATATCTAAATGTTTACAATAACACTCCATAAGTCTGCCGTTAGCGTAGTTGGTTGTGCATTTGCCTGCTAAACAGCGGTTATCAGGTTCGATTATAGGTGAAAACACAACCTCAATGTAAATTTGTGTTTCTAGTTTTGGGTGCTATTTGGGTATGTGTTGTAAATGTTTCCACCATCACGATACAAGTCTTCGAAGTTGTAAGTGAGTATTAAAGCGCTTTTTTATGTTTCTATACATAATTTTGTCCCTACTGCAACTAAAATTACTCTAGCACAGTCGCTCCTTCTTTCAATACTAGATTACGCTGACGTCTGCTATCTTGTATTACGGAGGACCAAGCTAAATAAGCTGGAATGTCTTCAAAATGTTTGCATAAGGTTCATATTTGGATTACGCAAGTATGACGACGTCTCTTAATTTTGCGCTAAGCTAAAGTATACGTCTTCACCGGGATACACATATTTTCTCTTCTTTATAATATCTTGTTTAACCCTGCAACCCCGGTTTATCTCAAGGAACGATTTGAGTACTACCAAAATCCTCGTTACAGATCATTTGAAAAATTAAAACTGAAAATGTACATACATAGTACTGTATTCACGGACAAATCTTTTGCTTTTCTAGTGGTTCGTCTATGGAATGCGCTACCAATTTTTATAAGAAAGACGCAGAACACCTTTAAAAATAGAATAAAAAACCATTATTTATCACAACTTATAATATGAAACCAATAACAAGTTTCGTCACTATTATTCATTTATTATTAGATAATATTAAGTAAGTGTATTGTAATATTTATACATGTATTGTATATTCTTTATATATTTTGTATTTATCTTTTATTTATTTATGTATGTTACTATATGATTTATTTAATTACATTTATAATTATATGTATGTTTAAAAGAATGCGTGTTTAATTATCATTGCCGCATCACCGATCACTTTGTATTTAAACTTTTTTATCCTCTCCACCCTTTGGATGGTTGCCTGGAAGAGATCGCTGCAAGAAGCCCCCAATTGTACTACTATATGGTTATGTTTTTCTGTTGTTAATAATTATTGTTCTTGGTGTGCAATAAGGAGTATTTATATTGTATTGTATTGTAAGTCTCATTTTAGTTTAAGCTTTTATTTATTTATTTATACTTTATTGCACAACAAAAACAATTTACAATTGGAGAACTTTATGCTAAGAGCATTTTCTACCAGTCATCCATCAATAGTAGGAACAAAAGTAAAGTGTGCACCAGAACAGTGTATTGTCCATAATTGGAACTATAATAACAATTTATAAAGTATTATTAATTTAAACTATAATTATTAATAATTTTATTTGTATTAGGAGTAAAGTAAATTTTTTTTTATGACAGATCGTTAAGCATTTGGCCGTTATCTCACCTGATAGAAAGTGATGATGCGGAAGAAGATGAAGCAAACTTACCTAGAAGATACCTATTCCCTCTAGAACCGACTTGTTCATTGAAATGCTATAAAGGCAAGGTTCACCGGCGTAGGCAGATTAGGCATAGGCTTTTATGTACTCAAAGTATCGGAGAAGCGAACGCAAGTACAGTCTGGCTTCAATTCGGCTTACATTCCCTAAAAGCTAATGCTATAACATCGACGGAACGGCTTTTATCTAGTCGTGTATAGGAATAAAAGGAAACACGTTACGCGCGGTTGTCAGGGTGGCCATACTATTGGAGCAACCAATATTTTTTTTTTGATAATCGTTTTTACCACAACTTACAGTTTTTGACGCGAAAGTGAAAAAATATCGTCGGCTTTGTATTATTTTTAAACACTTGCAATTCTTTGAGTGTTAATGTTTAATAATGTCGTTTTTTTATTATTATTCTCGATTGGCAAGCATTTGACCACTATCTCACCTGATGGAAAGTGACGATGTGGTCGAAGATGGAGCATGCTTGCCTAGAAGATACCTCTTCACTCGAGATTTATAGACTCCTAGGTTGTTAAATAACCTGGAAACACAGACTCGGGCAAAGAGTTCCATTCCGTAGCAGCATGTATAATAAATGTGGAAGCAAAACACTTCGTACGCACCGTTGGAATGTCAACTATAAAGCGATGACATGGCTGATTTAACCGTTAATAGTTCGTGCACATGCATGTGTGTAGGTAATTCATACAATGTTGCTTAACGCAATAATAGCCTTCAATCCAAAACTACGGTTGCTAAATTGATTCCCTCACGTACAAACTGGAAATTCTACTCAAATATTCTGGGTACCCAAGATACAGGCCATGCCTAGTTTGGGGTCCACTGAAACTATCATTGTAATGTGTATTTCTCTCTTATGTTAAATAAATATTCATTCATTCATAAATTTCTACCGTTTTTCTAGTAGAGACAGGAGAATTACTCTTTTACTTTAGTTTGCCTGGTGACTAGACTTAGTTTTGAAAGAAAAACACTTTAGTTATTTTATAAATATTCGCTAAATTAAAAACTGTAAATCCAAAAAAATAACAACACGTAAATAACCGTGTCGCAGGCGAAGCCGTGCCACAAGTTTAAAAGAAGCCTATCTATGTGTTATTCTAGAACCTATAAGAACTACATTCAAAATTTCATCAAAAACGGTTTATTCGTTACGGAGGTAACAAACATCCACGCTTACAAACTTTTGCACTTATAATATTAGTAGGATGGACAAAAAAATAAAATGGAAAAACATTCCATTGTACCTAAGTTTATTAGCAAACAGCAAAATTAAAAAAAAAAACTGCACTCCGGTAGTGCCGGCAGAAGTAAAAACTTGAACATTAACGTTGTAAATAGCAGGAGCAGGCATACATTTTCGCCGCGCAGTAGAAAGAGAGGGGTATATTACTTCTCTCCTACGCCGCGCCGGGCGCGGCGGTCTACTCTCCCTCCGTCTTACGAATTTTCGATCAGGTCACGTGTCCTAACGCGAGTTTAACATTTTTTTACATCCCAAAAAAGTGCACAACGCCGTTAAAGAAGTTTTCACTTAAAAAAAAAGCTTAATTAAACCACTACTCATAAGCCATTATTGGCTTTTTGACTAGTTTCATTCAAAATAATATGTCAAAAAGTCACTAGTCGTAAGCATTACCAATTGTTTTACATTTCAAATAGGAATGGGCATTTTAGTGGGGTGTCCTGCTTCTATTCCATGTTCTGTACGTTCCATTTGTAGGTAGATTAACATAGCGACATGTTCTATGTTTTAATGTTAACATATTATTCGCCAGTTATCATTCTAAGCTACGACGCCTACAGTTGATAGGGCTCTAAACGAAAAAGGTGTTTCATGTCATTTAAATGCGTAATATTTTTTCTCAAAAAACACAAAAGCTTGGTCCTCAGAATGTGGCTAACAAAAGCGTGGTCAGTGTCCGTATTCCGAACATTAGCAGAGCAATTCACATTGCCCGGGTTTAAGCACACCTCGTTTATTCTGCGCCAAAATACGGATATTATTTTAATTTTATCACTCGGGAGCTGTTGTAAAAACTGAACAAATGAAAACAGTCTTATTTTTTACACAACTGCCGAGGGAGGGTTATGTTTTTCACGCATATCTTGTATGTACATTTGTAAATGTATTTATTACTATAATATATTAAAACCCAAGTGTTCTACGATAGCTGTGTGTTTGTTGATACAAATGGCGGATTTTTGACGCGACATAGTAAAATGTTCAAACAAATAATTTAAACGTTAAAAAGCAAAGCTTAAAAAAACCGCCTACACCGCTTATATTTTGGTTTTGGATTCATCGATTTTGATATAATGTATAGGGAACTACCACTGAAGTATAATTTGTGGTGGTGATTATACTACTTATAAAGAATTTTGAGAACATACAAAAAAAAAATACATACATTCGAACATAGAACCTCCTTCTTTTTTGAAGTCAGTAAAAATTAACCAAACCGTACGACGATCAAACGAGTAGGGTATCAAAATAAAGACAATTAAAAGTGTATTACATAAAAAAAAAGTAGGTACGCAGTTGGGTTTTTGAAATATTATTACATTGGCTTTTAAAAATTTATTCACCGGGAGCTGTTATAAAAACTGAACAAATGAAACGACTTAATTTTACTAACGCTTTGGAATTTTTTGAAGGATTAAAAATGTTTTTGGTGTAATATTAATCTGGCTAGACCAAAAAAACTTATCTCGTTTGCCTCAGAGAGTTCGGAAATGCAGATGGCGGTTTGTGTTGAGAATATTGAAGCAGGTGCGTTTTTTTAACAGCTCAGTATTTTTTTCGACAATTTGGTATATACTAGTGCATACTAGTCTAGTACTAAATAATATACTAGTCGTTCGAGCCAAACTGAGATCTCGCTCCTACATTTTGCCTCATAGAAAAAAACTTTTGAGGTTACTTGCTTATAACTTTCTTCTATATGAAAATTGTTTAATTTCTATATTTATTATTCAAGTACAGGATATAACAGATATTATACGTGAGTTTCAGCGTTCAGTATGAAGCCGTTTTGAAATAGATCCCGAGACAAAATAGGTCTAAATACGGTGATTTTGTTTGCCTACCAAATCGTTTTTTTCCAACATAGTTTTTTTATAAATCAATTTCGTACTCTACTTGTCAATTTCTTTTCTACGATACCCCACAACGGTAGATAAAAAAAATATTTTGCTCCCCACTTACATGTACGGGAGCCCCCTTAATATTTTCATTTATATAATTTTAAATGTCATTTCTGGCTTTGGGCCGTAGTTTTACATATTCTATGAGAATTTGAAGTCATTCGCTTATATGGTTTAAACGCTAGATGCCTCTGACAGACGGACGGACGGACAAAGTGCTGAACCACCCAAGTCAACTTAGAGATCTCGCTTCGCTCGATCAATTATAAATACTTTGTAAAGGCCAAGAGGTAGTTTCACATTATCCTAATAGTAGCTGCCAGAAAAAGAAATAATTAATTTGTATGAAATTACCTGCCAGATTAATTAATACGATTTTTAAGTGGTGCTACGTGACTCAGTTATCAAATAAGTCGAGCCATTGCATTGCCATTTAGCATAACTAACGCACGGCAATAATTTTTATATATATATTATAAAAAATATTTCATTGTTATTTGTACGAAAAAAACAGCAGGTTGTATAACAGTTTCCCTTGGTTTGCTCTCATTTTAAGATCCTGCATAAAAATATTAATTTGCAAATGCAATATATTTTAGAGTGGCAACATCCGTCAAGGCATCAATCAACACGATTGGACGCACCTGCGCCCTTATAAAATGCGTTGTTTCAGTTTGTTTTCATCATAACAATATATTTTAGACTATACACAAAGTAATAACAAGTATTCATTTACTAAGCTTAAGAATCATAACTTGATAGTTATGTAAACACATCGGATAAGTGGCTAAAACAAAACTTTGGAAATACCTCCCTGCTCTATCTGAAATACGGCTGCACCAATTTTCAACAAACAACAACACTCTAGATAATTAACCTTTAAAAAAAACAAATCCAGACCAGCCGTTAAGGAGCTTCGCTGTTACAGACAGACAGACACACATACAAAGCGGTCTATCTTATAACACCTCTTTTTTGTATCGGTGGTTAATTTCTTTTTTGTTTTATATTTTCCTTGATTAAGTAAGGGGGCTCCCATATACCAAACGTGATTTTTTGCCGTTTTTATAGATATTGGTACGTAACCCTTCGTGCGCGAGTCCGACTCGCACTTGGCCGGTTTTTTTTGCTCGTTAGGCAAAAATTTGATCACAATATCACCTGATGAAAAGCGATGATGTAGCCGAAGATGTAGCATGAGTGCCTAAAATATAGCTATTTACTCTTGACACCCAGATTGTACCATTTGGAGAACATAGAAAAAGGCAATGAGGGCTTACTGTCTTCTGTCGCGAAGCTTTCAGAAAATTGTTCTTGTGCCTTCACAACAAGGTGAGTTTTCTACCGACTTCACAAAAAAGGAGGAAGTACTCAAGTCGACTGTATATTATTTTATGTGTACCGATTTTGAATTTTTTTTTTTTGTTAAATATGTTGCTTTCCAGTTGGCCTATTTAAATATGATCATGTTCTGATCAGTAGTTCTTGAAATATCTTCAATAATGCGTGTTTAGTACATCTAATCTAATCAAAGTTCCAACGATAAAGCGGTGAAGACGGTTTTTCTTAATCTTTGCTTGCGTTTAATTATATGGAAACAGTTTACCACACTAGTTGTGACCTTGTTCTATTCAAAATTACCATTAATTTGGCACTAATTGACTCTGAAAATACTCTGGATATCCTCTTCAAAATTTGATTCGTTTCCAAAATCACTCCATTCCGGAATACTTCACCTATGGCCAAAATTCGGAATAGGCACACGATATGTCGCAACGCTAGTTTCCAACAAATTATAGTCGAAAGAACCAAATACTGCGGCAGGCGTTGTTCACGAGGTTCTGCTATTTTTCTGTTCCACGGTAATGTAGGTATTGAAACTAGTTAAACAGTAACTAAAGTTTATGGTTTACTTCGTTAAAAGAGCTCCGATGAAAATTTTAAATTGATAATTTATTTATTTGGCAGATAAAGACATAGTCAAGTACAATTGTGCTGTGGGTCCCAAACTAGGCAAAGCCTGTATCTTGGGAGCCCGATATGGTTAACAATTATAAAGAAATGCCTGTCTGTACGTAAATATTGAGTTATCAAATTAATAAAAAGTTAATTATTGACAAAAAAAAGAGATGAAATTAATACATTGTTAGATTATCAGAATTTAGATCATATAAATTAGCTTAAGTACAAGCACTAAGTGAGAAGTTTCATCTAAACATTTTGATGAAATTAAAGTTTTTTTTTTATATGACTGTGCAGTTTATTGTCTAGAATTTAGAGAAGCAACAGGACTTGAAACTATAGTTTGTGTATATAAATAACGAATAATAGTTATAGCCGCACTGATTTTAAAATTGTTATGTAATACCTTGTAATACTATAATTGTATAAAACACAGTGTAAACTACATCGGGAACCAGAGGCTTCAGAATCTAAATTGTATCCTCCAAATTTATGTCAATAAATATTTGATTGATTGAATTTATACGAACTACTACGCAGAACTCAGGAACTCCTTGCCATATACTGTGTTTCCGGGCTAATACTATCTTGGAGAGGTTAAGTCGAGTGTGAATAGGTATCTTCTATACCTATCCCATATAAAAAATAATAATATACTTTTTTTTATCACAACGCCGTACAATACCCATTCTCTTCATGCGCAGATTGCCTGGAAATCGTCTTTTAGTGACAAGGCCGTGACACTCTACATATATTAGAATGATTTTATAAATTGGAATAATAAAATATTAAATTAGGTATCTAGACAACCCACTTGGCTATGGACAAGTATCTGCCCTCTGCTCCGTAGATTTTGGTTGGAAATTTGTGCTGGCAGAAGCACAAATTTCCTTCCCTAGGGACATTTGTGCTTCTTGTTCTAGGTGTGATTGTAAATTTGCTGTGTAAATGTTTCCGGTACCCACAGTCTTTGATCTTAATGTGGGGCTGTGAGTTTTAATGCGTTTGTCTTTGATTATATCCATCTAAAACTCAATAACTAGCTACAAAATCTTTGCTACTGACATACACTGAGGTTTGCTCAGAATGCATGTTTGCAAATGTTTAAAAAAGATCCTATTATCCTCTTTATTCAGTGCTTTCAGTACACAGCTGTAATAACGCCTCGTTGGAAAGCTACAATTAATTTGCAGGCCCTGTCTTTTACCATTTTTGTATCTTAATTGTCGGGATTGTGGGGTTTGTACAAAATGTGGTGGTTTTATGAGATGTGTTAGCATTGTTTATTTGAACAAAAAACATTTTGAAATTGGGATTTTGTAAAACAAGCACCTACATAATTATTATTGTTCTATTAACAATATTATTTGTTGTTGGTGATTCTCAATTCGACTGTTTTTCTTACTAGTAATTTCTTTATTGGTAAACTATTTTGATGATTCTTTTTTATTTTCAGCTAGTAGGTGTTCATATTATATGTGTCTCATTTAAATTTGATCAAGATCTGTTGAGTCGTTATTAAGTTATGCTCGAAAATTACGTATTTAATTAATTTAATCTGATCAAGGGTTCTGAAGATAAAGCGGTGAAGTCGGATTTGTTAAGCTCTGCTTGCGTTTAAATAATTACATTCACTTTCACACTCATACGACACTATATTCGATAAGCCGGTGCCGGTAACATTCACACACACAATACAAGCTATTAGTTTTTCCTTGTTTATTTTTGGGTAGAGAAATAACATTTTCCAGAACAATATTGGCAGCCACGTTCAAGTTACTACATAACAAAAGCATACCACACTTGTTTGTTCAACGATCAGCTATCAAAACAGCCGATTGTTTCCTCAACGTTTTTTTCTAAGGGTTTATTCCCACGTAACGGTTATTTTTAACATCACATTCTTCAGGTCGTTTCTAACAATGGACTCTATCTGATAATTGCGTGAGCGGAGTGTTATCTGTTCCGTACGATCCCATCGACAGTGAACAATACATGTATGTCAGTAGTAAACTAACTTTATCGTTCTTTTATTTCACGCGCTAGCAATGAGTTCAGGGAGAGGACTGCTAGCAACTTAGTTTCTCGGTCAATTTATAAATAATCTACTGATTTACTCCACATAATTACGCTAGAAAACATTAATGCAACATCAAAACATATTTTTTTTATCTAATCTAGACATATTTTATAAAAGCGCTTACCTAGTTTTCACTTACTTTCAATGAAAACTGTAAATGATAGCATTATCTCTACAAACCTTAGTGGTTTCTAAATGCTATTACCGTTTGTAAAAAATATTTTTACTAAGTAAATATAGAAAAAAATTTGAAATATCTAACACGGAAAACGTAAATTTTAAATTTACCTTCGTCATCATCCTGTATCGAGACACTCTGCAGGGTATTCCTCATATAACTGTTTATCTTTCGCGAATTATATTAATTTGTAGTTTTTTTTTTATATTGGAACTTATTCACGAACAAATTTATTAAAATATTTTTATTGAAGTGAAACTTCTTACAGGAGGCTTTGAAATTCTGGTACGCAACCTTTTTGTGTGACGAAACGTAGTGCGGGTAAATACTGTGATGAATAATTAAAATGTTTTCCTGTAATACAAAAGTTTCACTTCCATTTATATTCTTTACGACACACCGTTTTTAAATCTTTCGCACTAAATTAATTAAATTTAAAGGAACTTATTCGCGCACTAATTTGTCATTTACACTAGCCTCTACGTTTCGACAGAGTTTCCTTGGCCGTGGTCTTGAAATATGGCGGGTGTCATCGTCTTGATTACCGAGTGGTATTTGCAACTGCATTTGTTTTCGTCTTAGTCACTGGTCTGACACACAACATTAACAGTATCTACGGATACATTCTACGATAAATCGCGACGCGAACACTTTATTAATTCAACAATTTTATGATAAAAGTTGGTAAGTATAGAATAAGTTATGAGCATAATAATAACGTTAATGTTGTAGGAGATTACAAGAAACTGATTGATGAAATAAGATTGCATTTGTTCTTATCAAGTAGAGAAGTATTTTATTTGTGAAACATAAGTAAAATATATTAGGCAAATTAATTTAATGTTTATTAATTATAATTACCGTTTTATTAATTTTACTGTAACTAAAAAAATATATTGTGCACATTGTTCGTACAATTTCTGTACTATATATCGATCGTCATGTCCATTTATTTGAGTAACGTATCTATATTTATTTGTGTTATATGAATGTACATAATAACATTCAATTTATTCATTAAATTCATCGATTATTATGTCATCAATTTTAATTGATCATCTTTTCATATTATTTTATCAGTTACTTCTTTCAACAAAAGAAACTTTCTAGACTATTAAAAAATAGTAAAATCTAAATCAGTCCTGTATACCTCACATACTGTATAGTCACATATACCTGAATGTATTTTCTCTAAAGAACAAGAAGATTTAGAAGAAGTTAACTAACTGCTTGAATTATATTGATGTCATTGCGTGAGAAAAATCAATATCATTCTGGCCCTTTATTAGAAAACTTGCCAAATGCTCTTCAAGCCCTTGGGCTCAGAAACTACTACTTGTTTAGTACACTTTAGTGAGAAAATATGAAAACTTTCGCTTCGGTACTTATGATTTCTTTAATACAATAAAAGGTTTTGGAAGTTTTTCTTGAAACTTAGTTATTAACTTAGAGAAGTAACGAGATTTTTTCATATAACGTATTATCGTTGTTAGGATTATTGCTGTAGTAATTTAGATTGTCTATGATTTAAAAAAATATATATTATTTTAATCATAAGTGGTAACGATTGATGAGACTGGGGTATTGACATTGAGATTTCAGAGCGTTTGACATTAACAGGTACGCTTCACTGACAGACACAACATTTGAGGTTGTCTGTGGCATTTGGTTCAGTCCTTGCCGATTGCCAATAGATAAATATCGGCAGAACAAAGAGACACAATTAATTGTACAACAAACTATGGAGATCGTGGTTTTGTAATTTGAATTGAATGCTAATTATTTTACCTTAAAGTAAACATATTACATATAACTTTATGTTTCAATGTTATATTCGGCTTTAAACACGAAAATTTCGACTTAATTTGTAGTCGACTAGTTTCGGACAAATTAGTTGTCCTTCATCAGGATGAGTCAGACGCGCGATATGCGGAGGCGTGCGGCTCGGGCCTCGGCGCGTGACTGGCGACGCGAGGGCGCGGGCGCCGCATCGGGTGGTGGTGGGGGTACTTCCCAACGGATCATAATGTCAGATTTTCTAATTAACCGATCATAACTGTTGTTCCCATCTGATCTCAAGATCAGTTGCAATGTAAATTATATATTTTTATTCTCAACTTATCATAAGATCAGTTTGTACCAAAATAAATTATCTATTAGTCTTCTCAACTGATCTTAAGATCCGTTGGTACCAAAATAGATAAATGTTTTACGTTCTCAACGGATCATAGAAATATTACTATAATTGTTTGGTTCGCCATGTTTTCATGTAATTTATGGTATTTATTTTTAATGAATTAGTATTTCTAACTGCAACAATAAAACTTTACTATTTTCATTTTCACAGTGCATCTGAAAGAAAGCAAAAGCTCTAAGCATTAATAAATACAGCAGCACAAGAAGATTCTTGGTGGATTCTTGGTTCTGGGTGTGATTAGAGATCGCCTAATCAAAAACTGAACACTATTCAAATACAGTATCGCTCACTTTTAGGAGCTCTCAATTTTGTTAAATCTGAGAATTAACCATATTAATGTTTTAAATATTTTTAACTTTGAAACATAATTGTACTTTGAAACTTTTGTTTTTACTAGATACTACTAATTCATAGTGGCGTTAAAAGTTTATACTGCGTCTATATATACATGCAGCAACACGAATGCGTCGTTGTGCAGCTCAACTGAAATAACCTATAACAAGCAAAATTATACAGCATATTATTTGCATGCAGTAGTACATTAATAAGCCATAAAAATAGGCAATAAAAACTGCGTGGTCCTATTAGTAAGACAACTAATCGATGCAGGGTCACGGGCATTACAGAAACAGTTACAATGCTAGTCTGCCTTCAAGCCAAGCACCAAACGCTGTTCCGGCAATTGTAAGAATACATTACAGGCTTAGCTTACTCAAGTTACATCTGTTGCTATCTCACTTCCTATTCTAAAAAGAGATTAACTGATATCACACACAGCAGTTAAGACTAATAAACTTTTGATACGGACCTTATTACCCTCTTCGAAGTCCTTAAGCTCTTAAAAAGATCTTGGACGGTCGTAAACGCCTGGATATACGATCACAAAGATGCTGTAGTAATTTAGTCCTTATTTCAGTTAGTTAGGACTGGTTTAGCGATGGTTGGAAAATGTAGGAAAGAATATCTTACTCCAAGGGTTTCATTAATTAAGGCCGACGACACTACGCTGAGTACCTTCGCGTGGCATCAACGCAACTCGTTTATCTGATACACACGGTTTTTTTAGTCATAATACAACATGCGAGTACGTTTTATCACTATAATAACACTAGTCGTTTGCCTCGAACAGAAATCTCGCACCTACATTTTGCCCAATAGAGAAAATCTTTTGAAGTTAATTGCTTATATTTTTTAATAATAATTGTTTGATATATGTATTAAAATTTTGTCATTTTATAAGAAAACATAAGAAATATATGTAAGTTTCATATATGTAAGTTATATACCTATGGTGCTACTTTTGAGCTAGACCCCGGGACAAATTATGTATATAATCAGTGACTTTTATATCCTACCAAATTGTTATTGTCTGACATAGTATTTTTTTCGTGTTCATATACTAACGGTTTCGTACTCTACCCGCAAAATTCTTTTCAACGATACCATACACTAGAAGAAAAAAAAAGTTTGCCGCTCCACTTAAGTGTAGTGTCCCCTTAACATTTTCTTGTATTTCTTTTTAAAAGTCATTTTTGGCTTTTATTTGTGCCATAGCTTTACATATTATCTGAGAATTTGAAGTTACTCGCGTGTATGGTTTAGACACTAAATACCTCTGACAGACGGACTTACGGAAAAAGTGCTAAAATACTCAAGTCAACTTAGAGATCTTGCTTCGTTTGATCAATAAAGAAAAAAATGCGAATCAAAACGTGTATACTTTTATATTACCGTACAAACTTTTATGTAAATAGTTCGTTTATCACGGGGAGCGAAATTCTATAATTATGCCTTTTTTTATTATTTTTACATAGAAATTTAAAAAATATGCTATTTTTCATTTACTTGAGCTGTCCAGTATTTCGTTGTTTCGCATCATGATGTAGCTCAACGGGAAGTGATTAATAGGTTTGATTTATTTGTTAGAGTCAAGATATTATCATGTGGCATAAATTTCCATAAGTTTTCTATTGGGAGGACTTAGAAGCTTATTTTTTTTAGGGCTACATGTGGCCGTGGACAGTTTCATTTAATGATAAATTTAAAATTATAAAAAGTCTCTATAAGATTTTTTAACAGACATATAGACGGATAAGTCCAAGGTTCCAAAACCACAGTAAAATAAAACACCGACTTCACCGATTTATCTTCGGAATCCTTGATCGGAGTAAATTAATTAAATACGCATTATTGAGGATAATTCAAAAACTACAGATCAGATCTTGATCAAAATTAAATGGGACCTCACAAGAAGCAACAGCTTCCAAATAAAAAAACAATCGATTCACCCATAAATAAATTATGAGGTAACACAAGAAAAATTTATTACAGTTGAATTTAATACCTCCTCCTTTTTAAAATAAAATGAATAAAATTCGCATTATTGATGATAATTCAAAAACTACAGATCAGATCTTGATCAAAATTAAATGGGACCACACAATAAAAATAAAAAAACTATCGGTTCACCCATAAATTATATACAAAATATAAAATAAATTATTAGGTAACACGAGAAAAAAAAATACAGTCGAATTGAGTACCTCCTCCCGTTTTAGTAGTAAAAAGAAATATAATTTGAAAAAAAAAACAGCCTAGTATCAGTAGTAGGTACATCCAGCAAGCTTAGTGTAAATTCTGCACACTTTCCATGTTTAACCAACTTCATAAAAAAGGAGGAGGTTCTCAATTCGACTGTATTTTTTTATATGTGTTACATAACTTCTTTCTAAGGTGAACCGATCTAGAGTTCTGAAAATGAAGTGGTGGAAGCGGTTTTTTTAAGCTTTGCTTGCGTTTTGTTAGTTTGATCGATAAATAAAAGATCTGTATATCATTTACACATCTCGACGTTTGCCATCCGTGGGGCAAAGTCTCCTTTTACCCAGGAGCGTCGTTAACGAAAATTCCACCCATAAAGAATAAATTGCGCGAAATATTTTACAACTCGCAACTTTATCATTACTGCACTGTGGAGTTCTAAAAGGCTGATAAATAATCAAGTTTATAAACTACTAAGTGGCTACGCATATTAACGCAGAAATTCGCGAATTATTAAAGGATAGAGCCCTAAATGTCCAGAACAAACGAATCTGCTAAGTATAAAAGATACCCCTAAGTTATATTGTTTTGATTTGGTTGGTTTTCTAATGATTGACATTTTATTTTTAATTTTGACATTTATTCAATTGTTTTATGAAGAATAGGCAAACATTTTCTATTTACTATAACTTTCGAATTTTTCAAACCTTGTGTTAAAAAAATAGTTTTTTTGACACAATAATATAATTCTATGACCTTCGATTTTTTAACCGTGTGTTCTATGTGAAATTATTAATATGATTGTATCTACATTTATAGATTTTTATTTTATTATTACGTTTTTTTTTTGTTTAAGATAGGCAGATGTTTGACCACTATATCTCACCTGATGGTAAGCGACGATGCGGTCGACGATGGTCGATTGTCTTATGTGATATTATTTCCTTCCCGTTTTTCTTAAATTGTATACAGTTATATTTGGACTATAATGCAATAAGCTAGTACCTAGTAAGAACTCTGTTATAAGGCTAATAAAAAATTCTTATTCTAAAAGCAGAACATTTTCATCATCATCATCATTAGCCTATGAAAGTCTACTGCTGAACATAGGCCTCTCCAATTGCACGCCACTGAGCACGATCCTCTGCTTCTCTCATCCATCTCCTGCCAGCCACCCTGCGATGATCGTCGCTCCACCGAGTCGGTGGAAAGTTTACATTCGTTTAATTTTTCGTTTTTTTTTTTTATTCAATATATACAAGCGTTTGACCACTATCTCACCTGATGGTAAGCGATGATGTGGTCGACGATGCACGATGGAGCAAACTTGCCTAGAAGATACCTATTCACTCGCGACTTGAAGACTCCCATATTGTACTCATCGGGAAACACCGACTCAGGTAAGGTGTTCCATTCCTTTGCGGTTCGCATAATAAGTGTAGAAGCAAAACGCTTTGTTCGCATTTGTGGAATATCTACCATATACCGGTGTCGATTAGCAGTTTGCCTGCTTGTCCGATGATAGAATGGGGATGGGGGAACTAGATCGTGTAATTCCTTGGCACATTCTCCGAAATGTATCCGATAAAATACTTGTCCAATTACAAGTAATTTTGACACGATCTCTTGAAAGTTTCTATTCGTAGTCCCGATCCAAAAATATGATGTTTTCAATGTAAAACTTGTTGCTTCTTATTAATTTAAAACATAGAACAAAATGTATAGAATATTTACTGTTTTGGTGTGTTTTTTTGGTAAAATGGATTTTGAAACTAATATTCTGGCATATCATATATTTTTTCCATGCAAATACTAATTTGTATCCCATTAAGTAATCCCTAAAAAAAAATATAGAAAACACAATTTTATAAACTTATGAATTGGATACAGAAAATAATGTAAAAAACGTGAGCTGCCTTTAACATTAATATTGCAGCCGTTTGTACCGGAACAGATACCGTCAATCAACATCCCCACTAGCTTTAACTTTCAAACCTTTCAACTCAAACACATTCCCAATTTGTAACGGCGAATAAAACGTCACAAATCCAATGTTCGCAAAAATATGACCAGCTACTACGCAACAAGCATTCTAATTGAATAGCAAATTGGTAGGGATGTCAAAAGAGCAAAAAGGATGGAAAAAAGCGCCAGAAAAAAATCTCATTTGGCACGGACACGAGATTAAACTCGGTGCGCTGTCCGACATGAAATTTCTGGTTACAGTTACAACGTCACGTGTGTTTCTGTTTGCTCACTAATTAACTTTGAGACTCAGACCCTGCCGTGGTTGCGTTATTTATGGTGCTCGTGTAAGAATATTCAGCAAAAAATATTATTTATTACTCTCATTTTGCTTTTGTTTTCTATGAACACCTAAGCATAACGTAGGCAAATTTTGCGTTAGCGTTTTTGGGATATAATTCGCTATTACGAGTTGCTTGCCTTTTTCGTCGACGGGTTAAGTTTTTTTTTACACAGAATAGGCAAACGTAAATAACGATGTGGTTGACGATGGAGCTCGATTGTCTAAAGGTACCTATTTTATCGACTTGAAGACTGTATTGAGAATTGTTCTCCGTTTGATTTTATTCTAAAATATCGGCTACTCGTAAAATTCGTGTCGACCAATAACAAACTTCAATACAAACACATGCCCGGCCAATAAAATGATCAATAAAATCGATCGTTCTGGCAAAATTCGACGAGCCCACGTCCATGCGTCTGGCAATTTTTGAGTCCCTGTGTTGCTCATGTAAACATTTTTTGATGTTAGCTGACCCGTCCTAACTTCGCACGGAAGAACAAATAAAATTTGAATCTCAGGAATAAAACATAGGTTCCTTAATTAAGCAGTCAGATAATGTGTGGTTTTAATAAGTCAGATAATCTGTAGAATCAACAATTTTCCAGTAGTATATAAACACGCAAAATTTAATCAAAATTGTTTTAGCAATTTTATCGAGAAGAAAGTACATTTTTATAAACAATTAGACAATGTTTCACTTTTATATATTGTATTTTATATGTTTTGCTGAATTTACCAGGAAGTAAATAATATTCCAGGTTGCCATGGATGTATAAAAGTTCTCTAGTCAGCTGAAATTAACATTATTAAACCTACACACTCGATTGTAACAGAGTTTTGTTTATAAATTTTTCATGAAATAAGTAGTACTTTAAAACTTTTATGAATACAAGTTCTTATGATTTATTACCAAAGAGTTATAGAACCAGAGAACCTGTCAAGACGAACCAAACGAGCCCAAACTCGATGGGGTTGAGTCGTTTCATTACAGAACTCCCGTGGCCACCTTCCAGCTTTATCATCAAGTCATCAGCTCCATGACAAAATAATATTGCATTGTATCCGATTTACATGTTTATGCAGAAATTCAGCTTAATCAAAAACCGGGAAGTGAGTAAAATTTTACTCGCAAAATGTGATTACAGACGTACACCGGGAAAGGTGAAACTAAATAAAAGCGTGTAATAAAGCTTTCACGATCTTAGTTCATTCTAATAAGATTACAATCGTATTATATAAACCGTCAAAAGATAAATGTACTAAGAGAGTCCCCTTTCTTTCTAGGTAATGAGAATCTCAACAAATGCCTGAGAAAGATACAATTCGTATCTATTTTCATGAAAAGGAAACTCTACAATAGGTACTCGATAAACTAAAAAGCTTACAAGAGCCATTTCAACATCAACCAATTCTACGAAAGATTAAATTTCAAGAAGACTTACTCAAGTTTTGTTAGATATAAATTGATTTCACAAACTTACCTGCGGTCTTTGGTTTCCATTACAAACTTTGTAGAAATATTTTGAGAAGCCTAATTGAGAAACTGAAACCAAAATAGAGGGAAGAAAATGATTGTCTTTGAATCGCGAGGGTATTCTGATATTCATAGCCGAGTTTGGTTTGTTCTACTGTAATAATGAACTTGTGTTTTTATGCTGAAATGAACATTCTCAATTATAATTATCATAGCGTACAAGGTTGCGGCTACAATCACGAATTCCGTTTGCGTGACTTCGAGATTTCCAGTCTTGTTCTGGTAGAGAAAATTTGAGGTAGCATTATAATATTTCTGTTGAAATACGAGTACAAAGAGAGGAATATGTCTCGTTGCTGTTACTAATATAGATTCTTGTGCTTGTTCTTGTAACAACTATAATAATTAATTAATTTATTAAGAAGACCAAAACAAAACATCAAGTATGTTTTGTATCTTCACCATAATACATACAGACAATTATTAGGTCTGGTTAGTAGAAACCACAAAATGAAAGTCTGGTACTTAGTAAAAAAATAAGGAGGTTTTGTAAATCCAACCAGAAAATGCCGTGTTGAAGCAAAACAATAGGTGAAACAAGAAAATAAAACTGAAAAACAGGTGCCAGAAGATAAATTTGATTTAGTTTAATTTTTAATAAGATACAACATCTGATCATCATAGAGAACAATATCTGTGATTTAAATCGGAAAAATCTAACAGTTGGACTGCTTTATCGGGATTATTCCCGGTCGTCCCCACCCTGTCGTCCCTAATGGGTACGAGTGGTAAAAAAAAGTTTCGTTCGTCCCCAGTGGTGACGATTGGAACTTTTTATTTCCCACTCGTTCCGCTATAGACCGAGAGTCAAAATGTAATAATCGCAACATTATAGTTAAAAATAATTAAAAAGGCCTAAGTTCTTGTACTGTATTGTGGTGTATTATAGACATTCAACCTAATTTACAATAATTTAAGAATGTAAAAAAAATATAACAATTAATATTATTTTTTTAATATTTGAATCACTATCTCGGTAGTCAGGTACAGCTCTCTTAACGACGTGCATATGCTTGTACCAGGAGAAACTAGGTCGGTTCAGCTAGAGTTCAATAAAATCATTTTTTTTTGGGCCGTGGCTTATTCTCGTAATTTTGAAATAGCGTTCATTCCATCTAGATAACGCCACTCGGTGGTTCAAACTTCATTCAAAATGACGTATGTATACCTGTATGGTTTAGTACCTAATATGATTTTTTATTATATTTACAAAAAAAAAAAAATTTTGATTTTCCACATCACCTTGCATTATGTAAGCTTCCAATGGTAACTTCGATTAAACTATATACAACTTTAACAATTATCTTTCTTTATATATATATATAATTCTACGTACAGTGTATATGTCACCGAACTCCTCCTAAACGGCTAAACCGATTTGAATAATTTTTTTTGTATGCGTTTGAGTGGCGGATGGTTTAGATTCACAAATCAGCCCGGCAGATGGCGCTGCGTGCACACGGGCGAAGCCGGGGCAAATCACTAGTATACTTATATAAAACAAAGTCGGGTAAGTTACACCATTTATAAACGAAGAACGGCTGAACCGATTTTATGATCTTTGATTTGTTGGATTTGTCTTCGTCCCGAATATCTATTATAACATCGTAAATAATAACGGAAAAAAACTTTAGAAGAAAATTAAGTTTCTCATACGTTTTGTATAGAACGGCTTTTTTGATGATACCTCAAGAACTGATTGACAAATATAATAAAACTTTGGTGAGTTGCTTTGCGAATGCCAGCGAAGGTTTCTTTGGCCCAAAAATCCAAAAATGGTTTAGATTCACAATTCGATCCAACAAATCGTGTGTGTGATGTGAATGTTTCCGGCACCCACGATACAAGTCTTTGAACTTAGTTTGGGGATGTGAGTGTGAATGCGTTTGTTTTGTGTTTGTTTAAATAACAGTTTTGTATTTTACGCGGGCGAAGCCGCGAGAAACAACTAGTTTCCCATATATTGTAAAGTGAATTCAGTGAAGTCGTGTGTAGTAATATCCCAATCCTACTGTAATGTTTATCCTGTGCCAGAGAGGTCAAACGTAACAATGACAAGTGGTCCAAATTAATTAAAAGCCAAAGGCAGTGCCTCCGGTCGAGTGGAAAACTACTAGATAAATGATATACATTTAGCAGAATTCTATGAGCTACGAAAAGGGAAACGTTGGATTGACCACAATGGCGAATTGCTACGTCATTTGTTAAGGATACAAGCTTATAGCCGTATCGTTCGTTATTACCTATGTATTTACTAGACTATAAATTAAAAAGAGGGTTAAGATTGTTTTTTATGCTGGACAGGCAAGCTATCTCATCTGATGGAAAGTGACGATGCGGCCGAAGATGGAACATGCTTGCCTAGAAGGTACCTACTCACTCTAGACTTGAAGACACCCAGATTGTACCGTTCGGGGAACAGAGACAGGCAACTCTAGCACCGTATGTAGGTATGTTATGTTCGTTTTTTCACAGTGTCCAAACTCAAAAGTCTAACTCGAAGAATTGGTCTCAACTTACCGAATGTCTTAGGCTAAGATTTAAAAAAGGCGTCCGTGGCATTAAAGTAGTGAACAAAATTAAATTAATGAGTAAATACTATAATATATGTAATTTCGGAATATTCCAAGGTAATTCGCGTCCGGGCAAAATGTATATCTGTTGTTGAAAATTCTTATAGGCCAATCATACATCCGGACATATGAGCGAAGAGTATTTATAACAATACCAGTAAGCATTAGAGAACAATAAAAGCAGAAAAATATAATTAAACGCAAAGATTTAAAAAACCGACTTCACTGCTTTATCTTCGGAACTTTGATCAGATTATATGTACTAACATGCAATATTGACGATATCTCAAGAACTACTGATCAGATCTTGATCAAATTTAAATGGGGCCAATTGGAAAGCAAACCCTTTCAAACAAAAAAATCGAAATTGGTTCACGTGGAATGAAGATATGAGGTAACACACATAAAAAAAAAATACACTTTTGCTTTACAATTTGAGTACCTCCTCCTTTTTTGTGAAGTCGGTAGAAAAATCTCTATTCGTGTTTTTAAAAGCATTATGTGAAAAATATTGAACGTTTTTTCCATAATTCTCGTCTTGTCCATTTCACGCGTCAAGAAGTTTTGTCAGGATTTTTTTGAAGCGACGCTCATTAAAAACTTTTTAATAAAATGACGCAGCTGAATAGATTCGTTCCCTTTCCGTAACCAAATATTTTTAAAGTATTTTATAGAAGACACATATATTTTTTATCTCTTTACCAATGTAAATTTGTGATTTTCTATGGTGGAGGAATGTTCTCATATTTTCCTGGTTTGCTAACGTATGGCGAAATAGTAGTCGTGTTAGTAAAAACCCTTTTTTGATCTTATACACTTTATATATACTCGTAATTACTTTAATATTTATATAATGCCGAGTCGCTGGTCGGTATACGCGCGTACTCGACTGAAGAAGGAGCACCGACTGATCCGAAACTAGTCACGCACAACGCGAGAAACTAACCATGGGTGAAATCTTTCTAAAATCTAAATACGTTCATGATTGCTTCGTATTGCCAATCAGCAGTGAAGAATGCTTTTTATTAACAATCGTATCGTATATGGCTATTTTTGTAGTCTACTTACTAATATTATAAATCCGAAAGTTGGTGTGTGTGTGTGTGAATGTTTTTTACCACGTATCTCCATAACGAATGAACCGATTTTGATGAAATTTAGAATGTATATATGGGAGCCTTCAAGTCACGATTTGATAGGTTTCTTTTAGGCAAGCGTACTCCATCGTCGAACACATCGTCGTAGGTTAGATGGTAGTAAAAAGTTTGTCTATTTTGAATAGTTCTAAAATAAAACTACTAAGTGAATATAAACTTGGAAGATGTTTTAGAATGGTTGGTTGGTAAAAATAAAGACAAATAATTTTCAATGTAAATAATGAGGAATAAACAAAACTCAGACAAAACAAACCCCCGTTAAATAATGTGATGCTTGATATTAAATAATACTAACACAGTATATTATTTGAATTAATTACAAATGCAGTAACAATGCTTTCAATATAGCGTCCTGTTTCAATTTGAAACAATATGCCGGCACTATAGTTTTAATGAATTCCATAAAGTTATGGCCACTGGCACGCCCAAACTGTTTTTCATCGGAAATTCAAAATTTGTTACCAACTATTTGTAGCAAGCCGCATCAATTAACTGATTAGTAAAACAAGGAAAAGTTACTAAACACAACTAATAGAATACAAAAATAATACCCTTCGGCCGTCTACGTAACCGTAGTTTAGTAACTGGTTTCGGTGGAGGAATTATTCTTCCTTGTACGTAACTAGTTTCAATGGAAGAACTATAAGGGCTTTGTAGACAAAAACAATCACCATTTCCTAAAACGCAGTTTACTGATGTAAAGCTAAATTACATTAATTCCATTTTTACATTTAAAAATGGAATAGATAAATAAAAGAAATTTTACATTCTCATAAATACAGGTTTCTTCCCTCGCCAAAAAACAAAACGTTTCGTCTCTATTCTATCAAAAGAAACGCTTTATAAATGTAGCAGGTCTTAAAACTCGTTAACATAAGGTTTAAAATATCTTGATTTGTTATTTAGCGCTCACCGAGATTGCAAAGTTACAGACAAGCAATTTGAAACCTTTGTGGACAAGTTTTAAAGTCTCTTACATTTGGCAACTGTTTCTTATGATATAATAGAGACGAAGCGTTTTGTTATTTGGCCAGAGGGCTGCTGTTATACGACTTTATCTCTATCTGTTATAGTTTCATATTCGTCCATCACAATCTCATCTCAAAGATACATTCTATCTTTTTTGTAGACAATAATCGTTCGATTATTTAGTTCAACACAATGCCTTCGTTCTTGTTGCCCGCCAAGTACAATTTAGGCCTCTTCAAGTCAAGAATGAACAGGTATTATCTAGGCAAGCATACCACACTGTCAACCGCATCGTCGCTTTCTATCGAGAGATTTAAAATTTTAAATGCTTGCTTAGACACCATAAAATGTTGTATGAAAGCGTTTTTATTTATGTAATAATAATGGTATTACAATTGCTTCGTTGTGGCGTTCTTGAGACCAAACTTGTGTAGGTACATCCTACTAATATTATAAATTCGAAAGTTTGTGTGTAAGTGTGTAAGTGTGTAAGTAACTTTGTTCCCTCTTCACGCTTTAACGGCTGAACGGATTTGGGTGAAATTTGGAATGTACATAGATTATACATAGGATTAACACATAGGCTACTTTTTAACTTGATTATAGCGGGCGAAGCCGCGGGGCACGGCTAGTGTGTAAATAAGACAAAGACCAAAAGCTAGGCTTATTGTGATTATTTGTTCGCAGCTGCTCCCGTGGGGATTACCTCAAGGTCTACTCCGAAGGTGAAATCCACGGTCCCGGCCCGCCTGGAGTCAACGAATACTCAGCATGGTCAAGAGTGCTATGTGGAAACCGAGTAGATGCACCAGCTGCACTGTACTCCCATGGACCACTGTTAGTCCTGGAGTTTCATACAGCTGGAAGAGAAACGAATGCAACTGGATTCGTTGGGACCTACAGATTTATCGATCGAAGTAAGTAACTAGTTTTTTGTAGATATGCTTCTGCTTATGTTAAATAAGACAAGCAGTTTTTTATCTTTAATAGGCGTGCGTTAGACTACTAGAACAATATTTATCCGACATGCGCAGCCCTGCACTGCGATCTCATTATTCACTTATCGGTAAATTAAAATATAAATTAGATAAAGGTTTTTTTATATCCAAGATAGTAAAACGTTTTACCACTGTCAAACCTACAGTGTGACTTTAAAGTTGTAAAATAATAAAGTTGACGAAGCGGTCGACGCTGGAGCACGTTTACCTATAAATTGCCTATTCACTCGCGTCTTAAAGACTCGGTTGCATCGAGTTGTACTACGGAGAACGATGTTTAAACGCTGTTCCCTGTCACATTTACACACCTTTATTTTTTTTATCAATTGGAGATATATATATATATATATATATATATTGTGAGACTTAAATATAAGACTTAATTAAAAGTTTAACTTTAATGAAAATTTCTAATGAAAATTTGTTTTATATCAGTCTACTGATCTATGACTGCCATTGATCAACCTTTTTTTCTTCAAGTGATAATTGATTTTACGAAACTGCAAATTTTAACATGCTATTAATTTCACTTTAGCTTATCTTATTGAAATATCACGATCCCTCATAATTGTTGAGTCGGTTTGAGTTTGTGACTTCGGCCTATTATTTTACTTAGTAGGTATCAAAAGCTATCAGAGATACCTCACTGAGCTCCTCTATTTACTCTCTTAATTATTCGCAATAAGTCCTAAAGCCGTGGCCATTAATTTTTATTAACCCCCGCATCGGCTGTACGTCATTGTCTCGAAGAATCAATGTCCAATTAACTACCCACGGGAGGAGCCATTTGGCCAATTTTAGAATATAATCGCGTTAATTTTCTGTTTTTTCTTCGTATGAAATATTATAATCAATCATGTTGAATATAGCACAGAGCTTTGGTATTTTCTTGTTTATTTCTGACGAAGATCGACGGCTGAAAAGTCTAGTAATTCTAAGGTTAAACATAGTGCTATACAATACAATACAAACCATCTTTATTGACACCAAAATATAAATACAACTTACAGAGAAACTTATAAAGATGTACAATGAGGCTTTAAAGGACCTTGCGGTTCAAAAGAATAAAGATTTATTTCATATCATATTTGATATACTGATGTGATTTTCACACCCTATTGGTTAACCTAATATGTGACGTCAAACATTTTTGACGTCAATTAGTCAATCTTTGAGACATCAAGTCACGATTGACAAGTCGTGATAAGATTGTGGATAGCACAGAAAGAATGTCACGAGACCGTGTTTTTGCTCTCTAACCTGCTCGTATTATAAAATGGTTTTGATATAAAATGTGATATTTTTAAGAATAAAACTTAACTACGCTACCCACCGGTAGTGGGCTTGAGCACTTGAGCTACCTATAAGCTAACTTGTAGGTAACTTAGTTCTTTGCTTATATTGTTTTATGTGTTTCGCTTATATAGTTAGTATAGCTTATTTAGTTTAGGTGATATAGGCAATTGGCCCGTAGATACTTGAAAATTAAGAAAAAATTAAACTTTAATTTCGGCTAACTATCCACTATAGAAACAATCAATTAAAAGCAAAAAAAATGAATATTTCTTATTATAGCAGAGGCATTGCATAATTTTGTAAGCATATTAACTCTTTCAGACTCACAGCCCCACACTAAGTTCTATGACTTATGTCTTGGATGCCGGAAATATTCACATCGCGTACACAGTCACAACCAAAACCAGAAACGATGTGTGACTCAATTCATTTTTATGATTGTTTTAAATCAACAGCCCTTACATGTATATAGGTTACATATACCTACTATTGTATAATCCTACCTATATTCATGCATACAGCATGTAAATATTCAACAGCTAGTAAAATAAACATAAAACATCGAGAGCACAAGCAATTACTTAGGAAAATTTGAATTTTAAGAGGAACATAAAACCTAACGCACTAAACCATGGTAATGATATTGGTTTTCTATTAGCCTCGCGGCGTTATCCTACGTTAATCAAGATAAAAATTATCCTTTCCTTGACTAGAATATTCTAATACAATTTTTTTATTTTATTTTATGTATTATACAAAATTAATAAACGTTTTTACATTCACATACTCTCTACTCTAAGTTAAGCCATTTTAGTAGTGCCGAAAACATTTATTTCACACACACAATCACACCCAGAACCAGAAGTTCAACTTATATCCTTTTGACAGGAATATAAACGCTAACGCGAGCGAAGCCACGGGGCACTACTAGTTAAAAATAAAAGTGGGAACACAACTTTACTCCCGAAGGGAAATATGTGTATTTGTTTCTAAATTTGAATGTGTGTGTGATGAGAATGTTCCCGTCACCTACGACACAAGTCATTGAACTTTGTGTGGGGCTGTTAGGGTGAAAGCGCTTTATTTTTTATTGAATGCGACTAATTCTTAGCATCTAAAAAACAGTATGTATATTCCTTGAATTTTAATTTCACCAATCAAAAATTCTATCCGAGCGTCTGGTTGTGGCGACGTGTGATATAAATGCTGGTATTATTTGGCTCAACGTATTAGCATTGCAATTGAGAGAGTCAATGCCGCCATATCCAGGGGCAGACCAAAAACAACATGGAAAGAAGTAGTGCAGAAGGACATGAGGGAATGTGAGCTATCCGAAACTGACGTCCAGGCCAGAGCGAAGTGGAAAGTAAATAGTTGGAAGGCTGACCCCACATGTGGGATATTTAGTCAGGAAGAGAGAGAATGCCGCCAGCATGCTGAGAACGCTACCCGTTGGTAGTTTTGATTGGTAGGCTTGAGAACTTGAGTTACCTATGAGCTCGTTGCCTTGAAGGTAGCTTAGCTCTTTGCTGTATATATTTATAGACATAGGCAATTGGTTCGTAGATATTTCACCAAATATTCCTCACTTTGACACCTCACAACAGAAAATTCCTAACAATCCCCGAAACTTCGTTCTAATAATCACGTATACCGAAGTTGTCTAAAGCCAGTCAAACTTTTAATTTCTTCGCCTTCGGATGCGAAACTTCAGCTAAAGTTCAAGTGCCGATACTTGCATCTCTACGTGTTCAATTGGGAAGCACGTACAATCTTAAAACTTGTGAAATATATCGTATTGTGAAAATAACTCGAATTAGTATTGTTTCCGGTGCGCTTTACAAAAAAAACAAGCTGTGCTAGTAATACATTGTTAATTTTGTTCAATATAAGTTTCAGCTTTACATATTTATACATTAATGAGATAGACTCAGGGACAAAATAGGTCAAAAAACGCAGAGTTTGGGTCGTATTAAATTGTTATTTTCTAGCATACATTTTTTTTAACGATACCCCTAAAAATAAAAATTAAATGTACACATGTGTCATACACACAAGTGGGAGACTTGCGTGTATGGGTTGCCTGCCCTTTCATTCCCCTTTATGTCATTTCAATTGTCACTTTAGGCTTTGGACATAAACTTTACATATTACTAGCTGCGCCCTGCGGTTTCACCCGCGTTGATCATGATAAAAAGTGATGATGATGATGATGATGAAAAATAGATGTTGGCCGATTCCCATAGATACCGGATAAGCACAAAAAATTTCATCAAAATCGGTCAAGCCGTTTCGGAGGAGTATAGCAACGAAAACTGTGACACGAGAATTTTATATATTAGATTCAGCGCCAGATAGGATTGACGGATGAAAAAAGTATTGAACCAACCAAGGTTATGCGTTATATTTATGTCCATTATAGATCCATTATTGTATTACCTACTATCTATTAATGTGAATTACATCGAATTTTGGCTAAAGCTTTTGACAACTCGAGACTAGCTGTACGATTTGCGATGATCGTAGAAAAAAATCTGCGCGGCATAGTCTTTAAATTAATTCTTCTGTACTTGTCTAAACGGCTGAACTGATTGGTGAACCTTGTTGTGTGTGTTCAGGTGAATTCCAGAATGGTCTCGATTATATATCGAAATATTAATTACGAAAAAATTGCAAAATTGTTTTCTCATGGACATGAATACGTCACTCGGATTTGGTAAAGTACTAGGCAATAATAAACATGACAGAGGTAAAATGATAATTTTCTTTACATGGCATTGCAAGGGATTTCGGGTATAGCTAGTTAGTAGTTTATAATAATACTACATTCAAAGTGTTCGTCTACACTCACACATGTAGATAGCGATTAGAATTTAAATCCTCGAACAAAGCTTATAAAATGTATTGCCCGGTTTTAAAACCGGGTTTTGCTAAGCTTACTGCGGGTAACTGTGTGGTTAGTACTTAAGACCTGACCTCAGTGTCCCATTGATCTGGGATAGTGGTCTTCATTTAATCCTTTAAACCAAGATTGTTTACGATTGGCTGGTTTTGTATACTGAATTTACTTTAGAGTACTAGAGAACTGTAAGTATCGGGTAGATGCTTATGTTTCTTAACCTATTGAGAATAAGAAATATAATTCGGTAAAATAGAATATTTATTTCTCCACGTTTAGTATTTTTTCGTTTCTTAATTTACTATATTAGCTAGACAGTTTTTTTTTATCTACACACTAAAAAAAACACATACAAAGAAATCTTAAAGTTAACATAGGAACACAAAAGGCGGTCTTATCGTTCAAAACAATTTCTTTTAGACAACCAAAGGGAGATGATACAATTTTTACAAACAGGGACGGTGGTGTACCTCAACACTTATACGAAATAAATGATTGTATTTACACATACTTATTAATATTAGATACATAATATACCTACAAAAACAATAATGATATATTATAAACATATACAAAACTAATATATATTATCCATATATATGACTAATAGAGGACATTCATAGCTTTGACTTAATTGAGAGCTTGCTCTACCTAGTATGGGTAATGCTATAAAAACAAATTAAAATTTCAGTAAGAACTGTTGCATTCAACATCTTAAATCCTTTGTGGAGTTATAATAACTGATTTGTTTTAATATAATTAATTTTACTAAATATTTGAACTAGGAGTACATAGTGCCGGGGCCATATTTTAAAATGCTTATATCATTCACCACTACCTCTAATTTTAAATTTAATATTGAAGTTAAAATTGGAAGTATCGCTCATAGCGGTACTTCCAATTTTATTATTTATTATCTCTTTGTTATTTATTTTCTTTTGGTATTAATAAAGCGCCGTAAGTCCTGAGTTCGATTCCCGGCAGGAGCATAATTTTCCTGCCTAAGGGAGATTTGCGCTGCTGGTTCTGGGTGTGATATGTAAATGTTTCCGGCATCCATGATACAAGTCTGTTTATGAATGAACATATGAAGTGAATACGTTTGTTTTATTTTGTTTTGTCATTGCTTTGTTTACTGTCTAACTGGAAAGTAACGTTTTAACTAGAAGATACATAACCAAACATATATATTTCAAACATTATAGGTAACTTATTGGTCTTTTGTGTATAGATTTAGGAAATATAGGCAATTGGTCCGTAGTTAGAGGACGAAAAAATATCCCGAAGTAGTTAACACTGAGAAAAGTTTTTATAGGTTTCATATACAAAATTGACGCAGGTAAACCTAATAGTAAGAATACATTTTCAGTGTATTCCTTTTCGAAAACTTGCGTTATTTTATATTCTATCCTCGTATTTCGCTTTATATATTCCCAACAGACAAGATCTTATAAATCTTGTACTATCTACAGCAAGGTAAAGTCCTAAATAAATGAGCAGACGCTTCACCGCAACAAAAGACCTCAACCCACCTCTGTAAATTGGTTTCGTCAAAACCGACGTGGAACAGCACTCGTCAAATTATTTACGAGGATAGGTACAGTCAGCTGCTATGAAATGTAAATCGTCTGTTATTCAAAAGTGATCGTTGGTGCTGTTGGTTTCGAATCGAAATTAACTGGTAAATGAGTTTGTCGTTAGAGCTCAGAATGGGTTGCATTGGAAACCTATAGTAGTAAGGCATTCTCTGATGCATGAGTATTTGTTTAATGACTGACAAAAGGTGTATTTAACTCAAGCGTTCTATCATCGGACTAGACGAGCTGCATTGCGATATTGTTATGTACTTGATATTTCACAAATACGCACATTTATTATGCACACCGCTAAGGAATGGAATTCTTTGCCTGAGTCTGTGTTTCTCGATAAGTACCTATAATGCTGGAGTCTTTAAGTCACGCGTGAATAGGTATCTTGATGATGCGGTAGACGGGCTGCTTGCCTAAGAAATACCTGGTCACTCTTAACTTGAAGAAGCCTTTAGGCTTCTTCAATAAATATGGTTCGATAAATATGGTTTACCATATTTATCGAGAAACAAGAACAAAGACACGTTTGTCCTCTTCTTTGCAGTTCGCATAATAAAATTTTTGTCGAATTCCTTGGTTAGAACTGGAAGAATTTCTACCAAGAAAGGATGCCTTATCTTAGTACGCCTTGGTGTCCGATAAAGGAAAGAAAATGGAGGAGTTAAACTATGCAGTTCTGTCACACACACTCTAAAATGTATCTTGTATAACACGACATGCAACCTTACGCTGATATTCGAGGAAGTCGATTCTCCATTTGTTCAGTATGTCAATCAGCTTATTAGCTCGCTTTTCAATGGGATCCAAAGCCTGATGCTAGTACTTAGCTTATCTTTATTGTATAACTAGGGCCCTTCTATTTTACCCGCGTAAGTCACGGACCTGCGGGAATTCCGGGATAAAAAGTATGTATTAATCCAGGATTTCAGCTACATCCATCCCAAATCTCATTAAAGATGGTCCAGCCGTTGGTAGAGCGTGAAGAAAATATACAAACACAAACTTTTGCCTCTACAATGTGACACTCGTTGCATCGTCCGCCTGGTCGATAAAACTGATTGATAAGGTAAACCAATATTCAGTCAGATTAGCGCTAGGATGGGTGACCGTTTAGTGGGATTTTCAACAGAGTGTCACCGTGCTTCGGAGGACACGCTAAGCTGTTGGTCCCGATTGTTAGTCGTTACTCAATGTCGGATGCCTTCAGGCTTGAATTTTCATCCTGACACTAGGACTGCCTACTAGTCTAAACGAAAAGCAACCAAGCAGCAAGCCTCTATAAGATTAGTGTGATGTAATGAAAATGTATGTCAACAGGAAACTTCGAAACTGACGGTGTCAGGGTACCTGATAGCTGTGACTACGTGTTCAACTCGCAGCCCAACCGACCATCCCATGGTCGTCTCTACAGCCCTCGATACCCTTCTAGCTACCCGACCAACGTGAGATGCACTTATCATTTCAACGGCAGGTAAGGCTCGCTCACCTATTTTATTTGAAGGTGTAACAACTCAGTGGTAATAGAGATTGGCTGCTAATTAATCGGGGTATCATGTTATATTAATAATAATATATCATCCATATTATCATAACTTAATATATACCTTGTAAATAAATTTTCCCTTTTTTTGTTGACGGGTAGGAAATGTTTTAAAGATACCCGGCTGCTTTCGGGGAGCAACCGGGCTGTGTGAGATTTTCTCACTAAAACCCCATCAGTGACCAGCCTCTGTGGATATTGAAGGGATTCAGGATCTCGCTGAACGCCACTGGTGCCCTTTTATCTTCCTTGCTTTATAGTTCCATCACAACCACGAGAATGCTATTGAAGGTTTGGGCCATTTTCAACGTCTCTACGGCGCCACAACAGCTGGGAACCACACCCCACTGCTGTTCTCCTCGGCCACGTTTGATTGGTGGTTCGACCCCAACTCAAAATACCTACGTATCCAAAGGACTCCTTTTAGTCGCCTCTTACGATAGGAAGAGCATTACGTGGCAATATTCTGATGCCCTGGCTACTGGGTTACATAAATTGATCAGCACCCATTGAAATAAGTTGTATGATTAAACATTTCCATTTTTTTGGTAGAATTACTACTGCAATGGTGTGCCTACTAGTTAAGTCTCAGTTTTACCATAGATGATAAAAATGGTACATGTAAATGTGACCTAGGTGAAAGACTCATATTTTTGATTCTGAAAAAAAATACATCGCAAACCTCACCCACAACCAGAAACCCTTGGGAAAGAAAATTGTGTTCCTGCCGAGAATCAATCTACAACGCAGAGTCGTCGTATGATATTTTAAATCTAATCATCAAAAGATGTTTATATATTCTCAAACAAGTATGTATGTGCATCAATCTAAATGTAAGCATACTTTTTTAACCTGCATATAAGTATTTTTATATACAATGAATTATCGAAATTAAACAAAACTTAAGTACATATTTCTGAAATTTGAATGACACAGCATCTATATTATATAAGCATATAGCAAATATTTTACAGCTAAAGCTTCCTATCTAGATGGCGTATAATCACTAACCGTCAAGCTATGTCGACCATTTTCATTGCATATTTCAAATACCTACCTATTCCATTTGAGAGGTATTCGTGATGCAGTGATGCCGTGACTACTAATTTCTATAACCGTAATAGGTAGTAGAACATTTTACTGAAACAGACTATCTACGGGCCAAATGCCTATATTTCCTAAACCTAAATTAAATACATCTATACAGCAAACACCTATAAGATTTGTATGTACAAAGCACCGATCTTATAGGTAACTCAAGTGCTCAAGCCCACTCCCAGAAAAAATAAATAAAATTCTAGAGTAGTAACTAAAATAAATTTTAATAAAAGTTCTTTATGGTGGAAGAGCTTTCTCTCGCTTGTCTTCTATACGCTGATCGTATTTCTATTGGATGTATAGAAACGGGATCAGCGTATCCGATGATATAGGATCGTAGTACACCCTTACACATTTATCGTTCATAAGTTACTTGTTAAAAACTTTTTAAAGACAAGCTTTTAGAAGTCCGCCATATTGGATTTAAAGTGACGTCACTTTTTTTTTCGAGTAATTCTCAGCAATACCTTTCATTGATACCCATATTGCAGGAGTGCATTAAAAACTGGTCCACCATTTTGGGTGTTCCATCAAATTGGATTAAGAATGACGTCACACAGCTAACCATGCATTGTCTTCCAAACAAAACGTGAACACAAAATTTCAGCTCAATTAGTTGAAGATATCTACTTCAAAATTGAGTAGCAAGATTCCATCCGAATAAACGTACATACATAAAGTGCAAGTTAAATAAAAGCTTGTAAATGAGTAATAGTGTGTTTACCACCATTGACTGCGAGTACATCACCACTTACCGACAAACAAACGCATTCACACTCACAGCCCCACACTAAGTTCAAAGACTTGTATCGTGGGTGCCGGTAACATTCACATCACACACACATTACACCCATTACCAGAAGCACAAATATCCTTAGGGTAGGAATTTTTGCTCCTGCCGGGAATCGAACCCAGGACCCACGGCGCAGAGGGCGGAAACCTGTCTACTGCGACATGTGAGATAGTTATAAAACGCTTACTTTTCGGGGATAAAAAACAGACTGGTTTATAAGTAAGCTAATAAAAAATTGCCACTAGCAATCTCGCTAGTAAAATGTATCCACTTAATTATACATTGCTGTCAAATGTGTGAAATTAATGTATGCAACTACACATCTGTGTCACGAGCGTATCAGATTTAATTGAACAGTTAGAATTTAATTTAGTGCACATTACTATAGAATCCAAATCATGTATACATTATTTGAATACATGTTCAAATAGTATATATGCATATACAGCGCAAATATTCCAACTTTGATAATGGATATATGTTTGTACTGTTTGGGGAAGAAACATTGGGTCTGTGGGGATCGAGTGCAGACGAAATTTTCAGGGACATGTTCAGTGGTCGTGGCGACAAGTGACCAGAATGCTGGCTTTTATTTATATATAATTCATTTATTTCAAGTAACTTAAGACTTATCATTTACAAATTATTCATTAATTAATTAATTAGTCACATTACAATGGCATTAAGTTAAAATAAAATTCAAAATAAAAATCACAATTACATATTAAACAATACAATGAAATTAATACAATTACAATTACAATAATGTCAATATTAAAAATAAAATTATGTCAGGATATTCCTTCATCAATCTGCCTTTACTTTGCCTCTATGTGCGCAACATGCAGTCTGCAGCAATGATTGATAAAGGAACAATCCAGTCTTCCTGCCGACACCTCCAGCATGATGTTAGTGCTCCCCCTCACTCGTCTCACTAGTGATGTGCCTCTCTTCCGCATTGTTGTATAGAAACAATCTACACGAGCTTTGGCAAACATTGTAGAGGCACTGCAATACCGGGGCAGACCCAACATCATCCTGAATGCGTTATTAAACTGGACACGAAGGGCGCTGTAAGATTTTTGGTTGTAGTCTGTCCACAAGCTGCACGTGTAGAAGGAGGTGCAATAAGCTCTAAAGAGAGTAACTTTGACTTCTGTTGTGCAACGTCCAAACCTACGAATCACCATATTTGCTCTAACTGCCAGCGCCCTCCGCTCCCGTTCCATGTCTGCATCATCCTTCAAGGCTGGCGTGACAAGGTGGCCTAGATATTTGAAAACCTCTACCTTTACTAAAGGTGAGCCATTCAATTTTATAGGTGGCACTGTACTAATTTTTCTTCGCCCGCCCTGAAAGATCATAAACTGACTTTTTTTTACATTATAAATAAGTCCGTGATCAGTTGCATATCCCTCACAAACACTCAGCAACTTTCTTAAACCACAGACCGAGGCACTCAGCAACACCATATCGTCTGCATAGCTAATGTTATTGAAACACACACCATCAATGTGACAACCAATATGCTGCTCACTGAGCGCCTCGATCAGTCCATTAACATACAGGTTAAAAATGGAGGGTGAACTTAAACCGCCCTGCCTTACCCCACACTCCAACCTGTACATATCCGACAATGTGCCTGCCCACCACACATTATTAACTTGGTTTCCATACCAAAACTTAAATCTATACTTATAATAAAACTGTTCGAGGTCAAATTCTGTACAATGAAGATATTTTGAAAATGTTTAATGGAGGACAGTCTACTATCGAAACGGAAGCAAAATTTGTATTTAAAAAAATTTTTGTCTGTCTGTCTGTCCTCCTGTATCTTGAAGCACTATCACGCCAAAACTACTGAGTAGATTGTAATGAAATTCGGTGTGATTATAGTGTGTTCTCCGAGGTATTACTTAGAATACTTTTTATTCTGAAGTTTTTATTAGCTTGGGTTTAACAGCTTTTTTCCCTAACTACAGTATATAACTTTGTAATTTCATGTAAATGTATGAATTTACCAACTTTACTTTGCATTTGATGCATTCAATGCGATCATGTACATTGCAGATATTTCGAATATTTATTCTAACTTCGGTACGTACGTCATGAGTTTTGTACTTTTTAAATTGCATAAATAAACACCTACAGCCATATTTGGTGCAACTCTGTGCTTTATGTACAGCGTAGAATGGCAAAAGAGGGGCCTACCGCATGCACATATTCTTTTATGGCTGCAAGAAAACATTCGTCCGAATGACGTCGATAGCATAATTAGCGCTGAATTTCCAAACCCCAGTGATGATCCGTCCTTGCATGACATCGTAAAGGCGCATATGGTGCATGGTCCATGCGGTACTCTTAATAATAACTCCCCCTGCATGCGAGATGGGCGTTGTACTAAGAGGTTCCCGAAATCACCTGTCCAGCAGACAGTGACTGGGGAGGATGGTTACCCATCCTACCGTCGCCGTTTGCCTTCGCAGGGAGGTTCCTCTGCGACCATGGCTGTACGTTGCCAAGAAATCTTGGTAGATAACCGATGGATTGTGCCGTATTCTCCAGTCCTGACAAAATCATTTGAAGCACATATAAACGTTGAGATGTGTAACAGTGTGAACACGATAAAATACATATGCAAATATGTCAATAAAGGAAGCGACCAAGCGACAATTGCTGCAGAAGTGCCTGCCTATTACACGTATAATAAACAACAAGGCGAGTCCAATCGGCGTAGAAGAGGTGCAGCAGTGGAAGGTTTTCCTTGTGTGTTTAGGGAACACAATTTGGGTAGAGTATACATAGCGCACGCAAACAATACGGAGTTGTATTACTTGCGGTTGCTTCTGCATACTGTTCGTGGCCCGACGTCATTCAGTGGGCTACGAACAGTGAACGGCGTAGAACAACCTACCTATGTTGCCGCATGCCGGGAACTACATTTGCTGGATGATGATCAGCACTGGGATGCTACACTAGCTGAGGCTTGCATCAGCGACAGTCTACGATAATTGCGCCATCTGTTTTCCATGATGTTGGTGTTCTGTGGGCTTGCTGATGCCTTACAGCTTTAGCAGAAATACCAAAATGCGTTGGCAGAAGATTTCATTTGGAATGGTGCAAATCCCGGTACGTCTCACAATGAATGCCTTAAGAAAATTCAAGATATGGCTTTCTCAATCGGTGGGAATAGCCTCACAAGCTATGGTTTGACAGAACCTGCACCTATTCCAGACCAAGTACAGCCTGCTTACCGGGAGTACTTTTCTGAGACCAACCATGACCCTGCAGAAATCGCGGCAACTATAAGACATGGACTGCACCGACTAACTGTTGAGCAACAGGCAGTTTTTCATCAAGTATTCAACAGCGCCGTGAACAATACAGGAGATATGTTTTTCTTGGATGCACCCGGGGGAACAGGTAAAACATTTCTAACCAAAATAATCTTGGCTCAAATACGCAGCCAAGGCAAAATTGCCTTAGCTGTGGCGTCATCTGGCATAGCTGCTACATTGTTGCCAGAAGAAAAAACAGCCCACGCCATGTTCAAAATTCCTATACAATTGGAGACTTCTGAAACACCGGTGTGTGACATCTCACGCAATAGTGATAAAGCACAGGTTCTATGTGGGTGTTCTCTAATTGTATGGGATGAGTGTACAATGGCGCACCAAGCAGTGGAGGCTGTAAACAGGACGGTACAGGACACTGATACGGTACAGGACTGAAGGCGAGACGACTGGCCCATGGGAGGTATCACAATGTTGTTTTGTGGATATTTCAGACAAACACTGCCTGTAGTCCCACGCGGCACAAGAGCTGATGAAGTTAATGCATGTTTGAAATCGTCAAATCTCTGGCCACAAATATATTGGCTTCATCTTAGTGATAAATCGTGAAAACTCTTGGCTTTGCGAGCGTGCCATACTCACGACTCGAAATGACCAGGCAGCAGCTTTGAATAATAAGATACTCAGTCGCGTCGCTGGTGAAGCCACCAACTACAATTCTATCAATAGGGTAGTAGAGCAAGATGAGGCTACTACTTACCCAATAGAATTTTTAAATTCGTTGCCGGCCCCTGGGCTGCCATCGCACTCAATAAGTTTGAAAGTTGGAGTGCCAATTATCCTGTTGCGTAATTTAAGTCCGCCCAAATTATGCAATGGAACTCGATTGAAGGTAGTTAGGTTGCAACAAAACGTCATAGAGGCAGAATATTTTTCTGGATGTGGTACTGGGGAACAAGTTTTCATTCCCAGGATACCGCTTATACCGAACAACTATCATTTCCGTTTCAAGCGGCTCCAGTTCCCCGTGAGTTTATGCTTTGCAATGACAATAAATAAAGCGCAAGGCCAGACTTTGCGCACTGCGGGCGTGGACCTCACCTCCAGCTGTTTCAGCCACGGACAACTGTATGTGCCACTGTCAAGGGTGAGTGAAGCAGAAAATATGTTTGTGTACTGTCCCGACGGTGTCACTCATAATATAGTGTACAGAGAAGCTTTGTAAATGAAGGTGTCATCGCCGTGACACAAATACAATTTTTTTTTATTTAACAAACAAGATAAATACAATAATATAGAATTGCCCACGAACCCCGCACTAGGACAAGCCTGTACCGCGGGTGACACACAACTTCATTTACAAAGGCAACATAACGGATTTTTTTTTTTTGTTGTGGTGGGGAAAATACCTGGCATTTCCTTTCCTTCCCAGGGGTGAAGGAAAGGGGTATGTGGGGCTTGAACCCACTAAAAACCCCCCCGTGAGCAGTCCCTCGCCGAAGTGGGGCAAGATAGGGTCGCGCTAGCAGTCACTATCTTGCCCCGGCGGTAGGCCTGGATGCAAACTCCTCCGGGCCACTGCGCCCATGGAGGGGTGATCTTGCTCACCAAGGCCACCCCCCAGACGTGTGGGGCCGTGCAAGCCGTTGGAGAGGTACTCCAATTAGTGTTAAGTGGATTCAAGTAAATCACCCTGATAGTAAGCATCGCGGGTGGCCGTTCCAGATTCAGTGTAGGTAACTTGCTCGGTTGAAAAGTCAGAACACGCGTGCAACGCCGCGGGTACAGCTAGTATACTTATAAGTTCATCCGGTACTAGGGAGGCCCTCATTTTGTTCCACAAGATATCATATGATACCAAGTCGAATGCTTTTGAAAGATCAAGGAAGCAGGCATATACAGATGTGCTTCTCTTAGTATAGTATTTGACAGCACTCTTGAGACACAAGATAGCAGTTTCGGTGGACAAACCTTCACGAAAACCGAACTGATTGTCATGTAACTTTAGGTATCTATTTAATTGTGTATTTAGCACTAAAATAATTATCGTTATTCAATGTAAAAACGCAGCTAGTATTCAGGGCACTTTTTTTTCTTTTTCTTTTCTTTTTTTAATGCAGACGAAGCGTTTTGCCTACACATTCATTGTGCGAACTGCAAAAGAATGGAATTCCTTACCTGAGTCTGTGTTCCTTGATAAATACAATATAGGAGCCTTAAGTCGCGAGTGAATAGGCATTTTCTGGGCAAACGTGCTCCATCGTCACTTACCTAGATAGCGTTCAAAAGTTTCCTTATCTTTAATTAAAAAAAGCTAATGAGTTTCTCAATTCAAATGTATTTTTATGTATATTTTATTACCTCATAAATATTTTTCTTTATTTTTTTTTATTGGAAAGGTGGTGCGGTGCTTATGTGGTCTTGTGGTCCCATTGAAATTTGATCAAGATCTGACCAGTAGTTTTTGAATTTTCATCAATAATGCGTACTTCATTCATTGAATTTGATCATGGATACAGAAGATAAAGCTGTGAAGTTGGTTTTAGTTATGCTTTGCTTGCGTATTTTTTTTTTAAACATTAACGTTTTAACACTCACTTCCCCACACTAAGTTCAATTACTTGTGTCGTGGTTGCTGGAAACATTCACATCAAACACACAATCACACCCAAAACCAGAAACACAAGTTTTCCTTGGGGAGAAAACTTATGTTCCCGCCGGGAATCGACCCCCCTAAAAGGCGGACGCCCTCCCAACTAAGCCAACGGCCAGTAATTTAACATATACCTTTGATATTGTTTCGATATATATTTGTAAATAAATAATTAAATAAAAACAATCATATATTCATATTTTGTAACCTTATAGATACGCGCATAAATCTCTCCTATTGTATTAAAATAATGAACACATTAATTTTAATGGTTTTTGTATCGTTCCAGGCAACATGAGAAAATAAAGCTCGTTTTCGAAGAATCGTTTCTTCAAAATGGCGATGAGAGGTAACTTTACACTATATTCCTTATTCAATGTTCGATGCCGAAAAAAATTGGAAGCAGCGATATTTTTTAAACTGAGAATTTAAATATATGCTGTTGTTGTTTGAAATAAAAAACATTCTAGTTTGTCGGTGTATTTAGTTTATAAATATAGGACAGGACTAGTCTATATTTTCTAAAACAGTAAATTGGAAATACCTCGGATGGAAATCTTCAATAGCAGCAATTATCATGATTAAATTAATTCAGTTTAATTCTTCCTATTAATTTAAAATACTAAAAAAAAATTTCTTCATGTAAGTACAGTGTGATACGTTTTTGTAATTGTAACATTTAAACTTTCGAGATTCGAACACACAAATTGTTTGGTTATAATCACGGGTCTTAATAACGCTAAAATGGACGTCATTCTGAAATAAATGGAGTTGCTTCAAATTGAAAAACTATTCAAAAACTATTTTTGTTAACCTCAATGTTTTGGACATGTTGCAAGGTCTCAAGAAAAAAAAAACAACGGGTTGCACTCCGGGAGTGCCGGCAAAAGTGAAAACTTGAATAATAACGTTGTAAGCAGCAGGAGCAGGCATACATTTTCGCCGCGGTAAACATTACTTCCTCTCCTACGCTGCGCCGGCGGTCTACTCTCCCTCCGTCTTACGAATTTTCGATCAGGTCACGTGACCTGACGCGAGTTTAACATGTTTTACCCATTCCAAGAAAGTGCACAACGCCGCTAGAGAAGTTTTCACTTCAAAAAATTCTGAGGTAACAACAATACTCGCCCTGCCCAACGGTGGACTCACGCATTCTCCAGTCTCCTCGAGACCATGGCCAATGCAACTTAGCCAAAATGTCGAGGTGAATAAAAATAGTTTTTTACCGTGACTCAGCCCTGTCATATTACTTAAACTACGTTTTTGATTCGACAAAAATATAGATACTACAATTTCTCGTTGCATCTTTCATTCCTCTCATAATTTAAATCAAAATCGCGTGACTATATTTCTAATTGCAGTTGCCTGAATCGTGCAGATATTATAAAAGTATTTGATGGCAGAGCCTCGTCGTCACCCGTACTTGCAATGCTGTGTAACGAGGCTGTAGGTAAATACATTTTATGTTTATATTGTATCAACTGGACGTTTCTGTTATCTATATTATTATATATCCTAGCTAAAGTAAAATAAAACAATCTCACAAACGATATATTATGTAGGTATTCTATGTATGTGATATGTTTTTAGATTTGAATATAGTTGTGTGTACAGTCGTATAGGTACATAATTAAACATATCATTTAGTTGGTCAGTCGTCCATTAAATTGAGTCACTCCCTTAATTTTTATGACTCTTGTTTAATAGACAAACAATGAAATAAATTAAGAGAGATATATTTAAATGATGTATTGGGTTTCATAAAGTTTTAAGGAATATTTATTGATAAAATCTCAAGGATCTCAGGAACAAAATCTCAGCTCTCAATGATCAAAATCAAAATCGTTTATTTAGATGGGCCCAAAGAGGCACTTATGAAAGTAAATGACTCTACTGCCAGATTCACAAAGAAGAACCTGGCAAGAAACTCAATGGCGCATTTTTTTCATTCCTTTTTTTCAAACACTATTACATAAATTATATTAACCTAGGTATATCTATACCATGTAGTCGCTAGAAAGCGCTTGTGCAGTTTGCCTCCATGCAACATTGTCATTAAATAAGGAAAACGAGTTAAGAAGTAAATAACATTGTGTTGGCCTCAAAGCGGATAACGTTTTAAAACCTGTGTTTTTTTTAGGGTACGAAATTTTATCAACGGGTCCAGACCTGCTAGTACAGTTTACGAGCAACTCGGACACTCCTGGGCAGGGATTCAAAGCCAGCTATCAGTTTCAGATGGAGGACGACACAAGCACAGGTTTAGTAAGCATTCGTTGTTATAGAAACTCGATGGTAATGTTGCTCGCCGCTTGTTTAGAGAGAACGGATACTTTGCACATCATATGATCTTACGTCAAATATTTGACCGTCGATAGATTACATAACATAAAACGATTTCAGACTCACAGCCTCACACTAAGTACGATGACTTGTGTCATGGGTGCCGGAAGCATTCAACAATCACAACGAGAAACACAAATTTTCCTCTTCTAAGCACGAGTATCGGGTTTGATTCCCGGCACCGGAACACACGTTTTCTTGTCTGGAAATTTGTTTTTCTGGTTCTTGTGAGTATGAAACCGTTATGTTTATGTTATACCACCTGCTGGTGTACTGGGTTACGCGTTTGCATACTAAGCAGAGAGTATCTTATTCGATTCCTGGTGGAAACTCAAGTTTTCTCCTCTGGGAAAATGTATGTTTCTGGTTCTGGATGAGATGGTTCGTGATGGCAATGTTTCCGGAACCCGCGATTTTATCGTCTTTGAATTTCGTGTGTGGCTGTGTGAGAGTGAACGTATAAATGAAACGAATTTCAATTCCAAACTTCGAAGCACATAAATGTTTAGTTTTTGAAGTGTTCATCGTCTTTTTAAATTTAATAAGTGATGGTAGAATGACATAAAATCGTTATAACCGTAGTGTGTTCGTGTCGGGCGAGTTTTCTAGAAATCGATTATATAACAGCTATGGCTTTCAGTTAGTATAACTGGCAATATTGACCACTTAATTGTGTTGTATGCTGGTTTCCTGGTAATACAATTTCTTAAATTAGCTTGTTTTAGGGTACCGTACTAAGAAATTTGATAAATTCGCTGTCCATCTGTCTGTCAGCTTGTCTGTCAAAAGCTTTTTATCAGTAATTGCGAGAAGTTGTTAAGTTAAAATTGTTAAATTAAAATTAAATATGAGGTCTACGGTTCCTTGGAGCTGTTAAAAAAATAAGCTTCTATAACAAGTCTATAAAAAGATAGGTCATTTATGCAGCACGTATAAGGTTAAAAAAAAAAATACTGAATCATTTTTTATGCTTTGCGTGCAGTAGGTGTAGTGAAGTGTAATGATATCTTCTAGGTAACCATGCTATATCTTCGGCCACATCATCACTTTTCATCAGATGAGAAAACAGCCAAATGCTTACCTATCTTGCAAAAAAAAAGTTATTCAAAACACTGTAGAATGTGAATAAAAAAATACGAATAAAAACGGATACACATTTTCGATAATAGATTTCCGGTGTAATGGACGAATTATTTTATATCATTTTGTATCTTTTTATTTTCATACAGGTTTATACAGAACCCTGTCAGAGACTGGCACTGGTCGGATTTAGCAATTATTAAATATATGTATATTAAATAAATGTTTTATCAAATATTTTTAAATTTTATAAACAGTTTCATAATTAAAAGCTTAGTTTTCACTTTCAGATGCAGAGGTTAATAAAAAATCGAGCACCACAGAAGCAATATCCGGCTTAGGGCCCGCAGTAAGCGCTGCTAGTAAGTACTAGTACATACTTTGTGTTGATCCAGCCACTTGCCACAGTACTGGCAGACAGTATTTGGTAGATACATATTCGGACTCTACAACTCGGGAAAGTACATTTAATTTTTAATTTTTACAGCATCAAGAAACATTTCACATATGTTCAACACATAATATTTTTGATTTTCTTTTTATCATTCAGTCACAGCTTAGAGTAAGTAACAACTCAAGAATACATATTCTTTTCAAATATATATATATCAGTTATTGATATTAACTTTGTTATATATTTCACTACTTCTTGGTTACTGGATTCTAATATTGTTTACAATTTTAAATTAGATTTCTCTCAGATTCTTGATATTTTATACATATACCTTGAGAATTTTCATATAATATTCTTCAAAAAAATTCAGAAGATCGATCGAACTATTACCGCGAAGCTTAAATAACTTTTTTTTATTTATTTTTTTCTTGGTTACTGCACTATAGCAATGGATTGAAGCAAAGGAAGCACGAAATCCGTGCTTAAAAACTCTGACTCTGCATTTTTATAAATCGAGAATCCATGTTTTATGTATTGTGTAATTATGAAACTTGGGGGGCAAAGAACTTTTCAGCCGATTTCTATAAAATGGAAGATTAACGGTGGAAGAATAAAAACCTTATTGGTTACCTCTGTGGATATTTTTCAAAAAGCAGTTAGCCTAGCGCTAACTAAAGTCTTATCAAATATTTCCAGGTCTACCCATTTCCACTTTCCACTTTTTCCAACTATTTATTTTACTTTTGACAAAATCACAGTACCTTGATGGTCCATAATTATTGACAGGAGTCTTTAGACAAAAATATGCCATACATCATGGACGCTGCTATTTCTTACTACGACGTGCTCTTTAGTTCTTATTATTAATTTTACTTTTGACAGAAACACAGTACCTTGATGGTCCATAATTATTGACAGGAGTCTTTAGACAAAAATATGCAATACATCATGGACGCTGCTTTTTCTTACTACGACGTGCTCTTTAGTTCTAATTATTTATTTTACTTTTGACAAAAACACATTACCTTGATGGTCCATAATTATTGACAGGAGTCTTTAGACAAAAATATGCAATATATCATGGACGCTCATTTTTCTTACTACGACGTGCTCTTTAGTTCTAATATTTATCGATATTGATTTAAGAAATGGTTGGAAATATGTATCCACTATTCTATGCCTATAAAAAATATTTGCGCTTGCTAATACTATTAGTAAACAAGTGAAGATACTTTGCATCCTATCATATATACAAATATCTTTAAAGTACACCGAATAAAAAAAACATATGACAAATAAAACATTACATACACTGTGGCATTAAAATAGGCGGTCTTATTGCATAAAGTGATCTCTTCCAATTTAATAGGCTTGCCAACCAATCGATTTCAGATTCATCTTTCTAATATCATATCCGAAAGTTAGCTGATAAAAACTAACGCACATTTTGAACTATTAAATTAAAATTAAAACGGAGATTAGCGAGACTTACGCGTTGTCAATGTCTAGATCGACAATTGCTTCAGCTTCATTCGGCAGCCTTCTTCAGAATGAGTGAGAATGGAACAAGCACTCCGCACTTATCCTGAAGAAGGCTTCCGAATAAAGCCGAAACAATCTTTTAATTTTAATTTAATATCCGAAAGTTGTGAGTGTGTAAGTTTGAAACGAAGTATTATTGTAACGAACAAACACACACTCGCAGCCCCACACTAAGTTCAGAGACTAGTATCGTGGATGCCGGAAACATTTATATATCACAACACAATCACACCCAGAACCAGAAGCACAAATGTTCCTTGGGAAGAAAATGTGTGCCGGGAATCGTACCCAAGACCCAAGGCGCAGAGGGCAGACATTTGCCCACCGCGCCAACTGGGTCGTCATAAAAGGATAGAGAGAGAGAAAGAGAGGAAAGATAGAGAGAGTCTTGATTCTTTTTTTTACATCTGCCAACAACATCTGTATGCCTGGAATTCGAATATCGTCCCGCGTGAATCATATTTATATAACTTACGATACGATTCCGATATTACACCTACCAACTATCACTTACGCGTGACAAACGCCCTAAGCCTATATTGGAGCGTCCCATAAGCCTTATTGAATCGTCACGTCCTTTACAGCCTCGTCCTGCCATCAAGTATTCAGAAGCGATAAAAGCAAGAGCGGTAAATTGACGTCGCCTCTCCACCCTTCGCCGTACCCTCAGAAAACGCAATGTCACTATGACTTCTTAGCCAGGGGGAGGGAAAGGATCAGGCTGGTCTTTGAAGATTTCAGCCTGCAACGGATGAGCGATAATGTTATCGAGTAAGTGATTCCTTTATCAAGATCGACTTGGAGATACTAAAGTGGGGTTGGAGTGACGCGGCATTTACAATTGACTCTTCGCAGGTTGTACTCGTTTTGTTTTCGTCACTGATTTTGTGTGGGATTCAAGAGTTTATTGTAACGTAAAATAAGTATTATCGCGCTCTCTTTAATTAGATTAAAGTAACAATGCGAGCATACAACCGTGAGTGAAGTAGTTTTAATCCTTAATATAGGTAGATTTAATTATTTAAATACTAATATAAAAAAATATCGAACATTACATTATTTTTGACTCAAATTATTTGACTTGAATTCAAGTATATTTGAGTTGATTAATCAAGAGAGATGTGCAACCTCATTTCATACATCAATTACAATATCATTAAAGTATATATCTTTGAACTGCAAGATTGCGTTAGGGCTTGTATCTTTGCAAACTAATAAAAAAACAAAAAAAGGGTATGGTAAAAAAAAAAATTAGACCAAGTTGCAGCTTAACGTACGACAGATGACAAAAACTCGTTCTCATCAAATAAAAATGGTACCAAATATAAAAGAGTTGTAGATGAGTTACATGGACTCATCGATGGTTTATATAATACTAGCCGTGCCCCGCGGCTTCGCCCGCTATTATCAAGTTAAAGTAGCCTATGTGTTAATCCTAGGTATAAGCTATGTACATTCCAAATTTCATCCAAATCCGTTCAGCCGTTAAAGCGTGAAGAGGGAACAAACATACTTACACACTTACACACAAACTTTGGGATTTATAATATTAGTAGGATTAGTTCATTTTATACAAATAGTTTCATTTAATAAGTCAATATTTTAGAAGATATTAATACAGCATCCATAAACCGAATTGAATTAATTTTTTTATTTGCTGGCATATAATTTTAGATTGGTTTTACCATGGTTGGTATTTACCATAGACATTTCATCAAAATTAGTTAAGTAATTTGGTTTTTAAATCTAACAAAGAACTTAAAAAATATGTCATAGTTATAATATATCTTTCTATTTCATATTATATATATGTAAACGAAATTGCGTATTTACCTTGCTTGTGCTTTTTGTAGTCATAATTGAATTATTTTAAAAGGTTTTTTTTTTCAATGGGTAATTCTAGTACTAATATCTACGGGCCAATTGTTATATGTCTATATTTCCTAAAACTGAACTAAAATTATATACAGCAAAGACCTTAGTTACCTACAAGACATAGATTTTTTAAATGTTTGATCCAATATTCAAAAACAGGGTTCGAAGATTCACGCAATATTACCTTACAGTTGTGAGAGCATGGACTCTTTAGATATATTCGTATACGTGGACGGTCGCCTTGAGAAGATGGCCTCGTTCTGCGGAAGCGAACGACCAAAGCCAATAATGTCAAATGGACCAAAGCTATCTGTCGAATTTCGTGGACTCTACTCGTCGGTACATAGCAGGGGATTCAAGATATCATATTCTTTTGTTGAAGGTGAGTTAACGTTATTCTGATATATGATCTTTGAACTGCCGGCTTTGTTGGGTGCACTTTTGTCTGAGCAATGGGTATTGAGTTCGATTTTTGGAGGAAACACAAGGTCTTTTTATGCTAAATAGGCATGTATTCGGCCATTATCTCACCTGATGGAAAGTGAAGAACCTACAATCAAAAACAGTATATCCAAAGTGAATTGTCATCTTTATTTAAGTATAGTTAAGTCGTTCTACCGTCAGAGGAACAATTAAATGTAAAACATAATAGACTCAGGATTCCTCGATACATTCTTTGCCTAGTGAGGAAACTGATGAACATGGACCTTTAGGAAAATAAGTTTGCCTGCATTGTATTATTATGTATTTTATTGCTAATACAATTATAATAATATCGTGTTTTAGACATATAGCTGCTAACTAATGCAATGTAATACTTTTATATACTTTTGCAGTAATAAAAATCATTTAATTTCATTTCATTTTTTCTATTCAGTATATGGATAGTTTTTTGCGATTTTTTTGTTTTATTACTCCATTTTTAACAAACTTCAAAAAAAGGAGACGTTTTTCAATTGGTCGGAATCTTTTTATGTTTGTTCCCCATCGAATATACTTGGACCGTTCCGATAATTCTATTTTTTTCTTGAAAAGGAACTTCCCAGGAGTTATTTGATTCGAGTTATTTCGATTGAAGCCGGTTATTAGTTTTTTAAACTAGTGTTTTAATTGTAAGTGAATTTGTATAAATAGAGACTTGAATTAAACTCATTACTGAAGTACCGTTTATGTTAGATGTTTAGAAGAAAGTTAGAAGTAATCCTAAAAAAGATTACACATTTTTACTTTGAAGCACTTATGTGTCTTTCAAGTAATTAACTTTGATTATACATTTTAAGCTACTTAGGTACAAAATTCTTCTCAGCTTTGTCACTTACTTCTTGAAGGTCTAAGCAAATTAAGAAGCCTATAAGCGAATATTGTCAGTCTCCTAAGTTTCTCTAAATTCTTTCATCACTTTGAGAGACTGAGTGGAAAGTTTGAATCTAATTGATATTAATGTAGTTTTCAAAGAAATTAAATCATCTTTACTGGTATTTGGATTACAGGCGTACTTCTTTGTAGCTTTGGACCTATTAGAAGATTACTATTAGTATTAGGGTTTGAACGTTGCGAGATAACAACAGCCTAATGTATTTAGAAGTAAGTAAACTTTGATGTTCTAACTACGTACACATAGGCTAAATATACATTAGTAAATTAGTATCAAAAAAATATGCAACTGAAGTTTTTCTACTAAGCTGGAGCTATAATCCCAAATTGGATCAGGATTAACTTTGACACTAAATGACTCTAATGATCCCTGCACTATGCAATGTCGTACCACTCAGAGAAGTAGCCCACGAAGATATTTTAATAGTTAATTAAATAAGTAAAAATTACCTTAATTCATGTAAGAAAATAAGGCACATATAGTTATTCTGATTTTTTATATTAATTTAAGGATATCTATGTCTGTTCACTTGTCTCCAGGTTTTATTTCAATAATGTATGTAATAGGTATCTTTACGATATCACACTCACAGCCCCACATTTAGTTCGATAGATTCACATCACACATATAATCACAACCAGAACCAGAAACACAAAACTTTGGGAGAAAACTTGTGTCCTCGCCGGGAATCGAACCCGATACCCCTGCTTGGAAAGCGAACGCGCACCTACTTAGCAAACGGGCATTCAAATAGTAGTAATAATAATTTCCTAATGTTCCAGATTACGGAATTTCAACGGGTATCCAACTGCTGGAATTTCCATGTGCCTTCGTATACAATAGTAGCGAGCGGAACCGAGGCATAGTGACGTCACCAAATTTCCCAGGCCTCTATCCTCGAGACACGGAATGCAATTATTTCTTCTATGGAAATGACAACGAGAGAGTACATTTACATTTCACGCATTTCGACGTGGAGGGTGTGGTCCCGTAAGTGATTTATTCAAGGGTGGAGTGAAGGGAAACGACCTGAATAGTACTATTTGTTCGCATAGGTTTTTGAGGGAGTTCTGCGGATGATTTATTTGTGATTTTTTGTCCGAATACTGGAAAGGAAATAATTTTTTATACCTTTGTTTTTTATTGATTGACAGCCTAGCAAATTGCTTTACTATATTATATACTATTTTACTGATGATGATGTATATTTTTATAGCTTCGACCAGAAATAGAATACAATTTTTGACATAACATTACTAAATATAACTTAGTAATTTTAAAACCTTTCTAAAATCTTTTAACTGACAATAAAAAAAAATGATACCAAATAGATGAAATAATGGGGATTTCTAACGAAAGATAGCTTTAGTCGACCTCACCTGCACTTGTTGCCCCCGACATTCAACGAACGAGGCACCGTTGTGTCATAACAGCATGAGGGTTTGATTTAAATATCCTTTTAAGCCAGTAATTCTGGGACTAGCGTGTCAACCATCCTGGGTAGTGGTAAGTAATAACAATTAAGGAGCAAATCAAATTCTTTACAAGAGGATTTTGAAAGAAAATTTGAAGTAGGTGCTGACCCCTTAATGTGACTTAAAAATGAGGGATTGGTGGTTTAGAACGACTTCTTACCAATATTGACGATTACAGCGACCTGTTAATCTTAAGACTGGTTTTGGATATGATTGTGTGTGTGATGTGAAAGTTTTTGACATCCACCACGATACAAGTCTTCGAACTTAGTGTCACACTCACAGCCTTTGTTATATGATTATGTGTTTATTATGTTAAGAATTTCTTGGCGAGTGTATCAAAAAAGGTAGTGCAAGAATAATTGTGTTTTTTTTTTTTTTTTTTTATTTGTGACAGGCTAGTGTTTGACCACTATCTCACCTGATGGTAAGTGACGATGTGATCGAAGCTGGTAAACACACTAGACCTGGAATACGCAGGCTCTCAAGGATAACTGCCGGAACACCGTATTTGGCTTGGCGGCAGACTTTCAAAAAGCAATAGGTATAATTATTACTGAGGCAATTGTATAGTTTAAAAACGGAAAGCAATAAACCAGGTTTAAGTCTGGTTTCTAATAAAATAAGCACCTACATAAGTCCTAAAAGAAAACTACTGCTAAGTAGATTTTTGACGACCTGTAAGGCAAGCTTTATAACTCTAGACCAAATGAAGAGGTTTATAGCGAAGATGCTCGTAAAACGTGTAAATGATAAAAGAAACGGATAAAACGCTGTTTATTTTCTGTTTTAAAATTGTGTTAATAATCTTTTTATTGTTATGAAAACTTATAGTTATATTTTATGGAAACTCGTTTCACTCTGTCTTAAAATATAAAAGATACCTATAGCTTATACCCATATCATTTCCGGACAAAAAACAAAAACAAACGAAAATATAATAATTAAAAAAAACATTCACAATGAAAATTTTAATCGTTTATTCACATGGGCCCCAAAGAGGCACTCATTACAGTTAATGACTCTACCGCCAGATTCGCAAAATTGAAACATACTTTTCAATAGAGTAAATTCTAGGCTAAGAATGTGAGACTTGATATAAAAAGCGCCTAAGGCACTGTATTAATACGCACGCCCTGTCCGCTTAGTATATTTTCTACCGACTTCACAAAAAAGGAGGAGGTACTCAAGTCGACTGTCGTCAATTCGGAGGAAGCGTCGAAGCCGCGCGCCCTGGCCGCTTTGTTCATCAAGTCCCTTTACCATGCTTGACCGTATTATCATCTGCTAACAGATGTGAAAGCCAAGCGCCAGCCAATCAGAGACAAATAAAAATTCTTTCCCTTTTCAGATGTGAAGTGGTATCAGCAAGCGACTACATTCAATTCTCGAGTCGAATGATAGATACCCACAGCCACAGGCACTGTGGTCAGCTTAAGGAGTTACAAGTCACTTCAGACAAGAACTTTATAAGGCTTACTTTCAAGTCAAACGACAGACTCGATGGAACTGGTTTCAAAGCTGATTACATTTTTCTTAGAGACTCCGAAATGCATAGCATTACTATGCCTGAGAACGAGGAGAATGGTAAGTGATCTCCTTTGTGGGTTTTGGTTTAAGCTACTTTGAGTGCCTTTTTCTAATTTAAACAGTGTGTGCTCCTGCAAAGCCTTGAATTGTACAAACAGAATTTATTGTTTTTTATTGTTTTAAAATTATTGTTCTTTTTAACCGATTACAGCAAAAAAAGGTTATGTTTTTGACCGGTATGTGTGTATGTATACTCATATTAATGTGACGACATTAAAGTGCCCTCTACGGGGCACGAAGCTAAGAACAAAAAGTTTTTTTTTCGCCCCAATCCATCATGTGTGATACCATTTAGGGCTAATATAGTCGGATTTTAGTTTTTACTCTTTCTATTCTTGTTTTGCATAGTTAAGTGTTGTAATGGGCATAGTTAAGAGTAAAGCTTCTTTATAGAGTTTTTCATCTCAGTTAAATTACTAAAACGAGTGCAAATTTTGCAGATAGCTTATAAAAGTCATTGAAACTTTTTAAAGCTCGCTTCTCATGAGCCAATACGCTTACTTTCTTACAAATCTATCTACACTTTCGAATCCTGTATTAATATCACCATTCCAAGTAATTTTGAGTACCAGTTTAAAATCTCCTAACAGACTTATATTTTGTGGGTTTAAATTTTTGTGTTACCTCATTACTTCTTTCGTTGTGAGCCGATTTTGATGATTATTTTTTTATTTGAAGGCTGGTGCTTTTCATGTAGTCCCATTTAAATTTGATCAAGATCTGTTCACTAGTTTTTGAGTTATCGTCAATAATGCGTGTTTAATACATTCAATCTGGTCAAGGTACCGAAGATAAAGCGATAAAGTCGGTTTTTTAAGCTTTGCTTGCGTTAAATCTAATATATAAAATTCTCGTGTCACAGTTTTCGTTGCCATACTCCTCCGAAACGGCTTGACCGATTTTGATGAAATTTTTTGTGCTTATCCGGTATCTATGAGAATCGGCCAACATCTATTTTTCATCATCATCATCATCATCACTTTTCATCATTATCAACGCGGGTGAAACCGCGGGGCGCAGCTAGTTATTATGTAAAAGTTGATCTAAAATAATGCTTTAAGTTATATTCCAACTTCATTTGTTTTTTAGCACTTATCAATTGTTTTCCAATTTCTGCGCCTCAGGCGATACTTACGTAAAAAATACATGAAAGATCGTAGATATCGTGAATTAATTGATCTAATATCCCAGAAATTCTAATTCTGTGTGTTAGAGAAGCCTAAATCACTTGTATTGTATAATGCTAATTACCTTGCTCATCTTCATTCAATATTAATCAAACATTTCTATTGTTTCAGGTTCAACGTATAATAAATCAAAGTTCATTTTGCTGACATGTTTGTTCCATGTTGTATTAATTAACATCAGATAGTATAACAGTAACTTTGTACGTTAAAGAGAGTTTATTTGTAAAATAAAATATAAATGTTGATACAGTGTTTTATTTCAATAATAGCGGACCCGTGAATTAAATTCATTACTTTAAAAACATTATTATATTGACGACCCAGTTGGCGCATTGGACAGGTGTGTCGTGGGTCCTGGGTTCGATTCCCGGCAGGAGTACAAATTCCTTCCCAAGGGATATTTGTGCTTCTGGTTCTGGGTGTAATGTGTGTGTGATGTGATTTTTTCCGGCACCCACGTCACAAGTCTTTGAACTTAGTGTGGGGCTGTGAATGTTAATGTGTTTGTTTGTTATCGGATCGAATTATAAATCTAAACCATTCTTGAATCCACCTGGACACACAAAAAACCATCAAAATAGATTCAGCCGTTTAGGAGGAGTTCAGTCACATACAGACAAAAGAACAGAAGAATGATATTATTATATACATATAAAGAGTAGTCCTGGGTAATGTTTTACATTGTAGGTACAGTTTTAGCAATTTAATTATATATCTACAAGATAAGAGCCTACCAGTAATATTAAATTTAAACCAAAATTTACAAAATAATAAACGCTTTCACACTCACAGCCCTACACTAAGTTCAAAAACTTGCACCGTGGGTCCATAAAACATTTACATAAAACATGTCCATATAACACACACAAATCACATCCAGAATTAGAAGCACAAATACGGTGTCTCGGTAGGAAAATAGTGCTACTGCCGAGAATCGAACCCAGGAACGTGCAACATGAGCAATTCTTTTTTTATTTATTTTGGCAAACGTTTGACTGCTATATCACCTGACGGTAAGCGATGATGCGATGGAGCACATTTGCCTTGAAGATGCCTATTCACTCGCGAATAAAAGACTCCCATATTGTATTTATCAGGAAACACAGACTCCGGTAAGGAGTTCCATTCCTTAGCGGTTAGCATAATTAATGTGGAAGCAAAACGCTTCGTCACCATATGTGGAAGGTCTACCATATAGCGGTGTCGCTTATGAGTTTGTCTTGATGTCCGATAATAGAATGAAGATGGGGGAATTAGATTACACACAATATTGTATATTAGCATGCATATTGGTCATACAATTATTATTGTACTAACATAATATAAGTAAACTACTTCTAGGTCAATATATATATATGTAAACGATATTAATTATTATAATACTTAATGATATAAGACACTAGCAGTGCCCCGTAGCTTCGCTCGCTATTAAACAGGTAAAAAGTAGCTTATGTATTAATCCTAAGTATAAGCTATGTACATTCCAAATTTCATTCAAATCAGTTTAGCCGTTGAAGTGTGAAGAGGGAACAAACATACTTACACTCTTGCACACTTACACACAAACTTTCGCATTTATAATATTAGTAGAACCGGTTCCGTTCGAGCTCCGAGCCCGTGAAAAGTGCATTGTCTATAGAAATATGTGCTTGCTGATTTTATACGTAATTAATATATCTACCAATTTAATTTCAATGTGACTGTGCAATGTTGTTTAGTTAGCGCGCGTTGAGAATAAGTGTATCAAGACAAACCCAGTGGTTTTTGGATACAATTGTATTGTCAAATATTGTTAAATTGTAAGAAATAAATAAAGAAAAAAAACTTGAGAGGTGTCAAGGGACACCCGGATGGAACGAAGTTCAATTTCCGTCTAGCCCCCTTTTGCAATGCGCGATAAGGTAATTACGTTCCAAATTTAAAAGAAACATGCAAAAACTAAAATCACGCGGTGTTCCCAGGCGGTCACCCATCCAAGTATTGACCGCGCCCGACGTTGCTTAACTTCGGTGATCGGACGAAAATGTGGTATGGCTTACAACTATAGCAAAAAGTGTCGTTACTACTTTTGGTCTTAATTTTTTCCGTCTAGCCCCCTTTCACAACGCGCTATAAGGAACTTTCGTTCCAAAAAAAATAGAGAGATAAGATCCTGGAAATAAGATAATATAAAAGGCTACTTGTTACCCTGATCAAAGCAGCTAAAGCCACATAAAGTAAATAATATAATACCTTTACAATAAACAAAAATAAAACAACCAAAACCCTACCCTAAGTGAATCATATTGCTTTCTTTGATAATATTTCGCTTTGGAACTTCGGAAACCGAAATGGGATTATTAAGAAAATTGAATGGGTTTCCGCTTTGAACTGAGTAATCATGGAAGCCACTGAATCAGGCTAAAACTTAGTTCTATTCCAGCATTGTAACGAGAATTTCTTGCACCGTTACAGACTGTAGCGTGTAATTTGGCATGGAAACAGGAGTTGTACTATATCAACAAGGATTTGGGATGGTTTGTATTCTGTGTTATAATTACAGGGCTTATAGAGATTTCACATCTAATATTTCAGGGTGACGAGCGCAGTTTTTTGCCAGGATTTTGACACATTATCATCATCATCATCATCAGCCGGTATCGACCTACTGCAGGGTATAAGCCTCCTTACCGTTGTGCCTCTGTTTTGCGCTGATCTCATCCAGGTCTATCCTGCTATCACAACTATACTGTCGACCCATCAAGCAGCTGGTTTGCCAACGGCTCGCTTGCCTTCTCTCGGAATCCACAGAGAAAAAAAAAAAGTTCGATGACTTGTGTCGTGGGTGCCGGATTCACATCACACACACAGTCATAACCAGAACCAGAAACAAACATTTACCTTGGGGAGAAAACTTGTGTTCCTGCTGGAAATCGAACCCCTGCCTAGAAGTTGTACGTGCGCCCAACTAAGTCATCGGGCAGATCCCTGATGAGATGCACCGATAGCGCTAGAACACTTCCACACCTGTCCGTAGTCTAGGGTGGTAATCATGCTAGTTCTAGAGGGATGGAATTATGGTTAGGAAAATATTGTAACAACAATTTTATTATTCTTTTTTCTGTGCAATTAATAATACCAAGTAGATACCCTTAGCGCATAGAGGCAGGTTACTAACCCTGATGAACAATAATAATTTCAACGTAAACACAGCTTGAAAAAACTGACTTCACCGCTTTATCTTCGTAACCATTGATCAGATTATATGAATCAAAAATGCATTTTTATCAATGGTTTAATTAATCTTGATCAAATTGAAAAGGGACTACATGGGACAAAATCATCAAAATCGGTTCACCTATAGAAAGAAGATTGAGGAAACACACAATTAATTCGAACATAGAACTTCGTCCTTTCTTGGAATCAACTGATTTAAAAAAAAAAGGCATCGAATTACTGGCTGGACCGTAACTAGGTACCCACTAGCTACTCATGTTTATTGTGTATAGGTCACGATAATTAAAAAAAAACAATTATTCAATGACATTTTTCGCGAAAACCCAGAGTTATATAAAGCTAACAAATAGGTATTCAGATTTCATCGAGAGCTGAAACTTGAAGTTTGATTTCGATCTCGACGTGACTTGTTTGCCAATTTTGTTCCGTAGTGTGTACTTACAGCGTACTACTTGAAATTCACTTACGCTTTGCAGCTGACTTGTGCTTTTTCATAAAATTTACTTTAAATTCTCGATAATGTTTAGGAAAAATATATTTGTCTAATACTATCCAACTATAATAATATATCGGGTCTTTAACAGGATTTTTACCTACAAGTATATAAGTTTAAAACTTTGGGTGGCAATGAACCACGAGTATAATGGGCAAGTTATGCTTACCGTCAGGCGAGCGACTTGTTTGTCGCGTTTCTCAATTATTAAAAAGAAACTGTACCCTTACTGTGCTATAGTTTTCTTAATAAAATTAATACCTACGAATTGTGAAGACAAAAATTAATAACAGACAAATTTTCAAGAGTTACAAATAAGGAGGTATTAAATTTGAAAAGTCTTTGTTTTGGAGTCTATCTAAGGAAGGTAGAAAAAATTATTCATTACAAATCTAGATTAAAAATACTAACGGCATGATAAGTTCAAAACAATATATGAAATTATCTCATTATATAACTATATATGCAAATTACTATATTTATCTATTATTTTATTAAGGTTAAAATTTGAATTTACTGGGTAGGGTCTTATGTTAATTTAGTTAGTAAGTAAGTATATTTCGTATAATGTATTAAAAAAATATTTTGATAGGTTTTTATTTACAAATGTATGCTCTCTTTTAAACAAGTTCATAATATTCATGAAATACCTTAAATTTGTATTAAGGTCTGTGGATTTCATGAAAAAAATGTAAATAATTTACTTGCTAAAAACTTTTATTAAGACAAGCTTTTAGAAGTCCGCCTTATTGAATTTAAAGTGACGTCACTTTATTTTTCGAGTTATTCTCAGAAAGCCCTTTCATTTGATACCCATACTGTAGGAGTGCATTAAAAATTACTTGTCCACCATTTTGTGTGTTCCGCCATGTTGGTCTTAGAATGTCGTCACACAGCTAACCATGCATTTTCATCAAAACAAAACGTGAATACAAAATTTTAGCTCAATCGGTTGAAGATATCTGCTTCCAAATTGAGTTGCATGATTCCACCCGAACAAACATATATACATACAGTGTAAGCTAAATAAAAGCTTGTAAAAACGAATGAAGTCACCCGCCCCATCGCTTATGCTTTAAAAATATTTTTCTTACATAATAACATCATCATTGCTATAGCCTGTTAATATTACAAATGAGCCATTAATTTGAAGCATATTGCACCTCGGAGCCGTTAACCATACCACTAGGGCAGTTTCGAGGTTACATAAGTACCAAGTTGATTTAAACTTAGTCCAAATTAAACACCTGGGCGTCATTAATCTGTGATATGTAGATCTAAGCATAACATAATTTAAACGCAAGCAAATCTAAAAAACCTACTTCACTGTATTATCTTCGAAACCCTTGATCAGATGAAATATTGTTCAGAATAAAATACGTATTATTGAGGATAACTCAAAAACTACGATCAAACTAAAATGAGACCAAAAAGGAAGTAACACCATTCAAATAAAAAAAAAACAATATCAGATCACCCAGGAAGAAGTTGAGTTAACTAACGTTAAACAAATTGTTAACCAGATTTTGTAAAGGAAAGAATCATCAAAATCTGTTCAATCAGAAAAATATTTCGATGTAACACACATAAAAAGTGAATGTAACACACACAAATTGAGAACCTCCTCCTTTTTTAAGTTGGTTAAAATAACTTTTTTCAATAAATAGTCACACTAATGTATTGAATCCGAAAGTTTTTATTGTATCAGATCATGCAAATAATTCGCAGTTGGACAGATTCTGATTTAATCTGATATGCTAGGTAGATTTCTATAACACTCAGAAATACGAACGAAGCAATGTTAATCCTGATTTATGATAGCCAATACATATTATAGACTACGCTTTATTTAAACTAATCTAGATATAACCACAGGACATAGCTAGTAGTCCATAAAAATATGATAAATGGAATGTAGCACAAATAATTTTACTAAAACATAAATCTATATACCATGTATTGTTTTTTATCATATCATCATCATCATCTCAGCCGCAAAAAGACCACTGCGGGATATAGGCCTCCCCCAAAGATCTCCAACAAGAACGCTTGTTAGCGGCCTGCATCCAGCATCTTCCTGCGACCTTCATTATCGTCCGTCTACCTTGTGGGCGGTCTTCCGACACTGCGCTTGCCAGTCCGTGGCCTCCATCCCAGAATCTTTCGGCCCCAATGGCCATCCGTTCTACGTACTATGTGCTCTGCCCATTGCCACTTTAACTTGCCAACCCTATGACGGTGACTTTCGTTCGTCTACGGATCTCCTTATTCCTCATTCGATCTCGTTGATAAATTTTACTATATTGTAATTTTTTATTGAGATTTCGATACTTCGGCGCTTACAAGCACGAGAAACCACGAGTTCTGAGAAAAAATATATTGTACCTATATATATGCCGTATTTAGCAATTATTCTAATTTGAGGGACCAATTGACCATGTCGGTTTAAAATCTTATAAACAAATTGTTTTTATGTTTTCATAATAGGTTTTCGCAATTGTTGTTCACACGATCCCTGTCCTCCAGACTACAGTTAAAATTAACCCAGTGAGTTCCATGCAAGTATTCGTAACATTGTATAATATCTATAGTAACCAATATGTTTGACAAAATTGAGTTCTATACATCAGAAATATTTTTGCTATTTAGTATAATTATGTTATGACTTGTTGCAGATTAATCTAAATTAAAAGTATCATTTAGTAGGTTGAGTTTGAATATATTAAAATAAAAAATAATAGTACATGTGTTTATTTTTCCTGATTCCGTTAATGTATATAACTAAATTTTGTCAAAAATGCAGTAACTGCTTTTTTCATTATGACGGCAGTATACAAAATGGCAGCTCGGGCGGAGGAGTCGCCCGCCGCGCTTTGTATGTCAAGGTCCCTTACGCGCCATACAATTTACCTCCACAGAGCTCGGGGCGCGCGCCTCGGGCGCTTTGTATATCATATCCCTTATAGCCTTACGCCGTACATGAATTTTGCACAAATTGCCAGAACACTACGTCTTTAGTATGCGCATATCTCTAAGCTATTTGGAACTAAAACGTCCGCTCTGGGAGTCTTTATACTATCTTGAACAGACTTCAAAGTTTACGTGTAATTAGGTAAAGCTGGACAGACCAGCGGTTTCATACTGCCGGACGAAGATGTAAATTTTGACTTTGTGCTTGCTAAAATTTGCAACGGCTACCAATTATGATAATGTTTATTCGGTGTTTGAGTTTGATGTTTGAGAGATTTAGCTTTGATTGTGGGTTTTGTGAGCGGTTGTATTGCAGTCTACTATTTTAAATAATTACTATTTTGGGTTTATATTTATTTTAATTAATGTGTCAGAATTACATGTTTAGTTATTTGTTTATTCTGTATAGACAAAAGTTTAACCACTATCTTACCTAATGGCAAGCGACGATGCGGTTGACAATGGAGCACTAGTACTAATACACTACCTAGAATATAATAATATAGATATACCTAGGCTAGTATAATTCATGTAATAATGCTTAAGAATGATTAAAAAGTAATGAATGAAAAAATGCGCCGCCGAGTTTCTTGCCCGGTTCTTCTCGAGATTGCTGTAATTTTGCGAATCTGGCTTTAGAGTCTTTAACTTTCATGAGTGCCTCTTTGGGGCCTATGTGAATAAACGATTTTGATTTTGAATTCCATTCATTTGTGGTTCGCACAATACTTTGTCCGCATTTGTGAAATATCTGTCATATACCGGTGTCGCTTAGCTATTTGTCTGCTTGTCCGATGATAGAACTAGATCGTGTAATTCCTTGGCACACTCTCCGAAATAATTTGATAAGATACCGAGAACTAATAAGTAAAATTAAATACAATTTACTTACCTATATAGTGAAAATAACAACTATATGACCAGTTTGTATGCTTCAATGTAACATTATTTAACAAACAGCGCACTACACTTACTTATTCGTATATAATTCTTGATATCCATAGTTGTTTAGCCAAGTCAGATGCCTTCAGGTGGCTTGCGAAATACTGACACCGAATGCCATTATACCTACACCTTACAACAAACACACAAGATATCCTTAAGGTTTCGCTATACAGGGCGCACCTGACTCGAACGGATGGCGTGCGGGGATGCGGGTGCAGTCGCTTCCCGTACTGCGGTGCCCACATGCCGCCGATCTGTTCGAACTTAACATGTATTGTGTAGCAAAGCCTATAAAGGTCAATTTTGGAATTTACTATATTACATAGTTAAAAAGATTAGAATTGCCTTACAAAATGTAGACATGCATACTGCCGTCATAATGAAAAAAAACGTAACTGCTTTTTTGTCAAAATTTAGTATGAATATTTAAAAATAAAAAACTAATATTAGGTGCGTCTATTTTTCCTGATTCCGATAATATATGTAACATTGTCGGAATCAGGAAAAATAGACGCATCTAATATTATATTTTTATTTTAAAATATTCATACGCAACCAAATAAATATTACTTTTAACTTAGACGCATATGTTACGAATCATAACATATACTACATAGCAAAGACATTTCTGATGTATATAACTTAATTTTGACAAGAATATACTTACGTCTTTTATCGTTATGAGACGGCAGCGTAGCTTTATCTTTTTGAATACCAGTTTTCACTTTTTCTTTATGTGTGTGTTCAGGTGGATTCAAGGATGGTTGAAGTTCACAATCCAATCCAATAAACGTTTATTTTTAATTTTCACGGGCAACGCCGCTTTGAACAACTAGTACACATGTCATCACGGTGTTAGTCGTACTTTTTTTGCCAGGTAGGTCAGCATTACTTATTAGCATTTTATGACATGCTACTTTACAAGCTGCTATCTCACCTAAGAGCGAGTGATTATGCGTCCAAAGATTCAAAATAAGATTTATTTGTATATTCTGCATTAAATTCTACGCAGAACTTCGCTATAAATGTCCTTACAGAACGTTTTCATCTCTATAAAGTTAAAGTGTTCGATTCGACCCCAATTTTGCTGAGACAAAAGCGTTTTCTTGTTAGTTCAGTTTGCGGTTGTGATCGGTTTTATATCGAAGGGCGACTCAGTGACCCGTAGTTTTGATAGTGTGCAAATGTTTGCTGAACTGCAGTGGACGGCATGGACAAACACAGATTTCTGTTGCGTTTAGATAATAACTTACGGACATTTTGGATTGACGATTTTAACTGTAAGAGTAAGTAGTGAAAAAGAAATCGAATCGAAAAACGAAAACGTATCGTGGGTGCCGGAAACTTTTATTATGACTATATACGTTTAAACTGAGCTTTAAATCTCGACTAAACAGGTATTTTATAGGCAAGCATGCTCCATCTTTGACCACATCGTCACTTGCCATCAAGTGAGATAGTGGTTAAATGTTTTCTAATATACCACCAATAACTTTTTATCTTTATCTTTAAGTTCGATGACATGCATTTTGGGTGCTGGAAATATTCACATCACACAGAATCATAACCAGAAACACAAACTTTCCTAAGAGAGAAAACTTGTGTTCCTGCCGGGAATTGAACCCAATATCCCTGTTTAAAAGGCGAACGCGCATTGAAAGGCTAACGGGTAGTTCAAAACAGTTGTCACCTGTTGGTAGTTTCGCTTTTAGTGATAAAGTCGTCTGTTGTCACAATTTTCGTATAAGCTTGTTTGTAACCTCACTTAAAGTGGAATAATAAAGAGTCGCTTTCTAGCGACTACATAATATAGATATATCTAGGTTAATATAATTAGTTTAAGGAATAATTTTAAAAAAAACTCGCCGCCGTGTTTTTTGCCAGGTTCTTCTCGAGTTTGCTGTAATTTTGCGAATCTGGCAGTAGAATCATTAACTTTCATGAATGCCTCTTTGGGCCCCAATTGTGAACACAAAATTGTGAATAAACGATTTTGATTTTGAGTGTGGGTTTTGGGTTTGATTCCCAAAAATGTTCCTTCCCAAAGAACATTTGTGCTTCTGATTCTGGATGTGATTGTATATGTGTAATGTAAATGTTTCTGGCACTCAGGATAGACGTCTTTGAACCTAATGTGGAGTTGTGTGTATAATAAAAATACATATAATGACTAATATTTGATTCACTAAATTTTTGTAAGATTCTTTTCTAACATTTTTTATATACTCGATAGGCAAGCATTTGACTACTATCATAGTTGACGATACATAAATCCAAGACGTGGGCAGAATACTGAGTTTCCTTATCCATTGTTGACATTCAAATGGACATCCTTGGAGGCCTTGAGCCTTCTACAGACCCGTAAACAATTCAGAAACCGGTCCTCTAAGCTTGCGATTCGATAGTTCAAGTCCCTTGCCGTGAATAAGTAACTTTGTGTGAATGTCCAAGAGGGTTTGGACTTGGGACAATACTGAATGGTAAATAATGAAATTTACCTATTGATAGAAGATTAATTACGGTTACCTGTGTTCAGTTTATGTGTTATTTCGATTTATGTTTGAGGTGGTCCGTTAGATTACCCTTCCCATAGCCCATGGATAAATACAAAAATGTATGGATAAATTATACATTTTTGTGTTTATCCATACATTTTTGTATTTATCCATACATTTTAGTATTTATGCTAGTAGTAAATGCTTTTACAATCTCAGTCCCACACAAAGTTCGATTACTTGTGTCGTGGGTGCCGGAAACATTCACATCACACACATAATCACAACCAGAACCAGAAACACAATTTTTCCTTAGAGAGAAAATTTGTGTTCCCAGGAATCGAACCCGATACTCCTGCTTAGAAAGCAAACGCTCATCCAACTAAGCTAACGGCCAGTTCAAAACACATGCTATACAGTAGTTTCGGATAGATATCATTTATGATATACATATCAGCAATACATAAAAATAACCTTAAAATTTTCTCCTACAATAGAGTACTGGTGGTTTTAATTGTTTCTAAAATTAAAATCTCACATTTTGAATATTAAGCGCACATTTACGCCGAAACTTCTTGTATTGAACTTCTTTAACTGCCCGTCGTCTTAGTTTGGGTGCGTGTTCGGTTTTTAGGAGCGGGTATCGGGTTTAATTCCCAATGGAAGCACAAGCTTTCTGCCCAAGGAAAATTTATGTTTCTGGTTCTAGGGTGCCGGAAATATTAACATCACACACAAGTGTTATTTCCGGCACCCACGACACAAGTCTACGAACTTAGTGTATGGCTGTGTGTAAAAGCGTTTACAATTAATTCAAACGAAAAGATTCGAATATTTGAATTTTCCACGTGACAAAACCAATTCCAACATTGCCTAAGTTAATAATTAAACCATTTAATTATAGTTTACGTATACTAGCGACCCGCCTTCGCACGGATATAATTTAGACATATAATATGAAATAAATGGTTACTCTAAGTCAAACGTAATAAAGATTTGCCTTCGCAGTTTTCTTTAGAATTTTAGAAGAACTATGATCTCTAGTATATCTATTATTTTTACGTTTCTTCTAAAACTAAATTAGATTTTAATATATATATATTTATATAATAAAACCTAATTAAGTTTAATGTAAGTAGAAAAAGTAATGTTTTGCAACCAAGACACTAAAAAAAATATCATGACTAACGGAGGCTAAAACCTTAAAAGATAAATAACAATTATCTACTAGAGAATCATAGTTCTTAGAAAATTCTAAAGATATATATATATATTTAGAACCTTCCGTGAAAAAATATCTATCTGATGGTAAAAACTCCGAATACATCAAATCTGTTTCGTGGTTTTGGAGTTAGCATGTAAAAAGACAGACAGACGCGGAAAGCGACTTTGTTTTATACCATGTTGAGATAGGGATAATTAGATTGTACAAGCAGTAGGTATAAGGGACTTAATATACAAAATGCCCGAGGCGTGCGTACAAGGCCACATACAGGACGAGCGGCCTGTACTGCCGTTGGCGGCGTGAAGAAAGATACGTAACTGATTTATTTGTCAAAATTGAGTTATATACATTAAAAATGTAACTATTTAGTTTGTTCTTGTAGCAGATCCGTCTAAATTAAAAGTAAGATTTAGCAAGTTGCGTTTTCATATTTATTAAAAATAATTAAACGCAAGCAAAGCTTAAAAAACCGACTTCAACGCTTATAGTTTGGTTTCGGCTGGATCGATTTCGATAAAATTTATATACCTCTAAAGTATAATCTGCTAAATGAAAAAATATCATCAAAATCGATTCAAAATTGGCGGGAATATCGCGTTTTTTTTTTGCATGTATGTTACATGCAAAAGAAAAAAGAAAAACATACAGTCGAATTGAGAAGCTCCTTCTATGAAGTCGGTTGATAAAATAAATACAGTCGAATTGAGAACCTCCTTTTTTGAAGTCGATTGTCAAAATATAATAGTACATGCGTCTATTTTTCTTGATTCCTATGATGTATATAACTCAATTTTGACAAAAATGCAGATACGTCTTTTTTCCTTATGACGGCAGTATACAAAACGGCAGCGCGGAGTCGCGGACGCTTTGTATATCAAGGTCCCTTACGCGCCATACATTTTACCCTCACAACGCCTGGGGCGCGCGCCTCGGCCGTTTTATATATTATTTCCCTAAGAGATAACATAGTAGAAGAGATCCTTAATGATTTTTTACTCCAAATAAGAAAAATGATTAGTATGTTTTCAGTAATGGAATTCGTTTTGAAGATTAATTTCACCAGTTACATTTTTTTACGAGTTCGAGTTGAAGCTTTGAAAGTAATTTTCTTTTTCTCTGTTTATTTTTAATTTTCTTGTGAAGCAGAGATGCTCTGATACTGTTGACGTGATTTAAGAACATGGCTATATCAGTTCTGAACATCAAAGGTTTATATGGAGCCCTAAGTCTGACTCTTTCATCTATCATACTAACAGCCCACATTAAGTTAAAAGACTTGTGTCGTGGGTGCCGGAAACATTCATACACACCTAGAACCTGAAACACAAATTTCCTTTTGGGAACAAACTTGTGTCGGAAATCGATCTCAATACGTGCTGCTTGATGGCAGACGCGCACTCGACTACGCCAGTAGGCAGTTCAATCGTTCAAAAGAATCGTAACTAATAATAACATGAAATTAAAAGGATACGGGAAACATGTTTTTTTTTTAAAGTTGTTTGTTTTTACTTTATCGCCAAAACGTTACGGAGAAAATATGACGACTTGGGACAAAGTCATTAGAAAAGTACTAAATAAGTACCAAATATAAAAAAAACCTGACTGCAAAAATGTGAACCTATTTTTTATCTCCATTAATTTCCTTTATTTTGATACCCGACTCGATATTAAGTTTAGTTGCTTTTTTTATTATTACTGATATGCACCAAAAATCCGCGCAAAAACAAAAAAAAATGCGTTTTTTAAATGCAAATATAATGGTATCTTAAGTGTCAAAATCCAACCAGCCGTTTGAAAGACACGAATTAATAAAAAGAATACGAATATACATACATATATAAAAGATACGCGTGAAAAACATACAAAGCCCTTCCTTGGCAGTGGGGTAAAAATCAGACATGCAAAATATTTCTCTCTACAGTTTGAAACCTAGAAATAAAATCTAGTTGTGCAATTTAGTATCTCTTTCAAAAAACTGTTAGGTATATAAATAGAAAGAAGTCGACAACACATGAGCCAACATCACATCAATATATCAAAGCAACGTCACTTCATTAATACAATATCAAGCGTACGCCAAACCGACTGAAGCCCGAGCGAGTATTGACCGAGCATCGATACAACGACACCTGCAGGCTACAATCGAGTGCTGTACATACACATCGGATAGATATCGATTGAGATCGAGTGGTTGGCAAAGCTGGATTACAGCTTTGTCGAAGCTATGTCACTGCAAATGTCGACCTAGAAATTGTAATAGTTGGGTGTGAATGGGTGTGGTTTTACAAGGTACAACAAAATAGTATTATTGAAAACAAAAAACTACCTACCGGCTTACCTATATTGAAAAAAAAATTGTTAAAAGCGTTTTAACTTTTTTAACTATTTTAAGTCTTCTCGAGACCATGGCCAATGCAACTTGGCCGAAACGTCGAGGTAAATAAAATAGTTTTAGCGCGATTAAGTCCCGAGATGTTACCTAAACTATGTGTTCGAATCGCGAAATTATTTATAGATTGTATAAACAATTTAACTATTACGTAAAATATACAATTTAGAAAAATCGTCATAGAACTGAGGGTTAGAACTAGAATCAGGTTCTTAGATGCTTTCTGGATTTTTTGCAATTTATCCTGTATTTACTAATTACCCTGCATAAGTTTGAAAAACAATACACCGAAAAAATTTGTCCTTTGATTTCTAAGTCAGCAAATCACAACCAAATTGAAACAAAATTATCAAACGCGAGACATTCTTGTATGAATATTTATTATGTTTTTGAGAAAATGAGTTAACAACTGAGATAATTAAGAGGCCGGGGTGGCTTTGAACGAGTCTATAGGCTGTCTCTGTTTAACTTGCAAACTGTGCCCATGCTTGATGCGATAGCACTACCGAACGAACAATTATAATAGGTGCCGTAATACCAAAAATTATTAATGAAAATGTAATGTTTAGCCATTGTTTTTTGTATTAATAGTACCTTGAAATGATAGTCTATGTTCCTGTTGTAATGACAAAAGAAATGTGTTAGTTTTTAATACAAAACGAATAAGTTAAAGATGCGACATTTACGTCGTAATAATGTGTGAAAATCAATTGGTTTATATTTCGTTTTAGGCAATTATTTTGGAATAAAAACTATCCAGGAACCTAGATTAATACGTTTTTTATCTGAATAACAGCACAGTATGGTGGTTATATGCTTGAATTATAAATCATTTCGGTATTACGATTGTATGGGCAAATCAACCACTACCCGGCGCCTTAAGTAATGTTCCAAAGTTAATAGTAGTAATTAATGTACACACGGTTTTGTATAAACAGTCTTTGTCGACTTCTGCTTGGTATTTCATTATTCGGGTAGGTATTATTTAGTAACTAAGTAGCAAAATGAGGGTGAGTTTCAAAAGCTCCCATATACAAGACTAAAAAAATTAAAACCCGACTACTAGTACTAATATAATATATTAAGTATATAGTTTCATTATGATACCCAATATTTTGTTTTTATTTTATGTTGTTTGGGGGTCTTACAGCTATTGATACAAAATAAGTCCTAATGTATATATTACAAGTAGCCATTTACAAGCCTCCGCTATATGGCGTCATTAATTTTTTTTTTGTTCCTTACTTTATGTCCTCTAGATGGCGCCATATTCATATTTCATATAGCTTATAACCAGCAGAAAAACAAGACGCTTCCAATGACACCTCATTTATCAAGTTATGATAAGTAGTTTAGAAGTTATGAGGGAACAGATGAACATAGATACATACCGGTCAAAAACATAACCCTCTCTTTTCCTTCGCCGTAGTTGAGTAAAAAGTCTACACTGTGCATTTGTTAGGGCTTTTGAATCCTACTAATACTATAAATCCGAAAGTTTGTGTGTAAGTGTGTATGTATGTTTGTTCCCTCTTCACGCTTTAACGGCTGAACGGATTTGTATTAGATTTGGAATGTACATAGATTATACCTAGGATTAACACATAGGCTACTTTTTGACTTGATATAATAGCGGGCGAAGCCGCGGGGCACGGCTAGTGTATAATATATCAAACTTATTAAATCCCATAGCAACTCGACTGCAGCTATAATATTGAGACGTGAGGCAGCTGAATTCTTCCATTCCTGTAAGTTCTTCCACACGTGCATCCTTCGACAGTAGTCGAGTGGTTTGAGCTAGATTACGGGTCAGTAGTGCTGCGGCAAACAATACTCGATCCACATAGTACGAAACAAATATCAACTTTACTTTGAAATATAGCTTGATATTCAATTAGGTATTATTTTTCATAACCTGACCGAAATCTCAAAATCAATATAGTACTGACGTACTGCCAAACGGTCTCGCAACGCAACCAACCACAGGGAGCAAAACCCTGTCCAACCATTTATAACCATATATTTTATACCATGGCCTGCGTATAAAAACTGTATAACTAAATAAAACTTATCGAAAATGTAAGTATGTGATTGTTTAATTTAATTAAGTATATTTACATTAATACATTTAGTTTAGTTAAGAACTGGGGTGGGTGAATTGGGAATACCTGTAATGCCCGCCCTGAAAGTATGAATTTATAAATAAACTAGCCGTGTTCCGCGGCTTTGCCCGCTAATATGAAGTTAAAAAGTACCCTATGTGTTAATCCTAGGTAGATGTATTAAAGTTACATTCTAAATTTTATCCGAATCTGTTCAGCCGTTAAAGCGTGAAGAGGGAACAAACATACTTTCACACTTACACACAAACTTTCAGATTTATAAAATTAGTAGGATAGGATAAATATAAAAATGAATAAATAAATAAAAACGAATTCACAGTCACAGCCCTGAACTTAATTCAAAGACTTGTATCATGAGTGCGGGAAATATTTAGATATCACAAACACAATCACACCCAAAACCATGAAGCACAAATGTCCCTTGTTTCAAATAAGTTTAAAATAGATTTTGGAACTTAGAACTTGATCAACAAAAATTTTTATGAATCTCAGTCCGGGACACTAAACAGTGTCCGTGGTCAGATCATTCTAAATCTTACTAATCCTAATAATATTATAAATCCGAAAGTTTGTGTATAAGTATGTTTGTTCCCTCTTCACGCTTTAACGGCTGAACGGATTTGGATGAAATTTGGAATGTACATAGCTTATACCTAGGATTAACACATAGGCTACTTTTTAACTTAATAATAGCAGGCGAAGCCGCGGGGCACGGCTAGTAATTTATACAAAGAGTTTTGTTGGTCAAGTTATATAAGAATTAGAGTAAGATCTCCTTTACCTACCCACTTTGTAGACTGTTAATTTTAATATTAAATAGATATACTTTGTTAAGTTTTAAAAATGTGTATATTATGTTTCATAAATAAATTATCTTATCTAACAACGGACACCTAACGCCCCATTTCATGTCTTGATAGATATAAACATAAACTTTCACACTCCCACTAAGTTCGAGTACTTGCGTTGTGGGTGCCGGAAACATTCAAATCACAGACACAATCACATCCAGAACCAGAAACACAAATTTCTTTTGGAGAGAAAACTAAGGTTTCCACCGTGAATCCAACCCGATACCCGTTGCTTAAAAGGCGTACGCGTACCCAACTTAGCCAACGGACTGTTCTTAGAGCATGTATTGTTAGGTTACAGCGACCGGGCGACAATAATTAAGACATATTTACATTAAAAAATAATATCAAATAATTTGAGTACACAACTAACAGTGTTGCACTTAAACTAACTAACGAAGCAAAATAAGCAATTTGCTTCGTCCATTATACGAAACTTACTCTGGCAACGGAACTCCATTAGACAAGTGCACAGGGTACTCTGTACTTACTTTCAGGTACTTAATGTTTTAGATAGTTATATATGTACAACTAAGGTTAAAATTATGTTAAGTTTATGTTGTGTAATAAGCACTATTTGATGAATTCCAACTTATAAACTCCAACATGGAAATATTATCACCTATTACAGTCTAATGATGAGAACGTTACCCACTGGAAGTGGGCTTAAGTTAAGCTCTGCGTTCTCTTTAAGTCAGACAGTGAATCAGTCTATCAGGAAATAGATTCTTATAGATATCATATATAACAATTTAATATATATAGATATCTTATATATATATATATATATATATATATATATATATATATATATATATATTACATTGTTTTTTGTAGAAATATAATGTTCTTCTAGAAAATTTTATGGAGTACTTAAATAACGTAAGAAGTCAAAGGTGGTAAATTAGATAGGCCCAACAGGTGAGAAGAGAGGTAAAAACTGGCCTCATGTAGTAAAAAGAATGAATTACCATCAATATAATTGATTTTGCTTCCTCAATAAACCTCTGCGTAATGCAATAACAGCAACCATCCAAAAATCGAACAGAAAACTATCCAACACAAACATAAGTAAAAGCAAATCATTCAGCTAAAGAACAATCTCTCTCATTAATCAATCACAAAGGAGCATCCCACAAGAGGTTGGAAAAGGTAAACAAGAAAGAAAAAAATTCACCGTTATTTTTATTTGGTTCATTTAACAATTGCCAGAACGCTGGGGAAAATATGGCGCTCGGAAGGTAACTGATTCTTATTTTCCGCCCGAATTAGTCTTGAGAGCAGTTGTTTCTTTATAGCGTCAATATCCAGGAAAGGTTGAAAGGAATCGAATCTATATACTCAGTTTGTATTGGGACAAAGAGCAAATTGTGGTAGACTATACAAATTATGAGTGACGTCGATTGAATCAAATTCGTTTCAATATGGTATAGGATACACCGTTGGATTGTCTATAACCTACATCGAATGCAGTACATCATGTTAGAATGAAACTATAAAGACAAACTATTTATAATACATTTTAAACGATTATTAACATCCAAATGTTATCGAAGAATACTTACAAGACTTGATAAAATAAAATTGTTTTATCTTCCTCTCTATAAAACCCGTCTATAACTTCTACCTCATGTTGCATGTGTCCTAATTATTATTATGTAATTTGAAGAACCCTTGTACAATTTGGAAGAAATAAAGAAATGAGTATTGAGTATTGAATAATTGGCTGGATTTAGACAATCTAGTTAAACATCCACCACGCGGAGATTGTTTTGGGATAATGAGAGGTTACTATCAAATAATAAGACTCTTCTTTTATTGAAACAGAAAAGTTTAGCTCATTTTCTAGCAGTAACAGGGCATAAATATGCTTGACGATAAGTCGTGGGTCAAAGGTAGACCCATTTGGCACAAGATCAGAGCGAATGGCTCTTGAACTCTAAATTATCTATTGTCATCGTTCATATTCAGCAAAAGACATTGAATCGATGCAAATTAACAAAATTATATAAAGCGTTCAATATTATAAAAAAAAATTATTGTTATTATTTAGTACAGTTTTTTTATTTATTTTAACACATGCAATTTTATTCATAAATATTACAGAAACTATCATTAGAAAAATTAGGACCATTTTGAAATTACTTCCATTTTGAACCTAGTGAAGTCCCACAATTAAAGGAACCTTAGCTTATTTTACTATATTCAACGCCAAAACACAACTATATAAAAAAAAGGATACGTACCTAATACATTTTAATAGTATGCCATTGCGACGCCAATAACGTAGGTACTTACTTCGCTGTCAAATTTTCTTCGCAAGCACAACGTCACAGTGCATCTACTACCCTGCGTGTCAGCCTGCGTGTATATGTCATACGTCAATGACATAACGACCGAAATCTATCATGACGTGATCGCTTTGTCACGTGCAAAAATATAAGGTTTCTCAAAGATTTAGGAGTTTTTGCCGCAAAAGTGAAAAAATGGCGTTATTTATTTGAAATAGTTTTCCAAAACCTGTGTGATTCTTGAAGTGTCCGGAAATCGCGCGTGTAAGCAAATCATTCAAAAAAAAAACGAGATATTCGCCTTCGCTCAAAAACTCCAATAGAAGTTCTAGTTAAGTTTCTACCACTTTACTAGGGCGTGACTTGACTATGACTGGGCCATGACTTTAACTGTGACTAAGACTTTTAATATAAAATACACTTGAAATATATTATTATTGACACTGGCTAAATGCACAAGATTGCGAAGCCAAAAGAAAAAATAAGATTTAGCTTACATATTTACTGTCAAATTTTATGCAAAATAAACGCGCCGCATAAATTTAAAGAGGTGATTACGAACCTCTAATGATCCTATTAAATTTAATGTACCTAGGCCTTATCCATGCTCTAAATGAAGCAATAGCTTCTAATATTTTAGGAATATTAACAGCATTAATTTCACGGGTGCGCAGTTACCGGGATGTTTCTTATCAGCGGTATAATCCTACTTTAATATTAAAAGAAAATTCGGGATGTCTTGAAAAACCTAAAAGGTCAGGATGAAAGTTGGTGTCTTTAATTTGCTTACCACCAAATCGTTTGGGCAGAACGTTGAGTGTTGATGTAATTATTGTTTTAGCCGGTTGGCCGGAAACACGCTTTGCTCTTAAGAGGGTTTATTCCTTTTGTCTTCTCTCTCGCTCGCACATTTCGATATTTTTAATAAATACAATTAGCTACATGTGTTATTAAAAATGTTTGTAACCATCTATATGGACATTAATACAATGAATGTTTTAATCTACCTTTCGTTTTTTATATATTTAAGTTAAACGAAGAAAGCGTGAAATTCACATTGAAATTTGGGAACTGTGTTTTTTTTCATCTTATTGAAGGATACACACAAGCACTCTATTAGTTATTTATAAAAATATTTGGTCACGTTTAGACTAATTCACTATGATTAAATGGTTACTAAAGTGAGAACTTTATTAAATGGAGTCGCCATTTAATAAAGTTATTGTTGGTTTGTGAGTCTGATCTTGTGGACTAAATAATAGGCAGTTGTGTTATTATTTGTGATTTTAAGACTAAACAAATTTCATATAGCTCAACGGCTTTTGAGTTACGACTAACAACCGACACTGACAACTTAACAAGGTTACTGGAGCACGATAGCATTATTTTATAAGAGCCTAGTAGGTATTTGATTAAATTGTGACTTATCCAAGTTCTTGTAACGTGGAGATGTAAATAAAAAAACGTTTATTCTAGGATAAAAACAAAGTTGTACAGACAAAATATTGGTAAAACGATGACACATGCAGTAGTGTAAAACTGTGTCGCAGCTGCCAACGCCCTCCTCCGAAAAATATTGTTACAATATTCACAATTTCAAACGATGATACTGTTCAGACAAAGATAAATAATTTAAGTTTCGAATCTATCTAAAAAAAACTATACATAATGGCCTCGAATCTGATGTACACTCACTAAATTAAATTTGAACTATCGCTGTCTCTCACAAAATAGAAACACAAGACAGAGATAGCATACATTTTAGTGCTGTCAAGCTAGTTTATCAATTAAAATATGAACAGCAGAAGCAGAAAGGCGCGTGTTTTTAGTCAACACCAATTACATATTCGACTAAGCTTGCATAGACATCTAAGTTCTGACTAACTTGACAGCACTTAAATGTAAGATATCTCTGTCTTGTGTTCCTATTTTGTAAAAGACAGGAATAGTTTAAATTTAATTTAGTGTGTGACATCAGAATCGAGGCCAATATCTAACTTAATTCGGTTACAAAGCAAACACTTTTTTTTAATGTATATGTGTGTGTGTGATGCGAGCGCCTAATACAGAAGTCCAGAACGTTTACTTCAGATAAGCAGGTTGATTGACTAACTTGACAGCACTTAAATGTAAGATATCTCTGTCTTGTGTTCCTATTTTGTAAAAGACAGGAATAGTTTAAATTTAATTTAGTGTGTGACATCAGAATCGAGGCCAATATCTAACTTAATTCGGTTACAAAGCAAACACTTTTTTTTAATGTATATGTGTGTGTGTGATGCGAGCGCCTAATACAGAAGTCCAGAACGTTTACTTCAGATAAGCAGGTTGATAAACATTATACATTTAAGCCGGATACAAATATTGCTGGTAATGATTCATCTCTATTCAACCCGTATACCCTTCATTACCAAGTTTTCCAAGTATTCCCCCATAGTACCGATATGGACGAAAAACTTTCATAGATGCGGGCTCGACGCAAAACGTTAGACTCATAACTACTTTAGTTCTAATTGACTTCTATCTCTAACTTTGTACAAGATAAGAAACTACTGTGTGTAATGAAGACTGATATATGAACTTTATAATATAAAAGATAGAGGTTATATTTAACAAGAGACGAGTGCTGAGTTTGGTTTATTTTCTGTCTCTACCTACTACTAACGACAATCCAATTGATGCAGTAGTTATCTCCCCAAGGGACATTATATGCTTATGTTTCTGGGTGTGATTGTGAGTGTGATGTGAATGCTTCTGGCACCCACGATACAAGTCTTTGTAATTAGTGTGGGGCTGTGAGTATGACCAAGTATACCAACGTGTAGTTCATACATTTTTATTAAAATTGTATGTTTATACCTACATACCTATATATTATATGTACCTATATGTATACCTATATATTATATGTTTGTACCTAAACCTCATCGTTATAAACTATATCAGTTAAACCATATTTCTACTATGCCATTATGAACAATGAACGTAAATGATTACCCCTAAGCAAAACCTCTATATATTTAGGTTGTAGCCTAGGCTGCCGTAAGGCTAGCACAATATATGAAACAACAAATGTTGTATTCACGTACCTACCCAATTATAACGGATAATTTACTACCGAGCCCTTTACAAAATTATTCTCTGATATTATCAAAGGTGCGGACCAAGCTGGCCTAAAATATTAACTTTACTTGGCTCGCACACATGATCGCTAAACTTGTATAATAATAATAACGCTAAGTTTACCCACACATATTCCATCTATTTAGTACATACTCACCCACTCACTGTTGTTACAGATTTTTCACTCTCGCGTCGGCTTTTTTGTTGCTGTGCAAGTATCATTGTGGACCTCAGACAAGGACTCTGATACTAGTCCATTCGACATGCAAGCTAAATACCTTTGGATGCATACCTGATAAGATAAGGGAGTCCTCCCTTACTAGTCCACGACACGCAAGAACCTTTGGCTGTATGTTTGATAAATAATAGCATTAGTACAGTCACACACTAATAATTAATAGTACAAGTACAGAAAAATGACGCTGCAAATATATTTCGATAAATAAAATAGGACATTTATGAAAAAGCAGAAAAAATCAGAGATAGTTGTCCATAAAACTGGCATAAAAAATAGTAGGATTCCAGAATTTCTCCTAAAACTCGTGTTTTTTGTAACCGTTTTACTCAGTGCAATATATAGGTTTGATAAATGAGTAGATAATCTACTTTCCAGAATATTCATAACTTTGAGATATACCTATAAGAGAAAAAAATATCAAATCCCGTGCAAATCACATATTTTTTTCTTTTTGAAACCGTTCTGTTTCGACATTTTATATTAAAACCCTGTTTAAGTTATATCATATACGTATATTAACTAGATACTACTAGAAAAAAAATAAGCTGAAGAAATCATATGAAAATATGATTTCTTCAGCTTATTCTTTTTTTTGTGGCGCACTTTCACGAAATTTAAATAAAACCACAAATAATCAACAATTGCCACTCGTGATCTTGCGTAACCACTATAATATATATACTAATGTAAGTTATGCAACATGTTCAAAAGTATACCAGTAAAATTGGCCGTGGTTAAAAAGGTATGGTGATGATATCTACTTCCTTAGCGCCATTTTTTACCGTCGGGGTCGCGCCACGCGCTTACGCATATTAAAATTAACCGTAAATTGATTCAACCTCATTATACTAACGTGACTTTGTTATACTAATCATGGCTATTGGTTTTTCTTGGTACCTATAGGTAATCATGTAGTTAGTCCTAACTATCTGCTCGACTAGCTAATCTAAGCTTACAAGCCTTTTATGCTTTGTCTGCGTTTATTATGATGGTACAAGTCAAACTGTAAATGTACCAGCAGAAGTCCTGGTGACCTGTAATACAGGTTGTTATTAACCTACTTCAGGCACAAAATTCAGGAATAAAATTTGATTAATTGATAATAAATGATTATAAAAAAAAGACCATGTCCCTAAAAACAGTTTATTTGGATTCGAATATAATAATTATATCTGTATTTAAAAGTTAAAGGAAGGTTTGTTTAAATACAGATACATATGTATGTTGTACTAGAGGTGCCTCTCGGCATCGCCCGCTATTATCAAGCTAAAAATTAGCCTATGTGTTAATCCTAGATATAAGCTATGAACATTCCAAATTTTATAAAGATCCGTTTATCCGTTGAAACGTGAAGAGAGAGAGAAGACACAAACTTTCGGGTTTATAATATCAGTATTATATATGTTTATTGCTTTGGTATACTAAAACAAATTTTCATAATAGCCTCATAAATACTTCATGAACTAACATTAAACTCGCATTAATCCTTTAAACAGCAATTAATGCCGAAAATGTTGTCCTCATAAAATACTGTTCGGTCCATTATTTAGTAAAATATTAATGAGATATAAATTGAAGATACTTTGTTGTTTAATGAACGCATAATGTAGCGACGAAGGGGTTGTTTAACTTCATCCCCTTCGGATCAGCATTGACCTATTTCACAATAATTTGTGCTTATTCTGCGTATTTAATTTAAGAACATCTCATGTTGCTTCTTATTTCACGAGTTATTTTATGACCCGAGCGAATACAAGTTGACTTGGGTGGTTCAGCACTTTCTCTGTCCGTCCGTTTGTCTGTCAAAGGCATATAGCACCTCAACCCTACAATCGAATAATCACAATCATAAGTTTTAAATGTTTACATTTTCTTAACTAAGTGCACTTAAATAATATTCATGAAAAAATCGGGAAGTTGTTCTTAGATTTGATTACAGACCGACAAATAGACAACGGGACGGGGGAAACTAAATAAAAACTTGTAAAACTGGGGCGAAGCTGTAGCGCTTGAAATTTAACATATCATAAACGCTTTCACTCTCACAGCCCCACACTAAGTTCGATGACTTGTGTTGTGGGTGCCGAAAACATTCACATCACACACAATCCAATCAGTCAATCAAATCATGGCCAGAACCAGAAACACAAGTTTACCTTGGGGAGAAAACTTGTGCGTTACCCCTGTTTAAAAGGCAAACATACAACTAAGCCAACAGGCGGTTTTCTCGTACAATTTAATCAAGCACTTTCATCCATGTTAATAAGAAAAAATACAATATATATTTCTTAGGACCATAAACTCATTAAAGCAGTTACAATAAAAGGCATTATTTATACGGTGGGTTAACGTTATAGCCCGTTCATATGTAAAGTTTAATTTCCGGGACTCCTTTGAGGTATTTCCTTTGTCATTGAATTCAACTTCTGTAGTTCTGTGCTTTGTTCTTAGACGCGTAGTATTTCCTCTAGTGTATTGAAGTTAGAGAAATTGCGGGAAAAGTTTCACTAGCTTTCAGAATATGGTAATTAACGTAGCATTCATAGTTTGCGTTGGAAAGAAGTAGAGTTTATTGGGTGATTTTTTAAGATCGATAGGCAAGTATTTGACCGCAATATCGCCTGATGGAAAACGATGATGCGGTCGCTAGTGGTACATGCTCGCCTAGAAGATACCCCTTCACTCTTGACTTAAAGAGGCCCAAATTATAGTTATCAGGAAACAAGAACAAAGGCAGGGTGTTCCATTCTTTTGCAGTCTAGTGTAAGGCTGAGTGTGTCAAAGCATTTATTTGTCTAAGGCTGCGCCGCACAGGACGCATTTGGTTCTAACAGACCGGTTGAGCCCGCATCCGGGGATGCGGGCTCAGAATTGGATCGGATATTGAAAAGTTGATGGATAGATATAGATTGACCTAGGTTAATAAAATTCCTTTATTAAATTAGTAATTATAATTTATTTTAAAAAATAATGATATATGAGTTTCTTACCTTCCTCTTCAGATGGCTGTTATTTTGCAAATCTGACAGTAGGTCATTTACCTTCATGATGCCTCTTTGGAGCCCATGTGAATGAACGATATTGATTTTGATTGTGATGGTTGAGTTTTTCTCATCATAAGTATTAAAGAGTGTTTATTGATCCGCCCAATTCCTGAAAGCCCTAAGTAAATTGTTAGTATACAAACTCTAGCATATTCCTTTAAATAAATATTAGATTTTTATCCTTTAGAATTAAGAATATTTGGATTCCTCACATGTAAAAAAAAAAATATCGTAATAGTAGGTTTCCACGACCCGGGCCTCGAGCCTAGGGTGGGGCCATAGTGTTTAGAAACAATTTTAATAAAACTATCAAACGCTAATAAATTTATAATCATAATAATATGTCACACAACATCATTTTAAATATAATGAATTGTAAGTTAAATTAGCATATTTGTCAAAATTGTTTTAATGATAATAATTATGATGAATAAAAATATATATCTTATTTATCTTTATGCTTGGTTACACATCATTACAAACGCACGCCTCGCGACGATACAAAACCGCGCATCGCATTTCATTACAACTACAAATTAATAACAAACATGTGTACATATATTTCCCCAAAATTCCATTTCAATTACTTTTCATAGTCACTATTTACTGTAAAAAACTGCTTCTCATATAGCAAAAGCATTTATTAAATGTTAAAAGCACTTAATCTGGCTTTCCTATGGGAAAGAACCGAGTTCAAGAGCACTTGAACGGTTCAGATTTTGATGTTTTTTCTGTACTGGAAGTGATGATCCCTTTCAGTTTCTTCAATATGCTATAAATAAAATTTTGGCGTTGATTCTATTTTTTTAAAGTAAATATTCTTATGTGAGGGCTTTGAAATTCTGATCCGCTACCTTTTTAATACAAACCAGTTTATTTATTTTTTATCAAACTTTTCCAATTTAAGCTATCAAAATTAAATTTTGAAATAAACACAGTTCACTAGACCCATTATGATGGTTGTGGTTATGTTTTTGGTGTAGAGTCAAATGATGCAACATTCACATTTTCTTTCCATCTTTATCAATCTTAATCTTTTTAATACATCAAAAAACACCCGATCCCTCTTGATCTAGTCAATGTTCGGGAGTGGGGCTCGTGGCGTCACACCTCAGTAAAAAGTGTACTGAGGATTCCATCGCACTATATCTTCGTCATTTTTTGTTTAATCGACAAAAGAGAAAAAGGATTCCTGGAAAACCATCTACGGATTTCGAAATTGGACATATTTTATAACAGACTTCATAATTATAAACAACTATATTTAAGAAATAAACTTTAACTCCACCCTTTCTAGTAAAAAGAAATATTTTATATATTACGAGAATCTTACCATCGCTATTTAAAATATTATATAGTAGAAGAAGAATAATTTCGTAGAATATCTTTATATTTTATTCATTTTAATGTTCTTGTCTGAACACACATTACTCAAAAACAATCTTTGTTTGAATTGAATTGTAATTTTTCTTGTTGTTTTCATGTTTGGATGTCAAATGCCATTCATAATTTTCCATTCCGACAATATTAGACAAAATCCCTTAATTGCTTATTTGCAACCTTTTATATGAGGATAAAACCTATTTGTCTGAGGCGACAACAACGCCCCCCTGCAAATATCAATCAAATGCCACAAGATCCTTGTCTCACTGTACGTGTCCAAAATTTTTTGACAATGTCAATGACGGACTAAATAGGATTTTCCAGGTATCTTGCCTATTGCTTATACAGATTATCAGCTTGCTTGGATGAAAGTTTTCCCTCCCACGGAAACTTGTTATAATATTTCGCGTACAGTCCGGGCCGTCTAAATAATTCAGCACACGGCCCAGTACCGGCCGAGTCGTGTCGCACTCGACTTTAGTATTCCCTCATGTACAGTACTTACGGAATAATGTATTGCGTTCCGCCGTAATGCTCGCGGACAGAGATTGTTGTCGAATCTCATGTAGGGTGAATCAACTAGATACTTACACTTCCTCTTCATCTGAAGCTCTTTGAACATGCAGCGGAAACGAACTTTGATTTCCGGTGAAAGCACAATTTGCTTCTCTTACATAAACATATTTCCTTTTATGCCCGATAGGCAAGCTTTTAACCACAATCTCACCTGATGGGAAGTGATGATGCGGCCGAAGATGTAGCATGCTTGCCTAGAAGGTACCTATTCACTCTTAACTTAAAGACTCCCAGATTATACCGTTCGAGCAACAAAAAAACAAATAACTATAATGTTCTGTATCTATTATTCTTACTAAACATAATATACTGTTATATTCTTGGAATATATCCATTGATTTAAACTCACAGCCCCATACTAAGTTCCATGACTTGTATCGTGGGTGCCGGAAACAGTCGAAGCGTAGCTTGTAGCGGGTGCTACATCTTTTGACGTCTACGTGAATTATTCGTAGCAGATTGCTACGAATAATTCACAAGTTAATAGTGATAGAAACACACAATAATAATTATAAATTAAGAAGCGGTATCATTTAAGCAGTGTATTTATTTATAATATTGTTCTTCCTTACAATGTTAAAATTAATCCATTGGTTGCAGCATCTAGAGCATTGTTTAATTTGTGGCCATTTTCTTTTTCAGGTGATAACTCCCAAAAAAATTTTAATGCAGGCAAAGTAAAAAAAAACCAACTTCACCGCTTTATTTTCGGAAAATAATTAAACAAAATAATTAAATACTCATAATTAAAGATAACTCAAAAACTACTAGTTAGATCTTGATTAAATTGAAATGGAACCAGACGGGAAGCACCAGATTTAAGAAGTTATCACCTAGAAAGAAGTTATGAGGTAATACACATAAAAAAATAAAGTTGAATCGAGTCCTTTTTGAGGTCGGTAGAAATTGAAATGCCACCCGTGGTACTTCTCAAACTCGAAGTCTCAAGTCAAAGAAAGAAGTCTTAGAGATCGGGTTATAATATTTTAAAATACTAGTATGTATTATACATATAACACATAATTTAACAGTTTTAACTTCAGTTTTAAATAGGCACAGAAAATTACTATAATCCAACTAATATTATAAATCTGAAAGATTGTGTCTAAGTGTGTTTGTTCCCTCTTCACGCTTTAAGGGCTGAACGGATTTGAATGACATTTTTAATGTACATAGCTTATACCTAGGATTAACACATAGGCTACTTTTAAACTCGATAATAGCAGACGAAGCCGCGGGGCACAGCTAGTGCAATGTATATTGTAAGTCAAGTATTAAACAAAAAATCAGTGACGAATTAAATTATACCTATCTATTTCAACACTTATCTTATCGTTCATTTTTTGTTTGATCAGTGCATTCAAATAACAATTACTAACAAACAATCTAAGTATAAGGAATCTATGCCTAACTCGATTAAAGCACTTAACCAAACAGATGCACGGTTAATTTCCTAACTGAAATAGATCCGTATCCGAGTGAATAATAGTGGCCGATTTAACATCGTCCTTTCGCATTTGTACATATGGACAACACAATACAATACAATACAAAACATTTTATTGTTCCAAATAAAATAAAATACAAAACAATCTTATTATTTACATCTAAGTACAATGACCAGACTTATCGCTAAAACCGATCTCTTCCAGTCAAACTTTGGATGGAAAAAGTGTAGGTTGGTGTTAAAAAATTGGGTTTTTTTTTATGCTACTGAGGCAAGCATTTGACTACTATCTCAACTGATGGAAAGTGAAGATGCGGTCGAAAATTTAATATGCTTGCCTAGAAGATACCTTTTCACTCTAGACTTCAGGACACCCAGATTTCTCCGTTCGGGGAGAACAAAGACTCAGGCATAAGTTTTACTCCTTCGCTTTACGGATGATAAACGTATAAGCGAAACGTACATACAGTTTTTCCTGATTAGTCATCAATGTTACTATCCTAAACGCAGTTGAAACATTAATATATTTTTTGTTAAGTTGTAAGAAAAATGAGTAATCACCTCATCAAGAATGACCATCCACTTCTATGATTGTAATGGCGCTAGTGTGAAAGAAGCCTAATTGCAATGGATCCCAGTAGGTTAATTAGGCATCGTTAGTGAGCGCGTTTGCCTAATAAGCTCACTTTTGTGTTTCTAATACGGTCCAGTAATACTATTATGCTGAATTTCACATAATTCTGTCCAGAATTTTGCTATATTTCATACTAAACTTAATAGTACGGAACCGAGGTTAGAATAATTTTTATTGCACTCTCTTAGATCTAAATGTAAAACAATTTTAAATACAGGTAACGATCGATAAAAGAAAGTGGCATGCCGAAAGCATAATGCTTGCATAGGAAAGTAAAACACTACCCAGAACATGGATAACAAAATCATGTGTGGCATTGCACGGCGTTTTTCCCCATGAGACTTAAATTCTTATACTTCAATCATGCAGTCATTTATATTATTTTGCTAAGAACTTTTCTAGGACCGCGTCTTATAACTGAAGCTACATTTTGTTGGAGTGAATGTTCAGTACTTTTACTATCAATGTCTTCCATGATTTTAAATATGGGACAACGCAGTAAATCAAACAGATAAATAAAAAGTTTAAATAACAACTGGACAGATGAATGAGGCTCTTGTTTGGTATTTATGTGGGTTGTGACTTTTATTTGAACCCATCTGTACATCTATTATAATCGAAGTAGATACGATTTTTTTTATATCAAGGTGAAGTTAGATCTAACTTCCGCCGTCATACATATTACAAGGATAAATGAATGTGGTGTGCCGACATTCTCAATATTTATTTAATCTCACACAGCAAAGTAATCTTAAAACTCCTACTCAAATATTGATAAATAAGTAGATAAGTAATAGAAGAAGTTGAATTAAACGTGTCAAAAATTAAAAAATAGGGTTTACATCTCTTAAAATTGCCTTAAAGCAAGAATATAAATAGGGATATATATGGAAAAAAATCAAACTTATTATTACTGTAATATTTTATAACAAAGAATAAGTAGGTAATTAAAATGTGTTCTCCTCTTAGATCTTAGATCTCTGAATTTTTGGATTTTTTAACCGAACCACACTTAGATTATATTATCTATGTAAAAATAGTGAAAATTAAAATAAATTACTTTTTCATTTACAACTGAACAAAAGTTGGAAGTTATCTTTAATTAATTTCAAAGCATAATCAGCTGATGTACAATCAGCTGATTGTGCTTTTAGTCGACTATGATTAAGTCGATTGTTGAAGTTAATATAACAGCTAAAATATTTTTTTATTCTTAAAAACATGCATACAAATATTTGAAAAATCGAACAGGTTCGAGCAATTTTAAAAGCGGCCATTCTCATATTCTGGTATGACTACTTATGGCTACTTATGGCTTGTCGTTAAGGAAAGTTGACGAATCATTGACATAAAAAAAAATTGACCATCAACATGCACTAAAATAAATTTTTTAGGCAAAAGATTAAACCTTTCGGAAAATTCTAAAAAACGACAACATCAACGTTAAAAAAACACCTAGCGGCTTTTATGCGAATTCGTATTTTCTAAATAGGTCCAAATACACGTCCACTACGTTTGGCTAACACTCTACCAAACATCCTGTATATTTACATCATGATAAGGAAGAAAACAAAATCAAGTTTCTGCAAGCGATCAAAACTCGTTCTAAGGGTACAGATTGCTATCTCAATGTGGTTTCAATATTAATTCTGTTTGGTTGCCATTGGTTACCCGCATCCGGCATCTAATCTCGGATAACCTGATTTGATAAGGATTAGATTGGTGTTTCGTGGAACAGGTTAATTTGTTCTGATACTTCTGGTGTCCTTTGAGGCATAGAATATATTATTATATTGCGTACAGAATGGACAATCTATGTCTCCTGCAAACTGTGCCTCGTAAAACCATCGCTCCGATCAAAGAACAGTTAAAGTTGTCACGCAAGTAGGGATCAAATTCGCACTCAGTGTTTCGTACCACCACACAATGGCTTATACTTTATACAAACTTAGCGGTTCTTAACAGACTGCAAAAAAAGGAAGAGGTTCTCAATTCGACTGTATTTTTTTTACGTTACCTCAGAACTTTTTTCAGCGGAACCAATTATGTTGATTATTTTTTATTTGAAAGATGGTGCTACCCATTTAAATTTGATGAAGATCTGACCAGTACTTTTAACTATTTTAATTGACTTCGAACACAATGAATATGTTCTCATTTGATTACTTATTTATGGTTATTATTTTAATTATTACCTATATGATTACTCGAAGACGGATTTACGACGAAAGCCATGGGGCACGGCTCATATGAAATAAAAAAAGAAAATATGTTTATTTGTAACAAATAACACTTAAAAACTCAATAAAGTGAAAGAAATTAATTGGTTATCAATTAATAAATATTATGTAAAGTATAAATACATAAATGCTGATCGATCTGCACTGGTCTTCCGTAGGGACTGAATTGTTTAATTGACAATGCTGACTACTGACATCAACAAAAAATATATGTATCATCACTTTCCATCAGGTGAGATAGAGTTCAAACGCTTGCCTGTTCTGTATAAAAAAATAGGTACAATTAAATATAATCGCAAAAAATAAACATTTAAGTACATAATAATTGTATTTAAAACTGACAATTTTATTCATTCTTAGAACAACGTTATTGTAACAATTGTCCGATTGAAAGTAATCTAAAGTAACTAATAATTTCCGAATATTTACAATCAGAAAGTTTCAGGAGCAGTCTTTTGTCCAATTCAAGAAATTAATTAATCAAGATTGGAATTTAATTTCTCATTTTAGGAGAGCGTAGCTCTGAGAAAAAGGGCCCGTTTATAGGACTCAATCAGTTCAGTAGAACATTTTGAAAACCATAACCTGTTAGCGCCTCATTTCTTTATCTCTGACTAGCGATCCATCCCGGCTTCACTCGGGTGCAATTTACAGTGGATTTAAAAAAATACACAATCCTTGCCCTGAAAGAACTCAACAAAAAAAGAATCAACCGAATCGGTAGAGCCGTTTTTGAGTTTTTGTGAGACTAACAAACAAAAATTGATTCTTATATATATTGTATAGATAGGCTAGATACCATAACAGCTTTAAAACAAGTCAATTACTAAAAATTCAAAAACCCGACTGCGAAAAATGTGTACCTACTTTTTATGTAATTCACTATTAATTTTATACATATATTTGATACCCTACTCGATAGGTTTCTTATTATTTTTTATTAACGTTATTATGTAAGTTATGTGCTTGTTTCTATTGTAACTTAAACCCAGAATTACCACAAAGGCTTACTTGTATCTTGATTAACTCAGTTAAAGCCACGGGGCATAAAAGTTATATACCTATAATAAATAAATGCTAGCAATGTAAGTCCAGCCTAACCTCTAAGACCAACTAGTCATTGTTTTCGCTTCAGTCTTCGTCAACTATTCCAATATCTAAGTTCTAGTCACTTGACTGCTCAAACGAGCCACGTCTGGCGTGTTTTTGTCATTAGGGATATGCGACTTCAAGTTCAGTGCGATACTAAAACCTAGAGAGGCTAACAGATGCTTATAATTAGTAAGAGGATCAGCGATGTACTAACTTAACCATTGCGTCTGCCCATGGTAATACTGGGATATATAGAGGTGCTAAAGTAGACAAACTTTAAAGGTAAAAATATAAAAGCTGTAGTGGTTTGATTCTTTTGTATAGACCGAGTCAGTTTCACACCATTGCTAGACATTCAACAGCCAAACATCAGTGATGAGTATATGTTTGGCACCTGCGACACAAGTCTTCAAGATAAGTGTTGGCATGACTTTAAGAAGTTTCTTTTTCAATGCTGGCATTTTTTGATTATGTTTTTTAATTTAAACTTTAAAAATAATGACGACAACTTTGTACCGTTTTAGCAACGCACACTCTTACTACAAGTATTTTAACTGATATGTACGTAGTGTGATATTGCTGCTTAGTCAACTTTTTCCTAAGCAAAAAGCACTTCAACTTTGATCAGAATTTGCAAGTAAAATTGAGTCGTAACTAATTTTGTGACGTCATTACGCACGAAGTCCGTTTGTATCATTAAGCAGCGGCGCTAACGACCTACTGTGGTCCGATTCAATCCCATAGCAAATGCCACAGAATAGAATACAGTACTACCAGGGTGAGGCCACTCTCACTTTACATTTGATCGATAATTGCTACGCCGACGGCGCATTGCAGTTTCACACAAATAAAAAAATATGGTGTGGTTGAAGGTTGAGCTGGAAGGATTTGATAGAATTTGATATGTATATATTATACACAAACATATATTATATACAAACACCAGAAATGTGTCAGTTTATTAAAATATGCCAATTAAATATTACAAGCTACAATGTTAAGTACATTGTTTAATAGGGAACATGGATGAGATTTAAATATAGGATTTTTTTAAATCTTTACAGGTATAGAATTGCACCAATAAAATATTTTCTTATTTAAATGTTTATAAATCAGGAATTTCAATCAATAAAGAGTGATAAAAATGCATAAAAGTAGCAAAACGCACGCTATTAGCTAGACCGATTTGTGACGACAGTTTCCATATATTTGATGCGGCCATTTTGACGTCCACAACTAAAACATGATGGCCGTAATCATGTCATGGCAGTCATGTTTGAGTTGTGGACGTCAAAATGGCCGCAGGCTGCAACCTTTTTGTATTTTCAAATATTAATTTTGATATGAAATGATAGTAATGATTTTTAGTAACGGAAATGTAGTAAAATAAATAATCGAATAAAGAAATTTAATGTATATTCCTTTCTTATTCCGTTTAGTTGATTCATATCATTTTATTGGTTAATATCTCAGCCAGTGCAAATAAGTTTTAATTTGGTTTAAACTAGGAGAAAGGTTTTAACCGCTACAAAAAAAGGATATAAGCTTGGCAGAAAGCATTATGCTTGCATGGGAAAGCTAAACCAGAATATGAATAACAAAATCATGTGCACTGCACGGTGTTTTTCCCACAATACTTAAATTCTTATACTACGATCATGCAGTAATTTATATTATTTTGCTAGAGAACTTTTCTAGGGACGCGTCCTATAACTGAAGGTACATTATATTTGTGTTGGAGTGAATGTTCTGTACTTTTACTATCAATGTCTTCCATGGTAAGGCCTTAAATATGGGACAACGCAGTAAATGCAAACTTTTCAGATAAATAAAAAGTTTAAATGACAACTGGGCATATGAATGTGACTCAAGAGTCACATTCATGTGTGGTGTGGTATTTATGTGGGTTTTGACTTTTATTTGAACCCTTCTATACATCTATTTTAATCGAAGTAGATACGTTTTTAAGCTATTGCATAGCTTCTATCGCGGGCCTTGAGCGTGGAGACCGAATGCAGAAATTCCGTAACGAAAATAACCTAACACCCCCCACTCCGACCGGCACAGCGGTGATACTCTTAGTTTTGCCATCTCTCAATGAATAGTAGAACTTTTAATGACTTTTTTTAAATATCACGCTTGTCTCTTTAGTTCAGCAACTCGCCTCTAGGTGGCAGGAAAAAAATACTGCATAAATAAAATAAATAAATAATTATAATTGCATAAGTTGATAAAAAATGCTTTTCAATAGTTTTACCGCGGCAGTCCCCGAGTGCCACACGTCTTTTTTTTATATCAAGGCGAAGTTAGATCTATCCTCCGCCGTCATACATTTACAAAGATAAATGAAAGTGATGTGCTGACATTCTCAATATTTATTTAATCTCACATAGCAAAGTAAACTCATAAATCATACTCAAATATTGAAAAAATAAGTTATAGAACAAGATAAAACTTATCTTGTTCTATAACTCATTTTTCTTTTTTTTTTCCCATTTAATTTAATTAAATGCGTAAAATTAAAAATAAAATGGGTTTTGATGTCTAAATATTGCCTTAAAGCAAGAATATAGGTAGGAACATATGGAAATAATCACCCTTATAATTGCTGTAATCTTTTTTTACAAAGAATAAGTAGGTAAATAGAATGTGTTCTCTTTTTTTGAAGTGAAAACTTTTTTAGTTGCAGTGCACTTTTTTGGGATGGGTAAAAAATGTTAAACGTCAGGACACGTGACCTGATCGAAAATTCGTGAGCTCCGACTTACGAATTTCCGATGAATATGAGAGAGGAAGTAATATCCCCCCTCTCTTTCTACCGCGCGGCGAAAGTGTATGCCTGCTCCTGCTGTTTACAATGTTAATATTCAAGTTTTCACTTCTGCCGGCACTACCGGACTGCAACCCGTTGTTTTTTCGTATATTATTACTATCTCATCTTTTTAGTCTCAAATTTCTGCATCATCCCCTACCAGGCGATGCTCAAAAAACATTCTTACGTGTGATATATCTCCTTTAAAAATTATATTTCTCTTGTTATCCTCCTCAATGGCAAAAAGTGCCTAACTGACCAAAGCATGGTCTGTGCTAGAAGACAAGCAATTAGGCTCAGTTCACGATATATCAAAGCGGACAGGTAGCATGTTGCCGTGACGGCCTCTTCTAATGGTTACGGCTACAGCCTTATTTCCGTATCTACTTGTGTTTGTAAACTGTCTAATATATACATGCCTATAGCAATAATGTTTTTTAAAATGGTAAAAATTTAATTATTTTACTTAATATCTGTAGTTATTGTTCAGTTTCTGGCAAGAACACAATTTTTCTTCCGGGGCATTTGTGCTTCTGGCTCAAGGTATGATTGTGTGTGAGTGTGTGATGTGAATGTTTCCGTCGTCATGATACAAGTCTTTAAATTTGGTTTGGCGCTACGCGTGTGTTTTTTTGTGAGATGGTAAAAAGGAATTGGGGGAATCAACACGTGTTATTTTTGTGCACACTCTCCGAAATGTTTAATTTAATTTGTTAAATAGTTAATTTTCCTAACATTTGTTTAATTACCTATACAAAGCTTGGAGGATCAAAAACTAAATGTGCTGAGGGCAAACCTTAGAAGCATTAAAAAAAATCTCAAATAAGTAAAAAATATGAAGATTGTGTAAATTCCTCAAAAATCTTGCATCGGGCTATTAGGAATTGTGGCCGGATCGGTTAAAAGTCTATTGAAATATTATTGTTCACGATTTTTCATCTATAATACACTAATTACTATGCTTATACTTATATTATAAAGTTGTAAAGTTTGTTTGTTTGTATGTAAAAGGTAAACTCAGAAATTACTTATCCGATTCTGATAATTCTTTCACTAATATTTAGCTACATTATCCCTGAGTTTCATGTTATGTTTTGTTGGGATAAAAGTTAGTTATCAGTTCGAAATAATAATTTGGCTTCTGTTTTGTTGGCTTTTTGTAAGTATTTAATATTAATCCTTATTATAAATATTAAAAACAATTATATCGGCTACTAGTTTACGTACATACATTTGGTTCTTTACTGCATATAATTTGGACCTATAATCTAGGAGAAATCGTTAAATTTATTTGAGGGGGAAAACGGTGGGTCATAGAATGAGTAACAGTTACTGCGTAATCCGATATACTTCTACGTTTTGAACCGACTTACATTAGAAGGAGGATATAAATTCGACTGTTTTTTTTCGTTTAGTCGGTTATAACTTATTATTGAACTTTGAACTGCCCGCTGGCGTAGTTAGGTAGGCGTTTGCCTTTAAAGCTCTGGGTTCGATTCCCGGCGGAAACACAAGTTTTTTTACCCCACGGGAAATTTGTGTTTCTGGTTTTGAGTATGTTGTGAATAATGTGTGAATCTTGGATGCTTAATGCCCCACGATACAAGTCATTGTGTCATTGTCAGGTGGGGCTGTGAATGTGGTAGTGTTTATGTGTATATTTTTTTAACCGGGCGACGCAGAGTGAGAGCTAGTAACATTATATTTTTACAAAATTTAAAATTTACAACATGAAATAAAAATTTAAGACCGTCACTTCGGATAGGGTTAAGTGACCCGGCGAATAACGTCCCATAGGATTGGTTTGTTTGAACCCTTTGCATTATGGAGTACGTGACCTTTGAATAATACTTTCTTTGTATAGCTTTTTAGTAAAATATTCAAGCATTTACTTTCTAAGTAAACTTTGAGGCAGTTTCATAATCAAAATCATTTTTAGGCAAAGTTGTTAGAGTCAATCATAGGGCACTTTTTAACCGCCTTCAAACCCTCAGAACTTTTGTCCAGGTTTTTTTTTATGCTATATGGGCAAGCATTTGACCACTATCTCACCTGACGGAAAGTGATGATGCGGCCGAAGATGTGACATGCTTGCCTAGAACAATGACGCAGGCAATGAAAGGTATACCGATTTTTATGATTCTTTGTTTATTTAAAAGCTTCCCATGTAATCCCGTCTAAATTTGATCAAGATCTGACAAGTAGTCAACCGATTTCAAAAAGGAGGTTCTTTTGTTTTTTTATTATTATTTTTTGTATTTATGTAGATTTTCTAACGCGATTATGAATGGATTTTGATGTTTTTTTTTGTTTGTTTGATTACACTTCAGAGCCAAAATATAAGCGTTGAAGTCGGTTTTTAAAAGCTTTGCTTGCGTTTAATTACTTTTAAGTTATCCTCAATGATTCGTATTTAATCTGATCAAAGGTTCCAAAGATGAAAAGTGGTGAAGTTTTTTTTAAACTGTACTTGCGTTTTAATTATATATTTATTTTACTATTATAATAAGTTACAGAGTTGTATTACCTCGGACACATTTTGCGTAACAATAAATACCAACTGTTACAAACCATAATCATGGGCAAAATACCTGGCAAAAGAAAGATCGGAAGACGCAAGATGTCATGGCTCCGAAACATCCGGGAGTGGACAAATATTAAGACTGTAGAACAGCTGTTCAGACTAGCTCTGGACAAAGAAAAGCTTAAAAAGCTGGCTGCCAACTTTCAATAAATTGAGCGGCACTAAAAGAAGAAGAAGAGTAGTATACATATTATATCTATAGGAAATGTATGGTTTTTTTTTTTACTTTTGTGGAGTTTGTATGAAAAAGTATACGAGTGGTTAGGGACCTAAATCCATTTTAATGAGTAGTACCGAAAAATATTTTAATTCTGATCAAAACAGGTAGATGGTTGACAGGACTTGTACCTACTTATTTTTTCGTAGAAAAAATCTATTTGCGAAATGAAAACGCGAATAAAGCGCTGCAAACGTGTCCCATGAAAAATTGCTGCTATTTTTCTTCCTGAAAAAAATGTAGGGCATTGTCGCGAAAAATTATATTAATTTATTAAATGTCCTTAAGTCCAGCAATTGTATTTCACATTTTTCTTTGGTTCATTTAATTATGAGAAATATTGCCTGAGGTATTAGGGAATATTTCACAATTTACACGGATGATATAAGGACTTTATTATTTTACTTTGTAAAACAAACAAACGCATTTACACTCACAGCCTCAAACTAAGTTCAAAGACAAATATCACATAGGTACACAATGTTAACCAGAACCAGAAACAGAAATTTCCCTTGGGGAGAAAACTTGTGTTCAACCAGGAATCGAACCCGATAGCTTAATATAAAAAAAAAAAAAAAAAAAAACAACGCTACCCAAGTTATGTTGTGTGTTTGATGTGAATGTTTCCGGCACCCACGACACAAGTCATCGAACTAAGTGTGGGGCGGGGCTGTGAGCGTAAAAGGGTTTATATTTTATGTTTATTAATTATTATACAATGGGCGGTCTTATCACATTAAGCAATTGTTTACAGGCAACCTTTGAATGGACAGTCTAATAAAGCTTTAAAAATAAGGAACCTTATTTATAGTTTTATTATACTTTTAGGCCGTTTATATGTAGGTACAGAGTGTACACAAAAACCAGCTCAAATATTCGCCCCAACGTGAGATCCCAAAGGAGCAGGCGTATGTAAGTAATTCAAAGAATTTTTTGTCAACGAAAATATGACGAATGTCACCCTCTTTACCTTTTGCATTTATGATTTTGCTCGCTTGCTTTTACCTCTAATTTTGTAAGTGCAAAAAATACCTTATCATCATACCCATATACACAACCTTATATCCATCCATATATTATACCCTGTGTGAGTGATGTGAATGTTACCGGCACCCACATCCTCAAACTTAGTGTGGAGCTGTGAGTGTGAATACGTTTATGTTATGTCTTACCATCCCATATCCTATTTTACGGTCGATGTAGATCTTGTACTAGCTTATGTGGTCCAACATGAGTGTTCTCCCATATATACAAAAAAAAACACATATTATGTAAGTTTTATTAAATAAGTTATTTTTATTCTACCTATTTCTCTATTCTAAACCACCCCCTGCAGGATTTCGCACTACTAACCAATGGCGGTATATAAAACAAACAAACTAACGCATTCATACTCACAGCCCCACACTTAGTTCGAAGACTTGTATCGTGGGTGCCGGAAACATTCACATCACACACACATTACAACCAGAACCAGAAGCACAAATATGTCTTGGGAAGGAATTTGTGCTCCTGCCGGGAATCGAACTCAGGACCCACGGCACAGAGTGCGGGCACCTGTCCACTGCGCCAACTGGGAAATTATTGTTATTAAATTGTGTTTTATAATTGAATGATTTTGTTGATAAAATTGTATTCGTTCTTTTATTTGTTATGTCTTTTTTATGTATATATGTGTAATTGGTATAAGCCGTGCTAATTTTCATCAAATTAAAAAATTGTTATTTATCGCTTCGCTCGTATATCATATTAACTAAATATTTTTAGATAAACAATCAAACACTGGACTGGTAAGCAGCACATCTGCCTATAAAAATGCCACAAGCCGGAACTTCGAATAACTAATTTCCGAGCATTGTGAAACGCTCCCGAGACTACAGTGTGCTTTGCACTTCCCTTCCTTCCCAGGGGTGAAGGAAAGAGGTATGTGGGGCTTGAACCCACTAAAAACCCCCTCGTGAGCAGTCCCTCGCCGAGGTGGGGCAAGATAGGGTCGCGTTAGCAGTCACTATCTTGCCCCGGCGGTAGGCCCGGGTGCAAAACCGGGCCACTGCGCCCAAGTAGGGGTGACCTTGCTTACCAAGGCCACCCCAAGTAATTAGGACCTACACTGTACCTATGTAACTTAATAGAAAAAATAACTTAGTTCTCCGCAAAATTACCTCTTTCGCCAATATTTTGCGTAGTGGAAAAACTCTTGGCGTTAATTGCTCATAGCTTTATTTCTTTTTTCGTATTTGTTGAGTAAGATAGGCCCGGGACAAAACAGTACTAAAAACATAGATAGATAGAAAAATTGCACAAACAGTATTGTAGGTACATAGGCGAACTTAATGCTACAAAGCATTTCTTCCAGCTAACCTGGGATCCTGTATCGAGGATGTTTTTTTATTTTTTTGTGACAGGCTAGTGTTTGACCACTATCTCACCTGATGGTAAGTGACGATGTGATCGAAGCTGGTAAACACACTAGACCTGATTTCGATATGATAGTGCACATCTTCGGTAAAAATTAGTTTTATATTACAAAATCTTTTATTTGCATATAGTATTATATAAAAAAAAGTGTATTTAAAGATACCAAGTATTTATACATACATTTTTAATACATTTTACTACTCATAGTACTCATATATACATATTATATATTTTCTTTATTGACATATAGGTATACATAAACATATTTATTAAATAAGTATTTTAATTTAAATATAATAAAACTAAATATTGCGAAATTGCGGATAGACTATTCCAGAGATGAATCGCTGTTATTGTAAAGGAGTCTGAATACGATGCGGTATTATGCTGGGAACATCAACTCTTCTGTCGCATAAAATTGAAAATTCAAATTTTATAACTTTTCCAACAACTGTTTCATAATGTAGGTGCTGCACTCTTTTCAACGATAACCCATGAAGAACAAAAGTAAAACTTCCCAAAATTGTGTATTGTATCTATAAGTATTCAAGTATATAGCCTTTCCAATACCAATATTTAATTATGTATATTATAACCATTTTAGACACCATTACGACCAGTTATTACAGGGTGTCTTCAAGAGTGAATAGGTATCTTTTAGGCAAGCATAATACATCTTCAACTGCATCTTCACTTTCCATCAGGTAAGTGGTTAAATGCGTGCTTATTCAGCATACGAATTCAGAAAATGTCTAATGAGTAAACTGGTGAATGAGTGAAATCGACGAGTAAGGAAACTGAACAGCGGTACACTAACTAAAAAAAAAAAATTCATTTTCCACCATCACTTGGCCTCTTTATGATGTATCGGAATTTGAGGTATTAAAGTTGATTGGATGGACGGACGCCTGAACGCCGGAGTTGAGTAAATTTAGTCATATATTTAACTAGCTTTTTCCCGCGGCTTCGCTCGCGTTAAGAAGTACAACAAACTTTCATCCCCTATTTTATCCCCTTGGGGGTAGAATTAATCAAAATCCTTTCTTAGCGGATGCCTACGTCATAACATCTACCTGCATGCCAAATTTCAGCCCGATCCGTCCAGTGGTTTGGGCTGTGCGTTGATAGATCACTATGTCAGTCAGTCAGTCAGTCACCTTTGAGTTATATATATTTAGAAGATTCCTAATTTAAACATAGGTTTTAAATTAGTTTACGTCACGTAGATAAACACGTAGATTAAATTGTTACCTCCATCACATTCGTGAATAATTAAACCTCGCTGAAATTTATTAGCGCAAAGAATGCCTCGCGAAAGTGGCGATGAGCGTACAATATTCATCTGTTTTCATTAGCCTGAAACCTGAGGGTTACTACTATGGTAACTCGATAATAATTCTGGTTAGACTTGTTTTATTCGCGATAGGCAAGCATTTGACCACTATCTCACCTGATGGAAAGTGACGATGCGGCCGAAGATGGGACAAGCTTGCCTAGGAGGCATCTATTCGCTCTAGACTTGAAGACACCCAGATTATACCGTTCGGGAACAAAGACGCAGGTAATAAGTTGCTCTCCTTCGCTGTACGGGTGATAAACGCAGAAGCGAAACGCTTCGAGCGAACTGGAGGTATGTCCAGAAATGGATGACGTTTGACAGTTTAGTTAGATTATCGTTTTTCGTAGATCCGGTGATGAGTTTTATTTACTTAGATAGCTAACAGTATCGAAAGTTAGCTTTAATTTGGGTAATTAAATTAATATTTTCTGAGTGTTTTACGTTTGCCGCAGATAAATAAGGAATTTCATACTGGAACATAAAAAACAAGAAACATTATATTTCGGGCACCTTTGCTCCTGGAACTACCAGGGGCGGTCTATTTGACTAATTTGTAAAATGTCTAATTTATCCGCCTATTGTTATGACAATAAAATTATATTTTTCAATAACAAAACAATAAATTATACTCAATACAAATAATTCGAAAGTTCCCTCGAATTAATTTTAACCTGAAATAAGTTACCAACGGTAGCCTCCATTTTGTCGGGAGATTAATAGCGTATTAAGCTTTTGTTTACTGAAAGTCATTATTCAATTAAATATCACGGTTACCACACCATTCCCACCCTCCCTTTACGGATTTGCTGATATCCGCTGACTACCACACGGTCTTTTGTATAATAATATGTTATTATAGGACTTCTTAACACGGGAGCAAAATTGTGCACAATTTATTGGACATCGGTGTTTAAAATTTTACATAATACGAAAGCTGGATATTAAGGAATCGATTGCAAAAATCTTTATCTACCTCTATACCTATATCACCGCTTATAACCATCCTATCGACAAACAAGCATACATTTTAACTCGTCCCTTTCCTTCGCTGCTGATGAATTGTGTTAAAAAAAAAAATTTGCCTTATATGCTATCGTCTGGTTTTCAACCAACTTAAAAAAGAAGATTCTCAATTCACTGTGTTTTTTTCTATGTATGTTACGCGATAACTCCGCCAATCATGAATCGATTCTGGTGTTTTTGTTAGTTTGGTGGATAATACTTCAGAGGTGGACCCATAAACAAAACAAAACAAAACAAACAAACGCATTCACACTCACAGCCCCACACTAAGTTCAAAGACTTGTATCGTGGGTGCCGGAAACATTTACATCACACACACATTACACCCAGAACCAGAAGCACAAATATCCCTTGGGAAGGAATTTGTGCTCCTGCCGGGAATCGAACCCAGGACCCACAGCGCAGAGGGTGGACACCTGTCCACTGCGCCAACTGGGTCGTCCATAGAAACATTGGTTACCGTATTACCTTACACTTGTTATTATAGTCACCAATTACGTAATCTATACCTTATTTTGGCCTAGATGTCATTAGTGCAACTGTGCAATCGCCACTAAATTCCTTAATTCTCGAGCGGCCAGTAATTTTGCTGGAAACAGCGCTGGTGGGACCGTAAATACGTTTCTTAATTTTCAGTGAGTGTGCTTACCTATCGCTATATTACTGCTGTTACAAAAAAGGTAATAGAACTTACGTACCACTTGGAACCATAGAGAGTTCATAAATGTGTCATGTTGTAAATTTTAATAAAGAGTTATGACGCGCTACAGTACTTACAGCAGTCGCCTAATTTTCAACTCGCGTACTTCCAAATTTAGAAGTGCGCCATCTACTGGTTTTGATATGCACTAGCTTAGTAATTAGTATGAGCTTTCAGTCCCATGGTTTTCAGTTCAGTTTCAACGGAATTTTCCGACGCTTCCGATATTCAGTTTTAGTTTAAAGGTCTTATCATAGATGGCATTGTAATTTTTAAAGTCTTAAATTATCTTTTAATTTATCAAAAGACACTAGCTGTTCTCCGTGACTACAGCTGTAGCCTTAACATATATGATGATTCAGGGTAAATAGTACTTACTCCATTTTATTTCTGGAAAAGAACATAACAAACGATGTGTTCTATTAAATAGAGTTAATAAAAAAAATAGTTGATGGACATTCCTAGTCATACATTGCTATGAATAAGCAGATACTTTGAAGTTAAACTACTGATTAGCCTATTTTGGCTAGATTGTAATCAAAATAGTGGACTTTGTAGTAAGTAAAAAAAAAATTTTATGCCAAATTTTATAAATATAGCTTTGTATGCGAATGAAGTAACAAACAGACAGACAAGTTATTTTCAATTATGTTATATATCAAAGTTTGGTAGGTTGTATGAAAAAAGAATAGACGAAAACATTTTGTCACTGTGGTAGTATTACCGTGGTAGTAAAGTAGTACCAAAGATATCGTAGCTAAAGTGATAAATGGAGGAGTTTTGCCGCGAAGGTGAAAAAATGGCGTTGTTGATTTTGTAAAATTTTCCAAAACCTGTGATTCTTCGAGTGTTAATGTGTAATAATGGTGGATTATTAACCGTTAATACTTAGTGAACGTGCATAAGTGTAGGCAAATCATACAAAGTTGAAAAACGTGATTTTCACCTTCGCTCCAAAACTCCAATAGAAGTTCTAGTAAAGTTTCTACCACTTTACTAGGGCATGACTTGACTACGACTGGACCTTGACTCTTTTACTTGACTTTGACTGTGACTTGTGACTAGGACCTATAATATGAAATACACTTGAAATATATTATCACTTGACACTGGCTAAATGCACAAGATTGCTAAGCCAAAATTAAGGAAAAAAAAAAAGTGATAAATGAAACACACGAGTATAGAAATAATAGTATTTGAAATTAACAATAGATATTTTTTGTATAGTTTATTGGTAAAAAAATATTTTTTTAACTGAAGCAGAGTTTTAAATGCTCTATTCGAATTTTACTATTGACTCTCCAGTCTCGTACTAAGAAATCGACCACCGGCAAACGTTGGACATCTGACTTAATTTCGATGATGCTAAATGGTTCGTTTCCACTCTGAAAGAAAATCAGTACATTATGCTAATATTATAAATCGGAAAGTTTGTGTGTAAGTACTTATGTTTGTTCCCTCTTCACGCTGTAACGGCTAAAACGATTTCAATGAAATTTGGAATGTGCATCCTACTAATATTATAAATCCGAAAGTTTGTGTGTAAGTGTGTAAGTATGTTTGTTCCCTCTTCACGTTTTAACGGCTGAACGGATTTGGATGAAATTTGGAATGTACATAGATTATACCTAGGATTAACACATAGGCTTTTTTACTTGATAAAAGCGGGCGAAGCCGCGGGGCACGGCTAGTAGTTTATAAATTAGAATTAACATATAGGCTACTTTTAACTTGACATAAGGCGCCGGGATTCGAACCCGATAACCCTGCATAGAAGGCGAACAAGAAAGCCAAAGGGCATTTCAATGGCTTTGCTACTCAAGGCGAAGCCGTCTCGAACAAATGGTGTGCGGGGCTAGAGCGCGTCTGACTTCTCTCGTAAATATAATAATTGTTTCGACAATTTTAAAACGGCCATCTTGACATTCTTTTTGTTTCGTCCACGACCAAATCATGGCTGCCGTAAAGAAAAATTGATTGATTGTGATTGTTGTGGTATTTTGAATTTTCTATAATATATTATCAAATTTAAAATATCTTAAAAAGCAATTAAACAAAAAAACATTTCAATAATATAATTGTACAGCTATAGAGATTAAAAATAAATACTTGACTAATATGTAAATTTCATACATCCCTTTTATGTGTGGTGTAAATGTTTCCCGCACCCACAGTACAAGTAGTCGATCTTAGTGAAGGGCTGTGAGTGTGAATACGTTGTTGTTTGTTGATCAGAGAGATATAATATACTATTGTGTGTGGGTGTGTGTGTGATGGAAATGTTTCCCTGCACCCATAGTACAAGCTGTCGAACTAAGTGTAGGGCTTTGATAAAAACTCACGCACATTTTGAACTTTTAAATTAAAATTAAAACGGGAATTAGCGTGACTTACGCGTTGTCGATGTGTAAATCGACAATTGTTTCGGCTTCATTCGGAAGCCTTCTTCAGGATGAGTGCGGAGCGCTCGCCGTCGCGTCCCACCTCGCACTGCGAGCAGCAGCACGAAGAGCGCGGGAGGACGGCGGGGGTGGTTGTGGTGGTGGGGGTTGAGACGGCATACACCGTATAGCAGGATCCTGCTCCGAAGAACCATCTTCATCACTGCTGCTTGTTGACACCATTCTACTCCGGCAGGCGAAACTTATAGTGTCCCTACTCACTTTGTTGACACTGCCCAGAGTACCATGAAGACATGTTTTCCAGCTTTGTGACAGCGCCCACCCTCTGTCTCGATTGAAATTTGGACGACGACTAATTTCTATCGCCTCGCGGATTTTACGAGGAACAAAAAACTTTTCTCTCGCTAAAATCTGGGCCTTGTCGAATCTTATGTAGTGCGTCGTGTCGGAGGACAGGGCGTGCTCTGCCACTGCGGAGCTGCTGCAGTCGATGTTTTTCATGGACCGGATGTGCTCTCTGAGTCTGGTAGACACGTTCCTACCGGTTTCGCCGATGTAACAATCACCACAGTCACATGGAATCATGTAAACACCAGGAGTTCCTAGTGGATCCTTATCTTTAGGAGAGCGCAGTAATTGCCTAATCTGTGAAGGGGGGCGAAATATCGTCTTGATGCAAAATTTCCGGCGTAACAAGTGTCCGATTTTATCCGTCACCCCTTTAATAAAAGGTAGGTACGTCACTGCTCTCTCTACCGACGTCACTCGACTTTTAGCGGAGGCGTTGGCTATTCGAGTGCTCTGTTTCCAGCCATACCCATTGGCCTCAAGCACTGATCTCACGTGACTGAGTTCTGCATCCACATATTGAGGATCACATAACCTCAGTGCTCTGTTTATCAGCGTTCGAGGCACAGAAGCCAGATGAGAAGGATGATGGTGTGAGTCAGCTTTTAAGTACCGATCTGTGTGCGTTGGTTTACGGTACACTGTGTGTGATAGCCGACCGTTATGTTCTCGTTTCACAAGCACATCCAAAAACGGTAGCTCACTGTTCACTTCCTTCTCCACAGTAAAAGCTATCCTCGGATGTTTGCTATTTAAGTGCTCCAATAAGGGTGTGACATGGTCTTTGTGTAAAACAGCAAACACATCGTCCACATACCGCCACCAGTGTCTCGGTTTGTAGGATATTCCAACCAATGCCACCTTCTCGTACCACTCCATAAAAATATTTGCTACAACTGGAGCTATGGGGGAACCCATAGCAACACCTTCCGTTTGCAAGTAATAATCTCCACGCCAAAGAAAATAACCACTTGTAAGCAAGTACTCAATTACTTTCATATAATCGATAGGTATAAGAGTTGTTTTAAATAAATCGGAAATGATCTTTATTGTATCTGCTATCGGTATATTAGTAAACAGGGAGACTACGTCGAAACTCACCATCAGTTCATCAGCACCTACCACCACTTCCTCCAACATTTGTACAAAATGAATTGAGTCTCTCACAAAACTTGTGGTGTTGCCTGTTAAGGGAAGAAGGATGTCTGCCATAAAGCGAGCTGTTTTGTATGTAGGCGAGTCTATTTGACTTACAATTGGTCTTAGGGGCCAAGCTGGCTTATGAATCTTCGGAAGGCCATAAATCTTGGGCGGAGTCGGGTTCAAGGGGCGCAACCTTTTATAAAGATCGTCACTAAAAGTCAGTAGTAGGTTTCTCAGTTTGGCCGTTACACGAGCTGTTGGGTTGTACGCTACTTTCTTGTAGGTACTCCCATCACTGAGAAGCTCATTTATTTTGAGTTCATACTCACTGGTGTCCACTACCACTGTCGCATTTCCTTTGTCAGCTGGTAACACTAAAAGGTCATCGTTATCCCGCAAGCTCCTGAGGGCATGTATTTCTTGTCTGGAGATGTTCGACTTCGGTATTCTTGATTTTCGTAACATCGATGCAATATCCTGCCGTAAACATTCTGCATCATGACTCGGGATGTGATTTCGAGATATTGTCTCTTCTATACCGGTAACGATCACCTCCACAGGTACTTTCTTCGGTGTGGGTGCAAAGTTGAGGCCTTTTGACAACACTGCTCTCTCCTCGGCCGTAATCACTTGTGATGAAAGGTTCACCACTACTTTGTCCGCGGCCATAGAAGATTTCACATCTGGGATAGTTTGCTGTGAATATTTTATCAGGCGATTCAACTTAGAGTCATGTGTACGAATTGTGTTTTCTAACACAATTTCTGCTCTATTGTAAGACATTGCATCCAATGTTTCCCACAAATCAGGACGCAGAATCCGAGATAACTTAAAAAATAGTTCCAATAATTCCGATGTAACACAAGCAATTTTGCGATAATATTCTCGAAATACCCTCACCACCAGTTTTTTATTTACATCAACAAAGAACTTTTCGTAACCTCGAATACATTTCACTGGCTTAATACGCATGAATTTAGGTACAACACCATTGTAACGGCACTTTTTCATGAACTCTAAACCGCACTCGAGTTTATTACGTTTTATCCTTAACGATGAAAACCGCCGCACATCTTTTAAGCATACCTCCCCGTAGAGGTTACTAATAATTTGATAAAAACTCACGCACATTTTGAACTTTTAAATTAAAATTAAAACGGGAATTAGCGTGACTTACGCGTTGTCGATGTGTAAATCGACAATTGTTTCGGCTTCATTCGGAAGCCTTCTTCAGGATGAGTGCGGAGCGCTCGCCGTCGCGTCCCACCTCGCACTGCGAGCAGCAGCACGAAGAGCGCGGGAGGACGGCGGGGGTGGTTGTGGTGGTGGGGGTTGAGACGGCATACACCGTATAGCAGGATCCTGCTCCGAAGAACCATCTTCATCACTGCTGCTTGTTGACACCATTCTACTCCGGCAGGCGAAACTTATAGTGTCCCTACTCACTTTGTTGACACTGCCCAGAGTACCATGAAGACATGTTTTCCAGCTTTGTGACAGCGCCCACCCTCTGTCTCGATTGAAATTTGGACGACGACTAATTTCTATCGCCTCGCGGATTTTACGAGGAACAAAAAACTTTTCTCTCGCTAAAATCTGGGCCTTGTCGAATCTTATGTAGTGCGTCGTGTCGGAGGACAGGGCGTGCTCTGCCACTGCGGAGCTGCTGCAGTCGATGTTTTTCATGGACCGGATGTGCTCTCTGAGTCTGGTAGACACGTTCCTACCGGTTTCGCCGATGTAACAATCACCACAGTCACATGGAATCATGTAAACACCAGGAGTTCCTAGTGGATCCTTATCTTTAGGAGAGCGCAGTAATTGCCTAATCTGTGAAGGGGGGCGAAATATCGTCTTGATGCAAAATTTCCGGCGTAACAAGTGTCCGATTTTATCCGTCACCCCTTTAATAAAAGGTAGGTACGTCACTGCTCTCTCTACCGACGTCACTCGACTTTTAGCGGAGGCGTTGGCTATTCGAGTGCTCTGTTTCCAGCCATACCCATTGGCCTCAAGCACTGATCTCACGTGACTGAGTTCTGCATCCACATATTGAGGATCACATAACCTCAGTGCTCTGTTTATCAGCGTTCGAGGCACAGAAGCCAGATGAGAAGGATGATGGTGTGAGTCAGCTTTTAAGTACCGATCTGTGTGCGTTGGTTTACGGTACACTGTGTGTGATAGCCGACCGTTATGTTCTCGTTTCACAAGCACATCCAAAAACGGTAGCTCACTGTTCACTTCCTTCTCCACAGTAAAAGCTATCCTCGGATGTTTGCTATTTAAGTGCTCCAATAAGGGTGTGACATGGTCTTTGTGTAAAACAGCAAACACATCGTCCACATACCGCCACCAGTGTCTCGGTTTGTAGGATATTCCAACCAATGCCACCTTCTCGTACCACTCCATAAAAATATTTGCTACAACTGGAGCTATGGGGGAACCCATAGCAACACCTTCCGTTTGCAAGTAATAATCTCCACGCCAAAGAAAATAACCACTTGTAAGCAAGTACTCAATTACTTTCATATAATCGATAGGTATAAGAGTTGTTTTAAATAAATCGGAAATGATCTTTATTGTATCTGCTATCGGTATATTAGTAAACAGGGAGACTACGTCGAAACTCACCATCAGTTCATCAGCACCTACCACCACTTCCTCCAACATTTGTACAAAATGAATTGAGTCTCTCACAAAACTTGTGGTGTTGCCTGTTAAGGGAAGAAGGATGTCTGCCATAAAGCGAGCTGTTTTGTATGTAGGCGAGTCTATTTGACTTACAATTGGTCTTAGGGGCCAAGCTGGCTTATGAATCTTCGGAAGGCCATAAATCTTGGGCGGAGTCGGGTTCAAGGGGCGCAACCTTTTATAAAGATCGTCACTAAAAGTCAGTAGTAGGTTTCTCAGTTTGGCCGTTACACGAGCTGTTGGGTTGTACGCTACTTTCTTGTAGGTACTCCCATCACTGAGAAGCTCATTTATTTTGAGTTCATACTCACTGGTGTCCACTACCACTGTCGCATTTCCTTTGTCAGCTGGTAACACTAAAAGGTCATCGTTATCCCGCAAGCTCCTGAGGGCATGTATTTCTTGTCTGGAGATGTTCGACTTCGGTATTCTTGATTTTCGTAACATCGATGCAATATCCTGCCGTAAACATTCTGCATCATGACTCGGGATGTGATTTCGAGATATTGTCTCTTCTATACCGGTAACGATCACCTCCACAGGTACTTTCTTCGGTGTGGGTGCAAAGTTGAGGCCTTTTGACAACACTGCTCTCTCCTCGGCCGTAATCACTTGTGATGAAAGGTTCACCACTACTTTGTCCGCGGCCATAGAAGATTTCACATCTGGGATAGTTTGCTGTGAATATTTTATCAGGCGATTCAACTTAGAGTCATGTGTACGAATTGTGTTTTCTAACACAATTTCTGCTCTATTGTAAGACATTGCATCCAATGTTTCCCACAAATCAGGACGCAGAATCCGAGATAACTTAAAAAATAGTTCCAATAATTCCGATGTAACACAAGCAATTTTGCGATAATATTCTCGAAATACCCTCACCACCAGTTTTTTATTTACATCAACAAAGAACTTTTCGTAACCTCGAATACATTTCACTGGCTTAATACGCATGAATTTAGGTACAACACCATTGTAACGGCACTTTTTCATGAACTCTAAACCGCACTCGAGTTTATTACGTTTTATCCTTAACGATGAAAACCGCCGCACATCTTTTAAGCATACCTCCCCGTAGAGGTTACTAATAATTTGATAAAAACTCACGCACATTTTGAACTTTTAAATTAAAATTAAAACGGGAATTAGCGTGACTTACGCGTTGTCGATGTGTAAATCGACAATTGTTTCGGCTTCATTCGGAAGCCTTCTTCAGGATGAGTGCGGAGCGCTCGCCGTCGCGTCCCACCTCGCACTGCGAGCAGCAGCACGAAGAGCGCGGGAGGACGGCGGGGGTGGTTGTGGTGGTGGGGGTTGAGACGGCATACACCGTATAGCAGGATCCTGCTCCGAAGAACCATCTTCATCACTGCTGCTTGTTGACACCATTCTACTCCGGCAGGCGAAACTTATAGTGTCCCTACTCACTTTGTTGACACTGCCCAGAGTACCATGAAGACATGTTTTCCAGCTTTGTGACAGCGCCCACCCTCTGTCTCGATTGAAATTTGGACGACGACTAATTTCTATCGCCTCGCGGATTTTACGAGGAACAAAAAACTTTTCTCTCGCTAAAATCTGGGCCTTGTCGAATCTTATGTAGTGCGTCGTGTCGGAGGACAGGACGACGTAGTCTCCCTGTTTACTAATATACCGATAGCAGATACAATAAAGATCATTTCCGATTTATTTAAAACAACTCTTATACCTATCGATTATATGAAAGTAATTGAGTACTTGCTTACAAGTGGTTATTTTCTTTGGCGTGGAGATTATTACTTGCAAACGGAAGGTGTTGCTATGGGTTCCCCCATAGCTCCAGTTGTAGCAAATATTTTTATGGAGTGGTACGAGAAGGTGGCATTGGTTGGAATATCCTACAAACCGAGACACTGGTGGCGGTATGTGGACGATGTGTTTGCTGTTTTACACAAAGACCATGTCACACCCTTATTGGAGCACTTAAATAGCAAACATCCGAGGATAGCTTTTACTGTGGAGAAGGAAGTGAACAGTGAGCTACCGTTTTTGGATGTGCTTGTGAAACGAGAACATAACGGTCGGCTATCACACACAGTGTACCGTAAACCAACGCACACAGATCGGTACTTAAAAGCTGACTCACACCATCATCCTTCTCATCTGGCTTCTGTGCCTCGAACGCTGATAAACAGAGCACTGAGGTTATGTGATCCTCAATATGTGGATGCAGAACTCAGTCACGTGAGATCAGTGCTTGAGGCCAATGGGTATGGCTGGAAACAGAGCACTCGAATAGCCAACGCCTCCGCTAAAAGTCGAGTGACGTCGGTAGAGAGAGCAGTGACGTACCTACCTTTTATTAAAGGGGTGACGGATAAAATCGGACACTTGTTACGCCGGAAATTTTGCATCAAGACGATATTTCGCCCCCCTTCACAGATTAGGCAATTACTGCGCTCTCCTAAAGATAAGGATCCACTAGGAACTCCTGGTGTTTACATGATTCCATGTGACTGTGGTGATTGTTACATCGGCGAAACCGGTAGGAACGTGTCTACCAGACTCAGAGAGCACATCCGGTCCATGAAAAACATCGACTGCAGCAGCTCCGCAGTGGCAGAGCACGCCCTGTCCTCCGACACGACGCACTACATAAGATTCGACAAGGCCCAGATTTTAGCGAGAGAAAAGTTTTTTGTTCCTCGTAAAATCCGCGAGGCGATAGAAATTAGTCGTCGTCCAAATTTCAATCGAGACAGAGGGTGGGCGCTGTCACAAAGCTGGAAAACATGTCTTCATGGTACTCTGGGCAGTGTCAACAAAGTGAGTAGGGACACTATAAGTTTCGCCTGCCGGAGTAGAATGGTGTCAACAAGCAGCAGTGATGAAGATGGTTCTTCGGAGCAGGATCCTGCTATACGGTGTATGCCGTCTCAACCCCCACCACCACAACCACCCCCGCCGTCCTCCCGCGCTCTTCGTGCTGCTGCTCGCAGTGCGAGGTGGGACGCGACGGCGAGCGCTCCGCACTCATCCTGAAGAAGGCTTCCGAATGAAGCCGAAACAATTGTCGATTTACACATCGACAACGCGTAAGTCACGCTAATTCCCGTTTTAATTTTAATTTAAAAGTGTAGGGCTGTGAGTGTGATTTTTTTTTTTTTTTATTTGTGACAGGCTAGTGTTTGACCACTATCTCACCTGATGGTAAGTGACGATGTGATCGAAGCTGGTAAACACACTAGACCTGGAATACGCAGGCTCTCAAAATGCAGGCTCTCGAATGCGTTGGTGTTTATTGATATACTTAATATACTTACAAAACATCCGTCTGTTAGTACAGTATAATGAAATGGCGTTTGATAGCTCTGAGTAGGACCAAAGATGATACCGTTCCAGGCCATCATCATTAAGGAATGGTCGACGTCCGATGTGTTGTATGGTACTGAGTTTTCACAATGGTATTTAATATGTTGTATCACTGAACTCGACCTCTGATGTATCCACAATAACTGGATAATGTTTAGCTGAAATATCAACAACAATTTACCATTACATTTTTTTTTATGTTTGACTACAATCTCACCTGATGGACAGTGATAATTCCGCATAAGGTTATTAATTCTTGACTTGAAGACTCCCAGATTATACTGCTCGAGGAACAAAGACGAGGGCAATGAGTTCCACTTCTTCGCTGTACGGATGATAAACGTAGAAACGAAACGCTTCGAGCGAACTGGCGGTATGTCAACCTTATATGGATGACGTTTGACATCAACAACAATATTACCAAAAGTGGCAAATTAAAATCCTTAAGGATCTTAGAGATCTCTAATTTGACTTGGGTCGTTCAGTACTTGTCCGTCCGTCCGTCTGTCAGAGGCATCTAGCGTCTAAACCATATAAGCGAAAGACTTCAAATTCTCATAGAATATGTAAAACTACGGCTAAAAGCCAGAAATGACATTTAAAATTATATATATTAAAATATTAAAGGGGCTCCCATACATGTAAGTGGGGAGTAAAATATTTTTTATTTTTTAAAGTTAAACTATCGTTAGTATTACACATTTTGTTTCAAACTAGTCGACTACAAAGTCGAAAAAATTTTCGTGTTCGGACATTGAAACATAATATTTTTTATTTTTTTATCTACACTTGTGGGGTATCGTTGAAAAGGGCTTGAAAGTATAGTACGAAATCGGTTTTAAAAAGTTTAAGCATGGAATTCAATTTCAGAATCATTACTTACGCCATAAAGATTTTCTATATTAAAATTCCCGCTGCTCAGCCAGAAGGGTTCAGTTTCTCCGGAATACGTTATTTCTTCCAATCCGTCAGCTTTCGGCTGAATACACGTTTGCCATGAATTTTCAGTCTTAACGCATTTGACCTTGATTACTCCAGGACCCATGTAATAATATTCGCCTGAAATTATAAGACATATAGGTATTATTTGGCTCAACGTATTAGAATAGCAATTCAAAGAGACAATGCCGACGGCATTATGGGTACGCTACCCATACTGTACGGTAGTAGCGGACTTGACCACTTGAGTAACCTATAAGCTTGATGCCTTATAGGTAATTTGGGTCTTTGCTGTATAGATGTATAAAATTTTAGTTTAATTTTAGGAGATATACGCAATTGACCGGTAGATAGTTAGAATAATGTAAAATAAATTACTTGTTAAAAACTTTTTTAAAGACAAGCTTTTAGAAGTCCGCCATATTGGATTTAAAGTGACGTCACTTTATTTTTCGAGTTATTCTCAGCAAGCACTCAGCTCTTTAATTGTAATGATTTAGATTGGAAGAAGATATTACAATATTATTGAACTTTACATTATATTTGAACTGCCCCCTTTTGCGTAGTTGGGTAGGCGTTCTCTTTCTAAGCAGGGGGATCGGGTTCGAATCCCGGCTGAAGCACAAGTTTTCTCCCCAAGGAAGATTTGTGTTTCTGGTTTTGGGTGTGTTTGTGTGTGTATGTGAATGTTTCCAGCACCCACGACACAAATCATCGAATTCAGTGTGAAAACGGCCATGTTTATGTTTATAATAGAGTGATTAACTTACGATCCACGTCGGTTATCCCCGCATCTTTGCAAACAGCTTGACCAGGTTTTTCTTCAGTATAATCATTTGTTGTACCAGAATCAGCATCGCCTTTGTAACTCTGTTCTAAAATAAAACCAATCATCTATTTACAGTCCATCAATACTGTATTGCATCTCTGAATTGCAATGCTAATACGTTGAGCCAAATAAGTACCAGCATTTGAACGTTACGTCAACCAGGCGCTCTGATAGATTTTTGATAATAGAATGAGCTCCTGGTTCCCACGAGCCCGGTTGAATTAATGATTTGAATAATTTATTTAATTTTTTAACTTAGTCTAACATTTACAAGTATATTTTTTTTTTTTACAGACAATTGCAATATTACAGACTTGTAGACATTTATACCCAAACTAGGAAATTCCTGTGTAATAATAATATATATAAATATATATAACTCAAAGGTGACTGACTGACTGACTGACATAGTGATCTATCAACGCATAGCCCAAACCACTGGACGGATCGGGCTGAAATTTGGCATGCAGGTAGATGTTATGACGTAGGCATCCACTAAGAAAGCATTTTGATTAATTCTACCCCCAAGGGGATAAAATAGGGGATGAAAGTTTGTTGTACTTCTTAACGCGAGCGAAGCCGCGGGCAAAAGCTAGTGGCATATAAATGACCTCCGCCGCATATATTACTTAAGTAACAGAAATGTAAAGCTAAAATGTCCAGTGTCTTAACACCAAACAGCTCAAATATTATGTAACCACTGCCGAGGTTTCCATATTTTCGCCGTTTGCGGTGCTCTGCCGAAGCTGTCGCGGCGCCAACCTCATTCTATGATTCAGGAAGATGTGACGGAGCTAAAGTGTCGAATAAATTCAGAGAGGCAATGGCTACATCATGATGGGAACGCTACCTACTGGCAGTGGGTTTGAGTACTAGAATTACCCATAAGCTCGATGTCTTATAGATAACTTAGGTCTTTCATGTATAGATTGTATATAGTTTTAGGAAATATCTTAATATATAAAATTCTCGTGTCACAGTTTTCGTTGCCATACTCCTCCGAAACGGCTTGACCGATTTTGATGAAATTTTTTGTGCTTATCCGGTATCTATGAGAATCGGCCAACATCTATTTTTCATCATCATCATCATCATCACTTTTCATCATTATCAACGCGGGTGAAACCGCGGGGCGCAGCTAGTAGTATATATAATTGTATAACCCTTCTATACTGTATAGAAAACAAAACAAAAACAAATACATTTATACTGACAGCCCCTCACTAAGTTCAATGACTTGTACTGTGGCTGACAGCAATGTTTACATATCATGTACGCATTACACAATCATAAACAGTACCATATTGCTCGGGAAAGAAAATAGTGCTCTTGTTGGGAATGGAATTCAGAACCCACGGCGCAGAGGGCAGAGCCTTGCTCATCGCGCCAACTGAATTGTCGATAGAAATTAGAGATTTATATTTTTTATTATTTGATTACAAACTAAACTTTAAGGAATAAAGATAATGGGCGTTGATGTATACTGTAAGCTTTATATTACGTGGTTTAAAAAAAAGTGATACGATGAAACGTCCCATATTTTTAATTTGCTCAAAGTCGCCAAATATATCGTCACCTTCGTTATTTTTCGTATTTATAATCATCAACCACAAAATGAAAAAAAACTCAATAATATTCTAACAATTAAAAACTAGACTACGTAAAAAGTGAGCTTATTCCCTATTGATATATTATTATGAATCTTAAGGTTTGTGCATGTGTGTTTAAACACAATAAGTTTTAAATAAGGTACTCTACAACTGCTTGTCGGAAGTTTGGTATTTTGTTAGGATATTTATCGATATTATTTAAATTTATTATGTAATATGTGTTAAAAATATTTAAGAACACTCCCGAACAAATAAGAATGTTACAAAAAATATCAAAATTCTAAATTTTAATAAAAGTGACAAATTTACACGCTATGCGATAAATAAAAATCACTTTCTATATTTGTTTAATTATTTTGGCTTTGCTTGCGTTTAATTATGTGGTCTCTTAATGAGATTAAAGAAATCGTGTTTAGTAGGTGTATTACATACTGTTTAGCATAGCTACATGACTGATGATGAATGGTAAGAAATAGGGACTTTATATGCAATCATATCAACGCAGACGAAGCAGCAAGGTTATTATAGAATAATGTTATAGTTACCTTGCAAATATACACATCCGCATGAACCCAGGTCTCCAGGGTAGCCTGGAGGACCAACTAGACCACGAAGACCCTGAGGAAAAATTATGAACGGCATATACAAGGTAATTTTTAAATTAGCTGAAATCTCTAAGACCCTGATTCTTGTCCTAGCCCTTAGTTCTGCCACTTCCTTCTGAATTATATTTTTCCATAATAATTAAGATGATGACTGTATTCTATACAACTCTAAATTTAAAGTTGTTAAGGGGCCTGCGGAGGTTTGTTTTTCCCATACAATCGTAATACCGAAATTATTTATAATTCAAGCATATTACCACCATACTGTGCTGTTATTCAGATTAAAAACGTATTAATCTAGGTTCCTGGATAGATTTTATTCCAATATAATTACCTAAAACGAAATATAAACCAATTGATTTTCACACATTATTACGACGTAAATGTCGCATCTTTAACTTATTCGTTTTGTGTTAAAAACTAACACATTTCTTTTGTCATTACAACAGGAACATAGATTATCATTTCAATGTACTATTAATGCAAAAAACAATGGCTAAACATTACATTTTCATTCATAATTTTTGGTATTACGGCACCTATCATAATTTGTTCGGTCGGTAGTGCTATCGCATTAAGCATGGGCACAGTTTGCCAGTTAAACAGAGACAGCCTATACATCGTTTCACAGACTCCCCGGCCTCTTAAAACTACACTGTCCCGTATAACACCGCACCGCGCCTTGTAATGTGAATGCTATCGCCAGACACCTTATACTTAAAGTGATACCAGGATATTTCCTAGAACGCGTGTTTTTGTAACCGTATTACCCGGCATTCATAATTAAACCTGAAAAATAAAAATATTCGTCGGAATCTATGTGATATTATAAATGATGACTTCTTCGTAGAATACTCATAACGTTCTTCATAAATATAAAGGGAAAAAATATCAAATCTCATGCAAATAACATCAATTTGTATTTTTCTAACCATTTCCTTCCGTCATTGTATACCAAAACTCTGTGAAAATTATTTCATATACGTATATGTTAGATGAATGATTTCTTCAGCTTTTTTTTTTTTTTGAGGCGCCTTTTTTTAAAATTTATTTATAATAAAAATATAAAAAATCAAAGATCACCACGCTTGACCTTACATAACCGCCGCGATATCGTTTACGCAATATACACCTTTATATGCGAAAGTGTAAGGGAGATAATTGGCTGTGGTTATAAAAGGTGCTCACATTGGCGTAGGTATGCCTGCCCCATTACAGAGAAGTTGAAAAATATATTTTAACATTTCAAAAATCATTAGACAGAATTAGCTATAGCTGTGCCATAAAAGACATTGTTCTCGATGGCTGGAATTAAGTGGCAAGAGGTTACTTGTATTTCACTAAATACCCTGTTTATGCAGTAAATTATAATGAACATTGTATTCTTTAAAAGAAAATGACTCCCCCTGAGCTTTTTAGAGTTCATTCCGCTAATCTAGAAGCACCATTTCTCAAAGGCATGTAATAATTGTATCATGGCCTGCACTCTTTAAATGTAAGAGAAGGCCCCAAGTCCCAGTACTGGAAACTTCATGGGATGATATTGATGAATGAATGTTGACACGTCAGACGTACAAAAATTGCAAATCAACATCACAGAAGTTAGCGACCGTTTCGTGTACGTGACTGTTTTACTGACAGCTTGCATACGCGGTGTGAGCAACTCCCGCACCATTTGAACAATCAAACTGATTCTTGATTGTTGTGGCGGGATGCGCGGTATACATCGTGGGAGCTGGATAACTAGTTTTATACTAATTTAATGATTATATTTGTATCCTACTTAATATTATAAATCCGAAAGTATGTGTGTAAATGTGTAAGTATGTTTGTTCCTTCTTCACGCCTTAACGGCTGAACGGATTTGGATGAAATTTGGAATGTACTTAGCTTATACCTAGGATTAACACATAGGCTACTTTTTAACTAAATAATAGCGGGCGAAGCCGCGGAGCACGGTTAGTATTTATATAGGTAGTTGTAGCTGGTTACCTGTTCGCCTTTTTTTACAAAACTTGCGCCACTCTTTCCCGGTCTTCCTGGTGGTCCCTAAAATTAATGAAAATCTTTGAATAATTGTTTTGAAAGTGTTTTATATACATTTATATTTAGATATATTTTATGGAGCTTGACACTGTATCTTTAAATAATATAATATACTGCTCTAACGATCTGAGCTATCCAAATTTATAACTTTATTGCAGCGATTTAATTAACACGATAACTATGGCAGGCAAAAGCTCAAAGGCCAGATTGGACATAGCAGCCATCTCATTCCGAATTGTATGGCTAATGCTCTATGAAAAAAAAAAACAATTTTAATAGTGTTGTCACTTAAAAAATATACGACAAAATCTTATGTTACCTTTAAACCTGCAGATCCAGGTGTACCTTGTAGTCCCTCGGTGCCCTGAAAAGTGATTGCAAAAAATATTTAGTGTCAAAAGTCCACAATAACTAAAATTCTGACAGATACGCGCTATAAATTAAACAATCACAATACATTCTAACACACTTTATAAACATTTGCTTTTCTTTGCTTTATTGTCATTTTTTGTAGGTACAATTATTTATTGAATCCATAGGCTCCCAAACTAGTCAAACTGTGTTTCAGGAGCCAGTGGCTTCTCCCATCAATGAAATAAATAAAACTGTCGTTAGCATTTGTGATCATAAAAGATTCACTTTTGTTTTTTTTTAGTTTTGGATCTGCGAACTAGTTATTTTTTATTTTCTACCAACTTCATAAAAAAGGAGGAGGTACTCAAGTCGACCGCATTTTTTTTATGTGTGTTATCTTATATCTTCGTTCCACGTAGACCGATTTGAAAATTATTTTTTTGTTTGAAAGATGTTGCTTTCCAATTGGTCCCATTTAAATTTCTTTAAATAGTTCAGTAGTTCTTGAAATATCTTCAATAATGCGTGTTCAGTTCATCTTATCAAAGTTCCGAAGATAAAGCGGTGAAGTCGGTTTTTTAAGCTTGCATTTAATTTTATTATTATTTAGACACTGTCGAGTGATAAATATTTTTCAAGTTAGTTATGTATTTTGGATTGTTGGGTGTAGGAAGCATTCTAAATACACACTAAATTTTAAAGATTTATTTTCGTAAGATACTAGTGGGTGTGACTGTCGAGACCCCATTATCTAAATAGAGGTCTGCTATTAAATTGATATCTGTAGCGATCACTTTAAATTCTAAAACGCTTAGAAAATAAAGTTCAATATTGCTTGGTTTGACGACCCAGTTGGCGCAGTTGACAGGTAGCCCTCTGCGCCGTGGGTCCTGGGTTCGATTCCCGGCAGGAGCACAAATTCCCTCCCAAGGGATATTTGTGCTTCTCGTTCTGGGCGTAATGTGTGTGTGATGTGAATCTTTCCGGCACCCACGATACAAGTCTTTGAAATTAGTGCGGGGCTGTGAATATGAATGCGTTTGTTGTTGTTGTTGTTAAAAACCAATCGTATGAGGGATAGGTATTAGGGAATCATGTTAAGTTTCCGTGCCACTGAGTGTATATTTATCTGTAATTTTAAATGTCATTAAAAGCTACCTCTAGTCCTGGCTGCCCTTTTTCTCCTTTGTCCCCTTTTAGGCCTACAGGACCCTGAAAATAAATAATAATATTAAATAATTCGCTCCCCAATCTCGTTCTTCAATCACTCGATTCCCTAAAGCCAAAAGCCACATTTAGCAGAAAACTTTTTAAGCGAACAATTTTTTAAGCGATAGCTAAGACGTTTTTATATTCTCCTGAGATAATTGACACTTGACGCGTGGTTTATGGCTAGGAGCTGGAAACAATCGAAATCTTCCTTATTTTATGTTTCATATTTTCAATTTACAATAGAAATGTCATATGAAAATACATAATTTATGTTATATACGGATTGTAACACGTAAAAAATGTCAACTTACTTTGTAGTCGACTAGTTTTGAACAAATTTGTTGTCTTTCATCAGGATGAATGATACGCTGAGGCGAGGGGCTCGGGCCTTGGCGCGTGACTATAGTCGACTACAAAGTAAGTTGTCATTTTTTACGTGACACTAGCCGTGCCCCGCGCCTTGGCCCGCTATTAGCAAGTTAAAAAGTAGCCTATGTGTTATTCTTAGGTATAAGCTATGTACATTCCGAATTTCATCCAAATCGGTTCAGCCGTTAAAGCGTGAAGATGGAACAAACATACCTACTTACACATTTACACACTTACACCCAAACTTTTGGATTTATAATATTAGTCGGATAAATTGTGTATTACACACAATAGTTTTAATGAAAATAAATGAAGTAGTAATGTAGTGTTTACTACTCAGTGATGAGAAATGATTTTAATTATAATTACCTGAATTCCATTCAGCCCCCTTTCACCTATCTCTCCTGGTGATCCTTTGATACCCTGCAAAACAAAAATTTAATTTATTGATGCATCATTTACTTACGTAAGGTATAATTCTGTAGCAATGCTAGACGTAAAATATTGTGTAAGTAAATGTTAACTAATTTATTACGACATATTATGAGGACCAGCTTGAAACCCATTTTTTATAATTTTTCCTGATTTTATGAACTTGTTTTTATTTTATGACTTGAAAAATTCATAAGTAACAAATCGAGGCAATTTTGACGTGATAACGTCTTATAAATCGATGAACACCGGCTGCACGCACGAAAAAGTGTCACGTTCCGCCTGAGCCTGGTGTGCAAGCGAGAGCGCGGAACAAGCGATAGATAGGCACGATAGGTTCGTCTTATGACGTTATCACGCAAAATTATCGTCTGCAAACCGACTTTACAGACAACCATTTTTTTATACTACGAGTAGCCGGGTTTATCAATGCAGTAATGAGATGAGAATTAATAGCTTGTGTATAATGTATAAGTACCTATAACTATGTCAGCGCAAACACACAACACGCGTGTGATATTATATATTATTTTCAAATTTGACATACAGAACATTTATAAATTTCCATGTTCAGTATTCATTATTTTTATAGTGTTAAGGAGTTTAAGAATTTTAAAGTAGTCTAGATATTATAGTAGACATAGACATTACCATTTGCACGTCTGCTTGCAGACTGAATATATTGTGTCACTTTTTATATTAAGATCTTATGTACATGTATTCTAGCAAATACACGATTTGATTTGATTTGATTTCAGTGTTTACACGCTTTATTTAATCAATGAAGTATTAACCAAGATGTTAAAATAAATTAGTTCTTTTTACACTCTAAATTATATTAGAGAGGACCTTGATATATTTCTCAGGGTGTCGAGCACAATGCTTTGCTGCGCAGGAGTTCGAATTATAAACAAAACAAACAAACGCATTAACACTCACAGCCCCACACTAAGTTCAAGACTTGTATTGTGGGTGCCGGAAACATTCACATCACACACACATTACACCCAGAACCAGAAGCACAAATATCCCTTGGGAAGCAATTTGTGCTCCTGCCGGGAATCGAACCCTACAAAACACTACAAGGCTCTAAGCACTGCACTTTAATGGGCAAGCGTGACGCTTGCTATCAGGGCGAGCGACTTGCTCGTCTCGTCTCTCAGAGGCAAAAAATAAAAGAAATCTTAAGTTTGAGTATTTACTACACTCGACCACATCATTACTTGCCTGCAGATGAGATAGTGGTCTAACTCTGACAGGTCATCTCAGAGTTAAAGAAATAAATAGATATAACGGCGCGAGACCAAATAAGCTGATTTTAGTATAGTCTAATTACTTTTTTTATCATTCAGTCGATTTTTGTTTGTCTATGATCAACTAAAAAATATTTAGAGCGGGTAACACCGAATGAGGTTGTCAGTGTCATGGCGCTGTGTGGCAAGCTTCACTCGGAAGTGTTTGATTGGAGTTTTGCCGCGAAAGTGAAAAAATGGCGTCGTTGATTTTGTGTAATTTTCCAAAACCTGTGATTCTTCGAGTGTTAATGTGTAATAACGGTGGATTATTAACCGTTAATACTTAGTAAATGTGCATAAGTGTAGGCAAGTCATACAAAGTTGAAAAACGTGATTTTCGCCTTCGCTCCAAAACTCCAATAGAAGTTCTAGTAAAGTTTCTACCACTTTACTAGGGCATGACTTGACTATGACTGACTACTTGACTTTGACTGTGACTTGTGACTAAGACTTTTATTATGAAGAATAGAAATTGTTAATATTTGTTTAATATTTCGACTGAAGGACTATGCATCCATGGTCATGAAATAATAATAAAAAAAAAAAAAGTGTTAGGTTGGGTCTATGTTCACTTCTCTGTGGAAACAGCTGCGGAACGGTGTGCACACGGGCAAACTCATTGGCTCTCAAAGAAATCCAGTATTATTTATCCGATCCCTAAGTAAATTGTTATTTTAACTACCGCAATCATTAAAGCGCCGTTGTGTTAAATTAGTGTTAGTGTTATTTCGTTGCCACCTTTATCATGGATGACGGACGTGGAGGGCCATCGAATCTGCCACCGGATATAGCATCCGATATATTGCAGACTCCGTCAGATATATAAGATATACATATTTATTATGTATACATTCAATACCTTTGGACCATCTTGACCATTTTCTCCATCTTGGCCTGGTATTCCTCGATTTCCTGGCAAACCCTGTAACAATTATTGGATATTGGTATTAGTTGTACACAATTACACGATCCTAAAATGCACGATGCTGCCATTATCATAAGCTACATTTTAACTTAATTAATGCGGGCGAAGCGGCGGGGTTTGATATATTTAGTCCACAATATTTTTTACGAATTAAAAAATGAAACAATTTTTTTTTAATGTTAATTGTGTATAATATAAATGAATCTCTATTTCCCTTGGTCATCGCATCACGCGTGAACAGTTGGAACAATTTCGCTAGTTCTTTTTTTGTTGTGTTAATTATTGTGAGGAGAAGGTTCTTATGAAAGAAAAATGTATCCCGGAAATCTCGCAGGTCCGGGACGCGGGGCGCAGCTAGTATTTAATATATATATTTTGTTAATTGAATTTATTTCAGTAAAGGTTAAAAGATTTAGCATATTAAAAAGAATCAATTAAAGTTTCACGGTTAGATAAATGATAAAAAATGCAAAACCTACTTATGTACAACTAATTAGTAGTTAAATAAATAATTATTGTATTGTATCCTTACTAATATTATAAATGCGAAAGTAACTCTGTATGTCTGTCTGTTACGCTTTCACGCTAAAACTACAGAACCGATTTAAACGAAATTTGGTACACAGATAGTCTAGAGCCTGAGAAAGGACATAGGCTACTTTTTAACCCCGAATTCTGGCTGGTCCGGGACTTACGCGGGCAAAGCCGCGGGGCGCAGCTAGTTGGTTATAATGCGGGCGGCCATTGCATAATTACTTACTTATTGAGTTACGCTACGTCTGCATAACAAATAAATAGAAGAAAAAATACTAAAAAAGATAGATTTTTTCTGAACGGGATCGTACGTCTAGTTATGGAGCCACTGACAGACACACGCAAACAAACACACACAATAACATATCGATCAAACTTATAACACCCCTCTAATAATATCGTGGCGGTTATGCAAAGTCACGCGTGGCAACCTCTTTAATTTTTTTATGATTTTATTGAAATTTCGTGAAATGCGCCTCAGAAATAAACAAGCAGAAGAAATCATTCGTCTAGTACATATACATGAACTTACTTTGTGTGTGTTTTGATATACAATTGCGGAACAAAATGATTACAAAAATACAAATTGATGTATTTTGTATGAGTTTTTTTTTTCTTTTTATTTTAAAACAGTATGAATTTTCTAAGAATTGATGTTATTTATCATATCACACAAATTCCGACGAATATTTTTCTTTATCTGGTTTTATTATGAATACCGAGTAGAACGGTTACAAAGTCACGTGTTTTAGGCACTGATCTAATAATATTCGTAGTAATATTAGCTCAGTGGTTTTAGGAGACATTTTCGTATCACCCCCTCAAAAAGTATTAGGTTAGTGCAACATCTGTTTTGTCGACTCTTTACCAATATACTTAGAAAATATTTACATCAAGGCTTTTAATAAGTTTGTTGAAATTTCTTCTCTATCAAAGACTATAAATCCTAGGCTATAGACTATAAATCTATATCATATATGGTCTGTGCTCTATAAATAGGAGGTGTTATCGGTAGCCTAGTTATTAATTAATAACTTACCAATTTCTAACAATTGTTAGATAATGTGAAACATTATTAAACTAACCGGTAATCCTGTTAGTCCTGTGTCACCCTTTTCGCCTGTTTCTCCTCGATCACCCTAAAACAAAATGAAGGATTAAAATTAATAGAATAGAATCGATTTTATTGCTTGAAATGTGTTTTTTTTATTATTTTTTTTATTTGTGATAGGCTAGTGATTGACCACTATCTCACCTGATGGTAAGTGACGATGTGATCGAAGCTGGTAAACACATTAGACCTGGAATACGCAGACTCTCAAGGATAACTGCCGGAACACTGTATTTGGCTTGGCGGCAGACTTTCAACTTGATGGTGGTAAGCTACTTTGGTGGCAAGCCAGGCGAGCAACTCACAAAATGCTCTACCACCTCTCAAATGTCACCTGATTAGCACCACCCGGGGACCAATTATAGGGAGTCAGACTTAAGGGGTATCCTCCTACGGACGTGGGTGACTCAGCCCAGTGTACAAAAATAATAAGTACTTTTTTAAAATGTATTCTCAACAATTTGTCATATTTCACCGCGGTACATTAGAAATGACGATCTGCATCGGGATCTAAAAGTGGAACTCGTCGCTAGAATTATAAAAAGACTCGCCGAAGCTCATGAACAAAGACTTCATCAACATGTGAATGAGGCAATCCAGCTTATCGACAACATAGACTTAGTGAGAAGACTCAAGAGAACTACACCTTTTGAGTTAGTGTAGTCATGTGACAGTGTAATATAGTGAATGCTATTAACAAAGAGCAAAATACCAAAGTGTCTTTCCTTTATTCTTAGTTAGTTAGTAGATAAAAAAAACATGTCTATTGTATGGGAGCCCCACTTGAATATTTGTATTATTTTAATTTAATTATTTATTTATAGTGAATATAAATAAATATTCTGTGAATATTTCAAACGTCTACCTATAGCCGTTATCAATATCGAGCAAAAAAATTACGTTTGTTGTATAGGAGCCCCTTTAAATATTTATTTTATTCTGTATTTTTTTATTCGTTGTTATAGCGGCAACAGAAATACTTCATCTGTGAAAATGTCTTAGCGGAGTCTTAGTAACCCTATTACTAAGACTCCGCTAAGACATTTGCCGTTTTATTATTTGTGTACGGAACCCTAAAAAAGATTAAATTAGATAGGTAATAACAACATATTACATTATGTTCGCCTGGCTTGCTACCAAAGTAGCTTACCACCATCAAGTTGAAAGTCTGCCGCCAACCCAAATACGGTGTTCCGGCAGTTATCCTTGAGAGCCTGCGTATTCCAGGTCTAGTGTGTTTACCAGCATCGATCACATCGTCACTTACCATCAGGTGAGATAGTGGTCAAACACTAGACTGTCACAAATTAAAAAAAAAAAAATGTTACTGGGAGACTTAATTCTTGTAATATACTTGTACTTACTTTGGGTCCTTTTTCCCCTGAGAGTATAGAAATGCCATCCGCCTGAAATGTTATAAAAAATATTAATATATACTAAAAAAACTTTATTCCATATTCAAGGTATTTGTCAAATCACCAATCACGATATATCGTTTGTGTATAGAAAGAATAGAATAATTAAACTTAAATTTGGTTGTGATTGTGTGTGTGATGTGAATGTTTCCGGCATCCACGATACAAGTCATAGAACTTAGTGTGGGGCTGTGAGTGTAAAAGCGATTATGTTTACATACTTATCACGTTTTACAAGATCACGTAGGTATATTATATATTTTTTAATTTAAATTATTTCTAATTTTCTGTTATAAACTGTTTGCGAAGAACGTAATTGTTATTATTGATATCTTATTTTAATAAAAAATAAAAGTAAAAAGACGTACCGTTTTCAGCGTCACTTGTTCTGAAAAGAATAAAAAAATAAATCACAAATCTGGAAACAGATGTCACGAATCATTTTAGACAATTGCGTGCCGATGAAATTGTAATGCGTTAAAATTTATATTTAAAAAGCGTTTAAATGAATATCTATATAACGTTAAAGGGTATAAAATTTTATTTTATATTTAGGATTTATCAAAATACAGATTTAGCTAAACTACTAACCTAATACAAAAAGTCATTGGTCGGCAGTGTGCCCAAAATGCTGGCTGCGTTACCTCATTGTACAGCGAGACTTAATTGCTGTGCAAAATACAAACCGGCATTTTGGTCACGTGTCGACTCTTCTAGTCTCCCAGCCAAATCTTTATAAATCTCAAGTGCGTAAAATAAAATAAATTAATTAATTTAATAATACGTTAAAGGTGTTAAACTATTGTCAATTTTTATATAAAAAAAAAACTAAACTTTTATGTTATTTGAAATTATTTTATTAAAATTCCTCTATCTACGGATACTCTATATATTAATTTTAAGGCATATTAGTTCCGACTAGGCTAGAAATCAAAGTAAATCGTTAATTACAGAAAAAAAGGTAAAATGAGACGACATCGGTGATTCAATGTTTCTCATGCTTCACTAGAACCCGGGAAGCATAATTCTGATTAGGTGAGCTCAAGCAAAATTCAAAATAAGTTAATCAAAATTGTCACTCTTTCAAAAAGGAATCTGCTTAGAATGAGCATAAATATATTTTAATTAGTTTGCTTACCCAATGAGGTCGTGCAACTATTTCCGTCCATGTCCTCCGTAACCTGTCAAAGTATTTTTAAGACGTTAAAACTATGAATAATATATAAGTCAATCTATTCGTAGCGTTAAAATAATAATTATGACATTAAAGGTGAAGATATTTTTTTTTATTCTGGATAGGCAAGCTACCACTATCTCACCTGATATAAAGTGAAGATTAGGCCGAAGATGGAACATGCTGGCCTAGAAGGTACCTGTTCACTCTAGACTTGAAGACATCCAGATTGTACCGTTCAGCGGACAAGCTGTATGGCTCGATCCGAAAAACTGTGCGGATGATAAACGTGGAAGCGAAACGACAAATAATAATTAGAATGTGGCGATCTTCGCCACATGTACAGCGCCATCTGCCTCACAGTGGCATAACTACCTGATCGGAGAAACCAACAGACTACCGACTAGCTCGGCCAATCACAGCACGAGGCTGCTTAAGCGCAAGCAAGCCAAGATCACCCGGTTCGGTCGGAATTCCTGGATTGATGGAGGCATTTCAGCTCTGAAACATCCTCCTTATCCACTCCTTACCCTCCCTCCTCTCCGACGTGTGAACGTCATAGTGCGCACACCATTCGCTCACGATGACACCACTACCACAAGAGTACCAGATATGCCCATTCATTTTTCAACTACCTTATTTTTTTTTAATTACAGACTGGCAAACGTTTCACCACTATCTCACCTAATGGTATCCGACGATACCTATTCACTAGTGACTTAAAAACTTACATATTGTATTTATCAGGAAACACAGACTTAGGTAAGGAGTTCCATTCTTTTGCGGTTCGCATAATAAATGTTTATGTGAGAAAACCGGGTCTTTTCGCGCTTTTATTTTCAAAATAGCATTATTTTGACTAACCTCGACGTTTCGGCAGGGTTGCACCGGCCGTGGTAACCCTGCCGAAACGTCGAGGTTAGTCAAAATAATGCTATTTTGAAAATAAAAGCGCGAAAAGACCCGGTTTTCTCACATAAACATGATTGAAGTTCGCGAAAGTTTAAAAAAAACGCATAATGAATGTGGAAGCAAAACGCTTCGTCTATATTAATGGAATGTCTACCATATTGCAGTGTCGCTTAGGAGTCTTGATGTCCGCTAATAGAATGTTATTTATATTATTCTTCTTCTTCTCTCACTTACCACTTCCAAAGAATCAGAGGCAGCTGAGGTTAGAGCTGAAATTGATAGAATGCATTAAAAAAGAACTTTCATGATGTATTTGTGTAAGTTTTTGTACTTACGTGGCAACAACATTAAAAATAACAAACTGTTAAACATCAACAAACTTACAAAACCTTTTAAACCGACTTTAGAAACACAAATAGTCTAAAAAGTAAAAAAAAAAATATTTCTTGGATCTCAAGATAATATCAGATGTTTTAATTTTAAAACCACTGATCCAATTTTGATGAATATATACTAATTTGAAAGTGCCTATAATCCTTTAAAATAATATATTTAAACTCTTTAAAACAGTTGTAATTTTTTTCTTTTTTTTGCCTTTAGGTATTTCCTAAAACTAAAACTATATACATCTATACAAGAAATTCCCAAATTAATTTACTCACAAGGCATCGAGCTTATAGGTCAAAGCTCAAGCCCACTACCAGTTAAAGATCTTAAATTCCTAAAACAAAATCTCCTTGTGCTTCACACATAGCTTTTAAACCACGCGTTGTTATAAACAAAGACCCCTATTAAGCCATTTTTGTAATTATGAGGAAATTGTGTGTACATAACTTAATATTTGAAGCACAGTTAAAGCCTGTGAAGTAGTTTTTTGAAGATGTACTAAGCTGTAAAAGGTACCTATTCACTCTTAACTTGAAAACACCCAGATTGTACCGTTCAGGGAGTAATGAGTTACACTCCTTCCCTGTATGGATGATAAACGTAGAAGCGTAGTATTCACAAAAAAGATAAAAAATAACTTACATGTAAAAAATATAGCGTTACACATATATAACATTATAAACAAACCGAGAACCGCCATTGTTAAATGCGTACTAAACCATGTAATAATATTATAAAATACCTATTCGAATAGTTTTACTTTTAAGTTCAAAGTTTACCTCATTGCTTATTATAAAACGAGCAGTTAAATTAAAATATTTAATATTGGAACGAAATATCCTGTTAGGTAAAATGTATTTATAGATATTAGTAATACATGGTTTTACCAATACAATATATTATCTTAGGACTGTGGTTTTACAAAATTTAATGTTATTATAATGTTTAAAACTGAAACAATGCATCATAACAAGGCAATGTACTAAAAATTGAAACAATCCGACTGCGAAAAATGTGAACCAATTTTTTGATCGAGCCAAGCGAGATATTGATGGACGGACAAAGTGCTGAACCACTCAAGTCAACTTATAGAAGTTGACTTGAGTGGTCCAGCACTTTGTCTGTCCATACATCCGTCCGTTCATCCATCGGTCCCTCCGCTCGTCTGTCAGTCCGTCTGTCAGATGCATCTAGCGTCCAAACCATACAAGCGAATAACTTCAAATAAAATATGTAAATAGATGGCCTAAAGCCAGAAAAGATAATTAAAATGAACATGTTAAAGGACACTCATACACATAGTAAATAAAAGTGGCAAGCAAATTTTTTTTCTATCCGTGTGAGGTATCTTTGAAAAGAACTCTGCAAGTTAAATACGAAACCAATTTTAATTTAAAAAAACCATGTTTGAAAATAACAATATGGTAGGCCAGGTAAGTCTAAGTGTTATTCCGGAACCTTAACTATCTACATTTCATCAAAATCAGTTTATTCGTTACATTTCGTCCATTTTGTTTTATTTTTCAAACACCTATCTAAGGACACTTCAGTTTTTAAGGCGAATATAACGATACCTTTACCCTCGAAATCCAAGCCGTGCCCAGTAGCTTAGCCCACGTTTATCAATTTAAAAAGTAGCCTATGTTCTAATCCTAGGTATAAGCTATGTATATTCCAAATTTCATCCAAATCCTTTCAGCCGATACTTACAGCGTAAAGAGAAAACAACCATACTCACACAAATACACACAAACTTTCAGATTTTTAATATCAGTATGATTATAATAATATAATATTTTAAGATTGGGCCTTCTAGGTTTCTAAATAGAATATAATCTGTTATTTTATAAAATAACAACAACTTAAATAGTCTCTTAAAAATACTAAACTTCAAATACACCAAACTGGTCAATCCGTTTATTTTTTCTCTGATAGATTAGTTTGTGTATGTTTATAATATATTAATATTATTTAATAAATTATTTATGTAGGTTTTTGTATGTATCTAATATTAATAAGTATGTATAAGTACATTTATTAATTTAAATACGAGTCGAGGTACACCACCGTCCCTGTTTGTAATATGTTTATCATCTCCCTTTGGTTGTCTGGAAGAAATTGCTTTGAGCGATAAGACCGCCCGTTATGCTCCTATGTTATATTTAAGATTTCTTTGTAAGTGTTGTTTATTTTGGTGTGCAAATAAAGAATTTATCTATCTATCTATCTATCTTGTTTTTTACAGTTCCAAGACCAACATATAATTCATTATATTATCTACGGAACAATTGCCTATATTTCCTTAAATTAAACTAGAACTAAATACTGTAAGTACAGGAAACACCTTAGATACATACAAGACACAGAAATTGTAGGTACTTAACTGAAGTGCTCAAGCCCACTCCCAGTGGGTAGCGTTCCCATAATGCTGGCGGCATTGCCTCTTTGAATTAATCTGATAGGCTAGAAGTGTTCGACCATTATCTCACTTACCCCCTAGCCCAAAACCAAAACGCTTTGTCTCTATTCTATCAAAAGAAACGCTTTCTAAATATAATATAATATAAATATAAACGCTTTCACACTCACAGCCCCACACTAAGTTCAATGACTTGTGTCGTGGGTGCCGGAAACATTCACATCACACGCACAATCACAACCAGAACCAGAAAGATAAATTTTCCTTGGGGAGAAAACTTGTGTTCCCGCCGGGAATCGAACCCGATACCCCTGATTAGAAGGCGAACGCTCACACAACTTAGCCAACGGGCAGTTCAAATGTAACAGACTTTTAAACTTATGTGCCTACAAAAATTACAAATTATTTATGTGTAACTTTGCAATCTCAATGATCGCTAAACAGCAAGTCAAGTAATTTTAAACCTTATGTATACAGGTTATATGGTCTGTTACATTTAGAATGTGTTTCTTTTGATAGAATAGAGACGAAGCGTTTTGGATTTTGGCTAGGGGGGCTGATAGTAAGTGATGGTTGTTGAGAATAAAACAATGGTGAATGCTTTTTACCGACTTCCCAAAAAAGGAGGAGGTACTCAAGTCGACTGTATTTTTTTTTATGTGTGTTACCTCATATCTTCTCACCACGTGAGCCGATTTTAATTTTTTTTTTAGTTTGAAAGATCATGCTTTCTAATTGGTTTCATTTAAATTTGATCAAGATCTGATCAGTAGTTTTTGAAATATCAATAATGCCTTTTTTGTACGCCTACTTTGACGATGTTCTCGTTTAACCGACTTCAAAGGTTACCTCATAACTTCTTTCGTTGTGAGCCGATTTTGATGATTCTTTTTTTATTTGAAAGCTGGTGCTTTTCTTGTAGTCCCATTGAAATTTGATTAAGATCTGATCTCTTGTTTGTGAGTTATAGTCAATAATGCGTATTTAATACATTAAATCTGATCAAGGTTCCGAAGATAAAGCGGTGAAGTCGGTTTTTTAAGCTTTGTTTGCGTTTAATTATTTCATTCTCATTTTTCGCTTGTTACATTTTAGACCAAAATGAATAAATTGGTCGGAATGAATACAACCTTTTTTTTATTTTTTTTTTTTTTTTTTTTTTGTTCACTTCCTTTCCTTCCCAGGGGTGAAGGAAAGGGGTGTGTGGGGCTCGAACCCACTAAATACCCCCCCGTGAGCAGTCCCCTCGCCAAGGTGGGGCAAGATAGGGTCGCGCTAGCAGTCACTATCTTGCCCCGGCGGTGGGCTCGAATACAAACCGGGCCACTGCGCCCATGGAGGGGTGACCTTGCTCACCAAGGCCACCCCCCAGACGTGTGGGGCCGTGCAAGCCGATGGAGAGGTGCCCTGAATCTCCACCAGTGACCCCACTACAGATGAGGAGAGAGGATGCGGGCGAATTGCCTCCTCCTCCCCCCCGTCCGGCGTCAGACCGCTCCGCGGCCTCCTGCTTCATGATCGAATGTATTCTATATAAAGTAACCAAGAGGAAAAACAAACTTATTATGTATTTAGTAGCTGTTAACAATGACGCGGTTCTGGTTGTGTTTTGTATTAATATCTTATTTATCAGTTTTGATAGGTAAGTTATTTTTAGCTTTATATTCTCTTTGATTAATAATAATTACATTAAAAACTTTATTTGCTTACTAAATTATATATTTTTTTAATGCATTAAGAGACAAAAGGAGCAAATTCCTCGCCTAATACAGAGTGTTACGCTTTACAGTTCAGTGTTACCCAGAGTTTTGAACTATACTATACTATGTTTTAACTATATTATATTATTATAGAGTTCAAAATTCAGCGCAGCGAAGCACTGTACTGGTCATCCTGAGTTATTGGATGTTACTTAAATCTCTATATATGTGCATATATGTATTAATTAAGGGTCCCTGAACACCACACTAGAACGATCTGTGTCGTAATATTCAGTTTATCTTAGATTTAAAACTAACAAAAATTAACGAGTAAACTTAAAGTAACAATAATTTAAATTAAAAACTGACTTCACCTTCATGTTCGGAACCCTTGATCAGATTAAAATAATTAAATACGCATTATTGAGGATAACTCAATATGAAATATATATTGATATAAATACTATATTGATACATTAAGAAAAAAAAAATTATCGCTTGAGGCGGGATATAAATAATCGTATCCTACTAATATTATAAATCCAAAAGTTTGTGTGTAAGTGTGTAAGTATGTTTGTTCCCTCTTCACGCTTTAACGGGTGAACGGATTTGGATGGAATTTGGAATGTACATAGATTATACCTAGGATTAACACATAGGCTACTTTTTAACTTGATAATAGCGGGCGAAGCCGCGGGGCACGGCTAGTATTCAATAAAACTGTGTTCACTGGCATGATTTAGAGAATAGGTATCTTCTTGGCAAGCATGCTACATCTTCGGCTACTTCATCGCTTTCCATCAAGTGAAAAAACTGTAAACCATTTTTAGTATACCCATTCTGCCCAAGGGCTATAAAACGCAAACAAACGAACAAACACATTCACACTCACAGCCCCTCACTAAGTTCAAAGATTTGTATCGTGGGTGCCGGAAGAACTACAAGCACAAATATCCCTTGGGAAGGAATTGCTGCTCCTGCCGGGAATCGAACCCAAGACCCACGGCGCAAAGGGCGGAGTCCTGCCCACTGCGCCAACTGGGTCGTCCTGCGCCAACTGGGTCGTCCTGCGCCAACTGGGTTGTCATATATACAAACAAAAAATCGCAAAACAAACGCATTCACACTCACAACCCCACACTGAGTTCAAAGATTTGTATCATAGGTGCCGGAAACATTCACGTCACACACACATTACACCCAGAACCAGAAGCACAAATATCCCTTGGGAAGGAATATGTGCTCCTGCCGGGAATCGAACCCAGGACCCACTGCGCAGAGGGTGGACACATGTCCACTGCGCCAACTGGGGCGTCTATAATCTTAATCATTAGCAAGTTGTTAAAACTTTACCACTATCGACTTTATCGACGAGATCTCTATCTGTTCCACCAAACAACTGACATACGAGTACCTACTCGTACTGACCAGTCTGTAGGTTGGATACAGATTCTTTCAGCATTGAGCGAATAATAATATTAATAATTTTATCTTAATATTAATAATAATTAATCCTTTCCTTTAAAACTTTTTTCTTATTTTTCTTTAAATTTTTCATATTAATAAAAATGTATACATTTTTTTTTCTAGCTTCAGAATATCATCCTGATAATTTGAACCTGGTAAGTTTACTAGCTTATTACGAGTAGGTTAATCAGTAAATTAATTATGGTAACAATTTACTAATTACAATAATAGGTATATTAATTAGAAAAAGTGTTTAACCTCTTTCAGGTTTAGTTCGGATAGTGCTTTAATACGATAGTAAAAAGTAGGGTAGAAAATACTTTACGACCTATTTTTGTTGGCTTATATGAACTGCTCGTTGGCTAATTTGGGTGGCGTTCGCCTTCTAAGCAGGTATCGGGTTCGATTCCCGGCGGGAACACAAGTTTTTTACCCAAGGAAAATGTGTGTTTCTGGTTCTGGGTGTGATTGTGCGTGTGATGGGAATGTTTCCGCCACACACGACACAAGTCATTGAACTTAGTGGGACTGTGAGTGTGAAAGCCTTCATGTTTATGTTTATTCTCATACCTACCAAATATACAAAAAAAACATTAAATTTGGTCGAGCCGTTTCGGAAGAGTTCGGGCTAGTATCAAAATCCCCATTACGGCTGCAAATTTGGGTTAATAGGGATTTTGACGCTAAAAGTCTCAAAATCCCCATTAAAGGGAAAATAATTATATTTTTCATTACTATCCTTATCCTGGGTAATTGCATGCCTAGGTTAAGACCACATACACCGTGACACGAGATTTTTCTAAATTAGAAGATCTCTTGAAACTATTTTTTAACATATAATTTTTCTGCATTTTCAATCCTCTATTTATTATGTAGTTTCACGATTGAATGAATTTCATTCGATAAATTTTATCCTATTCAATTTTATTTAACATTAACATTTAATTATTTTATTTAACCATCTTTAACATTTCTTTTTATAATTTGTATCTTACTTCACTTAATTTAGCTATATTCTTTCACATTAATATTACTGTATAAGTATGTAGATATAATTATATTTTTATGAATGAATATTTCTTTAATATATTTTATTTTGGATTATTTGATACAATCGTCTGAGTCTTATGACGTAAATTAGTACAAACAGTTAATAATTAAACGCAAGCAAAGCTTAAAAAAACCGACTTTATCTTTGGAACCTTGATCAGATTTCATGTATTAACTACGCATTATTGACTATAACTCAGAAACTAGATATCAAATCTTGATAAAATTTCAATAAGACCACATGGAAAGCACCAGATTTCAAATAAAAAATTAATCATCAAAATCGGCTCACAAAGAAAGAAGTTATGAGGTAACTTTTGAAGTCTGTTAAACGAGAACATCGTAAAAGTCCACAAAATAGGCATTATTGACGATATTTCAAGAACTACTGATCAGATCTTGATCAAATTTAAATGGGACCAATTAGAAAGCAACATCTTTCAAATAAAAAAAAAATAAAAATCGGCTCACGTGGAGTTATGAGGTAACACACATAAAAAAAAGTACAGTCGACTTGAGTACCTCCTCCTTTTTTGGAAAGTTGGTAACAATATAGTTTACTATCCATTGTTTAGTCAATATATTGATATATTTCTTACTTTTCGTGATATTTACAAAACGTCTCCTTGTATAACTGATATATTTTTATACCGCTTAATGCGTCCCTACATTATACATAGGTATTATTATTATATGTAAACTTTTGGGGGCTGAGTCACCCACGTCCGTAGGAGGATACCCGTTAAGTCTGACTCCCTACACGTGGTCCCCGGGTGGTGCTAATCAAGTAACATTTGAGAGGTGGTAGAGCATTTTGTGAGTTGCTCGCCTGGCTTGCTACCAAAGTAGCTTACCACCATCAAGTTGAAAGTCTGCCGCCAAGCCAAATACGGTGTTCCAGCAGTTATCCTTGAGAGCCTGCGTATTCCAGGTCTAGTGTGTTTACCAGCTTCGATCACATCGTCACTTACCATCAGGTGAGATAGTGGTCAAACACTAGCCTGTCACAAATAAAAAAAAAAAAAAACTTAATGTGGAGCTGTGAGTGAGCAAGTTGATGATAAAAACAAATTGATAGTGTTATTTTTTTACAGGCTACGAACGATGCGAACAAAAAAACCTGCACTAAAGAGCTGAGTAAGTACAAACACAAAATGCTAGGACCTTATTTTTCTGTAATAAATCTGACATATATTAACCAGCTTGAAAAAAGGAGGAGGTTCTTAATCCATTTTTATTTTTTTTCGTATGTGACTGAACTCTTCCAAACGGCTGGACCGATTTTGATAAAAAAATTGTTCACGTAGGTTCAATAATGGTTTAGATTCATAATTCGATTCTAAAAATTTTGTTTGTTCTTTTACTTAATTTAACGGATCCGCGTTGCCATATAGTTAAATGTAAATAAAATCGGATCAGTAGTTTGTTTTTAAATAAATATAAATAAAAAATTGTTTGTAATCTAATTTATGGTTTTTTTTTTTTTTTTTTTATTTCTTGCCTAACTACGGGCCAATTGCCTATATTTCCTAAAACTAAACTAAAACTATGTACAGCAAAGAACTAAGTTACCTACAAGACATCGAGCTTATAGGTAACTCAAGTGCTCAAGCCCACTACCAGTGGGTAGCGTTCCCATCATGCTGGCGGCATTGCCTTTCTGAATTGCAATGCTAATACGATGAGCCAAATAAGTGCATTTATGGTTAACGAAATGTTACTTTCAGGTAATTTTGTAATATGAGACTTTTATTGCATTTTTTTATTAAAATTTTATAACTGAGTTTAACAACTTCGCTGCCAACTAAGGTATAGTGACTTCATGAGATAATCCGACATTGTTTTATTATAAAATATGCTTTAGGGTCATTAGTATATGCTATTTTAGGATCAATTTTACTATTTTTAGTAGTTTTTACTGAAATATAACTAAAATAGAAAATCCCGCTAATTTGCGGACCTGGCACTGAGGTTGAAAAATTCAACCCCAGTGCCAAGTCCGCAATTTTGAGGAGTAGTTTATTTTATGCATAATGGTTAATTTAATAGTAACTCAGACATTTAAACACAGGATTATATAATGTTTCTTTATTGTAACACCACATGTAACATTTACGAAAACATTTTCAAAGTATAATCTTACAAAAACTAGTACAAAATCAAAATATCTAAAGGCAAACAAAAAATTTACAAAAATGGGCCTCCAAATTCTCTGATACGTTGTCATTGAGAAATAACTTCACAGCTTGGGCATTCGTTTTTTCACAAATCATAGTAAGAAGGTCGTCTTCAAAGAAGTTGAAAAAATCTATCGGAGTTTGCCCAGGGTTGCCGAAAAATTCATTCTGTTTTGTGAAATCTATATTTTTTAGCTCGCCTGTCATCATCCATATCGAACTAGATTCTTGTGCAGGTTGCGGGGCACTTTCAGGTGGTAGTAACCCTTCGGATGGGCTAGGTGACTGCGGAAAATCAAGTAAATCCATAGCCGCCACTTGCGTGATATACTGCCGCTCGGCGGCCTCTTCTTCATCATCTGATGAAAATTTACCATCAGGGTGGAAGTCATCATCACTGCCACTGTCTCCATAGACTTGCTTTTTGATATCACTATCAGTTATATTATTATTCAAAGGCACTTTACATCGCTTTGGCCTTTTCGGCCCCGATTCATCGTCCATGTTTAAACCTTAACACCTTTGGAATAAAAGTCAATATTCAAAAACCACAACTTGCAACGAAAATCTAGACTATTCAAGCGTAGTGCCAGCCTGCAAACGTGTGGCCTAGCGCGGTGCCAAGCAAGTACCGAAGCATACAAACTGAACGGTGCTACTCCGCTAATATGCGGGGTCGGTTCCGCGCGCTCGCCCCGCACCCCGCGAATATGCGGAGTTGGCAGCGAAGTTGTTAAGCAAGTTTAAAATTGCAATTATTCTTTATTATGTTATTACCTTAACGAGTGAAAGTGTAAATTTTAGTTCTAATTTGCTAAGAAGAATGTTTTATTTGCATAGACTTCGGATAATTTGGCGTAGGACCAGTTTTGCCACCATGATCCTACTAATATTATAAATCCGAAAGTTTGTGTGTAAGTGTGCAAGTGTGAAGTATGTTTGTTCCCTCTTCACGCTTTAACGGCTGAATGGATTTGGATGAAATTTGGAATGTACATAGCTTATACCTATGATTAACACATAGGCTACTTTTTAACTTGATAATAGCGGGCGAAGCCGCGGGGTACGGCTAGTTATCTATAAGTGTTCACTATTCCGGTATTTTTACTGACGTATTTGATGCATGCTTTTTTCTATACATTTCTACATATATTTTATATTCATATTTATATTCTGTTGTATATTTCAGAGAAATGCTCGTTAAATAGGGTAAGTTATAATTTTTAAGCATACATTTTTTAATTTACAACCACGTCTGATACATAATACTAACCAACCATTTTTGATCGAGCGTTGCGAGGTTTTTAAGCTAACTTGAGTGCTTCAGCACTTTGTTCGCCCCTCTGTCGTCCGTCCGTCTGTCAGAGGCATTTAGCGTCTAAACCATACAAGCAAATTACTTCAAATTCTTAGAAAATATGTAAAGCTGTGACCCAAAGCATAAACGGCAATTGAAATGATATAAATGGAAATATTAAGAGGTATTGTTTATTTTTCTACTAGTGGGGGGTATAACCACTGGGAAAGATTAAATCAGTAATAAAACGGGCATTAATTAAGAAAACTTAGTATAAAACGATTGACTAAATTAATGACAATGATGCATGCGCAAGGGCTTTCTAGGGACAATATAATATAGATATACCTAGGTTAATATAATCCCTGTATTAGTGGCGTCGAGATGGCTGTAATTTTGTGAACCTGGCAATTGAGTTATTAACTTTCATGAGTGCCTCTTTGGAGCCCATGTGAATAAACGATTTTGGTTTTGATTTTTTGATATTGTTGAGATATGCAAGTAGAGTACTGCTTTTTTATCTACGTTGGAAAATAACAATTTGGTAGGCCACCAAAGTCACTGGTTTTAGCCGTATTTTGTCTCTGGGTCTGTTTAAAAAAATGGCTATACACTTAAAGCTGAAACGTGATAGGCTTACTATTTTGTGGGTTTTCGACTGTTACCTATCACTGAAACCTTTTTTTTTTATTTCAGCCAGCTAGTGATGCTCTGTTGGTGCACTCCGGACTAAAGGGAGACAAGGTAGAATTTCAATGAAATTTCTTTTGAAAACTATAAATACAAAAATCAACTGCCGTGCGGTAGTCACACAAAAAAACAATAACTTGGATGTTCCGCCATGTTGGATTTAGAATGACGTCACACAGCTAACCATGCATAGTCATCCAAATTAAATGTGAATACAAAATTTCAGCTCAATTTGTTGAAGATATCTGCTTCAAAATTGGTTTGTAAGATTCCACCCAAGCAACAATGTGTGTAACTATCATTACAAGTTAAATAAAAGCTTGTAAAAATGGCTAAACTGATATGACATTTTTTTTTGTTTTCATTATTGTCAACACAAGGTCAGGCCGGATCACCAAGTAGTATATAATTAACTAATATTATTGTTTTAGGGAGATGTGGGAGAAGCGGGTGAAAAAGGTGATCGAGGACAGCCAGGGTTTCAGGTAATGTAACACAAATAACGTAACTTACCCTTTCTTAAGTGATGATGTAGTCGGTGACGCTAGGCCTATAATGACGACTAGCTGTCAAGGACTAAGTATACTACAATATTTGAGTTTGAAAACAATCGCGAGTGTTATTCTTCTATTTTTCTTTTTTCCCACCCGGTTAGGAAATAATTAAACGCAAACAACGACTTCACCGCTTTATCTTCGGAACCTTGATCAGATTTAACGTATTAAACATGCATTATTGACAATTATTCAAAAACTAGTGATCAGATCTTGACCAAGTTTAAATTGGATCACGTGGAAAGCACCAGCTTTCAAATAAAAAAATAATCATCAAAATCGGCGCACAAAGAAAGAAGCTATGATGTAACTTTTGAGGTCGGTTAAAAACGAGAACATCGTCATTGTAGTCCACAGAATACGCATTATTGACGATATTTAAAGAACTACTAATCAGATCTTCATCAAATTTAAATGGGACCAATTGGAAAGCAACATCTATCAAACATAAAAAAATAATCAAAATCAGTTCACGTGGAACGAAGTTATGAGGTAACTTGAGTACCTCCTCCTTTTTGTGAAGTCGGTAAAAAATAATAATGACTGTAAAATAAAAACACAAATCAATGTATCATTATTATTCTTATTCAATGTGGGGTAACTTTTGAACTGACGCCGCGCTGGGGGTAAATTACTGCCAGATAACCCACCCCATATCTAAGTAAAAGAGTGCGGTTTTGAGGTGCTGGCTGTACAGTTTCTTCTATTTGACTACAAGTTTTACGACGTTTACAATACGGTGAGTGTGCGCAGGAATTACACGAGTTAATTCCCCCATGCCCATTTTACCATCTAACAACGAGACAAACTGTCAAACGTCATCCATTAATGCTTGACATACTGTGAACTACATATACTGAAGTGTACTAGAGGAGTGAAAAAATAGCGTTGTTGATTTTGTAAAATTTTCCAAAACCTGTGATTCTTCGAGTGTTAATGTGTAATAATGGTGGATTATTAACCGTTCATACTAAGTAAACGTGCATAAGTGTAGGCAAATTATACAAAGTTGAAAAACGGGATTTTCGCCTTCGCTCCAAAACTCCAATAGAAGTTCTAGTAAAGTTTCCACCACTTTACTAGGGCATGACTTTACTATGACTGGACCTTGACTCTTTTACTTGACTTTGACCGTGACTTGTGACTTGGACTTATAATATGAAATACACTTGAAATATTACATTATCACTTGACACTGGCTAAATGCACAAGATTGTGAAGCCATAACTAAGAAGAAGAAGAAGAAGTGGACTAGAGATATGAAGTAGTGTCACTAGTACCATCAATGGTGCTATCTAATGGTACTAGTGATATAAACGCAAGTGTTTTGCTTCTACGTTTATAATACTGCAAAGAAGTTCCCTGAACGGTAAAATATGGGAGTCTTGTAATCAAGAGTCAATAGGTTTGATTCCCGGCAGGAGCACAAATTCCTTCCCAAGGGATATTTATGCTTCTGGTTCTGGGTGTAATGTGTGTGCGATGTGAATGTTTCCGGCACCCACGATACAAGTCTTTGAACTTAGTGTGGGGTTGTGAGTGTGAATGCGTTTGTTTGTTTGTTTGTATCTTCTAGGCAAGCATGCTACATCTTCGACCGAATCATCACTTTCCATCAGGTGTGGTAGTAGTCAAATGCTTGCCTTTCGAACATAAAAACAAGTGCAGTGGGCAAATCTGCTTTCTGTGCTGTGGGTCCTGCATGTGCACAATTTTTTTTTTTTTTTCTGTTTGTGGGTATGATTGTGTGTGTGATATGTGAATTCTCCCGGCGCCCATGATACAAGTATTTGGACTTAGTGTGGGACTGTGAGTATGAATTCGATAGTACAAAACGTTGCATGTGTATTTGTATGTAATTATAATGTTATAATAAAAAATGCTTTGAAACTTTCGGTTTTTAAAAATGTTTCTTTGCAATTTTTTTTACTTTCAGATCTAGGTTATAAATAATTATTATTATATTACAGGGTCCACCAGGACCAGTAGGAGAGGCCGGTCGAGATGGAAATCGAGGTGCTCCTGGATCAAAAGTAATTATAAGTGGTGCCCTGTTCTTTCGCATAATTTTACAAGTTATAAAGCTAATCTGCATATATCTTCGTCGTAATAATAGGTTGTAGTCATATTATGTAATTTAACTTATTTAAAGTAATTTTAACTTATAAATAGTAGCTAATTCTTACATAAAACATTAAAAATCAATTTTTAACAATAGAAAAATAAAACACAGCTGGAATTAGCCTGGGCATGTAGATATTGTGTCCATATGTTGGCTCTCTCTATCTCGAAAATAAACTTTGATTTTCCCTATAAACATAAACATAAACAAAAACGCTTTCACACTCACAGCCCCACACTAAGTTCAATTACTTATGTCGTGGGTGCCGGAAACATTCACATCACTTACACAATCACAACCAGAACCCGGCACACAAATTTTCCTTGGGGAGAAAACTAGTGTTCCCGCCGGGAATCGAATCCGATGCCCTTGCTTAGAAAGCGAACGCAACCTGACTAAGTCAACGAGCAGTTCTAATGTATAACTGCATAAGCTTTTGTTGATAAAATTTTGTTAAATAACTCTTTTGTCATTTAAGGGTCAGAAAGGAGACAAGGGCTCTAAAGGCGATGATGGGCTACCAGGAAATCAGGTGCGATTCAAGACGGTTATCTTTTAATATATGATTATTGTGTATTTACATACTGATGAAATTTGAGCACTGCCATACCATTACAGGTACCTTTTAGGCAAGCATGCTACATCTTTGGCCGCATCATCACTTTCCATCACCTAAGATTGTTGTCAAATGTTAGCTTATTGGGCATAAAAAAATTGGTTGTCTGTAAAGTTGGTTTACAGACAATAATTTTGCATGATAACGTCATAAGACGAACGCTTAGGCCAATCGTGCCTCTCTATCGCTTGTTCCGCGCTCTCGCTTGCACGCTCAGGCTCAGGCGGAACGTGACACTTTTTCGTGCGTGCAGCCGGTGCTCATCGATTTATAAGACGTTATCACGTCAAAAAATATAAAAGAAAAGATGTTGATGATGATTCCTTATTATTAAAAACAAAGTCGAAGAACAGTGTTAAGTGAGGTATCATTGAATAGGTATTTGAAAATCATCACTAGATTTGCCTTATCACTAGATTTGTTTATAATGATTTAAAGTTAGTTAGCAACCGTTCTTAATTAACGTTCTAACTTCACACAGCTAACCATGCATTGTCATCCAAACTAAGCGTGTTTACAAAATTTCAGTTTAATTGGTTGAAGAAATCTGCTTCAAAATTGAGTCGCAAGATTCCATCCTAACAAACATAGTTACGTACATTGAATTGCAATTTAAATTTTTATTTAAATTGCAATTCAATGTACGTAACTATGTTTGTTAGGATGGAATCTTGCGACTCAATATTGAAGCATTCTTTTGAATATAAAATTCTTAGTATCTATTTCTTAGAAATTCTGGTTGCAATTTACTAAATGCTTTGAGGGCTTGTTCAGCTGAACTGATTGTAACCACAAAATACGATATGTATCTAATTTAAGTCTTAGATTCCGAATATACTTTTATGTTTTCTAATATTAATCCAACGTTAATTGCCGAATTAAGATCGTTCGCAGACCCTGAGTAGCAATAATGTTTTTGGTCACAAAGAATCTGGGGTTACTATTTTACAAGTTATAAATACGCACGAAGCGATTTGCTTCCACATTTATTATGCGCACCGCTAAGTAATATGGACTGCCTTGCTTGAGTTTGTGTTTCCAGATAAGTACAATGAGAGGTATCTTCTAAGCAAACATGCTCTATCGTCGATCGCATCATCTCTTACCATCAGGTAAGATAGTGGTCAAATGTTGGCTTATCCTGAATAAAAAAAAAATTACAAAAAGGCTCACTGCCTTATCAGATCGATGATAGTGCTGTATATTGGAATATTTTCAAAATACGCGCAACAAATTTTTGCCCATATCTACTGAACTCTACTCAAAAAATAAATATTTTATAGGGTTTTACTGGCAATACTGGCGAAAAAGGTGACAAAGGATCGATCGGTTTACAGGTACCTAGTATAATCAAACCTTAAAATATTTTTATTAAGTCTGTCTGTCTGTCTGTCTATCCTAATTTTATAGGGATGAGTTCCATATATATAATAACTAGCTGTCCCGGCGACCTTCGTTCCGCCTACCAGTCAATGAATGTGCATATTTAGGAAGCCATACCCGGCATGCGTTACAATGTCACGTGACTATATTATTACAACCTTCATGTTTATGTTTGCCTAGTACTTTACCAAATCCGAGTGACGTATGAGAAAATGGAAAGCATGTCGAAATGTAAAAAAAATATTTAAAGAAATGTACGTTCTTAAAAAGTATCCTATGTCCTTCTCCTGGCTCTAAACTACCTCCCTGCCAATTTTCAGCTAAATCGGTTCAGCCGTTCTTGAGTTATAAGTGGAGTAACTAACACGACTTTCTTTTATATATATAGATAAATAATAACACATTCTATAATAAAATATAATCTATTTAATAACGTATTTGTATTTTTAGGGTAAGCCTGGAAAACCCGGTTCTACAGGGAGTTATGGATCAAAGGTTAGTATTATATTTTTAACCGAATTCACAAAAAAAAGCGGAGGAGGTTTTAAATTCGGCTGTATTTTTTAATGTGTGTTAATTCATAACTTCTCTCTGGGAGAATTGATATTGTTTTTTTTTTATATTTGGTGCTTTCCATGTGGTCCCATTTAAATTTGATCAAAATCTGACCAGTAGTTTTTGGATTCTCCTCAATAATGCGTATTTCATTTATTAAATCTGATCATGGGTTCCGAAGATAAAGCTGTGAAGTGCTGTTTTTAAGCTTAGCTTACGTTTACATTATTTAATGCCGTGTATTATAGATACTTTATTCTGTGTATATTATTTTGCAAAGAAATGAGAATATCAAAGATTGGATGAAACTCTATTACAAAACTAAATTAAATCTAACCAAAAATAATTTCAAAGTTAAATATTATTTTTAAATCTTTATAGTAGGTACATATTTATTTTTATAATTTGAGCATCATTTACATGAATTGCAGATTTGCAATAAGTTGGAGTCACTTGCCAGATTCCCTTATCTTTTCGACATGGTAATTTATCTAATTACACCAAGTATTAGTAACTCAAGACACTTTGTACACTTGTTTATTTAATTCTAGGCAACCCACGCGTAACGTATCTACATTTCTTTTTGGTTACTGCCTACGCTGTTTATCAGACCGTCGTCTATCCTTGGCTGCCAAAACCAGACTGACTGCTCCCTACTCACTCTTTCACCTAAAGTCACAAATGTTAAAAACTAAGCTCTGCTATGATTGGACAACCCGATTGGACAACTGCCTGCAATTGGCCAAGATTCCACATACATTAAGTCCACCTTTTGTACTTTTTGTGCAATAGAGAATTAAATAAATAAATAAATCACGGGCTGAACTGTTCTGCCGATAAACTAGAAAGTTCCTCTGAGCTGAGAGCCTATCCGTTACGCGAAAACCGTTGCAACCAACGAACTAAAATAACAATTTTGTTTCTTTTATTTACTGGTACCTATACCAACATTCCGAGCTTGGGCTATTAAACATTTATTTTACCCTTTTATATTTCATTTTAGGGTTCCAAAGGGGATCCTGGACAAGATGGTCCCAAAGGACCAATCGGCGAGAAGGTTAGTAACACAATATAATTAAATTTTAATTTATTTTATGATCCCTTTACAGTTATTTATATGTACAAAGATTATTACACTAATACACACCATAACCTACACAAATAATGGCAATGAACCTTAAGATATAGAAATTTAAACCATAAGATTAATTACTAACACTATATTAAAATTACTATTATGTATACGTAGATAAAAAAATCCAACAAACAATTACTGTAAAGGATACTTAACAATAAGCTATATTATGTGTTACCGGAGAGGGTTGCTGTACCCAGCTATACAGGCTCTTAGGAGATCTAGTGCTTGGACAGAGAATCACAAGGGCACATAATATCGCAATTATTACTCACATAAATATTTTATCCTTAATCAAAATGTACCAAACACTGTTTTTCTGAATAAATAACTTTTTATCTTTTATATTTATCCAATACCCCTTACCGTGAATGATTAAACTAAATATAAAAAGTTATGCAAATGTATCATCTTTGCAATCAATGCACATTCCCAATGGTAAAATTAGTACAAGTAACTTTATGATGAATCAGCCAACACTTCGACATTTATTTCATTACTATCCGTGCCCCGCGGCTTCGCCCGCGTTAATTAAGTTTAAAAGTAGTCTATGTGTTATTCCAGAATCTAAACTATCTAAATTCTAAATTTCATCAAAATCGGATTGTTCGTTACGGAGATACGTGGTAACAAACATTAACAAACACAAACTTTCACATTTATAATATTAGTAGGAAGTAGGATAGGATAGGATTAGTAGGATGGTTTGCTTACCAATTTTTTTATATCTCTGACATGCTAGTGACCGCTGTCTCTGATGGTAAATGATGATGTTGTCGTATTATGGTGAGCATGTTAGAATAAATAAATAAATAAATGCATTTATTTACCTTACAAGATAAGTCCACAAAACAGTGTAGGTACACTATAACAATGCTACTTATTTATATAATAACTAGCCGTTCCCCGCGGCTTCGCCCGCTATTATCAAGTAAAACAGTAGCATATGTGTAAATCTATGTACATTCCAAATTTCATCCAAATCCGTTCAGCCGTTAAAGCGTGAAGAGGGAACAAACATAATTATGTTTGTACACACAAACTTTCGGATTTATAATATTAGTAGGATAATAACAGTAATGGGCCTTGTATTGCAAGCACTGGTGCCTGAAATAGGCGTAAACAGCCTATAGTATCACTGGTCACTAGCCCACTCCACGGATCTCACATAACTTACAATAATAGTGAAAAACAATATAATTATGTACTTACAACCAAATTTCTGGGTAAACAGTAACTTTGTAACCCCATCTTTATTTTTTTTTCTTCACCATATTTTTTTTATTCTATTTATTATTTATTTTCTTTCACTTGTCAAATTCTGTATTTTTTTTTTCATATTTTAACTGTTTATTTTTTGATCGTTAATATTTAAAAAAATACTCAATGCCTGTTAAAAAGTGATGGTGCGGCTGAAAATGTGCCATACTTATTTTTTTTTTCTTTTTTTTTATTGCTAGATAGGTCAGCATTTGGCCGCTATCTCACTTGATGGAAAGTGATGACACTTGCATAGAAGAGCCCTCACTCATGACGAAGATGAAAAATTCTTATTCTAATGTGTATAATTGGGATATGTAATGCTATTAATTTATCTATAGTTTTTTGTGTAAATCCGAAACTTCAACAGCTGGTAGGAAGTCGTTTTTAAGACACGGCTTAATTTTGCAGGGCCCTCCAGGATTACAAGGCTCTGTGGGTAAATCAGGCAGTTCTGGTATTTACCCCTGCACATATCCTAAAGGTAAAGAATTTATCCTACAATGATCATAATATTAATTACAGGTAAAAAATAAAAAATACAGCTTCCGTCGTGAAGACATACGATGGAAGCAATAGATTTTTGTTACAGGGTGTGGTACACATGAAACAGTGTTAAAACATCAGAATACAAAAAAATGCAAAGAAAATCGATTTGTTGATATTTAATGTGACTTTTCTTGACTAGAGATCAAGAAAGTAACTTTTTTGAGACACTGCGCCCGTGGGGACCGGGAGCTCATTCTATTTTTAAAAAAATATCAGCCCGCCTGGTTGAGGCGACGCGACGCGTGTTCAAAATGCTGGTACTTATTTGGATCAACGTATTAGCATTGCTATTCAGAGATGCAATGCCGCCAGCATGATGGACACGCTACCCACTGGTAGTGGGCTTGTGTTACCTTTAAGCTCGATGACTTGTACCTAACTTGGGTCTTCGCTGTATAGATGTATATGATTTTAGTTTAGTTTTAGGAAATGTAGGCAATTGGCCCGTAGATAGCCTCATTATTTTGAGAGTGACGTAAAATCTCAAAATAAATATATTAATAATATTCCTAAGAAAAAGCTTCGTATTCTTCCCAGCGAATGGTTAACATAAATTACCATTGTGTTTAGAGCCAACACCCCAAGAAAACCTCGGCAGTGGTTACATATTTGAGCCGTTTGGTGTTGAGACACTGGGTCCGTGGGGACCGGGAGCTCATTCTATTTTCAAAATTCTATCAGAGCGCCTGGTTGAGGCGACGCGTGACCAAAATGCTGGCACTTATTTGGCTCAACGTATTAGCATTGCAATTCAGAGAGGCAATGCAGCCAGCACGATGGGAACGCTACCCACTGGTAGTGGGCTTGAGCACTTGAGTTACCTATAGGCTCGATGTCTTGTAGGTAACTTGGTTCTTTGCTGTACATAGTTTTAGTTTAGTTTTAGGAAATATAGGCAATTGGCCCGTAGATAGTTACATAACGTTATCTTACACCCCATGGTTGCGCTTCATATTAACATCAGCGCCGAGAATAAGTTTTTTCATTTCTAAATTTTTGATTGATTGAAAGATTCTTAAGGATCTTAAAATCGTATAAATCTATGTGTAATACTTAAGTATTACACATAGATTTATACGATTTTACTCACGGTTGTTTTCTCGCTTTGTTACGAGACTAGTTACACGCTGAGAAGCCGGACGTCCTACGCGCGTATTCGACTGATGAATAAACACCGATTGTTCCGAAACTAGACTAGTAACAATACAATACAATACAAAATTCTTTATTGTACACCAAAAAACAAAAAAGATACAAACTTAAAACTACGAAATTAATATTATAAGGCAATGGGCGGTCTTATCGTATTCAGCGATTTCTACCAGACAACCTTTGGATGGACAGTAATTGTAGTAGCAACTGAGATCGGTGGAGGTGTACAAATTTACAGTACAAATTTACATAAATATAATATGTAAAGTTAATAAACTACATAAAATAATTAAAATGATAAAAAGTACAAATAAAATACATATACTAGATAAATATAGGTTACATCATATATTAAAATGGATAAGTAGTGTTTATATGCTAAAGCGCAAACAAACGTGGGTGTTTGCACTTTAGTATATACAATGCGGGAAAACAAACGTGGGTGATATTATATAAAATCTTAATTTTGTTATAGTGTCAACTATAAAGATATGATCTATTTGTAGAGCTGAACCATTCTAAATGTGCACGCCCCTTGTACACAGTGGTACAACTTAAAGATGGCCAATGGTAGTACTCTTTTAATTGAAATACAACCCGAAGACAAATTTACAAAGACTGCATCTTTTACTACCCTATTTCACGAAACGAAACGATACCGCGAGCTAACTTGCATGCTAACGCCATCTAGTTTGTACAAATGGAACTAAATTAAGATACATAAACAGCTTACATTAATAACGCCATCTAGTAACTGGTCCTAGTTACTAGACTGCGCGCGACGGTACAAAATTCCTTAAACACCCCTCCACAAAACTTTCATACATTTGACACTCGGTCGTGTGACAAATTTGGTGTAGGGGCGTGCACATTTAAAATGATTCTACTCTTCCTACTTAATAAAACCTGACTAAAAATGTTGTATCATGGAGAGCCAGTAATTCTAGTGTGATTGCCACTCTCGACCTTAACATCACTGAATAAGGTGAAATAGTGCTCAAATTAGACATCATAATAATAAAATAACTCTTCTTACTTGCAGGAGTCAGAACAATTCATGAGGATTATGAGGGTGAAGATGTGGAGTATATAGGCAATGAGGAAAACCCTTTCAATATAGTATGCAAGGAAGTAAATGCCTTTGATAATAGTAAACCTAGTAAGTCAAGTTTATGGGGTAAAGTGTTTTTAAATCAATGATAGTGGTAACGGATCCACAAGTTGAGGATTCGAATAAATTCACGCGTTTGAGCGCCTAACGAACGAAATATACGTCTTGGTTTCGCGGGCGGGCGGCCGATCGGCGCGCATTTATACCATAGTAGAAACAGAAAGGCGCGGGTGCGGCCTCGGCTCGTGTTGGCTTCGCCGGCTAGGTAACGGCCTATAAGTTATCATAGTGCGTACGGTTGTGCATACATACAAGCCGCGTTTGATACCACTCTATGAAGATAACATACTTTTCTGTTTCTACTATGTTTATACGGAGGACGCAGCAGCAGCAGCCGAGGCGTGCATACGGGGCGAGCGTCTGGGCGCGCACCCTGGCTGCTTTGTATATCAAACAAACAAACAAAAACAAATAATAATCAAGGCATCAGTACTTGATTTACCTATAAGTTCAATGCCTTGTAGGTTTTCCATTTGAATTAAGTAAATAAAAACTTTCAGGTACATATGACAAGGTAATGACAAAAGATCTAATCAAGATCAAATGTGTTATTGACGCTGAAAAGGAAATACATACTTGCATAACTCCACAGAATAATAACTTGTATCAAACAATATTTTCTAGTGAAGAAACAGCATCATGGCTTAGCAACAAGGATTTCAATGCAGATAATTTTTACAGCGTAAGTACTGGCTGTTGGCTTGGTTGGTCGGTCGTCCACCTTCTAAGCATTATCGGGTTCAATTCCCGGGGAAATATCGTCTTTTCCGTCTTTGTTCCCGAACGTAACTGTCAGGATGTTTTCAAGTCAAGAGTGAACAGGTATCTTTTAGGTAATTTGTAATGTTATATCTCGCCCATTTAATTACTCTCCATCAGGTGACGTAATGCGCTTATATGCTTTCATGTTCAGCTATATAGCAAGACGTAGACTGCCGTCATAAGGAAAAAAGACGTATCTACATTTTTGGCAAAATTTAGTTATGTACATCACCGGGATCAGGAAAAAAAGACGCATCTAGTAATATTTTTTTTATTTTAAAATATTCAAACGCAACCTACTAAATATTACTTATAATTTAGTCGCATCTGCTACAAGTCATAACATATACTAAATAGTAACATTTCATGTACATAACAAAATTTTGATAAAAATGACAGTTACATCTTTTTTTCTTATGTCGGCAGAATAGAAGTGATAGAGAAAACAAGAGAAATCGCTTTAACCGCATCGTCACGCGCGGCGAACGCGGGTCTTCCATACTACCATAGTAGAAATATATTATAATATATAACAAGAAATATATTTCTACTATGATACTACGATATTCCTCAGCTATGTCGTGCATCGACCACAGCGATAAATATGATTGTATTATATCATCTTAGAGTAGGCACCTTCTAGGCAAGCATGCTACATGGCTGCATCATCGCTTGCCATCAGGTGAGATAGTAGTCAAATGCTTGCCTATAGAACATAAAAATACCCACTTTTTCTTTCAGTTAACACGTGAACAGCTTCGTTGGTTTCAACATAAGTCGGATACAGCATATCAAAAAGTTAGATACGTGTCAAATAGTTTGATCCCATTTAATGCATCTGATGTCAATAATACATTACTTATGCTGAGTCACAATGATATTACTTTCGGACCGAATCCAAGTGAGACCACGCCGTTTACTTACAAAGTAATATCAAATAACGTAAGTATAATAAGACCATTTTATTCTAGTTTGCATAATAAGGTCCCGTAACGTGAAAGTTCTTAAGGCGGAGTTACCCTAAAAAGAGCGTTTTGAACTCTGTTTTATTCTTAAATAGCACGGATTTAAATCTTGAAAAATATGTAATTATACAGAATGTTATCATTACTTTTCGGCCATCCGTTACACGATTTGTTACATTTCGCTGCATAGAAAAAAATGGCAAAGATGTGTCTAAATTGTGATAATAATGCATTTTATTTGAGTTATGTTAGGTTTTGTACAATGAAACTTGTACAGCAGAAACCATGTAGAAAATGTAATTGAAAACGGTCATCATACTACGATTTAAAAAAATCTCTCCCTCTAATTCCGAAATCAAATGTTTTCACTCCTCCCGAAGGTGATAGCCGCGAGCTCGCAACACAATATGCCTACATTTCTTGGAAAGGCTTGCCTTAAACGGAACTATTAACCCTACGTTGTCTAAACATTAAACTATCGTGAGTGTTATACATACGTGTTTCATCAATATCACATATTGTTTTAAAAATCATTATATACGGCTTAAAAAAGTCGACAAATAAGGGCCTCGCCGCGCCGTGTGTCTCATCCTGATGAAAGACAACCAAGATGTCCGAAACTAGTCGACGTTTTTACGTATTTTAAGCTGTATATAACATTGATACACTACGTTGTCTGTTAGTTAAATTTTTACACAATGTGTTGTTACGATGGAGATTTGTTTTTGTGACGATTCCAAAATCTTTGTAGGGATATAATATATATTTAGGGTCGATCTAGGCGAACTTATCTCGACCAGGTGTAAAACGATTTGAAAAAAAGGCCTAGTATGAAGTACCCGCAACCAACGAGCATGTATAAATAGTTTCGTGAATGTAGGAGAAGCGACAGATGTGCGTCAGGATCGTAGCAAGTGTTTATATGTGGTCTCTGGCTTCCCCAATGGAATGAGGCGTACTAAATGTATGTATACAAAAAATTTCAACCAAATCGATTCAGTAGTTTTGGCGTGGATAGAATAGAATAGGATAGAATTGTGTTTTTTATTTTTTTATTTGTGACAGTCTAGTGTTTGACCACTATCTCACCTGATGGTAAGTGACGATGTGATCGAAGCTGGTAAGCACACTAGACCTGGAATACGCAGGCTCTCATGGATAACTGCCGGAACACCGTATTTGGCTTGTGTTTTGGATATTAGGATATTCGGATTGGGATTACGGGCCCAAAGCGATAAAAAGTTAAGAATACAAGATATTATCTGAACACATTTTCACCCTTTCATCAATTATTATAACTTATCAATTATCTATTATTCAAAGTTGCGGATAGCAATGTAGGTAGTGCAAGGTAGTAGATAGCAACGGCTGTGTCGCTTACCTTCTTGTTTGTCTTCTATCTAACAGCAAAAATATCGACCTGTATATTAATACAAAATTAATCATTTAATTATTTTTTTCAGAATGATAATGGTTACCGTGAATTAATTTTAAAAATTGAATCGGATTCTACAGAACGGTTGCCAGTAATGGATTTTTATATTGGAGATGTAGGTGGTGAACAAAGAAACATTACTATAGAGAATTTAGAACTGTGTTTTAATTGAATAAACAAATGTTCAGAGTTCGACGTTGTTTAATTGCCAATAAACATCTAGTAATATCTAACACTAGTCTATTATAATAACAATAATATATATATAGCCTTTAATTCAGATCAACTTACATGTTTATAGAGGATTTAAACTAACTAAAACTAAAAATAATGTAACGTAGTCTAGTATTTCATTTTCATTTCTTTTTTGAAGTTAGCTAGTCGGCAAAGGACTCCCCCAAAGTTTATTATAAAGTGTGTTGTCTATTCAATTAATAGTACATGAAAATCGTCATTAGTGGAAGGCTATCTGCCAAAAATACAGGTCTTTTAACCTTGTTTGGAGCCATACCAAATCTGCCAAAAAACAGGTCTTTTTACCTCGTTTGGAGCCATAACAAAGACGCCATTTTGTTTTATTATAAAAAATCTAGCCTATAACATGCACGTTACTATCGGTTCTTTAATTTGGATGTTGTGAGCAAACGAACATATTCAATTTTCAATTTCAAAATATCTTTAATTAAACATAAATAATAATAATACATGTACATTTCTAGTGTAAGTAATATCCTAGAAGCGACAAATAATGACACATTTGTTTGTTTTACAAGCTGAGGCGCTTTTACAAAACTTTTCTCTTATGTTTTTAAATATTATTATATCATTATAAATGGACGTGAATACTAATTATATGCGACATATTTCTTTTTATAATTTTGTAAGCTTTAGTGCTAACTATACAATCAAAAGGTAAACATAACGCCACTAGGCAGTTATTTAATTATTAAATCAAGATAGGCTAACTTTTGACCACCATCTCACCTGATGGTAACCGACGATGTGGTCGACAATTGGAGCAAGCTTGCCTAGAAGATAACTATTCACTCGTGACTTGAAGACTCCCATATTCTACTCATCACGAAACACCGACTCAGGCAAGGAGTTTCATTCCTTTTCGGTTCGCACAATGAATGCGAAAGCAAAACGTTTCGTCCGCATTTGTGGAATATCTACCATATAGCGGTGTCGCTTAGCAGTTTGTCTTTTTGTCTTATGATAGAACCGGATGCTACGATTTCTACCAGACACTTTATTTTGCACCGTATAGCATTAATATGAGAGTAAGGATTAAAGTAAAGCATATCGCCGCGGCGCCAACCCCATTCTGTGTTTCAGAAAGATGTGACGGAGCTAAAGTGTCGACATAAGTTGCATCCCACACTAGAGGCCGTACCATCTTCCATGGAATTAAAGTCATGCCGTCAGGTCTTTTACCACCGTCACGCATCAGAAGTTCATCTTAAAAGTTGGTAGGAACGTTTGATAAATAGTGTTCATTTACTAAATTCTTCAAAATTCGCTGAAATTTGGCACGTATTATTGAACCAATGGATTTTGTCTCTGATAAGGATTAATCTTTACAAAAATGTATTACTTAAAATGAAATAGCAAATACGTGTACTTCAATAATAACCATAATTTCGCAGGATATTATTAAATATATTTTTGACATTGAATATTAATATCCAATGTTAAATAAGTTATTGTTATACCTAATTATTTATCCTCATCAGTATTGGAAGGGACAGGAAAATCGTTACTATAGTATGTTATCATAATACAATTACTTGAATTCTAGCTTCTATATATAGACTTGACGTAGTGTTAGTAAGTACTCGTTTTAGTCATGGGTTGGTCGTATTGTGCATTAATTATTTTCGCCCTATATCATTTGTGTAAGTATTTACCAATTTCTAACAATCTATTTTAACATAACAGCGTCGTATGGTGTATGGAGTACTGTGGCCATCTCTGGGATGGTAAGTACCAGCTTGAAGGTCTTGAGGCTATTGACCGACGAGCAAAAAGACTTATTGGCGATAGTAAGCTGATTGAGTTCAGATTGCAGAGCCTCGGTCACAGGCGTATGGTAGCAAGTCTATCGGTATTCTATCGTTTGCATTTTTGAGAGTGTGCGGAGGAATTACATGAGTTAATTCCACCATGCCCATTTTACCATCTAACAACCAGACAAACTGTCAAACGTCATCCATTTATAGTTGACATACCTCCAGTTCGCTCGAAGCGGTTTGCTTCTACGTTCATCACATCCGTACAGCGAAGGAGTGGAACTCATTGCCTGCGTCATTGTTTCCTGAGGGGAGTCTTCAATCTGGGAGTCTTCAAATCAAGAGGTGAATAGGTATTTTCTAGGCAAGCATGTCACATCTTCGACCGCATCACTTTCCATCAGGTGAGATAGTGGTCAAATGCTTGCCTATTTATCATTAAAAAAAAAGTAGAATGGTTTTGCTTTTAATTTATTTATGTAAGTGTTAATTATAATACATTAATTAACTAGCTGACCCGTTCGGAGTCGGGTAATACAGATCTTTGAATTTAAGTTTTATAAGTTCAGTTTTATTTTACTAAGGTTTTCTTACAGGAGTTTCCTAATTTATCAATCTTTTTATACACTTAAAATAAGTTATATTTGCAACAAATGAAGTAAATTTAGACTTCATTAGATACACATTGTAATAAAAAAATTCATGATTATTATTTATATTTCAGCTTTCGCAGACATGGTATGTATACAGCAGTATTGCCATTGGGTAAAACGCAACAAAAATATTAGAATAAACTATTAAGACCAATAAAACATTATTGTTTGACAGGATCCAGGTGACAATAGTAACTGTGAAAAACCCTTGGGTAAGTAACCCTTTGCAATAATTATTTAGAAATAGAAATAATTTATTTGTGACAGAACATCAAAGACACACAAGAGGCAGTAACAAAAACAGTTTATGTCACAAACCGGCTCCAACTCAGAACAATGCGGGCTGTATACCAGCGCTGGTCTTCCGCTGGAGCCGTTTGGTGAAGTCACGGACAGACATACAATACACACACACAGGTATGAATGAACAAAACCATGAGAAAGACGTTTACAATACAGATAGATCGGTTGTAATGTACTCAGTAGTTTATTAATATATTTTGTAGTTTACTACCCGCAATTACAATAATATTTATAATGTTAATGTTTAAAAAACTTTAATTGCAAATATCTCCTACACTCTCATCAGATCATAATCAAATTATAATGGAACCAACAAAAATGTATATTCGAACAAAACAATAACATTCCAAATCGCTTAATAAATGACAGAGTTTAGAGGTAACATACATAAAAAATCATTCCAAAACGAATTGAGAGCCAACTCCTTTTTTGGAAGTAAGTTAAAAATCTTGAGAAACATTTTTAAAGCCTAACATGTTTACCACCCTTGACCACATCAGCCAACAACTAAACTCGGTTTATTTTTTTCAGGCGTGTGCGTCGTAGATGTAAGTATTTTAATATTTATTATGGTTAAATTTTTATAGCGTTTCGATACAAAATAAAAATATGTTATATTGAGGGAATAGTGCTTTATTCGGAACTTTCGTAACTGTATTTGGCTACTAAGTATTTATCTGAAATAGATTTGTTATTTTCTAGAAAAGGAACATTTTAGGAACAAGACATTTTGGGTAAGGGACGTTTTGGGAAAGGGACGTTTTGGGAAAGGGACATTTTGGAAAAGGGACATTTTGGAAAAGGGACGTTTTAAAAAAGGGACATTATGGGAAATTTTTATTTTGGGAAAGGAATATTCTGGGAAAGGGATATTTGGGAAAGGGTCGTTTTGGGAAAGGGAGATTCTGAGAAAAGGACATTTTGGGCAAGGGATATTCTGGGAACGGGACGTTTTAGAACCGAGATATATTTTTTACCGAAAAGAGAAAAATTGTGTTCCCGCCGGGAATCGAACACGATACCCCTGCTTAGAAAGCGAAAGCCAGCCAACTTAGCCAACGAGCAGTTGAAAAAATGGTGGAAACTAGTGAAGAACATGTTAGGTTGGGAACATCACGACGCTCAGCGGCTGGAGGAGGAGAAAATAATATTTATCAATATACTATACATTAAGTTCAATAAGTGACCAGCATGCTGGCTTATTTAGCATAAAAAATTTGCATCGTAATTCAACGTGGAAACGCAGCCAGTATTCTGGGCACTTTTCCTTCGGCAAGCGGATTACATAATTTTTAAGTGCTATTTGTTGTATTTCCCCTATTTTTATTCTTAAATTTATTTATATTTCAATATATATTTACTGTTTAAAAAAAAGTACTAATCTGCATAAATATGTTTTTTTAGAATTATAAAATTTTCGTATTATGCGACTATATAAGAACTTTATTACAGCTTTATTACAAAAATAAAAATCTAAGTGAGAATGGTAAAAATTGTCATTCTAAATTAAAAGACAAAATAAAACTTAGAGAATTTTCAAATACCTTCTCCATATGCAGTCGGATTTGTTTTAGCATTTAAACTACTTCATGAATAGATTCCAAGCGATTATATTATATAAATGTATAGGCTTTATACCCTACTCCTATTCCTGGTAATTAAAACACAGCTTTTTTTTTCTTTTAGAAGGAAGATATTTCCAAGCTGATCAATACGAATGCCGTTGGCAAAAGAGTAAGTTAAAAGTTTAGTTTTGTTTTTATGTAAAGACTGCGCCACGCAGAACACATTTGGTTTGAACAGATTTGTGTGTGGGGAATCCCTTACGCCATCCGTTTGAGCTGGGTGCCTCTTGTCAACTCTTGTGTGGCGACGCCATAATCAAGTTTTATCTCTAAAGTACCTGTGTATTATATAGACATAGACATAATTTTATTTGTGGCAAAAAAAACAATAATATGCATAACATTAAAACTAACAAAATGGTACAAATTATTTAATTTTTTTAAAAATATTTTTATCACAAACTAGCATAGCCCCAGCTCTGCATAGTTTGTCGGTTCTGAAAAACCAGCGCTGGTCTTCTGTTGGGAACAGCACACACGAAAATATAACACTGCTGGTCTAGCACAACTACGTAAGGCAAACGCAAATTGACAAGCACACACAATCTATTATCTAAGTAACGTGAAACGTAACTACACTGAGACAAAAATACTAGAATAAAAAAGTATATAGGGTAGTAACATAGTAGAAACGTACTGAAGCACGTGCGTACGGTCGTGCACACATACAAGCCGCGTTTGGTACCATAATGAAGATAACATACTTCTCTGTTTCTGCTATGGTAGTAATGTAATACGATTCATTTTACATTACTATAACTTTATATAGAAATATCTTTATATACATTCTAGCTGCGCCCCGCGGTTTCACCCGCGTTGATAATGATGAAAAGTGATGATGATGATGATGATGATGATGATGATGAAAAATAGATGTTGGCCGATTCTCATAGATACCGGATAAGCACAAAAAATTTCATCAAAATCGGTCAAGCCGTTTCGGAGGAGTATGGCAACGAAAACTGTGACACGAGAATTTTATATATATATATAGATATATTTTGTCTCCCTCCTTCTTTATCCCTGTTTGTTGCACGCCTACACCCCTATTCTCGTGGTTGACTGATAGAGAACGCCCCCAGCATTAAGTACTTGCATTAAAATTCGTACACATGTGTGTACGAATTGCTCCATATTCTTATATTGAAAAAATAAACGAATCAAAGGAGTATCACTACTTTTATTATTTTATTCTAGGGAGATACCGGGGAAAAGGGACCAAGAGGTCAACAAGGAGATGTAGGAGAACAGGTAAACATTAAACTAAGTATTTTAAATAAGTTATTTACCCTAAAGTGAAAAAAATTACATGTAAGTAGTATAGTATACCTACTCAATAGGGAATATGCATGAAATTTAAATATAGTTTAAGTATTATTATATTTCATTCTTTCTCGTTGTAGAATTTACACGTTTTTATTTAGAAATTACTGGGAGAAAGTAAGCCTTTGATAGACCACCTGCTGATGTATTGAAACATGTAAGGCCAAGCCTGATAGGCTTGCCCCCTTAGCCTAGTTATACAAAAAGGTTTCTCTACAACCGCGATTGTCTCGACTATTAGCTAGCCAACAACATTTACGGTAAAGTTTACTTTTGCTTATTTCAATTTAAGTTGGCGATTGGCTGAATTTATCGACCTAAACCTTAAGTATTTTCTAAGGTAAGTATTAATTTTTAAAAAATCTAAAAATTTAAACTATAGTGAGATATATAGACATAATGTTTCAATATTAAATACGGCTTAAAACACTTTAAAAAATTCAACTTACTTTGTTGTCGACTAGCTTCTGACAAATAGCAAATCGATTTATTTACATATTTTTAGCCATATATAACATAAATTAAAGCATTATTTGGAAAATATCGCTTGAGGAGTTTGAACCTACAACCATGGTGTCATGTAGTTTAAGTAATATCGAGAAGACTGTCTTCTCGACACCATGGCCAATGCAACTTGGCCGAAACGTCTAGGTAAATAAAAATAGTTTTTAGCGCGATTAAGTCCCGAGATATTACCTAAACTATGTGTTCGGATCGCGAAAGTTTAAAAATTACATGGTGTCATGCTTTGGCTCTAACTTCTAAGCTACCGATGATACGCTGAACTCAAACTTTTCCTTTCTAGATTCATTAATTTAGATCTACCAAGTAAGAATCGAGTGTTACTACTAATTAAAGTTGTAAAATTTGATATTAGTATATTAAATGTATATGATACATATGATTTGTTGTATGTATGTTTCTTTGTTGTATGTACGTTCTAAAAGATTTTGCAAACATATGTTTTATATTCAGCTTTTTTTTGCAAGATAGGAAAACTTTTTACCACAATCTCACCTGATGGTAAGCGACGATGTGGTCGACGATGGAGCAAGCTTGCATAGAAGGTACCTATTCACTCGCGAATTGAAGAATCCCATATTTTATATACATTAAAAATATGTATTTATGTTTCCTAACTTCTTCTTTATTGTATAGCTTCATTTATTGAACGCCGATATAGATCCTGAACATAGTGAACTGATAGCAGGATGACTGGCAGAAAATGCTGTAGCATTAAGTCCTTCTACGTACAGAGTATGTATGTACGTTAAAAAAAAATACATTTAGAAATGTCGCTTCAGGGATTAGAACCCGTTTAAATACCTCATTTTGGATGGCTATAGCAAAATCTGTTTTTATATTTTTTCTTAAGAAGTTTCTAATGTTTTTAGGGTAATCAAATGGATGGGGTGCCGGGGCCAAAGGGCAGACGAGGAAACAATGGGATTCAGGTACATGATTTCTTTTTTATGGTGTACTGTCGAATTACATAAAATCTATCTTCATAATTAAGATACAAATAAGCATTATACATATAGTAATCATAATTAATTGTCTTACCTTGCCGTCGCTATATCAATCATAAATATGCCCTTTCTAACTTTGAAATTCAATGATCCGCCAGAGGTCTGTGTTTGGACAGAAGATTAGTATATCAGTAGAACATATATAAGTAGTAAAGCTTTTCCAACATAGGGCACTGTCTTTAAATGAAGTTTTCTACCTCTGTACGATGGCATAGATTGACTTATACTGCTACGACTCTCGATTTGACTTTGACCGTGACTGGTCATTTGGAGTTCGCGAATGCCTCCATAGATCTTTGGTAGATAGCAGGAATCTTTCACTAGTAAAACTCAAGCTCGGACTCATTTTGCTTTTTTCTTTTAAGTGCGTTGATGATACCAAAAAGGCGAGTCTTAATTATTTTAAACTATAATTTTTGTTATATTATTTCAGGGCCAGCAAGGCGAAAATGGCGATATTGGTGATCCCGGAAATGCTGGACTTCAGGTAGCGGCCGCAAATATTAAATTTTATGTACAATGAGACGGAATACAAGTGGAGATTCTAAATTTGTAATGATTTTTATGGTTTCGTACTCAAGATTTCAAACGAGTGAAATGTTAGATATTCCATTGAAGGTGGTCAAAAGTTTGACTATCACGAAAAAAAAAGCCTACGCTGTCTGTACTAATCTATCTTCTTATCTTCTAAGCCCTAATATTTAAGTAAAAATGGATATCTCAGAATATTATATTATAGTAATATAATAATATATTATAGCTGCTATAGCAATAATTAATAAAGGCACTTAAAATATGAATTTTAGGGAAAATTAATGGACAGAGCGAAGCGAGGTGTCTAAATTGACTTTGGTGGTACAGCATTTCGTCCATCCGTCCGTCTGTCAGAGGCATTTAGAGACTAAACTGTACAAGCGAATAATTTCAAATTCTCAGGGAGTATCTATATGTAATGCTGTGGTTCAAAGCTAAAAATTAGAATTACAATAAATACCGTAGATATTTTTTGTCGATTCAGTCTTTAGAAATTAAAAAAATAAAAGAGGTAAGGTGGTTGAAAATGTAACAAAAAACATATTGCAGATATTTTGAAAATTGGGCCATAGCTTTACATATTCTCAAAAAAAATTACAATATTCTCTTGTGTTGTTTGGCCTTTCAACAGATTTATTAACTGTTGGTATATTTTCAGGGTGACACAGGACCTAAGGGCCTCAAGGGCCAAAAAGGAGAGCAAGGAGATCAGGTAAATTAGCGAGATATTTTAATTTCCTTCTATAGTTATACTCAAAGAAATATGAAATAAATATATTAATTATATGAACTGTTCGTTGGCTTAGTTGGGTGGCGTTCGCCTCCTATCATTCTGTCCATGTAACCAGAATAAAAAATCACTGTAGGTTTAGTACCTAGATCATTTAATAGTGTTAATTGGCGTTCGCCTTCTAAGCAGGGGTATCGGGCTCGATTCCCAGCTGGAACACATGATTACTCCCCAAGGAAAATTTGTGTTTTATTTTATGCCTGATAAGCAAGCATTTGACCACAATCACACCTGATAGAAAGTAATGATTCTGGTTCTGGTTGTGTTTGTGATGTGAATGTTTCTGGCACCTACGACACAAGTAATCGTACTTGCTGTGGGGCTGTGTGAAATCGTTACGGTTACTTATAATGGTTTTACTCAAAATTGGTTCTCAATTTTTTTTTAAACAAGCAAACAGTTACTATCGCAAAGCCCCACAGAAATATTCACATCACACACAATTACACCCAAAAGCAGAAACACCCGTTTTCCTTGGGGAGAAAACTTGTGTTTCCACCGGGAATTTAACTTGATATCCACTACTTAAAAGGCACATGCACACTCAACTAAGGTAACGGAAATATCAACCATAACAGATGACTGGTGAACTACGCTGGCGTTCTCAGTCACATTTCTTCCCCTTTATACCACGGGTGCTGGGTTCCATTCCCGGTGGTAACACAATTCTACCTCAAAGCTGATAAGTATTTCCGTTTTGGGTGTAGTTGTTTATATGATGTAAATGTTTCCAGCATCGGCATTTCAAATATTCGATGTTCGAAATAGTGCTATTTGTGGTTAAAGATCACATTATCATATTTTATAGCTGGCCGATAACAATTAAAAATAATTGATAAATAATAAGTTATATTATATTTTTCAGGGACCAGTTGGTGTAATAGGTTTTCCTGGCAACTCGGGATTAGATGGTGCCGAGGTAACTGGTTATAAATAAATATTCTTTAGATATAAATACACAACCTGTAACAGAAAGATGTAGTAATACTTGGTGGTATGTATGTGTATCGTGCCTGACATTGTCAACCTCTACTTTATTTTCCATCAGGCGAGATGGATGTCAAACGCTTGCATATTTAGCTTTTTTTTATGCTAGGGCAAGAATTTACTAACTCACCTGAAGGATATCGAATAATTTTCTGAAATCATAGCCCTTCTTTTTGCTTCGCCGTATTCGGGTAAAATTTGTTTTGTCATATTTTTACAGTTACGTGTCAAAATAAAACAAAACATTTTTTAACTATGGAATAGAAGCTTATATTATAGGTTAATCGAACATTTCATCGTTTTAAGATATAAGAGGATAATAATATGTTAGTAATACTCCTAAACTAGAGACATTTTTGCTTTTGTTGCTTTTTACTGCCTATTGGATTAGTTTGATGATCGTTTGCATTCTAAGCAGGAGTATCGGGTTCGATTCCAAGAGAGCACACAAGTTTTCTTATCCAAAAAAAATGTGTTTCTGGTTCTGGTTATGATTGCGTATTATGTGAATGTTTCCGGCACCCACGAAACAAGTCATCTAACTTAGTGTAGGGTGTGAGTGTGAAAGCTTTTAAGTTCCTCATACAAATATACAGCAACTTTTAATTTTTCAGGGAGAGCCAGGGACAGACGGAAATGCTGAGGCTGGAGACATGGTACATATTTGCGAACATCATAACATCAAATCCTCTAACCGAATTGTAGGACATCAAAGTCACTGATTTTAGACCTTATTGTCTCGGGGTCTATATAAAAAAACAGCTACATATATAGAGCCAAAACTCACATATAATATCCGTTATATCCTTTAATAAAACAAGAAATACATCAATAAAAATGCAACTGATTTAACTGGTATTAAACGTAACTTTCAGATTTAAATAATTAGCCATTTTTAAGATAGACCCCGTGATAAAATAGGTCTAAAAACAGTGACTTTGGTAGCCTAATAAATTGTTATATTCCAACATAGATTTTAATTTAAACTGGTTTCGTATTTTACTTGCTTTTCAACAATACCCCACAAGAAAAATAATTATTTAGCTCTCCACTTACATGTACGGGTGCCCCCCTAATATTTTCAATTATATAATTTTAACTGCCATGTATGGTTTTAAGTCATATCTTTACATATTCTATGAGAATTTGAAGTCATTCGCTTGTATGATTTCGACGTAAGATGGCTCTGACAGATGGACGGACGGACAAAAGTGCTGAACCCCCAAGTAAACTTGGAAATCTTGCTTGGCTAGATCAACTATTGACAAGCTTCATGTTATTCCTATCATGCATTGTTCTTTCAAATGCATTATCTGCAATAAACATGACATTTTATACTTTTTAGATATTATTATGATACATCTTTCTTAATCTGTGAGTATAGCTAACAAAACGTAATTGTTTTAGGGAAAACCTGGTTCGATTGGTGCACCAGGGATGACAGGTGAAAGCGGCGTGTGTAACGACCCTAAAGCAGCTGGTAAGTGCAAGTTTTTATTACCGACTTTAAAAAAAGAGGAGGTACTATGTTCGACTGTATGTATTTTTTTTTTGTATGTTTACCGATTTCTCTCCTATTTGTGGACCGATTCTCAATTTTTTGTGTGGTAGATTATAGACTTTAGAGGTGGTTCATATTAATTTTATCGAAATCGAGCCAATACCAAAATATAAGTAGTGAAATCGTTTTTTTTAAGCTTTGCTTACGTTTAATTATGTTCCTACCTAGTTAAGCCGATTAATATTTGTTCTAGGACTTGACGAATACTATTATTTTGAACTGAAAACTTATTCTTTTCTCAATAAAACAGCCTGCGATGCTCAGGAATAGTCTAGCTATTAGTGAAATAATTTTAAGAATCGGATCGGTAGTTTCAGAGATTACCTGGGTACGAAGCTAGTTGTTGGTTGAAAGTTCAGTTGATTCGATGGTTCATAAGAAAAGAAAATCGTTCAATATCGACGTCGATGTGTAAAGATAATCTTCTCCCAAAATAGACCCCTTGTTATTGACACAAATATTTATAGTTAGAGTGACTATGGTAGCTTAAGATTATATTCAACTAACTAGTCGTTCGCACCGAACTTTAAACGTAAAGCCGTTTTTGAGATAGACACCGGGACAAAACAGCAGGCCTAGCATGGCGTAGGGATATAAATGTTATCCCCTGTTTTTATCCACTGACAAGGGACAAGATTGTCTTCTCCACCATATACAGCACAGCAACTGTGGAAAGGGAAAGTATATCCCTATTTGACATTTGGCGTAGACATATATATTTCTCCCTTCATAACATGGGCGCAACGAAAAGTGGATAAAACTGCTCTGTTTGACATTTGGTAGAAAGAAATTGTCCTCGTTCGTAGGAAGTGGTGTTAATTTTGACGTAGCAAAAGGACATGGCGTTTCTCTCCTTATCCACCGTGGATATTATATATCCACCTGTGCGTCCATGCTTGCTCCGAGGAAAAATATGACAGAGGGGAAAAGATTTTTATCTACTCCCCAGGGAAAAGTTTCCACCCGCCATGCTAGGCCTGCTGGCCTAAATACAGTGACTTTGTTACAGGTACCAAAAGGTAAACAGCTACCAAATTAATTGAATTAGGCGCGTTACTTTTCGGAAATCCATAACGACAAAGTTTGTGGGACCTCCGAAGCCTCTGCTCTCGCCGAACCCTGTTCGACACGTGCTTTGCTTCTACACGAGGCATCCTCAAAAGCTGTTGACTCGCCGAACGCTAGAACGAGAGTCAAGAGCAGAGGCTTCGGTGGAGTTCCCACGAAACTAATACTAACGCTCGCAACCCTATAACACTAACATTCGCGGCATGCGGGATGGAAGTACCCGGACCAGCGGGTGGTGCATCCTGCTTGAAGCCTAACAACCTTATCGGGATTAACACTAAATGTAATAAATTAACTTTGTAGCTACCAAGTTGTTATTTACCAACATAAATTTTTTTTAAGCTATTGCATAGCTTTTATCGCGGGCCTTGAGCGTTGAGACCGAATCCAGAAATTCCGTAACGAAAATAACCTAACACCCCCCACTCCGACCGGCACAGTGGTGATACTTTTTAGTTTTGCCATCTATCGATGAATAGCAGAACTTTTAATGACTTTTTTGAAATATCACGCTTGTCTCTTTAGTTCAGCAACTCGCATCTAGGTGGCAGGAAAAAAAAAATTGCATAAATAAAATAAATAATTAATAGCATAAGTTGATAAAAAATGCTATGCAATAGCTTTACCGCGACAGTCCCCGAGTGCCACACGTCTTTTTCAATTGGTTTTTTATTCTACTTGCAGAGCTCTTTTCAACGATACCCTACAAGTGTAGATAAAATAGATAAGCAGTTTGCCTCCCCGCTTACGTGTATGGTGACCCTTTAACAACTTCATTTTAATTATCATTTCTGGCTTTGGGCCGTAGCTTCACATATATTCTGACAATTTGAAGTTATTTGCTTGTATGGTTTAGACGCTAGATTCCTCTGACAGACGGACGGACAAAGTGCTGAACCACCCAAGTCAACTTAGGGATCTCACTTCGCTTGATCAATTATGTTTTTCGTTTCCAATAGACACATCAAATCAACCAAAACGATCTAATTTTGGCAAAAATCCAAAGTATCCCCTAGAGGTTCCGTGCAAGGCATCATCAGTTCCACTAAAGAGTGGTAAGTCAAAACATCATTATCATTAAAAAACAGCAAAAAAACAGACAAGGCTTGTTTTTCAATACAGGGCTATTTATAAAATTGATTTTATTTATATAGCATAAGCCATGCTATGCAGAACTATAGTGATACATTTAGAAAGGAATAATTATCGCTTGAGGCGGGATTTGAACCCGCGGCCAAGACGTTAATAACACAGAGTACTTTGTGGTTAATAATAAGGAAAGGTTAATTTCGTCGTTTTATTATTGATACCTATAAATTTATTATTTTGAATACTTATGTGATTTTATTATGTATGACATTTGTTTTTAATTTGATTAATAATAGTGCTTTTTCTCTTTCTTGTTGACATGGATGTAAAATATGAATAAATGAATACGAATATTTTCTTTTTTACAGAGGAGTACTTCATAGGTCTTAAAGCTTACCCATTCAAAGTGAAGTGTACTACGCGCAATAAAATGACCACCTTGACCTGCATTAAAACAGTTAATAACCTTAAAAATATTACATATGATAAAAAGCAGTGGCTGAGTGAGCTAGGCCTTAACCTGGCCGACATCTATGGCGTAAGTTAACTGAGATTCCTCCATCCCCTGTTTACAATCAGCCATGCGACATAACTGAACTGATTTAACTGAATGGGAGTTCGCCTTCTAAGCAGGGATATCGGCTTCGATTCACGGCGGAAACACAAGTTTTCTCCTCATGGAAAATTTGTGTTTCTGGTTTTGGTTGTGATTGTGTGTTGTGAATGTTTCCGGCACCCACGATACAAGTTATCGAACTTAGTGTGGGGCTGTGAAAGTGAAAGCGTTTTTTAGTATGTTTATTTATGGTTGACATTCAAAGGAAAGCGTTTTGCTTCCACATTTATAATTCGTGTTGCTAAGGAATGGAACTCTTTGCCCGAGTCTGAGTTTCACGATAAGTACAAATTAAGAGTCTTAAAATAACATGCTCCATCTTCGACCACATAGCCACTTTCCACCAGGTGAAATAGTGGATAAATACTTGTCTATCGAGAATTTAAAAAAAAGTTGACCGGAATTTTACACTTACACCTTATTCCAAGGCGAAGTGTTTCTAGTTCCGGGTGTAATTTGTTTGTATTGACTGTGTTCAAACTTCGTGTGGGGTAGTGAGTGTGAAAGCGTTTGTATATGTATTCTAATACTTTTAAACTATTCCTTTTAAAACTTATGAGGCGTGTGCTTCATGTAAATAAAACAAGATGAGAAGGTTTCAGGGATAGGTACCGGAACATTTTATATAAACGCAGTGCAATGACGCACGACGTCACAACGCAATAGGGTACGCACGCTGTTGCAGTCGTAGCGTAGCACCTCAGTTCAGCATTCGCAGTGGAACACTGGCCGTCGTCTTCGCACCGGACGGAGCTCCGACAGCGCAGTGCATCACTCTCTCTCGCTTCAATGATTGTCCGTCGAGCCGTTGCAAAGTCGCGTGCGACGACGCAACGCATTATCGATGACGTCGTGCGTACCATCTTGCGTTGCGACGTCGCGTCGTGCGTCGACGTAATGCAACGCAACGCACTAATGGGGCCTCACTCTAATCTACAAAAAGCGCGGGCGGAAGGCCGCGCGATGCCGAATAACAGCTCTTTAGCGGCGTGGTTGTATAAAATGCTCATTTTTCTTTCAGGTGACTCGCAAACAACTTACTTGGCTGCAAAGCGTTTCAAGTTCAGCTTATCAAACAATAAGATACCATTGCTATAACTCAGTTCCATTTCCACGTGATAATGTGAATAATTCTCTAATATTGATGACGTGGAACGACAAGACTGTTGGTCCAATGCCGACGCAGACTACTCCATATTTCTACTCTGTACCAACTGATACCGATTATTGTTCTGTAAGTAGAAATCGTATATAATACTAGAAGCGCCCAGCGTCTTTGTCTACGTAAGCATAGTTAACAAATTAATATAGGTAGGTACCTAGGAAAATACTACTACTTTACCCACTGAACGTTTAAAAACCCGACTGCATTAAAAGTGAACTTACTTTTTCGTTAGTAAGAACTATTATGCAATTGTATAAGAAGTTTATCACAACTTTACAAAATAAATAATAATTATAAAAAATTCAAATATTCTAACAAACTTCGAACAAATCGAAAAAAATGGTTTAATAAGCTAGAAATAACTATCAATAGGAATATTAATTTATTTTTTACAACAATAAATGCTTGTAAATATATATATACTTTTTTAAAGAATTTTATTTTTGATATTTTTAAAAGTGGGAAGATACCGATCGGTGTAACATCTCATTAACCACAACTGGACTAGATAATTTGTAGGTAGCTTAGGTATTTGCTGTATATAATTTTAATTTAGTTTTAGGAAATATAGGCAATATTGGCCCGTAGATATGCTCACTGGACTAGGTACAACCATAAACATAGAAAAACATACCAGAGCATACAAATTGTAATTACTTGTGTTAGGCAGGTACAACTCATTTATGAAAACTGAAAAATCGTTTATTATGAATTAAACTAGTTTCTAGTGTGTTTACCAGCTTCGATCACATCGTCACTTACCATCAGGTGAGATAGAGGTCAAACACTAGCCTGTCACAAATAAAAAAAAATTATAATAATTAAAAACATAGTTGTACAGACAAAATATTGGTAAACGATGACACCTGCAGTAGTGTAAAACTGTGTCGCAGCTGCCTATGCCCTTCTCCTAATATGTTGTTACAATATTTACAATTATAATATTTCAAACAATTGCACCTTTTCAGACATATATAATAATTTTAAGTTACGAATCTATCTGACTAAGAAATAATAATTATATCTATTATGTATACACTATGCAGCGCACACCTTTTTTTTTTCAGAATGCGCCTGAAAATACTTGGAATACCACAGACATCAAAATCATGTCTGTAGCTACTCCACGAGTCCCTATCACTAATTTCTTCGTTCGGGACGTACGCCCTGGCATAGTTCAATCTGTAAAAATAGAGCACGTCGAACTATGTTTCGATTAGTTTCAGTAGTATTTTAATAAACCTAAAATATAACGGGAGATTTAAAAATACATTTTAAAATGTTAATATGTTGTTTAATTTTTTCCCGATACCCGTAATTGCGTGTAAATGCCATCTAGTGCCGTATTGTGGAACTATTTTGCTGACAGTGTGTTGTGATATGGATATGATTTATGGCGCTCGTCTTTTGAAAGCGTTTATGAAAATTCTCAGGTTTAAGTTAGTGCTTCTAGTACACCTGAAGCCCCAAAGGTGACGCTTCTTGTGTTTTTGATCCAATGAGAAGTATCTAGTGATTATTACAGTTAACATTTATATATAATTTGATGAGAGTAAAAACAGGCTCAGTATTCTAGTTCCACGATGAAATACCTCATTAGAACACATTATTATTACATCCTTGTTAGATTTTTGAAGTTTTGGACCGTGTATAACATTTTTCGTCACTTAAGTTCACGTTTAATAAATCAGATAGTAATTTCATAACAATTACTTAGGCATTCGATTTTTGACAAGTATTTGTTTAGATAAATATTCATAGCACAGACTACTAATACGAGCATTTTTTGCTTAAAAGAAAACCCTGGTTGCTTAAAATTGCCTTTGTATTATTTTCTAAGGATTTTACAGGCTGCCTAAGGTATCCGACATGACTAAACGACTGTTGTCTTACGACTAACAACCTGGATCGACAACTTAACGTGCCCTCCGAAGCACGGTGACACTCAGTTCAAGTTCAAGTCAAAATCCCACTGAACGGTCCACTAAACGTTAAAGAACTAAACGTCCAAAAAACCACTAACCGTTTAGTTAGTAGGCCGTTAAACATTGCTTATTATTATTATTGTTTATACACTATGCACTTTTTTTTAATGATTATGGAGTTTTTTTTTTAATGAGCCCTTGTTAATCAATTAAGATAGACCAAACGGACCGCGCTATGAGAGTAACAAATACAGAAAACTCAATTGCCGTGATGGATTATCTGTTTACAAGTTGTTTCGGTGTTTTTTTTTATAAATTACTGTTATTTATCCTGTGAAAACTTCAGTTAATTCCTTCCTAAACTTAAATCCTGAACACCTTACAAAGTTACGTAATGGCCTCTCGTTAATTGCGGTTCATTTAACTTGAACATTAAAACAACTTCAATAACACTTTATCTTGTAAATAAAGAAGTATTTTAAGCCTTTTTTCGTAAACCACTCAAGTCCCAACTCCATTTACTGTCAAATTATTATAACTTTATGAAATAGAAAGTTTTCGCTGTCTGGGAAACAATAACTGATGGTCGGAAGCGTTTCGGTATTTTATCGTTAACATTTCGGATTCAATTCCACCATGCCCTTAAACAAGCTCACAAAGGACAAACTGTTAAACGTATCAATTTATGGTAGACATATCTCTAGTCCGCTCGCAGCGTTTTGCTTATACGCTTTTCCGTAGAGTGGAACTCATTGCCCAAGTCTTTGTTCCCTGAAAAAATGGTGATGATTTTTTTCCCACATGCTGGCAGCATTAAGTACAAAGACTAATACCGTAGATGCACCCACGATACAAGTCTATGAATTTAGTGTAGGGATGTGAGTGTGGATAGTCATTTTGTCATAGTCATTCTTTAGTTAGGGCTAGACTTCATCATCAATTACCATCAGGTGAGATAGATGCTGCATTGATGGAGATAATTTTACTAGTTTTTATGCCTCGGATGTCTGAACTTTAAAAATGAATCGCAAATACGAGAAGATAATATTCCATCTCCAGTCTACAGAATTGGTAAAATATCTAAGTAAAACTTTTGTAAAGGTTTATTTCGATCACGTACGAAAAAAGAATGGGCAACATATGAGCAAGCGTTGGCAATGCGGTCACGGATATGACTGAAAGCACAGGTGAAAAAATTCTTTCCAAGAAACATACGGATAGCTATATTCATAGGTATATATATATATATATATATATATATATATACCAGGCAAAGTTGGTTCTACAAAAAATAAACACCCAGAATCGACTATGACTTAACAGATAACCCTTTTATGACCCTAATTTTTTTTTTTTTTTCACTGCCTCTCCTCAGGTTAGTCTAATTTAACAGACAGCCAGTCTAGCTTACACTACCGCGTTATTCACCGGCCGCTTTTATTCAGCATCATTGTGTCAATTTGCATTTTTTTACATCATAATTTTAACTTTAAACTTCAAGACATCTGTGTGTGTGCACGAAAAGGAACCTGATAAAGACACTCGCAAGCGCAGTGCAGTGTAACGGAAAGATTTACACTGGTAGCCGGTAGGGCTTTGCCTACTCCGGTGCAGCACTCAGGTCTGCTCTTCCGCATTTATTTCTTAAGCTTAGTTACTAGAAAAAGCTTCTTAAATTTTTTAGCAATCTGCTCCAACATTCTCGAACAATAAAACATTTTTAAAAGTAATCGGCTAATTTATATAGGTATTCTATATCTGAAAACGCTTGACCGCCCGCGGTCAAAAGTGTATTCGAACTTTTAATAAGAGTCTATAGTGTAAATGTATATAGTGTAAATCCCGCAGAAAGAATATGTAGATGATAGTCATTAAACGTCAACGCTTAAACGCTTTAATACGCTTTCACACTCAAAGCCCCACACTAAGTTCGATGACTTGTATCGTTGGTGCCGGAAACATTCACATCACACATACACAATCACAACCAGAACCAGAAACACAAATTTTCCATGGGGAGAAAACGTGTCCGCCAGGAATCGAACCCCATACCTCTGCTCAGAAGGCTAACATGCTCCCAACTGAGCCAATGGGTTCATTACCGAGGATCATAACTGCTGAACCCGAATAAAGCTAAACTTATCGTAAATAGTTGATCATTACATCTCACATCATAAATAGTTGGTCAGATGCTCGTCTCATTTGACACTGAAAAATCATTGATGGATGTAATATTATAGGCATATTTTAGAATCGTATGTTTTCACATCGGTACGTTACTTTCACACTTGACAAAGCGTCGCCGTCGTCAGATTCTATACACGTAATACAGTCTTTTATATTGACATTTTATATCCTAACCCTCTGTATCTTCCTTCGGTATATTTATTTTTATAGAGGAAATTTACAACCCTTGTTCTGGCATAGGGTCTTTCATTGCTTTATGCTGTACGATTGAATTGAGTTAAATGTTTCAAATAGCTGTTATTGTCAATTTTCAATGCAATATCCATTGTATATATTTTTATGCTAGATAGGCGAGACGTCAGGTAAGATGGTGTACCTGATGGAAAGAGATGATACACCCGAAGATTTAGCATGCATGCCTGGAAGATACATATTCACTGCAGACTTTGCCGTCGTCTGTGTTTCCCGAAAGGTACATTTTGGGTGTGTTCAAAAGTAAAGTGAATAGGTATTTACTAAGCAAGCGTGCTCCACCTTAGACTACATCGTCACTTTCCATCAGGTGTGATTGTGGTCAAACGTTTGCTTGGTCTGTAATAAAAAAAAAAAAAGACTTAAAATATCCCAGATTATACCGTACAGGGAACAACAATGCTGGCAATGAGTTCCACTCCTTCGATTTCTTTTTTTCCTTGTACTACTTGGAAGTTACGTTACTACGTTGGAACTCATGGTCTGTCCTCAAGGTTACTTTCAACCTAGATAAGTTCGTACGTAAATAGCAACGGTATATTTGTGCCAAAATCGTGTAACTCAAGTTTTCTCCCGAAGGAAAATTTGTGTTTCTGGGTCTAGTTTTGATAGAGTGTGTGATGTGAATGTTTTTGGCACCCAAGACACATGTTATCGAACTTAGTGTGGGGCTGTGAGTGTGAAGGCGTTTATGTTTATATGCTAAATCTCGAAACTGATGTGGAAATTTATTTAAAAAAAAAACTACTTTACATCTGTCCTATAATAAAATACAGTACCTGGATGACCGAGCTTCGCTCGGTTTTTTTAATTTTAGACGACTTTTTCTAAAAATGAAACCTAGCTATCAGATCGATTTATTGCCCCAGATACCCTCTGCATACTGAATTTTATGAAAATCGTTGGAAACGTTTCCGAGATTCAGATTATATATACACATATATACAATAATTGCTCGTTTAAAGGTATTAGATGATACATATTTTTTGCACTGCATTAACATTAATTACAAATAACAAGAGATCCACTAGGCCAAAACAATACTTTAATGTATAATATATCTTTTATATGTATTTAAGGGGGCTGAGTCACCCACGTCCGTAGGAGGATACCCCTTAAGTCTGACTCCCTACACGTGGTCCCCGGGTGGTGCTAATCGTGACATTTGAGAGGTGGTAGAGCATTTTGTGAGTTGCTCGCCTGGCTTGCTACCAAAGTAGCTTACCACCATCAAGTTGAAAGTCTGCCGTCAAGCCAAATACGGTGTTCCGGCAGTTATCCTTAAGAGCCTGCGTATTCCAGGTCTAGTGTGTTTACCAGCTTCGATCACATAGTCACTTACTATCAGGTGAGATAGTGTTCAAACACTAGCCTGTCAAAAAAAAAAAAAACGTTTTGTAAACAGGCCTTGTTAGGTTAAGGCAAAAATAACAAAGTTTAAGTAGTTGTAAATCCATTTACATCAAGACAGTTAAATAAGACGTCTTTGTTCGCCCTCTATCAGCTACGTCCACCTTTAGCCTGGTTGGTAAATTGCAAAGGATTTACACCAATAGACCGAGATCACCTTAATCCTTAGCGAGCCCCGGCCCTGATTCTAAAACGACGTTGATTGATGAACCGCCCGTAGGTTTTTGATTCTCGTTGAAAGAATTGATTGAAGCAAGAAATGTGTAGGTAGGTATACACAACGTCTGGAATCTTGGCTTGATTGAAACCTGGCACTATTTTAAAAGATTATTTATTAACTTCAGATTATTTTCGATAGCATTATCTAGCGTTGTACTCATAAACACTGATAATATGAACTGCCCGTTGGCTAAGTTGGGTGAGCGTTCGCCTTCTAAGCAGGGGTATCGGGTTCGATTCCCGGCGGGAACACAAGTTTTCTCCCTAAGGAAAATTTGTGTTTCTGGTTCTGGTTGTGATTGTGTGTGTGATGTGTATGTTTCCGGCACCCACGACACAAGTCATTGAACTTAGTGTGGGGCTGTGAGTGTGAAAGTGTTTATGTTTATGTTTAATACAGTATGTAAAGAGGTTTCACTCTTATTATTTTGGTTATAAGCAAAACCTGGGCTGCTATTATTATTTTAAATATTTCTTTCCGCTATTATTATTTCAAATCTAAGTAAAATTTATTGGGTAAAATAGTCTTTGGATAACGTAATATGATAGACATTCCACAAATGCTGACGAAGCGTTTTGCCTCCACATTATGCAAACAGCAAAATAGTGGAGTTCCTTACCTGAGTCTGTGTTTCCTGATAAATACAATATGGGATTCTTTAAGTCATGAGTGAATAGGCATCTTCTAGGCAAACATGCTCCATCATCGACCGCATCGTCGCTTGCCATCAGGTGAGATAGCAGTAAAAGGTTTGCCTATCTTGAATTTAAAAACAAAACGCGTAGCCAGTAAATCTGCGAGATAAAATCTGTGCTCGGCATTAAATAAGTAACCCGGTAGTAGTCTCTAACATGACAACAGGATGCATTTGTATGAAAAATAGCAGTTTATCTAAAAACCGGGCTATGTATGACGAAACAACAAATCTTAATGATCATGCAACTCAGTTGTTTTTAAATACTAGTAGAATGACTCCATTACAATTACTTTTATTATTAGTTTTTTATAATATTGTGTATATGGGCAGGGCACATAGTACGTAGAACGGATGGCCGATGGGGCCGAAAAGTTCTAGAATAGAGGCCACGGACTGGCAAGCTCAGTGTCGGAAGACCGCCCACAAGGTGGACGGACGATATAGTGAAGGTCGCAGGAAGACGCTGGATGCAGGCAACTAACAACCGTTCTTTTTGGAGATCTTTGGGGGAGGCCTATATCCAGCAGTGGACTTCTTGCGGCTGATTTGATGATGATAATATTGTATGCTAACGGCGAGAACTTATTATCTGCTAGGTTTACAGGCAATATAAATCAACTTGTATTTTATTAAATTAATAAATGAATATGAATATGAATTTGATGCGGGCCCAGAATTAGCTTTTTAATTTTTCAACGTAATTACACGGAAGTGATACTCAAGCTACACAATCTTTACCGAACCTTCATATATAGAGACTAAGTAGAAAGCTATAATAGTTTTAAAATAATAGTTGAACTGCTCGTTGGATTAGTAACGTGTGCATCTGTCTCCTATGAAGGGGATCGGCTTCGATTCTCGGTAGGAAAACAAGTTTTCTCCTCAAGGGAAATTTGTGATTCTGGTTTTGGGTGTAATTGTGAGTGTGATGTGAATGTTTTCGGCACCCACGACACCAGTCATTGAACATAGTGTAGCGCTTTTAAACTCACTTGCAAGAAAATGTCAGTATGAGTTCATGATGTTTATGCTTCTATTGGATTGTTTACGTTAATAAATTGCCGGTAAAAAAGTTATCAATAAAAATATTACATTTCATATACAAATATATATTTGGAAATGCAATCAGAAAGATTGTATCAATTACACGCAGTCATATTGACGCTTTCTGTGACGTCAGAAGCCACGGCCCAAAGACTGCTATGAAGCAAAGCTGACAGGTCGTTGACATTAAAATGACGGACACTGATGCCAATAGCACGTGTTTTGATATCTCCTACCATGCATTCTGTAATTATTTTTCAATTATTATTATTTTTTATATTTAAGATTGCAAACTTTTTACCACCTTGAAGATAAGATGGTGGTCAAAAGTTTAAAAAAGAGAGTTATTTCTTTAAATGAAAAATGTTAAGAAAATTCTTGACCAATCTATTGCATATTATGTTGTAAGTACATTGGCATTGGTCCTCATACTGTTACCTCACTCAGTCACAAAAAATCAATTTGCTTTAATTTTTAGATAAATTGCGCCTTCACTGACTCGCTGGTGACCACAACGACCGCAGCACGCTCGGTATAGCGGTATAGGCGCGTTTCGTACCGAATCATTTCGGAGTGACGTCTAGTTTGTTCGCGGTTCGTGCGTCAGCCATCATGCTGATGCCATGATTTTCTCTCTTCCCTAGAATTGCAAAGCTAATGAGCCTAGTTGCACCCGGTTTTGTTCTACGTTTTAGATGTTACCAAAGATTTGAAGTCGGAACTTCGTACCTGATGGGTTGTTCGTATAAATAAGGACTTTTTGTTTTTGATAATGTATAATAATTAGTTAGATATGTATAATGTTGACTTGCACTATTGCTTTAGGATAATCCTGTAATTATAGTTGTAATTGGAATTAAATAAATAAATAAATAAAATGGGAACCATCAGGTGCACGTGCGATCGAACCGCCTTCAGAAAATAAGAAGAGGTTGTATGATTTTTAAATAAGTCACACAGAAATGAAATTATAGTTAATTTTAACAGGATCGAAGTTTGAACACAATATTGATATAAGGTTATACTGTAAATTTGAATTCTATACAATGTAACTTTTCCAACATACCACGATGTACAGTGTAGGTATACAGGATGTGATGATTCTGCGTGTTGACACCAGTTGCATACAAAATTACTCCAACTGTATAATAATCCAACTAAGTCAACGGGCAGCCCAAATACAAAATGTTTTATTGTTCACCAAAACATATATTAAACTTATACTTACGACTACAAAAATAATAAATTAACGACATAGCGTGTAAATTGCATATTTAATCATGTTTAAATTTGTTTTTTTCTTAAAGCAAGCTTCTTAGTCAATAATATTTGTTTTTTATCTGCGGAGGCTTGTAAGTGGCTACTTGTTATAATATATATTATGACTTATTTTGTATCATTAGCTGTAAGCCCCACAAACATCATAAAATAAAAAGAAATCTTAAATATAACATAGGAGCACAAAGGGCGGTCTTATCGCTCAAAGCGATTTCTTCCAAACAACTAAAGGGAGATGATAAAAATAATACAAACAGGGATAAAATAAAATAAAAATGATACGGAGACGATTTCTGCCAGACAACCTTTGCGTAATTCATGTTCCAACAGTCGTTGCGAGCTAGGTCGGCGACAAAAGCTAGTATAAAGTTATTACTATAGACGAATTGCTATGACCAAAGTTCAGGGATCGCTATTCCTACCGCACTCGTACCGCATCTTGACAGCAAATTTTAGGGATAATTCAAATTGTACAGTTTAGTTTAACTCTGCACGCAATAATGTATATTTTGAGATAACTACTGTTTACTTCCGTGGTAGAACAGTAGTAGAACTGATAAATTCTCTATTCGTGTTACTACTACTTAGGCTGGTACCATAGATACCATAGATACCCATACCATAGATAAAAAACTTACGGAATATTACTTTTTTTGAGTTTTGGCGCGGAAGTGATAAAATGTTGTTGGTTATTTTATTTAGTATTATTTCCAAAACTTGTAATTCTTGGGTTATTAACCGTTAATACTTAGAAAACGTGCATGAGTGTAGTCAAATCATACAAAATTGAAAAACGTGATTTTCGCATACACTCCAACACTCCAGTTCTAGTAAAGTTTCTACCACTTTACCAACCAATGAAAGATTACTTGACTTTGACTGCGACTGGTGACTAGAACTAATTTTGAAAACTTAAGCCAAATAAATTTAAATATTTTGTTAAATTAATGGACATAAATTACGAAGCCAAATATATATATATAGATCTAAGGTACAATGTCCATGAATTTTTTACGTAAGTATTTAAAGAATCTACGAGAGATGTGAAAAGGGATGTTTGCCAAACGGGATATTGTCCCATAGACGACAAATTACTATTTTTTACCAATGAAATACGAGTACAAGCATTGCTGTGAATCTTTATATAAACAAATGGGTAACATGTTTCCGGCAAGTAGAACATTTTTATCAATATCCCAGACATTTATGGTGACATTCGTTACATTATGCACGCTATATCCATAAACATATCGGGTTCAGTGGTTAGAGATGAAGCTGATTTTATTGTGTGAAAATCATTAAAATAAGGACCAAGTATTTTTTATACTAGGTTGCGATGAACTTGGAAGTTACTCATAGACATTACCGTAATATATTATTATAGATGTCATTTCTAAAGATGTCATTTCAAGAACCAAAGTGAAAAATATTCATGTCAAATAGACTGGAAAAATTAAGTAATTGAAGTGAAATTTCTTATGGGAGGGCTTTGAAATTCTGATCTACAACCTTTTTGTGTGACGAAAAGCGGTGGGGGTAAATACTGCGTAGAATTATTTCAAAGTTTCCCTGTAATAGAAAATTTTTATTCTATTATGTGTCTTCACGGCACACCCTCTTTTTTATTTCATTTCTTACTTTGAAATTATACAGTTTAGTTATGCTTTTTAATTTATAAATATCTACGAAAGTTTGTCAAAACATACTGTTTTTTTTTCTTCAAAACACATCTTACTGCAGTTGTCATATCAAAAATATTAAGGTAAGCTTACACGAAAAACATAAACATTTTCAGAATAATTTTACTTTCCAACCCACATTTTATGTAGACGTTAAAAATTTTGTTAACAACAGTAAATTCCCGAGTATTTTCAAGTCGCGGAATATTTGAATCTCTTTGGTACACACGGTTTTAAAGTACCACCAATATTGGAAGACGGTTACATCGATTTCTACAAAACAAATAAAAGAACCTTTTCCAAAATAACTATCAAAGAATAGAAACCGCACTGAGATCCGATCATTAGTCATATGGGAGATACGACGTAAAAGCAAAACACAAACACATAGCGTCATCCTTCTTTTTCGCCCTTTTTTGGGGCAGAGCTTAAATTTATTCTAATTCTTTATTTTATGTTTGTAAGCTATTGCGTAGCTTCTATCGGCGGGCCTTGAGCGTGGAGACCGAATCCAGAAATTCCGTAACGAAAATAACCTAACACCGCCCACTCCGACCGGCACAGCGGTGATACTTTTTAGTTTTGCCATCTATCGATGAATAGCAGAACTTTTCATGACTTTTTTTGGAATATCACGCTTGTCTTTTTAGTTCAGCAACTCGCCTCTAGGTGGCAGGAAAAAAAATACTGCATAAATAAAATAAATAAATAATTATAATTGCATAAGTTGATAAAAATGCTATGCAATAGCTTTACCGCGGAAGTCCCCGAGTGCCACACGTCTTTTTTTTATTATTCTTTTATTGCATTGAATGTAAGTAAGTGACTTTGCTTAACCCATTAAGGACGACAGTGCGTTAACGCATCAGAACTATTAATTGCACCCATTTATGCGGAAGTGTTAATGACATTCATGTCATAGAGCTACAGCTCTGTCGTTTAGAATATTTCTTTTCACTGGATTTGAATCCTAGTTATAATGATTTGAATTATTTTTCAGTGTTTCAGACTTCACCGCTGCAATAGTAAAAGTGGAAGCATATCCGATATCGCATTGATAAAATAACGATATGTCAACCATTTAACGGTGAGTCACTCGTATCAAAAGAACGGGCTATTTGGAGTTTGGTTAGATTATGTAGTAATTACTATGTATGTAAGTTCCCACGCAAATTTTCTAAGCCAAAATGTAGATATACCGCAACCTTTTAACGACGTCTTGTATTTAAAAGTCTAGAGGTTCATTATGAACATTCCAGTTACAAATAAGTCTTAAAGCAAGTGTGTCGATATAATGAAGTCTCAAACATGCACTTTGCTGAACCATCACAAAAGTGGCGAAATAAAATAAACAGGACTGTAGTATCCTCATTTTAAAATGACAAAACCGAGATCTAGCCACAAACTGTTGTGCTCTACAATGTAGAAAATCAAACTTATACATAGACACAAATCAAACTCAGTAAAGCTTAACTTAAAACGTGTAATTGACATTACCGTAACAGCATAATTTAATATTAAGGATTTACACGACTGTACTCACGGTTGTTTGCTCGGATTGTTACGAGACTAGTTTCGGAACAGTCAGTGCTCCTTCATCAGTGGAGTACACGACAAGACGCCGGACGGCTTACGCGCGTAATTCTTAATAAGTAAGTTTAGATGTTGGTTCTAAATGGCAAGCATGTTGGTTTTACTTTTCATCCGTGTGTGCGGATTGTAAAGTCGCCGCATCAACGAAGATTTCTTGAATTTTTAAAAGCTAAACTACGATTCCAACAGAAGACGGATTACCTCAGTTATACGATGCTACTTTTGAAGTTAATAGTATGAAGGGAAAACGAAGGGCTCTTTTTGATAAACATATACTTGGGACTGAATTACAGTAACGTATAACTTTAAGTTATATCTCGTAACTTAATCGCGATAAAATCCATCCAATTCTCTACGTTTTGGCTAAGTTGTTTTTTCCATGTTCTCAATAAAAGCGCAGAATAAAATATTTTTAGTTTTAAGCTCGATTAAGCCCCGAAATATTACCTAAACTATATGTTCGAATCGCTATAGTTTAAAAGTTACAATTATAGTAACTTACTTATAGAAGTCCTTTTTGTTTAAGACACAGAGATGTTCTTCAAACGCTCATTGCCTCACACTAAGTTCGAAGACTTGTATTGCGGGCCACATAAATAACTTGATCAATAATTTACTATCCATTGGTGAGAATGTCGGTATACCTAACACTAAATCGCCCAAGCTGACTTCATCTAAACTCCTGGATAACAGGCTAAGAAACGAGGATTCGCTGATTCGCAAAAGTGTACCCAAGGTGTCTGTCGTCTGCCAAATGTCCACCTTGGTCGTCAGTCGAACGATCATCGAAACTCATGCCATATACCAAACAAACGTAAACGCATACGACCTTACAGTAAGATAAGTATCATGAGTGCCAAAAAAAAATTTACAAATCATACACAAAATCACACCTAGAACCAAAAACACATGCGTCCCTTGGGAAATAAAATTATGCTTTTGTCGGGATCAAACCCAGGGTCACTACATGCATGTTGTGCCGAACCCACTCGTTGGAGGACAAGGAGATATAACCGAAAATCAGTTATAATATGAAGACCAATTTGATATAAGACTTCTTTCAAACCCTTTTTTAAGAAGACGTTGCAAGTCTAATAATTTGATGACGCGGCTTCAAGAATAATGTCACAAGTTAACTCGAGGCATCCTATTAAAAGTTCATGCCGACGAAGAAAGCGCAAACTTAATTACGTCAAGAGCAAATTTACTAGGCACCACTAATTTACTCGAGAATTTCCCTTTAGTAACATCTTCATGTACCTTCTTATAGGAATTAGGATATTAAATAGTACGTTTTATTAGTCAGCGTAAATAAACTACGTGAGTGGTGTGAAAGTTTCCGGCCTCAAGTGAATTTTGCTGTGCATCATTTAAAAGTTACTCACCAAAATTTCAAACATTTTAGACGCGTTGTTATTATTTGACAGAAGTCGTTTGAGTAAGTCGATGCGAGTGTTTTTGTGAAAATGGAAAAAAATAATATTAAGCTGTCATTCATTTTAACCTACTTCAAAAAAGTAGGAGGTTCTATGTTCGACTTTATGTTTTTTTTATGTATATTCACCGGAGAAATCTCCGCCATTTGTGGACCGATTCTTAAGATTCCTCTTTTGTTTGGTAGATTATACTTTACTGAGCCCATATACATTTTTTCGAAATCGATAAAGCCAAAACAAAAAATATGAGCGGTGAAGTCAGTTTTTTAAGCTTTACTTACGTTTAAATTCTTATGAAATCGATTTCTTCGTTACGGGAATACGTGGTAACAAACATTCACACACACACATACACTTTCGCATTTATAAAATTTGTAGGATATAGAGTATAATAAGGCAATAAATATTTTTGTCTTTATCTAAACCGAAAGATAAATCTAAAAAGGTACAATAAAAAAGACATTCGCTATTTTTTGTCCCCATTAACGCAGAAATAGTATCATATAGATCTACCATTGAATAAAATCACTGAGTCAAAAAGAAAAGTAGTGGTATAAAATCTTCCGACCAAGAACCGACTTTTCCCTTTATATAACGTAACCAATTCATAAAAATGACTCGAGTGGAGCCACCTAAGTGTTCCAAATGGCTAAAATTTGTCAAGAAGTTAAGACGTAAGTTATGGTATCCATTGCAGGGCCTCGTAGGCCTCACTTATCATAGCTTAACTTAGATTTATATTGTGACGCGTCTTATTTCTTAGCCTTATGATGTGTTATTGACTCATATTTTGAGACTCTACTTAATTTTAAGTAAGTCATTGTATATACAGGGCAATTTGTAAAATATCAGAAACCTCTTGGGATATCATTTCAACCGGGTTAGTAGCAAAATCCCCTTTGGAATCCCCCTTAAAAGAGATTTTGATACTTTTAGCGTCAAAATCCCCTTTAACCTAAATTTGCAGCTCTAATCTCTAGTGCTGTACGTCACCCTACACAAGTCGGAGCTGAAAACCAGCGCTGAGGCTCTGTCTTCAGCATTATGCTGAGATTGCAGACCTTTTCCGGCAAACTGGAATAACAATAACGTTCTTCGCATTCGGTTTATCATTGGTAGATAAGTTAAGTTAAGTTTGTCGGAATAAATTATTATTCTATTCTATTCTAATCTTGACACTCTAATTTTGACACCAGAAGGCTCAAAATTCCCTATAATGAGAAAAAATATTGTAAGTAGGTAACTTTTATTTTACAACTTAAGAGAATTGAGATCGAACTTTAAGAGATTGATTTACGAAGAACAAAGAACGTTAGTTATTTTTAAGAGATTGTTTAAACTTCTGAGACCAACGTCTTTCGGGATACGACTATTTAAAATTCTGTTTTGTGATTTTTGTAATAAATCTTAAAAGATTTAATTTATCTTCTCTGTTAAGTGTAAAGTATCAAGTGGCGTTGGCGTTTATATTAAGAGCCATTTCGCAAAAGTAGGAATAAGAACAAAACAAGAAATAATTTATCAAAATAAATGAAATGAAATTAGTTAAATTCTCTGCTGAATCAGCAGAGAATCTTAAAAGGCGCAAACCTTGATAGTGGTTGTATATTTGTGCCTTTTGGGGTTGAGACGTTGAGACCGTGGGGACCGGGAGCACATACAATCTTCAAAAAATTATCAAAGCGTTTGGTCGAAGCAACTCGTGACCAAAATGCTGGCAAATATTACGTGGCGATGCTGCCAGCATTTCGAGTACTTTGCCAATTGGTAGCGGTCTATTAGATTAAGTTTTGTACATATTTATATCTAGTTATAGTTATTTTTTAGTTTAATGTAACATATGATGCAATAAATATGATTACCTTTTTTTTTTTATTCAATATAGACAAGCGTTTGACAACTATCTCACCTGATGGTAAGCGATGATGTGGTCGACGATGGAGCAAACTTGCCTAGAAGATACCTATTCACTCGCGACTTGAAAACTCCCATGTTGTACCCATCAGGAAACACCGACTCAGGTAAGGTGTTCCATTCCTTTGCGGTTCGCATAATAAATGTAGAAGCAAAACGCTATGTTCGCGATCTCGTTTTACATGTATATACACCTCCTTAGAAATAACTTTGTTTTATTTATAGCTTGGGACTTACCACACATGCTTTAAAAGCAACCACGTACTAAGCGCAACCATCTGTGCGATGCACAATTTCTTTATGGTTTGTGTCTCCCAAGAGACAAAAGGTGCAGTAACCCAAGTTCGGACATAACGCGGAATGAAGAGGGGCGGAGTGGAGTAGAGAAGAGCGGAGCTGTGTCACATAGAAATGGATTTGCATACTTATTTAAAAAATCATATATTATCGAGGAGAGTTTCGGACATTTCATTAGGATGAGTCAGACACGCGAACAGTCACGCGCCGAGGCTCGAGCCGGTCGCCTCCGCGTATCGCACGTGCGTAGTTAAACGCAAACATAAACATAAGCTTTCACACTCACAGTCTCATAGTAAATTCAGTTACTTGTGCCAAGGGGGCCGGCAACAATCTTATCACACACACAATCACACCCAAAACAAATTTCCCTTGAGGAGAAAACACGGAATAAAACCTGACACTTACTGCTTAAATAGTGAACGGGTACCTATCTATGCCAACGGGCAGTTCAAACGTTAAAACGATTGAATATCTTAAATAAAAAAAAGTTTCAACACAATTACTTTAACTTTTTCTTACTTATCTCCCATACTGTATATATTGAAAGCTTGTCTGGCAACAGCAACTTCGGCTATTTATTTCCGCCGACATTGATATCTCAACTGCTGTCGTGTGGAATGCTTGCAGTCTTGTAAACAGAGGAGTCTTTTTGCTAATCTGGGAATAAACTCTATTTGACTGAATGTTACTGTTGCTGCTAATGTATTTGTAACAATCTAATATATAAAAATCTCGTGACACGGTGTTTGCGGTCGAACTCCTCCAAAACGGCTCTGTTTTTTTGTTTGTCATTTTGGTAGGTATGAGAATAGGTCGTACAGTATTTTTCACCCACCTACACCCTACAAATCATATATAGTTTTAATTATTTAACATTTAAAATAAACAAGCTCCAATAATAATAGTAAATATATATATATATATATGAAAAAATTTCAAGAGTAATAAAATGTCATAAAAAATATAATAAAATATTTCTCAAGTATGGAAAAAAACATCAATACAATTTTTAAAGCAGATTAAAACTCTAAAAAAATTTAATGCTAATACTGATTTAATTATGATGTAACAAGGCTTCGACGACAAGAAAAAATCTTAAACCTGGAACAACCCACTTGTATATAAAACAAGCCTAATTGTATATAAACAATACAGTCATAATTGAGTAACAAACAAATATTCAAAACTTCTCATTGATTATATTAGTAACATAAATTACACTTAAATGAACTGAATACAACACCTTTTACTAAAATAAATGTAATCTTCATTTCTCGCCCAAACGAATTACTTTTCTAGAATTCATTAAGGTATATCTTGTTTTCACACCATTAAGCTTTAGTTTTACGGTTCCCAAGATTTGTGTTAATGTGACCACGAAAACGGCTCCTTTCGCCTCATTGAAGGTCAATAATGTAACCTTTTACCATTAAGGTACAAATTGCAGATGGTTACATAACTTGACGACGTAAAAAAATAGTTTTACTAAAACCAGACAATTTTATATATGCCTGTTGTACTAGTTCTGATTCTATAAAAGATGCATCCTCAGGTTGGCAGATAGAGCAACGCTTTGCGGAAGGTTTCCTAGGATAGGAGACGTGGGACTCAAAATCGGGTGGGGTAAAAACTTTGTCAACAAACGTTGTGGTAGGGATAAATACCTACTTTGTTACTACCTCTTTTACCAAACAGCAGTACAGATTTTGGTTGAAGGAGTGTGAAGTTATAAAAGAAACAGTTCACATTTCTATGCAACTGCATGATAATAATATTCAAATTTAATATCTTCTCTAAAAGTGGATTTTTGAACTTCTTCGCGCTAAAAAGCCGCCATTTTGTTTATATTTTCAATCATCTATCTTCAGCCACTTGTGTTCTAAGACGAATATATCGATAACTTAACCGTACAAATCCATCCAGCCGAAGATACGGGGTAATAAAGAAATGTACAATTAAACATACATTGAATATTACATTAAATGAACTCTATGGGTTTACAACTACAAATTACGTCCACAACACAAATAACAAGGAAAACCTCATACCTCTATAAACATCCCAACAATGTTACCTAATAATAGCCAAAGGATTTACTGTTCAACTTAACAGATAACAAAATAACTACAGTATACAAAATACTAGACCATAACCAGTATCGTCGTAAAACGTGTCATAAAACCTCGATAAAATAATGTTTTGTAATTCAAAAGACGATGAACCTCGAGTTTTGTGCAAGTCGCTATCTGTTCCTTATGTCCAACTACCTAGTTGTATAGTAGATTCGGAAGTTATTAATTTCAAGTTTACTCTACGAAAATATTTTGAACTGCTGGTTGGATTATTTGGGCACGCGTTTGTCTTTTGAGCAACGGGAATATCGGCGCCGTTCCCAGTGGGAACACAAGAATTCTCCGCAAAGAAAACGTGTTTCTGGTTCTAGTTGTGATAGTATGTGTGATGTAAATGTTTCCGACACAAGTCATCGAACTTATTGTGAGGCTGTAAGTGTGAAAGCGTTTATGTGTATGTTTATGTTATGTATGAGTGTCTAAGGACTAGGAACTTCACAGATAGACAGACAGAAGTAAGGTGGGTTTCTTTTGAGGTGGAACCCTAAATATATTTCATGATTGCTGATAAACTTATGGACTGAAAAGAAAACTTGTAAAGGTTTCTACTAAGAAATCTATCTACTTATGTATAAAAAAATCAGTGTTCGGTGAAAGGTCAAACAAACCCAACTTATGTTTCAAATATGGCAGCAAATAATCCAGACGGTCGACCAACTCACGAAATAAATCCAATGAAGAACCTCTTACCAAAACCAATAGAATCCTTGAGGTTTTAAATTGAATTTTTGCGTTGTGTGCACATCTTTAGGCAACTGCTACTGATGTGGAACCACCCAAATCGAATCGACGCGTGACAGGGCGGGCGGGTTTCGTTACACGAAAAAAGTTAAAAGGCTTGAAATTAAATTTCGACTCGTTCGCGTTTTAGTTTGTGTGCACTTCATTCACGTGGTTAGTTGATTTCTAACTAGACAGTGGAAACATAAGTGCAGTAGTTCCACTGCAGCAAATTAACATATGATGATGTACCTACATTCTGTATTAAATTGCATGTAACTATGTTTATACCAATATATTTTAAATTCTAATGTACTATATGTATAATGTGTTCCATAGTATGTGTATTTGGTTAATATACAATTTATTATTTGAATACAAATAACTTCTAAGAACTTAAGGCTCGGTTGGGAAGCTCAGTGCATTGGCTGTGTTATTCATGGTTCTGGCTGCCTCTGCAGATTATATAGCCAGGCTTATTGATTACCATCAAACACGACTCAACTCGCTGAAATCTTCTCTTTTTGTAGCAAATTTGTAAATTTCAGAGAAGCAAAAGATAGTCAAAGCCCGAGAAGACATATTAATAGTCATACAACTAATCTACGTAGCATTTGCTACGATATGCTACGGCACCGTAGCAATGCTACCTGCATACTGTAGCATCATAGCGCTACAGTTAGGTCGTAGTGTTTGCTACGATAATTATTACCGTAGTGGTTTGCTACGATAATTATTACCTTTAAGTTGAGAACAGTCATAATTAAACATTGATCGGTAGTTTGATAAATAATTCACGTCTTTATCAAAGATTTTAAGTCGGGAGGTTAGCTATTGTACCAGAAAAGTAATCAAAGTAGATCTGAATATAGCTAACTTTGTTACTTTTTTGAGGTCAATACAATTACATCTACAATCACAGACCCGCAAAATATCGACATATTAGTTTTCATGCTAACCTGGTCACGATCATCATAACTCATATTTAAAACACTTATCGTCGCAATGACTTTAGTACTAGGCGACGCTTGCCACTGTGACGAAACATATCATCACTTTCCATAAGATGACATAATGATAAAAAGGCTGATTTAGCTGGAACTTGTTCTACTAGAGCAGTACTGATAACGCAGGCCTCCTATATCCCAAAAAAATACCCTACTTAGGCTACGGACCCGTTTTCAGCCTGAGTAAAGTATGGAGTAGTTAACTATATGTCCTTGTGCACCACTACTAGTAGTATAATTGTGTGCAATAGTCTGATTGAAGAGGAATATGTGGCGTGACTATAGTTTTATATAAACAAATTAACAATCAATGAAATAGACACAGAATTTCATTGGGCCCTTCACAAAATTTAGCGTAGTTTCTCAAAAAAATGGCCAAATGAGATTTCGTTGTTAATTAGCTCCATTTGAGCATTTTAAATCATCTTGTCTTTTTCACAGTATTCTTTACGACGTTTATGCGGAAGGTTTATGCGAATCGGTGTTTTTCGATATTACAGTAAGCCACTAATGTATCGTGTAGTTTGTCAAATATTAAAATCCTTTATCTTCTGGCTCTCCTTAAGAGCTAGCTTCAATTCATATCATCAAAACTGTAATTGTTTTTGTTATTTGCATTACGTAAAGATTTTGTACTTAATAAAAGCTACCTTCATGAATATACCACATCTGAAATTGATTTATCCTAAGTAGAAATTCCTACCTGGATCGGTTACCACCCGAAGGCTTTATTTCATGGCTCAACAGTTTTCCCAGGGGGAAGCGACTCCACAGTAATTCAGTCGCCAGAAATACCGTTTGGTCTACTAATTGCATTATTAAGTAATCTTATAACTGTCAAACAAGAGAGTTTAGAAGGATTAAAAGGGATTTTAATTGTTTTTGGAATGAGATGTAAAGATAGATTCGGAATTAACATTGTTATCGTGGTTGAATTGAGGCAGTTTTTTTAGTAAAAGAAACAATGTGATAACAGCACGTGTTTATATAGCGTGAGACAAGTATAGTGCGAACGAGTGAAACATTTTAATTAAATGAATACATTATTTGAATACATACATTGCGGTAACTTATTAATCATGGTAAGTTACAAGTCTCGGCATATTGACATTAAAATCAATATATTGTTACCAATTAAAATTATCTACGCCCTGTAGGCTAGTAGACAGTACCATTGCCAAGATTGTCCTAGCATCCAGAAGGAATTAAAATCGTTTATTCATTCAGTTCATGGGCACCAAAGAGGCACTCGTGAAAGTTAATGATTCTACTCCCAGATTCGCAAAATTACAGCCATCTTGAGAAGAACCTGGCAAGAAACTAAGCGGCGCATTTTTTTTTCATTCATTTTTTTTTATTCTTCCTTAACACTAATACATAATTATATTAACCTAGGTATAACTATATTATGTATGTTATCTAATGTGGATTAAAAAAATATTTCACCTTACAATTGGGATAACCAATGTTATAGCCTTCAAAGCATGGTAACACTAACTAAGCGGTCACTCATCGAAGTATTGGTTATAATAAACGTAATGACGATCTAGGATCGTAATTATGATACATCATTGACTCATCGATATCTATCAGGTGTGATAGTGATCAAAAGCTTTCTTATCGAGCATGAAAAAATCCAACACCAAATCTTCGGTTACAATTGATCAGGCAAATCGTACAACTGTTATTCAAAAATGCATTAACGCACCGTAGCCCGTTCAACAACTAATCGAGCGCACTGCCCTTGATACGAAGAGCCAAAGCTTTTGCAGATAAAAATAAATATTCATAGGTCTGTCTCGAATCTTGATGGTTTCATACAAATCAACTCAGATAACTCACTTCCTATGCGGTGCACGAAAGGGGCCTCACTGAAAGGTATGTTTGAGTTGGTCCTCTGATTTTAACCCCCGGGAGCTTAGTAATAGCTAGGTTTCACCACTATCTCATCTTTTGGTAAGTGATGATGTGGTTAAGGATACTGAACTCAGTAGCACTAGAATGTTTACGTATGCAACTTTTTCACAACGTTGGATCAATACAATTCACCTACGTAGAGTAGATTTTTGACTATCTTCATATTAAAGCTTGTCAAAAATGTGTTAGATAAGCAAATTAGTAGAACCACGAGCTTGACTAAGTGATGTAATAAAATAACGCAATGAACTGCCTGATGGCTCAGTTGGGTGAGCGTTTGCCTTCTAGGCAGGAGCATTCTATATCGAGTCCAATTCCCGCCGGGAACACAAGTTTTCTCCCCAAGAAAAAAATGTATTACTGGTTCTGGTTGTGATTGTGTGTTGATGAAGTTTCCGGCATCCAGGACCCAAGTCATCGAATTTAATGTGGGGATGTGAGTGTGAAACCGTTTATGTTTAAAAAATATATAACCATCTCCTTTTGGAAGTCGTTTAAAAATGTGTAAGCTTTGTCTTCGACTTGCTAAGAACCGGCTATGATATGACTGTTTTACAAATCTCAGCTGTAGATACTCACATCCCAACTGTCCTGCCAGAGAGTACATAATAGAGTTATACAACTTCCAACAGCAAATTACATCAGTCCGTAGAACAAGCGTTGACACACCATTAGTGGTTAACTTGTTGAAGAAGTTCGATTGCTTAATTATCGCGGAGGTTTGGTACGGTTACGGAACGCTAGTTGGTATTCTATCGAGCTTATTTTTCTGTGGTAAAGATATTTGCTAGAAACTAATACGTATCAAGCTTATTTAACTTTTCTTGGAATCATTCATCGCCATTAATCAGGGCTGTCAAATAGATTTGCTAAGCAAAAAATAATTACAATGGTGCATTCGGAATACCCATGATTATCATAGAAGCTTTCAAAATATGGCGTTTTTAACTTGGTATTGGACATATTTTTGCAATAATAATATTCACATTGATTACTAGATAGACTTACTGAAAGTTCAATAAACCCGACAGCGATAAATGTTTTTTAATTTTCAATAACTTTTCATTTCCTTCTTTTTGATACCCTACTCTATAGAATTATATTTTTTTACTAACGTCTTACTATTTCGCAAATTTCCAAAAACCGCCACTTTTTTTTCAAACACCTATCTAAGGACACTTGGGTTTTTAGACGAATATAACGATACCTTAACTGTCTAAGTTCATTCAACCATTTTGAAGATACGAGGTAATAAAGAAATACAAATATACACACATACAAAATATATATATACATGCATACAAGATAAGCGTGAAAAACATAACCCTTCTTTGGAAGTCGGATAAAAAGTAAAACCCCTAATAGTTATTAGTGCCTACTCTCATATATTTCATATTTCCAGTTAGACCTTCGTAAATATTCGAGAATCAAACTGTCTCAAACTCGTACACACATCCGAATGTATAATGTAGTATGTATGAAAGCCTTTTCCTGCTTTTAATAGTTCAGTCATCTCAGTCCCAGACTATTTGTAAACATGAAGTTAAACCAAAGTAGGATACATACAACATTTACCGAGCCTGCTTTAGTTCACCACAATATCCTAAAAGAGAAACGATAGTCCATCTCATGCATTCTGATTAGATTAGGACCTGCTTTCAGACCACTTTTGTCTCGTCGGCTTTTTTTAAGATGCTTTTTTTCATTGTACTTTTTATTCCAAATTTAAAATACTGGCTGCTGGATCTGCCCCAAGGCTTTATGCGATTCGATCAGAATAAAATAAACCTGAGTTCTTTTCTATGAAATAAACTGTCTCCTGACTAAAATTCTTCAGCAATTTTGGCAAGATTGAGTAAAAACAAACATTAATATAAAACAAAAACTCTTTCAAATTCACAGCCCAATACTAAGTTCGAAGACACGTAATCACGCTTGACGGATATATTCACACATTGCAGACACAATCCCATCCAATCCAGTGTATCGAGCCTTAGAGACCACCACAAAAATTGAAGACACTTTTGATTTAACAAAGTGTATTAATTTATTTGAGTGTATATTAATCCCGATTGAGGTGAATGATTGTTGATGCCAAAACGAGAGTCTAAACGCTCTAGCGTTCAGTGAGTCGATTGTGCCTGAGGGTGCCTTGTATAGAGATGAAACATGGGACGAGTAGTGTTCAGCGAGTGCAGAGGCTTCGGCTGAGTTCCTACATTACTAATACTAAAGTTCTCACCCTAATAACGCGAATTTTTGCGGCGTGATTACATCCTGCTTGAAGACTAACACAAAAATCGGCATTACCACTAAAAAAAAAAATTTACTTAGTGGTTATGGATTCCCGAAAAGTTACACCTAATACAATTAATTTACTTTTCATTCCAAATATATATATATATCACTTACAACATGTCTCTCAAAACCAGTGCATTCTATTTGGAAATCCATTTAGAAACGCGCGCCTTTGAGACTGTTAACTAACCAGACGCCAACATTATCCTATAATATAAAATAGTTCTTATATAAGTTATCTTGGAAAAACTTAAGTATTTATATAAATAATATCTAAGAGTAAGTTATATAATAAATAAAAAAATGCTGTATATGTATTTTGCTACACCCTTTTACACAGGGTACATGTCAGTAGCTTACGTCCAAGTATGTAAATAACTATTGTCCATGTGTGCATAATTAAATAAATAAATATTTATATTTCAAGGTTTATTTATGTCTTGTTTAAGTTCAGAGGTAAACCTCAAGGTCGACCAAGACGCCCCTTATCTATGACAGACCCTTATCTAGTAAAAACCACATGAATATTTAAGGCTGGGTCGGAAGCGACGCGATTTCACGCACGGAGTGATTCCATGATGCGACGTGTCGCTTTGCGTGAAGGGATTACTTCTGAAATAAGGTTGGCACTAAGTAGATATTAATAGTATTTAGAACGCCAGCAAAGCTTAAAAAACCGACTTCATCGCTTATGTTTCGGTTTTGGCTGGATCGGTTTCGATAAATTTTATAACCGCCTCTGAGGTATACTCTACCAAACAAAAAAAACATCAATATCAATGCATAATTGGCGGACATATCGCGTAACAAATATTAAAAAAAAACATACAGTTGAATTTAGAACTTCTTTTTTTTTAAATCGGTTGAAAATAAGCATTGGTTAAGTCTCGAACCAATAGGGAATTTGCATGATATTTAAATATAGGATGAATATTATTGGTGTGAACCTTTATTTAGAGACGGAGAATTACACCTATATTTTTGTATTTGAATGCTTTTTTATACGGAATTTTCGAAATCTAAATAAGCAAAAAGTATGCTTATTAGTGACATCAGTGCACACATTTTCGATGTCTATGATTGGTCAACTTTACGGCAGCCATTGGTCATCAAAATAGGCAATAATTTTCAAATATTTATTTGATATGTTTTTGTGAACAATTGATTATAAGAAATGTTAACAACATTAACATTAACATTTAAATCAAATACTAATTAGTTTTAATGTAAGTTTTATACATATAAAGGGTTAGCTATTTATTTAAATACATAACACGCTATTCGAACTCAAAGCACTACATTCAGTTCGATAACTTGTGTTGTGTGTGCCGGAAACATTCACATCACATACACAATCACACCCAGAACCAGAAACTCAAATATAGCTTGGAAAAAATAGCTGTGTTTGGGAGTCGAACTCGATACCCGCAGCTTACACAGACGCGCACCCAACTACACCAGCTAGCAGTTCAATATACTTATGATACCAGTTTTGCTTTTTTTTATTTTAACATAGGCAAAAGTTTGAACACTATTTAATCCGATGGTGACGATGCGGATATAAGATATTTTTGCCTGTTCTTTTGCAAATGTAACTAGTTAACGTGTAGTAACACCCCAAAACCTACTCCCCCCTCCCTCCCCCATGCAGGAAAGGAGAGAGTCTCAGGTGTGCCGATCGTGCGGTTGTGAGTCGAGACGGTACCTATATCAATAATTTTGTGAGACACGCACGTTTGCGCAGTCGGCACAAATATCACAAAATTTGCAGGAGTTGTATTGTAAAAGTCACTTAATTAAAGTATAACATGGATAATAGCCGTGCCCCGCGGCTTCGCCCGCGTTAATTAAGTTAAAAAGTAGCCTATGTGTCATTCCGGAACTTAAACTATCTAAATTCTAAATTTCATCAAAATCGGTTTATATGTGGTAACAAACATTCACACATCCACACACACACAAACTTTTGCATATATTATATTAGTAGGATAGGCTTAGTACGTTTTTAGGATGTTAGACTAAAGTTGTAGTAGAAGGGAAAAAATATCGCTTGAGACCCTCAGGCCACGGGTTCAATCCCCGCATCGTGCGATGAATTCTTAAAATTTTTAAATTTACTATGTACGTTAGTTCTGCTCTGCTTGGCTAATGCTATACAAACAAAATCAATTAGGTGTAAAACTGTTTTAAAAAATGCGCCAATTTTTTTCCTTGTTTTTTTTCTTATTTCTAGCCATGTTCTGAAGCTGTTATTTGTATAAATATGGCAGTTAGAATATTAACTTTCATAAGTGCCTCTTTGGGGATCTCTGAATAAACGATTTTCAATTTTATTTAAATTTAAATATGATATACAATACAATACAATTACTCTTTATTGACACCTTAAAAGAATTGGTACAAAAAAAAATTACAGTTTTACATGAAAGGCTACAATGGGCGGTCTTATCGCTTAAAGCGATCTCTTCCAGACAACCTTTGGATGGACAAGATGCAGATAGAAGGAGTAGTGTCGGGTGTACTATTGACTAATAACTATAACGTTATAACAGATTAAAGATAACATAATATAATTAAATACAAACAACGACATATACCCTAGGGGTTGGTTGTTGTACTTATTTGGTCCATGGCAACATTTTTTTTCGTATGTGCGATTAATATACGAGTAGAGTGAATATAAATGTAACTGGCCAAGTGCGAGGGAATTTTCACAAAGAGGGTTCTGTCTATAAATAAAATGTATTATTAAACAATATTGTACACCCTAAAATAGGAAAAACTGACAATTCGTTCATACATTCGTATTTAGTAAGAACCCTGTATAAAATATTTTTCTATTTCTATTTTTATGTTTCTCTTACAATCACTAAACAGTCGTGCCTGTTCAATTCTCAACTTGTCGTGGGGGGGCAATCTTAGCCTTCTGCGCCATGGGTTCTCGGTTCGATGCCCGGTTCTGTATGAGCTTTAAAATATATTTATCAATTGTGGGGGGTGATATCGACGAGGGATGAGCGAGGGAAACAATCGCATAGATGGTATATCCAACAGTAGTTTATTAACGTAGAAAAGTACTACTATTACATTTATATAGACGCCGTCTACCGAACTCCTGAAGGAATATATTCCCAACGGGGTGGAAGCAATATTTCACTCAGGGGCTGATAGGGCGTTTAATATTAGTTCATTCAACTAATAGTCCCAACAAGGTGGAAGCTAAAGTATGCAGAACCAATATGAGAGGAAGGAATACAATTGCAAACGGCGCGCCGGGAGGCACCAGATGTCCGCAAACGAAACGTTTGCGAGTTTTAAGGCCTCCCAGCGCCATCTAGTTATCGGCTTGGAAACACGTTGCGTATGTTTACTCGAACTTACGGCAGGTGGCGTTACAGACTCCCCCTCTGTCTTCGAAGGCGACTCGACGAGAAAGACAGGATGATTTATCTTACTTAGAACGCGATTTGACAAAGCCTGCCGTGGTTGCTGGTGGTTGGTGGTTACTATCCTTCCGAGGACGACCTCTTTTACGAATTGGTTGCATTGGCTTAGGAAGAGTAGTGTCTTCCATTCTTTGAAATTTTCGAAGTGCTGATGCATGATATATGCCGACTGATATGTTGGTTTCAGGATTAGCAAGTTCAAACGAGCTGGGACCATGTCGACGTACAATAATATAAGGTCCATCACGTCGTGGAGCTAGCTTGGAAGTGTATCCTTGACTCGCTTTGCTTAGTGTGTGACTATTGACTAATACCAAATCGCCTGGTTTATAATTTGGGCAAGCCTTCCTTTTCTTGTCGACGTACTCCTTTCTTTTCTCTTCTTTCATCTCCTGGACTTCTCGAGCTCTTTTGAGCGTTTCAGCCATCAGACAAAGTTTTGGAGTGAGCTCTGATATGAAGTTTTCATTTTGTATTATCATGCTAAGGTCATGCTGAACGTCATCTGGAGTTCTTAACTCACGTCCAAAGGTCAAATACGCAAGGGAATATCCAGTAGAGCAAGATATTGCTGTATTCATCGCAAATCGTATACTCGGTAGTTTATCAGCCCAAGTGATGTGGTTATCGTCCACCAGTATCGCTAGTTGTGTTTTTAAGTCCCGATTTCTTCTTTCAACTGGGTTTGTTTCAGGGTGATAAACGGGTGTAAATCCATGTTGGATATTTAGGCAATAAGTCAGTTGTTGCATCACGCCGCTGACAAATTGAGACCCATTGTCGCTTATGAATCGTCGTGGAGTTCCAAATCTCAACACAATCTCATTAAGCAAGACCCTGGCACACTCTTCAGACGTGGCTTGTTTTAATGGAAAAATTTCTACCCAACGAGTCGCAACGTCTTCTACAATAAATATCCAGTGATAGTCAGAAGTAGTTTTTGGGAGCGGTCCAAACAAGTCAAATGCTATTACTTCAAAGCGTTGATTTATAGCCGTAGTCTGAAGTAAACCTGCCGGCTTTTGGTTTGAGGGTTTGTACCGTTGGCATTTAACACAGTTACGAACATATGCTTCTATCTGCGCCCTCATCCCTTGCCAATAATAGCGCTTTGAGATACGTGCCATAGTTTTTTCGGTGCCATAATGTCCAGCACTTGGTTCGTCATGATATACGGATATAACTTTTTCCTGTTCATCTTTGGGAACTACCAACTGTCCATGATCTTCATTACTTTCAGGAAAGTATCGATATAACAATCTGTTGCTCATGACATATCCTTTTCTGCTCCAATACTTTGCATTTTCTTCATTATGTCCTTCTAGGCATTGCACTATTTTCGCTATGTCTCCATCTTTTAATTGTGTTTCTCTAATTTCTTCGCTACTCTTTTTAGGCATATCAACAACCAGTGTACATACCCCGCAACTTTCTTCAGTTTCAGGTTTGCAATTAGGGCGGGACAGTGAATCTGCGACAACATTGGTCCTACCTGTGATGTATTTTATGGTTATGTCAAATGGTTGCAGCTGTAGGGCCCAGCGTGCAAGTCTTCCAGTAGGCGACTTTAAGGACATCAGCCAGCGAAGAGCTTGGTGGTCAGTCATCACTGTAATCTTTGCACCCTCGATGTAGCCTCTGAACTTATTAACTGCCCATACCACTGCCAGTGCTTCACGCTCCGTCGTTGAATAATTCCGCTCAGCTTTGGTCAGTAACCGACTTGCGTATTCGACGGGGTGCTGATTTTCTCCCTCCCCCTGTTCTAAAACTGCACCGATAGCAAAATCACTTGCATCCGTCTTAATAATGTACGGTTTTGTTTCATCCGCTTGAGTAAGAACTGGAGGGGAAGTGAGGAGAGTGCGTAATTTTTCAAATGCAAGCTGTTGATCTTCTTCCCATTTCCACTCTGCTTTCTTTTTAGTCAGGCGCGTTAATGGTTCTGCAATATTTGCGAAATTAGAAATATATCGTCGATACCAAGAACACATTTGGATAAACGATAGAAGATGTTTCAAATTCCGAGGAGGTGGCAAGCTCAGAATGGCACTCACTTTATCTGGGTCCACCTCTTAGCCATCAGGTACAATATAGTGTCCAAGATATTTGACCCTCGAACAGCAAAATTTGCATTTATCTTTGTTTGCTGTCAGATTATATTCTATAAGTCGATCGAAGACTTCATTGAGGTCTTTTAAGTGGTCCTCGAATGAAGGTGACATGATGATAAGATCATCAAGATATGCTAGAAGCTTGATGTGGCTTAGGGATATTCTAAACCTGTCCATCATCCGTTGGAATGTTGCGGGAGCATTCCGCAATCCAAAAGGCATTCTTTTGAATCTGTACATGCCAAAGGGGCACACAAAAGCAGTTTTGTTACGATCAGCTTCTCTCACGCTTATCTGCCAGTACCCAGCGCGAAGGTCTATTGTACTCATAAACAAGGTTGGCTTAGCGTTATGCAGTAGGTCGTCAATTCTCGGGAGCGGATATGCATCGGGAACTGTAATGGCGTTTAGCTGACGATAATCCACGCAGATTCTAACACTGCCATCTTTTTTGGGAACCATTACCACTGGTGCGGCCCAAGGTGATGAACATGGTTCGATTATATCTTCTTCTAACATCTTGGAAAGCTCTTTTCTAAGAAGTTCTGTTTTTGCTGGTGTTAGCCGGTATGGTGGAACAGAAATGGGCACATGCTCGCCCGTGTCGACGATGTGTTCTACATCTTTTACTGGCTTTCCATTCGGCTGAAACACGTCATTGTGTTCCATGAGGAATTCCTCCAAACGCTGAACGTTGATCGAGGCAATTTCAGTATAATCGAATAAGTCAGATTCACACGCATTGGATTCGTAGTCTTCCAGATTTTCACTAGCGTCTTTATAGAGAGCATCTATTATCGGAGAGTAACCATCAAATAATTCGCTGCGTTGTTTCTTGTACGGTGGCGTAGCGAATTCGATCGGTATAAGTGGTCCATATGTTTCTAAGCAACCACTTCCTTCAGCACATAAATCCGTTTTACTGCCTTCTGGAAATGCCGGGAATGACGTACGTACATTTGCCGATGCAAATTCAACCTTTTCTTCGAACTTCACAAATCCTTCTTGATACAGCTCAATCTCATTTTCTGGCTCTTCAATGAAATGCCAAGTGCACTGTGGCAAGTTTAATACAATGTGTGCATCTTGAATGAATCCAACACCTAATAATGTGCGATTGTCACGTGACTGGGGTAAAACCATGAACGTGGTGATAATGATTTTATCGTGAATCTTAACAGGGGCCTTCGTTACGAGTACCTCTTGTTTTTTGGGGATTCCATCGGCAAGTGTAACACCTACTCCTATTTTTTGAAAGATGTATCCCTTAGCCTTTAGACTACAGTACAAATTGTAAGAGGCAATGCTTGATTTTGCACAAGTGTCAATGTAAGCAACCCCTTTCACACCATCTATATCAATAAAAATTATGGGCCGATCTCGGGCATCAGTAATAGTGGTTGTATTGTCTATGGAACAAAATCCGATATCTTTTACTGGTGGAGGATTCTGTTTTAATTTGTGACAATGAGGGCAATTGCTCCTAACCACACCAGGTGATCCGCAACCATAACAACTGAATTTGACGTTGGACGTTACAGGAGTAACAGGATCTGTTGTAGTTTTTACAGCTCTAGTATCAGCTTTATATTCAACTCGTTGTCGTTTCCTGCATGTTTCGATAGTATGAGCAGCTGTAATAAGTTCTTTAAAATTAGAGATACTTAATCGTGAAATTTTATCCCGAATCTCGACTTTTAACAAACCATACACCATATCTAGTTGTTGTTTCTCTGGGTGATTTGGTAATGGTAGTTGTGAAAAAAGCATACGCTTGTGACGAATAAAATCTTCGGTTGACAGATTTGTTGTTTGCTTCTCTTGAAATATTTCAGTGTAAATAATATGCGCTTCTTTTTGAGGTGCAAAATTGTATCTCAAGCGTTTTTCAAAATCTTGCCAAGACGTGACCTCATTCTTAATACCTTGCCACCATATCCCTGCTTCGCCTTTGAGTAGCAATGGTAATTGTTCCAAGGCAGTAGCGTCATCAATATTTTCAGCCTTCTTATAAATATTAATAGCAGCTAAGAACGCTTCAACAATGTCAGTGCTTTTATCGCCGTTATACGAGTAAAAGCATTCTAGGGGGTGAATGTGACATTTTATCCAGAAATTTGTCAAACTGTTCCTTAGAGAACTGTAGTGCCATTTTCGCCTGTATGTTTTTCGACAATTTCATTGTTGTGATGCGACCGGATCGAGTGACGTAAGTTGGTCCAGACGGGCGACGAGGTCGCGGCGATGATGGAGAAGACTTGACGTTGCTCATTCGATCTCGCAGATATCTTCTTCAGATTTCCGTTATTGTTCGAGAATCCACGTTGGGTCTCAGTTGTGGGGGGTGATATCGACGAGGGATGAGCGAGGGAAACAATCGCATAGATGGTATATCCAACAGTAGTTTATTAACGTAGAAAAGTACTACTATTACATTTATATAGACGCAGTCTACCGAACTCCTGAAGGAATATAGTCCCAACGGGGTGGAAGCAATATTTCACTCAGGGGCTGATAGGGCGTTTAATATTAGTTCATTCAACTAATAGTCCCAACAAGGTGTAAGCTAAAGTATGCAGAACCAATATGAGAGGAAGGAATACAATTGCAAACGGCGCGCCGGGAGGCACCAGATGTCCGCGAACGAAACGTTTGCGAGTTTTAAGGCCTCCCAGCGCCATCTAGTTATCGGCTTGGAAACACGTTGCGTATGTTTACTCGAACTTACGGCAGGTGGCGTTACACAAATATTTTTACTACGCATATGCATGTTTTTGCTATGATGTTTAATTATTATAAGTCCTTTTAACCATTTGCTTGTGATCTGTTGTAATAGTAATATTTTTTTAATCATATGTTTGTGGTTCGTACCTTTCTTTGTTACCGCTTTAATTGTGTATTTTAACTCCTCAATACTTCCGTGTCATAACTAGTAGGTTCTAGGAGAATACCAGCGCTGGTTATACACCAGCATTATGCTTAGCTGGAGCCGTTTTTACATTACCGTTTCCAAATTATTACCCAATTTATTTTAAGTATTCTTGCATCTAGCTATTGTTGGAAATAATTTTATTTTTCTATCTTTTTTACCTTTCCAGAGAAACTATTAATTTTGATGCATCAAATAATACCGATGCATCAAAATGAATCTGCAATGAGGCATAGTTATTAACAAGATTAACAGCAATCATATGTATATAAATGAAAACGTAGCTCATAATGCATGTTTTGAAAATACCGATTTTATTTTATTGATTGTTTGAGAGTATTTTCTTGAACCTGCCTGGCTAGAGTGGCTAGTCAAACTTAGAAATACTAGCTTACCACCTTCAATAAGCTCAAAATGTATGTTTTCGTGCTTCAACAAAATGTGCTGTAATAACTTTCCTACAAACATTCATACTTCATTCATGTCTTTATTTCCACATACTTCTTTCCGTAATTTCTCCCCAAACTGGGCTATAAATTCAACGTACGAACTTAATGTGGCTGGTGGTAACAGTCGACTTGAAACGGACTCTCAGCAAAGATAAGAAGAATTATGCTCAGCTTCAGCGTACCCTAAAATTTTAGATTTGAAGGAGAACGTGCGAAATTGGGTAAAGGGTTTTTAAATTACGTTGAGACTTATGATAAAATTTTGTTCCGTGGAATTTAATGAAGTTGTACTGATATAGAACTTATTGCTTACATAATTATTATTATGCACATAAATTAATTTATCTATTACAGAATAACCCTAACCCAGAAAATAAAGGTACTAACATATTTGATCGATCTTGAGAAATAAATGTAATGTTTATTTTCTCTCATAATCTCACATAATCTTGGGTATATACTAAGCAATTTTTATTACTATTTTAACGTAAATACAAGTGCTGAGTTTTTTTTTACTAAGAAATTTTGCTTTGCAGTAAAGTATCTGCAAAGCATAATAACATTATAATTACAGCTTACATCAACGTAAAGTAATAAAATTGAATATAGTCAGTGTAGTAGTATGATAAAAACTGAAAGACATAAATAATTAATTGAAACACTCCAGAAAAATTAGGTATCGAGCCTAAAATAAGGATTATTCATCTAAGTCTTTATAAAATGAGTTGAAAAGATTCAGGGTTTCGCTTGTAAAATTCCGATACCGAACTCTAAAAGCAATCGAGATAAGTACTTACGATATTATGAATCTTTATATATTTTTTTTCTCTTTATTGATAATAATACAGCGTATTGAAAATGTGGGTAAATGTTTCTTTTAATAAAGGAGACTCGTGGGAATACTCTGAAAAATGAATGCCGACTTTGTGACAAAATAGATTATGGTGAATGGGAGGGAAATGCTTCTCCATAAAATATACATTTATCATTGATCTTACAAAGAACCTATACAAAATAGACAACGCATTGAACTAATAGCACATTTTCTTGCCAGGAAAATTTATGATTTTACTCATGATGCGTCAAATTTTAATAGACTTTATTAAAAAAAAAATCAAGCGAAACTTTTTAAGGAAGGACCTTGGAAATTCTGACCCGCAGCCTTTTTGTGTGACGTAAAGTGGTGGGGCTAAACAATTTGCAATATTTCCCTGTAATGCAAAAGTGTCACTTATATCGTGTGTCCTTACTACATAACCTGGTTTTTTTTTTCAATAACTCGCCTGAAGCAAAGTGTTGATTCAGCCGGAGGTGTCTATCAGTGGATAGATAGATAAATAGAAAAGATTTTTTTGCACAATCGATATTGTAGTTACACAGACGAACTTAATGCTACATAGCATTTTCTACCAGTTACTCTGGAAGAAATATCCTCGAGGATTATTCGTATATTTTGTATCATTCAATACATTATTATTAACAATACGATAAAAATATATATTACATAACTAGTCGTGCCCAGCGGCTTCGCTAGCGTTGATCAAGCTGAAAAGTATCCGATGTGTTGTTCCTAGGCGTAAGCTATGTACATTCCAAATTTCATCCAAATCCGTTCAGCCGTTAAAGCGTGAAAAGGGTGTGTAAGTGAGTAAGTATGTTTGTTATACTTACTCACGTACACACAATTTTTTTTTTAATCCTAATTATATTATAAATCCAAAAGTTTCTGTGTAGGATTAACACAGATGCTTCTTTTTAACTTGATTATAGCGGACAAAGCCGCAGGGCATGGCTAGTACTTAAATATATAGCGTATGGTATAACAAAATAATGTAATGTCATGAATATGCCTCAGCAAACTCTGGTAAAACAGCAACTCAGGTATTTTAGGGTTCCGTACCCAAAAGGTTAAAACGGGACCCTATTACTAAGACTCCACTATCCGGTTTGTCTGTCTGTCCGTCTTTCACCAGGCTGCTTCTCATGAACCGTGATAGTTAGACAGTTAAATTTTTCACAGATGATGTATTTCTGTTGGCGCTATAACAACAAATATTAAAAAACAGAATAAAATTAATATCTAAGGGGGCTCCCATACAGCAAACGTGATTTTTTTGCTACTTTTTCTCCATATTAATAACGGCAACAGGTAAACGCTTGAAATATTCACAGAATATTTAGTTATACATTCATTTTAAAAATAAATAATTATATTGAAATAAAACAAATATTTAAGGCTCCCGTACAACAGACATGATATTTTTTCCGTTTTTATAGATAATTGTACGGAACCCTTCATGCCCGAGTCTGACTCGCACTTGGCTGGTTTTTTAATTCCCTTCCCAGAGTTTTCGCTATTATAAATATAATAAAAACTTTAGACAAAAAAAAAACTAATTTTTCCCTAAGCCTCACTTAACAATAAAAATCACAATTAGAGAAAGTCTAACAAAGCAGAAATCTAAGAGAAATAACGCTAATTTACCTTCGGCCTCATTAGATATTTTTTCAGCCAATTAAAGAAAATCCTGTTAAGGTGCTCGAAAAGTAAAAGTAGGCGATATTTTAGATCTTTTTGTGAAGCAGACATTTTCTATAGGTAACTTTTTTTCGAACGTGTGACAAGTTGTCAAGTCGGCGATAGCGAACTTTGTAAAAGAGATTTTCGCGTTGGATTTTTTATTTATGGGCTTTCGTTAGCTAACTTATTTTAGGAAATCTCTAGAGGTTTATATGTTTATTGCAAAATAAAAGCTTGCAACTCTGATATATGAATTGCCCGCAGGCGTAGTTCGTTGCGCATCTGCATATTAAACAACGGGTATCGAATTCGATTCTCAGAGTAACACAAGTTTTGTCCCCAAAGCATATTTGTGTTTGCGGTTTTGGGTGTGACTTTGTTTGTGTGTGATATTAATGGTTTTATTGAAAAAAATGTGCTTTAGAGCATTTTCTTGAACTCGACAGGCTAGTAATCTAATCTATCTAATCTTATCTAATACCTTTAAATGAGCAATTCTTGTATATATTTTCTTCATAAGTCTTTTGAGTACGAATACATTACTCGAAGCAGAGTCACGTTTAATTTTCAGATAAATATCGGTTGTTCACCACATGATGAAATATTCATGAAGACAGTGTAATTTGTTACCGATATTGCCTTGTATGAGTAGGGTTACCATGTCATAGAATAGTTATAGCCATTTCTGTGGATTAGTTCATTAATTATTATATAACATTTCTTTGGGTTTGTCCAGTAATCGAATGCCTTTAAATGAGCAATTCTTGTATATATATATTAAACAAACAAACGCATTCACACTCACAGCCCCACACTAAGTTCAAAGACTTGTATCGTGGGTGCCGGAAACATTCACATCACACACACATTACACCCAGAACCAGAAGCACAAATATCCCTTGGGAAGGAATTAGTGCTCCTGCCGGGAATTGAACCCAGGACCCACGGCGCAGAGGGCGGACACCTGTCCACTGCGCCAACTGGGTGGTCAAATATATAATCTGAATCTTAGAAACGGCTCAAACGATTTTCTCCAAATTTAGTATGAAGGCGGTTTTGGGGGCGATAAATCGATCTAGCTAGGTTATATTTTTAGAGAACGTCGTTTTTATGAGCAAAGCTCAGTCATCCAGGTATTTATAAATTATACTAGCGGACCCATTAATTAAATATATAAATAAAAAAAAAAATCGGATCGAATTGTGAATCGAAACCATTCTTTAATCCACCTGAACACACACAAAAACTCATCAAAATTGGTCCAGCCGTTTAAGAGGTGTTCAGTCACATACACACGTACAGAAGAATCACACTAATATCATAAAGGCGAAAGTTTATAAGTGTTTTTAAATGATTGTTGCTTTGTCACTTCTTCCTGTAATTAATGTAATTGGTAGGTATACTTGTGCCGTTTTTAATTAAGTAAATAAATGAATGAAAAAAAAAAATGTTTTTTCTGTGTCTATTAATTTGATTCAACCTTTGTTTTTTATTAAAGTCTTGGAAATAAAATTCCCTATTGAAACAAATTGTCCTGAGTGCAAAATAACTGATGGTAACCTAAAAATATGAGCTCCCACATAATTTTACCATATTGATATGCAACGGAGGCGAGTAAATGAGTTTTTAACACACTATAGCAAGGTTAATTCAGTGTTCATGTAATAACCTGCCACATTTTGTGGTAAAATTGGTTTAACAAATATAGGGAACTAGGGGTTTTACATACCACATACTATTAGCTGTGTGGTAGATAGATAGATAACGCTTTATTGTCACACCTGACATAAATCACATAATTAAAAAAATTAAATAATGTGCACAATCAGCGGTCTTATCGCTAAAAGCGATATCCAGACAACCTTCGGATTTAAAAGATTTTTAATAATTCGGTGAAACGGAAGTGTAAATACAAGTTTATGAAAAAATAAATATGAATAGCAAGGTATGCATATACATACTTAAACAAAATAAGTTATATAAGGCAATAATAATAAATATACGGTATACACATTATGAAATAAAAAAGAAATAAGTGTAAGATTAAAAGTTTAAGCATCACACCTGCTTATTAAAAATGAAAGTTTTGGCGCGAAAGATAAAAATTTGGCTGTCGATTGTACCTATTATATTATTTCTCGATGTATTATTTTCCAAAACTTTTGATTATTCAAGCGTTATTGTAAAAACAATTTTGGATTTATTAACCGTTATTAATTCTTGAACGTGCATAAGTGTAGGCATATCATGCAATATTGAAAAATTTCATTTTCGTTTATCTTTCAAGTAAATGTATCTTCTAGGCAAGCTTGTTCCATCGTCGACCACATCGTCGCTTACCATCAGGTGAGATGATGATCAAAAGTTATCTCGAATAAAAAAAACATCACATTGATTAGACGCCGTTTAGTCAGTAGTAGGCCTAGGGTGAAGGAAAGGGGTATGTGGGGCCTACTATAAGATATAATGTTATAAGGCCTTACATCACAAAACAAATTCACACTCACAGCCTCACACCAAGAAAAGCAAGCAGCGAACAGACCGCAATCATTTACATCATACACAATTACACCAAGAACCACAAATGTGATTGTTTTTCAGGAAGATACACGCACAATATTTAATTTTATCTACAGTAGTAACATCCTTATGTCGAGAAATTTCGACTGCTGAAAACTTGGTCGGACATATTTTATCCGATTACATCCAACGAACCAAGTGATTTTATTTGATAATATGAATCGCGTTATTTTTTACCGTGCAAGCGTGAAGCTTAACATCAGGCGAGCGATATGCTCGTTTTGTCACCATAAATAAAAAGGTAAGGACGAATTATCAACGGCGTCAATGCTTATCTTAAGAGGTCAAATGCTCAAATCCTTTCAAATTACTTTTCATAAAGATTGCTGCTAAAATGATTCTGTAAAAGGTTTGCCATATTATAGCAGTCTGAAGAGTTTTTTAACATCTGATCATTTTATCTTAGAAAATATCAAACATTTCAGCTTGAGAGCTACGAAAATATAAAACGTTATTTTCTACTATTGAATAAATAATGGCGAAATTATAGTTTTGTGCCAGAATATTTTTGACGTAAATATGTTAAAGTGAGTGATAGTTTAGTCTATTTTATATAGCTAAGTTTGTTTCAATACTAAGCCACAGCGATCCATCATTCACGAAAACAAAAAGAAAAGTATTTTAATATTAAAGCTTATTGACTTATATTATATATGAGATAGGTGCAAAAAGCGTGAAAATTGACATTAATGTTGATTATAGTATACTGTGACATTTATTATAATATAGGTTATGATCTTTACTTTGTAGAATTTATTATTATTTCTGAGGTTCTTTAATATTAAATTAAAAAATAATTTAATATAGGGTATATAAATTACCCTATATATGAGTAGATTTGTAAAATACTAAAAACCTATTAGGACATTCAGGACACCATTTCCACCACAGAGACCGACGTCTTTTTTTGTACGGCTAATGCAATTTCTGTTTTAAGATTACTTAATAAAAATTTTACATAATAATTATTAGGAACATTTTTTTTTATTGAGTTTACGGTGTTATATGACACTGGCGTTGGCGTGCATATTGTGAGCCGCGGCGTTATACATTGTAATATGCATATATAAAATCGATGACAAAAATAAATCAAACAAACAAACAAACGCATTCACAACCACATGAAAAGCACCAGCTTTCAAATAAAAAAAAAATCATCTAAATTGGCGCACAAAGAAAGAAGTTATTAGGTAACTTTTGAGTCAGTTAAAAACGAGAACATCGTCAATGTAGTCCACAAAACACGCATTATTGAGAATAACTCAAAAACTACCAGTCAGATTTTGATCAAATTTAAATAGGACCAATAAGAAAGCAACATCTATCAAACAAAAAAAAAATTTTCGAATCAGTTCACATGGAACGAAGTTAGAAGGTAACAAAAAAAAATACAGTTGACTTGAATACCACCTCCTTTTTTGTGAAGTCGGCAAAAAGATACACGATTTCACACTCATAGTTCGAAGATTTGTATCGTAGTTATATATATGAATAGACTCGTCCTAGACTAGCTAATACTGCCTAAGTCCGTATAAACGTGATACGTTTATAGGTACCGCATAAACAGCTGTCACGCCACACAAACTGTTTAAAATGGACACTACGTAACATCAAACAAGCCGACGAGCTAGCTTTAGTCCTTATTTGCTTTTAACTGTTGACTTGTGAGAGGAATCTATTGAGCAATAATTCGATATTTTAGACAGAATTAATGTTAATCTGATAGATAGAGTACTTTATTGAAACCTATTTACAATAGGGACATAGAAATAATTTTTAACACAAGTTTTCTCTCCAAGTGTGTTTCTGGTTCCAAATGTGATTGCGTGTTGTGATGAGAATGTTTTGAGCACCGATGACACAAGTCATCAAACTAAGTTTGGAGCTGTAAGTGTGAAAGCGTTAAAGTAAATAAAAAAATAAAAATCTTTAACTATTTAGAAAGGGTGTTCTTATCACTATAATTAATATTATCTCTTATAATCTTTGAAGTCTCATTATCTATATAATAGAAGAGTAATTCCATTATTTGGTAGAGTTATCCCTTCAGAAAACCTAAATGGCCAATATAGAATAGTCGTCAAGTATTTCGTTTTGCTCGCCAAGCTATATTTATAGTTAGAAATACATTGAGAATCAGTGAACAACCAGATTTACTTGTATATAAGAATGACATTTATACTACAGAATGTCAAAGTATTGTTAACGATACGACTACTGTAAGAGGTGGTGGTGTGGGCAAGTTCATTGTCGATCGCATCATCACTTACCATTAGTTGAGATAGTGGTAGCTTATACTATAAAAAAAGACGTGTGGCACTCGGGGACTGCCGCGGTAAAGCTATTGCATAGCATTTTAATCAACTTATGCAATTATAATTATTTATTTATTTTATTTATGCAGATTTTTTTTTTCCTGCCACCTAGAGGCGTTTGCTGAACTAAAGAGTCAAGCGAGATATTTCAAAAAATTCATTAAAAGTTCTGCTATTCATCGATAGATGGCAAAACTAAAAAGTATTACCGCTGTGCCGGTTATTTTCGTTAGGGAATTTCTGGATTCGGTCACCACGCTCAAGGCCCGCGATAGAAGCTATGCAATAGCTTAAAAAAGCTCTGGCATTAAAACAGCTTACTCGTCGAGTCTTTCGTCACACATGCATATTATTTCACTGGTAGGGTAGAGAATTATCTATTGCTTGCTTATCTACCTCTCGACCAGTAGCAAAGTCAGCTAGTAATAAGCCTAGCACCGGTGTTGCAGCAACAAATTTCGATATCCACAGACCACATTGTCACTTATTAATAGATGAAACAGATAGATAAACTCTTTATTGAACACCTAAGTTATGACAAAAACTCAACAGAAAATAATTATCTATAAAATAAGTGTAACAATAGGCGGTCTTATCGCTAAAAGTACCATATCTTCCAGACAACCTTTGGATATTAGTTAAATGTTTATCAAAAATATTTTTACTAAAAATCTTAAAGAAAAGTTCGTTTTTCGCCGAATCTTTTTAAGGGTTTGTAAAGGTTACGTTTTACGCCTAATTTCACTAAAGCTTGTACTATTAGGTATTCTGCTTAAGCAGTATCTGACCCGAAATCTCAGCCCGATTTGTTGGCACGCATTGCCAAGGCCAAAGTAACCAATTTGGCAAGAGGCCATTAGGAATCGGACATTGCCCTCACATCCTCCGCCTTTAACTTTCACGGGTAGGAAATTCCTTTCTTGTCTCTAAGCCGTGATGTTGAGGGTAAATAATAAAATCTGTAATAACGAAGAGGTGTTTTTTTTTAAGAAAAGCATTTGATCTTTGTCTCATCTAATGAAAAGCGATGATGCCGAACGTATGATGCTTACCTTTACCTATTCACTCTATAGTTGAAAACCGTTCGCTGACTCCCAATAATTTCTCAATGAAATCGTTTCAGGCCGATGTAGGCATCCGACATGGCTTAACGACTATTGTCTTACGACTAACAACCGGGACCGCATTGCCGGCTTAGTTTTATGTGAATTTAATTTATTTTCAATAAACATAATATAGCAATTTGCACATAGAGATAATTATCGAAAATATTATTTGTTGGTATAAATAATATAATATGTATACAACCAGCCTCAAAAATGTGTAATACTTGGTGGTGTGTTTGTGTATCGTGCCAGGAATCATCTGTCAGAGAACGAACGTCGAAATCCGAGATTATTTTTTCGATACATAACGAAAAAAAAATATTTGAAATATTTTGCCAACCCTATAGGCTACATTTGTGGCGCGTGACCTCTTTGTTATGGCCACCACTGCCAGAAGTCTAGGTCTTTAGACCTAGATTAGGACTGTGTGGTGTATAACGGTAACTAATGAAATAGGGTTGCAAATGACATCATTTTTAGAAACTTTAATTCATCGTTGCTCAATATTCATGCTGCTGCCGCGTATATAGAGAAGTTCCTGTAAGACTCCATACATGTAGCTAGATGCGTGGCTTGATTATTACTACACTTTTCTGTTTGACATTGTAAACGAAAGTTGAAAAATTGCAATATTGCAGAAAAAATATAATACAGGGAACCACGTAAATATTATAAAATCATTGTACCATTTCGGAATTCAGTATTCGCAACATAACGCAGTGTAACGACCACCCAGGGAAAACCAGACAGAAGTTTCATTACCGGGGAGATAACGTTATATCAGCAGTAAATATAAAATTTATGGATCTATCCTCGCGGATAGAAAAAATGTTACCTTACCCTGGACTCAGAAATACAAGCAAATTGCAACATAAACGTCGGAATAGATTTCATTGAACGTGCGATGATAAATGAAGGACAGGGAAAGACCGGATAACTGTTCAAATCCGGAACATGAAAGTGATGATATTCCCGTGTCACCATTTTACTACTGATAGACGACAATGCGTCATCCTTAAATTTTAAAATACGAAGCGTTTCGCTTTCACTTTTACTATAGGAACTGCAAAATAATGGGATGTTCTGCCGTATAGTAGGTTGCTCAAGAATAGAGTGAAAAGGTATTTACTGAGCAAGCGTGTTTCATCTTCGATCGTATCGACGATTTAAAATTTGGTCAAAAGTTTTCCTATCATAAATTAAAAAAAAGTTTTTGGTTTACTGTCCACTTTTGTTGGCTTAATAAAATTGGCAAATAAAAAACAGTGTAGTTTAATAATAGTAAATTCAAAAGTCATTAATAATTTCTGTTATAACCTATGCCATAACAACAAATTAATAAATTTTACAATAATGCGAGATACAAGCACACAAATACACCGAAAGTCCGACAATTCGCGACTATACCCTTAGTAACTATTTAGTAATATCACATAGTTTGCATGCACACATACATACCTATTTGCATGCTTCACCTAAGAAATAGAGACCCATTACTTGTATGTCGTTTGAATGCGGTATATGTTACGACTGTTTTGATTTAGCTGAAATAGCCTACCCTATACTTAATGAGGATATAAACATTTTTATTATGATTAATCTAGTCAATCGCCCGCTTGCAAACACGCAGAACTACAGTTAATCGAAAACAATTGTTATGTCGTCTATTCATTCCGTAAATGATGTGTGTTTGACAGGTACCGGAAAATACCGCTTTCATTCCTTTTTGACAAAAAATGGGTAAGACGTACATAATTTATTTTCATGAAATGATTACGGGACCGCTTGGGAAATTCACGCTACAAATAAAAATAGATCTTTTCTAAACGTTGGAATGATGGGAAATGAAATCTTTTCCGAATTTACAGGGTGTTGTAGGTAATATATTGAATTTGGGAACATTTCTCTTTGGAGATTAATTTTGACATCATACTGACTATGAAAAAGTTTATCAATTAGTAATCCAAAGGTTTGTAAGTGTAGTCGCTTTGTAGACACATGATATACCGTTAAACGGATATGAATGAAATTAAATATGTAGATAAATAAGACCGTGGGATGAGGTTTAATATTTTACGGATTACGAATTGAGATATTTATTTCTATATAAGAATACAATTCACTTATTAGAGAAATACAAGATAACTTATTACTAGAGAGTGTACGACAGTATGTATATTGTATTTTAACAAAAAAAAAACAAGACAAGTTTGGTGTTTACTATCTTATTTGCGAGACTATTATTGATAAGAAAAAATTTAGAATCAACAAAAATATGAATCGACGTACTGTACTTATCGCGAACCTGTTTCCTTTTTACCGACTTCAAAAAAAGGAGGAGGTACTCAATTCGACTGTAAATATTTTTGTTTTTTATGTGTGTTTCCTCATTACTTCTTTCCACTTGAAACGATATGAAAAGTTTTTTGAAAGCTGTAGCTTTCCCATGGTTCCATTTAAATTTGATCAAAATCTAATCAGTAATTTTTGAGTTATCTTCAATAATGCCTGTTTAATACATTTAATCTGATCAAAGTTCCAAAGATAAAGCGGTGAAGTCGGGTTTTTTAAGCTTTGCTTGCGTTTAATTATTTTGTAAGATAAATCAAAGTCCCAATTGTATCTCCGAAATCCTTCATCCGTTTTTTATTAAATGTTTATTGGACCAACTAGACAATCACACACCTACTGTAACAAAAAAACAACATAAGGTGCGATAAAACAGCCTATTGCGAGATCTTTTTAAGATTTACTTATTTAGTTAGTTCCTAAGATTTGTGTAGATTCTCAATATATAGTTTTGTATTTATAAAGAGATTATATATAAAAATACCTTTTGTGGCCAAAGGCGATTGACACCCGATTGATTTGGTTTCTCAACTGATTTTCAGGCTCATCGAAACTACAAACTTCTTCATACTTTACTAGACATACTTCACACAACTTAGTTTCAAAGGAAACAATTTTCTCTAGATACAAAAATTTATCCACAACTTTTCGTACAGTGCGGAAGCTTTTGAGAACTATTGGGAAGAAAACTGCTTTTGTGAAATTTTCCGACATATATAGAAATATTGTGAAGCGCATACGTGCTCTGTCTTACGACATTGTCTCTTTACTGCACTTGGGTGTCCATTGGGAGGATTTGTGCCTTGCTCGTCCCACAGAGTCTCGTCCCAGGAGGCGTGATATCAAACAAGTGCGATTTAATTTCTCTTGTCACATATGAGACCCAGATTTTCCCCAGAATTGGTCTAAGTATGTAAGATACGGCTTATCTGATAGGCCTTTATATTAAAGTTAAATTTGAAACGATGATAGCTCAGTTGTAGTTCGGATGATCGAATCCATAATGATGAATCCATTTTTTTTTATTTATTATAAGCTAACGTTTTTGTCTACCTACATACAGGCCTAGCCTAGTTTGGGGCCCGTAGTAACATAACTAAATGACTGTAACTATGTTTGAAATATGACAGAATGTATGAAAAATTCTAATGTTTTACCAATAGGTATTTCACCTGTCGGTAAGTGAGGACTTCTTTATTAATATCTTCAGAACTCGTCATTCATTATTCAGATATCAGAGATCAGAATATTTTGATTGGTTTAAGCTATACTATACATAGATAGCGTAGAAGAATGGTTTTGTTCCAACAGTTATTTTTATTTATGTATATGCTATGAGTACGAAAACGTTTATATATTAAACAAATAAACTTTTTTAATAAGTCGGTTAAAAAATCAATGTTTAGTCGAATTAATAATCTTGTAATTTTTTTTGAAGTAAATTAAAAATATTAAAATTAAAAATACCGTCTAGGCAAGCATGCTACATCTTCGGCCGCATCATCATTTTCCATCAGGTGAGACTTTGGTCAAATATCAGGCATGAAAAAAGTAACAGCCTATAGTTAATTAGGAAACAATCTAAGTCCCACAATGTGCTCTTGCGTGCTGTTAAGTGCTAATAAAATGTAACTTATTCGTATAAAATAGGTATATTCCATTTATAAGGTATTAATTCTCCTGAAATCATTGAAATCCTGGTCATAACATTCCCGGGCATGAATCAAAAGTTCACTAGCAACTATGAATGTCTTTCCTTGCTTTAGGATAAATGGACTGTTAGCTTGCATGTTAGCAAACGTGGTAAAAGCGATTCTGAAAAATTTGTGCATATTCTGGAACCTTTTACCCCCTACTGGGAATATTCCGGTGACAATAACAGTTTCTCCAAAGCACTGTTTCATCGTTGAACACTGGCTTTATGTATGGATATATTTTATAATGCTGCCGATGTTGAAGCTATCTTTATTCTACAAAAGAGAGTGAATCGTGTCATCTGTGATTTGACTGTACGGAGAGCCTTTATAAAGAAACAGGCATACTAACTTTGGCTTGGCATTAGGTACAAGGTATCATTAGGTCTTTAAAAACATACATAATGATAAATTATTTTTTTTAAACTTATGCAATTCAAACATTACAGTGATCGCAAGCAAAGCTTAAAAACATCCGACTTCATCGACGACCTAGTTGGCGCAGTGGACAGGTATCCGCCCTCTGCGCCGTGGGTCCTGGGTTCGATTCCCGGCAGGAGCACAAATTTCTTCCCAAGGGATATTTGTGCTTCTGGTTCTGGGTGTAATGTGTGTGTGATGTGAATGTTTCCGGCACCCACGATACAAGTATTTGAACTTAGTGTGGGGCTGTGAGTGTGAATGCGTTTGTTTGTTTGTTTGTTTTGTTTGACTTCTTCGCTTTTTCTTCGGAACTTTGATTAGATCAGATTTACTAAACACGCATTATGGGTGATGAATAATGAATACAAAGCACCTAAAGGCTACATGTAAATATATAGCACTAGAATAATAGTTAGTAACAGCAACGAAACATTTTTTTTTTGTGTACGAGGTCATTGGAAAGTACTAAGCCACTGAAAAAAATGTCTCGTTGCTGTTACTAACATTCTGGTAATTATAGAAATAATATTATTTTGGTTTACACGACTTTTTCCTTCGCCTGTACTTATAATGAGTGGTCGAGTTAACTACTATAAATAAAATAAAAATAGTTCGTGCCGACTCGACCGCGCAGTCGTGTATTTTGCGATCGAGTTAACAACCAATCCACTATATGTGACAACTATAATCATTTAGGACCAATCACAAAATTATTTGGTAATAACTAGCTTATTTTGTAATAATTAAACGCAAGCAAAGCTTAAAAAAACAACTTCACTGCGTTATCTTCGGAACCTTGATCAGAAACTTAACACTTAAACACGCAATATTGACGATAACTGAAACTACTGATCAGTCAAACATAATTAAACGCAAGCAAAGCTTAAAAAACCAACTTCACCGCATTATCTTCGGAACCTTGATCAGATTTAATGTATTAAACACGCATTATTGACTAAAACTCAAAAACTAGATATCAGATCTTGATAAAATTTCAATGGGACCACATAAAAAGCACCAGCTTGTAAATTAAAAAAAAAAACGAAATCGGCTCACAACGAAAGAAGTTATGACGTAATTTTTGATGTCGGGTAAACGAGAACATCGTCAAAATAGTCCACAAAATATGCATTATTAACGATATTTTAAGAACTACTGATCAGATCTTGATCAAATTTTAATGGGACCAATTAGAAAGCAACATCTTTCAAACTAAAAAAAAATTTGAAATCGGCTCACGTGGAGAGAAGTTATGAGGTACCTAACACACATAAAAAAAAACAGTCGACTTGAGTACCTCCTCCTTTTTTGTGAAGTCGATAGTTACTGTAATTTTGTCTAGAAAATATGTTTCTGAGAACTTTAGTAGTTTAGTTGTCCCAATTTTTTTTTCTCCGTGTTGACTAAACTAGATCATCCTTGTATCACACATATCTAGATTAAGTGTACTTTTGAAGGCTGAGTGAAGAGTAGGATTTTGTGGCTTACCATGAATTAGGAATAAGGTTTTATCGTTTGGTGGCTAGAATGAGCCTGATCCCGCAAAAGGTCAACATTTGTCTATTGTGTGGGATAAGCAAGCCTGGTTATGAGCTAGCAGTGAAGAAGAGGGGAATAGTGGGAGCATAATTAAATTTTGGGGGTATTTCGAGACACGTCCGTACGTTCTACGTACTGGCTAGGCCGAATTATTAAGGCACAAATAAAGTCACCTTTCTTTAAGCCCACCTCTTGTGAGGTGATTTTTACTTACACCTTTGGTGACGCTGGGACCAGAGACGCTCCGGGTTTTTCAATATAACATTTTAATAATAAATAATACTTAATTTTGAAATATTATCTTGAACTTTTATCATATCTCTATGTACACAACAACCTACTCGCTCTTATAAATTATTTCCTACTTAAAGGGTTTGCTGGAATAAAATTCTGTGAAGGGTTAAGCTCGCCCTTGTGTCTTTTGTTATGGCCTTATTTTAAAAAGATCTGAATGTGTGTACAATATAGCATATAAGAAAACCCATAAAAATTGCAATTATTATTAAGCAAAGCTATTGCTTTACTTAATAAGCCTATAGGCTTATTTTATAAAATATTTCTATAAAGTATTTGAAAGACCGATTATTTTTTAATAAAAACAAATTATTATTCAAAGTTTCGTTTACAGCTGGACAAAGATCCTCAAAATTATTTATTTTCAACCTTCAACCTATTTTGCAACGTGATTACATTGTTTCAATTCAACATTAACTTCCCGTTGACTCGTTTTCGACCGAAATCCCTAACTGTTTTCAAATAAAACAATTCCACTAACTCATTTCAGGGGCAAAGTTATGCAAGACAATAGGCCAATACAAAATTGTTGGTCCAAAAATTTGCCCACCGCTCATTTCACTTGAAACATAATGTCTGCGAAATTCATAGCCCATTTCTGATACAAGAGGAAACTCAACAAGGGTCACAGTACCGCAATGTAGGTAAGAGTCAGTGATATAGATTCAAACCTTCAAAAACTGCCACACACGATACGTATTTAGTTGGGTACGGGCGGCGCGCGTGGGTTGCAGGCGTGGCACTGCACGGAAAGACACCTTGCCTGTGTAGTCCGCGCAAGCAAATGTGTGCAATACGTCGCAGCTATCCAAATCAAAATCGTTTATTCACATGGGGCAAGTTAATGACTCTACTGCTTGATTCGCAAAATTACAGCTCTCGAGAAGCACCTGGCATGAAACACGGCGGTGCATTTTTTTCATTCATTTTTATTTATATATTTTTTAAACATTCTTAAATTACTAACACAGGAATTATAATAACCTGACTACACAATATATATTTTGTAGTCACCAGAAAACACTTGTGCATTGCCTCAATGCTAATTTGTCATTAATGTTGTCATTCGTTTTATGATAAGTTTTCTAAACAATGCCCGTATGATTACTGATTTAAACTTTCCCAGTGGTAATTCAGTTACAATTTTAGGGATTTTATTGTAATGTTTAACACCATTTTCCATCAAACATTTATTCGTATTGCTTAATCTAAATAAGCGCGCTGTTATTTTATGCTTATATCTTGTATGAAGGTTGTGTGTGTCGCTTCTTAATTTACATATACCAATATTTTTGCGAACATGCATAATATTTTCAATAAGCAGGTACTTATCAATAATAATGAAATACGCAAATGCCCGTGCATGTGCAAGAATGTTTTGCAATAGACCACGAACGCTACTTTTTTATGTATTATACAGGCTGACAATAATGTCGTTAGGAGTAATTAAACCCATTAAAAATAGCAATCAAATGCTGGCATCTAAAAGCAATAGATTTAAATAGAAAATTAAAATTAGGGTTTTTTATAGTGCGTCGAGTGTTTAGTTTCCACTTTATGTTACAACTAGCCGTGCCCCGCAGTTTGGCCCGCGTTAAGTTAAAAAGTAGCCTATGTGCTTTTCTGGAATCTAAACTATCTATATTCAAAATTTCATCAAAATCGGTTTATTCGTTACGGAGATAAGTGGTAACAATCAATCACACACGTTTTCGGATTTATAATATTAGTAGGATAGGAAGTAGGATTTATTGTGATTTTGAGGCCTTGGTCACTTAATTCGCTAACGCTTGAGATCAGTCACTGCATAAAAGAGTGTATGATAAAAATTGTCACAAGAATGAGCAGTGAGCACTTGGATATTCTTTCCTTTAAGCCGACGTTTTCGGTATTAAATGTTGCGTATAATTTTACGAGCTCACCAAGGGAAACAACAGTTTCTCTTAGATTAAAATATAGCACTGAATTTATAGACCTCATTTAGACATAAGGTTTTTCGGAGTGTATATTTTTTCTTGAAAACGACTTTTACTTCATTTTACTTTTCATTATTTTAAGTACATTTACTTCTAAGTGCTCACAAATTACCTTGTAGAGCAAAATATTCTCGTAAAGTATTTTTATTCAGATTCAAGATATTATGCTTTCCACTTTTCAATAAAAGTAATCCGTCAAATTAAAAACTTTATAAATATATACAATACCATCGTTATTGTGTATAAGGTTTGAGTAGAATTGCTATTTAATTTGATTTACTTTTATTGTGAAAAAATCAATCGCCTCTCTCTAGAATACTTGAGTTATTGTTTGTTCTTCATATTCTGAATAATTTATTTTGCCTTCAGTTTTATTATCTTTTATTACACTGACCTACGTCTTCAAACTCCTTTAACCAAGTTGCTTGAAATTTTTATCTTCTTTTGTAAAACTTACATTAGTTTAAACCGCTTGTTTTCAACCAACTGAAATTCAACTCCGTCTCAACATTTTTAGAAAAATACCTGAATCTGTCATGTATAATCTATAATAATAATCAATAATAAGTCTTTTATTCCGTACAAAAACACATATTGTAACAATTAAAAATACAGAGTACGACACCTGTGCGATCTGATGACTTTAAATATTGAAAAAAATGGCTTGAATTACAGAAGACTCACCGATTAATCCACAGCCGCAGGGGTATGGTCCCGGGACGAAGTATTGACTGTACCGTTGTGATAAGTTGTTAATCCGTGTGATTCTGATGTGTTTTAATGTACTTTCGGTTAATTTTATTATAATTTGTTCGGAGACAAGCACCGTGTTTCTTGAGGTGAAGGACAGTGGCTCCCTCCAAGCCGGTAGCAGCGGAAGCCCATCGAACTTCTCGAATGTCAATGTCACTCGCGATGACAGCGAGTCATCCATGTGGCGGGAAAAGGATCGTCTTCAAAATCAAGCCATAGATAAACCCAACATTTCCCCCCACCGAAATCCGTAAGGATTTCCCAGTTACGATACCAGGACAATAATTAGGTAGAGCTCACATTATGTGTATTAGTTTTGTATTTAATTTAATGTAGGTAATTAAAATAATAAATGCTAGTGGACTGTATAATATATATAATAAATGACTTATTTTGTAGCTAATAAACATTACATATAACTGCGTAGTAAATACAATAGCTAATCTGAGTCCTGATCCAATGGAAGGGGACTAACCTTTGAGACTGGACGAGTAAACTCATGATTGTTTGCGGTTCTTACAGTTATCACCCGCACGACATCATCCGGGCCGCAATGTGTTTTGACAACGCGGGCTAAAGGCCATTTCAGTGACGGGGCATCAGAATTTATGAGTACAAGATCACCGTTTTTAAGATTACGACAGTTGGTGAGCCACTTTTGCCGTTGCTGTAGTGTGTGCAAGTAATCTTGTCTCCAAAGTTTCCAAAACTGTTGCGACATCTGTTGGACGAACTGCCAACGATTCAGTTTATAACAGGGAGTATCAGTAAAGTTGTATTCTGGTACTGATAGGAGTTCCCTGCCTATGAGGAAATGAGAGGGAGTGAGCACTTCAAACTCTTTTGGATCGCTGGATAAAGCACATAAGGGCCTTGAATTGAGAACAGCTTCAACACGGGAAAGGAGTGTCCCGAGCTCTTCAAAAGATAGAGCTCTTGTGCCAATGGTACGTTTCAAATGCAATTTCGCAGATTTTATTACAGATTCGTACAGTCCTCCGAAGTTACTTCCTGTCGGAGGATTATGTCGCCAAATGACGCCACGAAAGACAAAGCCATTTGACAGGCTGTCGGATTCTGTATTCAGGAACTCGGTGACTTCCTTCAGCTGCTTTCCAGCTGAGACGAAATTGGTGCCATTATCGCTTATAACGGAATGGCATAAACCTCTTCTTGCCGAAAAGCGGTCGAAACATGCGAGAAATGACTCTGTACTTAGTGAAGATAAAACCTCTAAGTGCACCGCCCGCGTGGCACAGCATACAAACACACACAAATAGGATTTGGACACGCGAGCATTTCGACGAGTAGATTCTTTTGTAGGAAATGGACCGCCTATGTCGACGCCAACTGTGTGAAATGCATGCACATCTTGGGAACGGAACTTTGGCAGCTCACCCATAATAGGTTGCCGATTTGAAGGAAACGCTCTAAAACAAGATATACATTTCACTGTACGGGATCGAATGGCGCTACGCGCTGAAATTATCCAATATTTTTGATTAATTAAGCTTTGAAGGGTGCGTGGACCCACATGCAAATAAAGTTTGTGAAAGTGGTCAATTAATATATTGGTAAAATTAGACTTTTTTGGCAAAAGCAGAGGATGCTTCTGTTCGTAAGTGAGGTCTGATTGAGAAAGTCTACCCCCCACCCTGAGGAAATAGTGGGAATCGAGAAAAGGGTTGAGCTTTCTCAAGGATTGACTGCAGTTACCTTTCTTTGTCAATGTTGCAATTTCACTAGAAAAATGATGTTTTTGGACAGACTTCAGCAGAATATCATGTGCCTTCCGAGTATCAGAGACCGAGAGAGCCCTACGCAAATGAACAGGAGATTGACAATTGCTAATAAATTGATAACAACGAGCAACAATGTTGAGCAATTTGTTAAAACTGGAGTACTTTTCTGTTAGATTATAAAGCAACTCAACAGAATCAGTCTCGGTCATTACAAGGACTGTCTTGAGACACTTAAGTTCAGGCGGAGTACAGTCGCGAAATTCATCCATGGTTTTGATAGGCCACTGGGATTGGTCTAAGTTGAGCCAGTCAGGCCCGTTGAGCCATTCATGCGTCTCTAGCAACACAGATGGCAATGCACCACGAGAGCATATATCAGCTGGATTAGACACACCACTAACATGGTACCAGTATTCACTGGGAACACTGTCATTAATTTTGGACACCCTAGTGGACACAAATGTTTTCAGTGTGTAGCTAGGAGTATTGAGCCAAGCTAACACTACAGATGAATCTGTGAACAACATTGTCTCATAGACTTCAAGTCGACTTTGAAGTATTGTTTTGACATATTTGACCAATTTTGCCAGCAAATGTGCAGCCATGAGTTCTAGACGGGGCACAGAGACAGTTTTCAAGGGTGCAACCTTTGATTTGGCAATGACTAGACTTACTTTAGTCTTACCATCTTTATTTTTCGATCGTAGGTATACAACCGCGGCATAGCCAAGAGTTGAGGCATCACAGAAACCTAGAATCTGACAATGGGTATGATGTACTACCTTAATGTGTCGGTCATGTCTTATGTTAGACAATAAGGGAAGTTCTTCAACATATGCCTGCCATTTCACTTTGAGATCATATGGTAGGCTCTCATCCCAGTCAAGTTGGCGAGCCCAGAGTTCTTGCATGAAAGCTTTTGCATAAAATACACATGGAGCCACAAAACCCAAAGGATCAAATTGTCGGCCAATTTGGGACAAAACTGTTCTTTTAGAAATTACTGGATTGGGTGGAGTGGTAGCAAAGGAAAACGCATCACAATTTGGTAGCCACTGTAGCCCAAGCACTTTAATAGACAAATTCTTCTCATCATCGAATGCAACTGGCGTTTCGCGATGAGTGTCATCCAGATGTTCTACTACCTGTGGACAATTGCTTGACCACTTGCGGAGTATGAAGCCACCTGCTCTCAGTAAGTCTATAAGCTGTTTTTGAAGCTCAAGCGCTTCTTCTACAGTAGCTACTGACCACAACAAATCATCCATAAAGAAAGATGATTTTAATATGGGAGCAGCTTTTGGAAATCTGAATGCTTCATCGTTAGCTAGGGTATGCAAAACTTTAATTGCCAAGTATGGGCAACTCGCTACACCATACGTCAAAGTATTCAAACTGTATTTTTGTATCGGCTGATCCAGGGAGTAACGCCATAGAATATGTTGATATGGTCGCTGACTCTCCTCTAATTGGATCATTCGGAACATTTTGCAAATGTCTGCAGAAAGGCAAATTTCATGAAGACGAAAGTTGATCAAGAGTTGATTTATATCAGCTTGGAGCTTTGGACCCGGTAGCACCAATGAGTTGAGTGACATATTATTTGATGTCTTACCAGATGCATCAAACACCACACGATGAGATGTTGTGGTACTTGTTGGTTTGATAATGCAGAAATGGAGAATGATGTATTTCGAATTCACCTTATCGACATCACCAAGACAAGTCATATGACCAAGGTCTTCATACTCGTGCATGAACTTGTGGTATTGAGCTTTTAACTCAGGCTCCCGTTCTAGCTTTGATTCTAAGTTGAGAAGTCTTCGAGTAGCCATTAGTTGCGAGTCGCCGAGCTCAACTGAAGGCCTAAATGGATATTTAACCACATACCTACCAAGATCATCACGTTGGTGCTCTTTTGCAAATAAGGACTCAGCCAACTCCTCATCTGGGCTATGATGCAAAATGTTACTTGGTACATCTTCAACTTCCCAAAATGAGTGCATTATTTGGTCAATATTCATTGAAAAACCACAAAATGGGCCATGATGGCCAATGTCCACTACAGATGGGGTAGAACTACTACTCTGAGAAGAATCAAATGCAGTTTGACCCACAATAACATAGCCAAATATAGAGCTCATAGCAACCGGCAAGCCATGCTCACGTGGAAATATCTTTTTACCATCATATATGAATGGAAACAAATCACCTGCTATTAATAAATCAACAGGGGCAGGCTTATGGTACTCTGGGTCAGACAACATGAGATGTTGAAATTCAACCACAGTCTTTTCAGACAGGGGCATTGTGGGTAAATTGCCCGCAATGTTGGAGACAATCACCGCATCAGTTGACAAGATTGGACCAGAGGAGTGTCGTGGCTTTATGTTACATGTGGTTAAGCCAAACTCCCGCACTGGATTGCCACCTAAACCAATGGGCTCAAAATTGCATTTACGGCGGGATAGCCCTAGACGTTTTGCACAGTCTTGAGTTATGTAGCTCGACATAGCACCACTATCGATTATAGCACGTACGGTTTGGTACTGGCCCCAAGAGTCTGCGACATGTATAACCGCTGTGCCGAGCAAAACTGTCAAATTGCCTGAGCATGTCAATGCAATGGCACTAGTACTCGAATTAGCAAGAGTATCTATATGTAACGTATGGTGGTGCTTTTTTTTGCATATTGTGCACAGTATCTTAGACGGACAGTCCTTGATAGAATGGACACGAAGACAATTTTCACATAACTTCAATTGTCTGATTCTATCAAGGCGCTGAGTTGGTGTCAGTTCCGTGTATTCATTGCATCGATATATTGAATGCTGCTTTTTGCAATATAGACATTCCATAGATTTGTTTGTTTTTATATGTTGGTCTATATTGTCCACTGCTGATGCCAATGTTGGACGCTGTGCGCTGGGATTATTTGATTTTAAACCAGAGGGTTGGTTGATGACATTTGACTGTCCTCGAGGGAATGGTACACTTTTGGTATAAGTGGAATTAGTAGTCGAAGTGCTCTCTGACATCTCAAGAATCCGCACTTGTCTCTCAATAAATACTATCAATTCTTCATAAGTAGGAAGCTCATCTTGTTTCAGTTCATGTTCTAACTCACGCCTAGTGGAAGGATCAAGATTACGCAAAGCAATATAGAATAGAAGAAATCCTGACAAATCCTCAATATTTAGCTGTTGGAGCGCCTTAATATTTTCTTGAAATGTCTGTAAGAATTCATTAAGGCCAGAGATAGACTCCTTCACTAAAGGTTTGAAGTTAAATAACTTGTCAAGATAATTAGTTGCTAATGCACGTCTATTTTCATAACGCTTAACCAGGGCACTCCAAACTATTGGGTAATTATCTGAGGTGACCGGGACAGACTTAACAATTGCCAATGCAGCCCCACTCACCGCAGACAAAAGATAGTAAAATTTCTCAATATTCGCTATCCGCTCATTATTGTGAATCAAGCTTGAAAATGTATCACGAAACGTTGGCCAATTTTCAAGCTTGCTATCAAATGGAAAGAGTTGCAATTTCGGTAACCGAGGCTGCACACAGCTGCCCTCTGATTTCTGATCAGTTGGGCTCGATTTTGTTTCTATTTTAATACTGTTTGAAACGTCGCGTATGAAATAATAAATTTGGTCGAAGCTTTCGATTTCTTTGTATGACGGTACATATTCAGGATAAAACTTCTTTTTGATTACAGTTATGCTAAGAATATTTTGTTCGAAACGATCTCGCCATGTTGATAATTCACTAATACGCGCATTGAATTCTCCCAATAATTCGTGCTTGTCACGAACTTTTTTGGCGACATTGTACAAGCCTTGCAATCTCAAAAAGTACAATTCCTTGGCAGCAATATGCGGCTGAACTAACTTGTCGTAATCAGCCTCAGCTTCTGCACTGAGTGTCATTTTGCGCGAGGGTAATGGTCGCAAACGCGGTAAGTGTAATGGCGTCTGAATGATGTCGGCACGTGTACCGCGTGTATGTAAAAATTGTAAAGTGACGACTTGAAATACTGAGTTTAGAACCAAAATAAACGTTGAAATAGTTGTATTGATTTCGTAACTGGATAATCCCGGCTCGAATGATCAAAATGTGCGATCTGATGACTTTAAATATTGAAAAAAATGGCTTGAATTACAGAAGACTCACCGATTAATCCACAGCCGCAGGGGTATGGTCCCGGGACGAAGTATTGACTGTACCGTTGTGATAAGTTGTTAATCCGTGTGATTCTGATGTGTTTTAATGTACTTTCGGTTAATTTTATTATAATTTGTTCGGAGACAAGCACCGTGTTTCTTGAGGTGAAGGACAGTGGCTCCCTCCAAGCCGGTAGCAGCGGAAGCCCATCGAACTTCTCGAATGTCAATGTCACTCGCGATGACAGCGAGTCATCCATGTGGCGGGAAAAGGATCGTCTTCAAAATCAAGCCATAGATAAACCCAACAACACCACCTGCAGAAGTATAAACTGTGTCGCAGATGGCAAATTCGTCAGATTATTTCTATTGAAGTTCAGTTACTGGCTACCACATTCACAATAGCTTCTATCTACCACCTGCCATGCCATCTTGTTTTTCCATCTTAAAGTGAATTGACGTTAGTTATTTCTTTACAAAATATTTTCAAATACAAATATAAATGTAAGAACCTAAACTACCCATCTTACTTTAATCTAAAATCCTAACTCTACCTAATCACAAATTTTAGCAAATAATAAAATCCATTACATTATGCCCTGTACGATAATTGTATTATGTGACGATACTAAATCTTTTTATACATAAAAAGATCTGGTAGTAAATTGAATGAGTTCCAATTTGCCTAAGGCGAAAAGCGAAAACAAAGATAAACTCCATAACTTACGACTAGAAACTTGGAAACGTTATAAGTTTGAGAGCCACACCCGAAAATTGGAAAAAGTTTGATTGCGATCGGTTACTAAATTTAAGGGCTGTGTTTTTTGAAGAAAAGTTTGTATGAACTAGGTTTATCTTTTTTGTTTAAGTTAGTGTTATTTTGTTTGGATAAAATTTCATTAGTTATATTATTGGATAAAATTTCATCTGTTATTTATTCATAGTGGAACTGGGCTGGTCACATCTGCCGCATGCCGGACGAAATGTGGGCTTAGACTACAACAGAATGGATTCCATTGAATCGAAAAAGAGTCGCGGCAGGCCCAGGAGTAGATGGCGAGATGAGCTTGATTCTTATTGGAAAGACTGGACAGACAAAGCACAAAACTGTCTAGACTGGAAAGTAGGAAGAGAGGCCTTTGCCCTGCAGTGGGACAGTCATGGCTTATAATAAAAATAATATTGAAATCTAAAGTTGCGCGACCTAACATATGTAGAATTTATAATTTATGCTGTATACGACTTAAAACACGTAAAAATCTAACGTCTAATACTCACGATAGTTTTAATTTTCATATGTAGAATTCATATTTATCGTATGCTAATTAAGTGACGAAACGATCAAGTCGCTCGTCTGATGGTAAGCGTCACGCTTGCCCATTACAGTTTAGTGCCACCCAAAGTTTTGAACTTAGGTCAAAATCATGCTCAGCAAAGCACTGCGTTCGTCCCCCTGAGATATTAGTTTTTTTTTTTTTTTTTTATGCCTGATAGGCAAGCATTTGACCACAATCTCACCTGATGGAAAGCGATGATGTGGCCGAAGATGTAGCATGCTTGCCTAGAAGGTACCTATTCACTCTTGACTTGAAGACTCCCAGATTGTACCGTTCGGGGAACAAAGACGAAGGCAATGAGTCGAATGAGTACTCCTTCGCAGTACGAATGATAAACGTAGAAGCGAAACGCTTCGAGCGAGCTGGAGGTATGTCAACCATATATGGATGACGTTTGACAGTTTGTCTTGTTGTTAGATGGTAAAATGGACAAGTTGGAATTAACTCGTATAATTCCTGCGCACTCTCTCCAAAATGTATACGATAGAATACCGATAGGCTCGCGACCTTACGTCGGTGACCGAGACTCTGCAATTTGGACTCGACCAGCTTATCATCGCCAATGAGTCTTTTTGCTCGTCGGTCAATGATGATGAATAAATAAATATATGTACAACAAACAATTCTCTTTGCCTACATCTTTATTTCCTGAACGGTATAATCTAGTAGTCTAGTGAAATATATCATCTAGGCAAGCCTAACACATCTTCGGCCGCATCAACTCTTTCCATCAGGTGAAATGGTGGTCAAACTAGCCTATGCTATATACTAGCGCCAAATGTTACATTTGGTAAAAAATCACGACCCTTTTAGCATTTTTGTTTTGTTTAATTATCTTCCTTATGTTTCTTTGTAAGCTGTTTTTGTTGTGTTTATTTATGTTATATTTTGTTTTGTTTATAGTGCCAAATAAAAATGTTTCGTATCATTTAATTATCATTTCTATCGATCACAAAATAGACCCATCGTGATATTATACTCCAACTTAATAACAATTGTTGTTAAATTTAGCTTTTATTCTGGGTAAATCTGAGTCATACTGTCACTGCAAATGTAATTAGTAAATGGCTGCTTCACAGATTACATTAGTCTGATTACACTGCTCTTTTACTAAAATAGCTGAACTGGAGACTAGGCGAGGACTAAGTTAAATGTACTGGTAAATTTCACTAAGGTATTATGAATAAAAAAATCATAGGGAAAAATATATTTTTTTGTTATATTTTGGAGGATGCACGAAACTAAATGACTGATTTCATTTCGAAATGACGAGGCACGAAACGTTCCTAAACAATAATTATATTATTTTATACGAGACAAATGCTGCCTATCGAGCATAAAAAAGATTAAATACAAAATGTCATAACTAACTACCTGTTACATTTCTTTACCACTTTCATACTCAGTTAGATAATTTGTGTCGTGGGTGCCAGAAACATTTACATCGCACACTCAATCACAACCTATTTCTATTAGATGGTCTGTCAAAATGTTCGTCTTTTAAATCAATAGGTATATATAATAAGAGACGATCATTGTTGCTTTCTCTCTACCGTATTATTGAATAATTAAACGCAGGTAAAGCTTAAAAAAACCAACTTCACCGCTTTATCTTCGCTTTTTTCTTGTTGCTTTACAATTGGTTCCATTTAAATTTGATCAAGATGTGATTGGTAGTTCTTGATATATCGTCAATAATGCGTGTTAGTACATCAACCTGATCAAAGTTCCGTATATAAACTGATGAAGTCGGTTTTAAGCTTTGCTTGCTTAATTATGATATAGAAACGTTCCAAATAATCAATATACACCGCTCACAGCTTTACCTTCGGAACCTTTGATCAGACTAAATGAATTAAATACGCATTGTTAAGGATTTCTCAAATAGACTGATCAGATCTTAATCTTATTTAAATGGGACCACACTAAAAGCACCAGCTTTCAAATAAAAATCATTAAAATCGTTTTACCCAGAAAGGAGTCATGAATGACACATACAGTCGAATTGAATACCTCCTCCTTTTTGAAGTCGGTAAAAATAGGAAAAATTTTCCCCAACCAAGAGAAACAAACCGTCAGCTCTTTGAACACATTACGTCATTTTCTGTTGAGCACACAATCTGCTTTCGAAATAAGACCCTGGGAATCGTAAATCATATATTAGAAGCTCTAAGGTAAGTCATTATTTATTGTACGATCCTAAACCTTTTGTACGTGCAGCTTGCAAAAATATAGCTATTACTTTTGAGTAGTGGAGGTGGGCTTTTAGTAGCTAAGTACTAAAGGCTTTAATTGAACACGTAATATCTAATATATTTTCAGGTTGGATTTTCAATGAATGTCACAAGAAAATTTATTGAATTAGGCGTAACCTTTTGGAAATCCATAACCACAAAGTTATCTATTATCTATATATATAAAAGAAAGTCGTGTTAGTTACTCCACTTATAACTCAAGAACGGCTGAACCGATTTGGCTGAAAATTGGCAGGGAGGTAGTTTAGAGCCAGGAGAAGGACATAGGATACTTTTTAAGAACGTACATTTCTTTAATTTTTTTTTTACATTTCGACATGCTTTCCATTTTCTCATACGTCACTCGGATTTGGTAAAGTACTAGACAAACATAAACATGAAGGTTGTAATAATATAGTCACGTGACATTGTAACGCATGCCGGGTATGGCTTCCTAAATATGCACATTCATTGACTGTTAGGCGGAACGAAGGTCGCCGGGACAGCTAGTTTTTTATAAATGTATTATGTTTAGCGTTAATCCCGTTAAGGTTGTTAGGCTCCAAGCATGCACCACCCGACCGTCTGCACGCCGCAAAATTTAGTCTTATTGGGGTGCGTATCGCGGGCACTCCGCCGAAGCCACTGCTCTCGCCGAACCCTGTTCGACACGTGTTTCGCCTATACTCGAGGCATCCTCAGGAGCTGTTGACTCGCCGAACGCGAAGATTATAATTAGAATGAAACCTATAAATGAGTTATAAGCAACGGCAAAGGCTAAGTTTAAGCAAAAATAAGATTTTTTCTTTAGGTAGATTTTTGTTAATTTGAAGAAAGATAAAATAACCAATGTTTACAAAAATACTGTCTCACAAAAATCTCTTAAGTGCGGACTTCGCTGCGACGGTTCTGCCAAAAGAGGCCGCAAACTTGACATAAACATGCTGCGCCTTTAATTTTGCCATAGTTTATATTAGTAGTTACTTTTAGCTTGTATACTCTTATTATATATTACCGTTTTAACGACACTAGATTTATTATTTATATAATAGACACTCGTAGCGCGGTCCGCCTATTTGATCGTAACAGTTTGACCAGTAGATGGGTGACCGTTTAGTGGGATTTTTAGTTAAAAATCCCACTCCGAAGATGACACAGCGACACGCACTCAGTTGAATGCGTTTCGCTGTGTCACCTTCGGAGAGCACGCTAAGGTATCGGTCGCGGTTGTTAGTCGTAAGGCAGCAGTCGTTAAGCCACGTCGGATGCCTTCAGTACTGCCCACTCGCATATACGACAAGCAGGCAATGACAAATCAAAAAACTACATCAAAAAGGCAAATCATTTTGCGTGGCTCTGCAAATATTATGTAAATATTATTAAAAAAGAAGAACCCTACAAAATTCCATATTTAAAATTAAGGTAAACAATAGGTATCTAGTTTTTCATAGTTTTCTAATCAATAAAATGAATAAATTAATAAGTCACGCGCCGAAGCCCGAGCCGCTCGCCTCCGCGTACCGCTTTCTGACTCATTCTGATTAAGGACAACTAATTTGTCCGAAACTAGTCGACTACAAAGTAAGTCGAAATTTTTATGTGTTTTAAGCCTTTTACAACATTGAAACATAATTTGTAATGTTTGTGAGAAATTAAAATGGAGAGACATTTCACACAAACGTAATTTAATCAATTTCAAAACGTGTTAAGTTTCTATTACTTACTGAAATTGTATCTAGTTTCAAAGTACCTAATCTAATATTTGCATATAAATGATTCTCTTTTGCACGAAAATTATGTCTATTGTAATGTGGTAGACTATTTATTGGTTATCTCTTTTCAAATTTGTTTTTCTTAATAAAACGTACATTGTTAGGACGTTTTAGCTGTATGACATATATTTTTATGGAATTAAGTAGGTATTCGGTACCTATGGGATGAGTTACTGTTATACTCTTATTCTGTCACAGTATACTCTGTGTATTCAATTCTCGATAAACCTAATTCTTTTTTATCTTATGGTATTAGAAATGTTAATATGGAAACTTTTTATTCATGAGTTGTTATTGTATGAAATTTGCATATCTTTCCTTTTATTTGTATATGTTTGTGTTACTGTGCTCAGTGAACACCTTAATTTTAGGCACGGCAGATTGAAATGCTATATGGACGTATTAATGTTATGTTTATTGTTTCTTTAATATTTGTACTACTACATACAAAAGTTTTGGTATTCATTGTTATGGTACTAACCGGCTATTATTTGCGTTATATTGTGTCGAAGTACTCCGACCAATTTTGAGCGTATACGACGCTCTTCATCTGACGTCAGACGCCAATAGCAATCGCGATAGTTTTCATAGTAAAAAAGTGGTTTTACGGGTCGCAAAATAGGTATGTAGTTATAATGTTATTGGGCTAGAATGCCCATGCAATTTTTTTTAAGAGCAGATAAAAGTGAATTGGCATTCCCAATAATAATGGTTTTTTCTTCACGCTGCAACGGCTAAACGCATTTAAGTGAAATTTCAAATATACACATATTTTAAATTGGCTCTTTATAAGTTACGTCTTCGGTAATCTGGGAGTCTTCAAGTCTCGAGTGAATAAGTATCTTCTAGGCAAGCATGTCACACCTTCGGCCGCATCATCACTTTCCGTCGGGTGAGATAGTGGTCAAATGCTTGCCTATTCAAAAAAAAAAAAAAAGTTACCTAATGAAAGCGGGTGAAGCCACGGGGCACGGATAGTTTAGTTGTAGTATTCTTAATTATTTTAAAAAAATCATGTAACTTCTCAGACAAGGAGTTTCAGGAGTCGTTTATGTTTTTTTAAGAGATGGTAAACATTTTAAAAATTTCAATTTCTTGCAACGACGCAGAATTTCGCAATTTTTTAGAGTAATGCAGCGAGAGGCGCCTCCATTTGCATTTTTGACGCGTTTACGTTCGCTGACTCTGAAGTTTTTTCTGTTTATGCTTTACTAGCCGTGCACAGCGGCTTCGCCCGCTTTAATTTGGTTATACAAAGTTTTCATGTGTATGTGTTATTATGTTTGTTACCCTATATGAACTAGTAGCCGTGCCCCGCTCCAGCCACGTTTATCAAGATAACTCAAAAACAAGAGATCAGATCTTGATCAAATTTTAGTGGCACCACATGAAAAGCACCAACCAGCTGTCAAATAAAAAAAATCATCAAAATCGGTTCACAACCAAAGCAGTTATGAGGTAACTTTTGAAGTCGGTCAAAAACGAGAACATCGTCAATGTAGTCCGCAAAATACGCATTATTGACGATATTTCAAGAACTACTGATCTGACCTTGATCAAATTTATATGGGAATAATTGAAAAGCAACATCTTTCAAACTAAAAAAAAATTTGAAATCGGTTCACGTGGAAAGAAGTTATGAGGTAACACACATAAAACAAAAGTAATTAAAACGCTTTCCCATTCACAGCTGATGTGGTGTGAAAATCTACTGGCATACAAATCTAAAACTAGCCTCATAGCTAGCCTGAATGTCTTTGTCTTAGCAAGTCCAGTCTAAGATCTGTCAGATAAGCGTGGGCGGTAGCAGGCCCCTGATATTATAAATGGAGTGTCTTTCTTCCCGTTGCTAGTTCTTCTTTGAACCATTATAATAAAAACTACACTAACCTGTGTTAATCCTGGGTATGGTCTGTGTACATTCTGGGTTTCGTCCGGATCCGTTCAGCCGTTGAGGCGTGAGGGAGCAAACATACTTACACACTTACACATTTCCACATAAACTTTCGGATCTATGTTATTTTGGTGTCATTATTTGGTCGGTGGCTGTAAGGAGTACTTGTACTTGTATTAAAATCCAGTGTAGATTTACTAATTTTATGGTTTGGAAACCACGAGAACACGTATTTCTCAAAATTTCTCATTTCTATAACTTTTATTTGTTATTTGTATTACTTAAAATAATTTATTTGTAAATTTAATTAATAATTTAAATTTTAGATGTTATTTCGTATTCTTGTCAATAATCCCAATAATATAAATAGTTCTATAATGTCCATATCTAATATATTATTATATTATGTATAAATTCTCAAAATAAAGTGCACCAATCAATACTGAAAGAGACTGAATCCCACGACACAGGACTTATCCTAGTGTGGGATACAGGGCTCACTAATTGTAACATTATGTGTACCTACATATAATGTTAGTCTGTGTAATATATTTTTTGTAAATGAAATAAATTATTATTATTATTATTAAAAACTGTATTTCAGCTTTATTTATATTTCGAAGAAATGACTGGGAATATTATGTTTATACATTATTCTAGTATCGTAATTCATATTGACCACAAACAATTCGCGTTTTACGAATTTTTTTTTTCATATAATTAAAAATTCACAGTATAAGCATGTTCTTATTTAATGTTACTAGTCGACTACAAAGTAAGTCGAAATTTTCGTGTTTTAAGCCGAATATAACATTGAAACATAAGCATGTTCTTATTTGCATTGTGCATTTGCGGTGTAAACAACCCACTGAATTACTATTTGGTTCGTTAATGCTAGCAATTACTATGGGTTTATGGTACAGTAGGTCAGTAGGGTTCACGGGATTAATGTGGTTTAATTCTGGGTTAGATAATGTAATTTAATAGATTACATAAACAAACGTTCATTTGCGCCACATTTCATTAAAACAACAAAAGTTAACGCTCCGAAACTTAATGTCCGGTTACCTCTTAGGGACATGATATACAAAGCGTCGGAGACGCGCGCCCCGGGCGCTGTAAAGATAAAATGTATGGTACAAAGCGCCCGAGTCGGGCGCGCGGCTGTCGCGCGCCTCGGTCGCACACCCGCGGCTCCTCCCCCCGCGCCGCCGTTTTGTATACTGCCTTCATAATAAAAAAACACGTAACTGCATTTTTCTCAAAATTGAGTTATATACATTCTCGAAATCAGGAAAATATAACGCATCAACTATTATTTTTTTATTTTAACATATTATTATAAATATAATATATTATACTAAATCTGACTTTTAATTTTGACGCATATGCTTCAAGTCATAACATACTTATACTAAATAGTAAAGGTATTTTGGATGTATCTGACTCAATTTTGACAAAAATGTACTTACGTCTTTTCACCTTATGACTGCAGTACAAGGCGCGCCTTGGGCGCTATGTATATCATGTCCCTTAACTGTGTGTCTTTAACGGTTAGTATTACTATAAAGATTCAAAAAAATAAAATGTGGCCTATGTACTATTCTCATGAATATTTGCTATTTGTTATTTATAGGTATTCGTAAATTTCATATGATTACTAGATCGTTTTCAAAGCTAGACTTAATAGATGCTAGGAAAACTTGGTATACATCGTTTCACGCATTGATCGTATTCTAAATGTGGAAATGTCAAATGAGAAGTTTCACTTGAAAGAACAAAATCTGCTCAAGCAAAACTCTACCTTAATGGAAAAAAAAATTACAATGGCGCATCAGTTATGAGTTCAAGAGACACAGTGAATAGGATCTCGAGATAGACCCTTTTGTCGGTTCCGTTTTCAATGTAACAGATTTATTATGTACGCAACCAAATCACTATAAAATATTTAGGAGTAAGTGAAGTCCATACATATTTTAATTTTACAGTAAATATACGTAAAAAATCTATTACATATTTAATCAAGGAATGTTTTTGGAGTAGATATTTAATAATTGAAACGCAAGCAAAGCTTAAAAAACTGACTTCATCGCTTATATTTCGGTTTTGGTTTGACCGATTTCGATAAAATTTATATGGGACCTCCACTGGAGTATATTCAACCAAACAAAAAAAAAAATCAAAATCGATTCATAATTGGTGGAGATATAGCATTACATACGTACAAAAAAAACATACAGTCGAATTGAGAACCTCATTTTTTGAAGACGGTTACAAAAAATAGGAAATTTTGGTACGTTACGAGTAATTTTAATATATCATTCGGATCGCATTTCGCTAAAAGTCTATTTCCCACCTACGATAAAATGATAAATGAAGTAAATGATTAGCGATAATTTGAACTAGCACCACTTACGAAGAAATGATAAATGAAGTAAATGACTGGTGATCATGTTCGCTTCGCACGATAATAGTGGCAATTTCCTTCGATGTGTGTCTGAAAATACGTCAATTTTGGGATCAGTTATACATATTCAACCTATAGCAATACAAGACTGTGCTTGTCGTTTATAATATTAGGTACTTATAATCGCCGGGTAATGAAGAAGAAGAGCCACGAAGAAGCATAACATGTACGAGTAGGAAGGTATCTATCGAATCGAAGTAATACGAAGGTATCTATCGAAAACCAGATGTTGTTCGACATTTTCTTATTATTAAGTTCTTATTAAATTGTACATTTTAATAAATAATTATGTGATAAAATTAAGAGTATATTAGCCGTGCCATGTGACCAGCAGTGTAGAATAGTCGCGACTTCCCTCCTATTGAGGTGTCGTACGAGGCGTCTAAAATATAAGCGTAGATACGTTAAATAATAATAATATATTTTTTAAATCAAGCTTTTAGACGGCCTCCATATTGGAATAAGAGTGACGTCACTTTATTTTTAAGTTATTCTCAGCAAGTCCTTTCATTTGATACCCATATTGTAAGAATGCATTAAAAATAACTTGTCCGCCATTTTGGGTGCTCCGCCATGTTGGATTTAGAATTACATCACACAGCTAACAATGCATTGTCATCCAATAAGCGTGTTTACTAAATTTCAGCTCAATCGGTTAAAGAGAACTGATTTAAAATTCAGTTTCAAGATTCCACCCTGACAAACATACATACATTGCAAGTTATAAAATAAAAGCTTGTAAAAAATATCCCACGTCAACTGACTGATGGCGGTATAACCATCACAAATTAGGCGTAACTACCAAATTTAACAGTCTGGTGACGGGCAGCAGCATCATCAGTTTGAGTAGCTTCGAAAGTCATCGACATAGCTTAAAAGATTAGCAAGTTGAGGTGGCAGTGGCCTGAACACATATCCCGCATTACTGACAATCGTTGGAGTAGACGAGTTCTGAAGTGGAGACCGGGAACCAGCAAGTCAAATCAAATCAAATCAAAATCGTTTATTCACATGGGCCCCAAGGAGGCACTCATGAAAGTTAATAAATCTATTGCCAGATTCGCAAAATTACAGCCATCTCGAGAAGAACCTGGCAAGAAACTCGGCGGCGCATTTTTTTTTCATTCATTTTTTTTTTTAAAACATTCTTAATTTCTAATACATAATTTTCTTAACCTAGGTGTTATTATGGTAGTCGCTAGAAAGAGCCTGTGCAGTTTGCCTCCATGCATCCGTAATGCAAGCGTAGCAGAGGACGCCCCGTGACGACATACGTAAAGATGCTGGTAACGACTGGCATAGAAGAGCCGAAGATCGGGCTCAGTAGCGCGCTTTGGGAGAGCCCTATATCCAATATTGGACTGAGGTAGGCTGAGTATGATGAATATTCAGTCTCAAATTAACAGATTCCGCCTCTTATGAATGTATGTTACTGTCATTACTGTACCGTGCCCTCATATTACAATGTGACGAGAAAATGTCGCTCTCAAAGGATTGCAAGGATTTGAGTTCAAATGAAGCGAAGGTAATGTGAAAATCATTCTGAGGAGCTTTAGAACATTTTATTCTTTTTTGTTAGGATTTCTTTATGCGTCGGTGATTTATTTTCCTTTATGAGCCGGATGAAAATAATAAATAACTAATTTAGGTAATTTCAAAGAACATTGATCTCTCTTTTGTTTCTTCTTGTTTCGGAAACATTAATGCTTAGTCATAAAATACCAATGTCAATAGTAATGATGATGATGGTGTCTTTATTGACGTGTCCATCGACGGCGAACCTTGTTAGTTTTTAACATGGGAACAAAGATGGCTGGCGAATCCATCTTTCTTCTCATGTTTTTCATAATTTCGTTTTAAAGGTCCTATTGCATGGCGCACAGTACAATTAGCCCGAGTCATTATAGGCATATAAAGGCTTAGGCTGGTTCTTTTTGCGAAGGCGTTTAGCATCAAGATCTTGGAGACGATTTGTTTCAAATTTGGTAACAGGCCTATTGACAGAGTAACACCACTATAATCTCTGTTGCACAAGCTCTTCCCATATCTCAAAAGACATATTACATGCTGTAAGATGTCGCTTTAGGACATCTTTGTAACGCAGGAACTGTCTTCCAGGTCTACGTTTACCTTGCTTCAGTTCAGAGTAGAAAACTGACTTATGGAGTCCAGAATCACTCAGGCGTACTAGATGTTCACACCATCTTATCTGACCCTCTATAAGTATGGTCTCAATGCCGCATTGCTGTGTTTTTCGCGAAACTTCTGAGTTTGGAACTCGGTCCTGTCACTTTACACGTATAGCGTAAATAGAATAATGCTAATATACTGTAATACACACTGACATTAACTTTTATTTGATAAATAAACGGACAAGGCTATCTGGTAGCTTTTAGCTGCAGACACGTGCATGCTACAGTAATGTAGGAATGTCAATCAATCAATAAAAAAAATTAAGTAAAAATAACCATTTGGCTTTCTTAATCTTTTTATTTTTATTTATTTTTATCGCTCTCGCACACATTATTGGAGTATTATATCCTGGACAGACACAAACAATACACAACCTTAATTCTTTTAGCATCTTTACAACTGTAAAACAAACAAAAATAAATGCATTCACACTCGGAGCCACACACTAAGTTCAAAGACTTGTATTGTGGGTGCCGCAAACATTTACATCACACACAGATTACACCCAGAACCAGAAGCACAAATATCCCTTGGGAAGGAATTTGTGCTCCTGCTAGGAATCGAACCCAGGACCCACGGCGCAGAGGACGAAAACCTGTCCACTTCGCCAACTGGGTCGCCAAAGGTAGACCCCTTATTTCTGGAGGTAAAAACCTCTGAAAAAAGCTCGAGGCTTTGTGATTGTCCTACAACGTGCGACATTTGATCCTTTACCAGCTATAAGTTTCACGTGCTCCATCGTCGACCGCATCGTCACTTACCATCAGGTGAGATGGCGGTCAAACGTTTGCCTATCTAGAATAAAAAAAAATAAAAAAAAAGCAGTCGATTTCATTGCTCTGAAGCATCAATTATTGTTACAAAAAATACGCATGCGCTCTTACATAAAAATATAATATTTACTTAATAGATAAGATAAAAAATTGTACTGCATATAAGGTATTAATGCAATATATAAGTTATGTGACATAATTTTTTGATGGCAGAAGCCACTGGCACCTAAAATACAGTGTTTAACACTAGTTCAGGCGCCGATGGATGCACGTGACTTGAGTGTCATTTTAATTATATCAATAAACTTATTTGAATTTGAATTAGAAATTGCGGCATTATACTGTCAACGTCTCCGATCAGGTCAAAGTTATTAAAGGTTTAGGTCCAAACTTATAAAAAACTTTATTTCTATACGACAATGTCCCAAATTACACTATTCACTTGCAGTGGCGTGAATTACCGAGGTGAAATTCAGGAGAGCTGCCGTAACGAGGTGGACGCAATTTGTTGAATTTAATGACTGTTGTTGACGTTGAGTCCAATTGCGTTACTCCTACTACTGGTTAGATACATAGATACATTCTTTAATTTTACACCAAAGGAGAGCACTTAAAAAGAAATCTTAAACATCACAATAGGTATACAATAAACTAAGTGTGGATGTGAAAGCGTTTACGTTTGTTTTAAGAAGTGAAAGAATTGTCAGATTCCGTCTTTAATACACTTCTGGACACATCTATTGGCCCACCTTGCATTTTCAGTTTCGTTTGGTCGTAGCTAAAATTTTATATTAGGTCGAGCAAAAACTATTGATGCAGTTTTAAACCTGATACATTTTACCATCTTTTTCAATCGTATTGTTTTAAATTTGAATTCAGAATACCACACGACATGGAGCTACCCCTAACAAGTCGGGTATGCGCCTTGATAAAGGCAATTGATTTTTGAATAAAAAACATGTTTTATCAAATAAAGGTTTAATTTAATAACGCGTGTTGCCTCCATGGGCATCTACCACAGCTCTCATACGATTAGGCATAGAGTTTATCAACCGCTCTATGAAATTTTGAGGGATCATCTCCCATTCCTCTTCTATGGCAGTTTTCGACTCCTGCATCGTCTGTGCAACTGGCTGACGAGCCCTAACATGTCTTTTTAGCTCGTCCCACATATGCTCAATGGGGTTCATGTCTGGGCTTCTGGCTGGCCAGTCCATAACTGTAATGTTCACATCCCGAAGATATTCCCTGACGATGCCGGCCGTATGGGCTCTTGCATTATCATGCATAAAAAGGAAATTTGGGCCCACATAGTCCGCGTATGGCATCACGTGAGGTTCTAAGCACTCACGAATGTACCTTTCAGCATTTAATGTTGGCAGCCGTGGTCCCGTAACAACCTCAAGTTGAGTTTTGCCGCTCGCGGATATACTGCCCCAGACAGTCCATGAGCCACCGCCATAAGCAACCTTCTCTTTAAAGCAGCATTATGCGAAACGCTCTCCCTTACGTCGGTAGACCTTCTTCCTTCCATCATTGCCATGTAACACTATTTTAGACTCATCAGAAAAGAGTACACGGCTCCGATGCTGCTGAGGCCAATTTAAATGAGTGCGCGCGAAATGAAGGCGCGCTATTCGGTGGGCTCGCGTTAGTTTGGGGCCATTAGCTGGCTTGTGTGGTACCATATCGCGTTCTTTTAACCTACTCCGAACAGTTCGAGCTCTCACAGATACTTCGTGGAAGTCGCGAAGTTGGTTTTGTATCTCAATGGAGGTAAGGTGACGATTTCTCAAGCTCGTCGTCACGATGAATCGATCCTGCCTTTCAGTTGTGACCCGAAATTGTGGCCTTCCTTGGCGACGAACAAAGCCGCCAGTCTCTAGGTACCTCCGATAAACATTTCGGACCGCAGATCGACTTAAATTAAGTTGAGCACTCACAATTCTTTGGCTGTGTCCGGCCTGGATAAGTGCCACAGCTTGAGCGGCGACTCCAGGCGAAGTATCCATAGATTATTGATAGAACCTCACCTTAATGTTAAGAATAAGTAATGTTTGTTGCAAAACCAAAGAGATCAATCACAGTTTCAAGAATTAAATCCAAGTAAACCAATAAAATCAAGTTTTCTTAGTATTCGATTGTTTGATATCAACAAACAGGCTCCAAATCGTCTTTTGTTTCTTTAAATTCTGTGTTCGAAATTCAAAAAAAGACTATTGAATGAAATTATGAATGTGCCAGGTTCAAAACTGCATAAAAACTTTTTGCTCGACCTAATATAAAATTTTAGCTAGGACCAAACGAAACTGAAAATGCAAGGTGGGCCAATAGATGTGTCCAGAAGTGTATTTTACTATATGAAATTCCCATCAAAGTAGGAAGCAAACCTACGGTTTACCATTCAAGTGTCAAATAGAAGTCATCCCTCTCTCTCTCTCTCTCTCGCTATCTCTCTCGCTCTCTCTCTCTCTCTCTCTCTCACACACACACACACACACAAACACACACACACTCTCTTACATCGACAACCATCGAGATAGGAAACAAACGTACGTTTTTAGCTACAAAATTCTTATCTATAAATTGTATAAATGCATCTCATTCCCACGAAATAATACCGTTCGGGGAACAAATTATATGAAAATAATTTGTTCCCCGAACGGTATAAATCTGGAAGTCTTCATGTCAAGAGTGAATAGGTACCTTCTACGCAATCATGTTACATCTTTGGCCGCATCATCACTTTCCATCAGGTGAGATTGTGGTCAAGTGCTTGCCAATCGGGCTTTAAAATATTTGTTAAAGGCCCCAAAAAAATTAAATAATTCATTTATTTCGAAGCATCGTAGTTGGGGCATGTAAAACAATTGTTTCTCGACAATTGAATGAAACCGAACAGTGTAACGAAGACTTAATTGAATGTTTTATATAAAAAGTAAGTTTGATATTGAAATGGAACTAGTAAATACAAAGTAGTATATTTTGAAATTAAAAGTAGTTTTTTTGTTATGTACATATATCTATATATCCCGTTGGCTTGGTTGGGTGAACGTTCGCCTTCTAAGCAAGGGGTATCTGGTTTGATTCCCGGCGGGAACACAAGGTTTCTCTCTTAGGAAAATTTGTGTTTCTGGTTCTGGTTGTGATTGTGTGTGTGATGTGAATGTTTCCGGCTTCCACGACACAAGTTAACGAGCTTAGTGTGGGGCTGTGAATATGAAAATTTATAATAATTATGTTATCTATGATCTATATAGAATTCTTGAAAAAAAGGAAAACTTGTATGCTTGTTTTTCGTGTGGAAGATTGAGCAGTCCTTTACAATAAAGATATAATTTATTCAGAACCAGCAGAGTGAAAAACACTAACTAAATACATTTTGCTGCGTACACTCTGTAAAATGTTTATTCAGTTACATTCGGACTCAATTTTAAAAACAGTTAAGCCACAGCGGACCACGTAGTGAATTTCGTTGAGTTATAGTTAAAATAACAAAGTAGAGGTAATAGATGCTATAAATGCGTGTTTTCATTTCAAACTGAAGGCCTCGCTTCCAAAACTTTCAGACGGTTGAGTGTCAAAAGATACGAGTAAATATTTTATACTAGTCGTGCCCTGCGGCTTCGCCTTCTATTATCAAGGTAAAAAATAGCTTATTTATTAATCCTAAGTATAAGCTATGTACATGTTAAAGCGTGAAGAGGGAACAAAATACTTACACACAACTTTCGCTATTTTAATATTAGTAGAGTTTTTTTTTGTTTTTATTCTATGTCATTATTATTTCATTCCCTATTAATTATAATTATTTTTTAAGTTTAACAAATTGACATTTGCTTAACTTAAAAATTCTATCTACGCTACGGGCCAATTGCCTATATTACCTAAAAAATTAAATAAAAAAATAACAAATATAACAAATTTGAATTTAAGTGTCTATTCAGAGAGGCAATGCCACTAACATGATGAGAAAACTACCCACTGGTAGTGGGCTTGAGCACTTTAGTTACCTATAAGCTCGATGACTTGTAGCCTATTGGCCCATACTTAGTGTTCTTAGTGTCTAATACACACACTTGTTTCCTTACAAAATTCGATTGGTGTATATAGGTAATCATATCTTGATGTAACTACCATCGCTTTAGTAATGTTTTATTTTGTTAATTAAATAATTATTATTGTGTACCTTGTAAACTGCTAGAGTAATTCGAATTAGGTCTTCACGACACAGGCATGCCTTGAAGGCAACAGTATATAAGATTGCATATAAGTTAATGTTGTTAACCTTTCAGCCCAAGTCACCAAAGCAGTTATAACTTTAACTTTTCGCATCTGTTAATAATATAAACTAAAATAAATCAAAAAAAATTAATAAGCAGCGGTTACTGCAAGTACTTGGTTCAATTCCCGATGGGTAAACAAATTATCTGGTTGTAACTACGTGAGTAATGTAAATGTTTTCGGCACCCAAGACTCAAGTCATTGTGCTTAGTGTGGGACTGTATTTATGAAAGCTTTTGTTTTTTACAACAAAATTGTATCCCAATGGTGGCATGAATACATGAACATAGCCCAGGATATATTATGTTAAACTAAAGAAATAGCTAGAATTACTTCTAGTTGCCAGATATAGCTCAATAAACTTTAGTGTGCGTTGAATCAACTTGAATCCAGAGAGATAGTAAATAGAATCATATTTATTTTACGCGTTCCGTAGAAGCGTTATGAATATGTATATACGAAAAGAGAATATCTTTTTCATCGATTTTAAAATTATACAGTAGATCGTTAAGTTTTTTTATACAATAAAATATAATCTGTTATCATGTTTTTTTTATTATCAACATTGCTCCTTGATTATTTTAAAACTAGCATCTTTAAATTTCGACTGAATAGGCATCTTCTAGGCAAACATGCTCCATCGACGACCACATCGTCGTTTACCATGAAGTATTATAGCCGTTAAACGATTGCCTATCCAAAATAAAAAAAGAAACAAAAACTGAATCGACAGCAAAATCTTTTTAATTATCGAACCTATATAGGTCTATTCCGGTCATCAAACTACGACTGTTCGAATTGATGCGACGTCGATATGACAGTCAGGTTGAAAGTTCAATCGATTTGATGGTTCATAAGAAAAGAAAATGGTTCGATTTCGACGTTGATGTATAGGTAATCGTTGCCCGGAATAGACCCCCACTAGGTCTAAATCGTTCGATTTCGTCGTCGATGTAGAGATAATTGATGACCGGAATAGACCCCCTGCTCGCAAAATTTTACGAAACACGGTTGAGTAATGCATCCTATAGAGGAGAACAATCGAAAATTCGGACATCCAGACATAAGAAAGCTATTTTGCTCAAGCTGAAACAGAGATGCTTCGCTCGCGCTTCGCGTTCGCTCGGTCAAATAACGAATGATATTATAACATCTTCTGAAACACAGAATAGGGTTAACGCCACGGCAACATCGGCAGAGCAGCGCAAACGGCGAAAATATGGTTACCTCGACTGTGGTTTGGTACAATATTTATTTTAAGTCTGGTTGAGGCGAAGCATCATCAAAATGCTCATATTTGGCTCAACTCATTAGCATTGCAATTCAGAGAAGGAATGCGGCTAGCATGATGAGAACGCTACCCACTGGTAGTGGGTTTGAGCACTTGAGTTACCTATAAGCTCGATGGCTTATAGGTAACTTAATTATTTGCTGTAGGTACCTATATAGTTTAAGTTTAATTTAAGGAAATAATTATATTGGCCCGTTGATCACATCACACTATCACACTAATATTGTAAATCCGAAAGTGTATGTGTAATCGTGTAAATATTTTTGTAACGGCTGAACGGATTAGAATGAAATTGGGAATGTACATAGCCTAAACATTATCACATAGACTTCTTTTCTTGACTTCACAAAAAAGGAGGAGGTACTTGACAGTATGTTTTTTTCGACATTATTATTATAATTTCATATTGTTTGAAAAAACATAGGAAATCGTACTCATCTCGCTCTCCTCCATTATAAGTCCAAAACAAAGATGGCAAATTGAAAAAAAACATTGCGACAACAGAAACGAATATTAGGTGTTCCTGTTACGGTAATGAAAAAATGCTATTCCAAGTTAAATTGGGACCGTTCTGTTGAAAAGTTCAATTGCCTTTTGGTTTATTTTGATGGGTATTCACATTTTTAAACGAGTTCGACAAAAGACTGAAGAGGGTACCTTTTTTACTCTCTGTGTTGAGGTACTTTTGTTACTTTCACTTAGACTTTTTCGTCTCTTTTTATATTCTTTGATTAAAACATTGGAGTCGATAGAAATAAAGTTGCTGTAAGTTTGCACGTGTAAGTATGTAAGTTTGAACTGCGCGTTGGTTTAGTTGAGAGCACGTGCACCTTCTAAGCAGGGGTATCGGGTTAAATTCCCGGTAGAACACATGTTTTCACCCCAAGGAAAATTTGTGTTTCTGGTTCTGGTTGTGATGTGGATGTGGATGTCCGGCACCCATGACACAAGTCATCGAACTTAGAGTGGGGTTGTGAGTGTAAAAGCATTTTTTTATTTAAACTTTGACTGTAGTTCAGTCAAGAGGCTTATCGGAAACGACCTGATCTGATCACTAGTTTTTGAGTTATTGTCAATAATGCGTGTTTAATACGTTGAATCTGATCAAGGTTCCGAAGATAAAGCGGTGAAGTCGGTTTTTTGCTTTGCTTGCGTTTAATTATTGTAAATTCAGTAGAAAATAAAAGTTATTTGACAATTTTTTTATTTTTTTTATTTTTTATTTTTTTATTTTCATAATCCAACAGCGTTTACAAAATATACATAGGTAATAAAAATATTCTAATAGTATAGCCAAAATAGGATTACATATGTTATAATATGAACAATGTGTCTAATCATACAATCCTTATTGTTTAGAAAAAATAAAAGTTATGAGTGCGATTTTCTATATGTGTATGTGCGTGTGTGTGTGTGTGTGTGTGTGTGTGTGTGTGTGTGTGTGTGTATACAATGTATCATTCACTTACATATATACATAATATTCTGATATAATAGGTATAGGTATTATATTAAGAAATTTACTGTTAAATTATTAATTAGGTATTTTTTCATTTAAGGAGGAGAAATTTAATTTTTTTATTTGCTTTTTTAGAACATTTTTTGACACATGAAAGAAATCTAATTCGGAATAGTATTTGTTATAAGTTCGGGCGGCGCGACTTAAGACTGAGTTTTGTGCATAATTTGTGTGGACTGATGGAACGTGAAACAGGCTCGTGTGCCGTGTGCGATAAGAAGGTACTCGAAACGCTATACTGGACAAAAGATTACTGCAGTCAATTTTACCAGTAACAATGTCATACAGTAGGAGAATATCATATTGTCTTCGCCTCAGCTCTAGTGTATCGATATTGAAATAGCTGCAGGCTTCAGAATATGTTTCAAACGTTTTATACTCTTTAAAGCATAGGAATTTAATGAATTTTCTTTGTATTGATTCAAGTCTTTGGATATGGTTAGAATAGCATGGAGACCAGATACTACAAGCGTATTCTAATATGCTTCGCACATATGAAAAATACAGAACTTTGATGCAACTGGTATCTTTAAAATGTTTGCAAACGCGCTTGATAAAACCCAGTTGTCTATATGCTTTGTCAACAACAGTATCGATGTGTTCCACTAACGTCATCCCAGAGTCTAGTGCAACACCAAGGTCACGTACACAGCTCACCTTTTGGATAGGAACATTGTTGATATGATAGATATTATTAATAGGTTTAGATTTACGGGTAAAAGTTATTTGAAGAGATTTTTTAGTATTTATTGATATTCTATTTTCAACGTAGTAGTTATAAAGATTGTTTATGTCGTTTTGAACTTTTACACAGTCCTCTGAGTTTCTAATTTTTAAGTAAATTTTTTTATCATCTGCAAACATAATGTATTTTGAGTCAGTAAAACAGGTGTTGATATCAAAAAGGTAAGCATTATAAAGCAAGGGGCCCAAAATTGACCCTTGTGGAACGCCAGAACTGATTCCAACATAGTCGCTTCGGGCACTACCTATTACTACCGCTTGTCTTCTATTGGTTATGTATGAGGTAAGCCATCGGTGGAGATCACCACGTATTCCTAGTGCATGTAACTTATGAAGCAGAATGACGTGGTCTACCCTATCAAAAGCTTTTTGAAAATCTGTATAGACCACATCAATCTGAGTCCTCTCATCCATACCCAGGAAAACATAGTTTGTAAATACTGTCAGGTTTGTTACTGTTGAACGTCTGCTCATGAAACCGTGTTGTTCTTCCGGGATTGACTTATAGATAGTTTGACATATTCTTTGATAGATTATTTTCTCGAAAATTTTACTTAATGTATTTAAAATGGAAATTGGCCTATAGTGTTCAATACGGGTCCGCGAACCACTTTTATGGACAGGCACTATACGTGCTTCTTTCCATATATCCGGAAAAGCACCAAATTTATTAACTGAAAGTGTAAAAATTGCGTGGAGGGGCTTCGCCAAAGATTCCGCACATTTATTAATAAAAATTGCTGGAATGCCATCACTGCCTGGTCCCTTTCTAATATCTAACAACTTTAACATTTTATATACAGAATTTTCACTGATATTCAGACTGTAAACTGTGTCAATTGGTTCTTTGTAGGATCGCAGATTATTGCTATATGACTGAGCTGGTTCCTGAAATACACTCTCGAAGAATTCATTAAAACCCTTGCATGCATCTGATTCAGTTTTGTAAGTGTGTTCGCCATACGTCAATGTATTAGGGTAGCCCGTGTTACTATTTCGCAAAGATTTTACATATGCCCATAGTTTACTTGGATCTTTTCTAAGTAAGCGTTGCATTTTTTCGATGTAGTAATTGTGACATTTTTTTTGGATTTGTTTTTGTCTAGCTCTTAGTATAGAAAATTCGTCGTAATCTCTTGGATTACCAGTGATTTTCCACCGACCATGTGCAGCAAATTTATCCTTTATTATGTGTATAAGTGCTTTCGAATACCAAACAGGATACCTGTCCACAGATGAAACATGCGATTTCGGTACGTACTTATCAATTGCCTCAGTAAGAAGTGAATAAAATTGTTGAACGATTTCGTCTATAGTGCTCCCCACCAACAAGTCATCCCAGTTTAAATTAAGAAAGTATTCATTCAATATATTATAGTCCGCTTTGTAAAAGTTAAGCTTAGTAATAGACTTACGTTTAAACCTAGGTACCATAAGATCTGAAGCGTCTATTTCTAAGGATGGGTGATAACAGTCCTCTGATATTAATGGTGAACTCGCATGCAATATTTCTATCGGTGTATCACTAAACATTAAATCTAATATATTATTACAACTATTTGTTAAGAAGTTGTACTGATTAAGGCCAGATAAACTACACGCATCAATAAAGTCAGCTACTGCTTGTTGTAAATCAACAGAACCACGTTTATGGAGCGTAGGACCTGTCGATGCCCATGACACTCCAGGGAGATTGAAATCCCCGCCAAGTATAATGTGATCATTAGGATGCGACGTAACAATATCTACCAGTGAGCCAGTAAATGCACTTAGTCGGGATGGTTGCATATTGTCAGGTGGTATATATACAACGCCTATATGTAGATTGCAGTTATCACCGGCGCCGAGCACACGGGCCGGCACAGTTAGCCAGAGGCACTCGACGCCGGCGCACGCCCACTCAGTGCGTTCCTGCGCATGCAAGTTGCGCTTCGTGCATAACATTACCCCACCACCAGTTGTCTTAGACGAAGTGTCTTTACTTCGATCACATCTGAAAATATCATATCTGTCATCGCACAACTCTCCGGAGTAAATACATTGGGACAACCACGATTCTGTGATTAGTATGCAATGGTAGTTATTAGTAAGTATGTTTTGTTTTAACTGGATAGTCTTTGTGCGCAAGCCACGAACATTCTGATAGTATAAATTTAACTTATTAGATAGCATTATAGTGAATAGAATAAGTATGTAAATATAGATAAAAATAAATTATATTCTGCTTCATGGTCAGTGAAAATAAATAGTTATCAGGTATTACATGTATAAAAGTTAATAAAGTAATGTATATATTTATATTTATGTAAAATATTATATAAAGTAGTACTATATTAACATTATTGTGTATTATAAAACATGTAAATAATATAATTATCACTATAATATTATGATGTGGGCTCTTGTGAGAAATAAGATTAAAGTAGTTATGATACAGTTCTACGCATTTTATTGTATAATATATAGTTATACATGTGTTGAGTGTAAGTGATTGTATAAATTGTGATGTGTAATTTTTGTGAAAACGTACTGGACAGAAGAATAAAACAGCACCTACAGTAATATGATTGATATCTATAGTAAAAAGCAGTATAATATGTAAATAGTATATAACATTCACACTATTTTTTGTAGGTCTTTTAATGAGCCAATTATAATGACAGGAGACTCTTCGTTTTTTCGTAAAAAAATATTACAATTCCTCACCCAGATAAATTTATAAGATTTATCATGTGCACGTGTTTTAGTTGCACTCAGAAGATGTTTGTTTTCTGGGGTTAGATGTTCATTAACAAAGAATCTCCTCTCGGCCCCACCCAAGCCTAAATCACGAGTATTAATGCCCTTGGTTTTACGAAGTCCTGAGATGATCTGGTCCTTTAAAATCCTTGTCTGAAGCTTAACCACGATCGGCTTTGGGCGACCTTCCACCTTCTGCATAGGCTGCACACGGTAGGCCGATTCTATCTGGGATGGCTGCAACGGGACACCGGCATGGTTGGCAATCTTTAAAGCCAGCTCAACTGTTGATTCATTCGGAGTCTCGGGGAGGCCTACAATCTCGATATTTGACATTCTCGCCCACTGCTGCTGTTTATTGATCTGCATTTGTAAGTCTTGTATTTTACCTCCATCTTCTACTGATTTTTTATGCAAGTTGTCGAAATTTATTTTCAGTTTTTCGTGCTCATCCTGCAGTTTTAAATGGGAACCTTCCAATAAGTCGTACTTAGCAGTAACAGCTGTCAATTCTTTTCTAAACTCTTTAGCCAGCGAGCCATTGAGTTCTTTAATCATTTCCTTTTTTAGTATGCTAAGTTTCTGATCTAGGATAGTTTCTATCCTCGACACTATGTTGCAATCACTGCTAGTATAGGTGGGGCTATGATTACCTGATGCTGACGAAAGATCACCGGATGTTGACGCTGTGGGCACCTGTTGTAGGTTAGGTACAGGCAAAGTAGACAGTGAGACAGTGTTTTCTGCAGTCTGGTTTATGTCCTTGTGCGTTTTGGCAGAAGTACGAATTGGTGTATTGCTGTTATCTCCGCCCTTACGCTGGCCTGCAATACATGTAGGGCATTTCCACTGCGACCTTGAAGTGGACTCATTGTTATAGTTAATGCACTCAGAATGAAATAAGTGTAAACAAAGTGTACACTTTACACGCTTTTGAGTCACTGTAATATTCTCTCTGCAAGCCTCACACGTTCCAGCCATGATTCCAATGTGTACGTATTTACTAAATTTGCACAAAAGTTAATGTTTATTTAGTAAAATGAATAAATTTTATACACGATATCGCACGTAAATCGTCGGTCGTGGGTAGATAGGAGTAAGCACACAGTAATGTCGCTTTGTTTTTCCTTTATAGTCACTTTAGGTAGGTTCGCACTATTTCACAACATAAAATCACAATTATTATACAATGTTTTGTCGTAATTGTATTTAATAAAGACTTTATTACACTCAATAACTATATTTTTCTAAGGATAGTTAACAGACACAGCTGTTCACAATTTAGTTGAAGGTAGATATGGTCACAATAACTAGTGTTCACGCGCAAGGCACGTGATCTGCACCAGCGGCGGCCGGGCGCGGGCTGCGGGGCGCGGGCGGCGCTGCGCCGGCAACGAGGCTTCGACCGAAGCCAGAGCCACAGCGGTCGCACGGCGCGCGACACGCATTTATAAGAGATTTTAATTTTAATACACTTCTATACTGTCCAGGTTGTTTGATTGCTGCAATTCCACATCAGCCAAATCAGCTCCCGGACAAGTTGGCGACCGTGACAGCACATCGGTCTGTATCCAAGGGCCGGTGAAGTCCAGAAGACCTGCACTACACATCGTCGGGCAAGGGATCAAAGGTCGCACGACGCGGTCAAGACAAGGACAAGCGGACAACTTTCTCGAAGTCTCCCGGACAGCCAGCGCTCCAGAAGGCCATTCATAAAGGAAGTAAGCCCGTTCCTTGCCTAATCACTTCCCTTGCACCCCTTTCGATCAGTGTTAAATAGTGTCGTGAGTCAATCTAAAAAGTGCGTTAATTACTTACACTAAAGTCTATTTTCCAAGTAAATAGTCGATTAAAATTTCGAGTTACACGTATAGAATCATTCAACGTGTACTACGGAAATCTACCTACAAAATTAAAAAGTAAAACATAACGAAAAATTTGTAAATTTTGCTAACTGATTTCTGCCTTAATTCACTTATTTACAATATACCTACTTAGTTAAATACTCTGTATTCTTATAGTTAGTTACGTGTAATCAATATTGCAACGTAACGTTTACTTCTACATATAACTGCCCAAACTAGGGGTACAATATTTACTATTTTCTTTGTCTTTTACGTTTGCAATTAGTAACTTTGCGCGTTATAGATATTTAACGGCCCAAACTAGGGGTCATAACTGTATAATATAGTAACATTTACCTTATTATAGTATAGCAAATCGTGTTTTTTATAATTGCAAGCGTAATTAACGTTACGTAAAGTAACGATCCTACGTAATTATTTAAACATAAAACCTTATTTTCTTCCATTGTTTTGCTCATTGTTAAATGATAAATCTTTGAATTTAGAGTTCCGTAACTATTAAATACTTATTATTTTCACTCGCTTTGCATTTGAATCTCTTCAACCTTTTCTTAATTCATAAACTGCCTTTTCACTTTACCCGCTTAAATACGCGCATCCATTGCACATTGCTTAGCCGAGCCGCCGAACATTCCAGGCTGGGCGCGCTCGTTCACCGCTGCGCGCTTGTTGCTACGCGCCGCTTGTGGCTGCGCGCGACCCGTACCACGTGGTCCGGCCGCTGCGCAGCGCTGGGTCTACCCGCTTCGCCTCAACGGATTTCGGTTTGCTTGCACATTCTTGCCCACATCTTTATATTTTATCATTTGCAAATCAATCATGGCTCAAAGTAAAGTGTCGGACCAGGACGAACTGGCTTTATTAGTTCGTAAACGTGGTACAATTAAAGCGCGATTAACAGTATTCAAAGATTTTCTCTCGGTTATTGAACAAATTGAAACCGATAGCATCACGACAAAAAATATAAGTGATATTAATGTGAGACTAACAAAAATTAAAGAATTATTTTCAGACTTTGAAAAGGTACAAACTCAAATAGAAACATTAGATTTGGAAAGCAATTTAGATAAACGCTTACAAGAGAGAATCGAAATTGAAAGCCAGTTCTTCGCGGTCATATCTAGTGCCCAGGACATAATTTTAAAACGCGAGGAGCGTGACGAAGATGCCCAGCGTAGACTTTCACTTGGAAGTAACTGTAGTAATAACAACAATAATAATAACCACTTAAATAATCAAATTCGATTGCCAACTATAAAATTACCGAGTTTTAATGGAAATTATTTGAAATGGCTTGAATTTCGGGACACCTTCGACTCGCTCATCAATGCGAATGACAATATACCTGACATCAGCAAGTTCCACTACCTCAGGTCTTCTCTAGAGGGTGGTGCTGCTGTCACAATAAAATCAATTGAGTTTACCAGTGAAAATTACCAGGTTGCTTGGGAACTATTGTGTAACAGATATAATAACAAAAACGTACTGATTAATAACCACCTCAAATCGTTATTCAGCCTCGAATCTTTAAATAGGGAGTCGCATAGATCACTCAGGTACATTATAGATCACGTTTCAAAGAATTTGAGGGCTTTAAATACGCTCGGTGAGCACACTGATAAGTGGGATAGTCTTGTAATTTATATTATAGTGCAAAAGCTAGATAGTGTAACTAGCATTAAGTGGGAAGAGTACAAAGCGAACCTTGGTGGGTCTATAGAACTAGAAGACTTTTACCAATTTTTAAGACAACGTGCTGATATTTTAGAGACTGTCCAAGGCGGCTCTAGAGCAGTCCAGGTTAATAGAAATGAAAGGTTTGTTAGTAGTAAGGAACCAAGACACATTAAAACTTTTTTCTCATCTACGTCAAATAGATCATGTTTTATGTGTAATGAGAATCATCGTGTGTATGAATGTAATCAATTTAAGAATTTGAGTATCGAAGCCAGAGAAGCAGAAGTTTCAAAACGCAAGCTCTGCTCCAATTGTCTTCGTCCAGGGCATTCCACTTCCAACTGTCGTCTCAGCTCCTGCAGAGCCTGTAACAAAAAGCATAATAGTTTATTGTGTTATAATAATAATAATAAAAGTGTCAATAAAGTATTGCAAAACGAAAGTAACTTGAACTTACAAACTAACGAGGTAAAACAAAACACTAGCCATGAAAAACAAAATTTGAATACTGTGGCTAGCACTAGCGCTGTTTTGACTACACTTACCTCATGCTCGAGCAACAGCGAAGTCCTCCTGGGCACTGCAGTGGTTGAAGTCGTCGATGAGCGTGACAACAGTACTTACCCGGCGCGCGTTCTTTTGGACTGTGGAAGTCAAAGTTCATTTGTCACTGATCACCTGAAAAATAAACTTAAAATTAAAACTAATAGTACTAAGTCACGATGTATAAGTGGACTGAACAATTCAATATCTACAGCCACTGAATATTGCACATTAAAATTAAAGTCAAGAATTAATGCCTACACTACGGACGTACATTGTATGATTATATCAAATATTTCAGAAAACTTACCTAGTGTAGAAATCGATCCCGCGGATTTAAACATACCCAACAATACTGCACTCGCCGATCCAAACTTCCATAAAAGTAACAAAGTTGATATATTAATTGGGTCCGATGTGATGTGGAATATTGTTAAGGGTGGTTGCCAGATATCATTAGGTGAAAATAAACCTAACTTAATTTATTCGAAGTTTGGATGGTTGGTTTCAGGACCCATGACTCTGACCACGCCATCTGTGAAATCTAATAAGAAATCTGTATGTAATTTTAGTCAGGAAATTAAAGACTCACTTTCTAAATTTTGGGACTTGGAAAATTTCATAATGCCAAAACGATCATTGTCAACAGATGAACAAATCTGTGAAAATTCCTTTAATGAAAATACAATTCGCTTACCGTCTGGTAGATTCCAAGTAAAAATGCCTTTGCGCGAGTCTCCTGAGGCTCTCGGAGACTCTTACTCACTTGCTAAGAGATGTTTTATAAATTTGGAAAGGCGTTTTCAAAAGCAGCCGAAGTTGAAGGAAATGTATAGTGATTTTATACACGAATATGCCACATTAGGTCATTTAACAGAAATAGATAAGCCACCTACTGGAAATTATTTACCTCATCATGCCGTGCTGCGAGAGAAAAGCGAGACCACAAAACTTCGGGTCGTTTTTAACGGTTCTGCTCGCACAGCATCAGGTAAATCGTTAAATGATATCCAGTACGTGGGCCCGGTAGTACAAAATGATTTGATGTCAATTTTGTTGCGATTCCGCCAGCATAAGTATGTATTAACAGGGGACATTGAGAAAATGTTCCGTCAGGTTATGCTGGATGAATCGCAACGTCACTTACAGCTGATATTATGGCGAGACAATGAAGCTCAGCCTTTGCGAACATTACAGCTCAGTACTGTAACGTATGGGACAGCATCGGCCCCTTATCTGACCACCAGATGCTTAGTTCAGTTATCAACGGAGTGTTCAGACAAACGAGTAGCTAATATTATAAAAAACGATTTTTATTGTGACGATCTTATAACCGGTTGTGATAACAAAACAGAACTCAAATACTTCTGTGATGCAGTGGTCGATAAGTTGGCTGAGGTTTTTTTTTTTTTTTTTTTTTGTTTGTCCGCCTTTATTCCTCCGACATAGATCGGAGACATTTTTTGGCTAAAACATATTGTATAACACGGTTTGCTTTTTTTTTTTTAGGTATTAGATACGGTTTTGTTATTACACTAATCGTATCTTACAATACTGTTTATTTAGTAATATTGCATTTAATATTTACATTATTGTGTGCTTATGTAGTTATGTATTTATCAAGTATGACAGTTATGATAAAAAATTATGATAAGTGTGGCAGTATATTATTATTATGTATATATATTTTTTTATTTATTTCTCTTTTTTTTTATATATATATATATATTTTTTTTGTTACTCTTTTTTTCATTTTTTTTTTTTTTTATAATTATATTGTGTTATAATATTATTATTAATTTTTTTTCCCCTTTTTTTTCTGCCATTACAGTTTTATTAATCCTAAGGTTATTTTACAAAGTTAAATGGTTTCGCTTCCCAAGTCATACTCTCATGTGCAACATGAAAGCATTTACTTAGCACCAGCGTTGCCCTTTATTATACGTAAATCTCACAAATATAATAATAATATTTGTTAGCCTTACTAGTACCAACTGTTGTGATATACCTACTAGTTTTAACATTTTCTTTCTTAATACTTTTTCTACTCTATATACAATGTACATGTTATAATTTCCTATTTTTCTATATAATGCGATATATTATATTAAAATATATCTTATATATAGTTTTCGTACAACAATAATGAATATAAAAAAATTTTAAAGGTGTATTTAGAGTTTGATATAAATATATAATTTCTAATAAGGTATATGTGATTTTTTATGACATTATATTCTTAGATTTTAAAAACTATGTTATATGTACTTGTATTATACAATCAATACATTTTTTTCATTTTTACTGTTTGATATTGTCTTATTAAATTTTGGTCAAGAGTAACAATTCAATTAGGATTTGTTTCTTTTAATACATTTTAAAGTAACATATTTGCAAAATTCCAAAAATCGATCCCTGCACTCGCCATTTTGTAGCCACTCCCATAGGTTGTCTTTTTTAATTGAATTACTGAATTCGGTTTCCAAATCGTTTCTCTTTGCAATATTTAAAGGACAGTCTACAATGGCATGGATACTACTATCTTCTTTAGCTGGGTCACAGATACAAGCAGGACTAGGTTTCACCTTAAACCTGTGTAGGTAGTGCGCAAATCCGCCATGGCCTGTAAAGGCTTGTACCAATTCTGGGGTAAGTTTTATCCCTTTTAATATTTTATATGCGGTCTGCACATTAGGAAAAAACAATTTGGTAGTGCTGGCCGTTGTCTGATCCATGTATCTTTTTTGCCATTCTCCAATTGTTTTGTTTCTTAATACGTGTTTCACGTATGAGATAGGACACTTGTCGTAATGGGCTGCTACTTTCAATTTAAGTGCTGCTTCCTTGGCTAGGTGGTCAGCGCGCTCATTTCCGTTAATGCCTACATGTGCTTTCACCCAAAACAAGTCAACTTGCATTCCTTGGTCCTTTAACTCTGTTATTGCTTTCCTAATACTATATGCTAGTGGATGAAATGTTTCGTAATTTTGAAGAAGTTCCAATGAGGACCTGGAATCACTAAATATCATTAGTTTTGATTCGTTCATTTCTAATGCTTGTGCAGTAGCTTGGTAAATGGCATACATCTCCGCTTGAAACACTGTACAGCAATTCTGTAGCTTAAATTTTTTGCTTTTAATCTCCTTTCCATGCTTCCACCACGATAGGGCCGCACCAACTTTCCCATCTATTTTGCTTCCGTCAGTGAAAACCAGAAGGCCATCTATGTCATTTTCCTCTAAAGATTGTTCTGTCCACTCTTCTATGCATCGGAAAGTGACAGATAAGTTTTTAGCTGGGTGGATTGCTTTAATAAAACTCACTCTTGTCTCCAGCTGAAGGTCGACTATGTGTTCGTCCAGCGGTTTACCTCTCTTCGCTTCATATAAAAATGATGTTTCTAGAACCCTCATATCTAAGGGGACTAAACCAGACAGTAGCAGAGCTGCGTTTAGTGAGACTGTACGGTAGGCTTTACATATTTTTAGGGCGAAGCCTCTCTGCACAGTAAACAGCATTTTTTTAATTGATTGTTTTTTTACTGCCTTTGCCCATACACTGGCTGCGTAAAGTGTTATAGGCTCTATTACTGCTACGTAAATCGTCTTCGTGACCTCAGAGTTTAGCCCCCAGGATATTTTAGCTGCCCTTGCTAGCTGTTTATAGATGTTAATGGATTTATTACAGATATTTGATATGTGACTATTAAAGGTAAGTTTTTTATCTATTGTTAATCCTAAAATCTTTATTTCCTCCGTTAGTGCAATTGGGACACCACCCATGTTTAAATTTGGAGTGTCATATTTGAGTTTTTTGGTCAAAAGCATAGCAAAAGTTTTGTGGGCCGCAAATTTAAGCTTATTCTTACCACCCCAATCCATAACTTTATTTAATGTATGATTTATGTTTAATTCTAGTTCAGAAGCTGATTTAGCCGACAAAATGAGTGCGATGTCATCAGCAAAAGCTTGGCAATAAGTGTTCATCGAATCCAGTTCATCAAGTAGTGGATCTAGAAGAACATTCCAGAACGTAGGCCCTCCAATCGATCCCTGGACGCATCCTTTAGTGGTATATTTGATGCTGCGTTCTCCTGCATATCTTACTTCGACTTGGCGATCCCTAAGGTAACTAACTAATCTTTTCAGATTTCTGGGGCATCCTTTCTGATTTAGTTGATACTTTATGGCCGGCCACCAGGCGCTGTCAAAAGCACCCTCTATGTCCAGCGATACTAATATAACAATTTTTTTACTATCAATTTCCTGTCTTATGTAGTTTATTAGGTCATAGAGGGCGTCTTCCGTACAGCGCTGAGGAACGAAACCATATTGGCGAGGGTTAGATTTTGGTAATAAATGCCATCGCAGCCTTTTTACTAACATTTTTTCCAGTATTTTTCCAAGGACCGGTAGCAGCCCTATAGGTCTATACGACTTTGGATGGCTATAGTCTGTCTTTCCAGCTTTCTTCAATACAATCACCGCAGCCTTTTTCCATATTTTCGGAAAATATTGCAGCTCCAAACATTTATTTGCTATTTCCAGAAATAACTGTATATCCAGTCCTATTGCTCTTGCGCATATGTCTGCAGAGAACCCGTCAGGTCCAGGGGCTTTCTTTGGGTTGAAGCTCTTCGTCGTGTTCTTCAACTCGTCTACTGTAAAAGGGGGATCATCTTCACAGCTGAGGGCGATTGAATCATTGTCTACAGCCAATCTTCTCATTTCAGTGTGATACGGCGAGTCGTCTCTATCGTCGTCGACAGGATAGAAGACGCCGGCAAGTAGGTCGGCTGATTCTGCTGGACTAAGGATTTGCCCATCTTTAATCAGCAACGTATCTTCCTGTCTTTTAGCAGTTTGTTTGATGACCCGATATATTCCATCCCAGAGACTCTCTCTATCTTGCTTTGAGCAGAAATTCTTCCAGCTTTGAGTTTGTAGTGCTGCAGCTTCTTCTTCATAACTTTTTTTTGCGTCTAAATACACCTTAATAACGTATTTTTTCCTTTTCGGAGCAGCACATCTAATCCGCCTTTTTTTTGTTATCATATCTCTCATCTTTTTCTCAATGCTATCGGTCCACCAGGGTATATGGAATTTACTTTTGTGTTTTTTTTTTGGGATCGCTATTTCACATGCTGCTGTTATACAGTTACAGTAAGCACATACTTTCTCTTCAAGTTCTTCACCTGTCGTTGCAGATCTTAGTGTGTTTACATTAATACCATTATTGATAAAATTTGTGATTAGCATAGTGTCAAACTCAGACCACTTTGCTTTTTTTGTATTGTAGAGTCTTGTTGTTTTAACTTCCGAATCTAAGCTTGGTTTTTTGAATGCCATTGTAAATGTTATGGCATTGTGATCAGAGCTCGAAACCGTCGGGTCAACCTTCCAATTATCAATTTTAGTGAGAACATCTGCACTGCATATGGTAACATCGACTCGACTCTGATAAATTTTGTTGTTCCGTACAGTTTGAAAAGTGGGCATATCTCCGATGTTTAAAATATGCAAATCCATTTCGTCTATGTAAGTGGCTAGTTCTACACCCCTATTATTTTCTGTCTTACTACCCCACCATGGGCTCCATGCGTTTACATCACCTCCAATCAAAATATTTTTATAATTGTTTTTGGCTATTATTTGCCTGACGTGACTTAGATATGGCTCCAGGGGCTGGTTTTCTTCGAAGTACACTGACACCACCGCAAGTTCCCAGGAATTCGTTTTTAATACTGCAAACGCTATATTACCTGACGATAGAGTGGGATCTGCTATTACTTTGATATTATCGTCCATAACAATTATTGCTGCTTTAACGGGTTTTTCAGGCTGAGTATTGGTGATGGCTCGCTGAATTATACGTGTTCCGGTGTAATCTTTCACCCTTCCAATCGCACCGACATATGGTTCTTGTAATAAAGCAAATCCCACCCCTCTTTTTTGTACCTCGTTTATAAACTCCAATGTTGCCAGTTTACTTCTATGCAGATTGGATTGCAGCACTTGATAAATTTGGGAGCCTTCCTCTTAACAATAAGCTACGCTAGATCGAGCCAGCGTCTCCCATCGCCTTCTGACTGGACACTCCAAGTCGAAAGCGCCATGGTCCCGCCGCTCTATCTTAGCAATACAGCAGTTTCGACAGGACGGCACTTCTCCGACTATCCACACCGGACAGTCCTTTCTAAGGTGTGGCTGGGAGCAGTGGCTACATAGGTCCACTGTTTCCTTGCACAATCTTCGGCCGTGGCCGAAACCAAGGCACTTTGTGCACTGAATCAGAGGGGACTGGTCGTGCACAGCTCGTCTTTGAAGGTCTATGTGGACTTCTCCGGCTGCCGTCAGCCGTTGCCATAACTTTGGAGACACCTGTAGCACTACGTGATTTTCCATTGGGTTTCTGGCTCGTCGCCTATACTTGACTATTGCTCTATACTCGTTGTCTGGAATGTCACCCGTAACCTTCACGTTTTGTGTCTTCAGTGACTTTATTATGTCTTCGTCGGTATTGTAGGAAAGAACGTCTCGAATGATGACCAAAGGGTCCTTGCTCTTAGCTTCTTCTACGCTTAGATCCTTACGGGACTTTTTCAGCTGGTCGGCAATCTTATTAATATCCCCTCTATTTTGACAACTTATGAGAACTTTTTGGTTTCTGGCTTTCCGCAATCCATTAACCTGGATGCCCATAGCTCTGGCATCGACCGAGCCTCTTATTTTTCCGAGTACATCCTCACTAGTGTCCTTCTCCTCCTGCGACGACACTATAATTGTATGTTTCGGGTGCGGTTGACGTGCTGCGGCCGCCGCATATGAGAGCGACGTTGATAGGCCACTCTCCTGTACCTTGGTCAAGCCCTCCTCCAGAGCGGCTGCCGTGCGTGGTAGAACATCTGTGACAGCCTGCTTAAGCTCCTTGATGTCATGAGCTATTTGCGCAACCCTTTCCACTTCTGCGGCATTTCTTGTCAGAGCTGTAGGAATATTCTGATTTTCAACCAGCTCAAATACCACAATTTGCCTCAGCGATTTTATTTCCGACAAAATTTCTCACACTGGGGACCTTACATCCACCTCTTTAACTGACTCTGCCAGCTGAGCTAGATTTTTTGCGTGGTCCCTTTCACGACTATATAGCTCCTCTCTCACCTGAGACTTTGCCTTCTCCAGTTGAATTTGTAACGTTTGCCTAGACTCGTGCTGACGAAGAATAATCTCGTACATACCTGCGAGACTATCAAGAACAGAATCTTTTACGCTAGACTTTAGGTTCGAGGATTGCTCTAGCTGGTCCTTAGCATCCTGATACAGTCGATTTGCCGTCGCTGGTAAAGACGCCAAAGGTGTGGCCGAATCCGCGATGGAAGACCTACGTGACGTAGATGGAGAAGTGATGGGTGTTGTGGTAGAAGGGGGTACAGGTTCCTGGGCAGTTTCGGCGACTTTCAGTTCCGATTCGCTCAGTACCGAACACTTTTCCGATTCAACTTTTTTACGCTTGACTGCATTTTTCAATAATACCTTTTTATGCGAAACATCTTTCTCGCTTCCTGAACCCCTTGCCGAAGTTCCACCCTTCGATGACTTACTAGACACCGAAGACATATTGGTCGCTGTACTAATATAAATAACGCAAAAAGTTATTTAGCACCGGTTCAAAACAAAGTATTTAGAAGTGGCTACAAAATTTATAATTTATAATAAAACAGATTGTTTGTTGCTAACTAAGTGACAGTAGTTGGTTAACCTTATTTACGTTTATAAACATAAGAAGAATATGTCTGATAACACAAGTCCCAAGGCTATAATATATACTTTGTTTACATTCATTAGCGCATGACACTTCAAAAACAGTTCAAAAGCAGCTGACCGCAGCAGGTAGATAAGGCGCAAATTGAGTAGCCGTGCGAGTAGACCAGCTATATCTAGTCACCACCGGCAGCGTTGCGGTTCAGAGCGAGACGGATGATATGCACCGGCCGAGCGCGACCTTCGCCACAGGCGCAGAACCAGTTATGCGAAGTAATTGACAATTAAAAACAGTTAATTGGTAATAACATCTTCAAATTTAAAAATACTTCTCTAGTTTTTACACTGTTGGGAAGGGCACTCAAAACACTTCAATCCGATTATTTTAGTTATGTTAAAACAACAATTTAAACTGTTTGTTTACTGAATTATTGCAGACGATTTTGTTTAAGCTTGTTCGTCGAGCGCGACTCATGCGGAACTCCGTTGGCTGAGGTTTGCCTCCCACTTAGAAAATTTAGAACTAACATTCCAAGTATATTTGCGAGTGACCCCATTTCAACCACATGTTCTGAAAAGGATTTATCCCAGACAAATGATCAGTACTGTAACTTACAGAATCAATCTTCAGTGCTGGGGTTGAATTGGTGTCCCTCACAGGATAAACTGTATTATTCAATCGACTTTCAGATCGAGCAGCCTTTCACAAAGCGAACCATTCTTGCAGCAACATGCAAGATTTTTGACCCCCTAGGGTTGCTAAGCGCTTGTACGATTGTTCCTAAGATGCTGTTACAGAGGTTGTGGGAGTCTAAACTGGACTGGGATGATTTGGTGTCCGCCGATGTATCGAAAGAGTGGAGTGACTTTGCAAATAATTTAAAACAAATAAAAGCGATAAATATTCCACGCCACGTCTTGCATCCATCGTCGGACACTCCAGTGTCAGTGGAATTACACTGTTTTGTCGATAGCTCTCAGAGTGCATTTGCAGCATGTGTATTTATACGTTGTACTGATCAAGAGGACAACGTATCAGTCAAGTTATTATGTGCCAAGGCTAGGGTTGCCCCCTTGAAGCCCAGTACCATACCGCGGCTTGAACTGGCAGCGGCCCTGCTTGGTGCTCAGTTAAGTACAAAGGTTTGTCAGTCACTCAGTCGTAAGATTGATCAAAAATATTTCTGGAGTGATTCAACAATTGTGCTTGCATGGATCAAAAATACCAACCCTAGTAATCTAAAGCAATTTGTTTACAATCGAGTAAATGAAATTCATGAACTGACTGACAAATCTTCCTGGCATCACATTTCTACGGAAATTAACCCAGCAGACATAGCTTCTCGAGGAGTCAGCCCTAGCAAGCTTCAAGATTTAGAGTTATGGTGGAGTGGCCCACCATTTTTAATGAAACCTAAAACGGAATGGCCAAGCGTTCCTATAGAAAATGTTGAGCTTCCGGAGCTCAAAGCAAATACATGTTGTGTGTCTGTTGAGCCTTCATTTGATTTTGATAGGTTCTCGAAATTTCAACGAATGATCCGGGTGGTAGGATATATCTTAAGATTTATTCACAATTGTAAAACAAAGAAAGATTCGAGGCTTAGTGGTGATCTGAGTAACGATGAAATAGATAAGTCTACTCAGACCCTAATCAAAACCTGCCAACACGATTCCTTTCCAAATGAGGTGCAATCATTAAAAAACAATAAAAAGATAAATCATAAATCGAGAATTTTGTCACTAAGCCCCTACTTAGATGAGCAGGATTTGATTAGGGTTGGAGGCAGAATCCAAAACTCTATCTGTGATTATTCTAAAAAACATCCCATTTTATTATGTGCACGTCATAACTTTACGAAACTGTTGTTTCAGAGAGAACATGTACGTCATAAACATTGTGGGCCTGAATTATTACTTAGCATTATACGAGATCAATATTGGCCCATATGTGGACGTAATCTTGCACGCAGTACATTTAGTAAATGTATCGTGTGTGTTCGTATGCAAAGTAACTCAATACAGCCTATGATGGGTAACTTACCTCCTCCTCGAGTCACTCTTACCTATCCCTTCCTCGTGACAGGCGTAGACTTTGGCGGCCCCTTCTCAATCGTAGACCGCAAGGGCAGAGGATGTAAGGTATCCAAATGTTGGCTTAGTCTTTTTGTGTGTCTAAGCACTAAGGCATTAACGTTAGAGGTGGTTAGTAGTCTGAGTACTGAAGCATTTTTAATGTGTTTGCGTAGATTTATCTCGCGTCGTGGCAAGCCTCATGACATTTATTGTGACAATGGCACCAACTTTGTGGGTGCCAATAATGAACTGGGTAGAATGTTGCGAGCAAGCCAAAGTTCTGTCAGTGAGGCTGCCCACGATGAGGGCATTAAATTTCATTTTTCGCCCGCTTATTCCCCTCACTGGAGGGGGTTAAACGAGGCTGGAATCCGTTCAGCAAAATTACTAATGAAACGTGTAATAGGAAACGCGAATCTTACGTTCGAGGAGCTTACGACGCTATTCACTCAGATCGAAGCGATCCTAAATTCCCGCCCGTTAACTCCTCTAACGTCAGACCCATCTGATATGACTCCTCTGACTCCAGGGCACTTCCTCATAGGCCGGCCGCTGACTGCTTTACCAGAACCACCGATTGTTACGAATTGTCCAAACAGATATCAAAGATTGGAACAGATTAAGCAGCACTTCTGGGACCGGTTCCATAAAGAGTACTTAAGCGAGCTGCAGCAGCGGACTAAGTGGCGAGAGCAGAGGAAGACGCTCAAGGAGGACGATCTTGTCGTCATCAAGGACGACAACCTTCCCCCCATGCGATGGCGCTTGGGACGAGTTAAAAAACTGTATCCAGGGGCAGACGGCATCACCCGAGTAGCCGATTTTACGACTGCGCGTGGCGTCATCCAGAGGGCCTTAGGCAGGGTCTGCCTGCTTCCAGCTACCAACCCAGAGGACGAGTCTCTTGGAAACCAGGGTTCCCAAGGCGGGGAGCCTGTTCACGCGCAAGGCACGTGATCTGCACCAGCGGCGGCCGGGCGCGGGCTGCGGGGCGCGGGCGGCGCTGCGCCGGCAACGAGGCTTCGACCGAAGCCAGAGCCACAGCGGTCGCACGGCGCGCGACACGCATTTATAAGAGATTTTAATTTTAATACACTTCTATACTGTCCAGGTTGTTTGATTGCTGCAATTCCACATCAGCCAAATCAGCTCCCGGACAACTAGCGTATTTAGTAAGAATAACATGATAAATGTCATTTTGACTGGAAATATGTTTCTCAAAATGTTCATGCTGTCAAGGAGTGGGACTCTTGCATGTGTTTTTGTAACATTTTCGACCTCATCGTCACTTAACATTAAAGTGCTGGTCAAAACAAACCTATTTTATAAAAAGAACCTCTTTGTATGTGATGATTTAATCATAATCGAGGGTAGTAAGCACGCTAGGCTTAGAATTATTTTTTTTTTTTCTTTATTGCACAATAATAGTATACAAAAGGAGGACTTAATTCTAAAAGCATTCTCCAGTCGACCAGCGGTGGAAATGAAATGACATGAAGCTAAAATGTGACTGGCCTTAAAAACTAGCCGCCAAAAACATAATTTCAAAGCTTAGCGACTGAAATTTCTACTTTAGGGCGCCTGTTATTGATACAGGGTAGATAGCCAGGCGATCATCATGAGAATATGTCTTATACCACTATGTTACCATCGATAGCTCAAGTCCGTGGTAGGATTCAAAAACCACCCCTGATAATAGGAACTGGGTCTGTGTATTGCTAGCTTCCCGTCCGTTGTAATTTATTCATGCTATTTAGGTTAGCACCCTCGGCACAAAATTTTACAAAATGTACACTCTCCACCGTTCAGTGGTCAGATTGTGTTTCAAAGGGTTCCGTGAATTTGAAAGCACAAATGCGTACGAATTTTTCGCCTCTACATTCATTGTGCGAACCGCAAAGGAATGGAACTCCTTACCTGAGTCGGTGTTTTCTGATGAGTACAATTTGGGAGTCTTCAAGTCGCGAGTGAATAGGTATCTTCTAGACAAGCTTGCTCCATCGTCGACCACATCTTCGCTTACCTTCAGGTGAGATTTTGGTCAAAAGTTAGCCTATCACGAAAAAAAATATTTAAAAGCCTTTTTACGTGTGCACAACACAAAGGATGGTAATGCGTGTGTGTAAGTTTGTTTCTACGTGGCTCTCTAGAAACCAAACGCAAATTATGTATTGAACTTTGTAGTATATGAATATGAGCACTCAACGACCATCTCTTGAGCATATTTGACTGAGCAAAGCGAGATCTCTTAATTGACTTGAGTGATTCAGCACTTTGTTCGTCCGTCCGTCACTTACTGGCATTTAGCGTCTAAATCATTCAAGTAAATAACTTCAATCTCAGAGAATGTGTACAGCCGTGGCCCAAAGCCAAAAATGGCAATAAATTGTATAAAGGTATAAAATGTAAGTGGGACGCAATTTCAATTTCAATCTCGAGTGAACTCGGGCTACTACTTATATTTCAGTTAAAATATTTGTTGGAACAATTTAATATACATCTAAACCCTATGTTTTCTCTACCCACTTCAAAACTTGGCAGAATGCACACAGGGTTCTCTTATGACCTTTACACCAAACACCTACGGAGTTAACATTGTTCAAATTATGCAACGCCAAATTAGAAACTAGGAAACATGCTGTTTTAACATTTACAAGAACCAACGCTTTGCTAAGCCCCGGGCGATGTTCACATCTAGGACTAAAATAAGGAAAGCTGTGTTATTGTGACTCGTACCACGTACTGTGTTCTGTAGCTTCTCTCACGTTACTGATTATAATAATGATGATGAATTAGAGTAAAAAAATGTTCTTTATGCTCTATGATGTCTTCCTATTATAAACACCCACAACACAGGATATCCTAGTGTGGAACTAGAAATCCCCAGTCGTGCATAATTAAAGGCTTATCTACTGCCCTCAAACTATGCCATAATTTATAATTTTACGTAATTTAAAGTTTTTCTTTATGTACTATGTCTTATGCTATATTATTTTGGGAATAAAGATTTATTATTATTATTATTAAATTTAACTAAGATTGGTCTTGACTGACCAATCTTAGAAAACAGACGGAAAGACAGACTATATCTTTGTATCTGTATATCTATTTGTGTTATAATAATTAAAACGCAAGCAAAGCTTAAAAAAACCGACCTCATCGCTTATATTTAGGTTTCGGCTTAACCGATTTCGATAAAATGTATATGGGGCCACCTCTGAAGTATACCAAACAAAAAAAAACATGAAAATCGATTCATAATTGGCGGAGATATCGCGTAACATACACTTGAATTGAGAACCTCCTTTTTTGAAGTCGGTTGAAAAATAGTAGATAAGTCTATTTTTCCTGATTCCGATGATGTATATAACTCAATTTTGTCAAAAATGCAGATACGTCTTTTTTCCTTAAGACGCCAGTATACAAAATGACAGCGCGGGGGGAGGAGACACGGGTGCGCGCACGCCGCTCGGTCGATTTGTATATCAAGGTCCCTTACGCGCCATACCTATTTACATTCTCAGCGCCTGGAGCGCGCGCCTCGGGCGCTTTGTATATCATGTCCCTAATAATCATAAAGCTTTGAGTTCTTATATAATCACATTATATGTCTAATTAGAAAGTGTAAAATAAAATAAGTTCAGTTTTCATGCAGTCGGGGATTTGGATTTTTAATACATTGCCTTGCTAGGCAGCTGTAACGGCAAAATTAAACTGAACACCAATATTACTGCTAAATTAAATGTTTACCAAACATCAGGGGCATTGAGGCTCGACAATGCCGACGTCACTTCCCATACGTCACCAGCGTGACGTAGGACGCATTAGAGCTCCGCTGATGTGATTAATGTCCCCACGAGCACCCAGAATTGATAGATGGAAGGTGCTTAGTTCAAGTTAGGTCGGATGGGTTACGTGCTAGCACTAAAATTATCTAAAAGCGACCTATTTGCAATTCGACCTACCCCTTGACTTAGTTGTGTTAGCGTTGGCCTTCTAAGCATGGGTATCGGGTTTGATTCCCGGCCGGAACACAAGTTTTCTCCCCAAGGAAATTTTGTGTTTGTGGTTCTGGTTTTGATTGTGTGTGATCTGAATGTTACCGGCGCCCACGACACAAGTCATTGAACTAAGTGTAGGGCTGTGAGAGTGAAAACGTTTTTGTTAAAAAATGATAAATGTTTGTTAGCTCTTTTTTTCGGATTCCGTGGCAAAGTTGTTGCCTCTCGATACATGAAGTAAGGGAAAAACATAAACGCTATCACACTACCAGCTCCACACTAAGTACAACGACTTGTATCGTGGATGCTGCAAACATTCACAGCGCAAACACAATCACAACGAGAACCAAAAAACCGTCCCTCACTCCTAAAGATATCTAAACTTATCATTTGAACTGCTCCGGTAGGGTTCCCGCAGTTAGCTGCGCGTCTGCCTCTGCTCTGTTTAGAACAGCGGGTATAGGTTTCGATTCCCGATAGGAACATAAGTTTACTCGTCAATTGCAATTTATGGTTCTTGTTCAGTGTGTGTGTGATCTTGAATATTTCCGGCGATACAATTCTTCGAGCTTGTGTGAACAAGAGTGAAGCTGAGAGTGTAAAAGCGTTTAAATAAGGATATTTTTTATAGATAGATTTGCTGGTATCTACGGGCCAATTGCCTATATATCCTAAAAGAAAACTAAAACTATATATAGCAAAGAACTAATTTACCTACAAGACACCGACCTTATATTGAGTAAGGTATCAAAATGAAAGAATTTAAAAGGGGATAACATAAAAAGTGGGTTTACTTTTTTCGCAGTTACGTTTATGATTTTTAGTACTTCTGTCGTTTTTTTTTCTCTTATCATACCGTAGTCGATAACTTATCAAATATAATATACGAGAAAACTTATTAATGTATTCCTAATAATCACCTACTTACTGATGTTGATAGAAAAAGTACGCTTTTTCATATCCGGCGAACAAAATCCTTCAATGCTGTTTACAACCGAACAACCGGAAACTGACTGTAAACAAAAAAATAAAACTTTTCCTTCCGCACCCTGCATCATTCAGCCGAACGATGTTTTTATTGTACATCTCCTCTATTCTCATACACTAAGGCTGTGGCCACATGAAAGCATGTATAACTATTTACTTGAATCACCTTGATAATAAGACTTAATAACAGTCTACTGAATTGCCTATTTTTCTAAAACTAAACATTATATATAGCAAAAAAATATTTATATTAATACGTTATGACAACACACACACACTCAAGACAAGATATTTTTTTACAAGAATAAACCCAAAACCGTGATTCCGCCTACCTTCACCGTTTAACAAACGCAATCATACTAAAACGCATAAAGATGACGGTATATCTCACAGGTGGTAAATCAATAGACGATTTCATTAGGAGTATTTTTTCAGCCGTAAAAACCTAAGAGTTACACGATAGTATACAGTCTCTTTTACTTGCATTAGGGCTGCCATCTAATTTGCTGACGCCGGATATAAACTTTAAAAACCCTGGACATTTGGATGAAGTTGTTTTTTTTTTCCCAGGCACTATTGAAATGTTTACAATTAAAATTAAAACATTGTTTACATTTTCATATATTAACTAACTTAAACGGCTTGTTTGCTATGTCAAAATTTAATTTAATCGTATAGCGTAACGAATAAAATACGATTACGAATTATTAGTTAACTTAGACTTTTTATAATTTATTTCGTTAATATAAATTATTCGTTAATATAATTATAAAATAATTCGATTGACACAAAAAGTGTCCGGACACGTTTTGAAAATCCCTTCCGATTCCAGACGGACCCCGGACTCCCTCTAAACCAGGACAAGTCCGGAGAATCCCGGACGGATGGCAGCCCTAACTAGGATAATAATTTGTTTTAGTTATTTTGATTTCAAAACAAAACTACTGAACCGAATTTGATACAATTTCTATGGGACCAATCTGGAAGTATATTTATTGTACATCAAAAAAAGATTATTTTTTTGTTGTATGATATAGAAAGAAAGAAAGAAATTAATTTATTCGTGACTTAGCAAAATAGATAAAAGAACAATAAAAATACTATTATAAAATATACATATAAATAAAAGTCACAAATCGGACCCAACTCAGCATAATGCTGGCAGATGACCAGCGCTGATCTTCCTTTAGAGCCATACGGTGAAATCACGGCATAGGCATACACACAATATGCGAACACAACAATAAACAACTAAACAAATTTTACAAATAACATTTAGGTACCGATTACTAAATTACACAGTGCGGATTTGTCCAGCACACTTCTATCAATCTATATTGCACTCGTATCATGTTTTAGTGTTTCCTTTTCTGATGTGCAAAAGGTTTTTAGTTTAAGTCTAAAACATTATGCAGGTTCCTCACTGGCGGCGGAATATTATTCCAGCATTTGCTAGCTGCGTAACGGAAACTATCTCTGAAGGAGGCTGAGCTATGGGGTTGCTTGGTGAGTTGTGACCCTTGGCACCTATGGCGCGACACCCAAGACAACTCCTCGTAGAGATAGGATGGGAGTAGATATTTTAAAACACCAAAAAGTAGGCATGCCACGTGCAGCTTGCTACTATGCTTCATTTTAAGAGTTGAGTTTTTATTAAGGTATGGGGTCACATGAGTTTTCGACGGAATTTCAAAGCAGAAGCGAGCACAGGCGTTTTGCACTCTTTGTAAAAGTATTAATATTTTTCCAGATAGATCATTAAATCTAAATTAGCGCGCCATATTTAGCGATTTGAGTAGGTAACTAAAAGTAGGCTGCGATTTGACATTATAAAGTTTAACATTTTCAACAAAGAGGTAGGAATAGTAATTATTTGACTTGTTATTAGTAACCTACAAATTATGCATTTATGATCGGGTTTGAATGAAGACACATCGATTTAGACAGATTTTATAACTATTATTAAGTTGTCTCTTTACGCGTGTAACATTATCCTTACACGTTTGGTTCGTTAAATCGTTTGTCCCGTCTCGGCGACCCCATATTTCTCGATTGGCAGTACGATTTATACACCAGAAGGCTTATGTACTCTATCTGATGGGACGGGTTCTCCCTTACAGCCATCAGTAAAAAGTGACGGTTTCGGAAATAAAAAAATATTTGATCCAGGAGTTATTGAGTTATTATTCGAGTGGATTTATATTTTATGAGATCTATTAATGTTGATTGTTTTTATAGTACTAACTTTAGTAGTATTGTCATCCAAAACAAAAATATTTGTGTGACCGCTGGTCTAGGGTCATACGGTCTTATGCCCTATTGCTCTAACCGACTACTGAAGCCCTACCTTAAGAAACAAAATCATCCTTTCTTGTGAACGTCATATGGGAAAGTGTGACGTCATCTACCGAAATAGTTTGAAACTACTAAGGCCAACGAGTCTAAAGTTGCAGTTGTGTTGATAACGTCCAACCAAGGCAATCGATTTTATTTTTATAGCAATAACCATGCTAAGTGCATCTTAATTAGGTTATTAAGATATTTATTATTTTTAGTTTATTATCGATATAATTTATTATGCAATCAAATTTGGGATATCATGCATTCACCTGGCTCTTTTGACACGCTTTCTGTGACGTCATAGACCAGGACCAAATTATTACCGAGAAGAAAAGTTGACATAAAATTCGCGGAAATTGACGTCACAAATGAGTCGAGCCAATAGCGTGCGTTTTCCCACTTCAAATATTTGTTATAAATTTATTTGCTATTTTTCCTGTCAAATTTCGATAGTTGACGATATTATAGAAACTTCGATGATCTTTCCCCTCTTCCAGAGATAAGTTAAACTCTATCTCTTCTCTATTATTTAATGACTGAGTGAAATGTAAGATTCATTTTGACGTGTTTTATAAAAGGATCTTTTTCACAAAAAACATAAAATACAAATTAACAACATAAACAAAAACTTTTGAACTGCCTGTTGGCTTAGTTGGGTGCGTGTTTGCCTTCTAAGCAGGGGTATCGAGTTCGATTCCTATCGGGAACACATTTTCTCTAAGGAAAAATTGTTTCTGGTTCTGGTTGTGATTGTGTGTGTTATCATGTGATGTGAATGTTTCCGGCACAGACGACACAAGTCATCGATCTTATTGTGGGGCTGTGAGTGTGAAAGCGTTTATGTTTATCTTATGTTTTTATGTTTCTAAACGCTTTTACGGGGACGATAATTGTGTTCCAACCGGGAATCGAATCCGATACCTGCTGCTTAGAAGGCGGAAGCGCACCCAACTAAAGCAACAGGTAGTTCTAATACTTTCAAACTCCTTTCAAAGACTTAATTTCCACAATATCATAAACACAATTACAACCGGAACCGGAAACACTTTCCCTTGAGATAAAAACAATGTTTTCCCACTGTGAATCGAATCCGGCAACCGCAGCGTACAAGGTAAATAATAATTAAACGCAAGCAAAGCTTAAAAAACCGACTTTACCGCTTTTATTTTGGTTTTGGCTCGACCGATTTCGATAAAATTTATATGGTCCCCTCTGAAGTATAATCTACCAATAAAAAAAAAACATCAAAATCGAATCATTATTGGCGGAGACATCGCGTAATGTTCATAAAAAAATAACATATAGTTGAATTGAGACCTTCTTTTTTGAAGTCGGATGAAAAGAAAAATCAAATTAGCTATCAATTGATTGGAAACTAGTAGTTAGTATAGAAAGGAAAAATAATCGCTTGAGGCGGGAATGAGCCCGCGGCCATAAGGTGTCATGCCCTAATATAGCCCTTTAACCGCTGAGCTACTCAATCCCACTATTTCCCCTGTTGCTAAAAACGGTCGAGGGTGGTAAGCACTTTAAGCTTAGAATGGGAACTGGCTCTCACAAATAACTGCTAGATCACCGTTTCGGGCATCAGCGGAATGTAGATGGGTCAATTTATTACTACACTCGCAAAACGGTAGTTAGTAACTATATTTATTTTTCTACAATTTTATAAATTACCAGTTGTAGCTCGCAGCTTCGCCCGAGTAAATTAAAAAATAAAGGAGTTCAGTCACATTTACACGTATAAAATAATTAAGATTGAGATACATAAAGATAGTAAAAACTATCAATGTATTGTTATTATTAAAAAAAATCTCCATCCAAAGGTTGTCTGGAAGAGATCGCTTTTGTACACATTAATTTATATAAAAAAAATATTTTAGGTGATTAATGTAAGGTGTGACAATAAAGCGTTATCTATCTATCTAACGTACTATATTGATTTGATAGTATGTGTTGATAAATGAGATCAGTTATTTTATGAAGTCGTAACTTCCCTGATTTTATTTACACAAATTAAAGTAAGGATATAAAAAATATACTATTACTATACGGTTCATAACTTATCCGTAGACTTTATTATATTTCCTAGCTTAACGCTACTTTTGTAAAGTGTCTATCTATCGATATAGAATTATTATAATCTTGAACCGTCAGCACGGCGTCAGATCGGTTCAAGAAACTCATTACACCGACCTCCAGATCCAAATGTTCTGTTATACAGTGTGATTGTTCTGGAAATAGGTTATGAAGTCAGGAAGTGCATGTTTTATTTAAAGTTGGCGCCAAAAACTTCGAGAATTGTCAGTGTCAGTCTCTTTCATGTAAGCATTTTAGCGAGCAGAACAGAGATAGATGTTTTATGGCGCTAACTATTATACCTATATGAAAGACCTAGGTGTACGAACTTTCAAAAGTCATTATAATAGAATTAAGGTACAGTCACATTTGGTACTTTAACTTTCGTTTTAACTTTAACGTTCGATTACTGGATGAAATTATATGTACAAAGTAATTAGCTAGGTCGTAAGTTAGTTATAAGTTAGTATGTAAACTCATTATAAGTGAACTATGTTCTTTATGAGTAAATAAAATCGTTAAACCATAACTGTACTACCTGTTGAAACTACCTAGCTGTATCGCCAATCTATTGAAATTATTTTCTTAGAGCGCTGTGAAAACCAGTCATTTTTTTTTTTTAAAGTAACTTATCTTAGTTGTTAATAAAAAATTACTATAAAGTTATAGAACCAGAGAACCTGTTAAGACGAATCAAGCGAACCTAAACTTGTTAAGATTTTGTCGTTTTATTACAGAGTACCCATTGCTAACTTCCGGTTCCATCATCAGATCAGTACCAAATCATAATAATATATTGCATTATTGATTTACGTATCGGATTACCGATTTATTATTATTCATGCAAAGTTTCAGCCAATCAAAAACCGGCAAGTTGGTCAAATTTAACTTTAATTAATTTTTGATTACAAACAAACATTGAGACGGGTGAAACTAACATTTTGTTGTTAGCTTGTAAAAAAATGTTGCTATATCAACAAATTGAAAACATAGATATTGTAAACTTGCAAACGACAACGACTAAGCTTTGTACCTACCCATTAATATATATGTTTAGACTTTATTATATGATCATTTACTTACAAATGTAAAAAAAGGGAATAAGAAATAGTTTACTCTACTTAATGTTCCATGATGTCTCCTAGATAATTTTGAAAACAACTACAACTGATTAGATTCCTACCATAAAATTATTGGACGGTTTTCAAAAACCACCATTCAGACTAATAATTTGCCTACCTTTTCCATAACTTTGTCGAACTTTGATATATCATGATAAGTTCACCCTGTACATCCGGATATGTAAGCATGACGTTATCCGACTTCCTTTCTATTGTGATCTTTGTTGAGAATTCGAGAATGTTTTGAATAATATATGAATATCCGGGATCCATGCCGGTCTAATCTCTGAGGCATATGACTTTTCTTTCACTGTGAATAATATAGACAAATATGGGTTTTCTAAAGATATTTACGTTAATAATGATGGATATTCTTTGAAACTTACCGACTGTAATGTTTCATGAACTTTTGAGAGAATTTTCAACTTGCGTTGAAGAGAATCAATTGAATATAGATAGATGAAGTTGTTTTTGAGGTATTCCATTTTCAAACGATTTTTATTTTCTCTTGATAATTTTGACAGATTTTGTCTCGTTTTTGTTATTGACTAGTTGTTCTCCGCGGCTTCGTCCACGTAAATTTTTGAAATATCATCAAAACCCCCATTACGTTACAAAATGTAAGAGGAATAGAAAATTATTTTCGTAAATTTTTCCAATATTTTAATAGTTATTCTGCTATTCGGGCAAAGATAAATCCAACAAATCAAAGATCATTAAAGTCGGTCCAACCGTTTTCGATTTATAAATATTGTAACAAACCCGACTTTGTTTTAAATAATATATAGATTTGTTTTCAGAGTATTTCTTTACCAATAAACTTACTTGTAGCACCTGCGTAGCATTGCGTAGCACCTCGTAGCACGGTTCGCCTGGTCTATTGTAACAGATTGACAAGATTTCTTTGGGGCCTATGTGAATAAACGACTTTGTGCACCGTTCATTATAGGCACAACCTAAACTGCCATCTGGTGTAGTTGATTGAGCGACCGCTTTCTAAGCAATGGGTAACGGGTTCGATTCCCGGTGGCAGCACAAGTTTTCTCCCGTTGGGATATTTGTGGTTCTAGGTGTAATTCATATTCATTTATTTCAATCTATAATAGTAACACACAGGTGTTTTTAAGAGTAGGTTTTTTATAGATTGATAGGACAGTTCTTTATAGACCCTGTGGGGCACCGCAACATCTTAGAAGAGAGGTGGACTGCTAGGTTATGTAATGAATAGTTAGTTAATAAAGATAAATACCAGTCATGAATTATTACGTAACTGTAAGTTGTGTTTGTTAATTTTGTTATCGTCATGTTCGGTTTAATATTATTACAGAAAATATTTATTATTATTTTATTTAGATTTATGTCAGAAAAAATAATTAATTTTGTCATATTTGTCAAAAATTTTAATGTAGATATTTGTCAATTGAGTAATAAAATTTTAAGGTCAATAGCTCTTTTAATTGTTTTGAAAATATTTTATCATTTTTTCATTTTTAATTATTTCCGGTAACTTATTATATTTTATAGACATAACAAGAGGGCCTGAGAAATGCATTTAAATGTGAGATGTAGGTAGCATTAAACGGCTGCTATGTCGTACAGACGCATGTCTAGTAATATCCAATCGTGTTATAGAAATGTGGATGCGTCCGTACAAACTTAGAGATTTTTTTAATGAAGATGCATGGAAGGCTGAGAATTTTATATTTATGGAAAAAAGGTTTACAGCTGTCAGTCTGTTTTATGTTCGCATGAATGCGGATTAGTTTTTCAACCGACTTCAAAAATGAGGTTCTCAAATATCGAATTAAGAACCTCCTTTGTGAATTTAAATCGTGAATGTTTTTTTTTACGTATTTTACTCGTTATCTCCGCCAATTATGAATTTATTTTGATGTTTGTTTTTTTGTTTGGTAGAATGTAGGTACATCAGAAATGGTAAATCAGAAATCATATACATTTTTATCGAAATCCATCAAGCCAAAGCCAAAACATTTGCGTCAAAGTCGGTTTTTTTAAAGCTTTGCTTGCGTTTAATTAATCTGACTAATCAAAAGCGCTGATTTAATGATTTGATTTTTTACACAAATGTGAAATCCGTTAACGTTATTGATTGTTTGCTACAAACTGATCGACACTTACAAACAGCTTGCTATTCAAACTGCATATAAACACATACAAAATCGTAGTTCCTATAGGTACGTAAGCAGGGCAAATTATACACAGTCAAGTGCGTCAAGTAATCACGTACCGATGGATCTAAACTTGGTTCTACGTTCCGCATGACGTGTCCTTAAGCACGTTCGATCTACAGCCGTTTGTTACCAGTTGCCTTTGTTACCACTTCTGATATTGTTCGGGTCTAAGCACCGACCTGTTTTGAATGGCTGTAGGATGTAGGACTCTTGTAATTGGACTTGATCTTGCATCGATCCATTTTTGGTACCTAAGGATAGAATTCAAAATAGTCAATTAATCATTGAAGCGCAATCAATGCTTAAAAGAAACCGTCTTCAACATAGCTTATATTTCGGTTTTGGTTTAACCGACTTGGATAAAATTCTCTGAAGTATGTTCTACCAAACAAAACAAAATCATCAAAATCGATTCATAATTGGCAGAAATATCGCGTAACATACATACAAAAAAAAAGCATACAGTCGACTTGAGTACCTCCTCCTTTTTTGTGAAGTCGGTAAAAATTAGACATTAATAATTACACTTAAACTAGTACTTAAATAAATTGATTTAATTATCAATACGCGCTTAAAAACAGCTAAAACCTGTGTCGATAACATGAAATTTTATTTTTACCACAATATTAACAATACAGGTAATTTGAAACATTTTTCCAACTTTTCCCGTCCAAAGTTCAACCAAGTAATTTGAAACGACTGTACAAGCCATAAAACAAGGGTCAGGTCCAAGACGCTGCTTAATAAGTTAAGAATTTAATGTATTTCGAAATATAATTTATTCGGATCGCATAAGACATAAATGAATCCGAGAAGTTTATTAATGGGCATTCTGAAGGTGGGCGGTTGCTCTCCTGAAAATCGTGTACTGAATTTGTAATGTCCAGTTTTGCCGCTGATAAACTTGTTGTTGTTAATTTGTTTTTATTTTTGTAACTCTGATGGGTTAGCTTTTGATCAGATTAGATTAGTGATAAGTGCAAAATTCACCTCACTATTATATCAACCTACTTGTCAAAAATATATTTAAAAAAGAACGTATATCATATGTGTATATCTTTATATAATAAAATACCTAACGATATAAAAATTTTAGAAGGCAATAGTTTTAAGAAGAATTTGAGTGACTGGCTATTAAGTAATTGTTTTTATACTATTAACGAATTTATGAAATTTAGAGACAATAATATTTTTTAATATTTGCACGTCTGCATGCAGGCTGAATACATTGTACATAATATTATTTATAAGACCTTTTTGACATGTATTCTGGCAAATAAACGTTTGAGTTTGAGTTTGATGGTGAGGTCTAGTGTGGTAAACTCGCTAGAACTATAATTATTAGCTCTACTGTTTTTTTTTATTGATCGATAGATGCGAGATCTCTAAGTTGACTTGGGTCGTTCTGCACATTGTCCATCCGTCCGTCCGCCTGTCGGAGGCTTCTAGCGTCTAAACCATATAAGCGAATGACTTCAACTTCTCATAGAATATGTCAAACTACGACCCAAAACCAGAAATGAAATTTAAAATTATATGAATAAAATTATTAAAGGGCTGGGAATACGTATAAATAAAATATTTTTTATTTTTTTATCTATCCCTGTGGGGTATCGTTGAAAAGGGCTTGACAAGTAGAGTACGAGACCGATTAAAAAACAAATTTATGTTGGAAAATAACAATTTAGTTGGCCACGAAAGTCACTGTTTTCAGACCTATTTTGTCTCGAAGTCTATCTCAAAAACGGCTTCCACTGAACGCTGAAACGTACGTATAAAAATCGTTATATCCTGCACTTAAAAACACATATTTTTTTTTGCGGCAAAATGTAGGCGCGAGATCTCAGTTCAGCGCAAACGATTAGATTAATCTGATCAAGTCTATCTCAAAAACGGCTCGCACTGAACGCTGAAACGTACGAATAAAAATCGTTATATCCTGCACTTAAACACACAATATTTTTTTATGCGGCTGCGCAAACGTCTAGATTAATCTGATCAAGGGTTCCGAAGATAAAGTAGTGAAGTCGGTTTTTTAAGCTCGACTTTTGCGTCTAAATTATTTAACTTGAACTATGACTGTATTTCGGTACAGAGTAGCAAACCATGTAAGCACGACAAATGGTATACAACCATGGTTTTCATCACAACGTTAATGTCGGCGAAAGCTCAAGTCCATTGTTGGTTAAGAAACCGTAGTGACGGCGCCATAACGGCTTCAAACGGCGGAGAATTACTTAGGCACTAAATTTATAACGCGTCCTGAATATTATTTGCATACGTTTTGGGCAATTTATGACACACTTTATGCACCTTATTTAGCTTACTTGATACTGACTGTAAAAATAAGTTACTTGTTAAAAACATTTTTAAAGACAGGCTTTTAGAAGTCCGCCATATTGGAAAGTAACGTCACTTTATTTTTCGAGTTATTCTCAGCAAGGCCTTTCATTTGATACCGATAATGTAGGAGTGCATTAATAATTACTCGTCCGCCATTTTGGTTGTTCCGCCATGCTGGATTTAAAATGACGTCACACAGCTAACCATGCATTATCATATTGTACGGATCATAAAACACAGATTTAGAATTACGAGTGATTGGCGGCTATTGGCGGTTAAATTACTGGCAAAGGTGTGATTTTGAATTTTTTTGTCATTTACCAAACGGACACTGCAAAAGAGTACCGTTACACAACAAAACAATGGAGCAGCAGCAATAACAAAAGAATGGAACGCATTGCCGTCATCTGTATTTCCCAAAAGGTACAATTTGGGTGTGTTCAAAAAAACAGTGGGGTATTTGAACTGCCCGTTGGCTTAGTTGGGTGGCGTACGCCTTCTAAGCAGGGGTATCGGGTTCAATTCCCGCCGGGAACACAAATTTTCTCCCCATGGAAAATTCTGGTTCTGGTTGTGATTGTGTGTGTGATGTGAATGTTTCCGGCATCCACGACACAAGTCATCGAACTTATTTATTTTTATTTAACAAGCATGCTCCACCTTAGATTACATCGTCACTGCCCATCAAGTGTGATTATAGTCTAAAGTTTGCTTAGTCAGTCATATTATTTTTCATTCATTTATTGATCAGACAATTTACAGTACAGTAATAAAGTCATAAAAAAGACTTACAAGTGAAACTAAAAAAGGTGCGGTAAAACAAGAATAAAACTAAATACTATTCTTGCAGTCTGCCCTTACTCAGAACTGGTGACATTTCTCCGATATGAGCACGCTCGCCGGATATGAAGCAGTGGTTCAGTGACTTTGCCGTTTTATAACCTGATTTTCTGTGAAAATGTGTCACTTTTGTATAAACTGACATTAGTTGTGAATTTCCGAACGTGACTTGCGAAATTGTATTTAGGACGCCTCGGACACTCCATACAAATGTTGCTCATCAAAGTCACACAGGAACAGTGACCATACACGTACACGCTTTTTTTAATGTGCTTGCATGGTAAATATTTCGTAACTAACTTTAATGCTAATAATGCACGCTAAATGATCAACAGTCGGTCGCCCCGAAATGACATATCGTGCCTACACATTGCCTAAAAGAGAAAAATCTTCGAAGTTAAGAGCTTAAATCTTTTTTGCTTTTTTTAAACAGACCCCTTGACAATATAGGTAGGCAAACATGCTACATCTTCAGCCGCATCATAACTTTCCATCAGGTGAGATTGTGGTCAAATTCTTGCCTATCCGGCATAAAAGAGGTACAATTTTTCAATATTGATGTTTTTTACAAGCTTTTATTTAACTTGCACTGTATGTATGTATGTTTGTTCGGGTGGATTCTTGCAACTCAATTTTGAAGCAGATATCTTCAACCGATTGAGCTGAAATTTTGTGTTTAGTTTGGATGACATTGCATGGTTAGCTGTGTGACGTCATTCTGAACCCAAAATGGCGGACCATTAATTTTCAATGCACTCCTACAATATGGGTATCAAATGAAAGGGCTTGCTGAGAAAAATAAAGTGACGTCACTTTAAATCCAATATGGTAGTCTTATAAAAGCTTGTCTTTAAAAAAAAATTACAAGTGACTTTTTTAAAACGAGCGCGGGCAGAAAAACTTGTATATGTCGTGTATGGTTTAATATTTTATTTTTATTTATGATCTCGCTTGATCAAATATACGACGTGTATTATATAAGTTTTGTAAAGATCTTTTAAACGTCATGATCAACCACCTCAACACACTCACCTTACTAATATTATAAATGCGAAAGTAACTCTGTATATATGTCTGTCGCGTTTTTAAATGAAATTTGGTACACAGATAGTCAAGAGCTTAGGAAAGAACATAGGCTTATTTTTATCCCGGAATTCCCGCGGGTCCGGAACTTACGCGGGTAAAACCGTGGGGCGCAGCTAGTTTAAAATATCTTATTAAAATTAATATGGTACATTTAATTTACCCTCAAAGTCTTACCATCTGAAAAAGCATACAAATCAAAACTACCCTACTCCATAATTATTTGCTATTAATACTCCAATTTCCGTTGGTTTCAGTGTCGAGAAGCTAATTATAACTTTACGAATGGCTTTAGGCAAAGGCGAATAAAGCGATAAATAAACAAACAGTCGACACAATCTCCGAACTTCATAAAACGATATAGAGTTTTTGTGACAGTATTAGGTTTGAGTGCTCATTAAGCTATTGTAAACAATTTTAATGCAAATATTTTATGAACAGTCATATAAAAAAACCAGCCAAGTGCGGACTCGCGTACCGAGGGTTCCATACAAGCATGTAGGTATATAAGTAAAAGTTATTGCTAAATGTAATTATTATATGACATAATTAAAAATTTATGCCTTTAGCAATTTTTCCTTTATCGGTGCTATAAGACGTTGCTTTGTATCAAATTTCAAGATACTGAGTTCACGGGAAGTACCCTGTAGGTTTTGATTCCCTTGTGAGTGTCGAAAATTTACAGCATAAACGGCTGTATTTTTTTATTGCGTTGGTCAAGTTTGATTTTTTCACAGCTCGAAGGGACAGTAAACTTGTGTATTTGATATGAATTTCAGCTTGATACCTCCACGCGTTCCTGAGAATAAGGGTCTTTACAGACAAACAGACGGACAACAAAGTGATCCTATAAGGGTTCCGTTTTTTTCTTTTGATGTACGGTACCAAACCGGTAAAAAATGCTTTCACACACAGTGCCACAGTAAGTTGACTGAGGTCGTGTGTGCCGAATACATTAAAATCACACATGAAATCACTTAATCACCAGAAACACAAATTATACTTGGAGAGAAAACTTGTGTTCCCACCGATGATGGAGACGAAAGATAGCCATAGAAACTTCTGAACTAAACTAGATAAACCCACCGAGTTTGATTCTCTTCACAAGTTCTCTTTACATAACTTTTTAGTCATTTTTCATTTACAAATGTAAAAACTTGATTTGGAATAAGTGTTAAAAACTTTTTAAAAACACGCTATTAGAAGTCCGTCATATTGGATTAAGAGTTGCTTTATTTTTCGTGTTATTCTCAAGCAGCCCTTTCATTTGATACCCATGTTGTAGGAATGCATTAAAATACCTTGTCTCCTTTTTTGGCTGTTCCGCCATGTTGGATTTAGAATGACGTCACACAGCTCCATGCATTGTCATCCAAAGTAAACGTGAATACAAAGTTTGAGCTCAATCGGTTGAAGATATCTGCTTCAAAATTAAGTTGCAAGATTCCACCCGAACAAATATAGTTACATACATACATACATTGCAAGTTAAATAAAAGCTTATCAAAACTTTATAAAATATTACTTGTTTATACTGGTACTATTTGGTAAGTTACAAAACATTTCGCGGGCGGAATGCGCGACGCGACGGGCGTTAAATAAAAAGCTTATCCACAGATTCGCGAGCAAGTTTATTGACGCTACAAAAGCTTTTAGCCGATAAACAGCAAGTTCGACGCTATCACAAAGGTTACAGAGGTCGACGCCTAGCCATTTATTAGCAATAGAATAACAGATACAATAATCTACGCTTCAGGCGCCGAAGTATCTAGACCTAGTAATGATTAGGCACTCGTGCCAGTCTGGTGGTTTATTACTTACTTATTCGGGATTACCATATTCCTACTTACAATTGTGCTTGAATTAAAAAGGCGTTCAACTTTTTTTGTTTGCGGGTTGCATGCACGAATTTATATTTCAAATGTTAATGATATTTACTTCCAGCTGTTTACTTTGTGTAGATCAATTATAGTTCGTCTCTTCTTATCCTGTGGGATTAGTCAGTAAGGAGAACCCAGTTTTATTTTTTATAGGCTAGTGTTGAACAACTTTTTGATCTGTTGTGATGACGTGTAAAAACGCTACCCCAAGTATCATATAAGCAAGTATAAATGCAATAACATAATTTTAAAGCCTGACAACAGATTTTTTTACTTAGAAGAAGTTAAATACAATCGCATATTAGTACAGATTACCTGCTTAAATAGACGAACACAAGGAAATGTCCTAATCCCATTGAGAAATGAGGATATTTGTGCTGGCGTAGGGCAAACAACGCACAAAAATATTTAAATTCAAGCACAAAAATATTTATGAGCACTAAGTTAGTTCTGGAAGCTATCTTTTAGAGCCAGTTTTCATTGTAATTCCAGCGTGCCTGCCACTATTTGGTCGTATTATTACTTACCAACACGTGAAATAGTAGTCAAATGCTTCCAAAAAGAAGGATGGTTCAAGGATTAAAAAAATACCTTCTCACGATACAAGATAATAATATTATAAATATTTTTTTTGTTTTTTTTTTAATACAATCCACAATTCTCTTCGTTGACATTGGCAAAACCGGGCTACAGCTTGAGCATGACTGTTCTAATACGTAGTACGTAGCATCTTTGGGCTGGAACCTCGTAAAAGGTTTACCGAGCGTTTAACGGCGGGCTCTCAGCACTTAAGCAGGTATCAGGGGATTACGTGTTTTTTTAGTAACAAGTCTTTTCTAAGTAATTTTAATGAGAAAAAAAATCTCAGTTTCTTTTTCAGTTTGCAATGTCCCACATTCTCTTTAACTACATCTTTTGTAACTAGTCTTCTGTCTGCCTATACGAATATAACTGATAGTTATATTAGAATCAGAATAGTCTTATTTGTATTTCTGTGGTGTAAACAAGGTGTAAAAAACATGTTTGGTATTAGTATTATGCGTCTTTGTTCGCGAATTGATCTGAGTGTTTTCAAGTTTAGAGTTAATAAGTATATTCTAGGCAGGCGTGTTATATCTTCGGCCGCATATTTACTTTCCATCAGGTGCGATAGTGGTCAAATGATTGCCTAAGTAGCATGAAAATAAGTAGTATATCAGGCGTACATTCATATGAGTATATTTGAAATTTACCTATATCAATATCAGCTAAGAAATAATTAAGATTAAATTTGGTATAGATATCCCAAGAGTGTTTACCATTATCACCTAAGACCACATTATCACTTTCAGGTGAGATAGTGGTCAAACCCAAACCTTTTAGTGATAGAAAAATAATACATACTCGTAGCTATACTACATTTTATTCCGATAACCACAAGGTATACATTTGAAATGCAAAGAATCTCGATGGATGTAGGTATATATACAAGACTAGTTTTTGTCCTTCTAAATCTACGGGCCAATTGCCTATATTGCCTATGCTGGCGGCATTGCCTCTCTGTATTGCAATGCTAATATGTTGAGCCAAATAAGTGCCAGCATTTCGATACGCGTCGCTTCAACCAGGCGCTCTGATAGAATTTTGAAAATAGAATGAGCTCCCGGTCTCCACGGACCCAGTGTCTCAACACCAAACGGCTCAAATATGTAACCACTGCCAAGTTTGAGTTTTTTATTTTTTTTAGTTTTTTTCCTTGCAATAAGTTGTTTTAATTATGTAACTGTTGATGAAATGATTCAATCTTTAGATAGCCTACAAACAGGCCTACGTAACTCAATTCAAGTTATAGAACTCATACGTAATCTTGACACAGTTAAACCAACTTGTTTACTTGGGGAGTCAGTCGCTGTGTAAATAACGTTAGAAACAAACAACGTTTTCTCAGAGTCTTGTAGTTTAGTAAGAAGCTTACCTAATACTTGAATTGTTTATAAGTGTGTGTGTGCTTTAGCAGGCTTATGATAATAATCATGTAACATTTATACAAATATTTGTTAATTGCGATTGCTTTAACTGCTTAATGGCGTCCAGCAACTATGTCATCGAACGTAGTGTGGGGTTATAAGTATAAAGTTTGCCACTGTCAAACAAATGCGCTTGTGGGCGGTATTGGTAAGCACGTGCCTAACCATAGGATATCAGTTATCATCATAATAAAAAAGGACAAAAATATTATAAAACCAATGAACTTGTTAAGACGATTCAAACGAGCCCAAACCCAATGGTTTTAACTTGATTTGTTCAGAAATTCTTGTGGGCATCTTCCGTCTCCATTATTAACCCATCACCAAGGTACCATACCTTTGTACTGTCACCAAAGATACATAAGTGCACCAAATTTAAGTCCAATCGGACATCGGGAAGTGGGTCTAATTTAGCTTGCAAGATTTGATTACAGACCGACTGACAACAGGACAAGTGAAACCAAATAAAAACTTGTGAAAAAATCCGCACGTAAGACCGTCGGTTTTTGTAGTCCCTAAGTCACATAAATACAGTAAGTAATCTTCATAAGTATTAGAATTCTGACACCGGAAGTGTCCGCATGTTCACGGAACAAACAAGAAAAAATACATTTTGATACTTTCAGCCCTCGTCCAATAATAACTTTATTCATATTGATCGAAGCTCACAGCAGAAAAAATTAATATCCGCTCACTTTATTCGCTTTTCAATAAACGCTTTGAATACAAAAATATATATTAACAAAAAAAACCTATAAGTGCGAGTCTGACCCGCGCATATATACGAGTAGGTTCCGTACAAACTTATATGAAGATTATATTAATAATTTTGTAATACTAACAAGCGGATCCGTTACTAAAATAGATTAATTAATTATAGTTCGGATCGAATTTTAACCCTTCTTAAATCCACATAAACACACAAAAAAAATCGTTCAAATCGGTCCGGCCGTTCAGGAGGAGTTGAACTCCTGCACATGTATAAAATAAATATATTATTTTATTTATTTATTTAATTGACACATGTAACTGCTAGTACACAACTACCATTGCATTTTTATTTTATATTTAAATACATAATGCTATATATATACGTAGTGGGCTATGTATCCCTTACTAGGATAAGTCCTGTGACGTGGGATGCAGTCTCTTTTTAATCTCTTTCAATATATAACATTTACAAATTACATTATAAAGATAGTTCGTCCATCACGGAAATTGAATCGCGTAAAATGTTGTCTGTTATTTTTATTGCTTTTTTTTATTTTTTAGCAACAAGTCACCAATTTCCAGACTTACTCCGTTATGTGTGTATATAAGTTAAACCAAATTTCATGATTCAGATATACGAGAAGAATCTGCGTATGTTTTTATTTATTTGCGAGTATGAATATTGGTGTCGATAACACCGTATTTGTATTGCGTTATTGCGTACCTGAGTATTTTATTATCTTGAATCTTACACGCATATCTGAGAAAAAACTACACAGACTACTACGGACTACATAGTGAACATATTAAAGGTTTTAAAATACTTTTATTTAACACATTCACAGCCCCGCACTTTATTCAAAGACGAGACAGACAGGATTAATACAAAGTCTTTTACCTACCTTTTGAAATATAAAGGTTACACTGTGATGATATAGAGGCAATAAACAATCTGAATCCGAAAACATATCACACGTGCAATCACAACTTTACGGAACCCTAAAAAGAGTCAAAATCGTGTTGTATAATCCACTATGTCAACCTTTAACTAATCCGCTAGGTTAACAAAGTGGAATTAGAAAATTTTGCCAATAACTAAACTATCTAGAAACCAAACTTTCAGGCATTATATATAGGCATACTTTCTACTTTTATATACGTACCTACTCTCTAACACACACAGAGATACACAATAAAATTTTGGATCTCTAATAAAAGTATAATTATGAACTTATTCTATTGCTGTATAAGGTACAAAATACCATAGCTATTCAGAAATGAGCTACCATCAAAGTTCACTATCCTCCATTCCAATTACCTCCAAAATAACTACAAATGCCGCCAACAACTCACCTGCACGGAGGATTTCACGCTATTCCATCATTCCTTCCCTCTCCCGAAAACGATTAGTATTCTCATCCAGTAGACATAAATTAAGATGAATTTTGTACTGCTCCACGCTACTCACGTAGCGATGAAATAAACCAGGCCAAAGAATAGACAGTGCAGATAGTTCATGTCCTGAAAAATCACTCTTACGAGGTTTCAAGCCTATTAAGTTTTATTTAACAGTTATACTTGTTTATTAATATTATTATATAGTATATAAGCCAATGCACAGTTATCTAAACGGCGCAGTGGGGATGAACAGGCTACTAGTGGAAAAAAGCGAGGCAATGGATACAAGGAAGAAATGGCCTATATTCATCGGCAGATGTGCGAGTATATAGGGTAATTTGTAAATTACCAGAAAGCTTTCAAATACTGATTCTTGTTCTGACCCTTAGCTCATTTAGTTGTATGTTATTTTTTAATGTTATATTTTTACTTTTATTTTAATGTTTTTTATTTTAACTTTTTTAATTTTTATATATTTACTTTTTATGTTAGTGATACAAAAAGCGATGTTTTCTACCTGATAATGATGTTGTTTTTTTGTCTAGGATCGGTTTCCGTTTGACCACAATGTCACCCGATGTTATGCACTTGCCAGACCTCCGTGTTGCGATGATGACATTCTGACAATCAACACAAGACAATACACAGAAGCATTAAGCCGTACGTGACAGTATATAGCTATAATACATCATTTATTTTTGTTGTAATTGGCAACAAACTGTATTTATGGCCCATTTACATTCTGATATATAGTACGTCATAATTATAAAAAAAAATAAGATGCGTTAAAGTAATTCTAATAATTTGCCAGCCGACTGAGCCCTTTACGGTGGAAAATCCCTGCAAGTGACCTAACCCTGCGCAGTTTGACGAAAGCAGAAAGATAAGTAAGGAAGCTTTGACTATAATTTTACGCACACTAACACCGTTTGATTGAGTTTAGCTTTACTGGATGTCGAACATATTACTGGCAGTCTTTTATAATAGCTTTTATAATTAGTTTTGTTCGAGTTTCTAATCCATTAACCATGGTGAAAAAATTTTGCTATGTCCATCACGCTTTTTTTTACTAATTAACTACTTTGTTTCCATATTAAGTAGCATGCAGCTGGCATATGAAAAAATAAATAAGGGGCAGTCAAATAACAATATTACGTCAGTTGTGCTTTATTTTTTCTTATTTTTTTATCTGTATACACTACGACATTTCAGATCTTAGACCGGCAAAATCTCTGCTTGGCACCAAACCGCTATAGATATACAATTTTTTTTTTAAAGTAAGGGCTTTCGAATACTACTGACTAATGCTTTCTTTTAGGCGTCTTTATTAAGTTTTTTTTTGTTACAAAGGCTAGGTATATGGTCCCTATTGCGTGTCTAGCGGGATAGTCCAAATAAAAGATGATGCAGAAGTAAATGTCTATTCTTTGTGTTCACAATAATTTGCACATAATTACGTATGGAGGTTAAATAGTAGTTACTAGTTAACACATGAACACCTACCTGTGGAGGTTTGTAAATGGCTCTTAAGTTAGTAGTAATTTAAGTTTAAGTTATGTTTATTTTGTAATGATAGCTGTAAGCCACCCAAATACAATAAAATAAAATAAAAATAACACGGAACGGAGGTGTAGAGACGACTGGTCAGGCCAGGGGCAAGCGGGGCATGCATACTTTTTGCTAACATTGCATTCTTATGCTCGCCTCTGTCCCCACAGTCGCATAAAAATAATATCAAGATCTGATTAAACGTTCCAAAGATAGTGAAGTCAGTTTTTAGTTCATCAAACATATTGCGAAAACTTTCAAACAGGTGGTGATATCGTTACTACTGTTATCACTGTAGCTATCAAATAATAAAATCAAATAATTTGTCAAGTATCAATATCACTTGCATGAAAAACAATAAACAAAATAGGTGCAGATCATCATGTTTGAAAATAGTTCCCCCATAGAAGTTAATTTTAAGAAAAAATTGTTGGGAGACGCTAAATGAGGCGTAGATTTATACTTGAATCACTCAAAATTCTAATTTACTTTAAGAGAATTCTTATTTACAACGTGTAAGTTCAATCCTTAGCTATTCCCTCATCCTGTTTCAAACTTACCTTTGAAACACCATCAGCATAACTTCCACAAAACACTCAACCTTTTTATCAATTTGGTCTCCCTCTTTGTGGCCAAGTGCACGATAACTTCCACCAAAACAGTATACCAGTCCTAATGTAGATATTCCATCGTTAAATTAACTGCCATTACCAACGGTCAGTATGTTACCGTGAATGTCAAAAGATTGCCGGGCTGAGTTTCGCCGGTGTGTGTGGATAATAATCTGGATGAAAGAATATAAAATATTTTGATATAATAAATACGGTATTCGCAGTTATTTCAGAAGTGCAACTGGTACTACGGAATAAATAGTATATTATGTTAATGTCACTAGTATAAATACGATGTACAGGATAATTTGCGAAAGACCAGAGAGCTCTTAGGAGAGAGTTTAGCCGCGAATGTGAAAAAATGGCGTTGTTGATTTTGTATAATTTCCCAAAACCTGTGATTCTTTGAGTGTTAATGTGTAATTATTAACCGTTAATACTAAGTAAACGTGCATGATAGTAGGCAAATCGTACAAAGTTGAAAAACTAGATTTTCGCCTTCGCTCCTAAACTCCAAAAGAAGTTCTAGTAAAGTTTTTACCACTTTACTAGGGCATGACTTGACTATGACTGGACCTTGACTCTTTTACTTGTGACTAGGACTTTTGATATCAAATACATGTTCTTTTGATCTAAAATATGTTATTACTTGACACTTTTTTTTTTATGATAGATAGGCAAGCATTTGACCACTATCTCACCTGATGGGAAGTGAAGATGCGGCCGAAGATGTGACATGCTTGCCTAGAAGATACCTATGACACTGGCAAAATGCCAAGATTTCAAAGCCAAAATTAAAAGAAAAAAATCAAAAGCCTTTAGGATATAATTTCAACCATAAAGACTAAAGTCTTTCGTGATACGGCAATTGCTAATTCTGATTTATCTTCTCTGTTAAGTCTAAAGTGTCAAGTGTCAACTGGTGTTCGCGTACATATGACAAGTCGCGGCGCGGCGATGACGTTCTTTACAGGATAGTGTAGTTTAAACAACTATTAATTATTATAGACTGTACTAGCTGCGCCCCGCGGTTTCACCCGCGTTGATAATGATGAAAAGTGATGATGATGATGATGATGAAAAATAGATGTTGGCCGATTCTCATAGATACCGGATAAGCACAAAAAATTTCATCAAAATCGGTCAAGCCGTTTCGGAGGAGTAGGTATGGCAACGAAAACTGTGACACGAGAATTTTATATATTAGATAGAATACGTGATCTAAATTATTATGGAAAATATATGATTCAGAAGAAAGTCGTAGAACTAAATGAGCAAAAGACTAGAACAAGAATGAGTGTATATAATTATATGATTATTATAATTAGCATTTTACTCTAAAATACTCCTCATTTATGAAATAGCTGATTAAGTGTAAAACCGTTGCTTTCAAAAATACTAACTAATGCACAACACACTAGGACACAAACCTACAGGTACTTGGTTAGGATTATCTTGCCTAGCTGTCAGAACGCCAAGATCTTTCTTAACGCCTACTAAAACCTCCTGATTTTATCTTGTTATATGAAAAATAGAACCGTATTTTTCAAATCCTACTATCCTACTAATCCTACTAATATTATAAATCCGAAAGTTTGTGTGTAAGTGTGTAAGTATGTTTATTCCCTCTTCACGCTTTAACGGGTTCAACAACGGATTTGGTTGAAATTTAGAATGTACATAGATTATACCTAGGATTAACACATAGGCTACTTTTCAACTTGATAATAGCGGGCAAAGCCGCGGGGCACGGCTAGTAATATTATAAATCCGAAAGTTTGTGTGTAAGTGTGTAATTCTGTTTGTTCCCTCTTCACGCTTTAACGGCTGAACGTATTTGGATGAAATTTGGAATATACATAGATTATACCTAGGATTAACACATAGGCTACTTTTTAACTTGATATTAGCGGGCGAAGCCGCGGGGTACGGTTAGTATTTCATAAATATTTCATTCATTCATTAAAATGGCTTAAACATTTGTTTTGTTTATGTTTTTAACTCCCATATCTCCGCCAGTTTGAATAATTTCTAAAAACTGAATTGACAAAAAAAAAACTATATACTTATAAAGCCTGTTGACAAAATTTCACGAGAATCGGTTGAGAAATGCGACCGATAGAGGAAAACAACCGGAAATCCGCCGGACATACGAAAGCAATTTTGCCCAAGCTGACGGTGACGCTTCGCTCGCGCTTCACGCTCACTCGGTAAATTAAATAAGATTAATCTCCATGTTTCGATGAACTTGGTTTTTTTATACAAACATGATCTTGTGTGCGTTGTGTTCGCAAAGGTCAGAAAACATACCATGAAAATATCGTTTATTAAATATTCTCCGGCGATATAAGATCAATTATTACCAGTAAATATTATAAAACAAAGGATTTTGGACATTCACAGTAACAGGTACCTACATAAAACGGTAAAGTGGTCTATTCAAGAGGTTACGGAAAGGCCTCCCCTTTATGACACAAAGCTCGGATAAAAGCTGATGTATTTCGTAGAACCTCGATTAAATTCTGACAAAAAACGGTGAAAAAATGGAGTACGTAAGATGATAACAGAGGACGAAAATGATAGCATGAAACACAGAATTCATAGTGAAATATAGAAAGTTGTAGAAAAAGTTTTGATAGTATTTTTTTATGCCATGCCATGCCTATCTCACCTGATTGAAACTGAGGATGCGGGCGAAGATATAGCATGTCCACCTAGAAGATACCTTTTTAATTAATTTAATTAAACATAGAGAAAACTTTTTTATAACCATTACAACCACCATATAATGGAGAAAGGACGTTGCATCTCACTCACACAAGCGAATAACGGCGCAGTGTGAGTGAAACATCATGTTATCTGTCGTCAATCCTAATCCCTTTCTTTAATGAAATGAGTAATATTGGATGTATTGCAATTGAACTTGGAAGACTGTAACTTTAATACCAACTACTTTTGACAAAATTTTTTTTGTTAGGTAAAAGAAAAGTATAACTCATATTTGTAAGCACACTCAAACTATGCCAAACATATTTATTCGCAAGTGTAAAACGTGCCCTTACAAAATTATTTTTGATATATCTCATAGAAAATATAAATAAATAGACATGGTATGATATGATCTTGTTCCATCCTGTGACGCTGCAGACAATCCGCCAATTATGAATCGATTTTGATGATATTTTTTTTGTTTGGTAGATTATACTTCAGAGATGGTTCCATATAAATTTTATCGAAATCAGTTTAGCCAAAACCAAAATAATTATTAGAATAGTAGTCTTTTAGAAAAATTTCACCGTGCTACCGGTTTCACTATATGTTTTTAGATACAAACAAAAAGTGAGCACTTGAGTTACCTATAGGCTCGATGTCTTGTGGGTAAATTGGTTCTTTGCTGTATATAGTTTTAGTTTAGTTTTAGGAAATATAGGCAATTGGCCCGTAGATAGATATCTCAGAAGCAGTTGTAATACAACAAAAAGTTGTATTCACAAAATTTTTGTGAAAAGATTTTGCACAAATGCAAAGTTAACCTGAGTAGCTCCCCCTTCAGACTACCCCTTTACTAAACAATTTCTAAACAAAATAATTTATAAACTTCAAGTTATTCAGTCACCAGAATTAATTAGCCCTTAGACTTAATAAAGTCTTTGTTTACATTAAAACTGTAAATCATTAATTTAATTTCGTAGACGGAGCTTACGCAGCTGAAACTGGATGAAACTATTAAGTCTGAAAGCCATTAGGCGCCTAATACCAGGATGACACTATGAAGAACGAAATAATTTTTGTGGCTCTTGTTGCGAAAAAACGGCGCTGTTGATTAAGTTGTATTTTCAAATTTTTTGAGCTTTTTTGGTTCCGCAATATTTGTGCATTTAGTCAGTGTCAAAGGATGACATTTTCGAGATACAATACAATACGATACGATACGATACGATACGATACGATACGATACGATACGAATCGAAACGATACGATACGATACGATACGATACGATACATTACAATACAATACAATACAATACAATACACTACAATACAATACTTATTTATTTACAAGGAAAACCAACAGCTGAAGCCAATTAATGCTCCTCACGATACGAGACCAATATTTTAGTTTTTAACGCAAACATGACATTTACGCATCGTTACACAAAGAAAAAAATTAAAAACGTAACATTTACACAAAAAATAAAACAAACACAAGAAATTTAAAAAATTGAGTAAGTTTACATCCAATCAGAATATTGTAAATTATTTCAACAATTTTATTATATTAATTACAATACAATGCAATACAATAATTATTTATTGACACCAAAAGATAAATACAGCTTACAGAGAAACTTACCAACATAGGTATAATAGTGGTATTATCTTTAGGAGCGATCTCTTCCAGACAACCTTTGGATGGAAAAATAAACGAAAAGTGAAAGTAGGGATGGTGGCGCGATAAAATCAATGAAAAAGATTATAAAAATAATAATTCTAACATTGTAAACTACATAAACAATACATACCAATAAAAATAACAGAAAATCTAATCTAATTAACTTACATAAAATGAAATTATTTAAATAAAAATCAACAAACGCCATCAAGCTTGTTAACCTTGATGGTATTCGTTCATTTTTATATATTTGGCCACTACTTTATAAAGTACCATGAAAGCAATTTTGTATTTTACATAATAAAACCTAGCCTATGACGCCGAAGAGTGGATGAATTATATGTTACATATTTTATTAGGTAGATACTAACGGTTTACAAAGGAATACACACACTTTTACGGTATTAAAAAATCATCATCCTCTTTTTTGCTTCGGCGTAGTCGGGTAAATAGCACTGATATTGTTTGACACTACTTCATCTCAAAGAGATTTGTTTTTGAAGCTTTCGGCTATCATAAAACTCAAGTTCAGATACATAATAAGGAAGGAAAAACTGCGTACGGAGCGGAAACATTTCCCAATTTTCCTTCCTTATATCTGAACTTACCTTACCAATAAATAATATAGTTTGGACAAATGTAATTTCGGAAAAAAAAACAAGCTATTTTTTTTGACATAAACGCTTTCATCTTACAGCCCCACATTATGTTGGATTACTTGTCGTGGGTGCCATTCACATCAAATTCACAATCAGAAACACAAATTTTCCTTGGGGAGAAAACTTATGTTCGTGCCGGAAATCGAACCCGATACTGCTTATAAGTCGAACTTTCGCCCAACTGAGCCAACGGGTAGTTCACTAAGCCAATGGGTAGTTCAAAAAAAGTTGTTGAGTTGTGTTGTTGAGTGGTACAATATACTACTGCATTGAACACAAGATTGATTGCATCATCTACAATTTAACATGAAAAGATAGATTTTTCACAAAAACGTATTGTATGGCTCATTCTATAGTCTCTTTGGGAATACGTGACAAGAATAGGTTTAGAGGGATTTGCTTAGATTGAAACATGACTCGACCGTGAATTATTTATTTTATGTAAGACTGTAGAAAAAGATGCGAGTTTTAAAATGAAAAAGATAAAAATACGAAAAAAATAAGGAGTAAAATTATCTTAAGACGATCTATCCATCTCGCTCATCTACTTCATAGTGCACAGTTGTCAGAGATAAAACAAATTACTTACCCTATTTTCTGTTTCATTAAAATACAGTAATTACGAGTGGAATGAAACATGTTTGTGTTTCACAGTGCTTGTGTGGTTGTAGTGTCTAAAGACACAGAAAACCATTTTATCACATTTTTTGCTAAAAAAATTACTTACCCGGAAGTGCTACACTGGTAGTAATCACGTCAATTACCTCTACGCTTCTAAGCAATATGGTGGGGCCATAAAACATCGAAAGTTTAAATAAAATTACCTTAGACGAATAATCTTGTATTTTTAATAGCGGTAGCGGTATTACAATATGTAGTAAATCTTATATATAAAATTCTCGTGTCGCGGTGTTTGTTACCAAACTCCTCCGAAACGGCTCGACCGATTTTTATGAAATTTTGTGTGTATATCGGGTAGGTCTGAGAATCGGTCAACATCTATTTTTCATACCCCTTAATGTTGAGGGTGGTCCAAACCAATTTTTTTTTAATTTTTGGACAATATTTTTTGTTTTTATTTTTTTATGATTCAGCATGAAATAATGTATATGGTAAAACATTGTATGCTGGGTCAGCTAGTATTATTATAGAATTAAGACTTGGGTTTCCTATGAAATTGCTGTAGACGACTGTACAAATAAGTGGAAGGCAACGGACCGACTCGTTGGCTCAATCCGATCCTGTAATAATTGAAACGCAAGCAAAGCTTAAAAAAACCGACTTCATCGCTTATATTTTGGTTTTCGCTTGACCGATTTCGATAAAATTTATATGGGACCGCGGAAGTATACTCTACCAAACAAAAAAATGATCAAAATCGATTCATAATTGGCGGAGATATCGCGTAACATACATACAAAAAATAAAAACATACAGTTGAATTGAAAACCTCCTTTTTTGAAGTCGGTTGAAAATGTTCTTTGACGGAAAGTCATCGTGGCCGTGGTGACATTGTGAGACCCAAAACATGTGAGATTGTTTTGTAGCTGTTTTTATTTTAACAAAATACTATCAATTTTTATTATTCACACTGAAATTCCAACACTTAGTTTAAATACTTGTACCAAAAAAACCGCCGTGACTCCCAGCTGGTAAGTAACAAAATATATAGATAACATTCGCGAACATATATAGATAGTTTTCAGTCTTTGATTACACACAACTTACCAACCCCTATTTATGTTTACTTCTATTTTTCCCCCAGTTTAATTACTGAAACTAAAAGTATTTCCTTAGCAATTAGTACAATCGCCGGAACTGCCATTATCTTTGCGCACCGGTCGCCATTAAACTTTCTTCGGTATCATCTAAGCGATAAATAAAGCAAAACTTTTTACCATCAAAGACAAAGCATAGTCGGTAATGGCGCAACATATACAGTACTTAAGCTTGAAACATTAAGGGACTTATATCAAAGCGCCCGAGGCGCGCGTACGGCATTTTTGTTACACTAGAGGCTATACAAAACGTCGGCAGCGGGGGAAGCGTCGCGGGCGCGTCTGTCGTGCCCGCCGCTCGGCCGCGCGCCCTGGCCGCTTTGTATTTCAAGATCCCTTAGGCGCCATACATTTTATCTTCACAGTGCCCATGCCGCGCGCCTCAGTCGCTTTGTATATCGAGTCCCTAACAATAATAATAATAACAGTAATGATTATTTTTTACCGACTTCACAAAAAAGGAGAAGGTACTCCGGTCGACTGTTTTTTTTATGTGTACCTTATAACTTCTTTCTACGTCAACCGATTTCAAATATTTTCTTTACTTTGAAAGATGTTGCTTTCTAATTCCCTCCGGACCCCTGAACAGTTCAGACGTGTTTTGTAGACCGTATTTCTAAAAAGTTTTAATTTAATTCCGCAATTCCGTAATATAAAATCAACGACAAAAATTAGGAGAACATCATTTGGAAGGAGTCCATCCTTACACTCTACACATCGACAGAAGTCCACACTGCCTATAACAACAAAGGATGTATGTGTGAATTACACAAAAGCAAGGCTCTCTGTAAACTGGACGGAAAGCGATTTGTTCCGGGTCACCGCTTCTGACCATTTTAGACTGACCCTCAACCGAAGTGCGCCTTGCATTACTTTTCAATTAGCTTATTGCCTGGTACTTGTCATCTGTATCATGATGAAGCGCACGCCCCCCTCTTCACCTGTGGCGCAAAACAAGGGTAGCTCCGCAAAGCTTACACCGGTGGCTGCGCCTGCATCTGCGCTCAAGCAAGCGCAAACTCCTTCGGTGTTGGAGCTGTCCATACCTACGCTACACCATGCTACTTCTGAGCCGAGTCTAAACGTGGCTCTCCGCAAAAGGAAGCGCTCTAATTGTGACGACGAGAAATTAGATAATTTCATGAAGGAAATACGAGAAATGTTTACACAATTTAGAGAAGATCAAGATAAAATAGCCGACAAAATATGTGCCGCTGTCGAAGACATCCGCGTCTCACTGGATTTTTTGGCCCAAAACTTAGATGCACTCAAGATCCGAATTTCTGAGTTGGAGACTGCATGCGAGTCTAATGCGCAGTATCTTAAAAACCTTGAGGAGAAACTGGAACGCTTTGAGCGTGGTTCTAGAGCGACCAGTTTGGAAATAAGAAATATTCCAGTATCTACGGTCGAAACCAAATCATCTCTTTTAGAAACCATTTCTAACCTTTGTAAAGTTCTTAATGTGCCATTACAACAAAGTGAGGTAAAGGACATTTTCCGCCTCAAGTCGAAAGACCCCACCAACCGAACTGTGATAGTAGACCTTACCACTGTCCTATTGAAAGAGAAAATAATTAATGGCTTTCGGAGTTTCAACAAAGGCTCGAGGCTGACCACGGAGCATTTAAAAAAAAGTGGACCCCATAAGCCGATTTTTGTCTCTGAAAATCTTACAGCAAGGATGAAGAGATTATTCTTCTTAGCCAGAGACTTTGCTAAAGTCAATGACAATAAATTTTGTTGGGTGTCCCATGGAAAATTATTTTTGCGCAAGAGAGAAAATGGACCTTTAGTTCATATTGCCTCCGAGATAGATCTTCAGAAGGCTTAAAGCTCCAAGTGACTAGATCTTCACAATAAAATTACATATAACCAATTGAAGTCGAATTCTGCATCAAGTAGCTTTCTACTTAATATATTGTTTTTATTTGCATATTTTTCATGTGAAACAAATGTTTGCAATAATAGCCGTGCACATCTTACTCACCCACATACTCATATACTCAACCTCACACACATACTCATCAAACTATACAGATCTTCTTGTAGTCGACCACAGAACTATATTATTATAGCCAATATTTTTTATTACGAATTAGTATACAATATTTTACAAATTTTCTACAAAATTAAAACATGTCTAATAATTTTTCGATTCAACTCAGTTGTATATGTTTCTGTTTCTCTGTTTAATTTAATTTTACCCGATGGATGATGTTATTTCTATTCATAATGATATTGAGCAGATTTCGGTATCAGATTCAATTATTTGTTCACCTGAGGATGTCATTCATCATATTCACAACATAAATGATACCTATAATATTCTTCACGTTAATATCAGAAGCATAAACTGCAACTTTGATAAATTTTTGACCCTAATAAGTAGGATTAAAGTTGAACTGCATGCATGTGTCCTATCAGAATGTTGGTTAAGCAAATCTCCCTATACGCCATCCCTTCCCGGATTTGTTTCTTATAAAACTGGGTATAACAATCAAAATGAAGGTGTCGTGGTGTATGTCAGAAGTGATATAGACTGTAATGTTAATGTACCAATTTTCAATGATGCAAATTGTTTAGTTATTAAATTGTCTAATGTACTTGCTGTGGTTGCTCTCTACCGATCTCCCTCTTACAAGAATTTGGCCCCATTTTTTGACAGTCTAGATAAAACTTTAAATTCATTAAAATCTTTTAAGTCTGTAGCAATTATAGGAGATGTTAATATAAATATCGCTCCAAGTAATAATACAGACTCATCTACCGATGAATACTTAGATCTGGTAGCATCACACGCATTTCTGCCTGCGCACTTTTACCCAACTAGGGAAAGGAATTGCCTTGACCATGTGATAATTCGGACTTCTTCTATTGCTAAAACAATTGTACTTGACACCTTATTTACCGATCACGCACCTGTTCTATTTAGTTGTGGAGTTCATGGCCAGAAACATTCAAAACCGTGTCATATTACCAAACGTACTAACATTCCCGAGGTTGTCAAGGAATTGAATATCTCTGATTTTTCCGCAATCCTTACCTGTAATGATCCCGAACTAGCTTCCGAAATCCTTGTCAACATTATTTCTACTTCCGTAAATAAACACACGCGTACTATTTGCATCCCTAGTAGAAAGCGTGTAATCAAGCCGTGGATTACTTCTGGCCTTCTTAGGTGTATTCGCCATCGGGACGGGCTTTACCGTAAATTTAAAAGAGACCCTGACGATCTAATAAAAAAATTAATATATACTCGTTATCGTACATTTTGTAACAATCTTTTAAAAAAAGTAAAACGTGAACATGAGCAGCGTGAATTTCAAAAAGTTCGAAATAATCCTAAAGCTGCTTGGAATATTATTAACCAAATTGCAAATCTAAAGAAGAATAAAAATACTGCAAGTTCTTTGTTAAATCTGTCAATAAGTCCGTCTGCCTCTGTTGATAAAGTAAATTCGTTTTTTGCAAATATTGGACAAAATCTAGCTTCCAAAATTTCTTCCCCATACAATATCGATTCATACTCTCCCCAAAACATATCCCTCAACCAATTGAGTTACGATTCAAGCAAAAATACATTAAACTCTATGGCAGTTTTTAGTGTAGATAATGAAGAAATTGAATGCGTAATTTTAAATCTTAAAGAAAAATGTGCACTTGGTTGGGATGGCATCTCCACTAATGTCGTCAAAGCTGCCAGACACGTTCTTATACCCGTCTTAAGTTATATATTTAACTTGTGCTTTACTATTGGTATTTTTCCTAATGTCTTTAAAAGGGCAATTGTTCACCCTATTTTCAAAGGTGGAGATGGGGATAGTATTACAAACTATAGACCAATTTCAGTTCTGTCAGTAATATCAAAAATTCTGGAAAAAATACTAAATAAAAGATTATTAAGCTTTTTAAATGAAAATGATATTTTGTCTGACAATCAATACGGTTTTAGAAGTGGTAGGTCTACAGAGGATGCCGTTTTAGAACTCACTAATACTGTTATTAAAAACATTGATAATAGAAATAAGACTATCGGCATTTTCTTGGACCTATCCAAAGCTTTTGATACTGTCTCCATCCCCATCCTCTTAGGCAAACTCGAGAGCATCGGTATAAGAGGTGTAGTTCACGACTTATTTCGAAGCTACCTTTTAAATCGTACGCAACAAGTTTCGATAGATGGCTACATAAGTGCTGAAGAAAGCCTTTGTTACGGTGTGCCACAGGGTAGTGTTCTTGGACCTACCCTCTTCTTAATATACGTGAATGATTTATGTAAGCTTTCCCTTCCAAGTTGCAAGATTATTGCCTATGCTGATGATACGGCCTTACTTGTACACGGGCGAAACTGGCAAGAGGCCCGCGAACTATCAGAGAAAGCCTTACGAACTGTAATGATTTGGCTACGAAGTAATCTACTTACTCTTAACCTAAACAAAACACAATGCATTACTTTCGCTCCCAAAGTGTCCACACAACCATCATCTTTTTTCTCTATCCGTGCTCATGCATGTTCAGTAGATTCTTCCGACACCTGCAGCTGTATGACAATAAGCCGAACTACTTCTGTTAAATATTTGGGAGTCATAGTTGATAGCACTATATCATGGAAGCAGCATATAGAATCAACGGTCTCTCGTGTTAGAAAATTGACGTTTGTATTTAAAAGCTTAAGATCTGTTCTCGATTTCAAATGCCTGAAAAATGTATACTATGCTTTAGCTCAATCAGTAATCTCCTATTGCATTTCTGTTTGGGGCGGCACTGCGAAAACACATATGATCAGGGTGGAAAGAGCTCAGAGATGCGTACTTAAAGTTCTCTCTAAAAAATCTCGTCGCTTTCCTACGACAGAATTGTTCTCGCTCTGCCAGGTCCTTTCAGCGAGACAACTTTTTATTTTACAAACAGTCTTAAGGAAACATTCACAAGTTCATTATGATCCTAACTTTTCAATTACTAAACGTAGATCTGATAAAATATGTAAAATCGAACGTAGACGCACGGCAATAGCGAGTCGTCACTATTATTATATTAGTTCAAAACTTTATAACAGCCTTAATAAACAATTAGACATCTATTCCTTGCCAACTTATAAATTCAAAATGAAATGCGTCAAATGGTTGCAATCCCTGACTTACCAAGATACAGAAGATCTTATAAGAGTTTCAGAATAGCATACACACCCTCACACTCACACACTCTCACACACACATACACTACACCCTCACCACTACACACACACTCACACATACCATATATATACGCATTCTATAAAAAGGAAATGTAACTTAAATTTAATGTATTCTAAAAAAAAAAAAAAAAAACTTGTTTTTGTATCTTATTACTTTTATATGTTAATGATGTTTCCGGAGGTGGGCGTTGCCATCTGCGACACAGTTTTATACTTCTGCAGGTGGCATCGTACTCTGTATTTTTCTAGTTTTAATGTGTTTATTGTACATAATAAAGACTTATTATTATTATTATAATTAGTCTCATTCAAATTTGATCAAGATCTGATCAGTAGTTCTTGAAATATCGTCAATAATGCGTATTCTGTGTGCTACATTGACGATGTTCTCGTTTTCAACCGACTTCAAAAGTTACCTCATAACTTCTTTCGTTGTGAGCCGATTTTAATGACTATTTTTTTATTTGAAAGCTTGTGCTTTTCATGTGGTATCTTTGAAATTTGATCAAGATCTGATGTCTAGTTTTTGAGTTATCGTCAATAATGCGTGTTTAATACGTTATATCTGATCATGGTTCCGAAGATAAAGCGGTAAAGTCTTTTTTTTAAAGCTTTGCTTGCGTTTTACAAGCAGGTGACGCACAACTATGTAACAACGTTACCTTAAAATGCGTATCGTTACAGAACACATACTCAAGTATGGCGCCGACTTTTGGGGAAGCGCAGCTTACGCGGGATGCTAGTTTTCCAAAGGGTTGATGTCACGGACCACGTCAGTAAGTACCGTATTTATATTTAAAAATACCTACAATATCATACATCATTTTTGGAATCATTCCAAGATGCGCTAAGTAACGAGCGAGCAAGTATGGCTTGCCAGTATCGTTAAAAAACGATACTGGCTCGTTGCTTCAATAAAATGCTAAGCAAGTTTAGGTACTGTTTTCATGTCTATTGAAAAGGCGATACTTGCTCGTTGCTTCAACGAAATACTTAAACTTAATGAACGGAACCGATACAAGTCAAAGGGCAGACAGCAATATAGTCTGAACGTCGGTGACTTTACTCTGTGGACAGATAGAAAATACAGAAGTGGCGAAACAAACGGCTACCCTTTTAGAAAATTCATAGGTATTTTGTTGTTAATATTTATATCCTACTAATCCTACTTAATATTATAAATCCGAAAGTTTGTATGTGTGTGTGTGTGTGAATAGTTGTTACCACGTACCTTTAAAAAAAATATGAAATTTAGAATGTAAATAGTTTAGGTTCCGGAATAACACATAGGCTACTTTATGACTTAATTTAAGAGGGCGAAGACACACCGCTAGTTTGTTATAAAAGTTTCTATGTTTGTAAATTTGTTTCTTATTATTTTTTAATATTGTGAGTCGTTTGTATTTTTGTGAGTAGTCCGTGTCGTCACAACAAATCCGGTCCCAAAGAAGACCAGCGCTGATCTGATGATCAGTATATGCTGAGTTGGAACCGATTTGTCACATTGGCACTAAATATATTGTTTTTTTATTTGTTGTGCAATTATAGGACGTAACGGACGTTACACGGAACTTTCATCTTTAAATGTGTAGTCGTATTGAGATAGACCCTGAAACAAAATAGGTGTAAAAGCAGTGACTTTGGTGTCATACCAAATTGTTATTTTCCAATATACATATGAAAAAATGGTTTCATACTCTTTTCAACGATTAATAATGAAATTACTAAATTTGGCAGAACTATGACAAAGGATATTTTTTTTTTTAACCACCAGTAGTTATGTTAGTATAGAGCAGCGTATACTTGTGTGTGTACTATGTGCGTATATTGTTTATTTGTACTGTCATGATTTATTATGTATAGTTATTATCATATCGTATGTTATAGCTAACGGCGAGAACTTATTGTCTAGACAAACTTAAGCTAGGTTTACAGGCAATATAAAACTTGTGTTTTATTAAATGAATAAATGAATATAAAAAAAAGTTTTATTGCTGCAACTACAGTGCTATAATAAAATATAACATATACCTATATTCATACAAAAAAACAATTAAATTATACAGATAAATAAGATACAGTTACATAATTATAAAACAGTTACATACATAGTTATAGACACAAATAATAGTGGTTGGCAATAGGAGTATGCTCAGCTCTTTTTTTGCGTAAACTAAATATATAAATAGCTTACGCATGGCTGGTTTTCGGAATATCCTTTGCTTGAGCTAAGATGGTTGCCGAGATGAAAAAAGTAGTAGTTTGCGGAGTCTTATTTTATTAATATGTTACTAACAATAATATTTTCATAGCTTTCTTACAGCATTGCTGATTAAAGTTTTCTATCACAACTGTAGGATTTGCGAAAACATCCGCTTCTTTTCCCAAACAGTAAAACCCGAAAATCTAAAAATCTAGAGTGGTTAGTTATCGTCTAGGCAAGCATGCTACATCTGCCGCATCGTCACTTTCCATAAGTTTCCATAGTGGTCAAAAACTTGCGTAACTAGCTAAAAGCTGTAATCATAAAAAATACATTAAACACAGGTCGAATAACTTACAACGTAAGTCATATTATTGTGACAAACAAGCTGAAGACGGCAAAATTGTTCCACTAAATACGCTAGACCCGTTTCCTCAACTTGGTTGTACCGACATAAATAACGATTATATCTTAACAAAGGACTTTGACATATATACACTAGACAGAGGTAACACTAGAAATATAAAAAATATAATTTTCAAATGTAATAAGAGCCTGTATAAAGGGCATGATATACAAAGCGCCCGAGGCGCGCGCCCTGTACTGTCATCATAAACAAAAAAGACGTAACTGATATATTTGAAAAAATTGAGTTATATACATCAGACATTTCTTTGCTATTTAGTATATGTTATGACTCGTAGCAGATGCGTCTAAATTAAAATTAAGATTTATAAATTATTTAGATTGATAGATTATATTATTCTTATTATTATTTAGTGATTATTTAGATTTAGATTTATTTTTATTTTTGTGTTTGAATATTTTAAATAAAAAATAATAGTAGATGCGATTTTTCTTGATTCCGATACAGTATATAACTCAGTTTTGACAAAAATGCAGTTACTGCTGGGAATCTAACCCGATACCTTTGCTCTGAAGCCGAACGCTCATCCAACTGAGCCAACGGGCAGTTCAAACAATTGTAGCAACGTATTGTGGAATTGTAGCATTTTATAATATATCCGTTCAAAATATTTTTATACGATTAATATTAAAGTTAACTTATCCACTAAAAATATTTCAAATAGATCTTTCATATGTTAAGGTACAGAAACTTCTAACAAAACCTAAATACAGTACCGAATAGGGCAAAAGAATATCACAATACAAAATTCCTGATTTAAATAATAAACTTAAAGTAAAAATCAAATGCAGATTAAAAACATTTCTAAAAAATACAGCCTCAATCAACAGCATTTATGAATAAAACACTCTGTATTGTCTGTAAGAGCGCTTATGCTTCGAAACTCCACTCGATTTTTCTCGAATTTTCGTAGAGGAAGTGTTAACTTCTAAAATGCATTATTGTAAATGTCTAATTATTGTGTATAGACACAATAATTAGACATTTTCAATAATGCATTTTAGAAGTTTAAAAAACTTTTATGCTACCTATAGAGGTAGCATAAAAGTTTTTTAATCTATTATCTTGTTTGCATTATGTTTTTATTTTACCTAGCGTTATATATTATCTGATCAAACCTAACATAGATTTTAAGATAATATTAACATAATATAACGTAAGAATTAATTTCGTTTTTAATACCCTTTAAAAAAAACGGTCTCCGAATGTATACCCACAATTATTACATTCTGTTCATTTATACTACTCTACAACTTTCTATTGAAAGTTATATCCAGAACAACATATACACAAACTACAAATAAAACTACTGAATTCCTTTTCTAAAGTCACTTTTGCTAAAGTGTCGCGTACAATACGGGCAGGGGTTGCAAACCGTTGAGCTTTACCATTCAATTTATTCGAGGGGTCAGTGCTTAAGCAAGATTTATACGAAAGCCTTTTAAAAGCGCCACTAGGCGATCCTAAAATGAGGTGAGGTATGAGCGTGGTTTTTGATTTGATTTACCTTGTTTTTACACGTGTGGTTTATGTACATTTACGTTATACTTAATGTTTGACTTTTGTTTTATAAAACGTTTATGTGATCGGAGTATGCAACTACTACTATAATGTTATATATGCAACAATGAGAAGCTTATTTGGCTCAACTTATTAGCATTGTAATTCAGAGAAGCAATGCCGCCTGTATGATGGGTACGCTACACACTGGTAGTAGGCTTGAGCACTTGAGTTACATATAAGCTCGATGCCTTGAAGGTTACTTAGGTTTTTGCTATATAGACGTATTGTTACAAAAACAAATTATTGAAAAGCACAAAAGTACCTAAAGTAACTAAAGTCCTCTATCACAAAAAGCAAAATAATTTTTTTTTTAATACCCCTCTGAAAACTGCTGCAACGATTTTTACCAAACACAAAACTCTGTCGATTAAGTCAAACTACAAACTAAATCCAAACCCACCCATTTGGGAGCTACAGACAGACCCATACAACTCCAACAAACTCACTACAAATTTATATCACCCCTCTTTTTCGTCGGGGGTTAAAAACAAGAATCGTTGATACAATCAATTATGGATTCGACACTGGAGGTCTATTCCGGGCATCGATTATCTTTACAACAACGTCAAAATCGAACGATTTTCTTTTCATATGAACCATCGAATAGACTAACTTTCAACCGATCGACGCGCGACGGTCGTATCGACGTCGCATCAATTCGAACAATCGTAATTTGACGACTAGAATAGACCTACTGACTTACACTCGTAACTTTTTATATACGCCAATTTCGCACAAAACAAAATGCTACAACTTCTATCCAACTCTAATCTATCATTATAAACGACGTTGAGTTATGTAGTCCTTAAAAAACGATAAATAACATCAGAATTGTTAATGTTTCCCCGATGGGTAATTATATCGAAACAGATCGATCTGGAAGATTGTTTTACCATACTTTTCCTTTATTTAATCAATTTTACCGTAGTCAATCAAGTTTCCCCGTATTTATTAAACTTTTTCTGTTTTTAATTGACCTTCTGAAGTAATGGTGATTGTTTTAAAAATTACAGGAAAGCTGTTACGTGCCTGCGAAGTTGTGAAACGATTCAATTATCGTTTTCGGGGTTTGCTTTATTAAAAGTTTGGTTAAACTTTTACACGAACTTCCTAATTTCCGCTATTGTGATTATGCATAATAATGCTAGAATCATATCATTACCTTAATTATAACACCAAAAGTTTATACGTTCATTCTTTTTGGGTAATTTAACAGGCTTTTTGTTAAAGTTTTGTCTTCTTAATAATCAGGTTGCACTAAGAATTATTGGGTTCATCTATGGGCGTCTAAAAATACTGTAAAATACTGGAATCTTTTTTTAACACCAAAACTTTATTAGACGTTCATTCTTTTGGGTGTTTTAACAGGTCTTTGTTAAATAGCAGTTTTGTCTTCTGAATAATTAGTTTGTCTTGTGAATTACTAGGATAATTTATGGGCATCTAAAAGTACTGTTTTGCTGACCATATCTTATGCAATATTTTCTGGGATAAAAAAAATAACCACAAAAACGAGAAATCTAGCTTCCGCCCTGTTGGTTTACCTACTTCATCATTGGCACCAGTAAGGAAACCATCAGAAGCTTTTTTTACTGACCACACTTAAAAACTTTTTCATGGATATTAAACGAACAAAAAATGGTAATTTATTTTCAAATTTACGAGGATGTCGTGGGAACTAATGTATGAAAGTATGTTTTTTCCGATAATAATGGACTATGAATATTTCGGAACTTTTGGCAACCCTAGTCTTCGTGACCTTGCATCAGATATCTAGACTATAAGTTGCCTTTTAAACGCGTTCACACTCACAGCTCCACACTAAATTCGATGAATTGTATCGTGGATGCCGGAAACATTCACATCACGCAAACAATCACACCCAGAACCAGAAAAACATTTCCCTTGGGGAGAAAACTAATTTAACCCGAAACCAACGGGCCTGAAATGTTGGCAGTTCCTACATGTTCCTATAACATTTCGGTTGGAAGGTATATAATTATCACTTCTTTATGACATTATATAAACACAAATGCTAAACATAGAATGCCCGATGGAGAATAATAAACAATTTATTCGACTAACACACTAATTGTATTGCACTAACACTAACTAACAACTAGCATAAATAAATAAACTCAAACAAGCTTAAAAAACGACTTCATCGCTTTACTTGATGAAGGTTCCGATGATTTATCATCAGTTCATCAAGTTCAATGTATTAAACACACATTATTAGCGATAACTTAAAAACGACTAATCAGATCTTGATAAAATTTAAATAAGACCAATGGGAAAGCACTAGCTTTCAAACGAAAAAAATAATCAAAATCGGTTCACGTGGAAAGAAGTAATGTAACACATAAAAAAGAAATCGAATTGAGTACCTCCTCTTTTTTTGCAAAGTCAGTAAAAATATTTCTTGAATCTTAAATCTTTAATATGGTTACATACCGAGTTAATGTCTACCCGACTTCTTATTCACGCATATTTTTAAAAGTCTTTTATTTTTAATTAATCGAATGATTATAAAAAAAAACTTGACTTAACTACTATATCAAGATTCATCAAATCACTTCACACGAGAGGTTATGCCGCGAAAGTGAAATTTCCTTCGCTCAAAATCTCCAATAGAAGTTCTAGTAAAGTTTCTACCACTTTACTAGGGCATGACTTGGCTACGACTGGACCTTGACTGTTTTACTTGACTTTGACTTGTGACTTTTAATATGAAATAACCTTTAATATATTATTACTTGACACTGGCTAAATGCACAAGATTGCGAAGCCAAAATTAAAAGAAAAAATCAATCACTTAATTTTATTTATTTATTTATTTATAAGGAAGACCAACACCCGAAGCCAATTAATGGTCCTCACGGCTAGAAACAATATATTTTACTACTTAACGCAAACATAACATTAACGCATTGATACACAAAGAAAAAATAGAAAAGACGTAACAAAATTTCGAAATTGAGTAAGTATACATCCAAATGAAGACAATAATCAGAATAGATCAGATTTAGTGAGTAATATTATGGTAATATGGCACTTCAAAAATTAACTTAAGTATAATGACATTTTCAAATCAATAGCTGTATCTCATTTCTTCCATTTCCATAAACCAGTACCAGCAATTTACTTAACGGCTCTCAAAGATTGCACGGAAGAGCTGATATCGGAATGAATAGCATGAAAGCGCAGAAATGTTTTCCTTTATACAAGATCAAACCGCAAGGTGAGTAGTTCGGAGACTGAGTAGAATGGTTCCTCCTAAGTGCTTTTTGGATCATTGGTTCTGGTGCAATGTAAAATGTTTGGGTTTGGTACAAAGTACTCTTTTTAGTAAGTTGTTTCTGTGAATGAAAACTACGACTATGCCAAGACTAATAGAAAGACAGAATTATATTTGTTGCTTATGTTAGCTTAGAAACCACACTCTACTTACTTTTAAGCTGTTGCATAGCTTCTATCGCGGGCCTTGAGCGTGGAGACCGAATCCAGAAATTCCGTAACGAAAATAACCTAACACCCCCCACTCCGACCGGCACAGCGGTGATACTTTTTAGTTTTGCCATCTATCGATGAATAGCAGAACTTTTAATTACTTTTTTGAAATATCACGCTTGTCTCTTTAGTTCAGCAACTCGCCTCTAGGTGGCAGGAAAAAAAATACTGCATAATTAAAATAAATAAATAATTATGATTGCATAAGTTGATAAAAAATGGTATGCAATCGTTTTACCGCGGCAGTCCCCGAGTGCCACACGTCTTTTTTTTCCGTACATTTTGTATAAAAAATGTGTTTCTGGTTCTGGGTGTGATTATGTGTGTGCTGCAAATGTTTCCGACACCAATGATAAAAGTTATTGAACTTAGTGTCAGGCTGTGAGTGTGAAAGCATTACATCATACTTACTTAGAGCAATAAAGCACACGAATAGGAGATAATAACTTGTTTTCATAAAGAAGCGATTATCTCCAGAACACAACTTAGGATAGGTTATTTACAATGTTGTATGTACTGAACAATAGGTAATTTAATGCTCAAGCCTATGCAACTATCAAAGCTTAGCGTGTTCTACATGCTGGCGGCATTGCCTCTCTGAATTACAGCATTGTTATTCAGAGAGGCAAAAAGTTAAGAAATAAATTAATAAAGTTATGTATATACTTAAGACTATAGAGTCGTACTCGTATTGTAAACAGATCATCATTATCATCTCGGCCACAAGAAGGCTCTGCTGGATATAGGCCTCCCCCAAAGATCTCCAAAAAAAACGGTTATTAGCGCCCTGCATCCAGCGTCTTCCTGCGACCTTCATGTAAACAGATGTTATACATCAAAATAAAAAAAACTACCAAATCTTACTTTTTTCAAACAGCGAGCAGTTGTGTTCAAGAACGTTTATACGAATTTATCTTTACTAATATTTTATGGTAATGACGAAATGTGATCAGTCAAAGTCGTTTATATAGGAAAAGCGGAGAAAATGCATGGTTGTGATAGATGACTCAGAAAACTGCCAAGCTAATGTTATGCTCGGGGATGTGTTACATGTAGCTGTAATGTTTTGAGTTAGAAGGGGGGAAGGGTGGAAGTTGGACGATGAGTATTTATCTGGACGAACAAAACAAAAATGTATAGACTGACTAATAGTAAAAGTATTAAACAGTCACAAAATGACTTCCGTTAATTTAAAATAAAAAACTAGACATACTATGAAAAGTTTTTTTTAAATCAAGCTTTTAGTCGACCCAGTTGGCGCAGTGGACAGGTGTTCGCCCTCTGCGCCGTGGGTCCTGGGTTCGATTCCTGGCAGGAACACTAATTCCTTCCCAAGGGATATTTTTGCTTCTGGTTCTGGGTGTAATGTGTGTGTGTGTGTGTGATGTGAATGTTTCCGGCACCCACGATACAAGTCTTTGAACTTAGTGTGGGGCTGTGAGTGTGAACGCGTTTGTTTGTTTTGTTTATTTGTTTAAAAGTTGTAAATAAAGAGGACTAAAAGTTATATAACCAGAGAACTTGTCAAGACGAATCAAATGAGCCGAAACTCGATGGGGTTGCGTCTTTTCATTACAGAGTTCCTATGACCACCTTCCAGTTCATCATCAGACCCTGGTTACCATTGAAAGACAAATTACTCGTCAAGACGATTCAAATGAGCCCAAACTCGATGAGGTTGTTTCGTTTCAATGCGAAGTTCCTTTGGCCACCTTCCAGCTCCATCGTCAGATCAGCACCATGTCATCATAATATTGCATTGTCACGCGATTTACACATATATGCAAAATTTCAGCTCAATCGGTAAGCGGGAAGTGGATCAAATTTAATTTGCAAGATTTGATGACAAGCATCGGGACAGGTGAAACTAAATAAAATCTTGTAAAAAGTCAACATTATACCTTATTACCACATGAGTAGTTTATTTTTGAAATAGTATTTTGGAACTCTTTCATTTGGTCACTACCATATGGAGTGATAAACACCATCATATGTTTTTACCGACTCCCCAAAAATGGAGGAGGTACTCAAGTCGATTGTATTTTTTTTTATGTGTGTTACCTCATATCTTCTCTCTACGTGAGCCGATTTCGAATTATTTTTTTTAGTTTGAAAGATGTTGCTTTCTAACAAGTCCCATTTATAGATCAAGCTACTTGAAATATCGTCAATAATGCCTATTTTATGGACTACTTTGACGATGTTCTCGTTTACCCGACTTCAATAGTTACCTCATAACTTCTTTCGTTGTGAGCCGATTTTGATGGTTTTTTTTTTATTTGAAAGCTGGTGCGGCGATGTCGGTTTTTGCTTGCGTTTTATTAATATTATTTATTAAAATCTAGCTTATGATTGCCTAGGATTGGAAGGAATTCAACGATACACTATACGTTACTTGACAATAGAAATAGTACTTATGTTCTTCATGTAGTCACTTCATGTCCATATCAATATACTGTGTTCCGCCATGCAAATTTATAATCAGAAGTATGTGATAGATTAAGAATCTTTGATTATTTCTTGTTCTGTTGTTTCTGGCACCCACGATACAAGTCATCGAACTTGGTGTGGGGCTGTGAGTGTGAAAGTGTTTATGTTTATATTACTTAATCATTTACTCCAAATGCTTTAAAAGATACCGATATGTGAAATTATTTTGACCAAATTTTTCATCGTCAAAGTTTTCGAAGATGAGAAGCTGAAATATTCGAATCGAACCGACTCGATAATGGAACTTTTTTTAGACTTTTGTAAAGACTCGTTTGTCATGGCGTCACCATATTTAATTTTGATTGTCATGTCTTTAGCGACCCTCGTAACATTAAGACACATCGATTTACGTAGTACATCGAATACAACTCACACGTTTGGTCTCTAGAACGGCACAAATAAACAAACATACATACATGGGCTAATAAAATCATAACCCTCCTTTGAGTCGCGCAGTCGTATAAAAATGAATTAGTTAAAGTTTAACGAAGTTTTTTTTATGCTAGATAAGCTCCCATTTGATCTCATCTGATGGAAAGTGCCGATGCAGCCGAAAATAGAACATGCTTGCCTAGAAGGTTATGTACCTTCTAGGCAAGCAACCTTCTAGGCAAGCATGTTCTATTTTCGCTCTAGACCCGAAGACACCCAGATTGTACCGTTTAGGGAACAAAGACGCATGCAATGTGTTCCACTCCTTCGCTGTACGGATGATAAACGTAGAAGCGAAACGCTTCGAGCGAACTGGAGGTATGTCAAGCATAAATGGATGACGTTTGACCGTTGAATGAATGAATGATATATTTTTTCGAAATCGAAGGAAGGAGAAGTTAAAGTCATACTACTATGTTTTATTCTGTGCCAGAAAGCGTGAACATACGAAACATTATTCGCTAGAAGTTCTTTCTGCTCTGAGTTTTTTTTTAATTCAGTTAAAAATAGATCAATTTTCAAAGCGAACTTATTCAGTGATCCATGTTTCACGACCGCAATCGAAAGCAGTAAGTAGGATCTATTTCTTATTTATACCTCAGAATCGTTTTATTTAAGTTAGAAACACAATGCGTTGGGCGTTTACATCTAGGTCAAGATAATGAATACGGTGACCTCAACAAGATGAAAGGCGAGAAATATAAAAGGCACTCGGGGACGAGATTGAAATGATTGATCTAGGTTTTTTGTTGTTCAAGATGTTTTTAAATTAATATTTTTAGTCAAACATTTACCTGTTTAGAAGCATTGAACATTACTTATATGGTATATATAAGTAATTGGTAAGTAGTGCACCATCCTGCAGGGGGTGGTGTAGGATCGACAACTGGGCAGAAGCAAAATAAAAATAAATTGCGCTTAAACAGGACACTATATATAACAATAATATTGTTTATTTGTAAGTATTTTAAATTCAGTGGTAATTATCATCTTAGATGAATATTTTCGTTTTATTTATTACTAGCTGTACCCCGCTTGCGTTGCAATGCCACGAAAACAAAAAGTGTTAAACCTCTTTTACGTTTATGGTGGTACATAGTTTAATACCTGTGTTTCATACATACTAAAAACTTAATGAGTTAATCATTACCTCTTTTATGTTTATGTTTGCCACGTTACTTGGTAACGTACGACCAAGTAACGTGTCCGTTCGCTTTCTAGCGACTACGTAATATAGATATACTTAGGTTGATATAATTATGTATTAGTGTTTAAGAGGCCGGGGAGTCTTTGAACGAGTCTATAGGCTGTCTCTGTTTAACTGGCAAACTGTACCCATGCTTGATGCGATAGCACTACCGACCGAACAATTATGATAGGTGCCGTAATACCAAAAATTATGAATGAAAATGTATTGTTTAGCCATTGTTTTTTGCATTAATAGTACCTTGAAATGATAATCTATGTTCCTGTTGTAATGACAAAAGAAATGTGTTAGTTTTGAATACAAAACGAATAAGTTAAAGATGCGACATTTACGTCGTAATAATGTGTGAAAATCAATTGGTTTATATTTCGTTTTAGGTAATTATTTTGGAATTAAAACTATCCAGGAAACTAGATTAATACGTTTTTAATCTGAATAACAGCACAGTATGGTGCTTGAATTATAAATAATTTCGGTATTACGATTGTATGGGCAAATCAACCTCCGCAGGCCCCTTAAGAATTATTTAAAAAATGAATTGAAATAAAAATGCGACGTTTTTTCAAGACGGCTGTATTTTGCGAATCTGGCAGCTGAGTCATTAACTTTTATGAAAGCCACTTTGGGGCCCCTGTGAATAAATGTTTCTGATTTTGATTCTTTATATCAGGGCCAGGGATTCTAGCAAGAATAATGATCATAATTACATATGACTAAAGTACAAATTTAAAAAAGGAAAAACATCGCTTTAGCTCCAGGGGCTAGAGCAAGAGCTCAGGAGCTACAGCCTTAAATTCACTGCTTTAGTTATGCTTACCAAGGCTATAAAAAAAAACTGTAATTGCTTTTTTTTATTATAAGCAAACGTTTGGCTAAAATCACACCTGATGGAAAGTGACGATGTAGTCTATGGTGGAGCACGCTTGCTCAGTAAATACCAATTCACTTTACTTTTGAACACACCCTAATTGTACCTTACGGGAAACGCAGATGACGGCAAAGCGTTCCATTCTTTTGCTGTTCTATAAATGAACGAAGACGCGAAATGTTTCGTGCGAATGAACGGTATTTCAAACATAGCCATGTGATGCGTCGTCTGGATGTAAGGTGGAAAAAAGGTGAAGCGGGAACAAGGTTGTGTAGTTCCTGAGCACATTCACCGTAATGTATTTTATAGAATACCGACAGGCTTGCACCTTTACGCCGATGTTCAAGACTTTGCAATCTAGCTTCAACTAAAGCGTCATTGTTAATTAGCCTTGCCTGACTTGCCTGACTGATTTGCCAAACGATTATTTTTAATTAGTCTCCGAAATTAATATTTTCTTAATCCTAAAAATACTAGTAAACACAAAATTGCACTAATTGGTCTGAAACGCCTTCAAACCCAATAAGATCTACCTTTCGCGTCCCAAAAAGTTTCATATCAAAAGTGCCCACACTCGAAAACTTGCGTGAAAACACTTGCCTCCATTTGCGATAGCATAAGGTCTAATATTATACCAGTTACAAAGTTTCTTCCAAGTCGTATCAATTTCCTATCACTTTGCTGTTAGGTCCGTAGTTTGCCTAGGTCTGATAGGCAGAAACGTTGTACTTGTGTCATTAGGATGATTTATGGGTCTCGTCGTGATGGTCTATTCATTGCTCGTGTAATGTATTTAGTAATTAACTGTCTGTTGGAATTTCCTATCTTAAATTATAAACTTCCATGCAGTTTTATCTGATGTTTAACTTATCTATATATTTTTTTAAATGCTATCTACGGGCCAATTGCCTATATTTCCTAATACTAAACTAAAACTATGTACAGCAAAAAACTAAGTTACCTACAAGACATCGAGTTTATAGGTAACTCAAGTGCTCAAGCCCACTACCAGTGGGTAGCGTTCCCAGCATGCTGGCGGCATTGCTCTCTGAATTGAAATATATATATAGTACTAAAAATAAATTATACTAAAGCTCATTTAATCATGTAATCGTTACATTAAATTAAAATTCTAGATAAAAAAACTAAACATTCAAAAACTTTCTGATATTCTTCGGTTAATTGTTCTGTAAGACCAAAGAAAAATTAAATATCACGCAAACAATATGCTATTTGAAGAATCCTAATTTAATGAGTAAATTTACCATAAAATACTTAGTAAAATTACTTAATTTTAGGATAATTAATTATGATAAAACGCGCGGGTTCGTCATGGCTGGAATTGTATAAACTTTAATAATGCGTATTTATTTGACTCAATGATGTATCCCTCATTTAGAAAAGATAAAAGAACGCTTAACCGTATCAATTTTACAAAAAAATACCTTTCATTGCTTCACAACAAATTAAAACGAAAATTTCAGGTGGCCAGTTTCGAAATTAATTCTGTTCGTTATTAATTCTGAAATTAAAATGACGGAGGTGGTCGCCATCTATTCAGAGTATGTGGTAAATAAATGCTAATGTTTACACACAGATACGCCTTAATAATAAAAGTCATATTCATTTATTTCATTGACACAAGTATCTGTAGTAAGACGATCCAGTTGGCGCGGTGGACAAGTCTCCGCCCTCTGCGCCGTGGGTCCTGGGTTCGATTACCGGCAGAAGCTCAATTTTTCTTCCCAAGAGAGATTTGTTTTGTTTTGTTTCTGGTTCAGGGTGTTCTGATGGATTTGGTGGATTGTCAGTGTGCTATGTAAATGTTTTCGGCACCCCATAGTGTTTGGTCGGGTACCTATAGTTAGTACGACGACCTGCTCACATGATATTCGAGCTACATAAACACAATCAAAGCTTAAAAAAAACCGACTTCACCGCTTTATCTTCGTTTGACTTTCTCGAAGTCGTCTAACTTTGATCAGATTAGATGTACCAAACACGCATTATTGACGATTTTTCAAGAACTACTGATCAGATCTTAATCAACTTTTAAACAAAAAAAAAGACAGAGAAGAAGAAATACACATAAAAAAAATACAGTCGACTTGAGTACCTCCTCCTTTTTTTTGAAGTCGAGTGTCCCAAGTAGGCTACATTTAGAATCTCGGAATATGGTATTTCTTACTAGAGCTAGCTAGAGCACTGATTTGATCCTCTAAAGTAAGTTCACTTTTACGTACTTAGTTGGGGTTTTGTGCTTTCTACGAGCCTATTGTATATACTACTACTAATAATGTAATAAATGCGGAATTTGTTTTTGTGTGTGATTGTTTGTTACCACATATCTCCGCAACGATTAAATCGACTTTGATGAATTTAGCCGCGGGTCACGGCTAGTATTTCCTAAAACGAAACTAAAATTATTCATATCTATACAGCAAATATAAGGCGTTACATATAAGGCATTGGGGTTTTTGTGTTTATTGAAGTGAATACTTCTTTAGCGGCGTTGTGCACTTTTTTGGGATGGGTAGAAATGTTAAACTCGCGTCAGGACACGTGACCTGATCGAAAATTCGTAAGACGAAGGAGAGGAATTAATATCTCTTTCTACCGTGCGGCAAAAAATTTTCAAGTATTCACTTCTGCCGGCACTCCCGGAGTGCAACCCGTTGTTATTTTTATTTTTACTAACACAAAAATAAAAATTAAAAGTATTTTTTCTCATTAATTTTTCAAAAAAATAACCCAATGTGTGAGTATAGTTTTAAAATAACCTTGTATAGAGAGCCGAACGCTTATGTCTCGTGGGAACTGGAAAGCTTTCACGACCGTAAATATTTAATATCCATCAAGCGATTCAAAAAGCATCATAAAGTTTATTAAATCTACTTTATGCACTTTATCTCAAGCACTACAGAAACTGTCGAGCTATTAATCAAGACCTAATAACTGCAACATCTGGTAATGGTTTTAAACTTTAACGGGCTGGAGGCGGCTTTACTGCTCCATCTTAACGATATTAAGGCAATCTTTAACGAGTCCCTAATCTTCCTACATAATTTATTATCTTCTCTATTTTTTTATGATTACACTTATGCAGTTACGTTTTGGAGCGAAAGCTAAAATCACGTTTATCTTTGTATGATTTGCCTACTCTTATGCACGTTCACGAACTATTAATAGTTTATAATCCGTTATTACATATGAATACTTCAACTGCCCGTTGAATGAGTTGAGTGAGCGTTCCCCTTCTAAGCAGGGGTATCGGGTTCGATTCCCATAGGGAACACAAGTTTTCTCCCCAAGGAAAAAATGTGTTCCTGGTTCTGGTTGTGATTGTGTGATGTGAAAGTTTACGACACAAGTCAGCGAACTTAGTGTGGGGCTGTGAGTGTGAACGCGTTTTGTTTACGAAGAATAACAAGTTTTAGAAAATAATCGACAACGACGTTGTTTCACTTACGCGCCAAAACTTTATTGTACCTCTTTGCTAGCAACTTATCATTATCGAATCCCTTTGTCTAAGAAATATTCATCAATATACTTATTTCTTTCAAAGCACATAAATTTTTATGCCTTTCCAACTTAGAGAGAGTTCACAAAGATCCATCAGACAACTTCTGTATTGGAATAAAATTGATGTCATCATTACAAAGGGGATAATATCCGCTTTCGCTGAGGGAAGAGAACTTTTTCATTAGGTTACGGATAATGTAGGAGCTATTTCGTCGAATTTATTTTGTTTACTTTCAGTGAAATTAGAGTTGTAGTTCATGCAGAACTGATATGACATTTTGCCTAATAGAAAAACGGTTTGAGTTTAATCGCTTATCACTATTTTCAATAATATCAATGAATTTTGATTTTTGTATTTGCTGTCAAGTACACGATAAAACAGATATTGTACGTTCCTTTCAGCTTTCAGTGTGTAGGCGTTTTTGAGATAGATCCCGGTACAAAACAATTCTAAAAACTGTGAGTTTGGTGTCCTACAAAATTGTTATTTTCCAACATGACCGTGCTTCGCTCGGTCAATAATTTCTGTAGGCAATGATCCGCAAAATTAAGTCGATTTGGCTTTTCAAGTCATTTATTAAAGGTAAGGTGAGACTAAGGTCTATATTGCTAGATACGATTTTTTATTTAAACGGTTTCATTTAGCTTGCCCTGCTTGTTGGGTCAAATTTAGTTATTAAAATTGTATACCCTTCCATAGGTCGAAATTTTTAAATTGAAATTGAGAACCTCCGCCTTTTTTGAAATCGGTTAAAAAAACTGGAAGTCGCAGCGTGCCATGTCCTTCTCAACACAATGCCCTAGACGTCCGCAAGCGCGCAGCGATACCATAGTAAAAACAAAGAAGTATGTTATCTTCATAGAGTGGTACCAAACGCGGCTTGAATATGTGCACGCCCGTGCTCACGTGCCTCAGTACGTATTGCCATACCTTGATTCGCGGCAACAACCGACAGTCATTGCTCGTCTCTCGGCTCACTGCGAGCGCAGCACGTTCCGCTCGGGACAGAGTCGTGAAAACACAGCAGTTAGAGCAATAGGGTATGAGATTCTATGGCTGCGGGTTCAAACGCCGCCTTAAGTAGTACCTATATTTTCCTTGCTAAATTTACTACTTTTAGTTCTAGCATGACTAAAGCTATAAAAATAAAATCAATCTTTATTAAGATCGTGCTTTTGCATTTAAAATATGAACACTAAATCGTATCTCAAATTAAGTTTGATATTTTTATGAGCAAAAAACACTCTCGAAATAACGATCCCTTATTAATTAAAAGGGAACGAGCAAAAACTAACGTTACACCCAAGGCCACTCGTTTCATTTTCACAGTAATAACACGGTAAAAAGGGGTTGTGAAGCAAGAAATAATAACTATGCGACCCTGACCTTGTTTGATGTGGAACCTCTGGCTTACACAGGTCATACATATTTAAAATATTGCAGCCATATAGTTAAGCATGTCAATATACTAAAAAATCTAAAAACCCGACTGAGTTTTATATAACCCACGTCCGTAGGAGGATACCCCTTAAGTCTGACTCCCTACACGTGGTCCCCGGGTGGTGCTAATCAGGTGACATTTGAGAGGAGGTAGAGCATTTTGTGAGTTGCTCGCCTGGCTTGCTACCAAAGTAGCTTACCACCATCAAGTTGAAAGTCTGCCGCCAAGCCAAATACGGTGTTCCGGCAGTTATCCTTGAGAGCCTGCGTATTCCAGGTCTAGTGTGTTTACCAGCTTCGATCACATCGTCACTTGCCATCAGGTGAGATAGTGGTCAAACACTAGCCTGCCACAAAAAAAAAAAAAATTCCTTCATTTTGATACTCTACTCGAAAGGTTTGATTATTTACGTAAGTTTCAACGTTCAGTGTGAAGCCGTTTTTGAGATAGACCCATACAAATAGATCTAAAAATAGTGACTTTGGTGGCCTACAAAATCGTTATTTTCCTACATAGAATGTTTTTAAAACCGATTTTCTTACTCTATTTGTCAAGCCCTTTTCAACGATACCCACAAAGGTACATTAAAAAAATAAATATTTTGTTCCTTATTTAATATTTTCAATTATATAATTTTATGAGTCATTTCTTGCTTCATTGAAATTCTATGAGAATTTGAAGTCATTTGCTTATATGGCTGAACGACCAAGTCAACTTAAACATCGCTCGATCAATAATGAATTTGAGTTTTCCTATCTATAAAACCCCTCTAATGATGCATGTGCCCTATAGGATCAATAATGATCTCAATTACTATTATTATTATGTAATTTTAATAATTCTTTTGCAATTTGGAAGCAATGTTTGTGATGAAACTTGATTTGATTATTGAGTATTGCAAACAATGAGCTTTGAAATAGTTTTTCATAAATAATTTAAACGCAAGCAAAGATTAAAAATACCGACCTCACCATTTATCTTCGGAACCATTGATCAGATTAAATGAGTTAAATACGCATTATTGAGGTTAACTCAAAAACTACTAATCAAATCTTGATCAAATCTTAATGGCACTACATGAGAAGCACCAGCTCTCAAATAAAACAAAAATCATCATAATTTGTTCACCTAGAAAGAAGTTATGAGGTAACACACATAAAAAAACAGTCAAATTGGGAACCTCCAATTTTTAAGTCAGTGAATAATAAGTAGGTACTTGTCCTACGTCTAAACTTTTAAATCAAACAAAAAAACGATATCGAACAATCTTGCCGTCTTGCCTATCCCATTTACCCAAAAATAAAATGTCTGTTATTTTTGGAGTGCAGTCATAAGCGTGATTTATTCCCTCATATAACAATCTGAGGAGCTCATTTTTATTTTCCCGTTGTTATGAAGAACAGCTAATGATTTACTGTTACAATAATGTTTTCAACGTGTTTTACTGGACTTGTAATATGTTTTACTACTTGAATTGTGGAATAGTTGTCGAGTTGTGAGGTTAATTGTTTTCTTTTTAGCTTCAATTTATGGTTTTAAGTAAGGTACGCTATTTTAGTTGTAGATTGTTTAAGATTCATAAATACAGGGATATATGATTCTTCTTCTAAGCCTTGGTTCATTTAGTTCAATAGAATAGAATAGAATAGAATATATATTTATTGTCATAACTGTGTACATATGATGGTACTACGACTTTTTACGATGGTAACGACTTCTACGACTTACATCTGAATGCCATATTTTCCGTAATAATTAAGATGTATTCTATACATTATATAATTAATACTTTATTATTAAACTAGACCCAAATAATGACATCGCTGCGCCTCGTGATTTGCAATGCCAGTTGACAGTATGACACCTTAGACTTAACAGAGAAGATAACTAATATATTAAAATACTTAAAATGATATAAAAATGAATTTGCAATAGTCTTCGAAAGTCTAAGAAAGACGCTGGTCTCTAGCTCGTTTGTTTGTTTTTTGTCATAACCAACTTATTAAATCGTAATAGGTTTTAAATGGTCGTTCGCAATCAAAAATGGTAAAAGAAACCTGCGATTATTTTCAAATACCTATTAATGATACTCCACTTAAGACAATACGTGAACTTTTTTACACAATATGGCGTCTGTTTGTCGGCATATTTTATTTTGATTACTCTCATATCTTTAGTGACAATCGCAACATGAAGACAAATTGATTTACGTAATAATCAGGAAAATTAGCCCACGCGTTTGGTCTCTAGAACGCCACAAAAGAACAAACATACTAAGCTGATAAGCACATTACCCTCGTCGCACAGAAGGATAAAATTATAAGGCAAATTGGTGTACCAAGCCGAGTAACGAACCAATGCTATCGCTTCATGATAGTATCGGTATATTCCTCGGCTTTGGTTGACCCAAGTAACCTCTGCATCGCATTCCTTTTCATATCTGCGATTCCTGGCACCCCGCCAGCGTTAGGGACAAGATATACAAAGCGACCAGCGCGCTGCCCGGACTCTCGGCCCGTACACGCTCCTCGGCCGCTGCTGCTCTGTCCTAGTGCTGTTTAGTGGGATTTTCAACTGAGAGTCACCGTGCTTCGGAGAATACGTTAAACTGTCGGTCCCGGTTATTAGTCGTAAAATATCAGTCGTCAAGCCATATCTGATGCCTTCAGACGACCTAAAAAATCCTGACACTACGACTTCCCAGTAGTCTAAATGACAAGCAAGCAAGCTGCGTCCTAGGTTAATTTTCCGTGACGAACATTATCACTATTCAAATACGCGCTCTCTGTCCGCTCAGCTCATATTTTTTACACTAAAGCCTATACATGTACGTCGGCAGCGCCGGGAGAAGCGTCGCAGGCGCGCGCGCGCCACTCGGCCGCGGGCCCGCGATGCCTTTTTTTATTTTTTTTATTTAATATAGGCAAACTTTTGACCACTATCTCACCTGATGGTAAGCGACGATGTGGTCGATGATGGAGCAAGCTTACCTAGAAGATACCTATTCACTCGCGACTTGAAGAATCCCATCTCATATTGTACTCATCAGGAAACACCGACTCAGGTAAGGAGTTCTATTCCTTTGCGGTTCGGTCTTTGCCAAGTATATTTCGATCGATGGGCGTCATACATTTTACCTTCACATCGCCATGGCCGCGCGCCTATGGCGCTTTTTATATCAAGTCCCTTACTGATATCAGTAGGCTACGCAAGCCACTTTGTTTTCCCCATTTTGCTGTTTTCTAATGAAATTTACGATTTTCCGTGTTTTGGGACGCGATGTATGCAAAGTTGTGTGGAATGTTTTTATTTTAGCGGTTATTACTGTGTATGACATGTGCGTAAGATACGTTTCGCTTGTAAGCTGTGGCAGCTATTATTTTTATCTCAAGGTGGCATTTTAATTCAGAGAGGCAATGCCGCCAGCATGATAGGAATGCTACCCACTAGTAGTGCTTGAGCACTTAAGTTACCTGTAAGCTCGGTGCCCTTTAGGTAACTTTCTGCTCTGTTTCTTTCTTTACTGTAAACATTTTACCACTGTAAATTCCCTCAATTGGCTTATTACTACGAAATTAATGAGAATCTTTTTAGGAAATAGGTGACCTTTATTAAGATTTAACGCGGCCAAATCCGTGGGTCTCAGCTAGTGTAAGCGATATATTTTATTGCATTCTAGAGTTCTTGATTAACTATAATACTGACATGGTCTGGCATATTTTATTTGTTGAATGGCATGTTAGTTTTACTTAAATGTGTTAATCTTTAAACATGTAATTCCTCTGTACTTGTTTATGTACTCCTCCTAAACGTCTGGACCGATTCGAATCATTTTTGTGTTTAGGTCGATTCAAAAAGGTTTAGATTCACAATTCAATCCGATAAATGATGTTCTTTAATTTACGCGGGCGAAGCTGCGGGGAACAACAAGTACCTCTATTATATTCAAAACTTTCTTTTAACCCGTGGACTCGTCTATTTTAATTAGGATAAGTAAGGACAAGTATATATCTATGTATTTCTCTGATTCTATTTAATTTTTATTCAGTATTGAAAAACTTTTGACCACTATCTCACCAAATGGTAAGCGATGATGTGGTCGGCGATGGAGCACGCTTGCCTAGAAAATACCTATTCACTTGCGAATGAACTTCCAGCTTATTTTTATGAGCAATCCAGTCATTTAGCCTTGAAAATTTAGCAAAGAGTTATTTTTAGATTTATACTATTAGTATGAAGTGGAACGATGCTCATATCATTGCGTATGGCCGGTATGGCTGTCTATAAAATATACAGGGTAAATTGAAGTCGTAGCAATAAATTAGCAAAGGATCTTTCTGGTATTTTACAAATAACCCTAAATATGGACTATATGAAAACTAATTGCTACCGCGTTATCGGTTGACTAATCAGGTGGTCGGTAAGAAAATTTATCCGAACTGACCAACCAGGCGAAAGACCATTCGAGGTCGGTCAGGAAGTGCTCATGACATCCCATAACTTTGTTTTAGTTATTCATACGTGAATTTTGTATAAACTTTCGGAAAGGACTGAAATGAACCCACAACTTTGATGTTTAAAACATTTATTTTCTGCTGACACAATTTTCACTATGAACTTTACCGTAATAAAGTCTTGGCTAAAATATAATAATTTAACATTAAATCAAACCCATTACTTAAACATAGACTTATAACATATTTAAAACATTTCACAAAACAGCGTTGGTAGAGATCTACTGCAATAACATGGTAGTATCAATATTTTCAAAGTGTGTAGATGTTAGTATCAGATCTGTTGGACGACCAGTCATAACTCATTAGGTCGTGCAATGGAGCAAACGTATTCTATCATTAGTAATTATGTATGGAGTACTGCGGCCACCTTTGGGATGGATCCGCTAAGTACCAGCTAGAAGCTCTTGAGTCTATTGACCGGCGATCCAAAAGACTCATTGGCGATAGTAAGCTAGTAGAGTCAAAACTGCAAAGTCTTGGTCACCGACGTAAGGTAGCAAGCCTATCGGTATTCTATCGCCTACATTTTGGAGAGTGTGCTCAGGAATTACATGATATAATTCCTCCATGCCCTTTTTACCATCAAACAACAAGACAAACTGTCAAACGTCATCCATTTATGGTTGACATACCTCCAGTTCGCTCGAAGCGTTTTGCTTCTACGCTCATCATCCGTACAGCGAAGGAGTGGAACTCATTGCCTGCGTCTTTGTTCCCTGAACAATATAATCTGGGTGTCTTCAAGTCTAGAGTGAATAGGTACCTTCTAGGCAAGTATGTTCTATCTTTGGCCGCATCGTCGCTTTCCATCAGGTGAGATAGCGGTCAAATGCTTGCCTATCTAGTATAAAAAATTAACGGTGAGTGCAGTTTTTGGGTCATATAAATAAATATTTATGATTTTTATTGAACGCCTGAGTTATATAACTCATCCATCACCCATTACTAAGACTTATCAATCTACAACCCATTTCACAATATATTTCAGCAACAATCTTATAACATTTTTGGTTAAAATCCATCTCAACCTGCGATGCCGCTATATAAATAATATCTACACGTACACTATTTGAAAACCCTCGAAATTTGCTTGATACTTGAAAGGTAGAGCCACATTTTTGTAGAAGATCTCTAAACATCAAATACATTATAGAAACATAATGATAGAGTAGTTGACTATGAGACCACGAGGTACATACAAATTATGTGTGCTTGTTTCAGTCCCTTAAAATATTTATATCATAATTATTGGAGCTTTTGAAGTCCTCAAGTATGGTTGTTTTCAATGTACGTCGTGTCGACAATGGAAAGGAAATAAGTAATTTAGAGACGAGTTATGAAGCCTGTTTAAAGCATATAACTTCATTACCGTGGCATTCAGTCTAGACGGAGATAAACTTCTAGAACGCATGAATGATTTTTTTGCATAAGTTCAAGCTTCACATTTTACAAAACATGATGAACATACTTATTTTGATTATGAATGATATGTCCTGTATTTAATCGAAGATTCCGATGATATATATTCTAAAAAAATAAGTCATAAATTAAAATCGATAGAAGCAACGAGATGGGTACATACAGTATAAGTGTATTTTGATAAATAAACATTTTCTTAGGATAAATGGTCGCCAATAATAGAATGACATTGCAAATGATATGCTGCGCTATTTTATTGCGTGTAGTTTATAATCGAACTCTCTTTAACAATCTAAATATATTAACAGTCAAATACACGTCTAAGTGCAATAATATTTAATAATGATCCTTTTGTATCAAGCGCGGATTTTTCACGTTAAATATATTATCCTGCGTTAAGTTGTTGTTGATTGTATTACTGTACATTGGTATTATGTGTAGATAATTATATTTGTTTAGGAGACAATGGTGCTAATTCTGTTGAGCACCGAACTAACCTAAACTAAACTAAAAATAAACTAATTTTAGTCAAAGAATACCAAAACGCTATTCTGATTTTACGTTGAACTTAATTTAAAAGTTGAAATGACAGGACTCTTTCAAATATAAGATCATATTAAAAATAATCCAGACCTTTTTCATACAGACTAATTTGAGTTTAAAATTTCTATTTTTAGTATTAATTTGACGTAAAACATGTACTTACTACATCAGAATAAAAATTTGGTCATTTTCACTAAACTAAACTAACTTAGTCCTGTCAAACTTAATTTTAGTCTAATCTTGCATTTTCTGAATATGTTTTGGACTAAAGCAGGACTAAAACTAATTTTAGGCTAGTTTAGTCTAATTCTGGACAACAGAATCGGCACCATTGTTAAGCTCAACAAACCTTTTAATTTTTACAGTTGCCATAAAAGATGAGTACAAAAACACACAATCATATCAGTCAACTACCCTAGTCATACAAGAATTGGTCAGAAAATTACAGCAGACAGCAAATAGAGATTTTACAAAATTACATTTAAAGTTATCTTTTTACAAATTTGATAAATCCTATTACATTTTATGCATCTTACTTACAAGAAATTGAGACGCTTAAGGCACAGCAAAATTACACCTAAGGGCCAAATTCCACGAAAGCCAGCTTAACATGGGCCAAGAAATTAAGTTTCTCATACCAACGTATTGTAATTTTAATTAAGAGAGCTTAGTTGTTATTCTCTTTTGTTTTGTAAAGCGAGGCTAAGCTGACCTCAGTGAAAACTGGCTCTAATTAAAATTATTTTACAAACTATCGTAGACACTCTTGGTAACAATTTCTTATATGATTATTTTCTTGCAAATTGTGATATGTACAAAAATATTTTTTTCCATCTTCGCTATCTAATAATACTTACGACTACATCATTTAAAGTAATTGGAATTCATTAACTGCCTGTAAAATAAATGCATTTGTGATGAAATAAATAAAGCAGATTGTTCATTTACATAAATTATTAAAAGCAGAAAAGTAAAAAGCATTTAAGACGACGACAAACAATACATATATATCGAAAGCCATTAATGACAAAATCACAATTCTTGTCAACAATTCAGATTTATTTCTATTTGTATGTAACATTAATAATTCAGATGACAATGGAATACAAATAGATGAAACTGATAAGTAACAGTTTTGTGATCTTGCTATTACGGCGAATAATTTAGGCCAAAAGAAACATAGCACTCGTGAATATCCACATTGGCACAATTTCACTATTAAAATAGTCTAGTAATCGGTTCCAACACTAGAACCGATACTCCTCAAATCAGGCACGCGTATTGTCCCTTCTCTGTCTCTCAAGCTGTTTTCTATGACTGTGGCGTTTTCTCGCAATTATCGCCACTAAAACTACCACAACGACTATCGCCACAGCTATACCTATCCACCAGTAAGTGTTATACGACGCTTCTTTAGGATTCACTTCGTCCTTTTTGTCACCGGAAGCGACGGGGTTCTTTATTTCTAATACACCAACAGTCGAAGTTTCTACACCTGGCTTTGAATTAGAATAGTCGCCAATATCGATCACATTTTCAGATAGATCTTCATGAGTTTCAACTTTTACAGGTATTTCTTCAACTTTCTCGTTTGAATGAGGAATTTCGTTTTCTTCGGGAACTTCATTTATCACTGGTTCATGGTAATCTTCTAAATCTTGTTTCTCAGCAGATGGATCTAGTTGGTTGTCTAAATATTCGTCTAGAAGTCTGTAATAATCTGTTAGGGCGGTGTATTCGAGGCCGTTTTCTCGTTTGGCTAAAAGGTCGCTGACCATTTCTGGCCAGAATTCTCCGTAACCTTGCATCATGGTATCACTGAAATAAAACAACATTATGTAGAAACGTGCAGTGTATATATCTGAGTTGCATTGTCATGGTTTTATATACTTACTGTAGTCGTCCATTATTCTCCGCAACATGTTTCACCAGGTCTAAATCATCAGATGATAGTTCTTCAGCGTATGATTGGTAAATTTGGTATTTAAGAATAAGTCCCATGAATTTTCTGAAAACAAAGTGTAAAATTTGTATTTCTTTTTTTTAAGTAAAATAAAAGACCTCACAAAATAAAAGACCCGGGAATACATACCCAATATAAGGTTTATTGTAAACCATGTAAGGATCTCCCAAGAAGTCAACGTTAGAACTTTCTATCATGGAAAAGTTTTTACGAAACTCGTTCCAACTATTTGGTATTTGTAGGTATGGTATTTTTCCACCCAAAACTCTCTGTCTCCATTCATCAGCTGCTAGATAAAAGTTCAGTCTGAAATTTGAATGCGAATTAGTATTCACCAGTTTAAAAACATTATTACTATTAATTAAATGTTAAACTCACTTTGGCAAATCCCTCAAGGCCATAATCAGTTGTAAGACAAGGCGATGATAATTAGGATTATAGTTGAAAATTTCTAACGGGAACAATCCAGCTCGATTTAGAGCATGAGGAGTCAGAGCTAGTAACGACGCGAAGCCAGGTATTGCTTCGTATATTGCTGTAAAAATTAAATAATTTTATGCATTTATATTCAAATAAAAAATCAATTCATCAAAATACAATGAGTGTTTACCGAAGCGTCACATCTTTGATTAGTTTCAGATATAGCTGAAAGCAATTTCTACTTACTACGAGGAAAAATATTATCCTTTCAAATTACAGTTACTTTATCAGGCTGAATTTACCTAGAAGGCCTTATACCTTTAGCATATACTTTGATAATGTTTTAATCTTCTTCTTCAGGGAAAATGGGGTTTAAGTTAATTTCATGCTTACCTGAATATCTCGGCGCATCTCTTAGCAAATAGGTATTATTGCTGTGCAAATTAATAGTCTCCTTGTATTTTATCTTCATCATTGCTTCGTGAGCTTCAATATAGTTACTTATACTAACATCCTTACAAGTTATTGCTCTTATTTTGTTTGGTTTGCACCAATCTACTAAGATAGTTGGGCAAGTGTTGTTAAACACCGATGCAGTCCAAAACTCTTCATCAACCATTCCTAAGTTTAGGGATTGGATGAGCTTCTGCGCTTCTTTAAATGCTTTGATTCCGCCGAGACCCTATAATATAAGAAGTGTTGTTTTAATTGTGACAATATTGACTGTCAATAAATCAAAACAACAGTTATTTTTAAATCTTATTGGGTGGAGTAAGAATTAAACAGCAAAACGTTGGACTTTTCCAATAAGACACATCATTTAAAGAAGACGAATGAAGGGCCGCCAATAAATGATATTGTTTAAATGAAATTGGAAATACATAGATTTTTTAGAGTTCGGTATAACGCAACATAACTAAACAAAATATATATAGATTTAATATACCAATCGTTCATAAGAGTCAGTATTAAAAGAACCTAATTAAGAAGTTGTTTCGATGATACTTGCCTTCAGCTCTAAATTGGCGTGTACTTTCTGATATATTCCAGCATGTGTTGGAAGCAGACTTTCAATTAAGTTCGACCAATCGTCGCCAGCCAGTGACCCTGGAAGATGGATGTTACTTTGTAGAAAATTAAAACAGTAGGATCAAAACCAACTTAGCTTGCAAACTAATTCCTGATAGAATTTAACTATTGCTAAACGTGTACAATTATTTACGGGAATATTGTTATCTTTGATATAAAAAGTAAGAATAGGCAATAGGCATAAGATTTAAGTATAGGTCAAGTATTCTTTTTTTTGTGTTTCTTATAGTTATATAATGTAAACGTAAGCAAAGCTTAAAAAATCCGATAACACTGCTTATAATTATATATTTTTATTATAAGCAGTGAAATCGTTAATAAGTTTTGGCTTAATCGATTTTGGTAAATTGATATGAGACCATATTATTATAATCTACCAAACAAAAATAGAATTTTGAGACCGGTCCATAAATGGGTGAGAAATCGGTGAACATACATTAAAAAAAAATACATATAGTCGAATATAGTACCTCCTCTTTTTCGGTCGGTAAAATTACACAAAAAAATTTTTTTTTTAATGCTTTTTGATCTTTACGAATGAAAGTTCTGCGAGTAAACGGTCTACTCATTAAAAATTTCCAACACTATTGTCTAACCCTCGTTAGTTTCGACCCTAGGTCTGGAGTAACTTACTCGTTAGATAACTTCATTTGGCAATCTGCCTCATGTAGACGTCGGAATGCAAAACTTCCAAGTGACTTCAACTAAATTAATATTCGTACTTTACACAAAGTAATTTGTTTAGCTTTTTGTGCTATCTCTAGTCACACTTTAACTTGAACGACAAATTAAGAAGTACATAGTTGAGAGACCGCAATTCTTTATGGTCTCCATCTTAACTATGATTACGTCCGCTTTTACCGACTGCATTAACTGCTGAAGTTAGTCTTAACTGGTCGTTCATTTTCATTGCTTTTCTTGTCTTCATGTAAATCTGTGTTTTGATTATCTCTGATAGGTAATCTTTCATTAGATAACTGGGTCAATTTAAGTGATTATGGTAAAAATCGTCATTAATCGTTTATTATTTTCAATCATGTCATTTATGATATTAGGGCATATTCTAGTCACTGATTGAAACAGTACCAATTTAAAGCTGTAAGTTATTTACTAAAAAGTAAAATGTCTGTCCCTTGAGGACTTGGACGACCGAGTTGGCACAGTTAGGAGATCTCTGATGATTCTTCATCGATTTGTCTTAATTTTGCGGGTGTCAATAAAGACATGACAGAAATAAAAATTCAATATGGCGACAACAAGACGCCATATTGTAATTTTTTTTTTAAATGAACGTCGACTTCTTGTGGTAAGTTAGATATTATTGATTAGGTATTAAAAAAAATCTTTACGTTTATTTTAACATATTTTTTATTTCATATGACCGTTTAGCATCCATAACGATTTTTTTAAAGGTTAGCACCTTATTTTTTGTAGTAAATATATATTTTTTGTAACATTAACGCAGTGATAATGTTTTTATATAATAGGTCTTATTAACGTAAAAGTGTAAAAAAAGGCAAGTTTGCTTTTTACACAGTTGATTTTTTGTTTAATTGTCTTGATTAACTAAACTCTTAAAACGATTACGATACAACAAGACTTATTATGTAACTGTTATAAAATAGAACGTAGAAATGCCCGTTGGCTTAGTTAGGTACCATCCGCCTTCTAAGCATAGCAAGGGGTATCGGGTCCGGCAAGAACACAAATATCTCCCTAAGAGAAATTTGTGTTTCTGGTTCTGAGTGTGATGTAAATGTTTCCGGCAGCCACGACAGAAGTTATTAAACTTAGTGTAGGGCGGTGAGTGTGGAAGCGTTCTTAAAAAAACTTACTCAACAAATGGCTCGGCAAAGGTTTTCCAACGAAATCAGTCCCTTTCAATCTCAACGCAACGTACTTCTGGAGTTTCAGATACAGAGGTTTCACGCTGGCCCAGAGTTCTCTCGCTTTTAGTAGACCTCCTTCGTATTCGCCTAGGCCGTCCCAGTATTCTTCTAGGCTGTTGTAATCTAGAAATAATAGAAAACATCTTATTGATTAACTCCAGTTCGCTCAAAGCGTTTCGCTTTTACGTTTGTCATCTGTACTACGAAGGAGTGGAATCTATTGCCTGCGTCTTTGTTCCGAATAATCTGGGAGTCTTCAAGTCAAGAGTGAATAGGTATCTTCTAGACAAGCATGTTACAACTTCGGCAGCATCATCGCTTACCATCAGGTGAGATAGAGGTCAAATGCTTGCTTACCAATCATTAAAAAAAACTACTGAACTGCCCGCTTTACGTGTCTGCCTTCTGCAAGGATCGATTACAGGAGGGAACAGAATTAAGGGAAATGTGTTTCTGGTAATATTCGTATGTGAGATGAATATTTCCGGCAACCGTGATACAAGCCTTCGAGCTCAGTCGGGGTTTGAAAGTGTTTGTTGTTTTGTTTGTTAACTGGCTGTACCCCGCGGCTTAGCCCGCTAAATTATTAAAGTAGGACATATCCATCACCATTAATTAATCTCTCTTTGAATTATCTATATAGATTTATAATTTTTCTGTACGAGTTTATGTGACTGAACTCCTCCTAAACGTCCAGACCGATTTTGTACAATTTTTTTGTGTGTGTTTAGGTGGTTTCTTTAATTTCTTAAATATTAAACATAAACGCTTAAATTAAATTTCCGATTCAGCTAAAAATATGCGTGCATACGTAAATATGATCACAATGTAATATTATTATGACATAAAACTGATCTGATGCTGGAGCCGGAAGGTGACAATGGGAACTCTGTGCCAAAATAACGCAACCCTATTGCGTTTGGGCTCATTTGATTCATCTTAACAAGTTCTTTAGTTCTATAACATTTTAGTTATTTTATATTTACAACTAATAAAAGCTTGTTAAAAAAACGTTTTTGAGTTTCACTTGTTTATTGCTTATATATTTATATATATAATTAATACCAATACTGTCTCAATGTTACACTCTTATGGTGTAACAAAACCCAGGTGGTTAAAAGCTGTTATAAATCAGAATATCAAACAATATAATAGAACAGTTTATAGGCCACAAGTTCCGCTTCTTGTTGTCAAACAAGCATAAATTGCTCATCATTCGTTCCGCAGAAGTAATAGCTTTACAGCCTTTATAAGACTTTATCACTTGTAGTAAAATATATTATTGCACACTCCGAAAGTCATCCACGAATATACGATAAAAGATTTATGACGTTGTTAACGAAGATTTTATTTGTTGCAATGTCTAATTTATTCCATTGATTCCCTTTTTCGAGTACTTTAAGTTTTAACTCATAAAGATCAGGATTATGTATAGGGTTGAAGATTTGGGACATTGGGAGCACTTTTTCTGGGTCTTCTTTAATTATTATGACGATGACCCGGTGAACTTCGAACCACTCCATCTATTGAAAGTAATCCGAAGTGGCAATTCCCATATTAAATAACATTTTCAACCTCAATTTTAACCATTATTTAACTCGTACATCTCTTAGTCTGCTTTACTTCAAGAAATTTCAATGGTGGTCCAGTTAACAGCATTACCCCAACTATAGAGGCAAGAACTAGTTCTTTGAACACGCTGGCCTTAACCCGACAGAAAATGTACAGTCGTCAAGTTGTTAAAGGATAATTAGATTTAATATTCGTCTTCTCACGAAATAATAACGGCGGAGTAATAACAATTAATGTTAGCGAACAAACTTTGCAAATTAAATAGTAACATAACGACGGTGGTATGCGTTATACATTATTCATAATGCCGCATTAGCTAAACTATTTTAATCCGTATTATGTATTAAATATTGTTTGTTAACTCGCTATAGTTTGTTGTCATTGACAAAACCCAAATGTCTTATGTATTTTGTGCCCATCTCATTTCAGTTTAAAATCATTTAAACTAATAAGAGTTTGGATCGTCATTAAAAATACAATTTTCTGTCATAATATTTGTTTTTTTTATTTGTTCCGAAACATAAATTGAAAAATATGTAACTGGTTGAATAAAACGTTTTCCTCTTAAATCATATCATATATAATTAATTATAATTAAAAACACTTATTCTTTTTTTTGCAGTGAATGTAAAAATATGGTTATGTCGTGTTTATAATTATATTATTTTCCAAAATATGTGATTCTTTGAGTGTTAACGTGTATTTATAGTGAATTAACTATTAATCGATCGTGAACGTGCATTATTTATTGGCAAATCATATAAAGTTAAAAACTTAATTTTCGTCTTCGCTTCAAAACTTTAATAGAAGTTCAAGGAACATTTTTACTACTTTACTAGGGCATGACTTTACTATAACTGGACCATGACTCTTTGACTTAGATTGTGGATATTTAGTACGTGAACTAGCGAAATTTACATATTTGCAAAGATATAATAAAAGAAAATCTAAATCATATAAGAAATCGAAATCATCAGGTGATATAGCGGCCAAATGCTTACCAATCTGACATAAAATAAAGATAATAACCTGTTATTGAAATCAGGAATAAATGTTAGATAATAAAATAATAATACAATTCTATCAATAAACTGTTACATAATATTTTATATAATTAACATTGTTTAATGATTAAAAAATTGGATTTAGCTCTATTTTCTCACTTTTGTACAAAACAACATCAGCCAGGGTCAAGACTATTGTGAGCCCCATAGACCAGAAAACTCACTGTGCGCGACCATAGATTGGCGTTCCCTGACCCCTTATGGCTTTTACATGAACTTCTATAGGTAGCTTCTTCGGCTTATACATGAAATACTACCAAAAAAAAAATATACTGGTTGCACTCTGGGAGTGCTGGCAGAAGTTAAAACTTGAACATTAACGTTGTAAACAGCAGGAGCAGGCATACATTTTCGCCGCGCGGTAGAAAGAGAGGAGGATATTACTTCCTCTCCTCCCTCCGACTTACGAATTTTCGATCAGGTCACGTGTCCTGACGCGAGTTTAACATTATTATTTACCCATTCAACGTGCACAACGCCGCTAAAGAAGTTTTCACTTCAATAATGTTTATGGGCTTATATCATTTTTACCGAGATTTCCAGTGTTACTACCATATCGGCTGGTACACAAGTAAAAAAACCCGTTTTACTAATACTGGTAGTAATTTGGTAGCTAGGATTTTGCAGCTTAAGTAATGCGTAAGTTTGTTTCCTATCTCGATACTTGGTAGGCACGGGAAGCAAACAATTGTATCTGAACCGTAGGTTTGTTTCCTATCTCGATGGATATCTGTTAGGAGAGATCAAAGAGTACATAAACAAAAACGAAAGAGTTAAGCGTTTGATTCTCGGGCAGTTCCGATACAGATAATACTAGTGGACGCAACTCTCTTCCAATTACGCTTATCACGCGAGAGTTCTTCAAGGTAACTTCAGCTACGCTGGATATCGCGCCGAATGACAATTAATACAGCACTTGGAAAATTTACGTTATATAATCAGGAAAATATAGGCCTGTAGAAGATAAAAAAAAAATCATGAATATACGAAGGTTTACATAACATGGACATAAATCATCAAGAAATAATAATATATAAGTGGGTTGTGGTCTTCCTCAGAACTCATCCTGGACAACGTGGGTATGTGGGCGATGAATTAAATTCAAATACGTAGTCTTTCTAACAAAGTATATTTTTCACTTCAATAATGGCAGTAGAATTCAAATCAATCTTTAATCAGCACGATCATTGTTACATTTATGCAAATCAAATCAAATTACGTCCGAATCTACTCTAATTATCTACGCGATTAGTTGCAGACGTGGTGCGCTGGCCCTTCTCGATCAAAAAGTGCCGATTCTAAGATGGCTGCCCCGCTACCCTTGGGTATATATCTTATTTATCTCTGCCCGCTACCACCGACACAACGCTCCGCTAGAGTGACTGGCAACGTCAGTTCACTCTCGACGTTGACAGTTCATCGATGCGCCGTCAAATATTTAACAAAAGATTTTTTTAACTAATGTCATATCTTTGTTCCGAAAACTTCAACAAAATAATATAATTTATTCAAAGACTCGAGCGGTGCAAAAAGTTTTCTTATAGCGGCCGTGGAGGTCGACTGTACGTCGCGTCTCCACAAGAGAACAAAAGTAATACAACCTCAGTGACATAAAACGTCAAACGAAAACTGTCAAAAGCACCAATTCCTATGTATTTGAGAAATTCTAATAATACACTGGAACTTTTTCATCAAATTCACATTGAATGAAACAAAATTGCATTGATTAGTGCTGCTGTTGTAACCAGTAAAAATGGCTTATGTTTCTCCTGTAATTAAGAAACAAGATTTACCACCTCCTGGAGGATACAAACCAATTCCTTTTAAAAGGATACCTGCGAAGCAATATTTCAGTGGTACGTAAGTTAAGGCGATCGCATACATATTAGTTACTGAAGTGTTAGTCCTCTTTGATATCGTTCGCTTCCACTTTCATTATGAAAACTGCAAAAGAATGGAACGCCCTACCGTCTTCTGTGTTTCTCGAATAGTATAATATGGAGTTGTTCAAAAAGAGAGTTAGGTATTTACTGAGCAAGCGTGCTCCATCTTCGACCACATCGTCACTTTCCATCAGGTGAGATTGTGGTCAAATGCTGGCTTCTCATAATAATATAAAAGAAAAGCCTGGATAATTGCCACACTGGCCATTGAAAGTAAAAGTTTCCTGGGCTACGTTCAATGACTACGCTCTTATTGCAACTTTTACTCTAACCCGTTCGGATACTCGGTTTGATATTGAGTTATATTTGACCCAATTTCCGGTTTCCAATAGAGCTGATCTGAAATTTTCCATGCATATGTATATCGGATGACAATGCAACATTACATTACATGCAACATTATTATGACATCGAGCTGATCTGATGAGCTGGAAAGTGACCTTCCCATGGTCACTTTCCAGCGTCTGTAATAAAACGACGCAACCTCATCGAGTTTGGGATTTAATTCGTCTTGACAAGTTTTTTGATTTTAAATATTTTGCATCATTTTTTAACCGACTTCAAAACAAACGGAGGAGGTTCTCAATTCGACAGTTTTTTGTGTGCTCATAACGTCTTTCGTTGTGAATCGATTTTGATGATTATTTATTTATTTGAAAGCTGGTGCTTTTCATTTGGTCCCATTTAAATTTTATCAAAATCTGACTAGTAGTTTTTGAGTTATCCTCAATAATGCGTATTCTGTGGACTGCATTGATGATGTTCTCTTATTTAACCAACTTCAAAAGTTATCTCATAACTTCCTTCGTTGTGAGCTAATTTTGATGATTGTTTATTTATTTGAAAGCTGATGCTTTCTAATTGGTCCCATATAAATTTGGTCAAGATATGATCAGCAGTTTTTGAGTTATCGTCAATAATGCGTGTTTAATACATAGAATTTGATCAAGGTTCAAAAGCTAAAGCGGTGAAGTCGGTTTTTTTAAGCTTTGCTTGCGTTTAATTATTTATTAACAACTAACAGAAGCTTGTTTTTAAAAACCTTTTATATCCGACTACCAAGCTTATATTGTTCGCGCGTATCTTGTTCTAATATTTATATTTGTAAGTATCGAGTAGGGTATCAACATGAAGGATTATTAAAAGCGGATTACATAAAAAGTAGGAAAACATTTTTCGCAGTCGGGTTTTTCGAATTTGTAGTACGTTGACTTGTTTAATCATTACTTGTTTTAGGGTATACTATGTTCGCTGCCTACATCGGCGTAACATCGGCTGCGTTGTACCTTTACTATATCAACTACAAGCAGATCGTTAGGGATGAGATTGAGATGCGATCGGCCAAGATGGCAATTTACCCGATGCTGCTAGCCGAACGCGATCGGGAATTCTTGAAGCAGTTGCGAAGAAACCGTGATGCAGAGGCGGAGCTGATGAAGGATGTGCCCGGTTGGAAGGTAATTAACCTTTTTTATGCTTTATAGTTTTGCATTTGAACACTATCTCACCTTATGTAGATTGAAGCTACGGCCGAAGAACTAGCATGCTTGCCTAGAAGATACTTATTCAATCTTGACTTACATGTCTCCCAAATTATACCATTCCGGGAATAAAGACGCGAGTAATTCACAGCACGGATGATAAATGAAGAAGGGAAACGCTTCGAGCGAAATGGAGTCAGTAAAAGGATTGTTCAGGCCGTCTGAGGACATCCGATAAAACTTAAAACGACTGTTGTCTTACGACTAACAACCAGAACCGACGGCTTGAAAATAGTTAAAGTATTGAACGAATTCCTTTTCGGTAAGTATATCATATATAATCGGTTTATAAACAATACGTTTACATTTCAGGTGGGCCATTACTGGGGTGAAAAGGTATACAAGCTTGTTCCCGCTGATAAACTAGTCGAGCCCATTTTCCACGAGTTTTACGCTCACACCGACCCTAAGGAATGGTACCAACGCCAATACATCAAATTTCGGTCATAAATGGCCTAGAATTACGTCTCGATGTATCGTTTGTAATAATTATCCACGTGAGAACTAATTTTAAATATTGTTTGTAGTTCTTTAATACGTGTTTAAATAGTTTTTAGATACATTAAAATAGATTTGCAATGTATAAACGAGAGCTATCATTGATGTTATTCGAATCTATTAAGTACAGGTATTCACAGTCGATTATAGAGCGTATGCGCTTGGAAATAGGGGCGCGTTTAGCGTAGTAAAAATATGGCGGTTACGCAAGATCGCGCGTATTTTACTTAGATTATTTAAGATGTTTTGGTAAAATTATCGATAGAAATACAAGCATCAAAATGTTGGTAAGTAACGGATAATAAACTAAGTTTTGTCACTGATAAGTAATGTATTTAGGTTAATGTCAATTCAGAAAAAAAAACACAAATAATTCCATATAAATCAAATGTCGCTGCAGAGGCTACACACAGATACCAGGATGATAAGTATTGTATTTAGCCTTATGTCAATTCAACAAAAAAACAAATAATTCCATAAAAATCAAATGTCGCTGCAGAGGCTACACACAAATACCAGGATGATAAGTAGTGTATTTAGCCTTATGTCAATTCAACAAAAAAACAAATAATTCCATAAAAATCAAACGTCGCTGCAGAGGCTACACACAGATTTATCAGATACCAGGATGATAAGTATTGTACTTAGCCTTATGTCAATTCAACAAAAAAACAAAAAACTAAAAATCAAATGTCGCTGCAGAGGCTACACACAGATACCAGTATGATGAGTATTGTATTTAGCCTTATGTCAATTCAACAAAAAAACAAATAATTCCATAAAAATCAAATGTCGCTGCAGAGGCTACACACAGATACCAGGATGATAAGTATTGTTTTTAGCCTTATGTAAATTCAACAAAAAAACACAAATAATTCCATAAAAATCAAATGACGCTGCAGAGGCTACACACAGATAAAGGATGTAGTCCGTTCGAAAAAAAAAACGTATTAATTATGTTCAATTTAGTTAATCTAGTTCTACTTCAGCAAAATGATCCAATTATACCCCACTTTCACCACTACTTTATATGTAAGCTCTACACCACCTCTACCGGTGGTGTAGAGCTTTCCATTTATTACTTTTTGCTCGTAATCACGAAGGCATCTGTCAGAGCAGGAAAAATCAAACAGTTAACGAGATTATAAATATCGCTGCCGAGTTATGTCTATAAAATGAAATTGAATTTTTAGCCCAGTTAAAATGGAAACTTCCTTTTCAAAGAAGTAGAAATAACGAAAACTAGAGATGTGAATTCTGGTCCATGTTTTTTTTGAAAAATATTAATAGTAAAATCATAAAGCAAGTACTTTTAACTGACGATATCATAGTGATTAATAATACTAATATATTCATATTATAAATGCGAAAGTTTGTGCGTAAATGTATATATTTTCTATTTACGCCAAAACGGCTTAACGAGTAAAGTTTGAAATTTCCATAACTTGTATATTCATTTACGCGGGCGAAGCCGCGGGGAACAACTAGTTGATTAATAAATTACCCGATATGGATCTATAATTTCCTTGCTTTTATGTTTTATTTTTGAGGGAGGAACATGCCTAGCACTTCATTTTCTTCCCAGGGGTTCCCAGCTTTTATGCTATTTTTGATGCCACATTTGGCATCGACACATGTTCTCTTTCAAAACTTTTTTGTACAGGATTGTTAACCCTCCTTGGGAATACTATTGTAAAACACTAGAGTCTCGTAATTTGAACGGCAGGGACACCACGTGCAAGCGTACCCTTTTTTTTAATTTATTGATATGAGTAATTTATTTATAAGTCTGAGTGAATTGCCCAATTGGAATAAATAAGAAAGAAAATTGAGATCTCTCCCGTGACTTACAGCTGTAAGATATCTTCGTGGAATTTATGGATACAATTCATTTATGTCCATTTTGTTTCGTTTCTACTGTTTAATTCAAAGACGGTGGACTATATTTAGTTCATTTGGCGCCCCTGTCAGGACAATTGTCAAGTCCTTGCTTTTTGCAGCGCTGATTCTCGGTTCGTTTTCCAGAAGGTGCTCAATTCCCTGTAATTGGGCTTCTGCTATAGATTCTGATAGTGATAGACCCTTGTCTAACTTTATACTTTCGGATATGATTATGCATGTGAAGTTAATGTTACGGACACCTACGATACTAATCTTCACATTTAGTGGTGGTTATGAAAAAACCTAAATATATTTGTTCACTAAGTTCAGAAATAAGAAAGGAAAAATAATTGGTTCGATGTTACAAATGCCAGCTCGAATTCTGCTCCAAACGACTTCTTTTCGATCAAAATCAAAATTGTTTATTCACATGAGTCCCAAAGAGGCACTCCTGAAAAGCAATGACTATAGCTATATATAATTTATTAAGTGTTACTAATCGCTTACCGTTGTGTTTGGTAGAGTTTCTGAGTAATGGCAGTATGTGCTCCAAGTAGTCGGTCAGATTTGGTAGGTTGTTTTCCCACGACGTCTTCATCCGAAGCAACGTGTCTTCGTCTTGCTGCCTCGCCAGGTTGTGGTACAACTCTGTCAAAGAAAAGCAAAGGCTTCACCAACTTCAAACAACAATGATCGGCGATAATGACCGATTCGCACAGGCTTATTGTGACAGGCTCTAGACTTAATCATTATCAGCCTATTTCGTTTGTAATACTGAGATTCTGCCTTGTCTCACAGATAATCTTGACAGCCGATGATAATCCCCCACGCTGGCCAAGTGTTAATGACATATGTCTTCGAAATTTGTGATTCTTAATTTTCCTTCGGCGACATTAATATAAGAGCAAACTCCGCACTGGAATTGAGAATGTTGTTTATAATAAAATGTAATGTAACTAGTAATATTATAAAAAGTCTGCGATCAAGTTTTAAACAGTTTAAATAAAAAAGGAATAAAAAGTTATATAACCAAAGAACTTGTCAAGAAGAATCTAACGAGCCCAAACTCGATGGGTTTATCTTGTTTAGTTCAGAAGTTCCTATAGCCATCTTCCGTCTCCGTCATCAGACCATCTCCATGGTACTATATAATTGTATTTTCATCAGAGATACTTAAGTACACCTAATTTGAATCCAATCGGTCATCGGGAAGTAGGTCTAATTTAGCATGCAAGATTTGATTACAGACCGACAACGGGACAGGTGAAACTATATGAGCTCGTTAAAACTAGGAGAACGTAAAAGTAAAAACTAAGAAAACTTAAAAAAACAATTCTTGAGCAACTTGCCCCGATGGTTCAGAAAAATGGTATCTAAGACACAGGATTGTCTTGCATACCAGAAACGAAACTCATCTTTCGGTCTGAATCCACTGCTTGGTTTCACTAATGGGCTGAGAGGACTTCTTTGTGCCGTTATCTAATGGAAGTGGACTAGGGCAGAAGGACTCTCAACAACGTCTACTATACCACAGTGCCTGCTTTTAACCCTTGGTACAATGAGGAATATGTACTCAAAAATGTGGTCCTTAAGTCCCTTTTCGTGAGAAGTTTTTTCCCTCCTTATTTTTTAAATAAATACAATAAGAGATGATAATTCTACCGCGCATTCATGAACGGGAAAATTCACTCGTCAGCTCCACGTATTCGAAAGTTAAAATATGGAATACGAGTTGCAAAATATTCTGAAAAGCTGATTATATTCCGAGCACGCCAAGTTTCCGAAGACCTACCTCAGGAACGACTTTATCTTTTTACATCGCGATATCTCAAAGCTTCTAGATGTTTTTCTTAAATTACAAATTGCCCCTAGTAGAGGGATGAAATTAGGGTTTTACACAGCCATTCGTCTCCGCAGAGTTATTAAAAGTTCGACTCACTTTGCGAAATTCGTAATGAGTTTAGATATTATTTTAGGAAGACAGCGGTCTCGTTTGTCATGACTCACTTTTTGCTTTAATTTCTTTACTTTGCTAATCACTGTTTTTAACTGGAATTTGAACACTGTTCTAATGGGGTATTTATTTTTATTTATGTTTAGCACGAGATATCGAGCACGAGATAGAGGTATTTCTTTGTTGGCTGTGAGTGGAATGAAGGCGTCTAGATAGCCTTAATCCTGGTTGGTATACGACAATCACACCAGGCATGAAGCGCGCAAGTCCACAGAAATATTGAAATTTTTGGATTTCGTTCTATTTTAAACCCCAGACGCTAAAAGACAGGTGTTATAAGTTTGACCGCGGTGTGTGTGCGTCGGGTGAACCGATTTGGATGCGGTTTTTTATTTGAAATTGATCGAGAGTGTTCTTATCTATGTTTGGTGAAAATTGTTGTAGCCGATTTCCGAATAGAGAGTCTTTAAAAAAATCGATTTCGCCCCTTGTTCGAAAGATATTTTAGCGAAGCATCTTTCCAAGACCCGAAGCGCGTATATCTGAAGTAATCACTGATATAACTATCAACTCCAATATTTCACAGACTAAACAGAACTTAAAATTTTGATAAAAATGCAACCAGGACATAAATTATGGCTGATAAGTTAGAAGTACAAATCATTCCTAAGCTAAGTACGATAAACGCTATTCAGCACTGATTTTTAAAAAATATGATACGTAGAATTTGATCAAAGTCTCTCCTATTGGAACACCCGTGATGAAATCCATGGTGGTAGGGCATTTTCTCATGCTCACCTGTACTGAAACCAGCAGGCCAGTAACTAACGCGGGTAAAACCGCGAGGCGCAGTTAGTATATTATACGTTTATAATCTACTAGCTGATTCGCCCGGCGTCGCCCGGGTAAAAAAAACATAGCCTATGACACTCACAAATAACGTGGCTTTCTATTGGTGAAATTATTTTCGAAATCGGTTCATTAGATCTAAATATTACCCCCTACAACCTGACAAACGACATTTTCCCTCTTTATAATATTATTATAGATTAGGACACTGCCAAATCTGTATTTGTCAGTAATCTATAATATTATAAAGATATGGTATATATATATATATATATATATATATATATATATTAGGAGTATTGTATATTTAGGAGTGTTCCTCACCTCTGAGTGTGCAATTAGTTTGCGTTCCGCAGTCGTAGTTCGTAGCGAATCGTATTTTGTGCAGAGCCGTGTCTCCGAAGGTCACTTGCTGCAACAAGGATTTAAATTTTAGACAAGATCAATTTAAGATTTTTCTACTAATAGATGAGTTGTGCCCTCACCCATATTGACTAGACGCAGGTTCTTGCTTATCAAGGTTATTGCCGTGATCGCTACTAGTCTGGCACTTCCCAGTCCAGAAATACGTAGGAACTAATCGCGTGTTTTTTAACATAAAAGTATGATAAAATGCTTTCTAGTGTAGACAGAGAAAACTACTCACTGATACTTTGATTCCAAAAATGTGTGTATCCTCAAAAAATATATGATTTAAATGAGATAGGTATTAATAAGGATTGGATAAATTTGTATTAAATTAATCGTGGTTTAAAGCCGCGGAGCGTAGATCTAACCAATAATGAAATGACAAATTCGTCGTGTGTAGCGGGGTTTGGATAGCTCAGTGTTTGGATATAAAATAGCAGGGCATAAAACCGAGTATAGACGTATAGTTCCGATTTAAGAGATATTTTTTCCTTTCTAAATTCACTATTAAAACTATAAAATGTGTAAAAATATCACAGTCCTGTATCAACTTTCTTTCCACATTTTTCTTGAAGCTTCAATTCCATTTTAATAAGAAAACTTCCTTGATGCGACCATTTTGTTCCGTAGTATTTTTATAAAATTGTTTCTTTTACAATAAAACAGAGGTTTAAACGACATTTCTAGGATAAAAGCGATTATAAACTCATAATTTAATATACTGTGTAAGTCATAGGGAATGTTTACCGTCAGGCTGAGGACTTGAAACATTGTTTAGTATAGTATATTAGTAATATCAATATTAGTTATTTTTTTCCCTTTTGATTCCGGAAGTAGGACGATATGAAATATTTATTGAAACAAATGTTCATAGATCCTGAAGTAGTAACAAAGATCCGTTTTGGAACTTGTGAATGGAATAAAAATCATAAATAAGTTAATAAATATTATATGGTTAAAAATAAAAACCGACTGTGTAAAAAGTTAACTATTTTATTTTAACGTTTTAGTTAACATCTTTCATGTGATTAATTAACTTTATCATAGCTTTATTATGAGTATTAAAAATATAAGTGCGAATGGTTGCTAACCAATTATAAATAATTATAGATCCTAAATGGTCAGTCGAAATGAATACGTCCTGATCGAAACAGGCTCTCAACTGGATGCCTATTAAAAGGGCTCCTATGTAGTCGTTACGTTATTGGATTTGGTTGATTGTGGATTGATCGCCAATTTTAATTAGAATTAAACTTTAAAATGAAAATTACAAAAACGCGTTTTAGCTTAGTTTGTTGCTTAATATACTAAACGGCAGTTCATAAAATTTTATCTGAACACGCGATACTGTTCGTTAGTTAAATAAAACAGGATGCATATAATTATTTGAACTGCCCGTTGGCTAAGTTGGGTGAGCGTTCGCATTCTAAGCAGGGGAAGTTTTCTCCTCAAGGAAAACTTGTGTTTCTGGTTCTGGTTGTGATTGAGTGTGTGGATGTGAATGTTTCCAGCACCTACAACACAAGTCATCGAACTTAGTTGTGGGGTTGTGTGTAAAAAAAAATTATCTATGGCATAGAATTGACAGAAAAGACAAACAGGATGTAGGTTTTTTTCGTAATATCACATGGTTCTATTACCGTCAAACAAAATAAATTTCCAAAATATCTAATGCTTCTTTTTAGTTCTATCGAAATCGGCCCGAGACTCTTTTCATTTCGGAATTGGACGTCCTACGCCCACTTGATAAAATCACCCTGTATTGCGTCAGCATGTTATACGTCAGTATAACATGCTTCCTGCCAAGCTCTGCAGGTATCGTTAGAGAGTAATATTTTACGAAGAACATTCAGCTATTGAAATGATAAATATGCTAGCAGTAGAATAACTTTTAACATCCAAGATAACAAATCGCGATTGGATGGAACGCCATGTCTAAATCTGTGCTTCCCGATAAGTACAATGTGAAAGTCGTGAATAGACATCTTCTAGGCTAACGTGTTTCATTCTTGACCGCATTGTCTCTTATCATCAGAGGAAATAGTAGTCAAACGTTTGCATTATGAATAAAAATATCGAAGGCTTTTATACCTAAAGAGCATCAAAATGTAATTTAAATATAGGTATTCAGCCAGTCATTCCAGTTTATGTAGCACAAAACCTGGTGACAAAGTACGATAAAAATGCTGGTACTTATTTACTTCAACGTATTAGCATTGCTATTCATAGAGACAATGCCGCCAGCATGATAGAAACGCTACCTATTGGTTTAAAACACTTAAGTAACCAACCTCTTCATACAAATATTATTATATTTCATATCCAGTATACGATGAAAAACACTTTTTTATTTTTAAATATATTATACTTATAGCTATTAATCGGATTTTAGTTTTTAACTTTGCTCTTGTAGCTAATCGGGCCTCTAATATTTTTATTTTGCCTAGAATTGAGTTACTGCTTATTTACAATACTGCATCGTTGCTGGTGAACCCATAAATATATCTGACGATTTATGTCCAATTACTATCTATCTATCGCGATAAAAATAACCATTATTTTACCGAATTTATTATTCTCATACCGAAAATTACGGCGAATTATTTGTATTTGTATATTATTCCGGTGTGCTATTCAGCTGATAGTATGAAATGATTATCTCGCATAATGCAAACTGAATTTATTGTTTGAAAAATAACAATTAAAGCTCAGTAGAGTTAAGTAAATAATAAACAGTCATTAAGACGAATACGCTACAATACAAGCTTTTATGGAATCAGGCCAACTTGACCCTTCAAAGTTATATCAATTAAAGAAAACATACCCTTATCCACTGATCAGTCTCGAGCATCGCATCTCCAGGCTGCATCAGGAGCTTCACCTTCCTCCGCAAGACGTTGTCGTCAGATGAAAGCGCATGTACAGTGAGGGCGCTCTTCACGTCAGACGTCTGCTGGCGTACGAACATGCCGAATGCTTTGTCCCTTTCCAACTGTAGAAGAATATCAGTATTAGTTATTTTGCCAATTTGGCATTCCAATTCAATTCAATTTATTTATTTCAGATTATTTATCCATATTTTTTAATAAAATAATTACTATTCTACAATAATAACATATTAAAAACAACTTTGTTACTTTAAAACTTTCGCGATTTTAACACAATTTTTTTTTTTGCCTCGACGTTTTGACAAAATTGCATTAATTAACTGGGCTATGATGTGTGCATTAATAAATAAAGTACGGGTGCACTTGGTTTAGTAATAAATAATTGTTCCGACACACAACACTCACGATACACTTTTTTTTTTATTGATTCCACGTAGCAACCAGCCTAAATCCACCCGGTTGAAATTAGGTATCTTATTAATTTTGACGTTTAGTGGAATGGATTTTTGGAGCGTGGAGTTTAATCCAGTTATTAGGGTTCTGACTCAAACAAGCTATCATTGTTGGTAACACGCGGGTATGCATTTTAGGCTGCGGGTACCGGATTTATTTCCTGGTCGTAACAAAAATCGATTTAGTTCACTAAGCAGATTGATTTAGCCTAATAATGTCAAAAGTAGACTGTGCCTAAAACTCTTATATTCCAGTGTAGGTACGTGTGAACTTCAAAGCGAGAAAAAACATTACGTACACAATTAGATCGGTTTTCCAAAACTTTCTTTCAATTTAAAACCTGCAAAAAACTGCATCGAGGCTCACCCAGTGTAACGGTGCACTTTCGGAAACATGGCCAACTAAAAGTTTTCGGAAGCGAATCACAGAGCGTCGACATTTATTTTGAATGAGTTCTGAGCTAAATTGGGTAGAGTAAACGGTTTTAAATGTGAACGCCCGTCATACGCTAATCCACCTAATTTGTGAAACGATCGACTGTGAAAAATATGAACTTTATTTACAATTACTACGAGTAGTTTCGAAGCGACGACAACGGCGCAACAGCGCCACACTTGAGCCGTACGTAGCATCGGGATAAAATGTATATGTTAGGGTTTTTCTCATGAATTTTGTCTCCGTGTTTTTTGGTCATTTTCTTATGCTTGCTAGGCTTGCAACCCTATACCGAAATACAATCGTAGTTTACCATCGCCAAGTAAAAATATCTGTTGCCAAATTATGTGATCAAGTTTTGGTAGTTACAATTGAGAACTAAACACATTTTAGACCTAGCGAGTTTACCACCCTAAGACCACATTATCGCGGACAATCGGGTGAAACATAGACCCAAACGAGCTGTGAGCGTAAAAACACTCACAGCCCCATACTATAAGATCAATAACTTGTATCTAGGGTGCCGGAAACAGTCACATCACACATGCAACCACACCCAGTACCACCAATTTCCCTTTGGGAGAAAAATCTTGTGTTTCTACCGGGAATCGACCCCGATAGCCGCTGTTTAGAAGACAAAAGCGCATTCAACTAAGCCAACGGGCAGTTCAACAGAGGCAGAGGTCAAGCAGCTCTTATTTACCTGACTGTACTAATTTACTCTAGTAGCCGAGTTAACGATATAAAAAAAGTTAATCGTGGCGACAAGACTGCGTGGTCGAGTTCCTCTCGACCGAGATGACTACCAACTCCACAAATTCGATAAATCTACCTTGACATCTAGTCCTTTGCTGTCTCCAATAAGCTCGTTCCAAGCAGCAACCGCCCGCTGTTCGCATGAGTCTTCATAATCCATTTCCACCAGATTCACTAAGGGTACCAGCCATTTGCTGTCATCTCCGCTTGTGGACGTACCGCAGGGAACCAAGCACGATAGGAGAGCGAGGGAGTAGAAGAAGAGAGAAGTTGGCGACGTCATTGTAGGCCTGTAAAGAAAAAACGTTTTTATTAAATAACATTATTAAATAGAGCATAGTTCTTTTTACCCGGTGTTTTTATCAACTTATGTAGGTATGTAGGCATGTTTCTTTAAGACGTTATAGAGACCAAACACGTGAGCCTATTTCGATAATTCGATCATTGAAAAATCGTTTTCGCATATTTTTTTGCATTAATAGTGTGTATTCAAGCTGTTGGTAAAATAAAAATCATAATATTACTAATAATTATTGGGCATAAGTTTGATTTTAAGATTCTTTACACATATATAGAGTATTTAAATGGAATCGTACATCGTAATCGTCTATAAAGAGTATTTTTCACTCATGATTGTTATTTCGTACTGTTACGAGACTAGTTTTTGAACAGTCGGTACTTCTTCATTAGTGAGTAATGAGACAGTACACGCCGAGACCCCGGACAGTTTACGCACGTACTCGACTGATGAACCGAAACTAATCTGGTAAATTGCGAAAATACAACCGTGACTTAATCGTTTTAATCCTAAATATTTGAGTATAATGAAGAATGAAAAATCTTTTTATTTAGACAAAAACTTAACTAATTTGTAACACTCCATGTACTTATAAATAGCTATAATAATAGTAGGAACACTATTGTGTGTCAACACAGCATCTTATATTATAACTTGGCTTATACAGGTGGTTCATAAATAAACTATGCTGATCAGATATTTGTTGTGTACATGGATAAACCCTAACTCCTAGCTAGGTTGCCCTGTGTGTAGGATATCAGTGCTCTCCCGCCATCTCACAAATAGGTACTTTACTGTATAGTTTATTGTAGATTGTACAAACAATTTAATCAATAATCAAATTCTGCTGAATGTAGTTAGTATTAAGTAGAAATATATATGTTACTCAAAATCGTGAACTTTCTTCGAATAAATCAAAACTAAGTGACATAAGCCAAGTTAATCACCCCTGCGTTTAGCATTAGGAAGTAAGTCACGTTACACATACAGTCTGCAAAGGACGTAAAAAGTATACAGCTTGTTTTATGAACACTAACATACAATGGTTTTATCAAATGTGATTGTACACGGCTTTTTGTTTACAAGTTTTTGGAACACATTTTCTCTTTGTTCCCGCGGGAAATCTACGTTTTCTGGGATAAGCTTAGTCTTTATCACAGAGCCTTGGGTTATTTCTTTTAGGACTCGTAACTTGTAACCCGGCGCTGTTCAGTAATTATATCTTTACTATACAGTTGTGACCTAGGGCTTCGATAGCTTTATGTCCCTGAGGTTAACGATGGGTTGTTTAAAATTAAATTTAAAAAAAACTAATACAATCAGTATCCGTATCAGTACTGGGATATTTATATAATATTAACCTCCTTCATGTTCACGTTTGCCTAGTACTTATTGATCGAGCAAAGCGAGATATCTAATAGATCGAGTGAAGCGAGATCTCTAAGTTGACTTGGGTACTTCAGCACTTTTTCCGTCCGACCGCTTGTCAAACGCATCTAGCGTCTAAGCTTTACAAGCGAACAACTTCAAATTCTCAGAGAATATGTAACGCTATGGCCCTAAACCAGAAATGGCAATTAAAATGATGTAAATTAATTTTTTAAGGGGGCACCTATTTTTTTATCTTACCTTGTAGGGTATCGTTAAGAGCTCTGCAAGCAGACCGATTAAAATAAATCTATGTTAGAAAATAACAATTTGGTGAGCCACTGTTTTGAGACCTATTTTGTCCCGGGGTCTATCTTAAAAACGACTTAATATTTAAAGCTGAAACTTACATATAAGATCCGTTATATCCTGTACTTGTAAAACGAATACAGAAATAAAACGATTACTTTAAAGAAAATAAATTATAAACAATTAACCTCAAAAGTTTTTCTCTTTAAGGCAAAATGCAGGTGCGATATCTTAGTTCAGCGCGAAAGACTAGTTAATCTTCGTTTAAAAAAATCTATGTTGGAAAATAACAATTTTGTTTGCCACCAAAGTTACTGTTTTTAGATCTATTTTGTGTCGGCGTCTATATAAAAAACGGCTACACATTTAAAGCTGATACTTACGTATAATATCTTTTATATCCTGTACCTACTTGAACAAAAAATAATAGAAATAAAAAAATATATTATTACTAGTGCCTCTATGAGCTGAAGACTTTGCGTATTTTTCGAAATGGCTGAAATATATTTTTTCAAGTTTTCAACCCCCATATCGCCCCATATGGGCCTTTTATTTTAAAACTGAATCGAAAAAAAAACTTTATAATTATCAAACCTGCTCACAAAAAAATCACGAAAATAGGTTCAGAAATGCGACCTGTAGAGGAAAACAACCGGAAATCCGCCGGACATACAAAAGCAATTATTCCCAAGCTGAAACGGAGACGCTTCACTCACTCTGCTCGCTAGGTCAGAAACAAAAGTTATAGGCAATAATTTTTTTTCTTTTCTTTAAAAGGCAAAATGTAAGAGCGAGGTACGGCGCGAACAAGTAGTATAGAGCGTGTAAAATCCACACCCAGCAATTTAAGCACAAGCAGTAAAATGGAGTCGTAACTTTCTTAGAGAAGCAAGACTGCAACATGCCCATTCGTAATATTTAAGAACTATAAACTAGTATGCAAGATCCTTTTTACTACTTCAAACGGAACAAATCCTTTCACACATAGTTCAAATACTTGCATTGCGGGTGCCGGATAATGCCATTTCGTATTTTCATTTTGGAGAGCGTCCGGAGGACTAACAGGTGTTAGATACTTTAGTTAATTCCCCTATACTTACTTTACCATCTAACAAAAAGATTATCATCCTTTATGGCTGTACCCCCAGTTTGCTTGAAGCGTTTCGCTTCTACGTTTATCGTTCATACTGCGAAGGAGTGAAATTAATAGCCCGCGTCTTTGTTCCCCAATCGGTATAATCTGAGAGTCTTCCAAGTCAAGGGTGAATATGTATCTTCTAAGCTAGCATCTTCCGTGAGATAGCGGTCAATTGTTCTATCGAGCACAAAAAAAACATCACACAAAATCACACCCAGAACATTAAGATTCGATAAAAACTCACGCATATTTTGAACTATTAAATTAAAATTAAAACGGGAATTAGCGTGACTTACGCGTTGTCGATGTCTAAAAGAGACGAGATAAGTCGAAACAATTGTCAATTTAGACATCGACAACGCGTAAGTCACGCTAATTCCCGTTTTAATTTTAATTTAATAGTTCAGAACATTAAGCACAGATTTTCAATCGGAAAGACAATTGTGACCCGTCAAGTATAAATATAAATTACTTTACTCTTTGCCCGCAGCCAGCAAGAAACCAATGACTCACCAAAGCGCCTAAGGTTGTTTAAACTTTTTCACAAAGTAAAATCATTTCCGCCAATTTTTCACCGATACAATTACAAAAGCCTGATCATTGAAGTACCAATCACAAATTTCCAATTAAACAGCCTCAAAGGCTAACGAGCAATCGAGTAATTCGTTTTGTCTATTACTGAAGTTTTAATTATCCCAAGAGATTCAGTTGAATGAGTACGTCATTTCGGAACGGGATTAGGATTTCGAGTGTACTGATGATACGACACGACTGTGCGATTAGGCACAGCTTCTTATTACCTGCCTGTCATACTAATGTAGCGGATTAGAAAGTTTGTGTGAGTATGTGCGGATGAGCGTGTGTGCTTTTATATTCGACTGAGAGACGATATCGGCTAGGCTCGCCATATGGTGAACATGATGCTTGTCCATACGTCTGTACACCCAGAAAGTAAAGCTTAACGGATATGGTCTTACAACAACGGAATCGACGATCAACGGAGTGTCAAAAGTTTGCATATCATGAATAAAAAAAAAGAGAGTGTTAATGTGCCCTTCGGAGCACTTTGATCACAAATATTGGCAAAATATTATAAATTCGAAAGTCTATCAGTGTTTTTGTATTCTTGTTACTTCTTCACGCTCAAACGGCTAGACCAATTTTGATAAAATTTGGTATGGAGATTGCTGATACCGGATTAACGCACTTTTTATCCCGGAATTCCCGCGGGTCCATGACTTACGCAGGTAAAACAGCGGGGCGCAGCTAATAACGCTTTCACACTCACAGCCCAAACTAACTACTAAGTTCGATGACTTGTGTTGTAGGTGCCGGAAACATTCACGTTTAAACTTGTGTTCCTGAAACGAACTGGATGATACCACTGCTCAGAGAGGCGAACAATCACTCAAATAAGCCAAAGAGCTATTCAAATCTCTCTAAAACAATAGTCGTATACTAAAAACCTAAAACCTGACTCCGTTAAAGTAAACTTATTGTACACTTTTTCGTTAGCAAAAACTTTTTAGCAAATTTCGTTAGCAAACAATTGGCGCTTACGAATGTATTTATTACCTCGCTAACTATTATTATGCTAGTAGTAGAATAAATGTAAATTATCCACGCTAGCACAAAGAAACATTTCAAAATATTTTAATTACAACGATACTTAACCGTAACGTCTAAAACCAACCTTAATTGCAAAGAAAATAATGCCGTATTGTAGCTTTCAACCGGGTTGTTTCAATTATCTACAAAAAGGGCTGCACCAAACGAATTAATGAAAGAAACGCGAAATTAAAGCCTTCCTACGCTATTCATCCTTTCAAAGATCGTGATAATAAAAAGAAAAATTAAACGAGCCGTTCATAAAGCAATTGTTGCTTTCAGACTTGGAACTTTAGACGGAGATATTAAAAGAACATCAAGTGAATAGGGTTGCCGCTTTGCGGGATTTCCTTGGAAGTATTCTAGGTTGTAACTTTTTAGGGTTTGCGGTTGGAGTTTGAAATCTTTCGTAAAAATGTTGTGCGGAAATAAATCTGCATTGTCAGTTCTTTTTTCCCGACTGCCAGGGAAGGGTAATGTTTTTCACGTTTATTTTGTATGTATGTATATATTTGTAAATTTCTTTATTACCCCGTATCTTCCAAACGGCTAAATGGATTTCGACAGTTAAGTTATCGTTATATTCGTCTTAAAAACTCAAGTGTTCTTAGATAGGTTTTTGAAAAAAAAACAATATGGCGGATTTTTGGCGCATAATAGTAATACTTTAATAAAAAAATAACCAAACCTATCGAGTAGGGTATCAAAATGAAGGAAATTCAAAGCGGATTACATTAAATCTTAAAAAGCAAAGCTTAAAAAAACAGCCTCCAACGCTTTATCTTCGGAACTTTAATCAGATTTAGTACATAAACACGCATTATTGACGATATTTCAAGAACTGCTGATCAGATCTTGATCAAATTTAAATAAGACCAATTGGAAAGCAACATCATACAAACTAAATAAAAATTACAAAATCGGTTCATGTGGAAAGAAGTATTGAGAAATAAAAAAAATAAAACTTCTGTAGCAAAAACTGCGAAAAATGAGAATCTTTACCGACTTCACAAAAAAGGAGGAGGGCCTTTTTGTGAAGTCACTATATGATATTATTATATTATGTTTTTGATGGCGTACAATTGTATAACATCAAATCGTAGTTATATCTCATAACAGCCAGAAAGGTCAAGTCAAAGTCGCAAGTGAAAATATTCCTATCAGGCTCGCGTCAATCACGTAGACGCGAGACGCCTGACACGAGCGACAGATGAGACTTGCCAGCTCCAATAATATACATGCTCCGAGCTATATTTAGAGGTTAGTGCTTTTTCTTGAATAACTAAGTTATACGTACTGTGGTAAAATACTTGCCGATCGAAAATAAACTAGTGGCTCTAAGAGGTGAAATCCTCGCGTATTTTTCGAAATGGCTGAAGTATATGTTTTTTACGTTTTCAACCCTTACATCTCCGCCTTTTGAAAAAATTTCAAATACTGAATTGACATAAAAATACTACATAATTATCAAACCTGCTCTCAGAATTTCATGAGAATCGGTTGAGAAATGCAACCTGAAGAGGAGAACAACCGGAAATCCGCCGGATATACAAATGCAATTTTACACAAGCTGAAACGGAGACACTTCGCTCGCGCTACGCGCTCGCTCGATCAATTAATTCTTTAAACGCAAGCAAAGCTTTTAAAAACCGACTTCACTGTTTTATTTTCGGAACCCTTGGTCAGAATAAATGAATGAAACAAAACGGTTGTTTGAGGATACTCAAAAAATACTATTCAGATCTTGATCAAATTTAAATGGGACCACATGGGAAGCACCAGCTTTCAAATAAAGAAACAATCATCAAAATCGGTTCAACTGGAAAAAGTTCAGAGGTAAGATACATAGAAAAACAGTCGTATTGAGAATTTCCAAGAAGAGTACGAAACAGGTTTAAAAAAAATCTATGTTGGAAAATAACAATTTGGTAGGTCACCAATATCACTGTTTTTACACCTATTTTCTCCCGGGTCTATCTCAAATACGGCTACACATTCAAAGTTGAAACTTACGTAAAATATCCATTATATCTTGTTAATGAACAACAAAAACAGAAATCAAACAATTATTACAAAGAAAAAAGTCATAAGCATTTAAACTCAAAAGTTTTTTTTTATTAAGCAAATGTAGGCGCGCGATCTCAGTTCGGCGAACGACTATTTACTTTTACCTCGTGCTTATATGATAATAGAAACGGAAATCGATGGCTCAAGTATTAACTGTTCTAAGCACGCTTTGCTATAATGTTAAATATTCAAAAAATTCAATCAACCCTTGACGATTTCATCAAAAGCGCCCCTAAGTGAGGAAAATGGGAAAGATTTTTTATGTAAATTACAGACTGAGTTATGGTAAAGTACGTATCTTAGTGCGCGAAGGCGCGATATTAAATCATTTGTTTGTACGAGCACTCAATAGATATGTCAAGAATTAGAGAGCAATTTGGTCGGATATTGGATAAATTTAAGCCGATAATTTTGCGGAGTAGTAAGTAGTACCTACATAGCATAGCACGGGGTTTAAAGAGAGCATTACAGATACTGCAAAACAGTTAAACAACATTGTTAAAAAAGCTTGCGTCTCTAAAATATACTGCTTTAAAAGCAACTAGAAACCCCTCATGATACGGTGTATAAAAATGGAAACTACTTTGTTTCTAGTATGTATGCTTTTGTGCCTGTCGAACCTAAAGAATAAGAAGCATTAAAACAATTTACAAACATAGCTTGCGTAGCATAAGATAAATATTTATGTTTCTAGTTCTGGGTGTGAAACCATGTATGTAAATGTTTCCCCAACGATACTAATCTTTAAACTAAGTCTGGGGTTGTGAGTATGAAGGTTAACAATGAACCCATAGGCTTTTGATGTCTAGCACTGTATATCAGGTTTCACTCTATATTTCCATAAATATTTTTTTCTTATATAAAAATAACTGCCGCTTATACCGTAAATATTTCACGTTCGATTCCCGGTGGGAACACAAGCTTTATACCCAAGGCGAAAATGTATTTCTTGTTGTATGTGATGTGATGATTTCCTAATTGCACCCACGATACAACCGTTCGATTTTAGTATAATTTTTAATTTATTTACGACTAGCCGTGCCCCGCGGCTTCGCCCGCTATTGGCCTCGATTCTGATGTACACTCACTAAATTAAATTTAAACTATCCCTGTCTCTTACAAAATAGAAAAACAAGACAGAGATAGCATGCATTTTAATGCTGTCACGCTAGTTTAACAATTAAAATATGAACAGCAGAAGCAGAAAGGCGCTTGTTTTTAGTCAACACCAACACAACACATACTCGAGTAAGCTTGCATAGACATCTAAGTTCTGACTAACTTGACAGCACAGCAGTATGCTATCTCTGTCTTGTGTTCCTATTTTGTAAAAGACAGGAATAGTTTAAATTTAATTTAGTGAGTGTACATCAGAATCGAGGCCATTATCAAGTTAAAAAGTAGCCTATGTGTTAATCCAAGGTATAATCTATGTACATCCTAAATTTCATTTAAATCCGTTCAGCCGTTAAAGCGTGAACAGGGAACAAACATACTTACACATTTACAAACAAACTTTCGGATTTATAATATTAGTAGGAAGGATACTAATTTACCGGCTAATTTTCACATATAGTTTAAACGTTTCTCCGGCATGATTTTAGCTCTACACAACTATTGCAAATGAGTCTAACATAGTTGTAAGTTTACATGTTTGAATAGGATACCTAAATAATGTTAATTTCACCGACGTTTCTGTGTTCAGACTTGAAATATTTTAGGCAAATTAATTTGAGCTATTTGAATTCTGAATTTATGACTCGGTTCGTATAACTTCGGATAATGGTTTCTGGCGGGAACCTCTACAGGGCGTTTAGCGTTACATTTTAATCAAACTAAAATGCGTTTATATTCTGTCTGTTGAAGAAAGATGGTTTATTTCATTTAATTAATTAACCAGGGTTAGTCAGAATTTATTAGCTAATACAAAATCTTCAGCGTATAACTACTTTTGATATTTTCTTTTTTTCATGAATTTTCTCGGTTTTGTTGCGTTCCTCAATATGAATAAAGAGTTATTCGATAAGTACCAAATTTAAACTGGCATCATTGTACTATCATCTGTTCCTACCCCTTTATTAATCTGTGCCTCCTGTGCCAAATGATTTAACTCAATAACACTAATTTACAGGAGAGCAAAATCAAATTTAAAAAACTTATATTTTATTATTATGAGCAAGTTTTTCTATATTAGGCAAAATATAGCCGCGAGATCTTAGTTTAGGGCGAACTGTTAGTAAATAAGGTTCCAAATATTTTTCACCACTGGAGGAAAATTTTTAGAACTCAAATATAACATTGACAACTTTTATTAAGTACATTAATAGAATTATTTATTTATTTCAACTTTCCAGTAATAACATTAACAAAATTGATAAAAAGTACTATTAGACTAGTAGATTATGTAGTTGTCGTTCGTCTACTAATATAAGTGTGATGAAACTAATTCAAATGTGATAATTTCGCTTCACCGCCAATCTTCAGCACGTCCTTTACATCAGTAATGGAATAATTTCTCAGTCCCGGACCTCGGGCTACGTCAGGACCCATCTCAAATCTGTACTAAACAGACTGCCATTTTGAACCTTATGTTCTTAAAGATAAAGGTATGATTTGTTACCTGCAAGATCAAGAAGCAAAAGTCAGTTAAATTGAGTTCACGGATTTCACAGTTGCTCGAATCCATTGTGTTCGTATCGTTTGACGTGACGTTTCCTATCGTGACTGTAATGGAGCTTTATTGGTTTAACTTTGCTATTTGAACTTGAACATCTAATAGTAAATTAATAAGAAATGTTATAGTCTAGATCGCTGGACTGTATATAAACCAATATGTTGTTCGGTCGAGTTCAAATAATGAAATGGTTTATTCACAAAAAATACAAATATTTATACAATATCTACATGTGCAACTCGCGGCTGCAATATTATTACTGCCTTATGTTTTTGCAAGGACGGACAAATATAATCTCAGGATAAAGCCTATTCAAAAATACATTTAAATTTAGTTTTTTCATATGAGCGCCAAACACTCATGAAACTTATTGCCATATTCGCAAAATTACAGCCATCTTGAGAAGCACCTGGTAAGAAACTAGGTGGCGCATTTTTAAAGAACTTACATAACTAATAATCTTAAACATGTACGCTTTCAAACTCACAGCCACACACTAAATTCGAAGACTTCAGGCGAAGCTGCGTACGCTGAAAAATTCTTGCAAACAAAGAAAGCCGTTTAGTAATGTAAACGAGACAAAAAAAATATGCTTATTGATAATCATAAATATCCACGTTTGTAAATGTTTTTTTTTATACTAGATAGGCAAGCATTTGACTACTATCTCACCTGATGGACAGCGATGATGCGGCCAAAGATGGAGCATGCTTGCCTATTCACTCTAGACTTAAAGACACCCAGATTATACTGTTCAGGGAACAAAGACGCAGGCAATGAGTTCCACTCCTTCGCTGTACGGAAGATGAACGTAAAAGCAAAACGCATTGAGCGAACTGGAGGTATGTCAACCATAAATGGATGACGTTTGACAGTTTGTCTTGTTGTTTTATGGTAAAAAGAATATGGAGGAATCATGTAATTCCTGAGCACACTCTCCAAAATGTAAGCGACAGAATATCGATAGGCTTGCTACCTTACTTATGTTAATCGATATACATATTTCGTGAAGTTTGTGTTACACCCCAGGTCTATTTGTTTGTAGGTCGATGTTGAAATGGGTAAAGGCCGCTGAGGCAAAGAATATTAAATTATAGTCTTACGCGTAGGTACTGATGCGAGATAGCACCATTTTATATATGTAAAATACAAAAAAGTTTTTACCTAAGTCCTTTGTCCTTCCGGTTTCAGTTGAAAGGCAATAATGCGAAGATCTTATGAGACCACTAAAACAATGCAGTAAGCATGAAGTCGATTTTCGACTTATCCAACCCACACACACATTTTCCGAATTTTTATTCGACGTGTGTCGTACTGGTAAAGTAGGCAAACGTAAACATAAAAGAGATAAAACACTTTTTCTTTACGTGGCATTGCAATAAAACATATACAGGAATAAATACGTCACCAAAAGAGATGGTAAAGTATTAGTCAAACATAAACATGAAAGATGTAATAATTTAGTCATAATTGTTTAGTTTGGTATTAAAGTACTAGGCAACCATAAACATGTAAAAGCTAAAAAAATGATTTTCGTTACATGGCTTTCCGGATACAACTAGTGATATTATTAACTAAGAAAAGCACATTAAGGATGGACATGTAAGGGCTTGGGGCCTCTGTCTAACAGGAGAACATAAATTAACAATCTAACAGACAAAAATTGTGTATTCCTGCTACAACGAGCACAGCATAATATAACAAATGCGCAATTAAATCCGACAAACGTTTCTTTTAATTCAATTGATCTCGCCCTTTCGTAAAGGTCACCCTCGTTGGGATACAGAAAAAAACATAAAGGCTTTCACACTCACAGCCCCGTGCTATGTTCGAAGACTTTTTTAAAAAAAAATTTTATGCTGAATAGGCAAGCATTTGACCGCTATCTCACCTGATAGAAAGTGATGATGCGGCCAAAGATGGAACATGCTTGTATCGTAGGTACCGAAATATAGACATAACACCCACAACCAGCACGCAAATTTCACTTGAGGAGAAAATTTGTGTTTCCAACGGGAAACCCGATATCTGATTACTTAGATGAACTATGCTGGCGTTCGCAATATTAATACAACGTGATTTACTTCACCGCAAAGTTAAAATCATCGCGTTTTTATCTTCGTAATATCGTTAACGTTTGCAATAAAGGGAGAAGTAAAAAACGGTATATTTCTAGAGTGTTCCATTACTTATTCCCTTTACAGACAACTTCAGGATCTTAGAACAATAGAAAGAGTCTCTTTGCGACAATGGTGCACATCACTTGTATTCATAAACGGTTCCTACATAAATGTATCTTCTGTTTGCTCTACAGAGATAAACAGTGAAATATTGTAATGGTATTTCAAGTCTTATAGCGTCATGGCTGGCGAATCAAAAGTTTTCAGACAAAGCTTTTCATATTTTAGAGTACCTACATCAGATAAAAATATTTTATCTTCTTGAGTTCTGTGATACATGCAACAGAAAATGTATTTATTTTTTCTAGATTGGTTTATGGTTTAAACACAATTTCACCTAAAGATAAGTGACGATGCGGTATTTTGGAACTATCCCTCCTTAATATATATAAGGTCGTTTATTAGCTTTAAGTACTTTACGGGATATTTCTGGGTGTGCGAGCCACCAATCACCATAACCTTGAAAAAAGTTGGTACAACCTCAATCAATGCTATGACGATGACGGACCAATGTCAATAAACGGTACTGCTGTTGATATACTGGGGTGTGATTGGGGTCAGTGACCGACCGTAAGGTCAATGTACGGAACAGCTGTATACGATCTTATACACATACCCCCTATATACGTCGATGCAGACGATATTATTCTCGACGGCCGACACAGTGAGACACAAACATACATAAAATAATTATCATAATCACAGAGATGCCAAATGGAACAGCTTCTACGAACTGTTGGTGTACTGTATGAAGTTCTATGATGAAACTAACTTTAGCTCAACAATGCTCACGGGAACTAGTTTAACATATCGCAAGTTATCTCTCAGTTGCTTTAGATATTACTAGTTGTTACCTGCGGCATCGCCCGCGTTCATTTTCAAAAAATCACCAAATCCACCATTCTGTTACAAACTGTAAGAGAAAATGTTTTACTTCGACATTTTAATAGTTATTCTACTATTCGGAGCGGAGATAAATCCAAAAAATCAAAGATTATTATATATATATATATAAATATATTATATTCCTGTTTTATCTTGTGTGTAATATTTGGCTATATGATTGTTATCCGACTGCCAAGGAAGAGTTATGTTCTTCGCGCGTATCTTGAATGTATGTATGTATCGATATTTGTAAATTTCTTTATTATAATAATATCATATCTTCCAAACGGCTGGATTTTTCGACCTTTTTAAGTATCGCTATGATAACAGTTTTATCGTTATATTCGTCTTAAAAACCCAAGTGTCCTAATTATAGGTGTCTAAAAAAAAAATGTCGATTTCGGCACGATACAGTAACACGATAGTAAAAAAATAACCAAACCTATTGAGTAGGATATCAAAACGCGTCCAAGAATCACAAAATTCGAGGATATTGTGTTATACAAGGGAAATAGAATTTAGGTTTCGAAAGCATTTCGTCATTTTTTTCTACTTTTTCGAATGCTGAAAATAATCATCGGATATATACGCAAGTTTTTTGACAGTTGTAAAAATTTGCGTACAATTGCATTCAATGCAATTTTCATTGTCAAAAAATATATTTCGGCTGGGTGTGATGTATTTAAATATTTTTAACGATACGAGTCTTTAAACTCAGTGCAGAACGTAAAAGTTTTTAAAAATTTTGTATTACTATTTCAAATGGCGATTTTAATTGGTAGGGGTTAAAATTACAAAACAAACGTTAAGGACGTAAAGAAATTAACAAACTCACATTTTCTCTAATTCTTCCATGTGGGGAAACGTTTTAATTTCACGACTTCACGTACTTCATATTATTTTCTTTTGTAGATGGGAAACTTCATATCGTCATAGCTCGAATGAGTGCGGATGATACTCATTTCGACGAGTGCAACGTGCTATAGGACTTATGATACTTTACGATTCCGTAACACTTAAATTGTAATAAAGTATAATGATCAATTATAAACTTTTGTTAAATTGAATTAAGAGTCACATCACTTAATTTTTCGAATTATACTCAGCAAGCCTTTTCATTTGATACCCATATTGTAGGTGCATTAAAAATAACTTGTCCGCCATTTTGGTTGTGCCGCTATGTTGAATTTAGAATAACGTCACACAGATAAGCATGCATTTTCATCCAAAATAAGCCTGTATACCAAATTTCAGCTCAATCGGTTAAAGATAGCTGATGCAATTCAGTTGCAAGACCCGGGCAAACATACATACACTGCAAATTAAATAAAAGCTTGTAAAAAGAAAAACTGCGCACACTTCGATAAAAAAAAGGATTTTACGAGATGTACATGTACCTTTTATATATACATATATTTATATGATATATATTTATATATATATATAAATATATATCATATACATCTTTATAATTTTACAATTTTTCTGTAAGTGTGTATGTGACTGAACTCCTCCTAAACAGCTGGTCTGTTTTAGATCAAATTTTTTGTATGTTGTTCAGTTGGATTCTAGAATGATTTAGAAACAATGTTTTTTTTATTTACGCAGGCGAAGCCACGGTTAGCAACTAATATATTATTTTTGACACTCTACCTGATTGGAAAGCAATGATACGGCCGAAGATGCAGCAGGCTTGCTTAGAAGACACATACGCACTCAAGACCTGACTGTAACATAATACAGTTCATAGAATAGAGTCGCTGGCAAGGCGTTCCTTTGTTGTACGGACGATCAATGTAGAAGCAAAGCGTTTCGTGTGAATAGTAGGTATTAAAACCATAAATTGATGACGTTCGTCAGTCTGTCTTGTTGTCAGATGGTTGAATGGGCATGGCAGAATTCACTCGTATGATTACTCTCTCCGAAACTTAAATGATTTAACACTGGTAGACCAAATACTTTACGTCAATGATCGAGACTGCTGTTTGGCCTATAACGTAATAGTCATACCTCACTAAATGAGCTTAATGATTAACATCATTAACGATAATAATCCTAAATTCCCTAAAGTCCCTTCGATTCCCTTGACCTGTAGCAATTTATTAAATGTTTTATTATTTATAGGGTTTTGTATACATGAATCGAGGACATAGACATACTGTTTTTGCATAGAAATTATATCAAATATATATTCTACGTTCTATGTGCTCACTTTATCCGCAAGGATAAACCCAAGGTTTCAAAGCATTTCTAATTCTTCTGAACGCGCGTCGGTTTGTTATCGAGGTATTAAGGATTTGAGCCGAGTTGCCGACGTAAATGAAATTGTTCTGTGATCTTTAGCGTGAGGATTACTGTGTACGTATGAGCTTCCTGAAATAGTATTTGAACGAAATTGTAGGTGGAAAAAATAGTAGATTTAGTGTAGGTGTTTCGAAGAGTAAGTGATACGGCAAGTTGGAGCAACGATTTTATTTTTCGTTAGATATAACAAAGAGATTGAAAATCGATTTTAGATCTTTTCTATTGACTTGATGATTGCAACCACTGAAACCACGACTACCCTGAGGCCGATCAAACAACGAATGCGCTACGCTATAGTCACTTAAAAATTACTAAAGCAACTACAACGTTTGAGCCATACATTTTACAAATATGTTGACTCTTTAGACTCTTTAGACGATTTATAGGATCTGTTAGCTGAAAACCTTGACGCATTTATCGTAATGGCTGAAACATGATTTTTTTAAGTTTTCAATCCCCATGTTATAAATGAAGTATTAAGTAAAATTATTAATATTATAATTAATATTACTAATAAGCCATTTTAAACATTTCTAAAAACCGAATCGAAAAAACAATCTAAATGTAACAATTTTATTCCCTATAAATACATCAATTATTATTTACTATGCTATAACCTGCTTACAAAATTTCATGAGAATCGGTTGTGAAATGCGACTTGTAAATGAGAACAACTGGAAATCGGAACATATAAAATCAATTTTGCCCATACTGAAACGGAGACGCTTCGCGCTTGCTCGGTAAAAAAATAAATCAACATCAAATTTTAATGGCGAATGCAAACAAAACTAGGTTTACTTCAACAATATGAAACCTACACTCGTGGCAGACAAATATTTTACACACAAGTAAAAGGTTTTAGAAATATAACGTGATTAAGATACAAGTAAAAACATAAATTCAACGTGCTTGATTACTATACTTTTAAGTTTTTACTTAGCTCTAATGGACTCCTTACAGCTTTGTATAAAAAAGCGTGATTGCTATTTTCACGCGCCATCTCCTTGCACTAGCAATTTTACTTAAGGCTGTTCTATCTGTAAAACGGCGCGCAACACGTACGAATATATTCTGCGGCGATAAAAGTTTGATATGAGTGATCGGGTCCGGGAATACGGCAGAACCTTATTTTTATCTCATTGGGCATATTTTTACAGGGTAATTTGTAAAATTACAGAAATCTCTTGGAATCTCATTCCAATCATTGAGCCCAACATCTTTTGTGGTACGGCTATTGCAAATTATGTATTGTTATTTTTCGAATCAATTAAAAAAAATATGTTCTCTGTTTATTCTAAGGTGTCAAGTGGCATGCATATTATGAGGCGCAGCATGTGAATGCGGTCGATTTCTTATTTTGCTAATACCTTTTTATTTGTATAATTATTGACATTTATATAGTAATTTTTAAAATGTTGCAGTAAAGTAACTGAGAGTTAGTTTAAAATAACTTTCGTATTCAAAGTTCACTAAAAGTTGCGCAAGAGTTTTTTCCATTTAGTCAAAGATGGCGATTTTCACTTGTTTCCGCTCTTTCTTTGACTGAATACAGATGCGTGTGATTAGAGGTACAATATACTGGAACCTCGTTATTCTATTTCTGTCAAGGAACCGCCTTAAGCAATCCTGTGCTTTAGTGCATTAAGAAACTTGAGTGGTGTGGTTAGGAGACTTATTATATTTCGCAGTTAGTGACAGCTTCTAATATTTTTTAAAGATGATATAGTTGTCAGCATCATCATCATTATCTTAGCCGCTAGAAGTCTACTGCTGGATATAGGTCTCCCCCATAGATCTCCAAAAAGAACGGTTGTTAGCGGCCTGCATCCAGAAGAAGTTTGCCAAGTAAAAAAAAAAAAATGTTTAAATTATTTTTATGTAATCCTACTCATCCTACTAATCCTACTAATCCTACTAATACAATAAATCCGAAAGTTTATGTGTAAGTGTGTAAGTGTGTAAGTATGTTTGTTCCCTCTTCACGCTTTAACGGCTGAACGGATTTGGATGAAATTTGGAATGTACATAGATTATACCTAGGATTAACACATAGGCTACTTTTTAACTTGATAATAGCGGGCGAAGCCGCGGGGTACGGCTAGTATCATATAAAAAGCTGAACTTAATAATTTATATTTATACTTTTGAACCATCGGTTTCCGTACAATATCAGTTAAAATAATACGATTTACATTTAATAAATTTAATGTTTTAATAGAAACTGCAGAACATACAATTGACATTGTCAAAATTCCTTACGTTTTCCTACGTAGTATAAGGCTTTATTTTGTTCACCTTTACATATAAAATATCATGCTATTTTAAGGTAGGCTTTAGCCCTAATCCCGCTATCTTTTAAACGATTCTCGCCTTTGAAAGTTTAAATGGAGTGAGAACTGATCCCAGGTATTTTTCTCATTAAGCCTAGCCAGGGATTTACTTAAATTGGAAGTCGATAAGGCTTGTTTTTCTTTAAGATAAGGTTAATTAGGTACTGGGAATGACAGGCATATAATTTTTTTTTTCATGATCTCTATGTACATAGGCTTCTTTGTTTTTTTTTTGCTGTAGGGTATAAATAAATATTCCCAATTGACATATTGACATAGAAATTCCAAAAAAAATGAAACAGATTTATAAACGTAAATTAAATATAAGTATGACAAGTAATCTTCATAGCTACAGATTGACGTCTATAAAAATATTATCTTATTTAAATGATTTTTAATAAAGAATTGTAATGAATAAAAAGTGATAATAACTTATTGAAAATAAATATGAATTCTCTGTGGCCGGACGAGTCAAGTAGTCGTAATAAACTTAACACAAACGCTTGCACACTCACTGCCCTACATTAAGTTTGAAGACTTGTATTGTGCGTGCTAGCAACATTCATAACACACCGACAATCACACCCAGAACAAGAAACACAAATTCCATCAAGCAGAAACCACACCCACCGGGAATCGAACCTGATACCCGATGCTTAGAATGCAGACGCGCTACTAACTACGCCAGCGGGCAGATCAATATGTTAGTTAGTTTCCTTGCATCAACTAAACTGTTTCTGCTCCCGTTCCGTGCTGAATTTTGACTTCCCGATCAGACCGTCTGTTTTGTAGGTAAAGGCTACCCTTTCTATGATCAAAGGTAGCTTATTACGTACCTACGTGTTTATTAAAGGGTTGAGTTAATGAATTTCTGTTTATGAATGTTTGACGAATGAGTTTTCCCCACATCGGATATCGGAGAAGAAATTTGTTGATTAGGTGCGTTTAATTATGTAGGATCGATCTCGCAGGCATAACTTACGAGTTTTATGTTTTATTGGTGTTGATTCTAATCAGAATATTTTATTTTTGCTGTGGTTTTTTATTATTTTTTATTCGTGACAGGCTAAAACTTGACTACCATCTCATGCATGCTCTCAGCATGTTTGCCTTTATGATACCTATTTACTTTTATTACCTTAATTATTTCGTACAGTTTTCTTAAGTTAGCAATTATTCATATTACTCTTGCCCACTATAAGAAAATTCCCTAAAGCAGCAAACTAACTATACTAACTATACTAATATACTATTCGCAACGATTTCACGATGTAATAAATCGGATTAAGGACTGTTGTTTAATGTAAACTAGTTTTGGCACAGGCTTTTATGTCTTATCTTCAGATCTGGGGTCTCGCAAGCCTAGAAGCACTTTTTATGGCACATTTATATCCTTACAATTACGTTAATCAGGCCATTAGGCTTTCTTTAATAAAACTAGACACTTAGAAAACTAGAATAGGCTAGATTTTTCCAATTTTGTGAGCTTAGTAAAACTTGAAGAACTTGAGATTCTCCCAGTTATGTTGAAGTTATCTTGTTAACAAAACGTTCTGAATGTCTACTCCCACGCGTCTCATTATTAAAACTTTCCCAGCTTAGATGTTGCTCACGTTGGAATAATGTGAAGTCCTGAAAGTTGTTTTATGTGTCAAGAGTTGATAGAGGTCCTCGTGATTATAATTCTGAAAATTGTATTGTTCGTTGTGACCTATTATATTAAAATTAATATGGGAATCAGCGTGACTTACGCATTGTCGATGTCTAGATCTACAATTGTTCATCGTCATCGACATCGCGTTGGTCTTGCTAATTTCTATTCATTTGCCCTCCGCGCCAACTGGGTCGTCAATTAGCATCTGAAAGCTTTCTGGTATTTTACAAATTACCCTGTTTATATATATAATAGTACAACAAGATGACAAGTTCCAGTCTACATTTAGGGGAGAGGCGTACAAAACGACATACTAGTTATAAAATCGGTTAAAAAATCTTTATTTATTAGAAATTTTGAACTCTTTATGTAGCTACATATTCTTTGGTTTATTACCTACTGAATTATCACAGAGACCATTTAACTTAAATATAAACATAAAAATTATTAAACATTTAAAAAAATCTGTAGTAAAAACCGTTTTGTCCGCCCTAGGCGGGTAAAATGACACACGTGGTGTGGACAAAATGGCATACCAAATTTGTACTGAAAATCAGTCCAATACTTGCAGAGTTTACATTAAAAGCTTCAGTGAAACCTTGTGAGGAAGAGAAATAAGTTTCACTGTCGGAATTAATTTCCAAAGTTTTTGAAACATTTTTAGCTTTTTTCTTTGAAACAGATGAATTGAATATATTTCTTTCGGCACTGGAGATAGCACGCTGTCTGGAAAATTGTTATATATGCCTTGGAGTATCAACTTAGGTGATGTGGGAGTCGCAGGTATTGCAGCAGCTGTGTCAACGGATCGGGCCGTTGAAAGTAGCCCTGGGTTGTCTACGGCTGATATACTCTCAACTATCAGTGATGTTGAACTGCTTTCTTCCGCCTGAGATGGACCTGTTGAAGATATGATTAGATTTATTGCTGCCGTTATATCTTCTTTGAGCTTTAATCGATCTTGTTGCATGAGGATGTTTGTTGTTTCAGCATGCTCAAACAAATAAACAATTCTTTTGAAGAAGAAAAAGATAGGTGGGTCAAACGACATACTATGCTATTTTACCGGAACAAGTGGTATATCATTTTGTCCACTTTATAACCTTAAACATTAGAAAATAATAACTAAAAATATAAAAACAATTTTTAGTTTACAACACATTCTCGGAGTTATTTAGTAAAATAACTATAAACTTAAGTCAATAAAAATAAATTAACGTAAAAAAATACTTACTTTTGCGAAGAAACAAAATCCACCCGAGTAAAACTCGTGACTGCAAAAATCAAACAAACACGCATACTCATCACACGGTCAGACGGACGCAACCGGCGTCATCACAGGTTGCGATTTGTTACTAAGCGGCCCTCTGCAGGCTATTGCGAATACAATGTCAGTGGTTTTGGAGAAAAATAAGTGTGTCATTTTACCCGCCTATGTCATTTTGTACGCCTCTCCCCTACGTATATAAAAGAGCTCGCACGAACAAACTCTTTGTCCTAGCTAATCCTATCTTAGGTTTCTGATACCGTCACGAGGTTAGTTCGTAACTCATTAGCGCGAAAGTCGGTACTCCGATAACTCAGTGGTTCGAATTCGCAGAAGTTAGTTTCTCGGTTCTTTCGGTACAGCGCTGGCAAGTTCGTAAACACGACATTTACAGATAAAATTACCGTTGCCGCATGTTTCGCTTGTTGTTCTGTGTATTGTTTTGACAGGGGCGGTGAGTTGAGTTTCGTTGTACTCAATCACTGTTGTTTAGGTTTCGGATGACAGCTTAGTTGGAGGTAGCGGATAATAGGAATAGTGGTTAATTAATATATGTACCTATTACAACTAGTCGTTCGCGCCGAACTGAGATCAGGCTCCTACATTTTGCCTAATAAACTAAGAAAAAAGTTTTGAGGTTAATGGCTTGGGTCTTTTGTTTTAAAAAAAAAACTTTTATCTCTGTAGTTGTTGTTAAGCACAAGATGTTCTCGTAACATATCAATCAATCAATCAAATTTTTATTCTCTCTCTTAAGTAAACATTTTTTTGCCGAGTCTAGGACTTAGATATAGAGGGACTGGTGCCTGAAGTAGGTTGATAACAACCTGTATGACAGGTCACCATATATTATACGTAAATATCAGCTACCAGCGCACCCACGACACAAGTCTTCGAACTTACTGTGGGGCTTTGAGTTAAAAGCGTTTGTTATGTTATTCATTCTTCACCTATGGTGTTATTCATTCTTTTGGAGTCCAGACAGACGGGCTGACGGACAATAGTCTATAAGAGATGCTTTATTTTTAATAAGACACGGCACTTTAAAAAATTATAGGTAAGACATGATTCTAGCATTGTATACATTTTCTAAATCGGTGAATCGAATATAAATATTCGGTAATCTTTAAACGTAAAAGAGTAGCAGCAAATGCACCGTGAACTGGCTTAAAATGGTTTAGATACGTGATGTTCAGGGCGGTTAGTCTTCGCTTAGGGCGTGGACACATCGTGGATATTCCTTACAAGCTTAACACTTTCCACGCCGATCACGGGTGCGCCCGTGATGCGTGTACTCACAAATATATCCGTGATTAGGTTGCAAGCGATAGAAAAGCTATTTTATGCATGTCCTCGAATAAGTTGAGTTTATTCCCCCATGCCTGTTTTACCATCTAACAACAAAACAAACTGTCTCCGGTTCGCTCTAGCGTTTCGCTTCAACGTTTATCATCCTTACAGCGAAGGAGTAGAACTCATTATCCTCGTCTTTCTTCCCCGAACGGTATTATCTGGAAGTCTTCAAGTCAAAAGTAAATAAGTAGCGTATAGGCAAGCATGCTACATCTTCGGCTACAGCATCGCTTTCCATCAGGTCAGCAGCCTAATTCTGTAAGTCAGCTTCATGGATGAGCGTCAAGCCCATAGACAAATCTCAGCTGTTTTAGCCCACAGACTAAATAGCAATAAAACTACCGTGGAAAGGCCAGACCCCCTGACCCCCTATTACGTATCTTTGTTGCACGCGGTTTCAATTAAAATTAAGCAAAAATGAACCTTATTTCTTAGGAGTTTTGTCAATTTAGTATTGAAACCGTTTGCAACAAAGATAGGCAATCGGGGGGCTGTTACCTATCTCTGTTGCAAACGGTTTCAATACAAAATTGTTGAAACGGTTTCAAGACAAAACTCCTAAGAAATAATGTTAATTTCTGCTTAATTTAAATAGAAACCGCGTGCAACAAAGATACGTAGTAGGGGGCCAGCTGTTTTAGTCCACAGACAAAATAGCAATAAAAACCACCAAAGAATTACGTTACATTTCACCCTATTTGTGTTCCTAAAAGTAATTGTTGAACTCTTGGAAATAAATAGCTTTAAATAAATAAGAACCGATTGAATTTATCAAAAATAACCAATAATTAAAAAAACATTATTTTTTAGCTTACCTCTCTTCAGCGATACGAAAATAATAAACTTAAAACAACTTTAATTTCTCATGACTACTCATGACTTATATCTATTGTTTTATTGTTTTCAAAAATTAAACGCTCTAGAGAAAAGAGTGATTACAATTATCTTTGAAAAAGAATAAATTAAAAAAAATAATGAATAAATTATTTTAAACTGAATACAAGGGCTGCATTTATTTGACATCAGCAAATTGTCTGATATCTTAAACTGTCCAGTAGTACTGCATATAATATGCTCTGTATTTCTGTTGTCACAGAGCATGGGATTGGAACTCGCTCGCGCAAATATGTTATAACTATTGTTCACCAAATCAATTGGTAAATTTCCCAATTCGCGAGCGTAGTGCTCACGAAAATATCGATAAATATACATGAAACGTAATTCATAGACAATTTCTCCATAGTTAACAGCGTAAGCAAATTTCATGCTCTGTGGTATATGTATTGTATTCTCTTTGTTTCATTCTTTCGTTTCGGTCGTTGAATCGGCTTGGTTTTTGACGCTATTATGTTATTTTTGACAGTTTAAATGTAATTTTTGACAGATGGTATGTCACTTTTGACAGTTTTTTGACATTTAATGACGCCCATCCAATATACAGAATACGGCAGCAGATTGTAGTCATATGCTTGCCTATCGAGCATTAAAAAAATCTAATTTGCTTAGGTATGACTACAAATATAACAAACAATATATTATAAAGATTAAAATGAACATTTCTTGCTATGGCTTTCAAAAACTTAAGTAGAGGTATACATTAGCTGTGAATTTATTTCATACTAGCTCTGTCTCGCAAATTTAACTGCACTTTTTGTAAACAAAAAAGCTTTTTGAATGATGCTGATTTTTTTAAATATTTTTGATTTAACATTTATGTACTTGTTTACTTTAACTGCCAAGCTGGCTACACCTTTTACCCACAACCAGTATATAAGCGAGGTTGACAGTGAAATGGTTAATATACACAAATTTATATACTTACTAGCTGCGCCCCGCGGTTTCACCCGCGTTGATAATGATGAAAAGTGATGATGATGATGATGATGAAAAATAGATGTTGGCCGATTCTCATAGATACCGGATAAGCACAAAAAATTTCATCAAAATCGGTCAAGCCGTTTAGGAGGAGTATGGCAACGAAAACTGTGACACGAGAATTTTATATATTAGATAATATTAATATGATTACAGTGATGATATTTTGACGAGCCTAAAACTGATGAAAACACTTTGATGTTTCAATGTTATATCCGGCGACATATACACGAAAATTTCGACTCACTTTGTAGTCGACTAGTTTGGGACAAATTAGTTGTCCTTCATCAGGATGAGTTAGTCGAAATTTTTGTGTTTTAAGCCGGATATAACATTAAAACATTATGTGTAATACTCACGATAGTTTCAACATTAAAAAAACACTTTAAACTCGACTGTCTCCCTTTCATTTTCGGTCTTGTCTCAATCGGCTCATATTACAAGTCAGAATAATATTTTTAAGGTTATTAATGGTTGGAATCAGAAACAGTCACGAATACACGCAAATAAATTTCCTTCAGCAAGTGAGCATACAGCCTTGTATTCGTTTAATACACATTTACTGCGCAAACTAGGGCATTTGCAGCGTGTCAGGGTTTATGAAACGACATTTGGTAGCGAGTACGTAAGCTTAAACGTTTATTTCCTGTGCTGCTACCAAGTCTTACCACCAAGAACGGTTCAATTATCTCCTCTACTATTTGGGTCGGTAGAAGCACGGCAAGAAATACAATTAAGAAAAAACAAGTAATTTTACACATAAAACTGTTAAAATATGCACGAAAAAACAAATGAAGATCGGTAGAACAAGCGAAGATCGTTAAAAAAACAGCCTTGGTAAAATAAATCAAGGTCCGAAATAACAATTAATGAAGATCGGAAAACACAAAAGATAATTATGATCAATTGTTATCTGCATTGCTATTCACTATTATTTGAGTCAGTCAACTTTATTTTGTCCAAAAGTCTCTAATGTACTGTTATTTTATTTTATCTAATTCAAATTTTGACATTTCCTAAACATTAAGAGAAAGCAATAAAGATTTGAAGTTTTGGAGAAGAATTTCGAGACAATTGATCCTGTATTAAAAGAAAAATCTCTTTTACATGGCTTTATTGTTCTTATTTCTGTACCCATTCCTCAAGTACTCTCAGTCAACTCTCTTTGACTGTAATTTTTTTTTTTATTTACCAAAAACACATTATGTAACATATTATACATAAATATTACATTAGAATTTGTCATACATTCTGTATAAACATAGTTACAGTCATTTAGTTATGTTACTGTGGGCCCCAAACTAGGCTAGGTCAGTATCTTGGTGACCCAGAGACTCTGTTACTAAGCTGGATGTGTCACGAGCGCGATAATGACTAATTACTAGTTTTGCATAGTTGTTATACATTCGGAATATTGTAAAATACTTACACATATATATATATTTTTATATTATACCGTTACTACTGCTATACTTAAGTGGCTCTATCGACGTTAATTGATCATCGAATGCTTTCTGCTGCGCTGCGCTGAAGGCTTCAAATACCAGAGATTTACGATACATTACCTCGGGATTTACTGCTCTCTAATATCCAACGGAATCTCCATTGGTAAATGGCCACGCATCCGCAGAGTTTTTGATGAATTAGGTTTTAATTTTCTGCAGATCCAATACTATAGTCTATTCTAAACCCATGGCTAAAAACAGCCAATGACAATGCAGCCGTGATTGTAATAAGCCTGCCTTTGAAACGTCGGCTGCGATTTCGAAACTTCCAACGGGCTTGATGAAACCCAAGGTGAAAAAGCATTTTCTCGTACTTGCTTGGCTTATTTATTTCGGACATATTATCCATAATGAAAACTCCATGGAGTCCATAAAGTCGTCTCCAGGTCCAGTTGAAGGCAAGAGATCGCGCGGCAGATCGCCGATGCGTTGGACCAATCTAATAAAAGCAGCTTCAAAAAGTTCCATAAGAGAGTGTTCCCGCAATGCGACCAATCGTAGCAGAAGGAGATACATCGCCAGAGCCTACGTGACCAAGGAGAACCATACTTCTGCATTATAAAACCACGACCACTCGTTCACGTACGACTGAAGGAAAAGAGCTGGACTTGCTATCGTTTACGAAGTGCAGTCGTAGTTAACCATTCATCAACATTTTAGTTCCGTAGATGATTTGGGCTTATATCGATAGGTACCTAATACGTATTTTAAGGATTTGATACACCAGGGCGACCAGGGAGCTGTGAAGATAAAATGTATGGCGCCTAACGAACCAAATATACTTAGAGTTGCGGGCGGGCGCCTGCGACGCCTTCCTCCGCGCTGCCAACGTAAATGTATAAGCTCTAGTGTAACAAAATATGCTGAGCGGGCAGAGAGCGCGTATTTGAACAGAGACAATGTTTGACACGAAAAACTAGACTTCCTAGTCTAGTTTTTCGTGTCGAACATTGTCACTGTGGCACAATGTTCGACACGTGACAGCAGCAGCGGCCGAGGCGCGCGTACGGGGTGAGCGTCCGAGCCGCGCGCCCTTGTCGCTTTGTATATCAAATCCCTTATATAAGCTATGTAGAAAAATATATTTCCCATACAATACTTATTATGTTAGGTACATAGTTTATGAAAGTTAATATCAGCTTACAAAATAGGTCCCAGCTTTTGCCAAATATTGCGGAGTCACGCGGAATAATGATGAAAGACCTTATAAAGTTTTCCAGGGTTGTTTCCTTATTTTTGTTTTTTCACGCGTGGTCTATCCATCAAGCTGTATCAGAGCAGTTAACCCATTACACACTGTTTGTTTGCTTTTGTATAATGTGATTTTACGCGAAAATTGCTAATTGATGCATGGTGATGTTTTGACGGTGTTTTTAATTAACTTTTAGAATACACTTCGATGAAGTGATGTTTTCGTATATTTGTGTATCAACGCCGTTTCAATCATAGTTTGAAGGATTCCGGAGTCGCGATACAAATAACAAGCCAAAAAACAATACTTTGTGGAGATTGTGATACTGCCAGGAATCGAACTTATACAAGAACCGGATGGACCACTTCGTTAGCCGTCTTCGTAATTCATCACTTATCTTTTGGTATGATCAAGGTAGTGGTTAAAAGCTACAGAAAAAGCAGTTAAAAAACAAAAAAAAATTTGCCCCTCACTTACGGTATGTGTGCCGCTTTAAATATACTTTTTCATTTATATCATTTTAATTGATATTTCTTGCTTTGGGCCATAGCTAGAATTTTAAGTTATACACTTGAACGGTTTAGGCGCAAAATTCCTCTGACAGACGGACAGACGGACAAAGTGCTGAACCATACAAGTTAACTTAGAGATCTCGCTTCTCCATCAATAACGAGACAATTTCTAAGGAAAACTTCGCAACTCACCTCGATTTTCCGCGAACAAGCTAACTAACCGACCGTGGCTGTTTGTCATTCAAGCTGCAAACATACGGCGCACGAACTTTGCATTCTTTAGGAAACTTTGTACAAACTTCAACGTGGATTTTGCTAGAAATTACCTTTCCTTATGTTTGTTTTTTTCATCACTTATGTTTGGGAATTAGGTAATTAGGTCAATAATAACTCGCACAATCTCAGTCTGCACGCTTTAGACTTTAAAACTTATGTAATAAGATGTACAGGGCGCGGACAGTGCTCTACAAAAAAGCATTTCCGTTCGTTTTAGTTCTAGACAGGGCTATTTTCTTACATACAAAAACCAATTCATATGTAGGTTGCTATCAAGTTGAGCTATCACCTACATGGATTTAAAAAATCGTGGCGAACCAGGACATTGGTTATATATACCAAAAAATTACAATTGGTGTCTATGCAAGTCAGAAACAAGTGTTAGAAACAAAACTACCTGGAAACTTCCTGATAACACCGTTTTTAACCAACATATAATCTTATATACAATCTGTAATAGAAAGGTGTAGTAATACTTGGTGGTGAGTATATGTATCGTGCCAGAAATCGTCTGCCAGAGAACAAAAGTCGAAATCGGGTAAACAATTATTTCCATACAATAAATACCACTATTAAATATTTTTGACAACCCTACGGTTACATCTGTGCCTCGTGACCTACTATTATGGTCACCACTGTCAGACGTCTAAGTTCAAAGAATATGTGGTGTAGAACGGTAGCTGATGAAATACGGTTGGAAATGACATAATTTTTATGACTCTTTAATTCGTCATATCTCAATATTAATGCTGCTGTGGCGAATTTAGAAGTTCCTGTTAGACTCCATACATATAGCTAGATGCGGAGCTTGAGTATTACTACACCTTTCTGTTACAGATTGTATAACTTCACTCTTGATCAAGTTACCTATCAAATGTAAACGGTGCCGTTTGGGATCTACTGTACCACATACACACATAACTATTTTTGTGTCGGGGATGATACAGACAATCTGGCTACTTTATCATCATTGACTTTAGGAATACGAAATGAATACAGTCGTTAAGTCATTTTAGATACGTTGAGGTGGCCTGAAACATCCTAAAATCAAGACTACCTAGTATACCTACCATACGACAAACAAGCAAGCATTTTATTCATCCCAAGGCGGCCAGCTAGTACAAAATAAAGTCCTGGAATCTTCGAGGAGCTGTTCATTTTATTTCGCGGTTAGTGGGTTTCCATTTCCGAGAATATATGCAAGCAAAGAGTGAATATTGAGATACCGGAATTTGTATTAAGAGAGCATCGTATATCAAAGGGAGTGTTTACTGAGAGCTGTTCTCTATCGCGTCAATTTTAAACCAGTGTAGGACTGAAGCTAAGAATAATTTGAATAATAATATGTTTTAGTTTTGTGTTTTAATTGTACTTTCAGTCAGTTTGATGACTCTGGTAACATAGTATGTCTGCATCTTTGAAGAAAAATATATTTGATAAGATTTTTGTATTTTCTGTTATCATATCCGTAGGTACTATTGCGAATTGCTCGTTAGCTTAGTTGTGAGTGTGTTCGCCTTCTTAGCATCGGGTTCCATTTCCGGCGGAAAACAAGTTTTCTCCTCAAAGACAATTTGTGTTTCTGGTTCTGGTTGTGATTGGGTGTGATGTGAATGTTTCCGTTGTCCACGACACAAGTCATTGTCCTTAGTGTGGGGCTGTGAGTGTGAAAGCTTTTATGTTATGTACGGTAGATGGCGTAATCTGTTTCTAAGAATCCTAAAAATAAGTAAAGTTAAAATTCACGCATAGGTACCGCATATGTCTCATGCAATAATGTTTACCCTCGCGGTCAGCTAATTTAACTATCATGCAAATTATTATAAAGGCGAAAGTTTGCGCGTATGTGTTGTGTGTGTGTCTGTGTATGTATGTGAATGTTTGTTACCACGTATCTCCGTAACGAATAAACCGATTTTAACGAATTTTTGAACGTAGATACCGGAACCTAAACTGTTCCGGAATAAAACAAAGGCTATTTTTCTACTCAATTAACGCGGGTGAAGCCGCGGGGCACGGCTAGTTTAAATGACTTAGTATAAAACATTTTTTTCAGGCGAATGTGTCGCAAAATAGCTATTCAGCACAGTCGGGTCTGAGTGCGACAATTATTCCTTCGCGGTCAGATAGTTCAACTGTTTAGTCCTACTAATATTATAAAAGCGAAAGTTTGTGTATGTGTGTGTGTGAATGTTTGTTACCACGTATCCCAGTAACGGATTAACCGCTTTTAATTAAACTTCGAATGTAGATAGTTTTGGTTCCGGAAAAACACATAGGCTACTTTTTTACATAATTAACGCGGGCGAAGCCGCGGGGCACGACTAGTAATAAATATTTTAATCGCGGCACATTCATTTTGCACTCAATCAACTCAGTCGAAAATAAGAATGAACAGAGACAGTAAATTTCAGACGTATTAATTACTTATTAAAGCGATTGATCAAGCCGAAGCATATTTGAAGTGTTATACTTTCCTAATATATTGAAAATCTACCCTCCCAATTCTAATTAAATATCCATCAAATAACGGCAAACTTGAATCATGAATACGCAAAACTTTCAACTTATTAATACTGGGCGGACTAAGGAGATGGACTCCGAGAATATTACCCAAGAGATTGGGAACTTTAAATTATGCACTAAGTTCGTGCTATAGTTTACACCAACATCAAGAATACAGGGAGTCTTACATAAAGCGATGTATTAGATACGTGTCGCTTTTTATTTACGCTTTCACACTTTAATAAAGCGGAGACTTTAATTTGTTAGTCTTGTTTCGCGGTTGCCGGAAACAATCACATCACAATTACAACTCAAACTAAACACATGAATGGTACCTATTATTTATAAGTGTGTTTTTTTTTCTGGAAATAAATGAATGTTTACTTTTTCTTTGCTGTATAATTTGATTGAATAGGTCTATAAAATTATTGAATAATCTAAGGAATAAATCAAAGGCTTCGAAGATAAAGTTTTGCTTCCGCGGTAGAAGTTGGAGGACTGGCAAGCGCAGTGTCGGAAGACCGCCCACAAGGTGGACGGACGACATAATGAAGGTCGCAGGAAGACGCTGGATGCAGGCCGCTAACAACCGTTATTTTAGCAAATCTTTCGGGAAGGCCTATATCCAGCAGTGGACTTCTTGTGGCTGATCTTGATGATGATGATGATGATGTAGAAGTTAGACATGTAACTACGCCAGCGGGCAGTTTAGGAGGCTATATTATGTGACCAAAAACTTAAGTATCAATTCATCAATAAAATGTATCTATTTTCTGTGTGTTTAAAGTATTTTTGCTGTAAGTACTAGTTTGCTTTAATATTTTGCAGTAGGTACATTTTATTTCTGTCTCGGAAATACAACAGCTATTTTAATATTATAATCAATAAAGGGAAAATCATAATATAATCGAAAAAAAAAAAATATCATAAACAACAAAAATTTACTACCTTTATGAACAAACTTAACTACTTACTTACTTAAAGTAAAACGTCTTTATTTTCGTGCAAACCTGGCCCCCCTAGACGCAGTGTTTCTACTACAAAAGTATATTAAAAAAAAACATAAGATAAGGGCGTCAAAAAATAAGACAATTTAACAACCCATAAGACAATCAGTCAAAACTTGTCTCAACTTGTACAAAATTTGACCCAAAAAACAGAGCAAGCTAAATAAAACCGTTTAAAAAATGATGCATGTAGAAGCTTTCAGAGATGCCAACCCAAGATTAGCACTACAAACATATCAAAAAGCGTTAAGTTACGCTGCCACAAACTACAGGGGGTGCTTAGAACAACCTCCTTTACACAAGTGCTAAATTAGGTAATCTCTGGCAAAGTCGGGTAAGCTTAGGTGGCGAACCAAACTTTGTACAGAATTTACCAAGACATAAAAAGTTAACGATGCATTTGTGCAAAAAAAAAGGCAAAGCTACCTATTCAAAAAATATTTTAAGGATATATCTTAATTATTTACGATTAAAAAACGAAAGTTCTTGAATTAAAAATTGTCATTTATATGTAGAATCGTGGACTGCTGTATCTTCTAACCACATCATACAAGGTGATATTTTGAAGTCAATATTTCTAGGGACAGGCTTGATTTAATATACCTACCCTTTTTAACGACATCTCATCAGACAAAATTTTTTTTCGCTGTAATTATCTATGCTATAAATTAATGTTGCTAAAATGCATAGCTTCAATAATGTCGGCGTTAAATATAACTGAGAAATAATTTAAACGCAAGCAAAGCTTAAAAAAAACCGACTTCACCGCTTATATTTTGGTTTTGGCTTGATCGATTTCGATAAAATTTATATGGGACCACTGAAGTATAATCTACCAAAACAAAAAAAAAACAAAATAAGTTATGCGTGATCTTACATAAAATATATATATATATATATACATATATACGGGTCGACTTGAGTACCTACCTCCTCTTTTTTTTTGAAGTCGGTAGAAAATTTATTTCTTTGAATTTTTTATGTCATTAAGAGATAAGACGACCAAGTCGCTTCCCTGATGGTAAAAGTATCCGTCTAGTGTTACTTTTATTATTTTAATTCTGAATCTTATATATTTTGACCTGAATAACCATTATCATTAATATTGGGGGCAAGAGATGTAGCGACTAATTCTGTCGTCGAATTTCAGCCTTCAATTGGAGCAAACATCTGTTTTCGGTTATATTGTCCTTTCTGAACAATAGTTGGTGGATTTAGTACTAGAACTTTAGCTGTTCTTGGTTTTGTGGGTTTGGAGTGAAGTTTTGTTTTAACTATTGTTAAGCAACTTGCTTGGGCTAGTGAGTCAATCCATTGTTTGATTGTCTGTTTTCGAGTTCTCAACGAGGAATCTTAATAAAAGGGGCGCAGGAATTACCGCTGGTGGAATTTCGTTCCCTGGAGGTGGTGTAGGGTGTGGTAGGAGTTTTGAGGATTAAAATAAAACGCAAGCAAAGCTTAAAATAATCAAACGCAAGCAAAGCTTAAAAAAAACCGACTTCACCGCTTTATCTTCGGAACCTTGATCAGATTCAATGTATTGCACACGTATTATTGCCGATAACTCAAAAGTCTAGTTTAAACAACTATTCATTACATATCGTATGGAACACATCATAAATGTATACATAAACGCTTTCACACTCACAGCCCCACATTAAGTACGATGACTTGTGTCGCGGGTGCCGCAAACATTCACATCACACATACAATCACAACCAGAAACAGAAACATAAATTTTCCTTAGAGAGAAAACTTGTGTTCCCGCCAGGAATCGAACCCAATAACCCCTTAGAATGCGGACACACCCAACTAAGCCAACGGGCAATTTCGGGCATCATTTTAATTATTATAGAAAATATAGGACTCAGAAAAAAGTTGTAGAATTAAATTAGCTAAGTGTTAGAACAATAATCAGATTAGGTTCTGAGAGCTTTTTAGTATTTGACAAATAACCTGGTAATAAATATACTTCTACCAATATTGGTATAAAGCTCGACTCGAAGATTAGAAAAACTCGTACCTTATTGAAGCATGACAAATAAAAACTCATCACGATTATATGTAATTAATTGAAGCCTCTCAAACCTCAAATAATAATGCTTTCTAAACCCATCATAATCTTCCCAGAAACTTCCCATAAAAGGCAAACATTACTCCTGACGTAATATACTCATGATGTTGTTCAGCGAAAGTTAATCCAATAAAGAGCGAAGCAGGGGGTATAGCCACCAAATTGGGAGTGACGTAATAGACAATAAATTTCTACTCTTTGAATAATTTAAAACGCTCCAGTTACCTGTAAGGGTAGTTTCACACGCTCTTTTTGAATGTTTCACAAGTCCCCACTTTGAAAGCACCCTTCGCTATAAATGATTCATGAAAAGACTAAGCCGGTGTTTGTCAATGTTATCTACGGGCCCCTTAAACTAAAACAAACCCGAAGCTGAGGGAAAGCATTATGTGTGAATATTCAAGAGATCTCACATTAAAATATTTAGATGTGGAAGTAACATTATAATTACAGTTCTTAGTTCTTTTTATTTGTTGACATACAATGACACTATCATATTTAACTCTTAATATACTAGTCGTTCGCGCCGAACTGAGATCTCGCGCCTACATTTTACCTGATAGAGAACTATCACATTTAACTCTTAAAATACTAGTCGTTCGCGCCGAACTGAGATCTCGCCCCTACATTTTGACTAATAGAAAACTTTTGAGGTTAATTATAACTTTTTTTCTTTTAAATAATAACTGTTTGATATCTGTATTTTTTGTTCAAGTACAAGAACGGATAATATACGTAAGTTTCAGATTTAAATGTGAAGCCGTTTTTGAGATAGACCCCGGGACCAAATAGGTCTAAAAACAGTGACTATGGTGGCTACTAAATTGTTATTTTCCAAAATATTTTTTTTCTAAAACCGGTTTCGTGCTCTCTTGAAATGTTCTTTTCAACGATACCCCACAAGGTAGACGCTAGATGCCTCTGAAAGACGGACGGACGGACAAAGTGCCGAATCACCCAAGTCAACTTAGAGATCTCGCTTAGCTTGATCAATTATAAAGTCGAATGTTTGTGAGTGTGTTTGTATGTTCGTTACTTCTTCACGCTCCAACGGCTGGACTAATTTTGATGAAATTTGGTATAGAGGTACACATAGGCTACTTTTTATCCCGGAAGTCTTACGTGGGTAAAACCGCGGGGCGCAGCTAGTTGATTTATATTAGAATAAATAGGTCTCTTTGCCATTCAAATTCTTTGATACTAATTAATGTCAAATCTGACTGACTGATCTAACAGACTTCTAAAATCTCGAAATATAATTTTAACATATGGCCACTTTAAATAGCCTTATGTGTAAATTATAATATAAAAAACACAATATAATTTTTTATTGTATTTATTTTTAGTTTACTTAAAAATCAAATAACCCGACTACGTAATAAGAAAACTTTTTTCACTCGTTTTCGTTAATAGGTCCTATTATACGATTATATAAGAACGTTATTGAAAGTTTTTATATTTAAGTGGTTGCTTTATAACTTTAAATCATTTTATATCTATCGGTCGTCCAAAATTAAAATTTGTAAAATAAACCTGTAATATGAATTTTTAACAACTATTCAAGTATAGCCCTTGACACATTTAATCGTTTTTTATTTTATTTTTGTCAATATGGCGATTTCGCCATAAATTGTAATTGTATTACGATTAGATACTTTTAATTTTAATAAGAGAAATAAAGTTTAACACAAATCGACAGACGTAAGAATCAACAAAATCGGGCCACGCGGTTGATCTCTAGAACGCTACAAAAGAACAAACATATAAGCATACATATGCTAATAAACGCATTACCTATCCTTTGCTTAGCGCAGTCGGGTAAACAATGGGTCTAATGTCTAAAAGATTAAGCATCACTGGACGCGAACATAGAAATGACGTTCAGCGTGGCTGAGAGCGCCGTAAAAGGCTCTGTATATTCAGTGGTCCTGCTTCCTTTTTTAAATAATTGTTGACCTTTTACGTATCTACAATGAATCATTTACGTTTTATTTTTATTCCACTAATTGTTTCAGCATCGTAAAATGAGAATATCATGAAGCTACATTCATTTTTAGGTCCATATTTAGAACCCCATTCCTAATGGGGTTTGTATTGTGAAAAAGTCTTAAAATAGTTCGAAGTGAACGAAAGAGGTTATATGTGCACTTTATATTATGTTTTTTTTTTTATATCAGACCATTTTGATATCATAGCTAAACGGAGTGATTACATTATCTTTGATCACGGCCTTCTGTTCTTTTTGGTCTGCTTCCTTTCTTATTAAGCCACATATTCTCCCGGTAGGGAGTAAAAGTATTCTGAGTAGGGAGTAATAGAAAAATCTATGACCACAAATTGCCCTTTGGGAGAAAACTAGCGTTTACACCGGGAATCGAACCAAACACGCTTAAAAGGCGAACCCAACTAAGCCAACGGGCAGTTTAAATATGTATACTTTATAATATATGTATTGCAATTGATTGATTAGTTTGAGCGCTATACTTACTAGAACTACTAGATACAAACACGTTTGCTTACTAGAACTAGTCGTGACTGACTAATTTCTTCCAGCAAATTTTATGTAGGTAAGTAGGTACTTCTTCCTGTCGACTATTACACGATATCACAAGTTAATATCAATCAATCAATCATAAGGTTTATTTTCTCTTTATAAAACAATGACTAATGAAGAACCGCCAGGTAACTAAATCTGCAATCGCTGAACATTTACTTGAGTCGGGACCTAACCACTGCATTGAGCTCCACGCCCCAAAAATCCTCTCCACTGAACGTCATTACTTCTCAAGGATTGTACGTGTAGCGGTTGAAATTAAGAAACATCGTAATTTTAACCAGGAAGATGGATTTACGCTGGCTGCCGGTCAGAATCCAGTTATAAGAAAGTGTTCGCGTCGCGAATTATCCCGCGATAAATCTGCTGATATCGTGAGTGTTGTGTGTCGTGACAATTATTTCTCACAAGACCAAGTGCGGGTAGTTGGAGACGATACTCGCCCTTTCCCACGCTGACACCCGAATTTTCCAGTCTTCTCGAGACCATGGCCAAAGCAACTTGGCCGAAACGTCGAGGTAAATATAAAAAATGTTTTTTAGCGCGATTAAGTCCCGAGATATTACCTAAACTATGTGTTCGAATCGCGAAAGTTTAAAAGTTACAATGACTAATGAATTAAGAGACTGGTTCCTGAGGAAAGTTCATAAAGAACAAAGTAATACAGGCCACCAGGGCTCTCCCGCAGTTGAACAAAGTTATGGCTTTTAGCTTAAATAGTTAATATTTTTTTTCTTATTAGTATAGTAAAGCTAGAACTACATATAATCATAAGATTAACGACAATAGGATACCGATTAATTTTAGTCTTCTATTACAGTTGTTATTATCGTTTGTAAGACTACGATATAAATCTAGTAAATTCAAAATAATCCTCAATACGTAATCTGTTACGCATACTGTGTTATTGTGTGCGTCAAATGCGATTGGTCAGTGCGACAGTCAACATGAAGAGATGTGGTGAAACCCATTGATTAGCAGTTGATTGTGGTAGGCTCTATGACGGCATGCATTAGGCTTCTTTCATTATACTCATAATACATTGTCGGTATTCGAGAAGTATGCTTGAGCCTTGATTTTCATACTCGGTGTCTAACCCCGAAATATAATAGTAATAACAATAACCTCTGCCGCACTGACCTACCAGATCAGGTTTTGTTGGGCTTGGGCCCTGCCTCGCTGCCGGTGGCTTACATGGTTTAGGTTTTTGTTACAGTTTTTTTTTAGTATCTTATTGATAATACTTTTATAGCATTAAAAAAAAACGTTTATAGAGTACAAAACAAATAAAGAGAATAATAATAATATTTATTCCGACATTCACATTATATACCTACATGGAAATCACATAAAATATATTTCTTAAATTCAAACTTCAGAGCGATTGAGTGTGTGTGTGCGCGTTCGCCTTCTAAGCAGCGGGTATCAGGTTCGATTCGCGGTGGAAACACAATTTTTTCTTCAAGGGAAATGTTTGTTCCTGGTTCTACGTGTGATTATGTGTTTGTCGTGAATGTTTGCGATACCCACAACACAAGTCATTGAATTTAGTGTTTGGGCTGCGAGTGTGAAAGCGTTTTTGTTTGTATATATATATCTGTATAGTAAAAGAGCTCACTACAAACCAAGTTTTAAGGTGCTCACGCCCACTACCAGTGGGCAACGTGCCCACTGGTAGTGGGCGTGAATGGTGGGGCGCAATGTTGACAGCATGGCCATAAAGAGTCGAGTTTAATCAAAATACATTTATTGTTGTTTATTGAACAATCAATAAATTGCTTGATTAAATGCCATATAATTTCCTAACAATATGTTCGAATCGTGAAACTTTATATGTTATAACGGCACCTAAATTAAATTCTCTTTGTAATTTAATTCAAATAATACGAAGTACTTACATACTCTTGTGCATTCAATTCGATAAAGAGAATGTGAAGAGGTACTTTCGAACCAAATCTATTGAATTTAATATTCTGATATCTAATATCTACTTATAGAACGTGGGCTTTTGTTACCCGTATAATGGAATTCTATTCTAATTATATTGAAACTTTGATATTGAGCATATTAATATACTATTAACATTTATTTGGGATTTAACGTTTTCGCTCACAATTGGTTACTCGCATTGTTGCTAGACTAGTTCCGGAGCAGTTGGTGCGCCTTCATCAGTAGTTTACGCATAGACCAGCGTTTACAGATGCGAGAAACTAACAGTGAGTGAAATCGTTAAATTACTTTAATATTATAAATCTGAAAGTTTGTGTGTAAGTATGTTTTCTCTTCACGCTGCGTACGTTTAGCTATTTTGAATTTTCCATGCCTTTCATTCAAAACACATCAAACTAGGAAAATTATCATTTAAGTATAATTCTATAGCTATAAAGGTTAAAAAAACCAAAGTTGATATACTAAATATAACCTTTATTAAATCTAATGCATAACCCCTAGAATAAACATATACCCTTTCACACTCATAGCCCCACATTAAGTTCGATGACTTGTATCGTGGGTGCCGGAAACATTCACATCACATGCATAATAACAACCAGAAAACACAAATTTTCCCTGGGGAGAAAACTTGTGTTTCACCCGGGAATCGAACCCGATACCCCTTTCTTGGAAGGCAGACGCCATCCAACTAAGCCAACGAGCAGTTCATAATCATCTCAACGACAATAAGAAATCTTAGTAACCAAACCAATATTCCGTTTTCTCCTAAGTTACAAGAAATAAGTACGTGAGCTATGTCCTTTCGATATCGACCCAAATCAAGTGAAATAAGGTTATTGCAGACACAGCAGTTTTCCCTTCTCGATAAGTATTTCGTAGACTCTGACGGTATGTATGAAGGCACTTATATATCATTTTGATATATTGATACAAATAAATTTAATGATTTTTTGCTGTATAGATGTATATAGTTATAATATATGGACAACTGGCCAGTAGGTCCTGTCATAATGATAAAAAGTAATTTAAACGCAAGCAAGGTTACAAAAATCCATCTACACCGTATTTTCACAGGAACCTTATGTGTATAAGATCTTGTCAATTTTAATATGGGACTAACTTAAAGTTAACCAAAAAAAAAAACAGATTTTGACAATTTGATAACCGCTTCTTGTTTAAAAAAACTGGCAATAGTCATTAACTTACATGAGTGCCTCTTTGGGGACCATGTGAATAAACTAATTTTATTTAATTATAATAGATAACTAACGGGCCTGTAGGTCGTGCTCTAATGAATAAAAGTAATTTAAAGGAAACCTAAGTTTCAAAAACCGTCTACACGGTTTTTTGCTGGAACTTTTGATTAGATCTTGACAATTTCTGTGGGACCATATTGACACTACTCTTTAAAAAAAGAAGTTTTTACGATTTGATAACCCCCTATTTTTTTAAATCAGATAAAAAGAATGCCTAAATTTGAAACGAAATGTTTTTTCATTTTTTATTTATGCTAAAGTGTTTTTTTATGAAGTGACTTAGCATTTTATATTTTTTTATTCAGTTTAGGCAAACTTTTGACCACCGTCTCACCTGATTGTAAGCGACGATGTGGTCGCGGGGGACCAAACAGCTAATCTACAAGGTATTCGCTAAGAGTAAAACTGTGTCTACTATTATTGTACAGCTTCGAGATAAAACTGATCCGTTAAAAAGATTTTCAAGCACTGTACATTTTTTTTAAATCGAGAATTTCTACGTTATAATTTCCTGAAAGGCCGAACGAACCAATCTAAGACACAATAATTTTATTATTTCGAGTAAAATCTAATATATTTCATTCGATGAAATGGACAAATTAAATTTTGAAGGACCCACTCAGCTCTCAATATCGGCTTTATTGGACGTTTTCCCGGCATAAAAGCTCATTTCCACGCCATAAATTAATTTATTTTTAATTGAAAAAATAATAATTAAAGATACCACGTAATTAAATTAATGTACCTACGTTTTTAAATTAATTTTAAAGGTCTTAAATCTTGATACGACGGTATTGTCGAATAATGTGCTAAGAATTAATAAATGAGGACTTATGACACCAATAATAAAAAAAATAGTTTTTTAAATTCTTTAAATTCTCTATTTTATAATTCTTAAATGACTTATTATTTTCTTCAGATATAATTGATCGGGCAAAGCGAGATCTCTAAGTTGACTTGGATGGTTCAGCACTTTGTCCTTCCATCTGTCAGATGCATCTAGCGTTTAAATAATATAATATCTTCAAAATCTCAGAGAATATGTGAAACTATGGCCCAAAGCCAGAAATTACAATTAAAATGATATAAATGAAACTATTAAGGGGGTACACATACACGGAAGCGGGCAACAAAATATTTTTTGTTTTGTATCTACCCTTGTTGACAAAAGCTTTGCAAGTAGAGAACGTAAACGGTTTTAGAAAAATTCTATGTTGAAAAATAACAATCGGTAGACCACCAAAGTCGCTGTTTTTAGACATATTTTGTCCCGGATTTTTTGTATATTTGAAAGGCTTCACATTTAAAGCTAAAACTTACGTATAATATCCGTTATATCCTGTACTTGAATAACAAATACAGAAATCTAACACTTACTTTAAAGAAAAAAGTTATAAGCAATTAACCTCAAAAGTTTTTCTCTATTAGGCGTGAGATACATTTCGGTGCGAACGACTAGTTTTAAACTGCAGTAACCTTTTATTAAACTAAAATACTTTGATAAATATATTGAGCTGTATATGAATAAAAGATCCTCATGGGTCCATAACATTGCTTTCAATGGCTTTTGCGCGAATCCAAACGACTTATCAGGATTCAGCTAAGAGTTAGTTCAATTTAGTACCGAATAATATTTTCAATTATTCAATGCTCTGTTATCTATAGGTTTTTGGTAGTTATATATAGTTTTTTGTAACAATCTTCACACTTTTTTTAATTCAGTATAGGCAAGCGTTTGGACACTATTAGGCGCTTTGTATATCAAGTAGTGACCGACCGAAATTTCGGTTTCGGCTAGTTTCGGCCACAATATAGCCGAAACTTTCGGCCCCGCCGAAACTCGAGTGTCCGTGAATTTTCGTGCGTCGTTCGGTAAACTTCGCAGCAATATGTATCTTTAAAATATTGTGAACACAACGTATTACTAGTTAGTTATGTAGTATATGTTTCTTTTTTTTAAGTTTACTAAGAGTAAGTCTTGTATATTATTGAAATAAAAATAAAATTTTTTTAGGACTAATGATTGTTTCTTTTTATTTTATTTAACACTATTTAACTGAATGTTAAAAAAACAATAAATTTCAGTAAATAATCGTAATTTTAAATAAGTTTCGGTCTTGGTTTCGGCCGAAACAGAGAGCAAGGCCGAAAGTTCGGTTTCGGTTTCGGCTGAAAAACCAGTTTCGGTCGGACACTAATATCAAGTCCCTTAAACGCGTGGTAAACCTGTTGCAATGCTTGACATGTCGCGTAGAGATTTATTGAATATCGAGTTATCTGACTGTCGCGTCGAAGGAAAAGACAAAGTTATTCGTTTGATGGTTTTTATGGCAAAAAAAGTATCTCTGGTAATTAAAAAATTGTTTAAATTAAAAAAAAATTTGGGAAGGCTTTAAAATTCAGATTTGCAACCTTTTAATGTGAAGAACAGTGGTAGAAGTAAACACTGTAATGAATCATTAAAATGATTCCCTGTAATACAAAAGTTTCACTTCTACCGTGTGTATTTTTTTTTACTTTTGGATTAATTTACTATTGTTGTGTTCTACTGCCATTAAGCAATCTGTGTAAACGACACTAAACATCAATAGTCTACCGTATTGAATGCCTTTTTATGTACCAATAAACAATATATTATTATAAAAAAAAAGACGTTACTAAAAGTTAAAACGTTTAAAAAAAGACTGCACAGCATTTTTTATCAACTTATGCAGTATTTTTTATTGCCACCTAGAGGCGAGTTGCTGAACTAAAGAGACAAGCGTGATATTTCAAAAAAGTCATTAAAAGTTCTGCTATTCATCGATAGATGGCAAAACTAAAAAGTATCACCGCTGTGCCGGTCGGAGTGGTGTTAGGTTATTTTCGTTAGGGAATTTCTGGATTAGGTCTCGACGCTCAAGGCCCGCGATAGAAGCTATGCAATAGCTTAAAAAACATGCGGAGCAGTCTTTGGGGTATGCCGATAGAAGTGAAAGTAACTTGTGAATTGTATTTTCGAGCTATTAGAAAGCGTTCGGTGACGATGACGCGAGTTCTATGATTTTTGTTCAACTAAAAAGTGCTCAACGTGCCTAAAGAAGGTTTCACTTCAAAAATGCTGAATAATCTGTTTAAAGGAGGTTGGAAAAATTAGCCTTTAATCAAATATCAGATCAAACATTATTTCCTTGAAATGTTATGTATATTTGGTACGATGTAAGCATTGAGTTCATAAATAAGAAAATACATTAAACAACCTCAGTGCCATAGGAAAATGTTATGAGAAAATTCACGTCCCGACATTCGGAATTCAAGGCATTCGTGACATTCCCGATGCTCACTGAGCCGGATTCCATTGCGTATTCCATCTCAATAGTGACGTCACTATACTCCCTCATTGATGCCGTGCCTTATGTTTATACGCTAAGCGATATATTTTAGGCAGATTCGGAGTCTTAAAGATATATGGTTGTATAAGTTGTAAAGAAATACAACCAGAAATAAGTATTTTATCTTCATGTTTTTTGTTCGGTAGGCAAGCATTTGACCACTATGACCTGATGGAAAGTGATGATGTGGCCGAACATGTAGCAAGCTTCCTAAAAGTTGGCTAGAAGATATATATTCACTTTCGACCTGAAGACTCCTAGAGTAAACCGTTCAGGGAACAAAGTCGAGGGCGAATGATGATACAATTTGATACTAATAAAAATTTCGTCAGTTCAGTTTCAGTTTCAGTAAACAATTCATAAACATTAGACATTTATAAAGGATTTTTACCTATTGCTTGCAACTCCTACAAAACTAAGACACCTAATTTTAACGGAAAAAACACATAATTCTAAAATTGGTACGCAATTAAACGCATCTAATAATTATTTTAATCTAATATATAACAATGTGATTCTTCAATTCTAGAATTGATAATCAATAATAATTTTATTGGTTCTATATATAAATATAAGAATTGCTCTTCGTCAAAAATGTTTAAAAAACAGGGTGTGTCGTAAAGACAAGATAGATGTTAAACTTTTGTATTACAGGGAAACATTTGAATTATTGATCACAGTGTGTACGTCACCACTTTTCACACAAAAAGGTTGCGAATCAGAATTTCAAAGCCTTTAAAAAAAAATACGATAGACACTACGTACAATTTAAGTAGGAAAAAAACAAAATATACCCAACATTGAATAATAATAATAATTGTCTGTGAGAAGTTTGGACAATTTCTCGTCTCAATTGTGGAACATTTTTTTCGCTACAAAAAGTACAAAAATTTCAATGGCGTTCATCAGAATAAGTAACATTTCATGTCTTCATTTTCATCAAAATTTTAATATGGTTCGAGCGATATCTCGTAAACCAATTACGGACACATACTCGTGATGAACACGCATTCCATCAATTCGCGTCTGGGATTTTTGACGGCTCGACGAACACCGTTTTATTTGGTGTAGGCCTTTTAAGATCACATTTGACACGCTCCTTGATTCTGGGAAACCAATTGGATTTGTCGTCTCGTTTACTGAGAAATCCAACAAATTTGATGTATTTTATTGCTTACGAAGTAATCGTCTTGTTCTGGAATTTGACTCACCGATATAATTGTGACGCTCACCTTTAAAATACCTGTAACAGAGAAACATAAAATAATCATCATCTGTCTTAAGAAGTAGGTAAATTTATATAAAAGAAATAAATATATCTTAAAACGGACTTAAACTAGCGACAATAGACATTCTATACTGCTCAAACCACTAAGCCATCTAAGCCTCGCTTCAAGCTACGAATATTATAGATTGCTTACTCATGAACCCATTTTGTGAATAGGAATCTAATTGAGTTTTTTAACACCGACACATGTGCAGCGACATGGAGCCTCTTCCCTTGGTCGGCAGAGGCACCAAGTGCAGAAGATGTTCCTTTGGCGGCTAGGTGTTATCATCGTAACATAATTAAAAGAAAACACGAGCCGCGAAGCCTTACCTACCTTTCCTGAAAACATTTGAATTTGAGAATTAACATTTCTATGAGATAAACCTAACCCGAGCAAAATCACGGGAAGGTTCAACAGATAAAAAATTCAGTATGATTATGTGATGGGCCGTGCTAATGACCCTCCCTTCCTGTGCAAAAATTTAAATGGTTAGGTGAAAGCAAAATGGCGGTACAAGTACTTTCAAATGTTTTTTACTGGAGTTTGGTAACTCCGGATATCCTTGTTTTGTTTCTATATTTTTATGTGTGTATTGAATAAGTTAATAGGGGTGAAAAGTGGTCTTTGTTATTTTCCAGGTACTTAAATTGAAACTATAAACAGCCTAGTTTATCTATAAAAGCACTAAAAGCCATTGAGCTTATATGTTCAACGCGTGTGCTGATTATGATGATTCTGACATCAATCGATTTGTCTTAATCTTGCAAGTATCACTAATGACATGTAATCAACATTTTATATGATGACAAACAGATGCAATATTGAGAAAAAAAAAAATTATAAGAGAAATCTTCTTTAGCGGCATGGGTAAAAAAATTTAACTCGCGTCAGGACACGTGAACTGATCGAAAACTCGTAAGACGAAGGAGAGGAAGTAATATAGGTAATATAGGTAATATAGGTAATATAGGTTTTTATTTCTGCCGGCACTCCCGGAGTGCAACCCGTTGTTTTTTTTTATTTTCACCTGAATAGATATTTAAAACTCTTTAAGTTTATTCTACTATTATTCATTTTGAATTATCATTTAGGATCTATAACCGTTTAAGTTGATTACCTACCGTTCGTAATAATGTTCAAAACTTATAAAGCTTGATCAAGTTTTTTAGAATCGCATGAAAGGCGAAAAAGTGTTAAAATATAAAAAGTAAGTTCACACACGCAGTTGGGTTTTTTATTTTCAGAACTCATTCAATATACATTTTGTTTTCCCAACACGAAAACCAGACATGTTTTTCCAATATGAAAACCATCAAAGTTAACGTCACGTTCATATCCCGTCCAGCCCAAAGTGAAAGAGCACCAATTTGATGTAAGCCTAGGAATTAAAAACACCTGACGGCAATCTTGTGGCCACAACTCACCCAGATAGATGTATAGAGGAACGTAAATCAAGCGGCAAGCCCGACGTCGATCGTCTATACACGGCTTTATTTGAACAGTGATATTTAGGACAACAATGTCAACAGATTTTAGTAAAATAGCTTATTGCTTTAACAAAAAAGTTAGATGAATATTTTAGTTAATGTACAAATAAAAAAAAATACTTTTATGTAATTTTATGTGATCCCCTCTTATGGTTGGATCGTTTCAAATAAAAAATCCTATTTCCTACTAATATTATAATTACGAAAGTTTGTGTATAAGTGTGTGTGTATGTTTGTTCCCCTTTTCACGCTTTAACGTTTTTCTTCTTTAACTTTTAAAATTAATTTGAAATGTACATAGATTATACCTAGAATTACCACATAGGCTACTTTTCAACTTGATCATAGTGGGCGAAGCCGCGGGGCATGGCTAGTAAGTTATAAATGAATATGAATATAAATAATTATATTTCTTGGATACAAATTCATTAAATAATAAAATATTTACAGGCCATTGTATAACCGGTTTTTTCGTAAATGTAGACAAACGCTTTCACACTCACAATCCCACAATAAGTTCGATGACTTGTGTTGTCGGTTCCGGAAACAGTCACATCACACACCCAATCACAACCAGAATCTGAAACACAAATTTTCCTTGGGGAGAAAATGTGTGTTTCCACCTGGAATAGAACCAATACCCCTGCTTAGAAGGCAAACGTTCACCTAACTAAGCAAATGGGCAGTTCAATTCAATAAAAACTAATAAAATAGTCTAGGTCAAAAACTCAACAGAAACTTTTTCACATAAATTGAAGCTATGAGAGTAGTTTTTGCGATGTTTAAGTACATACATCGCAAAATCCACTCCCATAGCTCTAACGTTTCAACAAAGATGTAAATAAAAACCGAAAAAATCCATTTACATCCTCACCCCGACGACTTTGATCTTTCACCCCAGGCGATAAGAGTGTTTATTGTTTACTTTGTTCCGTAGAGGATTCTAGAGCCTCCAGTTAGATGACTTTTTCTGGGAGATAAACACAGGCTTTGCAGAAAGTTTAAAGTCTTTTGTCGCCGTTACGGTGCAAGTTTGTCTCCCGGGGATGTGTTCATATTTGCACTGTGGAGAAGTACGAGTAATAATGTAGAAAAAGAGAACTGGTGACAACAGTTCTCTTTTTCTTGCGTCGTCACAAAACTACAATCCGACTACTAGTACTACATAGCTTCTTGTATTTTTTTTTTTTTTTTTACACACTCACAAAAAAAAAAAATAAAAAAAAAAAAATAAAAAAAAAAAAAAATTTAAAACTATGACTATTCAAAAGGCTGTATGAATAGAGAATAAACACGTACTTGCGGATTTATATTGATAACGTAAGTGTCTTTTGCCTGCAACGCAATTTAAACGCAAGCAAAGCTTTAATATAAACCGACTTCCGAAGATAAAGCGGTGAACGCTTTATCTTCTAAGCTTCATGCTACATCTTCGGCCGCATCATCACTTTCCATCAGGTGAGATTGTGGTCAAATGCTTGACTATCGGGCATAAAAAATCCACTGGTACTAGTGACATACGAATTAGGTAGGTACTCAATTCGACTGTATTTTTTCTCTCTCCTTTTTAAGTCCTTTAATACATTACAGTTGAGAGTTATTTTTTAAATTGGTAGCTTATATTGACGTCTTTTGCTGTAGAGATATGAATAACTCAAGTAGAAAATATAGACAATTAGCCCGTTGTTCAGCGACTGAACTGCCCGTTGTCTAAGATGGGTGCGCGCTCACCTTTTAAGCAGCGGGGTATCGGGTTCGATTTCCGGTGGAAACACAAGTTTTCTCCACAAGGAAAATTTTAGTTTTTGATTCTGGGTGTGGTTGTGTGGGTGATGCAAAATGTTTACAGCACCCACGACACAAGTCATTGAACTAAGTGTGAGGCTGTGAGTGTCAAAGCGTTTATATTTATATTTGTTTTACATACATTGAACCTTTATTTTTTGGCGATAATCTTTATACTATTCATCATATTTTAAAGGTTATTTTATGCAGTACTAGCGATCCGCCCCGGCTTCGCCCGGGTGTGATAAATGTAGAACCGCTCGACCGATTTTGGCAAACTTTACATAAACTATCTACTAAATAGTCTGAACGAAGCCTAAACATTTGGTTTGGATAAGTGAGCCCGTTCTTGAGTTATAAAATTACAACGAAAAGTGGCATTGATTTTATATATATATAGATCTTTAAAACATAAATACTGTAGAACGAGGAGACAAACGAAAAGGCTTTAAAGTTTAATATATCGTAAAATGCCTGCCTGTAGATAGCTTTTCCAATTCAGTTCATTTAAACCAAAAGCTTTTTGCGGCACTTAATGGACTTAATTGATTGAAATGATTGGTTTTTAAGGATATATAGCCTTAAATTCAATTGTCCATTGTTCAGTTTACACCGGATAATAGACTGTTACGTCGCTAATGATAATGTATTCTATGATCTTTTATATACAGTTATATAATACAAATGTTTACATATTTTATTCTATACCTAATTAAAAGGCAGATATTGCGTAATTTTTTTTTATAAAATTAAAAAACAATCTAAGTCAAATAAATTATTTATTTATTTACGCAATGTCTATGAAATTGTGTCCAAGATATATAACAATAGCAAGTTTATAAAAATCATTACACAATTATTACTTTTTACACATATTGCCTAAGTGTCGTAAAATAAATATTGTGGAATTTAATATTGAGTTCGAAAATTATAACGAATATTATTTATTTATATTTGTTTATTAACTGGCTGGGATTCGCGGTCGTTTTTGTATTTTTTTCCGAAATTCGGAAAAACCAAGTTCCAGCCAGTTACAAATCAAATAATGTATAATATGTTTAAAAAACAAGAAAAAATAAAATTTTTGGTGGTATTTTTTTTCGGAAATGAGTCTTAGGAACTTTGAGACTTCGAATCCGACGAAAATGTGTTGTTTGCCGTATCATCATCATCATCCTCAGTTCACTGTAGGACATAGGCCTGCCAAAGCACGCCACTGAGCCGTATACACAGCCCTTAAATACTCATTCAGCTGATTTAGTACATTTTGTACAATAGATTTCCACCAAACTACAGTTTTAAAAGCGAAAATGAAGGCAACCAAACTGGAATATACGTTTATTGGCAATACGGCATGCACTCTCCAGGGCAAAGCCGGCCGGCCTGGGCAAAGACCGATCAGGCAGATTACCCGGATTTGCCCCAGGGTAGAGTTTTCCGAGCTACTTTCTTGTTGAAAAGTATTGCATGTGTGAAAGTTTTAGAGAGCTATTTCTTTGGATGCAGTTTGCTGGTTTATTTATATTTTGTTTATTTTACATGAGGAAATAGTAACATGTATAGGTGTCATAGTTTTGCTTAAATAAAACTTTAAAGGCTTTTAAGGCTGTTAGTGATAATATTATACCTACTGCGAATGATTTTGAACTGCCCGTTGGCTCAGTTGGGTGAGCATTCGCCTTCTAAGCAGGGGTATCGGGTTCGATTCTCGGCGGGAACAAAAGTTTTCTCCCCAAGGAACATTTGTGTTTCTGTTTTTGGTTGTGGTTGTGTGTGTGATATGAATTTTTCTGGCACCCACGACTTAAGTCATCGAACTTAATGTGGGGCTGTGAGTGTGAGAGCGTTTATATTGATTTATAAATACCATAAATGTATGATTGATGACTAAATAACCTAGCCTAGATTAGGGCCCGTAGAAACCTAACTCAATATGTTTATACCGGTTGTAACTATATTTATACCGAATGTATAACAAATTGTAATGTAATATTTATGTATAATGTGTGACAACATGTGTTTTTGGTAAATAAATAAACAACTGTCAATTAAATAATTAAAATAACTGACACCTATTTTCACAAAAAAGGAGGAGCCACTCAAGTCGACTGTATTTGTTTTTATGTGTTTTACCTCATCTTCCTTCCACGTAAACATATTTACTTTTTTCCTCATTAATACTAAAACATTTCTAATCATATATTACATTAAACTAAAAACTAAATTTAAATAACCAAAAAAAATAAAATAACTTTAACTAGATATAAATATGTACAAAACTTAATCAAATAGACCGCTGCCAGTAGGCAAAGTACCCAAAATGCTGGCAGCATTGCCACTTTGAATGGCAGTGCTCAATCTCTGTCCAAAATATTTGCCAGCATTTTTACCTAGTGGACACACATGTGTCCAGATTCGTGTATCCAGTTGACACCAAGCCATATAGGCGGCGAAATCGTTTTCAATAAACATTTACATCTTACAAAATACGCTAAGTGTAAAAGAAAAATGACAAATGCAACTCCATAGTCGTTTACAAAACTAGGCCAGCAACATTTTCTTCTTACCGTATATTTTTACAGCTTCTGCTTTCCCCAGTTAAAAGTTAAAGTTGCAGAACTAAAATTAACTTTCGCATTGCAATGTGAATCTCTGTTGTTACTTACTTTTCACCTCTGAGATTTGCATTTGGACAACCAAGTTCTATCCACAAGGGTAAGCCTTATGTACTATTAAGTATTCTGTGCTTGAGTATACTTAATAGTAGCTTCGATATAAAGAAAACATGACTCATTCAGCAAATTCAATAAAAATATTCTATAGCTTCTTTCTGACAATGTACACTGCAGTACTATAACAACTTCTTCTTATTTACTACATAAAAAGCTTTTAATTAGTTTCACCTGTCCCGGTTTGTCTGTAATCAAATCTTGGAAATTAAATTTGACCCACCTTATGGTTTTTGATTGAGCTGAAATTTGACATGCGTCTGTAAATCGGATAATAATGCAAAATTATAACATGCAGCTCATCCGATGATGGAGCCGGAAGGTGGTCGTGGAATCACTCTAATAAAACTTCACAACCCGACATCAAGTTTGGGCTCGTTTGATTGTCTTGAGTTGTATTCTGGTCCTAAATGATATCAAGGGTCTGATGATGGAGCCGGACGATATCCATTGGAACTATAAAACGACGCAACCCCGTTGTGTTTAGGCTTTTTTGATTCGTCTTGACAAGTTCTCTTGTTCTGTAATTTCATACTCTTTCACGCCGATATCCTTTATACGATGGTTTTCTTTACCTATAAAAGAACATCTCGTGGTGTGTTCCCTTTGTTGTATGTATGTGAGGCAGCTGCTTAGTAGCAATTTCTTTGATAATTAGACTTAGTTGTTGAAATAATTTACACTATTCTTATTAGCGTTTTTGTTTAGATGTATATTCTAATTTTATTATTAGGTATCTACTTTAAGGATGCGTCTAATGTTATGCTTGCGGTTGTCTTCTAAAATATTTTGTTTTTAGCCGTGAGGACCAGTAATTGGCTTCGGCTGTTGGTCTTTATTACAAATAAATAAATAAGTGTGAAAACAAAAGTGTTTTATGTAAACCACTTCATTGCTTTGAGTATATACTGTATTCAATATGAAAACTTCGATGAAACCATGACGAAGTTAAATAATTGAGAGGGAGATCTCGTGAGTAAATTCTGCAGGGTAAATTCATCCCAAGAGAGAGCATCGTATGTGCTCGTAAACAAAAGGATAAATTTGACTAAATGACGTGCGAGTGAAAACCTGTTTCAATAATGCTACGAAATAAGTTTTTTCAACTCAAGATAGGCAAATAATGAAAATAATGTGTGTGTGATGTGAATGTTTCCGGCACCCACGATACAAGTATTTGAACTTAATGTGGGGCTATGAGTGTGAATGCGTTTAAAAAAAAGTTTGACTACTATCTTGATGCTAAGCGAAGATGCGGTCGACGATGGAGCACGTTTATAGAAGATGCCTATTTACTCGCGTCTTAATTACTCCCATATTATGAGAATTCTCACAAAAACTTTCTTAAATGGTATAAATATGATAAAAATGTTATGTTATATAACTAGCTAACTACTTCAAATTGTCAAATGATGTAATCAGGTCTTCTAAAATATTCAAAACAAATTTAAATCCACATTTATTCTAAATTCAAAATTTTGTTAATGGCGAGTTTCGCCTGAAAACGATAAGAAGCTTAAGCAAAGTTGTGTCAATGGCATTTTGTTAATTAATATTTATGAGATTTTATTAAGTAATTATTTACATCATTATTTTAACAAATTAACAACGTCAACTTTAGAAAATAAATGGTAAATGTAACAGGTGTAGGATTACGAAAATGATGTAGATAATATTATTTATGGAGATATTATTCAAACTATGGGCCAATTGCCTTTGTTTCCAAACTAAACTAAAACTATTTACAGCAAAGACCTAAGTTACCTACAAGACATCGTAAAACCTAGGAAACATTCTAAAAACTAGGAACATTCAAGTAGTTTCCAACACTTAAAGAGTTCGCGCCTTGAATTAAATCAGCGCGTTATTTCCCCCTTTTTCTGTCTCCTTTCGCATACCTCCTTTTTACTCCTAATTTGGCAAATAAAAGCTATTAATGAGGAAACAGTTCTGTGCTTCTACATTATACGCAATGCGGCAGATATTTCGGCCATTTCAGTATAAAACATAACTTATTATGATAATTTGAAATAAAAGTAATGTTTGTTTTTGCGACGCACCGACCGTTGAAAAAACTTTATGAAGTTAGAACTATTAACGGTTTGCCGGAAATGCATTTAATAAGGTAAGACTGCCAGGGAAATAGTAATTTTCCTGTCCAGTAGGGCGGGTGAAGCAGTGTGTTCCGAGTATAAGGGACTTATATATAAAACGGCCAGGTACGCGCGCCCTGTACGCGCGCCTCGGCCGCTGCTGCTGCCACTGTATAAATACGCGCGACCTGTCTGCTTAGTATATTTTGTAACATAAAAGCCTATACAAAAAGTCGGCCAGGCGGGGGAAAGGAGTTTTGCCGCGAAAGTGAAAATGGCGTTGTTGATTTAGTATAATTTTCCAAATTTTTTTTTCTCGAGTTAATGTGTAATAATGGTGAATTATTAACCGTTAATACTTCGTAAATGTGCATAAGTTGTAGGCAAGCCATACAAAGTTGAAAAACGTGATTTTCGCTTTCGCTCCAAAACTCCAATTGAAGTTCTAGTAAAGTTTCTACCATTTTACTAGGGCATGACTTGACTATGACTGGACCTTGACTCTTGTACTTGACTTTGACTGTGACATGTGACTAGGACTTTTAACTTGAAATACACTTGAAATATATTATTACTTGACAATGGCTAAATGCACAAGATTGCGAAGCCAAATATAATAGAAAAAAAAGGCGGGGAAAGAGTCGCAAGCGCGACTCTCGGCCGCGCGCCCGCGACGTTAAGTATATTTCGTTCGTTAGGCGCCATACTTTTTACATTCACAGCGCCCGGGTCGCGCGTTGGTACGCTTTGTATATCAAGTCCCTAACTTTGTTGTCTAGCTTATGGATGGTAGGCACTGCAGATTTTATAGGTACGTATAGCGTTGTAGTAGAAGAAAAATAAATAGCTACTGAAGTGGTTTAATTAACACCACTACAAATATATATTTTTGTAGAACTGATAGGCTAGCATTTGACCATTATTATTCTATGATGGAAAGTATTGATTGATGATGTTTATCTTTTACTTCAAATCAATGCCCTTAAGTATGGCATTCATTTGAAGTGAAGGACACTTATCATTTCCTGTTTCTAAAAGAAATAAATTTTACAAAGACGCTTACACACTCACAGCCTCATACAAAGTGAAAATACTTGTGACATGGGTCTGAATCATTCACATAACACACACAATCACAACCAAAACAAGAAATACATATTTCCCTTGGACTTATGTTTCCACCTTGAATCGAACCCGTTACCTTTAATTAACCCATATCGTGGGCGTTCACAAAAAATTACTAGTCGGCCATCTTGAGCCGACCGCCATATTGGATTTAGAATGGCGTCACTTAGCTAACAAGACATTTAGAGAACAATAACATGCTCGTAAGTTATGCTCTAACAGTTTTGTAACAGGATACCTCCGATAGTTTCTCTCTGCACCAGCTCTGTCTATTGTTTACTCTAAAATATACAACATCCCATACAAACCCCAAAGGAACCTATAAACACGGGATATCTAGGTAGTAAGCAACACAGGAACAAGCTTTGTTTCTCTAAGCTTCGACTGTTTATTATCGTATGTGCAGCTTCCGTATATTGCGCACTTAGTTCTTGCGAACGAAAATTTCAGGATGCTGAATAATCTCGTGTATTTGTGATGAAACGCATTAGAACAGAATAGCCAAGTGGCTATTCTGTTCTGACGCGTTAGCTCAAGTGAGTTTACTAAGTAACTACTAAATAAGGTTTCTATGTGTCTTTTGACGACCCAGTTGGCGCAGTGGACAGGTGTCCGCCCTCTGCGCCGTGGGTCCTGGGTTCGATTCCCGGCAGGAGCACAAATTCCTTCCCAAGGGATGTTTGTGCTTCTGGTTCTGGGTGTAATGTGTGTGTGATGTGAATGTTTCCGGAACCCACGATACAAGTCTTTGAACTTAGTATGGGGCTGTGAGTGTGAATGCGTTTGTTTTTGTTTGTCTATTTTAAAAGCATAAAATAAATAATAATTAAAATTTGATACAATACAGAACTGCACGTTGGCTTTGTTGGCTGCGAGTTTTCCTTCTAAGCAGAGGTATCGGTTTTCTCCCCAAGGGAAATTAGTTATTTTTCGTTTTGGTGTGATTGAGTGTGTGATATGATTCCAGCACCCATAATATAATACCTATAACGAGCAAATCTTGTATATACATAATTTGAATCTCGGAAACTGTTCCAATAATTTTCATGAAATTTAGTATGCAGGGGTTTTTGGGGGCGATGAATCGATGTATCTAGGTTTAATTTTTAGATAACGTCGTTTTAACGAGCAAAGCTCGGTCATCCAGGTTCAACGTTATTAACCGCAACAACTGCGCATATGGGTATGTGCAGGTCTGGTTCTTCCATGACATATATGTTTTCACAATCCCACCTCCGCACAAGTTAAACTTAGAGGACTTGCGTCGCGTGTACTGTATTTACTACAGCCACACATAAGACATTGGCCTCGATTCTGATGTCACACACTAAATTAAATTTAAACTATTCCTGTCTTTTACAAAATAGGAACACAAGACAGAGATAGCATACTGCTGTGCTGTCAAGTTAGTCAGAACTTAGATGTCTATTCAAGCTTAGTCGAATATGTTATTGGTGTTGACTAAAAACACACGCCTTTCTGCTGTTCATATTTAAAATGATAAACTAGCTTGACAGCTCTAAAATGTATGCTATCTCTGTCTTGTGTTTCTATTTTGTTAGAGACAGGGATAGTTTAAATTTAATTTAGTGAGTGTACATCAGAATCGAGGCCATTATTCGTGAATTTTAGTATGTCAGATTTTTTTACTTAGGTGGTGAACTACGACTGTATTTATTCTGTTTAGCAAGCCAGCACAATTAATTGCTATAATACCATGGATTGTATCACGATGTTAACATTACCTAAAGGTCAAGCCCATCGTAGAAATCAAAACCGAGCCCCGATCGGGAAGCTGGCATACTATTATCGACACTATTATCGCTTCGAAATTGGTATAGAATTTATATGAAGCGTTATTCTGTATTTTTTTTATTGTAGTAAATTCAGATTGGTCATATTGAAATTACATAAAACCATTTTTTATGAAAATTCTATGTGTGTGTGTAATGTTATCCGTAGAATGGTTTTAAAATCCAAATAACTGGAAAAAAAACTGTAAACCAAGTAAACGAAATTTTTCACTATTTAGTTTATTGACTTATATGTTTTTTGAAATTAGTTAAATATTTTTTTAAACCAACGACTGGTTTCAAATCGGAAAGATAGAAATAAAAAATAAAGATTATGCTGGCGAAACGGGACGGTCGAACAAAACCCAAGCAGACAGCATACCGAGAAGTTCATGAAAGTCCTGACACCCACAGGTGGTCCAATCCCGCTTCAAAGCCGTAGTTTTGCTCTCTAATGACGAATATATTCATGTTTCTCAGTACTTCATTCCTTTGAATCCGTGTGCTTTAACATAAATAATAACTGTTCTAGATTCTACCACTATTGGATTTTCACACGGTCGAGTCTAGAATATTCCACTTAGTTTGCTCCACTTAGCCTTAGCACTTAGCTTATACAGTGGAAAATAATAAACAAGTTTTTTTTATTAAAAGATTTTTCGTAGTTTTGTATAGGCTAGCATTTGATCTCACCTGATGATAAGTTAAGATATTATATTTTTGCCTAGAAGATACCTATTTACTCTAGATTTGAAGACACCCAAATTGTACAGCAGTTGCTTTTGTCGCATTCATATAATTATGCATTTTTTTTATCCCGATAGATATAATACGTGTCACGAAAGATTAGACTTGACACATCACGTGGTATTACTTGATTTCGTAATAAATATAGTTTTTTTTAAAATGTATTATTGCCTTTGATATACACCTAATTCCGAATATCATCGAAAATGCCTGAGTAGATAAGAGTATATATACACATTATGGATAGCTATTTCGTCCCCACTACCGTCATTCGTCAAGTCTCATCTTTCGTGGTACGATTTATACTTATGATAGGTAAGCATTTGGCCGTTATCTCACCTAATGGTAAATAATGATGCGACAGAACGATTTCTTGTATTTACATATTTTTGTTTCATATTTCTTTTGTGTTAGTCATGCAAGCAAAAAAAATTGGGTAATAATATAAACAAATTGCTACATAACTAAAGAAGGAACATACAGAACCGACACACGAAACCGAGTTATCTGTTTTACGTAATTTTTTATTTTTAGTTTTCATATAAAACCTTTTAAGAACATTCATTTATTAGTATAAAAAACTATCGTAAAAGTTATCATGACCCAGTTGGTGCGATAGGCAAGTCTCTTCCCTCTGCGCCGTGGATCCTGGGTTCTATACCCGGCCATAATTTTCCTTCCCAAGGTAGATTAGTGCTTTTGGTACTGGGGTGTGATTGTGTGTGTGATATGTAAATTTCTAAAATAAAGCCTTTAGCAAGGTATCTTGTTTATGTAGTGGTCTAAATATAATGGAATGTAAATAGGAGATGCAGCTTTGTGATACATTCGCTTTAGATTCAATCCGAAAGCCGGGCTATCCTAGGCATCAGAGCCTAGGGCTGTTCCGGGTATTTGGTTGAACGTTGAATGTTTACACAAATATCTGTATTACAGAAAGCATTGGAGTGGACCGGTGAGTGTGGTAGCTACTGTTTATATATCTAAACTGTTATGTTGGATACAATTTTATGGGACCAACTAATCTATACTCAATCAAACAAAAATTAATCAGTTATCGTATTCCAGTTATAAAGTAACATACAAAACATTAGTAAAAAATTGTATTGATAAATTCAGCCAAATTGAAAACCTCTTCCTTTTTTTGGAAATCGGTTGATAAAATGATATTTATCGAATCCCACTTATATTACAATTATCTCTACCTACACACTAATATCCTATCCTACTAATATTATAAATTCGAAAGTTTGTGTGTAAGTATGTTTGTTCCCTCTTCACGCTTTAACGGCTGAACAGATATGGATTAAATTTGGAATGTACATAGATAATACTTAGGATTAACACATAGGCTACTTTTTAACTTGATAATAGCGGGCGAAGCCCCGGGGCACGGCTAGTGTTAATATATATTAATACACCACACTAATGTTCAAGGCGGAAGTTTGTGAGTGTGTTAGTATGTTTGTTACTTCTTCACGCTCAAACGGCTAGACCAATTTAGATGAAATCTGGTATGAAGGTAACTGAACACATAGGCTACTTTTTATCCCGGAATGCCCGCGGGTCAGGGACTTACACGGGTAAAAACGCGGGACGCAACTAGTATAAAATAATAAACCCAAAGACGTCAATTCGACGTGTTTAATAAAGTTGCGTTATTGCTACGCAAGGTTTTGCTAGCACACACATATATACATATATGCCTACGTGTGCGTTAGATCTGTGGTTTCATACGAACATATTGCAGACTCATATACATATTCATGTATGCAGCAAACCTTATTAGGAGTGCTAGTAGGCATGTCATTTGTATGTTTGCGGTTAAGTTTCTAGATATCAAAATTAAATAATACGTAAGTAGGGTTGGAAATAATAATACCTTATCGTACTTCAAATCTATGGAACCGTTACACAACAATTTCATTTTAGTTTAATGATGTACTAAACGTATATTTATCGGTATAGGTATCGGGCTCGATTCCCGGCGGGATCACAAGCTTTCTCCCCAAAGAAATGAATATGTTTCTGGTTCTGGTTGTGATTGTGTGTTTGATGTGAATGATTCCAGCACCCACGACACAAGTCATCGAACTTAGTGTGCGGCCGTGAGTGTGAAAGAGTTTATGTTATGTATAAACAGATAATCCGTTTCTTCACCTGCGTTTATCAAGTAAAAAATCGGCCTATGTGTTAATCCTAGGTATGACCTATGTACATTTCAAATTTCAAACAAATCCGCTCAAAGAGTTAATTTATCTATTTACATTCCTAATTTTATCCAATTTCGTTCAGCCGTTATAGCGTAAAGACAAAACAAACACATTTACAAACTTACACATTTACACACAAACTTTTGCATTTATACTTTTAGTCTGACGAATCGTACTTGTTTTTACCAACTTACCGAAAAGCCTTGGTCAGTTTCCGGGTGGATGACGTCATACCGGACGCTTACCGCTATCAAATCCTAAATACCGTCAGTTCTATTGTACCAGATAACGAACAAATGCATTCCACGGAAGCACGAGTGTAGAGGACAATGGATGCAAAATGTTTGTCTGAACTTTGTGGAAAAAACAGGTTATTTATGGCGGAAAATTGCTATCATGTATTTCAAGACTTGATAAACAAAGCGCCCCGGACGCGGGGCCTGGGCACTATAAAGATGTATAACGCCTAAGGGAGATCATATACAAAGCTACCAAGCAGCCCGCTCGCGACGCTTCCCTCCGCGCTGCCGACTTCTTGGATAGGCTCTAGTGTAAAAAAATATACTAAGCGGATAGGGCGCGCGTATTTATACAGTGGCAGCAGCAGAGGGCGCGCGCCTTGGGCGCTTTGTATATCAAGTCCCTAAGAATTACAGTCGGCGCCAAATATTATGACCATATTGTATGCCAGTTGGCGAGCTCCTAGCAATTTGGACGGCTAACTCGCTAGCGCTATATTAAAATTATGCTAAAACATGAGCTAACTAGACTTAGAACAGCAAGACATAGTCTAATCAGTGTACTAACTTTGCTAAACTCTAAACTAAATTTGAACTGCTCGTTGGCTTAGTTGGGTGAGCGTTCGCCTTCTAAGCAGTATCGGTTTCGATTCCCAGCGGGAACACAAGTTTTCTCCCCAAAAAAATGTGTGTTTCTGGTTCTGGTTATGTTGTGATGAGAGTGTTTGAGTGACTTGTGTTGTGACACAAGTCAACGAACTTAGTGTAGTTAGGGTTGTGAGTGTAAAAGCGTAAAAAATAATTCGTCTTCTTTTCTTTTTCTGTTTTTAACCCCCGAAGCAAAAAGAGAGGTGTTATAGTTTTAATATGTATGTCATGTACATGATTTACCTTTTATTTATCTGGATGACCGAGCTTTGCTCGTTAAAACTATGTTTTCTAATAATTATTCGTCTCCTTTTCTCTTTTTTAACTCCCGACGCAAAAAGAGAGGTGTTATAGTTTTAATATGTGTCATGTACATGATTTAGGAGGACCGAGCTTTGCTCGTTAAAACGATGTTTTCTAAAAATGAAACCAAGCTAGATCGATTTATCGCCCCCGAAACCCCCTGCATACTAAATTTCATGAAAATCGTTGGAGCCGTTTCCGAGATTCCGAGATATACATATATAAGAATTGCTCGTTTAGAGGTATTATAAAATATATTTTTTTTAACTCTGACATTTCCGTAGGGCTTTCATCTTCTCTAACTGGTGTGTTTTTGAAGCACCAATTAAAAATCTTGCCGCTCCTCTTTATTTTATACTTAACGCCGTCTAGTGCCGTGGGCACAAACAATAATCAAGAAAAAGAAAACCTATTCATACGAGTATATGGTACTTACTAGCCGTGCCCCGCGGTTTCGTTTGCATTGATAAACTTAAAAAGCCTATTTGTTAATCCTAGGTATAATATATGTACCTTCCAATTTTCATCCAAATCTGGTCAGCACGAAGAAGTTACAGCGTGAAGAGGGCACAAACATACTTACTTACACCGTAACTTTCGGATAGTATGATTGGTCATTATTTTTCTGAGAAACTGAATTATGGGCAAATCAGATTTACTATAATACAAACCAATTAGAGGCAAATTGAATCTAATAACTACCGAGCACTAATGATATCTAATATCTATAAACCTCCGTGTCACGTAAATCGAGCGATTATTTCGTAATATGGGGATACCAGTAACCATATCGACTAATGGTCTTAATTACTTACCATCTCAGTGAATTAAACTCACTATTAGATAGTTTATTCAATATTAACTGTTCTCATGTATTATATGCTATTCATACATATGTGGAGTTGGTATATTTATGTTTCCTGTCCTTAGGTACATATCTTATGTATCTATGTTTTCGGCGACCACCATACAAGTCATCGAACTTAGAGTGTGGCTGTGAGTGTGAAGGCGTTTATTTATATCTTTAACTGAGCCAACGGGCAGTTCTTGCAACGAATGATGTTTGTGACAGTCATAACTAGATACACACCTACAAATAGAAGGTGATGATTTAGAAGGAACTGCCCCTTGCTTTGTTGGAGGGCGATTGTCTTCTATGCAGGGGTCGGGTTCAATTGCCGGGACCACAAGTTTTCTACCCAAGAAAAAAGTATTTATGGTTCTGGTTGTGATTGAGTGTGTAATGTGAATGTTTCCGACACCCACGACAAAAGTCATTGAGCTGTGAGTGTGAAAACGTTTATTTTTCTCCTTCCAAGGAGCGAACATGACGAAAGTGACCACAAAAAAAAGATTTCACAAATAAAGATTCTTTACAAACCAACAGTGTTGAATGAAAATAACTCAATATTGTCTACGTTTTGTTGACACAGAAATAAAGCCTAAAATAAACCACAATTTCCAATTAAAAAGTAAAATTTCCGGTCGGTTTGCCTCATGTTTTAAGCTGCGGTCGCGTTTTCTATTCAATGCCGTTTAACGAAGCGTCTGCTGCGAACTGAAACTCTAATTTCGGGCAGTATAAATAATTGTGGATTTGTATTATTAGATATCATGATGCTAATATAAAAATAATTAAACATTTAATGTAAATAACAAATAATTGAAACGCAAGCAAAGCTAAAAACCCGACTTTATCGCTTATATTTCGGTTTTGGCTTAACCGTTTCGAAATTTATATGGGACCACCTCTGAAGTGTACTCTACCAAAAAATCATCAAAATCGATTCATAATTGGCGGAGATATAACGTAACATACATACAAGAAAAAAAACATACAGTCGAATTGAGAAGCTCCTTTTTTGAAGTCTGTTGAAAAGATTCCTACCACTACAAAATATTAATTGTTAAGGATATTTTGTAGAGTTCGTATGTCGCGAACTCTACAACGCGGGTCGGAGTCAGCCTGGGGCAATACCACACCATTGCCAGACATTCGACCGCCAAGTAGTAGAGTGCAAACATAGCTGTATTTCGGATTGAAGAGCAATGTTTCCAGTGAAATTACAGAGCTTAAAGAGATTTTAAGCCGCGTACAGACATCGCGAGGCGTGCGTCGCGAATGGCTCATCACGCATGCCTCGGGCTGTGTGGACGTGTGTGCTCACTGTGAGCATTCGCCGCGTACGCTCGTTGCGATCGCCGGCTCAGTGCAAGCTGTGCGCTACGTGCTGACTGACGGGTTTTTTTGCATGCGCAATGCAATAATATCATGCTTCATGGAGACCGATACCGAATTACAGCGACTTCATGAAAATTATAGAGTATTATTATGGGACTCTAAACATTTTGATTATTACAATAAATGTAGACGAGAAGACGCGAAAAGAAAAAAAAGTACAGTCACAAACAAGATCAATTTGTACTAACGAACCCCGTGCGTGGTTGTTTGCAAGCTCAGCTTGAGCATGTGTCGTTCAGGATGCATGCATAAATTAAAGTTTAAAGTTAAAAAAAAGGTTACCACCAAAGTTACCTTTAAGCAGCAAACTCAAGCCCATTTCTTTAAAACGCTCCACTCTTAATGGTATCATCATCATTATAATAATAACATAATATTTTGTGTTTAGTTCGTTTACTATTATAGTACAATTTTATATTTATGTATGTGTATTGTACTTTTTATCTTATATTTTATTTATGTATGATAATATTATGTATTTATATTTTGGTATATTTGTTGTATGTTGTGTGTATATATGTAAGTATATTTTAAATCATAAATAATAGATAATAGCCCTTATACTGCACTACCACGAATTTTTCTGCACCTTTTCGGTTGACTGGCAGAAAATGCTGTATTAGCATTAAGTCCTCCGTGTACATATGTATTGTGCAAAAGAATAAATAAATAAATAAATAAATAAATGTGTCGTCGTATGCCTCAGGTTGAGGCATGCGTGACGAATTAATCGCGACGCACGCCTCGCAATGTCTGTACGTGGCTTAACATCTAATATCTCAGGGTGACGAGCGCAGTGCTTTGCTACGCAGGAGTTCGAACTATATATAAGTTCAAAACTCTGGGTGGTACTGAACAGTAATGGGTACGCTTACCATCATGATCGTCTCGGCTCCTAATGTCATAAAAAAGACGGAATGTCTGCTTCTGATGGCAAATGGGGGGCTGTGAGTGTGAAAGCGTTTTTTGTTATGTAGTTCGAATTTCCCCCAGAGCGAAAAAACTTCCTTACTTATTTCGGAAGGAGTAGTTGTTCTTGGTTTTCAATTATAGAGTTTATTTAATAAAATGTAACTATGTAGGTTTTGTACTTTTGTAACTTTCATCTTGTTTATAAAATTCTTCAAATAGGTAACAAATCATCTGTCTAGAGCAGCACCGATCACAATCTTCAAGAATATTTCCTCGCCTCTTGAGCTAAAATTTTGAGGCCAATATTGGTTCCCAGGCTTTTTATCGTAATTTTTCCACAAAATTTATAAGCCAATTTTCTTGACAAAAACTCTTAACGTCGTAAACGGGCTCAACTGGAGCTTTCGCTTCGGTGAGTACACAGTCGTTTTCACTTTCACACGCGTTTAAAGCTAAGTGCAGAATAAAACGGTAGACAAACTATCAACAAGTGACTTCAACCTCTTATGTGTCAATTTGATCCCACTCCGAGTATTAGAAAAATAACCTTCATATAGTCCTTTATTATCTACTATCAAGTTAAAATAAAATAAGCCGATGTGTTATTCCTATGCTATGCTCCAAATCCGTTCAGCCGTTGCTTTAGAAATAAATTATCAATTTTTATTGTATTTATGGTTCACTATGTATTTACTATGGAGATAATGGCTTACATAAAAGATAGATATATGCAGTCACGGGCTTTTTTGTAGGACTATTCAAGATAAATAGATATCTGATCTCTCTGATATAGATCTTTCCATCATACATTTTATACGTGTAACTCTAATGGTTTTTGCAGCGCACGCCAGAATAGCTCGCAGATGCCAGATTTTTATCCTACTTACTTGACACTTATCGTTATATTTTGGACAGTTCACACAATATCTTTATAAATTATAGTCTATGTGTTATTCTGATGTAAAAGCTATATTATTGTAAAGTTTTATTAAAATCCATTTTGTACATTTTGCGTGAAAACAAACATCGCGATAGATAGCGGACAAATGCTTGCATATCCAGAATTAAAAAATAAACATTAATTTAAGTGGAACTACTTATGGGAGGGGCTTGAAATTATGATCCGCAACTTTTTGTGTGACAAAAAGTGGTGGGAGTGAACACTGATAAATAATTAAAATGTTTCCCTGTAATACAAAAGTTTCACTTCTATCGTGTGTATTTACGACACACCCTGTTTTACATAAAATGTTGATACCTGAATTGCGTTTATTTACTTGGTCATTATAATGTCTTATTTCTTATTAACTTAAATTATTTAGTTTAGCTTCGGCATAGCATAAACCACTTACAAATCAAAATATGTTAGATCTTTGATTCTGTTATACAGTTTATATTGTGCTGCCATGGTACTAGTAAGTATAGTAAGTAGAAAAGACGATTAGCTGTCTTCGTAAGCCGTAAATAGCACAGAAAAGCAACTTACAGCACTTTGCTAGCACAGTATAAGGAAGCAAGTCTATGATAGGGATGTGATTCAACGACGTGTACTATGTAGATTCTTGGTCGGTGTAGATTTTAACTGCATTTATGTTTCTGGCTATTCCTGTCTGTACCGAGTTTGTAATGGGTTGCTTGCTTGCTTAAGCGTGCTACTGAGTGTCACCGTTCGGAAGGCACGCTAAGCCCGGTTGTTAGTCGTGAGACAACAGTCGCTAAGCCATGTCAGATGCCTTCAATTGGCTGAAAAATCTAGGATTGCTTATTAGTTTATACGACAAGCAAGCAAGTATTGTAAGAAATATAAAAACTTTCGCATTTTCATAGTAGTTTGAATGGCACGTTTACTAAGAAAAGTTCGCCATCCCTGATCAAAATTCAAAATTAAATTCAAATTTATCCTATATACTAGGTGTTGCCTAATGAATGGATAACCCTATACCAGGGGTCGGCAACTTGTGGCTCGCGAGCCACATGCGGCTCTTTGGATGTGAAGCTGCGGCTCTTTAGTTCCATACGCAAATATTATTTACTGAAAAAAAATCACATTAAAAAACGTTATGAATTGATTAACGAGGATTAGGCACCATTTCTATCGAGCCATTAACAAGCCTCAAAAGGTAGCAAAAGAGTACATTTATAGTTGAAACAAGTAAATAACGGGATGATTAGGTAGGTATAATTTGTGCATAGCGATTTCTATACGATACTCATAGTACAGTAGGTATTATTGTTGGTAAGAACAAAATTTGTGGCTCTGAAACTAAACTTTGAAATTTTGTAAATTGTATTTTTTGACTCTTCCGACTCAAAAGGTTGCCGACCCATGCCCTATACCTACAGATAGGCGACATCAAGATGGTTCAGAAAAAAAAATGCAATGTAAAAGACTCACATTTGCGAGATAATCGTCATATTTAGAAATTGTAAAAATCTACACATAATACTAAAATGTACTTCTTTAGTTGAAATTTACCTTTCGATAAATGTTATTATTACAAATCTTTGCTTCTTTGACTTTGATTAAAATATTAATTGTTGGTAAATTAATGGTAAAGTAAATTAATTAAAAAGGTAAATTAAAATTTGATTAAAATATTAATTGTTGGTAAATTAATGGTAAAGTAAATTAATTAAAAAAGTAAAAGTTTTATTTGTAGTTTTTCACAATTTAAAAAAAATTACGATTATCTCGAAAACTGCCAGACTTCTACTGGGACCATTTTTTTTATTTTCCGGACCATCATGATGTCCCCTATATGTAGGTAGACGATAATTCATTAATTATGCCACACACATCCTGTATATTCCGACTATTTTATTATAGACCGCTATCTCACCTGATGGAATGTAACGATGCGGCCGAAGATGGAACATGCTTGCCTATATAGAAGGTACCTATTCACTCTAGACTTGAAGACACCCATATATCCTATATCTATATTCTATATAAATATATCTATCCTATATACTATATATTCATATATATACTACACTACAGACGTGCTTACGTCATGATATACGCTCCTAAACCCGCAAACCATGTATCTCAAGTGGAGTATCCATTGGCACATCTCCAAATACCTTCGACGATGATATCGGGACGGAAGATGTCATAGTGAATCGGTACGGTATCTGACAGGTTATAGTAGATATTCTTTATTGGAGGAACTCGCTGACTAGTAAAACGTAGGAACTTTTATAAACTGACTACTGATCCGCCCCGGCTTTGCCCGGGTGTTATAAATGAAGAACCGATCGACCGATTTCGTGCAAACTTCACATAAACCATCTACTAAATAGTCCGAACAAAGCCTTAACATTTGGTTTGTATAGGTGAGCCCGTTCTTGAGTTATAGAACGAAAAGTGGCATTAATTTTTATATATATAGATGTAGATGTTTGCCGTTCTGTTTCAATCAGACTTATCACGCTACTATTATAAATTCGAAAGTTTGTGTGTAAATAAGTAAGTATGTTTGTTATGTCTACCACCGGTTTGGATGACCTGCGTATTCCAGGTCTAGTGTGTTTACCAGCTTCGATCACATCGTCACTTACCATCAGGTGAGATAGTGGTCAAACACTAGCCTGTCACAAATAAAAAAAAAAAATGAATTGGGAACGTACATAGGTTATTCCTAGGATTAACACATAGGCTACTTTTTCAACAAAATTAACACGGGCGAAGCCTCGGCGCCCGTTGCTTTATAAATGCGAAAGTTTGTGTGTAAATGTGTTTTTCGGCTTCTTCTTTTGTCGCTGTTACCCTGGTAACCATTTACATGTATTATACCTTTTATCTATAACTAGCCGTACCCTGCGGCTTCAACCGCGCTAATTTAAGTTAAAAAGTAGCATATGTGTTATTCCGGAACCTAAACTATCTACATTCTACATTTCATCATAATCGGTGTATTATTTACGGAGATACGTGTTAGAAACATTCACACACAATTTCGCATTTATAATATTAGTAGGATAGGATAGGCTAGCGTTTGACCATTTGATGGTTAGTGACACAAAGTGCTGTAGTCTCCTACTTTACTCTAGTTTCAGACCAAGATTTATGTATCAGTACTACGTAGCTCAGGCTTAGTCATCTAGGGTCCATTTATGAGCCAAGCTTTAACTTAGGCTATCAATATCGCCGTTCGTAGCTTGCTAATAACTTAAGTTTGGACAGCTTGTGAAGTATAGCTATGGACCACAATACCTACTGAAGCCTAGAGTAAACCTGATCGAATAAATCTCAAAGTGAAATGCTCGAGGACTTTTAAATAGACGAACTTGAGCTTAGATAATGTTTGTGGCTACAAGTACTAGATAACAAAGTCATATTCTAAAATTAAAAAAACCAGTCTGCGTGAGACGTAAACTTTTTTAAATGTTTTTTTATCGTAAATTGGACTTATTATGAGATTCTATAAGAACTTGATTATAAGTACATATTGAAAATTTAAGTGAGAATAGTTGCTAAGCAACTTTAACTAGTTATATCCTCATTTCATCGCATGTACATTCGAAATTAAATTGATATTAAAAACCTGACAAACAGTCAAACGTCATCCATTTATGGTTGACATACCTCCAGTTCGCTCGAAGTGTTTTTGCCAAGAACCGTAGGTTTGTTTCCTATCTCGATGGTTTTTGCTTCTACGTTTATCATCCGTACAGCGAAGGAGTGGAACTCATTGCCTGCGTCTTTAATCCCTGAACGGGACAATCTGGGTGTCTTCAAGTCCAGACCTTCTAGGCAAGCATGTTTCATCTTCGGCCGCATCGCCACTTTCCATCAGGTGAGATAACGGTCAAATGCTTGCCTATCTAGAATTAAAAATAAAACCTAAAGATGATTTTTAAATACCTATCCACTTAACATAGTTCGTCAACTTTCATTTAGTCATACATTGCCTCTTAATTTATCTTTTCAACCGACTTCAAAAAAGGAGGTTCTCAATTCGTCTGTATGTTTTTCCTTTTGTATGTTTGTAACGCGATATCTCCGCCAATTATGAATCGATTTTGATGATTTTTTTTGTTAGGTAGATTATACTTTATAAGTGGCCCCATATACATTTTATCGAAATCGATCCAGTCAAAACCATAATATAAGCGTAACATACTTTATCTCTATTTCATGTTAAGAGTATGTTTGCCTAGTTACTTTAAAACCAAGTCGACAGTTATCATCCTGTCCAAAATTAAGAAAAAATACGAAATAAGAAAAAATAATTTCCAAAAAATACGAATGAAGAAACAAACATTGGTTTTTTATGTATAAGATTTGCCAATGTATACTTCCGACTTCAATAAAAGGAGGAAGTTCTCAATTCGACTGTAACTTTTTAAATGTTTTTTTTATATTTGTTACCTAATAACATATTTATAGGTGAACCATTTTTCAAGCGAACTCAAAAAAGAAAGTTCTCAATTCGGCTGTATGTGTGTTACGCGATAATTCTTCCAATTATGAATCGATTTTGATGATTTTTTTTTGGTCTGGTAGATTATACTGCCGAAGTGGTCCCATATAAATTTTATCGATATCAATCAAGCCAAAATCAAAATATAAGCGGTCTTTTTAGACTTTGCCTGCGTTTAAATTATGATAATTATTTTTTATTTAAAAATTGGTGCTTTCCACGTGGTCCTATTAAAATTTGATCAACATCTGAATAATAGTTTCTGAGTTATCCTCGATGAAGTCGGGTTCTTCAAGCTGTGCTTGCGTTTAAATTATTCAGACATTTATAGAGGTAAATTCTTCTAGCAAAATGCTGCTATCAAATCTACATTCAGTACGAAACAATTAATCAAAAACAAAAGAACATTTCCTCTAATTACTTGTAACAAGCAAGCGGAAGGAGCTCAACGGCTCCAACGCAGGCTTTAATATTAACCGCTACAAAAGCTAGAGGCTGAAATTCTCTCAGATTGCAGTGCCATGATTGCAGTGCCATTGTACCGGCATCTTGCAACTTGCATGCCACTGCACAATAGGTATTGTTGTAGGCTTTGCGAATTCCGCATTTTTTTGTTCTCATTCGTATACAATAAACTAGTTTGAGCTCGAAAGCAACAGGTTGGTTAAAGTGCTATTGCAACCTTGTAGATATGTACATATTTAGTTCTTTCAGAAGCGATTTTTGTATCTCTATAAAATGACTGGATCTCAATCTGTTGAAACATATTAATTTTGTGATGTGAGGACAGACCTACAAAAATATTACGGTATAATAAATCAGAAAAGTGTTACCTACAATGTAAAGTGGTACCACTCTTTCTATGGTATACAAGTTATCCATCTCCTCATAGATACATTTATAGAGATTAACTTTTTGTAATATGGTTATCAATTCACTACGATGACTGTATATCCTTTAACCGTGTCCACTACTATAGTGAATTATGAACATATTGTCGTACAGGGTAACAACGATTTTATCACTGTGTGGGTGGTCTGGCTGCCCGCTCGGTGCGTGTTTGCTTACTTCGTAGCTGGTTCGATTCTCGACGCACGTTTTCTCACCAAAAGAAAATTTGATGGGAACGTGCATGAGGCATCGAACACAAGTCATCGAACAAGTATGAAAGCGTTAATGTTTTTGTTTCAAAACAATTTACTGCTCGCACCTAACCCAACATGGAACCTCTCGAAACAAAATTTACTTACCGCATCTATCCCAACACAAACCCGTACCTACAAACCCAACAAAAATTAACATGCCCACCTTTCAATTAGGTTGTCACGAGTCTAACACACGTACAATACTCGTTACAATCAAAAGTAATTGCTCGCTCGTTATCCTACATATAGAGGCGTGTAGAAGGGCTTTTAGCCAAGTCCTGATAATGGAATGCCAACCGCACATGAGCACGAATAAACATCGAAAAACAGGGATTGTTTTACGAAATTAGTATTTTATGTTACCCGGAAGGGACGTGAGGAAATTTACCTATTGAGTTCCTTGTCGTATTACTCTAAGGTTTAAACAAGTCAATTAAGGTATATATTTCAACTTTCTGTCAGAATTTATTACATGATATATAAAACATTTAAATCAATTGCCGTGTATACCTTAGTCGTGTTTCGTTTAATTGACAAAAAAAAAACGTGTCCAAATTATTTTATCGTGTAAATGACGGACTAAATAGATCTTTTCAGGCATCTAGACTATTTTATAGTTTATTAAAAAGCCTACAGCTAAAATAACTATAACGCTTTTTATTGTCCATAATAGAGGTAGAATAGAACCATTTTAAATATGCACGCCCCTCCACCAAATTTGTGAAACGTCAAGTGTCAAATGTATGTTTTTTTTTGTAGAGGTGCGTGCACATTTGTAATGCTTCTACTCTATGCTATGTTAAATCTATAACAAAACATTAACATAGTAACGTAGTGATTGTGCAACGACCTATCTAATATAGGCTTCGCACAATACGACAAAGTCGAAGCACAAACAAACATACTCACTAATTAATTCAGGGCCGTATTCAGAATCAATTAATAACAAAACACCAGCACGCTACAAACTACTCCTCCAGCCATTGTGTGTCGAAAAGCGATTTTCAGACAAAAGCAGTTCAGTAGGCTGTGACTGTTTAGTAAATGATTCAGTGCTGGTATAGAGACTAGAATTGTCTGCCTACACTACGTCTACGTTAGATGTTTTAGTTGCCAATTTGAATGTAGCCTTGGGCCTTGTTTATCGAATATGTGGCTATTACACAATAATACATTTATTTGATAGAAATTGGTGATACGGCCAAAAATGTAGCCAAAATGTCATCACTAAATGATTTTATTTGGAGCCTGGGTGTTTTTAGTTAAAAATCCGTTGGTATATTTTGATGCGGAAGATAAATACTCATATTATGATGCTGAAGCTTATTGAACCTTCTAATTTTTATCGTCTCTGGTAAGCTAGAGCTTGACCAATGTACCTATCACTTTTTCATTTCGTCATTTCGATAGAAGTTGAATTTTTTTCTGTCACGACAATATACAAAATCCAGTCAACAAAATGACTTACGGAATTTGAATTTTAGTGGAAACTTTCTCAATATTTTACACGTATACATGTGTACTTACCTGACAGGTATATAATCAAAGGTACATACATTCCGACACATATATGTTTAGACCCCAATTAATAATGACACAGAAACTGCAAAAAGACACGACACGAAACGCTTTTATACCTTGACATGAAGACGTATAAATCCCGGAAGCCAATATAGAAATTCTACTGTAGGGTTTACTCGCAGAACGTCCCATTCGCATTTGGTCATGCAATCGCAAAACGTCCCATTCGCAGAATATCCAATTCTCAAATCCTCCCATTCGCAGAACGTCCTATTCTCAAACGGTCCCATTCGCAGTACGTCCCATTCGCAGTCTGTACCATACTCAAACCGTCCCATTCGCAAAATGTCCCACGCATACATCACACTATTAACAATAATGAAAAAATAACAAATGGAAAGCACCACCTTTCAAATAGTAGTGCCGTAAGCTAGAGCGTGCGTCCCCGCTGGATATTACAAACTGTATAAACTATTTGGTAGATCACAACAGTCTCTTAAAATTACCTCCCTATTGTAGTTCGAAAAAAATAGCCTGTCATTAATTAATGTTTTTACTGAGGTATATTTTGAATTTCAACAACGGATTCATAAGTGAGAATGCACTGAGTTCGTAACTCTCTTTAAACACTATAATTTCACCGAAAACATTGCCCTTCAATCCAAAAACATTAATGTTTGCACACTATTGGCAGGCGAATGAATACTGAGAATGGTGTGGTACCCCAGGCGAACTATTGCCATAGTGTGATAGTATTAATATTAATTATATAATATATGTCTGGAAGAGATTGCTCTTAGCGATAAGACCGCCCAATGTACCTTTATTTTATAAGTTTCTCTTTAAGCTGTATTTATCTTTTGATGTCAATAAAGAGTTATTGTATTGTATTGTAATATAAGAAAGCTCTGGCAATGACGCCATCATGATGGGAACGCTACCCACTAGTAGTGGGCTTGAGCACTTGAGTTACTTATAAGCTCGATATCTTGTTGGTAACTTAGGTCTTTACTGTACATAGTTTTAGTTTAGTATTAGGAAATATACACGATTGGTCCGTATTTAATTTATAAAAAAAAGCTCGAAAATCATCTAAAATTAGATTGTACTGGTCCTATTAAGATTGTAGGCACCATCTAAGGCTTAACATTGTAACAAGAACTAATCGTGTGGTTACAACATAATTTATGTATTGAAACCAAGACATTAGAGGATTTGGTACGATATACGATCCATTAATAATAACTTAGTGTATTAGTATAATTGTATTTATAATCGTATCTGAATCTAAAGTTATTACACAAATATGCATTGTACTATAAGTAAGTACTAATGTGAGTGAGAAGGCCGCTTTGCATTGCCACGTAGGCCCTGTAATATATACCCTTTGCACCAAGCTGCCGTTGTGCCTGTCCCTTTAGTTCATTAGAGTTATTTGAGATATATGATTAATATATTATTAATATATATTATTCGATCACATCGTCACTTACCATCAGGTGAAATAGTGGTCAAACACTAGCCTGTCACAAATAAAAAAAAAATAAAAAAAATTAAATGCGATTAAATGATTGCAGTTATAATAAAGATAACGCATAAATTATCATCTCTGTGTCTTATGTGATGTCATATAAAATTAAATATTGCGCCCTCTAGGGGGCACGAAGTCTAGAACAAACAAAACATGCGGGGTCAGTCTTTGGGGACTGCCGATAGAAGTGAAAACTATATGTAATATATGTATTATAGAAATATACACAGTATACATATAGCTCATGGGAAGCGTGCGGTGACCATGACGCGAGTTTCACGCTTTTTGTTTACCCAAAAAGTGCTCAACGCGCCTAAAGAAGTTTTCACTTCAAAAATCTACTGCTCCACCTCTTTATGTGTGTTATTGAACAGGGATTTATAGGTATATTTATAAGAAGCTGTTTAGGGCTAGTGTAGTCGGGATTTAGTTTTTAAATTTTCGTTTCTTGTTAGCTAAATTTACAGCTAGTAACTTTTTGATTAAAAGAAGAACCATACATAAATATGGTACCATATATAAGTGTAAAAAATGTTACATAAAACTACTTATAAGTAACTAAAAAAAGGAAGCCATTGGCCTCGATTCTGATGTACACTCACTAAATTAAATTTAAACTATTCCTGTCCTTTACAAAATAGGAACACAAGACAGAGATAGCATACTGCTGTGCTGTCAAGTTAGTCAGAACTTAGATGTCTATGCAAGCTTACTCGAGTATGTGTTGTATTGCTGTTGACTAAAAACAAGCGCCATTCTGCTTCTGCTGTTCATATTTTAATTGTTAAACTAGCGTGACTGCATTAAAATGCATGCTATCTCTGTCTTGTGTTTTATTTTGTAAGAGACAGGGATAGTTTAAATTTAATTTAGTGAGTGTACATCAGAATCGAGGCCATTATCGTTGAAATAATATCAATCCAGCGATCGTCTTAATAATAGCTTCGAATTCAAACCAATATGCGTAGATAGATATGGTTGCCCACAGGCGCTTACTAGATTGATTACTGATCTACAGCATAAAGCATATGCCATGCAAATCTGATAGGATTTCCGGCTTTGTGATCTGGATTAGACGTTCTACTGTGGTCGACATCGGCTGATTGCTAGCCAATATTCGAATAACAAGCAGGAAATAATAAACGCTAAAACTTGACCGGAACGATGTAAATAAACAAAAAGTTTCAAAAACCAGTTTGAGACAATATCTCCCTTGAGTAATTGGAAGTCAATTTATGGGACCCGCATATGTTTTTTTACGGTCACAATATTAAATATTAAACTAGCCGATAGGTATATCTGCCAGTCTTTTTTTTTTTGGGGAAAATGCCTGGCATTTCCTTTCCTTCCCAGGGGTGAAGGAAAGGGGTATGTGGGGCTTGAACCCACTAAAAACCCCCCCGTGAGCAGTCCCTCGCCGAAGTGTCATTATCTTACCCCAGCGGTAGGCCCGGATGCAAACTCCTCCGGGCCTCTGCGCCCATGGAGGGGTGACCTTGCTCACCAAGGCCACCCCCCAGACGTGTGAAGCCGTGCAAGCCGATGGAGAGGTGCCCTGACTCTCCACCAGTGACCCCACTATAGAGGAGGAGAGAGGAGGCGGGCGAACTGCCTCCTCCTCCCCCCCGTCCGTCTGCGCCGGATCGGGTCAGATCGAGGATCTACCTCTCTGGCCCGCTCCGCGGCCTCCTTCTGCTTCATCACCGCTTCGCAGAAGGAGACCACCGCCTGCCACGACCTCTCGCTGCCGAGCATGGCGTCTACCACGCTCGGCAGGGAGAGGTCTCCGCCTATGATCGCTGAAAGCGTGTGCCGCTGAGGGCCCCATGCGGCACACACCTCCAGCGTGTGGAGCGCCATGTCCTCCAGCGCCCCACATTCGTGGCAGGCCGGGGTCGGCTCCCGTCTCGCGATTTGGTGCAGGTACTTTCCGAAACAATATCTGCCAGTCTCTCCGAGCACCTTTTAACCATAGTCAATTATCCTCCTTACACTTGTTCACGTGTTGCATTTTTCCTAAACTATATCGTGGCGTTTGAGCAAGGTCACGCGTGGAAATCTTGGATTTTTTAAGCTTTTATCAAATTTTTGTAAGAACGCGCTAAAAAAAATTTTACCAGGCGAAAGACATCATTCGTCTAGTAAATAACTTTAACAGTGTTGGATATAAAATGGCGGAACAAAATAGTTACAAAAATACAAATTGGTGTTACTTACATGAGATTTTATTTTTTTCCTTTTTATTTTTGAACGTTATGAATATTCTAAGAAGAAGGCATATTATATCTGGTTTTATTATGAATGCCAAGTAAAACGGTTACAAAGTCACGCGATTTAGGAGACATTTTGGTATTACCCCTTAAAGAGTGATAATTGATAACACAAAATAAAAAATATTTGCTCCCAAACGGATGAACCGATCACAATTTTATCGTCAAGGTAATATAGTTGCTCTGCCTTTTAAGCATCGGGTATCAGCTTCGATTACAAGTTATGTAATACAAGTTTTCTTCCCAAGGGAAATTTAGATAATTTTGAGGACTAAAAATTTTAATTTTGTTTTGCGGTTATAATAACCTTTTCGTCTTTCCGCTGTAATGATTTTCAGTTATTGTAAAAGTGCCCTGTGTCATAATACATAGTATATATTATATAAAGGCTACTTTTTAACGCAATTAAAGTTCTAGTTTGTAATATATGTTTTTGTAGCTTTGAAAGACGATTAGGTCAAAAACTAGCCAATCAGAGAAACAAAACAGTGATATACTAGTAATTATAAAAAATAGGTATGTATTCAAAACGTATATGGCTTTGAGGTTAATCAAACATAGATTTTATAAAAGAATTACACAATTTCACACTCGCAGTCCCGAGCTAAGTTTGTTATAAAATAGACGAACCGTACATATGTAAATTTCCTTAGCCCGAATTTCACTGCTATATTAGAATATTTTTTCCGAAATGTAATCAAATTTTCATAGAATATACCGACTTTTAATGATCCAGCATAAATAAGTTTACAGTAAACTGTATAAAATATATAAATTAAGCTCATTAAGAGTTGTATCTCAGAGTTTGTTCTAATTATAACTTCTTGACGATACCTTTTCTGAGGAACTCCTAAATATTTTAATGGTCGTTTCACACGGGCATGAAAACATATTATTAACATAACAACATGAACTGCGATTCCACACAGATAAGTTGATTTTTGAAGTGTCTTAGAAACAATTTATTTTTACTACGAGTGACACAATAAGCACGAATGGCAATACAATTAAAAAAACCAGGGTGTGTTGTAAAGACACACGATATAAGTGAAGAAAATAACGCGATTAACAGCCGGTTAGTACCATAACAATGAATAACAATCGCGATAGTTTTCATAATAAAATAAGTGAAGCTTTTGCATTACAGGGAAATTAATAAATTAAAAATATATATTATTAATTACAGTGTTTACCCAAACCACTTTTTGTCACACAAAAAGGTTGCGGATCAGATATTCAAAGCCCTTAACAACTTACAAAACCCACACCTTTGTCACAAAACAGATAGATTTTGTGTTTATGTCTCATACTAGAATTCCTAGGAAACTATCTGCTCATATATCCTGCTCATCTCAATTGATTGAGGCATTTCGAATTCTAAATGCCACTACAAAGTGGTGGTGTAAAGAATCACAAACATACATCAAAATCATCAAAAAATTTACATTCTATTAGATGATCTCTGATTTAAACATTGGACTCCTTTTTTAAGGGTCAGTCGAAGATCGAAATAAAAACAATTACATATATAAAAAAGGAACATAAAGTAAAGTAAATTAATTATTGCGTTCTAAGCAGTGGGTATCGGTTTTGAGTCCCGTTGGAAACACAAGTTTTCTCTTCAATGGATATTTGTGATTCCGGTTCTGGGTATGAATGTTTGTGTGAAGTGAATGTTAGCTGCTCCGACAGCACAAGTCATTGAAATTTATGTGGGGCTGTGAGTGTTAAAGCGTAAAAAAAAATGTGTTTGCTTAATGTTCCAAGGACCTGAAAGGAATATTTATATTCGAAGAAGCAAGAAGCAATTTTCATTGTGTGACGTCACATCACCAAGAGTTGCGCAATTTTAACAACCCGTGTAAGAAAACCATAACTAGGTAGGTATGTTTAATTATGTTCACGTGAGTAGGTGTTGTTTGTAATTTAGTACTTTGAGACTTGTTTTAAGTGCTGGGAATGGTCTTTCTTAGAGAAATGTTATTCGTGGTCGCATGTGACGGCAAACAAAATAAGGACTAATAGAGTGTTAATAAAGTGTTAATATAAAATACTACCTTGTAGTACCGTGACCTTTAGGAAGATATGCGTAGAAACAACGACCACATGACTAGAAAAGTGTGTAAATTGTGGAAGACAAACGGGAGCGCGGCTGACCACTAACGACTGGAGCCTGACTATTAAATCGACCCTAGAATATACGGATAATGAGACAACATAAAATCGTAACTTGTGGCGTGAACGTACAGTGAGCTGATCCCAAGTGTAATATAAGTTGGAAGATCGGTGCGAAGATAGCATTATGGTAACAGACCTGGCTGTAGAAAATATGGATGTGATATATTCAAACGCTACCATATCGGCAATAAAACAGTTTTTATTTATTTATAAGATGACAAATAATTTAAACGCAAAAAAACTAACTTCGCTGCTTTAGCCTTGGAACCTTTGATTAGATTAAATGAATTAAATACGCATTATTGAGGATAACTCAAAAAATATTGGTTAGAGCTTGATTAAATTTAAAGGGGACCACATGGAAAGTACCAGTTTTCAAACAAAAATAAATCATTAACATCGGTTCACCCAGAATGAAGTAATGAGGTAAGGGTTTTTTCTTTCCTCAAATAAAATAAGTTAGTCGAGTCGCTGGAAGAGATCGCTCTTAGCGATAAATCCACCCATTGTACCTATATTTATAAGTTTCCCTGTAAGCTGTATTTATCTTTTGGTGTCAATAAAGAGTTATTGCATTGTATTTGTTTAGTAAGCCATACGTTATATATTTTTGATTGTGATCTACTAATAACCTTAAAAACGAACACATGCGAGACCTTCCTTAACCGTACTTTTACTCCGCTGAATGTTCCTCTCGATCTGCATTAAAAATCGTTATCGAAACGCAACATGCTCTTAATGTCTGCATTGGTTAAAATAAATGCGAATGTGTAAAAACATTACATGCGATACCAGCTCTGCTATTCCCTCAAGACGAGTCCTAATTAAGTTAATTAAGTTAGCATAGCAAAATTGAGCTTAATATTAAATACATTTAACTATGCGGTAGAAAGTTTCTCAGTGAAACTGCGAATGGGCTTGAGGAAAGGTAGAGGCTACGGTGCTAGCTAATAATTAGGTTTTGTGGAAGCTGATAGTACGGCATTAAGATATGGGGGCTAGCTGCTGCAAAGGTGTGTGCTAGCAGTAGTGTGCAAACATTACTGTATCGAATTAAAGGGCAATAAATTAACATCTTTAGATATTAGATGTTAATTCTCTTTATCCTTTTTTTCGGCGAAGGATTGGATTTCATTGCCCGCGTCTTCCTGAACTCTTTAAGTCTAGAGTGAATAGGTATCCTCTAGGCAAGCATGCTACATCTTCGGCAGCATCTTCACTTTCCATCACTACCATCTCAATGGTAGTTAAGAATAGCTTATCAATCTACCAAAATAAAATGTGATGCTCACTGCGCTTATCACATAAGGAGATGTATTACATAAAACGGGTAAACCCGATTGAACCGTATTAGATAAACATTAAAATTTCATCAAAATCGGTTCAATAGTTTGGCGTTTAAATAAAAAAAACATTTAAGTTCAAACTAGACTAAACTAAGAAATTGCGTATGTATTTGCATTTAATAGAGAAGTTTTTGAAGTCATTTAAAACTAGATCGTTGATGAAGTGCTCTTCAACAATCCGTGTCTATCCATTCTCCCGAACAGCCCAAACTAAACGCTCTCTTGGGTATAATAGCTAGTTGTTATTAGCCAGTGGTAATGCGTTTTATAGTCAATTCTGTACAGGCGCGATCGCAACCATCTAGGCGGCAGCTGAGGGAAATAGGTTCAATTATACTCATACAACGTCGGGAAGTAAGGCTATTGTGTGAAGGGTTTAGGAAGCTAGGGTAGAATTTAGGATCTATGCTCGAGATAGTTTTTATGGCGTTGATATTATGGAAAGTGAAAAAAAAAAATAAAAAAGCTCGTGCAACTTTTTTAAACATGTAGGTATTTAAGAACGTTACAAACGTTCACAGTCCCGCTTTAGGTTTGATAACTTGTATCTCGAGTCCCGGAAATATATACATCACACACACACACACATTTCAAGCAGTGCTAGAAATAAATTCGTGTTCCTACCGAGAATCGTACCGGCACCCATAGCGTAGAAGATAGTCATATAAACTACGCCAAAGGACAGTTGTTGAATGGAAGCATTGCTTTCGTTTGCCTGCAGTCCGTCCTCGTAACCCACAAACATTGTACAGAACATAAAAAAACATAACACCGGTTTCGTAATCTACTTTCCAAGACCTTTTCAACGAAACCCTACTACAGGGTATAAAAAAAACCCAATTTCGTGTCTGAGTCCCTTAATATTTTCATTTGTATAATTTTTGCTGTCATATCTAGCTTTGGGCCGCAGCTTTACATATTCTCTGAGAATATGAAGTTATGCGTATGGTTTAGACGCTAGAAGCCTCAGACAGACGGACGGACAAAGTGCTGAATCACCATAGTCAACTTAGAGATTTCGCTTCGCTCGATAAATAATTTAATGATATTTCCACACGCATTCGCTGTCAATGTGCCGTCAGCCTAATATGCTTTCATGAATATAAGCCAGTCGATTTGCTTGCGCATGCATGCCTTATAGCTGAGTGCCATTACACTTGCAAATGTGTCGCAGCGGTGTGACATTATCCGTTATGCCATTTTTTGCATGCAAATTGCTTACAAGAGAAATTCCTGACGGGCCTAGCATATCCGTTTAATGTTCTAATACAATTTCATTTTGAAAATCGAGGGCAGGTCGAATTAAAAAAATACTTAAATTATTCTGTGGAATATGTATGACTTTGCATGTATCTAAATACTACATGTTCATTTGTGTCAAATACTCGTTCATTTATAAACATTAGTTTACACACATCTTTATTGTACAGCTGAGAATGAGATATTGCTTAAGTAGAAATACAAATTCAAAATACATCACTACAATGGATCGGGATGAACATATATAAATGTCAAAATAAAAAATTACAGACTAAAATTAAAAATACAGAAACTCCCATGGAATAAGGACATGTCAATGTATAATTTTTTTTTTTTTTAATTAAATGGGCTACGATTGAGAACAATTCAACGAAACCATACCATACAGGTGAAGTTCTAGAAAAAATACCATGGCATTTATCTCCATTTCAGGAAAAATTGTGTACCGGTCATGGCGTATTTTGCCATGTTTCCATAAAAACAAAACATTTTTAAAAGCCTTAAAAATTCGAAGTTTCTCGTATGACTATGCGTAACCGCCATTTAAAAGCGTATATAGCAATAGTCGGAATCGATTTATACATAGAATTGAATTACATGTACTAGTTTACATGAAGAAATACCGCTAGCACCCTCACTTTATACCCTCGAGAATACTGAGGGCACTAGTTTATATCGCTATAAATGTTCATAATTCACCTTCAAAGTTAAAAGTAAAAGGTGCATGAGGGTACTAGCGGTACTTCTTCTACTACTGCTCAAATTGACACATAGGTAGGCTGTTTTTTACCGACTCCCTAAAAAAAGGAGGAAGTACTCATGTCGACTGTTTTTTGTAAATGTGTGTTGCCTCATACCTTCTCTCCACGTGAGCCGATTTCGAAAATTTGTTTTTTAGTTTGAAAGATGTTGCTTTCTAATTGGTCCCATTTAAATTTGATCAAGATCTGATCAGTAGTTTTTGAAATATCGTCAATATTGCCTATTTTGTGGACTACTTTGACGATGTTCTCGTTTACCCGACTTCAAAAGTTACCTCATAACTTCTTTCGTTGTGAGCCGATTTTGATGATTTTTTTTTATTTGTGAGCTGGTGCTTTTCATGTGGTCCCTTTGAAATTCGATCAAGATCTGATCTCTAGTTTCTGAGTTATAGTCAATAATGCGTGTTTAATACATTAAATCTGACCAAGGTTCCGAAGAAGTCGGTATTTTTAAGCTTTGCTTGCGTTTAATTATTGAATTATAAATTTCACTATGTATATACAACAACTGTATAGTTTTATTTTCAGTTTCCAGTTTAAAAACTCGTCATATACGCCTTTTATTACACAGAGATGGTGGCTGTGTCACCCACGTCCGTAGGAGGATACCCCTTAAGTCTGACTCCCTACACGTGGTCCCCGGGTGGTGCTAATCAGGTGACATTTGAGAGGTGGTAGAGCATTTTGTGAGTTGCTCGCCTAGCTTGCTACCAAAGTAGCTTACCACCATCAAGTTGAAAGTCTGCCGCCAAGCCAAATACGGTGTTCCGGCAGTTATCCTTGAGAGCCTGCGTATTCCAGGTCTAGTGTGTTTACCAGCTTCGATCACATCGTCACTTACCATCAGGTGAGATAGTGGTCAAACACTAGCCTGTCACAAAAAAAAAAGACAGAGTATATTCGACAAATGTTGCTGATTCGAAGCCAACACTACTCAAAATAAAAATCATCTGTATATTGATTTCGATAGCTTTTTCCTTAAGCTTCACATAGTATAATATATCAAACGGTGCTCCGCATTTTTCAAACTGAAAAAACGAATACAGAGCGACAGCAATCTATCTTACAGAAATGACGTCATTTTGCGTCTTCTATAGACGATGGATCTTTCTCTATTCAGTTACAAAACTGGTCATTTGCCTACTTTTCTTTGAATGTGTTGTGTGTGTGTGATGTGAACGTTTCCGGCACCCACGTCACAAGTCTTCGAACTTAGGGTGGGGCTGTGAGTGTGAACGCGTTTAAGTTTATGTATAAAAGAGTCCATCCATTGTGTGTACACCAAAAAAAGTAATTAACAGAAATAATACAATACTACACAATAACTCTTCATTGCACACTTAATAAAAGAAAAATTGTGAAACTTAAAATAATACAGTTATATGAGGTAGTACAATGGGAGGTCTTATCGCTTTGAACGATTTCTGCCAGACAACCTTTGGATGGACAGAAAATGTACAGGATGAATTGGGTTTGCGTGGCGATTATGTTAAACATATTTCTCTATCTTATTTATTTACAATTAGTTATTTAGTACAATGGGCGAATTTATCGCTAAGAGCGATCTCTTCCAGCCATCTTCTGGATTTAGATTAATATATTGATTAATATGATTACTAAGATTAATGTGAGAGATTAATATATTTTATCCATAAACTTACTTAGATGTATATATTGTGTTTTATTTAAACGAAGATGATTAGGCATATCGTATTTTTTTTGTCATAATAACCAATGCCCTGTTAATTTAGCTATAAGTTGATTACCTATAAGAAATATCTTGATATGTTAAGTTTATCAATAGTATAACAAAATGTATTGGACATTTCGTCATAAAATTTACTTACAAATATAGATTTGGGGGCCTCACAAAAATGGATTTAACATCGAAAAATCATACACAGACATATGTCTATCTATACATTTATATTAACTTCTATTTTACGGCTAACACTGTATATTCACTTAACTGAGCTGATGTGATAAATTATTTGCTCATTGCATGCGAATATATCACAGCATTATCCGAAGCAAGACATTTTTCAAAGGGATTTCCCTTTCCCTACGTGACCAGATAATTCCCCGTGAAACATTTCCATAGGAATCAAATAAATCGAATTTACAATGTAAATGTTCAATTTCGTTCTGGTAGATTTGCAAGCGTACGTACCGAACGTATAAATCTATGTAGTACTCGTAAGTCGTACGTACCAGGAATTGTTCGTGGCGCCAAGAATGTCTGCCAGAATCGCATTATGCCCTACATTTCCTTCTGGGACAATATAACTTAGGACATTGTTCCACAAACAACAGGAATTGACGCTATTTATATGGAAGAAACTGATAAAGTTCCACAGTTGAAAATGTGAGGTATATATTATTAGTAGATTTCAAAAATAAACGAGACAGTACTCCAGAGGTTTCAGTCTAAATAAACTATATTATTAACGCTCGACGAAAAAGAGGGAAGTTATAAGTTTGTAGTGTGTATCTGTATGTGTCACCATAGCTACCGAACGGCTAAACTTTTACATTAAAATAAAAACGAAATTAAAATTAAACGAAAAAAATAAAATAAACTAAAATAAAATAAACACTCCGAGCATAGCTAAAAAAGAAGTATTTGCAACGGAGAACCTTGACTTAGAAATCGATTAAAAACGAATACATTTGCATGAAGCCTTGTGTGATAATTAGAAAATTGCACGAATAATCATTAGTTACATAATAAAAGCCATACTATTATTTAAATTAGTTCAAAATTCAGCTCTCTCTCTGTCTCTGTTTGTGGAAGTTCTCTCGCCCACATTTAGAGGTACCATTACGGATCCAGTGTTCACGCGTCACTGACAATTTGCTGGAATATCAGTCGTCATATTCGGACGTGGAAACAAAGAACCCATCATTTTGTATATCCGTGGGGTCGAATCTTTTGTCAGCTCTTTGTTTCGTTTGTATGGAGTTATATCGTTTGATGAGAATACATTTCGCTCAGTATTCTGCAATGGTATTTGATACTGCTAGATATCGAAACTTATCTATAGGCCTGGGCGCTTTGGGGTTCTGTAAAAATATTTAAAACATATGATGTAATCAGACGAAACATGTGTAGTGGTGACGTATTAATCTTATTTTTGACAGGTAGGCATATGAGTCATAGGTTTCAGTTGTTTGTTTTATTAGAGACTTGATATAGAGAGCGCCCCAGACGCGCTGTGAAAATTAAATGTATGGCGCCTAACGAACGAAATATAAGTGGTGGCGGGCGTGCGGCCGAACACCTGCGTAGCTACCCTCCTTGCTGCCAAACTAACTCGTTTGTTTAAAAACAATAATATCAAAATAAGTATTGTTTCGGTAACAGACACGGTGATGGTCCGGAAATTCCATGCAGAATGGGGACTGCTGCGTCTTAGTCCCGCGTTTTGCAATACTACATGACTGTATTGAAACATGCGCGACTCGGACGCAGTAGCAGCGGCCGAGGCGCGAGTATAGGGCGAGCCCTGGCCGCATTGTAGATCAAGTACCTTACCATCAGGCGAGCATCTTATTTACATCTTTTTCTAACTTGTATAATAGAAGAAAGGTTTTCGCCAAAAAAATTTGTGTCAAAAGAAACAACCTAACCGCACAATCAAGGAAACATGGAGTGGAACCAGAACGAATGGCATAATTATAGTTTGTTCCAACTGCGTAGTTCAACTATTCCAGCAATTTTTCAATTTGTAAATTTTTCTAGTTATTTCCATAGCTCCAATTTACTCGAGTCGTTTCGCTTCTACGTTCATCATCCGTACAGCAAAGGAGTGAATCTCTTTGGTCGGGTCTCTACGCACAATTTGTATGAAAGGTAAGAATAATAGACTAAATCAGAAAGGGGGCAATCAGCGAACAGACCATCGAGAATTTTTTTTTGGTGTGAGACGTTTCGTCTTTCTTTACGCCGATCTTCGTAGTCGGCAACTCATTCTTACGTTACAATTGCGTAAAATCTCAACAGAGATTAGTATTTCATCCTTAAACAAATACAATTTACTTCAAAGCCAAAACATTTACTATTTATTTCAAAGCCAAAACGTCATTTACCATTTTTTATCAGAATCATAAATCAGCCATTGTCTGTTTACCAAGTATAAACCTCAGAAGTGCAAGTCACGTTCTTGGCAAAAAGGGACGCAGTTTTATAGTTTCAACCTTACAGTATTAAAAGATAGAGGAGATCGTCTCCAGGCTATGCATTAGAGTTACTGTCTCGGAGGCGAGACGAGAGAAAAGACTGAGATAAGTTCTTAACTCACCAAGTAGTTTGTGGATTCTTTATCTGAAACAAAAAAAAAAGAAGTATAAAAATAAAATTTTAAGTGAAAAAATATTTAATGATAAAATTAATTCTCTACATATGATGATCATAGGATAGGTTTGACCAATTATTCTCCAACATTAAAGTTTGAACATATTGTGTAACGATAGGTGAAATGAAAACTAATTGCAAACGAGATAAAAGATTTAATTATTTTATTCCACCTGCTTGCTGCATTACTGCAAGGTTTATCCTCTGCCCAAATACAATACAAGCAACAATACAATACAAGCATTTTGGTCATGTGCCAACTCAATGAGTCTCTTAGACAAATCTTTGAAAATTACTTACTGTAATTGGTGTATCTTAAGCTTATAAAATAAATATATCATATGTGTGTATATTACATATATGTGTTTCAGAGGGAAAAGCGGGCGGAAGTGATTTCCAAGTGTAGTCTATCTTACTATACAAGCGGATGATATAAGAGATGACTCTATTTCTGATTGTTTTAATATCACAAAACCTATATAGATCCTGTCTAGTCCATTCTGACCCTACGCCTTTGTCAGGGAAACTTAGTAAGACATGACGACACGAGACCCCCGACAGATCGCCTCTACTTCCGCAGAATGATAAGGTTCTAGCTAGATGGAATACGTTCCACCTAATTAAGCAGAAAATCTATCGATAAATAAGTAAATATGTTAAAGCTGAGCACTCGGACATACTAATAAATAAAGAAGGTGACAGTACATTACATTCCTATCTAATTGACGTTGAAAACAATGAATACCAAGATGAATTACTTAAAATTGAATTGCTTCTTATTTGAATGAATATGTATGCAGTACTAAATTTAGTAATGTATGCTATTACATGTCTATCAAAACTGAAATAGCTAATTTCAGCACCGGACCAAGGACCATAAAGTTTGAGAATTTTTATTTTATTTATGGTTTACCGACGATTATTACATAAATTATATGTGTACATGAAACTTGCTTAAATTATTAAACCCTAAATGCTTAACCAATTAAAGGTAAACATCTCATTCAATTTTAAACGAAAATTGAACTTAGCCAACCTTTTAAAACAATTACAATACATTTTATTAAATAAATTACAGTGTAGTGTTCTCAATTAGAAACATGCTTGCCTCTAATTGATATTGCGCTGTTAATGAAAATATCTGATGTTTTTTTGCGAAAACATCCTAACGAGTCCCCAAACAAGTCAAGTGTGTTACCACAATCGTTCAGTAGCTTATTAGTCTTAGAGCAACTGAATTCGAGCCGAATGCAGTTCGTCGGGAAGGTGGTGCAATTTAGAGTAATAATGTCCAAAGTTATTAATTTCGGACAGATGAACGGAGAGGTGGAAGAATACAGTGATGAACCGCCAAATGCAACTTAGAAACCTGGGATTGCTCGGACAATTTATCTAACTAGAACAATTGTTTTAAAACTGTTTTCTGTTATCCTCGATAGTCCAGGGTTTGTCCACTATCTCACCTGTAAGCAAGTGATGATGTGATCGTCGTCTGTAAGCACGGAAGCTCTGAAGTTGAACGGTTAAATTTTCGAAACTTCTCTAACAAATCGAGTACTAAATGTTTCATGAAGATACACTAATTTCACTCCCCAGAAGATGCAATCACGCAAAGCCTGATAACAGCAACCATGAAAGACGCAATCAAAATTAATTCCACATCAACGCTCATCCATATTGCCCGTTGTCTCATTAAACTAAGCCAAAGTCACACGCCCCAATTTCGCCGGATTCATCCAAAGAGGATGCAAGGACTCTTCAACAGCCATCAGGGTATTTCCTTCAGGACGTGCAAATACCCGCCACTGGGCCGGTTGTATCACTTATAGCAGTTCCGACATCTCACAACTTCCTGCTCGAGTTCGGGCGTAATTTGTGCGAGATTAAAAGACATTAGAGGCAGTGCGAGCGCTTTCTTGGTAACTAAGCTACGGTGTAATTAAGGCAGTGAAAGGGGCCGATTTAACGCATGCAAACCCATTTTTATTAAGCGAGCTTTGGTTTAAACATTGGTTGTTTTGCGTTTTTAATAATATCTAGACATTAGGGGTAACGATCCGTTGTTTTTATAATTGAGTTTACCGCGGCGGGTAATCATGGCGTTGTACTAAACGCGGTCTTGGTAATTTTCTTTAGAAAATGTGGCATTTTTATGCTTGTTTGGCAAGCACTGACCACTATATCATTTGATGGAAAGTGGAAATGCGGCCAAAGATGTTACATGCTTGCCTAAAAAATACTACGTATTAATTCACTCGTTTCGTAGACTTGAAGCCACTCAGACCATTCGGAGAACAAAGACGTGGGCAATGACTTTGCTTTACGGATGATAAACGTATATAAACATAACGCTGCGAGCGAACAAGATAAAGTGATGACGTTTGGCAGTTTTTATTGTTGCTATATGGTAAAAAGGGACATGGCATAATAAACTCATGAAATTCCTGCGCACTCTTTATAAAATGTAAGCGATAGAATACCGATAGTCCTGCTACCTTACTTCGGTAACCGACATTTTCTTTCATAAAACAAGGTTTATCTCTTTGTAGCGGAATTTAAATAGTAAATTTGGGAAAAGGAACGTTCATAAATCATAATAGGTATATTATACCTATTTTTTAAAACATGCCTTAAGCTTTGGGTAGAGTTTCTAAGTAGAGATAATAAAGTAGACGGTTGGAAGTATTCCACAGAGCTCCTGCCAAGTTGATGATTTATTGAACTTGAAGTAGCACAAATCAGGTTTTTCTCTGTATACGAGTTGATTATACTCTCTGTATACTCAAGATAATCCGAATAAGAGGTTTTCTGTAAAATTTTAGTATCAAAATCTCAATACCCGGGAAAATGTTTCAATACGGCTTAAAATACCTAAAAAAATTCAACTTAATTTGTGTACCTATACTAGTTTTGGACTAATCAGTTGTCCTTCATCAGGATAACTCAGACGCGCGATACGCGCACGCGTGATAGTTTGTATCACGCGTATTTTGTATGTTTGTAAATTTCTGTATCTTCCAACCGGCTGAATGGATTTTCACAGTTAAGGTTACATTAACAAGGTTGTATTAACATGATTATATAATCCACAGTTAAAGTTATATTCGTCTTTAAACCCAGTTGTACTTAGATAGATGTTTGAAAAATCAAACAAAATGGCGGATTCTTGGCGCGAAAAAGAAATTCGTTAATAAAAAAATTAAGCAATCCTATTGAGTAAGGTTTAAAATGGAAAAAAAAATTAAAAATAATTACATAAAGTTACTAAAAAATTAGGTTTAAATTTTTCGCATTGATTTGTTTTGTTTTTTGGTTGCTAGTGTTACTCATCCTGTTGTGTTACTAAGGCTTTCTAGTGTAGTGTACTGTCACTCAACAGTTATGAGCCGATAGCCTGAAATGGTTACTGTTACTAGCAATTACTATCAGTATACATATTTGGCTAGTGCCAAAGCTAGTGTCCTTCCAATAATTATATGTATGTCAATGATACGGCCTAATTGCATATTGTATTCAACGATATACGAGTAGTTTATCTATTAGACATAGACATACATTTATTGATAATTATTAATTACTAGCCGTGCCCCGCGGCTTCGCCCGCTATTATCAAGTTAAAAAGTAGCCTATGTGTTAATCCTAGGTATAATCTATGTACATTCCAAATTTCATCCAAATCCGTTCAGCCGTTAAAGCGTGAAGAGGGAATAAACATACTTACACACTAACACACAAACTTTCGGATTTATAATATTACTAGCCGTGCCCCGCGGCTTCGCCCGCTATTATCAAGTTAAAAAGTAGCCTATGTGTTAATCCTAGGTATAATCTATGTGAATTCCAAATTTCATCCAAATCCGTTCACCCGTTAAAGCGTGAAGAGGGAACAAACATACTTACACACTTACACACAAACTTTCGGATTTATAATATTAGTAGGATAGTAGGATTATTAAGTTTAAGTGGGTACTACAGCTACAGTTCACGGGAATAGGTCGAAGATGGTAAACACGTTAATATACCATCGCTTACCATCAGGCAAGATGGTGATCAAATGTTAGCATATCTAGGATAAAACAAATAATGTAATAGTTAGCTAATAATATGTAATAGCTTTAAAGGAGCGGTCGGAACACATTTTTAAACAAGACTTTAATTACGCCGATAAGATTTAAAAAACACAGTAATACATCACATGTTTCATTTGAGAAATAATATTTATTGCGTTGGATCGCCAGCATTTTTAATTATTTCAAAAAACTTCGAAGTCATTTGTTGAGTAATTGGTATAACAGCACGTCAATAAATCCAGGTAATTGTTACATATATCTCATATGGACATTTTCTCGTGCTCGCTTAGCTTGATGCTATGTACCGGAGCACATTCGTAGTTCAGTTGGAAAATCTGTCGCAAAAAACACAAAAAAAGAAATTGACGCATTATTAAGATATGTAAACTGACTTGACTAAGACCTTGACTCTTTTATTTGACTTGTGACTGGGACTTTTAATGTGAAATACACTTGAAATATAATATATAATTTAATGCAGCCAGCATGATGGGAACGCTACCTACTGGTAGTGGGCTTGAGCACTTGAGTTATCTATAGGCTCGATGTCTTGTAGGTAACTTGGTTCTTTGCTGTATATAGTTTTAGTTTAGTTTTAGGAAATATAGGCAATTGGCCCGTTGATAGCTTGAAATATATTATTACTTGACACTGGCTAAATGCACAAGATTGCGAAGCCAAAATTAAAAGAAAAAATAATCTGGAGAAATATCACTAAAGTGACATGTTTCTTTTGGACACATTTTGCCAATTTACCATAGTGACGTATAATGCGCATAATGTTATTGTTATCTTTTGTTGTTCGATAAAATATATGGGAGCAGGTCGCAAAATGGCGAGGATCGCACAAATTCGGTTCAATTTAATATTTAGGTCTGCCGTTTATTATACCGATTTTATGGTTGCGGCATTGTTCAGTATCCTGAGATTGGATGAATGGAAGATATTTCAACGTGGAACGGGTGTTGTTAGGATGGATTTTTATGCTAATAAGAAAGAACATAATAATGAACTGACCGTTGGCTTGGTTGGGTGAGCGCTCGCCTTCTAAGCACGGGTATCGGGTTCGATGCCCGGCCGGAACATAAGTTTTCTCCCCAAGGGAAAATTGAGTTTCTGGTTCTGATTGTACGTGTGTAATGTGAACGTTTCTGGCACCCACGACACAAGTAATTGTACTAAGTGTGGGGCTGTGAGTAGTATGAAAGTGTGTATATTTATTTGACGTTTGACGTTATAAACATAATAAACGTAAACGCTTTCACACTCACAGCCCCACACTAAGTTCAATAACTTGTGTCGTGGGTGCCGGAAACATTAATCAAATTAACCTAAATTATCAAATCCCATCAAGGTTAACGTCAAAAATATCCGTTACATCTCGTCAATAACTCGACGAGATCACTGTTATTTCTCGAAATATACGCGTAATTTCGCACATTTGAACGTCTGCCAAATAGGTCAGTGGCAAAGTTAACAAACTGTAGTAAATAAATACCTAGGACAGGCGTTCCGATCCGATTCCTTTCGGATTTTTTTGCGAAATTTGTCGAGGAAACCACAGCGGGAAATTGTGAGGAAGACAACTGATGGGATATATTATTTATGATGGTTAAGTGCTTATTTATTCATTTAGTAGATTATGGAAATTGATTACGTTTAGCAAATAAAATCTTTGCCTAGACTAGGTTAGAATATTTATGTTATTTTTATCGAATTTGCAAGAACATATTTTAATCGAAATTCGTTCATCATCCGTACAGCGAAGGAGTGGAACTCATTACCTGTGTCATTGTTTCCCAAGGGGTATCCGGGAGTCTTGAAATCACGATGAAAATTTGATCAAGATCTGACCCCCTATTACCTATCTCTGTCGCAAAGGGTTTCAATACTAAATTGACAAAACTCCTAAGAAATAAGGTTAATTTTTGCTTAATCTCTAGTTTTTGAGTTATCGTCAATAATGCGTGTCTAACACATTAAATCTGATCAAGGTTCCGAAGATAAAGCGGTGAAGTCGGTTTTTTTAAGCTTTGCTAGCGTTTAATTATTTTTGTTAAGTATCATCCCTACTGTCGGATTGTTTAATGATGGGACACATACAGCGGTCGGTCTATTGCCTTCTGGTTAATACTGTGATACCAAACACAGATAAACAACCAGTAACGGCTGTTTTGAATAGATTGCGGCGAAGCGATTGCCACACCATAAATTAGGGCGTTTATTTCGATGTTTCCTTCTCATCGATGGTTATGGTAGAAAACTGTGTAGAAAACAAAGTCTAATGAGCAAAAAGTCTTTGTCTACAAGAAAGGAAGTAAACAAACCTTGAAATGGGGAAGGTTATTGGATTTTGTTGTCAGATACGGGATTAAGTTCACCAGTGATATTTGAATTTGTCTAAAATATTTAGATATTGTATTTTCAACAGTATTTATTTATATGCACGGTATGCATATTTACTTTAGTAAAGGGCAGAGTTGTTTATGTTTATGTCTCCCAATTTTAAGTAAAATAAAATAAAATAAAATGTGTACCTATATGTGATTTTGATGAATAATATTGTAGATGCAGCCGATTATTTAAATTTAATTTTATACCTCTGATAGTTTTGCGTTTGACCTCTATCTTATTTGTTGATAAGTGATGATATGGTAGAGGGTGGTCACGCTAATTTCGAATTTCAATAAATGCTTGTTGTGAGATATATAGTCTCGTTTGTTCATCGACAGGAGAATCACATGCAAAGTGAGGTCGAATAGATTTACGTGGATGAGATATTGGAAAAATGCTTGCCCATCGATTTTTTTTTCTTATTAAAACGTACCAATTACGTTAGGTACGATCTAGCCTTAAGACTAATAAGTAATTTAATTTTGACTTAAACTGCTAAGTAAAATTTGTCCAATAACACTTTTCTTACAGTCTCTTTTATCGGGAAGACACTTCGTTATTTGTTCTTCGTTAATAGCACTCACTATATTACACTGTCACATCACAACATCAACTCAAAAGATTTAGTTCTCTTGCGTCTTCTCACTAAGTCTGTGTTGTCGAGGAGCTGGATTGCCTCAACATTCACATGGTGATGAAGTCTTTATTCATGAACTTCAGCGAGTCTTTTTATAACACTAGCGAATAGTTTTGGATCCATCTTTTAGCCCATCGAACCTGTGTTAATCCTGTGTTATTAAAATAATACACACCACTGGTAGTCGATTTTGAACTTTATATTGACTCACTTGATTAAAACTAACAACTCTTAGACTCGAGTCAAGAAAATCCCCAGCTCTATAACAGAATATTAAGTTACTAAGGTTTCCTTTTACTTAATACAGTAACGCTCCTTTGGTATCATACCAAGTTTTAAATTACATGAACATGTGTTCGTCATTACCCTAACAGCTTTATTTACTTTAAACATAAAAGAGAACCTGGAGCTTTTTGCGAGAGAATGTTCGCCAAGTATTTTGACGTAAATTTTGCACTAAATTTGTCTGGTTCATCCACTTAATACGTTTTACCCTTGGTTGGGCAAAAAATGGCAATTTAGATGTGTAATTGGTTAGGAGAAATAGCATCTGTTATAGATGTTAACATGCTGAAATATTTTAGCATTAAGTGCAGAAATGGTTGTCTGGATACATTAAGATCTAGAAGTTTTATAAGGCATTGACATTTTTTGATCTTTGACCGAGAGAGCGCGAAGCGATTGTCTCCGTTTCGGCTGGGGCAAAATTGCTTTTGTATGTCCGGATTTCTGTTTGTTCTTCTCTACAGATCTCATTTCTCAATCGATTCTCGTGAAATTTTGTGAGCAGGTTCAATTATTATGTAGAATTTCTTTTTGATTCAGTTTTTGGGAATTTAAAAAAAAATGGCGGAGGTATGGTAGTTGAAAACGTAAAAAAACATATTTCAGCAATTTAAAAATAAAATTCGAGGTCTTACCTTACAGAGCCACTAATTTAATACATTCTTACTTCGTGTATAACAAAATAATTGTAAGAGCGAAGCGAGATATCCAAAAGCCAAAACTGGCAATTTAAATGATATAAATGAAAATATTAAGTGAGCAGTAGAGGATACATTTTTTTTTTCTGCCAGTGTAAGGTAAGAGCTCTTCAATTAGAGTACAATACCGTTATTTGTAGACCTATTTTATCCCGTGGTCTATCTCGAAAATGGCATCATATCTAAAGCTGAACATACATATCATATTTGCTCTATCTTCTTATTAAACAACAAAAATCAAACGATTAATAGAAATATAGAAATTAACAACATTATCAGGATTAACACTAAATATAATAAATTAACTTTGTAGAAGAAAATGTATGCGCGAGATTTACATTCGGGGCAAACGACTATAGTTTTAAGTAATTTATTATTAGTATTATTACTAATTATTAGTAGTATTAGGTGTACTCTTAAGTAAACTTTGTTACTAATATTAAATAATTATGAATATATATATCTATATAAATATCTATAAATCAGAAAAACAAAACTACTAACATACACATTTACAATTAGCTTTAATTTACAATTAGGAATAGCTCTTTTATTTCATACTGATTATGACATTCATATTGATATACTTAAAAATGAGCTGTTACTTTCAAAATTTTTAATGTAGTTATTAGCTCGATTACAAATGTATACATATTTAAGAAGCACAGTGTAATCAAAAAAAAAAAAAAACGGAAAAAGTATATTTAGACATAACAAAAAACAACTACACAATATCACACAATTTTATTTTTTTTTATTATTTGTTACAGGCTAGTGTTTGACCACTATCTCACCTGATGGTAAGTGACGATGTGATCGAAGCTGGTAAACACACTAGACCTAGAATACGCAGGCTCTCAAGGATAACTGCCGGAACACCGTATTTGGCTTGGCGGCAGACTTTCAACTTGATGGTGGTAAGCTACTTTGGTAGCAAGCCAGGCGAGCAACTCACAAAATGCTCTACCACCTCTCAAATGTCACCTGATTAGCACCACCCGGGGACCACGTGTAGGGAGTCAGACTTAAGGGGTATTCTCCTACGGACGTGGGTGACTCAGCCCCCAAAAAAATATGATAAAAACATTAACATTCAAATTTACTATAAATGCATATCGCTCAGTGAGGCCCATTGCTTCTTGATAACAGATCAGAACCCGCTTCAAAAAGGTCTCCAACTTGTGTTAGAGGAAATAAAAGACGAAACAAAAAAACTCACACATTTCTTTAATTAACTACATTACTTCTTATTTACTCTTTAGAAAAAAAGTTAAAGATCTGTGGCAGTTTTATTCGTCGGAGTAATTTAGGGGGTAGGTGGAGGTTAACTTTCAGCTATATTTTTTCTTTTGCAACTAACCGCAGATACATTTTCGCAAACATATATCCACAATATAACGGCCAAGCTAATAGCCTAATAAATAAAACAGAGGCAAGGGATTATTTACAAGGATAAACAAGCGGACGAGGAATCAAGGATTTGCCCAATATATAAATGTACCTACATACTATGATGTTTATTCGGCAAATAGATTAGAAAGATTCGGAGCTTTTACGTAATGCAAACGAGTTTTTTTGCAAACGGTACTAATGCGAGCTTCGTTTGTATTGTAAATTGTGACTTTTGTATTATAGGGAAACATTTCAATTATTAATCACAGTGTTTACCCTCACTTTTCGTTAGACAAAAAGGTTGCGGATTAGAATTTTAAAGCACCCCATAAGAAGTTTTTCTAAAATAAAAAACCCGACTGACAGTTATCTCACCAGATGGAAAGTGACGATGCGGCCAAAGATGGAAATGCTTGCCTAGAATGTACCTTTTTACTCTAGACTTGTAGACACCCACATTGTACCGTTCAGGGAACAAAGACGCAAACAATGAGTTCCACACCTTCGCTGTACGGATGATAAATGTAGAAGCGAAACGCTTTGAGCGAAATAGTGAACTTACTTTATTATTTCACACATTTTCGCAACAAAAACCTATTATTATGCAATTATATAGGATATCCATCGTCGCTTACCATCAGGTGAGATGGTGGGAAAAAAAATATCACAGGTTTATTATTCATTTAAAATATAAGTCGCGGCAACTTCAGCAGAGCGGCGCAAACGGCGCAAACATGGAAACCTTGGCAGTGGTTACATATTTGAGCCGTTTGGTGTTGAGACACTGGGTCCGTGGGGACCTCCGGGAGCTCATTCTATTTTCAAAATTCTATCAGAGCGCCTAGTTGAAGCGACACGTGATCAAAATGCTGGCACTTATTTGGCTCAACGTATTAGCATTGCAATTCAGAGAGGCAATGCCGCCAGCATGATGGGAACGCTACCCACTCGTAGTGGGTTTGAGCACTTGAGTTACCTATAAGCTCGATATCTTGTAGGTAACTTAGTTCTTTGCTGTATATAGTTTTAGTTTAGTTTTAGGAAATATAGGCAATTGGCCCGTAGTTAGTGCGAAAGGTAAATAACCAATTTTAAATCGTGATTGATAATGAATGGTCATTCAAAATAAAAAAAAATTAAAAGACACCTAAAGAAGTTCTAGAAAAGTTTCTAGCACTTTATTAGGGTATGACTTGACTAGGACTGGAAAGAAGAGTCAAAGGGTACGACTAGACTGTGCCCTGTCAAGTTGTCACTAGGACTTCTATTATGAAATATGTAAGACACTTAAAATATTATATAACTTGACACGAATTTCTTATTTAGTCTGAGTTTGACACTGGCTAAAAGCACATAATTGCAGAGACAAAAAAAGGGTAAACTAAGCAACATGCGAGCATTGGAAAATATAGATATACAATTAGTGAACTGCTCGTTTAGTAGGAAAATTTGTGTTTCTGGTTCTGTTTGTGACTATGTGTGTGATGTAATTGTTTCCGGCACCCACGGCACAAGTCATCGAACTATGTGTGGGGCTATGAGTGTGAAAGCGTTTAAGTTTATGTTTAGAAAAGATTTGTATACTACCTAGTAAACAAACTTTTTCAAGTTTCTAATGTATTCAGTCATTTTTCTGTAACAGGCTTCAAATCCTCTAACAAAGAAATACAGACTTATACAATAGCCCAAGTGATCATCAAACCAGACAAACAACCAGAAAAATTCAAGGCAAAGTATATAAAACCATCCAAAGAAGTCCACAAAAAGCTCATAGAAAGATCCATCCACCTGAATAACTCAGCACAACATTTATATTCCATATATTCTTCAAAAAGTAAGTGAAATGCCTTTGATATGAACGCCTTTCACTAAAGCGCCTCTTAACAGCGTCGAAACGACTGGCGTGAGAAGTTTCTACGGGTATATTAAAGCCGTGAATTAAATAAAAATAAATATTAACGTAAATAGAGAAATAAGTTGGCACATTTTATACAGTAAGTGTGTTGTGTATTTTCTCAGTCAGTCGTAGCTTGAAAGTCTCTGGGGTAGTAGGGATATAAATTACTTCTCGTGGACTTCAAAGTCCTCCGGCCTTGAAGTCCGCCTTGAAGTCATCAATTTTGGTTGGTTAAAAAAAAGATATTAACGACTTACAATTTATTACAGTGACACTTTTTTAGACGAATCTAACGATACCTTAACTGTCGATATCTGTCCAGCCATATGGAAGATACGAGAATGTATATAAATTTACAAACATACATACGAGTACATACAAATATGAAAAACATGACCGTTCCTTGGCAGTCGGGTAGAAAAATATTTCACACTCACAGCCCCTCATTAAGTACGATGAGCTAGAGTTGTGGAAACTTTCACATCACACGCACACAATCAGAAACAGAAACATAATCACAAATTTCCTTGGAGAGAAAACTTGTGTAACCACCGGGAATCGAACCCGACCCCTGCTTAGGGGGTATGTTAAAAGACCCGTTTTATAACAGTGGTTTACGCAAAAATCACTAAAAATTTAAAGTAGTGGCTCTGTGCGCTGAAGACCTAGCGTATTTTACTGGCTGAAATATGTGCCTTTTCGTTTTCAACCCCCGTATCGCCGCATTTTGAAACATTTCCAAAAACTGAATCGACAAAAAAAAACTATACAATTATCCAACATGCTCACAAAATATTACGAGAATCGGTTGAGAAATGAGACCTGTAGAGGAGAACAACTGGAAATCCGGACAACTAGAGTTCTAGAACAAGCTGAAACGGAGAAGCGTCGCTCGCGCTTCGCACTTGCTCGGCCAAAAACAAATTTGGATCACGTCCTAGGGCTCCACTCTATCACAATCATTGCTATGCGCGGAGCACCACAATGTCATTAAGTTAAATCCCAAGTTTATTAAGACTAAATTAGTTATCTTTAAAAACACCATTAAAAACAACGAGGCACTTTATTTTCGCTTAGTAAACGTACCATTAAATCACTTTTATATGGCGTACTCAACTAAATTATCCTTTAAGCTTTCTAAAATAACATATAATGTCGTTATCTACACAAATTGTTTGCTAAGTAATTGATAGGATAAATTGAGATATTTTAGCGAAAAGGACTTTTCATTATGTTATTTTAAATATTATATACCTACATATAGGCCTATACTGTGGTGAAAGATACTATTATTCCAAAATCCAAAATCAATCCAAAATTGCATTTGTGTGTGTTTGATGTAAATGTTTTTCACGCAGACTATGTTCAGTCTCATGTTCTTATTCGTCCTACGCAACTCGTCCCACGTTTACTAGTATGGGTCAAGTATAGTTTAACAAACTTCTTCGATACAATATCAAGTCGTAATGTTCTTTTTTACCATCCTAAAACATCACTTGTGATAAACAAATAGGTAAAAACAAACGCTTTCACACTCACAGCCCCACATAAAAATATTTTTCAACATAAATATGTTAACTCTAAATATAATAGTTCGAGTACTTGTATCGTGGTTGCCGGGTAACATTCACATCACACACACAATCGCACCCAAAACCAGAAACAAAAACTTTCACTGGGGAGATTTACGTTTTTGCACTCACAGCCCTACACTAAGTTCGATGACTTGTGTCACGACACAAGTCACTCAAACACTCTTATCATACATACATAACCAAAACCAGAAACACACATTTTTCTTGGGAAGAAAACCTGTTTTCGCGCCTGGAACCGAAGACGATACCTCTGTTCAGAAGGCCATCGTTCACCCGACTAAGCCAATGGGCAGTTCAAGCAGCTTCTAGTAGCGATTTAGATTATCAAATCGCTAGGAGTGACTGAACTATCACTTGAAATAAGCTATCAGGTATTGTAAGGCAGTTATAAGACATCCTCCGAGGCGTTTGCGGCTAGCAAAGAGTATCAAGGGGAATTTCAGTAATGAGACACCGTTTGTCTTCTTTAAAAGGCTTCACCGAAATGCTCGTGAACTCGCAGATCACAATGTCGTTAGAATTAGGGTTGCCAATACATCATTTAGCTTTATGTTATAATTAGTTTTAGGTCAAAAAAGTTTTTTATTAGTAATTATATCATTCTTTATATTTAATTTTATAATTCTTTTTCTTCACTTGTGAATAAAAATATTTTTATTTCTAATCGTATGATACATTTTTGGAGACAAATAATGAGTATTTACGTATAAAGATTGATTGTTACCTTTGTTTAAGGTGAAGTAGGCTCCAAATTGGACGATTCATCCTCACAAATATCAAAGAACTTTAAAAACGGTTGATTAACAGCATTTTTTTACGTGAAATAATTGTTCACAAAATATTTTATTCGGATATGTTCAGCGATTTACGATTGAATAAATTTGGCTCGATAGAAAACAATTTTAAACTTTACTAAAAACACCAAAATTCCCGTTCCCGTCAGTGGAATGAATCATCTTTATTCTGTTTCTGTAAAAGATACTTTTTACAAAAAATATTGGGTGTAATCCCAACAAACATTCAAACCTCGTTATGAACTCAAGTTTTTTGTAAAAGGGTAAGATTAATTAAAAAAAATATATGTAAGCGCGTACGCCGCCTATGCAGGCAATTCTACAAGGCTACAGTTTGGCTCCAGTCCGCCAACTCGATACCAAGTCGCCTTAACCTCATGTTGTGAAGTGGAACCATACATTATTACTTATCTATCTACATTTTATCACTATATTATTTAAATAATATGTTTGTAGAATTTGCTTTCTCCGAAAACTTTGAAAGAATAAAAAAATAAAACGAAGCCTACTGGAGCAAATAACTATCTCCATAAATGTATGTATATTATCTATGTTATATATATATTTTATTAGTCTTAATTATTTATGAAACAGTAGGAATTAATTTTAATGAAAAAGTAAACAATATATTATTATAAACTAAATTGACTATAAAATCCAAATCAATATTTAATATCATATGAATATCTACTCTAACCTTATTTCTTCTAAATATATTAAATAATTTTCACATATTATTCTAACATATAAGCCAAAGAAGCAGAAAATACATTATATACAACGACAAATTACTTCTTTTACCATTTTCTCGCATTATTTTGTTAAATACCACCCCTTTAGCAAAAAAATCAATTCAAATATTATTCCCCCACACTCTAATTGAAATAGTTGTCGTGTAGAAAAATATATTTTTTCAGTACTCTTGAACACGGTAGCGTCAAAGCGTGCGACATCAAATCTAGCTTTTGTAGTCGGCGTGTATTTTAATTTTTCAGTTCAGTAGTTTTTATCAAACGGTGCATTCAATCTATTTTTGGAAAACCAAAAGCGTCTGCAATTTTTTTCACATATAAAGTTTTTGTTGTCAAGCGCAATTATATATTATTATTTGTGGAATGAAGGATTACTTACTTAACTTTAGTATTATAAAAATAACCCGGTTCTGACATGCCTATATATCACAACAAATCAGATTTCAATACTAGCCTGTGCTCCGCAGCTTCCTCTATTAATTAGGATAAAAATAATAAATATGACAATCAAAGAGTCCAGAGATAACCTCAGAGTTTCGGATATATAATGTGAAGTGTGATTCATTCAAGCTGCCGATTCTATACAAACATAGCCATTATAACACCAGCGTTGTAAATAATAAAAACGGAATGATTTATTGATCATGTGTTATGATTTATTTAGGTACAGGAGTAACCGCACCGGAATCAGTTCATCAAACTCATATATGCAATAATAACTATATACTTACGTGATATTACCTTGTGTTCTATCGCGCAAGTTTAGTGGTAATATGGTGGTAATAAAAGAAATAAACACAATTCATTCATTCGTATATTTCATTCACTCACAGATTCAGATAAATACAGACGAAAGTCTTCATATTTACATCATAGGTCAACCTCAGGATGTGGTGATTCTTATCTTTGGTCACATATAATTCTTTTTTTTTTTTTTTTTTTTATTCAGTTTAGACAAGCGTTTGACCACTATCTCACCTGATGGTAAGCGATGATGTGGTCGACGATGGAGCAAACTTGCCTAGAAGATACCTATTCACTCGCGATTTGAAGACTCCCATGTTGTACTCATCAGGAAACACCGACTCAGGCAAAGTGTTCCACTCCTTTGCGGTTCGCATAATAAATGTAGAAGCAAAACGCTTTGTTCGCAATTGTGGAATATTTACCATATACCGGTGTCGATTAGCAGATTGCCTGCTTGTTCGATGATAGAATGGGGATGGGGGAACTAGATCGTGTAATTCCTTGGCACATTCTCCGAAATGTATCCGATAAAATACCGAGAGACTAGCAACCTTGCGACGATGTCCCAAGCTTTGAAGCCTTTCATCGGCCAGCTGCTCGCTGTTAAAGAGCCTCTTGGCTCTTCGCTCAATGGTATCAAGAGCCTCAAGCTGGTACTTAGCTGAACCATCCCAAAGATGAGAACAGTATTCCATACATGAGCGGACTTGTGCTTGATACAAATTAAGCAACTGTCCTGGTGTGAAGTACCAATTCAAATACCAAAGTAAATAGTAATTCTATCGTCTTTTTCCGTACGAACGAAAATAGAAGAAGTAACCCTAGCGAAATGAAAACTTCGAACCGCTGGTCCTCATCCCAAGGCTCGCCAAAAACGAGTTGAGGCATTACTCTCATAAACGTAAATGTAAATCGCGAATTCTGTAATATTATGCGTAATGAGACTCGCTTCTATTCCGGCGAGCCGTAAATAATGGATCAGTTGCTAAGTACAATTCGTCTGTCGGAAATGTTCTGGAAAATCATTTTCTAAAGTTGTTTCAGCGTGATTTTGCGTGTCTTTGAAGATCAGTTTTGTTGGTTCAGAAATCAATATGGAAACATTATCATAATAACCGAGAACTTGAACTCGCTACAACGCCTCTAACATCTCGCCCATACGTGCCTACACTTAGTAGAATGTTGATTTACCATTTTGAATTGCTTTTCATCTTCTCATAATTTTTGAAGTGAAATCTTCTTTAGCGGCGTTTAGAACTTTTTTGGGATGGGTAAAAAATGATATACTCGCGTCAGGACACGTGACCTAATCGGAAATTCGTAAGACGAAGGAGAGGAAGTAATATCCCCCTCTTTTTCTACCGCGCGGCGAAAAATGTTTAAGTTTTCACTTCTGTCGGCACTCGCGGAGTGCAACCCGTGTTTTTTTTTATTTTAATTAGTTTTATACCAAATTTCTTCTGTTTAAGACTATAATAGTTTTATCTCACATTCACTTTTGTTTCACTAATTCTTCTTTATTTCAGCCGAACTCAGATCTCACATTTTTGGAGTAACAATAGCAACATTATTTTCCTGTGTAAACAAATTCGGATTTGAAATGTACGTAAAATGTTCTTATCTTATTGTTATTGTGCCGGCAAATATTTGGTTTCAATTATTTTCACAGGAAGACCAACTTAAAAATAAAGCCTTAGCATAAACAGTCCAATAACGTCCATTGTTCAATGCAGACATGAAGTCAGGGTTAAACCCGAACATAACTGCAAAGCTGACGCGGTTAAGAAATACTCCAACCAGAGTATTATTTCCAATCTAAAAGCGACAAACGGTCGGGTATATAGTCAATAAGAAACATCGATTTTCGCTTAGCAGGTGTATCAGTACAGTACAGTCATCGTTTATCTTGGAAGCACAGCATTTAACTGCAGACGACCAATGAAAACGCGATGTGGAAATCTAGCACTACACCAAGTTATCCATACATTAATGGTCAATCATTTAGTTTTGGTAGCGATCGTTCATTTAGAGTCGACGATTTTAACACAATTGCAATCCATTAACCTATGTTCTATACCAGGTAACAAGATAACTACTAACTTTCCAAATTTCATTTCTACTTGACAAATTGGTATAGTAGTTTTGGCGTGATTAAGTAACTTTTAAAGTTACTAATATATAACTTTTTAGTTAGTTTTACTTGTTGTGCGAACTACAAAGGTATGGAACTCTTTGCCTGAGTCGGTGTTTCCTGATGAGTACAATATGTATACGAGTGTATAGGTATCTTCTAGGCAAGCTTGCTCCATCGTCGACCACATCGTCGCTTACCATCATTGTATACTAAAATAGAAGTAGTATATTCGTAGAGTAATCATTATACACTAGTTACAGGAATGAAGGCGCTACGCAATTTTTTTGAACCGCTTAGAACTTGTCGTATTCAATAACGACAGATGATAAAGCTATAAATATTTTGGTAAATCTAATATTTTTAAACGAGCAATTCTCGTATATGTGTATATATATAATCTGAATCTCGAAAACGGCTCCAACGATTTTCATGAAATTTAATCGATCTAGCTAAATTTCATTTTTAAAATACGTCATTTACTAAAAAAAACCGAGCAAACCTCTTTCTTAAAGGGATATTTTTATATAATTGAAAACCAGAAATATAATTGTAGAAAGTTTTCCTAATAAAATTATTCACTGAAATTGGGACATTTCAAACGTCGTCAAAGTGCATGATTTTTTAAATCCTTCAAAATGGAAGTATCTAAATGGGACCCATTTTATTTTAAATGGTATAGTTTTCAAGCGAAACGAGATTTTATGCCTCACCGCTAACCCGAGATAAAGCGACATGACTCCGATCTATATGTTTATCTCGTTTAGTACAGCGAGTTAATAGTATGTCCGATGTGAATTTGCTAAAATAATTTGGTTATCATTTTAAGATTCCTTTTACCGCCTGATTTTATTGGATATGTATTATAAGCTTTCCCATTAAATGTTTTTTTTGTTGGGTAGGCAAGCATTTAGCCACAATCTTACCTGGTAAAAATTTACGGTGCCGCCGAAGATGGGACAAGCTTGTCTGGAAGGTACTTATTCACTCTAGACTTGAGAGAAGACTCCCAGATTGTACCGTTCGGGGAACAAAGACGCAGGCAACGAGTTCCACTCCTTCACTGTACGGATGATAAGCGTAGAAGCAAAACGCTTCGACGACTTATAAACTAATAATTAAACGCAAGCAAAGCTTAAAAAAACCAACTTCACCGCTTTCAAATAAAAAAAAAACATCAAAATCGGCTCACAACGAAAGAAGTTGTGAGGTAACTTTTGAAGTCGGGTAAACCAGAACATCGTCAAAGCACGCATTATTCGTCACAAAATAGACATTATTGACGATATTTCAAGAACTACTGATCAGATCTTGATCAAATTTAAATGGGACCAATTAGAAAGCAACATCTTTCAAACAAAAAAAAATTTCGAAATCGGCTCACGTGGAGAGAAGTTGTGAGTTAAACACACAAAAAAAAAAAAAAAAAATACAGTCGACTTGAGTACCTCCTCCTTTTTTGGGAAGTCGGTAAAAACAACATTCAAGCGAAAAATTAATTGGTACGTCGAGAACACTGCTCATAGAGCTCCTAAAGAGGTCACATACGCCACAAAAGTACAAACTACTTAATTTAGCTGAAAGGGTTCTTTGTACAGCGCACTGCTTGCGGCTATGAGTGCTGATTTGACACACGTTCTTTGGAAAATTGCTTTTGTAAACTATATGTAGCTATATAGTGTATGGTTGTCTATTGTTTCTACTATAATATTACTTATGTAGTAACGTATGTAGTAAGTAGAGCAGAACCATTATAAATCTAGAAGAACGGCGTCGCGTCACCCATTTATGGTTGAGATACCGTTCATTTGCACGAAACGTTTCGCGTCTTCGTTAATTTATAGAACAGCAAAAGAATGAAACGCTTTGCCGTCGTCTATGTAACCCGAAAGGTACAATTTGGGTGTGTTCAAAAGTAAAGTGAATAGGTTTACTAAGCAAGCGTGCTCCACCTTAGACTACATCGTCACTTTCCATCAGGTGTGAATGTGGTCAAACGTTTGCTTAGTCAGTAATAAAATAATAATAATAATAATAATGTGCACGCCCACCAAAATTGTCAAACGATCGAACGTCAAATGTACGAAATTTTGAGGAGGGGCGTCATCATCATCCTCATCCGCCCATTTTCGTCCACTGCTGTACATAGGCATCTCCTAATGAACGTCACAGAGATCGGTCTTCGGCTCTTCTCGTCCAGTTTCTGCCGGCCTCCTTTCGCAGGTCGTCGCTCCACCTGGCCGTCGGCCGTCTTCACTCAAGTATTCGTCTACTCCAGCGGTTCTCCGCCCTTCTAGAGACGTGACCGAGGAGGGATGTGAACTTTTAAAATGGTTCTGCTCTAACTGCTCTCAAATATACAGGGTAATTTGTAAAATACGCTCCAAGACTCTAAAACTTATTTCATCTCTTAGCTTATTTATTTCTACGACTTTCTTCTTAATGGTATATTTTCTGTAACAATTAAGATGATATATTATATGTAATCTATAATTAATAGTTGTTTATACTACATTCGTCCCGACGGATGTCTCGAGCCTTGGGTATATATCTTATTTATCTCTGGTCTCGAGTCTGGTATACACGTCAAAGCCACTTGACACTTGACACCTTAGACTTAACAGGGAATAAAAACAGTTAAAATATATTTGAAAACTCATTTAACAGATTTTGCAATAGACCAAGAATGACGTTGGTCTCTGTGGTTGAAATGATGTCCTAAGAGGTTTTTCGTAATATTTAAATTACCTTGTATGATTAATAGGTGCATGATATTTTTACCCTTTATACACATTATGTCTAGATATTACTAGTTTTATGTTTTATGAAATACATACATGAAGCTGGGGGCATAAACTGCTAACCCGCTAAATGAACATAATTTACGGAGCCAAAATAAAAAAAGACGTACTTCAGAAATATTTTCTATGTTCAATGAATCATTTATATGGTAGACAGAAATTATCAACATTTTCATTTAAATTTTCAACGGAACGAATCCGCACATATGAAAGCATATCAACCACATCAATCAATGTGGAAATTGCAAAATTGTTCGCGGAAGCACTGCTATTTATATTAATCACGCGTAAAAAAGGGTTGCCACTGTTGTCAGCTGATATATTATTGTACCTACTTTGCCGTGTATTTTTCACTATGTATTGCATAAATTCAACTTTGTTGACGGGTCTGAGTGGCTGTTTTTGGCCGCGTGAAATGTACGGTTGTATTGGATTTATATATTTTTTTACTTCTTAATTTTTCGTTTTTATTCCGTTGAATTGTATAATTTTTTACAGCGTTTTACCTGTTTTTTAGCATAAATCACACCAATATTATAAAACGGTGCGTTAAAGCGAACGCGCGCGCTTGTGTGTGTGTGTGTGTGTGTGTGTTTGAAACTAGACTGAGGTAGAGATAGTACACTCAAAAATAAACCTACCTTTATCTAATCAGTCAAATGATTATGTATAAAAGTTATTTGCGGTGGAGGAGTATATATTTATAAAGTAGACGACTTCTATGATGGCTAGACGAGAGACTATTTATGAGATTTTGTGTTCCTTAAATGGGATATGGAATAACTTTTATCGCAGAAGAAAGATTATTTTCCTCTGTGACTACCTGACATACGCGGGTAAAGACACGCAACTGTTAGTGTTAATGTAAAGTAAACCTAAATCGAGCAGAACGAGTAGAATAGAGTGTAGCACAGTGGAGTCAAATGGACTGGAGAGGAGTATTTTGAGTCCATAAATATCCTTTATAGAAAACACTTGTGTTTCCACGGAAATCGATCCAGCCAGCCACACTACGCTAACAGGCAGCCCACCACAATGCAAAATGTACAATTTTAAAACAGTGCAAGTTTTACAGTTAAATTACAACCCTATGCTTGTGTGAGAGCCAATTTGGTATGATGCACGACAAAAGTAAATACAATGTGTTTACTCCCTAATTTAGCAATATTGATATGGAAATTAATAGACAATACATATCAATAAAATTAAACCGGTTAATTTATATAATGTTATCAACCAGGTGTGATCCGTGGTTTTGCCTGCGTTCATAAGGATAGACATATTAATAAAATTAAACTGGTTAATTTGTATAATGTTATCAACCAGGTGTGGTCAGTGGGTTTGCCTGTGTTCATTAGGCCAATGGTGTGTATATATATATACATACACTGTTTTTAAACTTGTTTGATGACAAAGTTTCCATCACCACCTTGTGGTCCACGAGAAGTATTTTATTACCTCTCCTGTGGAGTTTTACAAAGGAATTCTCTTGTGAAAAAACATACATTTGAAGTTAGTCACAAACAATACCTATCAACTAGGTAGCGTTAAGTGATTACAACTTCGGTTATTCGGTTGTTTTTTAACCACACTCGAAGGCACCGAACAATATAGCACCATGGAATATTGAATAGTGTAGTATATATGTATAACAGTCAATTTTAATCAACAAATTTAAACTACAACTTTTAGTTTAACTTACGGACAGCTTTTCGCGGGAATTCTCCTATAAACTTAAAGTTTGAGAGATGACAGAGTGTTTTACAACCATCTCTCAAGGCGGTTGTTTGGTTGTGATTAAACGAGGCACTGAACGCGCTTGAGCGTTTCGACTCACACTAACAGAACGCTTTAACCATAAACGTGCTGAGGCACGTGCGTACCATCGTGCACACATACAAGCCGCGTTTGGTACCACTCTTTGAAGATGACATACTTCTCTGTTTCTACTATGTCTTACCAAGCCTCCGAACAGGCTAGTGCGGAAGGTTGCAACCAGTGCATAGGCACTGTACGCATACCTGCATGGGATTGCAATAACAACAAGCCTTGAGGGATCTTTCCACATCCTGCATGGGATTGCAATAACAACCAGCCTTGAGGGATCTTTACACATCAAACGGTAATTACGATACAGAGCAATCAACAGTATGTATCATACGTCTTCTAACTAAGATATTGGCTTATTGGGATTTGATTCCCTATGCTGTGGTTAATATTCCGTATCATTCCGTCTCCTAGAAATCACCTTTAATGCCTTCCATCCTGGTTTATGACAAGCATTATCATAAAGTTTACCTCCATCACGCAGGTTTACGGTCCATCGCATATAACATTCACTTTTACCACTTTTAGTATACCAAAATATGTAATTTCTAAGCTAAGCGCAGCTATTTGCCAGAAATTGCCATTGGAGCGCGATATAACAGCAGTATGGAAAATATTTGTTTTGTAAATAATCAGAAATGTTCGAGTTAGTTTAAGCTAACTCAGTTATCTCTTTCAACACTTGAATTAACGAATGAAATTCCCATAAAAACATATTCAGGTAAATAAATATTATAACAAGTCTCAAAAACTTTTCTCTTTAAAAACTATGAGTTTCGAAAATTATTCCAAGTATTCTAGTTAGTGCCATTGCCTATGAATTTAGCAAATTTCTCATAGCTGTCTTAAAACTACTAGGCCGTATTAAAGAACTATTTTTATACATAATATGTTACAACATTTATAAAAATAATAAATGCCCCAATTTTATTTTCAGCAACTTTTAATTTCAATAAATTCCTTCTATTGTAGTATTGTGTGTAAAAATAAAGAGATGTGTAAAAAAATAATGTACTTAAAAAAAAATTGCAATCAAAAACATATGTATATGTTTAATCAGAAGCCTCAACTGGGGTTCTTATACCAGCATGAGTGTATGCAAGAACTTGATTTCATTTAGTTTTGGTCATTCATTGCTGTAAGTATGGAACGGAACAAAAACGAAATAGTTTTCACAAAAGAAAACTTGAACTATCGTCAAACTAACTTCCCACTAATGCCTCTACCTTCTGAACCTAAACTTTATACCACAGCAACAAGGTGCATTTTTCATAATTCTCGCCGATATTTCACTAGGTTTTTGTAAACCGCCCATACTGCTTCGAGCTCGTAGATAGGTGTTTGTGTAGAGCTTCACTAATTACAGTATATTTATGGTGTCACTGACCTTTTTACTGGACAGATATTGCCTCGGAAAATGAGGTTATGAGAGGAAGCTCGAAGGAAGGGTCAAGCTTTATTACCAAGAAGCTAAAAGGATGTGACTTTTACACATTTTCCACTTAAGTCTGTTGGTTACATAGTAAGGAAATTGTTTGGCAAATATACTTTGGAAGGAGTCTTTAATGATATTAAGAAAAGAACAACAAAGTCGGTCCTTATTATTGTATATAAAATTAAATAAATAAAAATATCTATTTCAGGCAATGAACCTTATTTCAGATAAATTTAGATTGCCAACTTAATCTGAAATATAACTTTGACAATCACTTTGAATAGCGTCCCTTCTATATCTCTGAGACTTGTGTTTTATTATATTGATTTAATTCTACAATACCATAACTATGTCTGTTATGTTCAACCTATATAGGTTGGACGAAACGGATATACGAAACTTTTGTTTGAATTCTTGTTTTAAAAGTTGACAAAGATACGGTATGCATCTTAATGCATACCGTATAATAATTTGTTTAATCATTATTTTATGAATCTAAAAAAATTAGATGTATAGTTACACATACACAGCCATACTAAACCTAAACGGCTATTCAGCAGTTTCATAAAGGGGTGGTATAACTCTGAGTGAAGACCTCACTTTTATCCAAATCAATATTCAGGAAATCAGGCTAAAATTAATATAAATCAGTAAGAAGACACAAGATAACATTTTTTTTTAAGTGACAGTGTAATATAGTGATTGCTTGAGTGCTGTTAACAAATAAAACAAGAACAGTGTCTTTGAGACAGTAAAAAAGTGTTACTGGACACATTCTTAGTACTATTACTACTAAGAATATTATTACTCTACTAAGCAGTATCACTAAAAAAAACATAGTTTGTGTGACATCTCTAGTTCATTAATAAAAATAACTTACAAAATATGTTCTAAAGTCATCACTATGCCTATGTATTGAGTAAAGTCATATAGTCTATTCCTAAAAAAATCGCTTACTATCATGACAGACATAAACGCGTTCACATTCACAGTCCCACACTAAAGTCGGTGACGTGTCGAAGTAACGGAAACATTCACATAACGCAGACAATCACGCCCAGAACCAGAAACAAATCTCCCTTGAAGAGAAAACTTTGTTCGCACCAGGAATCGAACCTGGTACCCGCTTATCTTAATATTAAACGATTAAGTACATTAATGCCAAGGATGCTTGGAGGCAAACTGCACAAGTGCTTTCTAGCGACTACATAATAATAGATATACCTAGGTTAATACAATTACGTATAAGTGTTAACGAATGAATTAAAAAAAAATATGAAAAAACAATCGCGCCGCCGAGTTTTTTGCCAGGTTCTTCTCGAGATGGCTGTAATTTTGCGAATCTGGCGTAGAGTCATTAAGTTTCATGAGTGCCTCTTTGGGGCCCATGTGAATAAACGCTTTTGATTTGCTTTGATTGATTCAAGGCATACACTAAGTTATAAGACAGTTCAATTTAATTCGCGCCACATCCATCTAGCTCTACATTTAAACTCTAGAACTCTATTCTATTCAAAACGCCTGACCATAAAAAGCCCTCATATAAACGGAATGTTTTAAGGCCGCGTAAAACGCATCTTTATGAGCAGTTGAGCACCGCACATCACCAATGCATTTGAAATCCGAACATCAATCGAAACGGTTAAAAAACCACAATGCCCTCTATGGTTACATAAGTTATGACCAGCGGAAACCGTAAATTCTACGTTAGTACGTGATAGTCGTGATACCCTAAAAAATTCGGTAAATGTATGAGACGGATATACCGACTATGTAAGAATAAGCCGTAGAGTTTTCGTAGATTGATTATTATGTGAAGCCGTAACATATTTTTCGATGCCTGATTTATTTCACAATCAAACTATAATACTGTAACCATCAGAATCAGTTGACTACGTTTCTTTTGGAACGCAGAACTTTTTTTTAAATATATAGTTATAATAGTCTTGCTAAGGTTTGGTCCATTTAAACAAATAAATGAATCGTTATATTTATTATACAATAGAATGAAATAGATCTGACATTGCTTCTTGTCCATCCAAAAGTTGTCAGCAAAAGATCGCTTTATGCGATAAAACCGCCCACTGTAACTTTTATGTATTTTTTTTTTGTTATGTTCCATTTCTTTTAAGGTTTCAAAAAAGAGGAGTCTATACCACTATGAACCTGTTGGTAAGTGAATATCGCACTAAAATAACTGCCCAGTTAGTTAGATATAAGTTCGCCTTCCAGATCTTCTCTTCGCAGGGGAATGGGGACAAGTTTTATTCCCATGGAAAATTTGTGTTTCTGGTTCTGGGTGTGATTGTGTGATGTGAATGTTTTCGGCACCCACGACACAAGTCATCGAACTTAGTATGGGGCTGTGAGTGTGAACGCGTTTTTTATGTTAAAAATAAAATAGGCGTAATAGACGCAAGAAACCACGCACACCCCAGGCGCGCGGCCAGGGCGCTGTGAATATATAATGTATGGCGCCTTACGAACTTATTATATAATATACTAATATACTTGGCGTCGTCGTCGAAGCGTACGGCCGAGCGCCATACATATAATTATCATCACAGCGACCTGGCCATGCGCCTTGGGAACTTTCTATATCAAGTCCCAAAATCTTAATGCATTTTCTTATGCATTCAGACTGACAGCCCACACTAAGTTCAAAGTGAAATGAAATGAAATGAAATACATTTATTTGGCACTAAGGATAAGATAAACAAACAACAAAAACATGAAATAGACAATAAAAAACAGCTTATAAAGGTAATTAGGCATAAGTAAAAAAAAGTGCCAAAAGGGTCGTGACTCAGCATTATTGCCAATAGGCGCTGATTTTCAGTCACAACCCAGAGGTGGCGGATCTAAAACAGTAAAAATATAAAATATATATATATATATATATATGTATAATGTCATATTACATTATTATAATTATATAAAAATATAATAAATATATAATAAATAAATAAATAAAATAAGTCTAAATAATATAAAATATACACATACATATACACAAGTATATAAATTTACATATGTATAAAATGAACAACAAACAAGCAAATATAAAAAAATAATTGAAAAATAAACAGGACAATATTTTGAGCAAACTACAATTTAAAAAAATGAAATAAATAAATAAGTGATTCCTTTAAAAGTGTGCTCGGGACTCGAACCCAGGACCGACAACTGGGTCTACAATTATATGTATGTCTTTAATTCCATTAAATATCCCAGTAGTGCATGTAATAGGTTTCAGTGTACTTATCAGTACACCAGACTTGTACACTGAAATCAATTAGGGAGAACATCTGCACAGTGGAACTTCAGAGTCAAGGTCATATTATATTGACGTAGATATATGTACAGATAAGGGCGGGGCAGAGATGCGACATAAACTCGCGGAAGTTAATTCGAGCGATGCAGTATCTGGTAACAAAACAGGACATAAAAGGAGCAAATTACTGAATTGAGGACGTGTATTCAGCGCTTTTATTTTTGAATACAGTATAAAAGAAATTATTTTGTGTAAGGGACATGATATACAAAACGCCACGGGCGCGCACCCGCCGACCGCCCTGTACGCGCGCCTCGGCCGCTGCTGCTGCCACTGTATAAATACGCGCACTGTATAATATACAATTAAGTGTATTTTGTTACACTAGAGCCTGTACAACACCTTGGCAGCGCGGGGGGAAAGGTCGAAGGCGCGCGCACACAGCGCAGCGCCGGGGCCGCACGTCCGTGTCGCTTTGTATATCAAATCCTTTAGACGAAATACAAACCAAGACTGATAGAGATAAATCTGTTTTTTTCTTAAATGTATCGCAAAGCTGACTGTACTTTTCACGTTATTTTGTTTGTTGCTGAAGGTTTCCTCCCTCCGGGCTTGTAGGCCGTGGGAGGTGATGAGCGAGCCTTTAAAAAATAAGACTACAGGAAGTGAACTTAAAAAAAATATTCAACCGAATGCATAAAAAGTCAATACACACTAAAATGTATTTTGATTTTGACTGATTTTGACTATCGGATGACATGTTTTTGCCAGATATTTTGATTGCAAAATCAAACCATTTAACCGATTTACTTATAAAATATCTATAAGCCAATCTCAAAGGGTTTCCTTTAAAAAAGTAATAATCCAAATCGGTTAACAAATACCGGAGATTTGAGGTAAAAAATATTGGACCTCCTCCTTTTTTGAAGTTAGTGAAAAGGTCATTTACATTGGTTTAGGCATACCTAATAAAAATCCAAATGGATCTAGATAAAAGTTTAAAACGTAATATCCGACTACCAGTACCTACCATTAAATATCCTCCTTTTGCTTAAAACTAAAGAATATGCGTACAAATAAACTACTTCTACATTCAAACGGTGCCAAACTCATAATCTTCTTTTTTGCCTCATACTGTCGGGTGGTCTCAAATCTCAAGTCAAATAAATTCGCAGGCGTCTCACAGCTCCACTCAAGAGCTCTACTTTAAGACCTTTTCCACACTACTCTGAAACTCTCGATCAAAAACGCACTTACATTACTCAACCTGCGTGAAAGCCTCGATATATACATAGTACCCATGTCTATTTACACAGCATTCATTCCCACATATTCAGTGAACCGATATGAACACGGGAACCTGAAGAATGTACGTGACGTGTAATGACTTTATATATCTTTTATATATTCGGGAAAAAGGCCGCAAATGTAAAAGGGATGAACAAAGGGATTTAAATACAGACGTGGGAGCGATTTTTGAAAAGTAACAGCTGAAATGACAAAGGGTGGTTAAGTGTTAGGGTGAAGAGCTATTCTTTTCTTTCACATGACAGGGCGGTTTTTCACACGGCTGCCAATGGCAGATATTGAACTAACATGGGATAAAGGTTCCTACAAATTTTGCAACTGTTTTTAAATGAATAAAGATCAGGATGTTATACATGTAGCTATACATGTAGCTAGTTATACATGTAGCTATACATGTAGCTAGTTATACATGTTTTTTATTAGTTTCCAGTACCATTCTGTAATAGTGAGGACTTGCATAAGTTGTTCGTTTATATCACTATATTCAATCATATACAAAATAGAAGGCACATAAATCCCGAAATATTCACAACACCCACACCCAGAATCTTGGGAAGAAAACTTGTTTCCTACCGGAATCGATACCTGCTGCTTAGTAACTAAGATCTTCGCTTAATTTTTAATTAGAAAGGAATCTAAATTCATTATAACTAAAAACGACTTTAATAGCCAATAGACATTTTAGTTTTGTTATTATACCATGTCAAATAGCTTCAGACGACCTGGAAAATCCTGACAGCATGACTGCCTGTTAGACTATACGACAAGCAAGCGAACAAGCATATCTCAGAATGTCTCTATTATGGGGTCTTACAGGAGTAATAAGGTGTAACCTTACAACAATAAAAATGTATCATGTGTATCGGTTTAAGACTTACGAATATATATCCAATAATCATGTAAAGTCACAAATAACAGATAAAGAAGTATTATCCTATCAACTGGTACTATGCATATTTAACATACAATTTTAACAACCGGTTTCAGGCGATACCGGTTACGAGAAAATAAGTCGCATTATTTATAAATTAATCAATCGTGTAAAGATTTGCCATGATAGGCAAATATTGTTATATTACTTAATATATATGTTTAAATTTAAGACACGTATTAAAAAACAAGAGCTTGACATGAAAAACCAGACGTACTTACATCAAAACCTATTTACTATTTGTTAATAAATTAGCGCTTATATCAAATTATACACACATTTTTTCATGAAGATTTACTATGTATATCTTCTACAACCAAATGGAACAAGAAAAGAAAAAGTATAATATAAATCAGTTGTAATCTAATAAGCCTATAAGATACGATATCTATCCTGATATATGTTAAGGAAAGGGAAATTGGATATCTGTATTGGCAGATAAATCTCGAAGGAACCGCAAATAAAAATTATTTATTAAGGTACATTTCCATTGATTCGATTTGTAATGAACAATCAACATGATACATCATTCTAACGATGTTTGCCGAAATAGATCGACGAATCTAATTATTCCGCAAGGATCCTAATATTTACTTACCACAAAACTATCGCGATAGTTAACCGGTATCTAAAACCGTTATGCGTTTTCTGTCCAACATTCTTACATGCCATTTAATTCTCTCTGATATTATATGGAATAAATCACGAAGGAACCGCAATAAAATATTTTTTTTAACAAACAAACGCATTCATACTCACAGCCCCACACTAAGTTCAAATACTTGTATCGTGGGTGCCGGAAACATTCACATCACACACACATTACACCCAGAACCAGAAGCACAAATATCCCTTGGGAAGGAATTTGTGCTCCTGTCAGGAATCGAACCCAGGACCCACGGCGCAGAGGGCGGATACCTGTCCACTGCGCTAACTAATGTATGAGTCAAAAATGTTGAGGGACATTTCCATTTTTTTTTATCGTTTTAAATACAAAGACATTCTCGTTTTAAATGTCTTTGTACCCGAAATATTAATGTGATATAATTCAAAAAGGTTCTAATTACCATACACATTTTGCAGCAACAATTAACCGGTTTTATAAAACCGCTAATTATTCGTTGTGCGTTAAGCTTTTACATTAAAAAAAATATTTATTGTAAAAAACAAGGCATTCATTTACTAAAACGTTTTTAGTATTTGATACTCTTTGTATGCTAAGTAATTATGTCGGAATGTATACTTGATCAATCACTTAAGGCCTATTTAAGGCAAATTTTGTACAAGCACAAAACGGCGTTCTCACAGCTATCCTTGAAAGCCAGTCATAGGATAGGACACTAACGTCTTAACCACAACTAACCACATACCAACCGTTTTTTTTGTTAATGCATTTTTTTTTAAATAAGCAAGCATTTGACCTTTATCTCACCTAATAGAACGTGAAGATACGGTGGAAGATGTAACATGATTGCTAAGAAGATACCTCTTTACTGTAGACTTAAAGACACCCAGATATTACCGTTCGGGAAACAAAGTCGCAAGCAATGAGTTTCGCTCCTTCGCTGTACGGATGATAAACGTAGAAGCAATAGCTTCGAGCGAACTGGAGGTATGTCAACCATAAATGGATGACGTTTGACAGTTTGACTTCTTGTTAGATGGTAAAAGTATCCTTCCCTGTTTTAGTTTATATAGCGATCGCAAATTATACTAATCATACTAATATTATGAATCCGAAAGTTTGTGTGTGTATGTGTGTAAATATGTAAGTGCGTAAGTATGTTTGTTCCTTCTTCACGCTGTAACAGCTGAACGGATTTGGATGAAATTTAGAATGTACGTAGCTTATACCTACGAATAGCATTTACGCAGACTACTTTTTAACTTGATAAACGAGGGAAGCGAAAATGTCACTTATAACTTGATAAACGAGCGAAGCTGCGGGGCACGGCTAGTGTACAAATAAGTCGTTAGCGCAGGGCGGCAATTACGATCAAATCGATGCCACTGATTTGAATAAATGCAAGCTTTTCACAGATAAGCCACGTCCGCTCTAAGAACAGTAAAATTAAATTGAAAGAGCGGCGCTCTTCACGCTGTTAAAATATAATATTATACAGATCAAATAAAATTATTCTGTTATTCAAATATTGGTAACATTGGGAACATATTGCAGTGCAACGTTGAACTTCGTTCTTTCCTTTTGTTTAGCCGATTATAACAGTAGCTTTGATCTTTGAACTGCCAGCTGGCGTAGTTGGGTGCGCGTGCGTCTTCAAATCACCGAGTCCAATCCTTTGAACTCAGTGTGTGGCTGTGAGTGTGAATGCGATTATGTTTGTATAAAAAAACGGTTATTCGGTCCTTAACATTATACAGGTTTATTATTATAATAGACGCGGCCAAAATCAGGTAATTGCACTATGTGTTCAGAGTTTATGTTTTGTGCTGATTGTCACAAAATACTTTAGTACCTAAACATTAGATAGTACGAGTGAGGTAATGTTCGCAAAACATAAATGATTTACTCGAGTTGGAATCCTTGAACTGACACAGTTTTCTGAATGAATCAGCTGGTTAGGAATGCCATAATTACGAAACGTTATTATATATATATATAATAACGTTTCGTATTTTATTATATATATATATATATATTAAAACATACTTATTTAAGTCTTTTTATTCTTTACCGCATTTTACCGAACCAAATGACTTGGTGGGCAAGCTTTCCTTGCTTTCCTACTTCACTGGTCCGGTTTGATTTCCTGCAAGACCACAATTTTCCCAACCAAAAGAAAATCGTGTTTTTTTCTATGTATGATTGACGTGTGATGTTAATGTTTTTGGCTTATTTATTTAATCAATAGTTTTGCACAAATCAGTGTAAAGCTCGTCCAAGCTGAAATGACGCGCCCCACTACTTAATTAGTTTATTTAGATGTGTGAGTGCAAATATTAATGACGACACTTCATCTGTATGGGAGCGTCGATTATTCAGTGAACAATGGATCTGCACGTGTACAAGACGGTCGACTAGTCGGGTGATAAATCCGACCACGCTCAAAAAACTATTACAAAATATTTATTGACATGAATTATTAATTAGGTACAAATTAAAGAGTGAAACCCTGCCTCTTGCTTTAGTTTCAAACTGTGTAGCAAAAGGCAGTGTCTTCCCCGTAATGTAGGAACAGGTATTCATGTTATTTAACACTATAATTGGAACATTAACGCTCGTGTGCGTAAATGCGAAGGTGGGGCGCGTCATTTCAGCTTAGACAATCTCTACAAGGAATAGCTTAATGCTATGAAGCATTATCTACCAGCTTTTTTTAGTTATCTTAGGCGTGTAAGAAAAGTGTTTGAGTGTGTGTAAACTAGAACAAAAAAACACAAAATAAAACAAAATTCCTTATGATTTGAAAGATACATAAGGAATAAAAATCCTACTTACTGAATACTACTTACATATTTATGTATAACTAACACATAATCAGAATATGTAAGATAAATAAATATTGTTAAAAATTGCTATTCTTGAACTTGTTCAGGATAAATAATCTTTATGTAATGTCGATGAATAGGTATTTTAAGGATTAATTTACTTTGAGCCTTCCTTAAATGTTCTGGTAACTGATTCCGTACCGTACAGCCACAACAACAAATGAATTATCAATTAATGCAGTGTTGAGGCTGGGGTGGCTAGAATTAAATTGACTCAAAGGGATTTCTAGCAAGTTTTTTTGGATTTTAAGCAAAGAAAATATTTTATATCACAGAACGTTACAATTTCAGTTTGTTGATATAAAAAGTTTAAAGTTTGGATCTGAAAACATCTCGACAATTTCTGAAGCACCAGGTATATATTGAAAATAATTACACACTTACAGAGTCTTAAATGTTGTAAATATATTTTTTATATTGAACTGCCTATTGGCTTAATTGAGTAGTCTTCGCCTTCTCAGCAGGAATCTCGTTTCGATTCCCGACATGAACACAAGTTTTATTCCCAAAGGAAAATTATGTTTCTGGTTCTAGTTGTAATTGTATGTGATGTGAATGATTCCGGCACCCACGACACAAGTCCTCGTAGTGTGGTGCTGTGAGTGTGAAAGCGTATGTACATTGTATTAATAAAGAAAGCCATTGTATATTGCTCTGACTAATCGCTTTGACGTCAACGTCAACGTCATCCATTTATGGTTGACATACGTTATCTCCGCTCGAAGCGTTTTGCTTCTACATTTCTCATACGTACAGCGAAGGAGTGGAACTCGCTGCCCGCGTTTTTGTTCCCTGAACAGTATAATCTGGGAGTCTTCAAGTCTAGAGTGAATAGGTATCTTCTAGGAGAGCAGGCTACATCTTCGGCCGCATTATCACTTTCCATCAGGTGAGATAGCCGCCAAATGCTTACATATCAGGCTTAAAAAAAACTGGGAGTCTTCAAGTCTACAGTGAATAGGTATCTTCTAGGTAAGCATGCTACTTCTTCGGCCGCAACATCACTTTCCATCAGGTGAGATAGCGGCCAAACGCTTACATAACTAGCATAAAAAAAGACTTTTGCGAATACCGAATTCCGAATACGTTTCGGTTAACAGCGCTTCGCCATCGAAATTGCGAAACACACAAGTGCGTATGCCATTTTCGCGTGGCGTTATACTATTATCACATGCTATTATCGTACAGTCAAATGTTATGTCTATTTTGTACTTTTTTGCCTCAGGCCGTATCACAATGGAGTAAGGTTAAAAATATTTGTGCTAGCTTGCTTACTGAACGGGAACCCGGTGATTCTCATTTGACTGTATCTAATGGTACTGTTTGTACTAACGTTGAAATCAGCTTGAAGTGGAATCAGTAGGTTCTGAAAACAAAAAAAAATTTGATGTAAAATATTGATACAATTTTACGAAGGAAAAGGATGACATCGCATATTCAGCACAAGCAATCAGAGCCTCGGTCACTGAAATATGGTAGCAAGTCTATCGGTATTCTATCGTTAGCATTTTGGAGAGTGTGCGCAGGAATTACATGAGTTAATTCCACCATGCCCATTTTACCATCTAACAACCAGACAAACTGTCAAACGTCATCCATTTATGGTTGACATACCTCCAGTTTCCTCAAAGCGTTTTGCTTCTACGTTCATCATCCGTACAGTGAAGGAGTGGAACTCATTGCCTGCGTCATTGTTCTCCGAGGGGTATAATCTAAGAATTTTCAAGTCAAGAGTGAATAGGTATCTTCTAGGATGCTTGCCTAGTCACATCTTTGGCCGCATCATCACTTTCTATCAGGTGAGATAGTTGTCAAATGCTTGCCTATTATTTATAAGCATTATAAAAAAATCTTACGGCTGTAAGAACCGTTATGAAAACAGCTTTTTAACGTATGTATTAATAATTGAACTGCACGTTGGCTTAGTTGCGTGTGCTTTCGCCTTCTAAGCATGGAATCGGTTCGATCCCCGGCTGGAACAAATTTTTCTTCTCAAGGTAAATTTGTGTTTCTGGTTCTGGGTGTGATGGTGCCATAGTAAAAATACACGGAATAACTTCCCCAAAAGAGGTAACAACTTTTTTCGATGGCCAGCATTTTTACTATTGGGCCCAAAAATCTTTTAAAATAGGGTCTGTCTCTCCATTTTTAAACTATTTGAATAAAACCCGGACAGTCCCTTGTGTATAAGTTAGTTTTGAATTTTTAAGTATAGCTTCTATGTAAATACCAAATTATTATCAGTTACTCAGTTATTTTTACTCAGTTTGCGCGGTGGGCAAGCCGTGGGTCCTGGGTACGATTCTTGACAGCTTCTGGTTCTGCATGTGATTGTGTATGATATGTAAATGTTTCCGGCATCCACGATACAAGTCTTTGAACTAAGTGTGGGGCTGTTGTTTATTATAGGTTACCTCGAAGCACACAACATAACTTTTATCGAGCATCATTTCGAAATCGATACGCTTCGAACACGACAAAGTCGGTCCAGTAACTCGAATTTTATCACGGACAAAAGCATAACCATTGACCTTCATATAAAGTATATCATCGCTTAATCTGCCTATTCTCGATAAAATTGTCGCCGACTCGTCTCTCTGTCGTTAACTTTTTTCTTTCCGAGGACGGTTTCGTCGACAAAAAAAGCGGTATTTTTCCGTCGCCCTGGGTGAGCTAATAGTCGCACGCTCGGCGATATCCAGGTACTTTAGTCTGGTATCGACACCGCTCTCCGAGTTTCAGTATGTAAATACCCTTTCGTCGTGCAGCTCAAATTGTCACCACTGCAGTTGACAAAATCCTTTGAAATCTTTATGGATATAAACAAGGCTATCGGGTAGGATATATTCAAAGATTTTTGGAAGGATTTTTTTGTTGTGTGATTTATTATCCGAAAGTTTGTGTGTAAATCTGTAAGTATGTTTGTTTTCTCTTCACGCTGTAACAGGTAAATGGATTTGGATAAAATTTGGAATGTACATAGCTTTTAGCTAGCATTTACACTAATATTAGACACATAGGCCACTTTTTAACTTGATAATTTGTATTCATAGTATAACTAGTCGTGCCCCGTAGCTTTGTCCACGTTTATCAAGTTAATAAGTGGCCTATGTGTCAATCCTAGGTATGAGCTATGTACATTCCAATTTCATCCAAATCCTTTCACCTGTTACAGCGTGAAGAGAAAACAAACATACTAACAAATTTACACACACACTTTCGGATTTATAATATTAGTATAAATGCTAGCTAAAAGCTATGTATATTCCAAATTTTATCCAAATCCATTCAACTGTTACAGCGTGAAGAGAAAACAAACATACTTACAGATTTACACACAAACTTTCGGATTTATAACATTAGCGTGATGCGAAAAGTAGATGTACCTAGATCAGCGGCTGATAATAATGATGAAGTGATAAGCTGTACTTCTCAGCTTATCACTTCATCATTATTGTCGCGCACGTTAATAGCAATGATTCGAAATTATGGAACATCAGAAACGTAAACATTTTTCACTGTAAATTATATTTTACAGACAAATATTTTTGTCATCGTACAGCGTGGTACTTATGGAACATCACGTTGCATTTAAAACAACCATCGTCCTTACAAACTTCATATAACTCTTAATAATATCCTATATTCTTGTATCACAAGATTATGGTACAATAGAAAACTGTAAGCCTTTATGAGCCACGATTTCCAGAAGCCGAACAACTTCGCACTAACAAAATTACTTGTTACACTTACAATTCAGAGAGTTTATGAAAAAAAAAGCCGTTACAACTTAACCCCTGGATCGTAAAGAGATGACAGACATTCTCCTGGGTAGGGAAGTCGAGTAAAATATAATTTTATACATGAAAAGCCTTCAGTACTTCTGCGGAAGAGATAATCGTAAACATTTAGAGAGCTAGCGTAAAAACAGTTAAGTTCTGTGGAATTTGTCCCAAGACATCGCGAGACGTTACGATTTCTATAATCAAGAGTGTCGGGAAATATGGGACCCCTACGGTCGGGAAACAGGACGAGTGGCCCGGGACATTCATTTTGCACCCTCTTGTTATTTTACACTGGGGTTAACCGTCATGGTTTATGTGTGCAATATTTATCCATTTTTTGTACGACAATTTTCTTAACGTTTCTTAGAAGGTAACACCTGATTATGGAAATCGATAATCGAGTTTGTTGGAAAGACGCTATAAGAAGATTAGGTCGGAAGGAAATCAGATGACTTACTCGAGATACTAATTTTGCATCCTCGGCTAATTTTACAGCGGGATTGAACTCGTCATGGTTTATAGAAGTTGAATTTGTATCAATTCTACGGAAGTCATAGGCTACGTATATTTTTTTTTTTTAAATGGCGACCGTAGTACTTTATAAAGTAGTAAAATCAATACGTATACTATTGTCATGGATAAACAATAAAATAGCCGTATACGTTGATTTGTTAAAATTGTTCCTGTCTGGGAAAGTGTTTATCAATTATTAAAAAAAAACAAATTAGTGATATTATCTTTTTTTTTTACAAATTACTTTATTGCACAAATGGAGGACTCACATCTAAAAGCATTCTCTGCCAGTCATCCAGCGGTGGAAATGATATGACATCAATGACATCTTACTTGTAATAAACAGTACCTGGATGACCGAGCATTGCTCGAATAAAACGACGTTTTCTAAAAATGAAAGCTAGCTATATCGATTTATCGCCCCAGAAACCGCCTGCATACTAAATCTCATGAAAATCGTTGGAGCCGTTTCGAGATTCAGATTATATAAATAATACATATATGACAAGAATTGCTCGTTTAAATCAAATAGATAGATAGATAATGTAAGTATTTGGCTACTTGCTATTGAACTGTCATGCAAGTATTGAGTATACAAAGTATGTTTATATGAGTACTTGTTATTGTACGTTCTAAATGGGCAAGACTGTTGCTACCAGCACCAAACATGTTTTTTTACACCTTTTTTACAACACAGTTACAAAATAAAGACTATTTTGATTCTGAAGTAACTAGCACATTCCATCATACGTAAGAGAAATTACCTGACGTATTCTGTTAATATTTTTTAAAAGTAACTCATCACAATTCTAGAATTTCTTTAAGGGTCTCCTCATTATCTAAATTAAAAGCTAACAACTCGGTCTAAACTCAAAAAAAACATCTGTCTGTTAAACATTCCTAGCACATAAAAAGGAAAGATTAAGCTATAAAGTCGGCTGAGGGGAATCAGAACTCTTGTTTGCGTAAATCTCCCGGGTTTCTTGGATCCTAACGCGAATTTATGTAATCAGTAACAAAAATACGAGTCGTAATAAAATACATCATACGCCAAATGCTCTGTTTACAAATGTTCTCTTTCCTTCCGAGACGGCTGGGACAAGACAATTGTTTTATTTATTCAGTGTGCATGCGAAATCACGGTTGTCCCTCAGCTTTGCAGCTGAGCATTATTAATCTACGTTAAATATTTTGTGAAATCTTCTCTAGGCGCGTTGAGCACTTTTTGGGCGAACAAAATCATGGAACACGCGTCGTCGTCACCGAACGCTTTTCTTGAGCTATATGTATACTGTGTATATATGAGTACTTTTTGGGTGAACAAAAGGCGCGAAACTCGCTTCATCGTGTACGCCTATGTATAGTTTTAGTCGAAAAACGTAATTTTCGCCTTCGCTCCAAAATTTGAATAGAAGTTTTAGTTCTACCATTTTACTAGCGCATGATTTCACTATGAATGGACCTTGACTCTTTTACTTGAATTTGACTGTAATTTGTGTCTAGGACTTTAAATATGAAATACACTTGAAATATTATATTATTACTTGACACTGGCTAAATGCACAAGATAGCGAAGCCAAAATTAAGAAAAAAAAAACTGTATTGTCTTGTACAATTAGATAGACAAACGAGTAAAACTTAGCTATAAAACTACGTATTCTACCGCTCAGGGGAGCAACACTGATGTATATTTTGTTAGTAAAACAGCTCCGTCTACGGAGGCTTGAAAAAAATCATGAAACGTATCACATAAATTGAGCATGACGAAAGCGTCTTTTACAGATAACCCCATACAGGAAGTTTTAGTTCTTCACTTGTTGTCAATGCTCAAGCTATGTTGCTCGTGTCATTTGTTTTTGGTGCATACAATTTACACTTAACTGAACGAGTGTACATTACGTGTATGTATATACATACACGTAATGTACACTCGTTCAGTTTTTCATTCTATTTTGACTCTGTGGATTTTACTTTCTTCTTTTTCGACAGTAGTTTTTCATTATGCTGGGCTATTTATATTGCACCATTGCTTAGAAGTTTTACTTTTTAGCCGACTTCAAAAAAGGAGAAGGTTTTATGTTCGACTGTAAGTTTTTTTTTTTTAATGTATGTTCACCAATTTCTCCCTCATTTGTGGACCGATTTTCAAAATTCTTTTTTTGATTGGTAGATTATACTTCAGAGGTGTTCCCATATAAATTTTATCGAAATCGATCAAGCCAAACCAAAATATAAGCGATGAATCCGGTTTTTTTAAGCTTTGCTTACGTTTAAATTATATGTTTAGTGTACCGACCTTTTCACGATAAAAATTTACTAGGCTTCAAAAAAGGAGGTCTTCAATTCGACTGTATGTTTTTATTAATGTACGAGTATGTTACGCATAAATTCCGCCAATTATGAAAAATTATGAATCGATTTTGATGTTTTTTTTTTTGTTTGGCAGATTATACTTCAGAGGTGGTCCCATATAAATTTTGTCGAAATCAATCAAGCCAAAATCAAAATACAAGCGGTGAAGTCGTTTTTTTTAAGCTTTGCTTGTGTTTTAATAATATTTATTAATTTACACAATTTAGCTCAACACGGAGGACTTAATGTTAATGCAGCATTTTCTGGCAGTCATCCGAAAAGGTGCAAGAAAAATCGTGGTACTGCAGTAAAAGGACTTTTACAACTTTTAACTGTCATAAAAATAAACAAAGCATTGAGTGTTCAGAGAAACCCTTGAAGCTGTAGTAATAATTTTACTTGACACTGGCAAAAATATTTACTGCTTGTGACTGACTTAATGCACATAGGTTTTGGATCCAATACAAAAATAAAAACGAGTGACAATTGATGACAGTGACATATGAAGCTTGGGTTATTTTCATGCTGTCATGTCGTATCTGGTCACTTGCGTATCTCGTCGACAATGGTAACTTGCTCTGGTCTGGCCGAAAGGTTCAGTCATGCGTTCCGGATATACCTAATACTGACCAGTAGTAATGTATTACTACATATTTTTAAATTCTCTTTGTCAAATGTCAAGCTCGCGAAATATTAAGCGTTTTTGAATTTTTTGCTAGGAAGTAAGGGTTCTGTACTCTTAATTCATTTCTTCTGTACCCTAGATAACAAAAACAAACCGAGCACCTTCATTATTAAGCTCCAAACATCCCTATAAAGAGGTAGCAAAAAGGTTGTTTCCTGGTTAGTAGAGCACGTGGAACAAAAGAAAAACACGAGAACTCGCCCTTTAGAAATGAAACTAAGGTCGCGTTTACTCGGGCGGTTTGCGGAACACTTTGCGGAGTTTTCTGTATTTTGTACGGAGACTGCATAAAATTCGAATTTCTTATGTGTACTGTGAGTGTATTTGACAAATGCCGCGAGGCTGTCTAGGAAGTAAAAGGAGGATGCCAAGAGAATTGATGAACCTAATGCTTTTCTACGTAATGGTATGTGTAAGAAACTCGTTTCTTTTATATTTTTTATGATACATAGGCAAGCATTAGACAACTATCTCACCTGATGGGAAGCGTAGATGCGGCCCAGGATGTGACATGCATGCCAAGAATATGTTCCTTTATGCCAGATAGGTAAACATTTGACCGCTATCTCACCTGATGGAAAGTGATGTTGCGGCCGAAGATGTATCATGCAAGAAAACTTTCTGTTTTGGGTATAAATCACTTCTAATAATTAGAAAAGACTATAAACAAGAAAAACAGTTTGGCATATTAATTACACTACTAATATTATAAGGGCGAAAGTATGTGAGTGTGTTTGTATGTTTTGTTACTTCTTCACGCTCAAACGGCTGGACCAATTCTGATGAAATATGTGAGACCAATTTTGATAGAATTTATAGAGATAGCTGTCATCTTGGATTAGCACTTAGGCTTCTTTTTAACCCGGAATTCCCGCAGGTCCGGGACTTACGCGGGTAAAACTGCGGGGCGCAGATTGTTCATACAATAAATATCTGACCCATCAAGTAAGAAAATCGTACAAGGCTACAGAAATTATCAGTAACGTACACGCTCATGCGCATGCTAATTGCTCCGCTTGCTCCAAATTAGCCCCTTATTCCCATAATAACACAGTACAATTACACAAAGTATCTAATTAAGATGAAAGTACTAAAAACAAGAGTGTAGTGGTTACAAAATGTAAACCATAACTACCTAAATGCGCGTTCAAAAGCTAATTGTACAGGAAAATTAACAGTAAGATTCTTATTTTAATCAGCTTCCATTAGTAATTTTGGGTATTCATTGTGAATATCTTTGTTTAACAAACAAGTTCTGTAAATATGGTATAGAACAATTCTTAATTAAATTTCAAATATTGTGTGCGAGGTGGGACGCGACGGCGGGCGCTCCGTGTTTATCTTGGAGAAGACTTCTTGAAGCCGAAACAACAGGTATTATACATTTAAATATAGGTATGTTGCCTGCATTTTTGGTCCCTGAACGGTACAATCTGTCTTCAAGTCTAGAGTGAATAGGTACGTTCTAGGCGAGCATATTCCATCTTCGGCCGCATCGTCACTTTCCATCTGGTGATAGCGGTGAAATGCTTACTTATCCAGCATATTAAAAAGTTTTTTAGGAAACTTAAGTTATAGAATTCAAACATTATTTTAATATAATTATAATAGAACATTATTTTCTTTTTTAAATGCTTGTTAATTAGTAGTTTTAATATTTTTTTTAATTAATAATAGGCTATTTCGATGATCGAAACAGCCGTATCAGCCGTTCGAAAACATATTGACGATTGTGATGAATGAAACTTTTGGAAAAGTAACCGATGCTTTTTTTTTATTTTGAAAAGGCTTATGTCTTTTGGACTTGGTTAGTACTAGGAAAACATAACTATAAAAGAGCCAATAATTTAGTCACTAAGATTTTAGTATTGTATTAAAGTACAAGGCAACCATAAACGTAAAAGAGGTGAAGCACGTTCCTCTTTACGTGGTTTACGTAGCATTGATAAAAAAAACCAAAATCAAAATCGTTTATTCACATGGGCCCCAAACAGGCTTTCATGAAAGTTAATGATTCTACTACCAGATTCGCAAAATTACCGCCATCTCGAGAAGAACCTGGCAAGAAACTCGGCGGCGCATTTCTTTCATATTTTTTTTTGTTTTAACATGTTTAATCTCTAATACATAATTTTACTAACTTGATGTTATAATGGTAGTCACTAGAAAGCGCTTGTGCAGTTTAAAGATGCAGATCCTCATACGGGATACAACTAGTTATATATATTATTCTTAGTTATATAGTTAGATATATTCTCGTTGGTTAGATGTCTACTTATTAATATGTATAAGATCAGACGTTAAAACATTCGAGATAACAATTCCTCCATGTGAGACATTTCGAACAAAATCAAATAGAATTCAAGCTTTCCTTTAGCACTAAGCCCAAAGCTTACACCGAACAAACGCCTTCAAAGAGGCATTTTAGGCTTATTTTTATTTTCGCTTCGTATTTCCTTTAAAGGCTATTACGTATCTCAAGTATTGCGGAATCTATTGAGATTCTCTCACGTACGGTGGCTACCGTGGTCCTTAATGACACCCGCCCCCACGTGGTTCGGATATGAAATACCAATTGCTGGAAATATAAGAGATATAAGCAATATAAGGGTAGTTGTCTGCTTTAATGGTAGGGGTCGTAAAAGTTTGGTGTCTGAGGGATGATGAAGAAGAACTTTTAAATGTGTGTTCTGTTCTAAATGAAATTGTAATCAATAAAAAGAATAGGTACAGAAAAACATATATTTAATCAACCAAGTCTTCAATATATTTATTTACGTTTCATTTGCTACTATTTTTTTTTTTAAAGTGAAGGATATTCATTAAAACATGCGCGATATTAGAAATCATACAGCTTCTAAGATAGAAAGATAACACTTTATTGAACACCAAATTACAATATAAACATAAGAAAGACAACTTAAACTATGTGTACGAAGGGCGGTCTTATCGCTCGGAGCGATTTCTTCCAGACAACCCAAACCCAAGGTCATAAAACTATTTACGGACTATGGACGGTGGAGTATGGACGGTGGTGCATACAGAATTTTGCAAGAACTTCCGTTTACAAAACAGTAAATTATATACAAATGTATTATACCTACATAAGTAAAACGAATAATTTTAATATCTGTACATATAACATGATATAACCATACATAAACATAAACTAAAGGAAACTATATTATTATATAAAATTACACAACATTGATATTAATTGAACGTAAACTACTACAAAAAAAACTTGTGTCAAAAATAATTATTATTAAAGCATTAACTTTTCGGTTAAGAGGTTTTAATGAACAGTGAGAGCAGCTAGGCCTAAACATCCTACATTAGACGATATTTTCTATCTACTGCATTGCACCAAATATCTGCATAATTGTTGAAATCCAAAATTCTTGTAATTTAATCAAAACAATTCAATATTTCGGTCATTCGCTCTATTGCTAATACATTTACGCCTCTAGGAACTGATGAAAATAATGTTTAAGGTAGTGTTTCATACAAACGATTGTGTTTATATTGGCAATGAAAAATATTAAGAAAATTTGTAGTAAAAAAGACATATATAAAAGAAAAGTCGAAAATTCACTTAGTATTAAGGATTTATACGACTTCACTCGCAGTTGCTTGCTCGCATTGTTACGAGACTAGTTCCGGAACATTCGGTGTTCCTTCATCAGTCGAGTACGCGCGTAGAACGTCCGGCGTCGCGGCGTGTCTGTCCTAACATAAAAATTACGGATGTGAAAAACTGCAACAATTCTACAGTAAAAACAAAATGTGTGAAATTTTGCGTCATGGTTTTTTATTTGGTTTAACATTAACACTTTCATATTTACAGCCCTCGCTAAGTTATGTGAATGAATAATAAACTAAAACTCGACAAACACAATATTACGTTTCTTCCAATGAATAATAAACGAGTTAATCCAAATTACACGCAAACATTGCCGTTAGATATTAAAAACCTTAAATATCAAAAGAATTCGGAATTCTTCGTACCGGTCCTAAAACCAATTCAAACAATTCCAAGGACCCAATCACCACTAGACGGGAAACACCTAGTTGATCCATTAATTAGTAGAACTTGATCGACCTCGGAACATTAACTGATTAACTAGTGGGTAGTTATCGATCGCCTGTAACGAGGACTAATGAGACGATCACGATCTTAGCCTTGGGAATGAATTTGGGTTTGTAGGTATTTATCTTCTATGTATATTTATGACTACCAGACGAAAGCAAGAGGGAAGAACATTATTATGAATTAACTGTATGCTAGCGTAGATGGGTACGCGTTCACCTTCTAAGCAGCGGGTAAGGGGTTCGATCCCCGGTGGGAACTCAAGTTTTCTCCCCTAGAGATTCTTTTTTGGTTCAGGGTGTGGTTAGAGTCATTAAATTTCATAGGGCGGATGTGAATAAACAATTTGAATTTGAATTGTATATGTGATGTGAATGTTTCCGGTAACAACGACACATGTCATCGAACTTAGTATGGGGCTGTGAGTGTTAAAGTTTTTTTTCTTTGGCCCACATTTAATACTATAGGATTGTAATAGAAAATGAAACCGTTTTAAAAAAAAAGACGTGTGGCACTCGGGGACTGCCGCGGTAAAGCTATTGCATAGCATTTTTTATCAACTTATGCAATTATAATTATTTACTTATTTTATTTATGCAGTATTTTTTCATCCTGCCACCTAGAGGCGAGTTGCTGAACTAATGAGACAAGCGTGATCATTTCAAAAAAGTCATTAAAAGTTCTGCTATTCATCGATAGATGGCAAAACTAAAAAGATTCAGCGCTGTGCCGGTCGGAGTGGGGGGTGTTAGGTTATTTTCGTTACGGAATTTCTGGATTCGGTCTCCACGCTCAAGGCCCGCGATAGAAGCTATGCAATAGCTTAAAAAGACGTGTGGCACTCGGGGACTGCCGCGGTATAGCTATTGCATAGCATTTTTTATCAACTTATGCAATTATAATTATTTATTTATTTTATTTATTCAGTATTTTTTTTCCTGCCACCTATAGGCGAGTTGCTGAAGTAAAAGGCAAGCGTGATATTTCAAAAAAGTCATTAAATGTTCTGCTATTCATCGATAGATGGCAAAACTAAAAAGTATCACCGCTGTGCCGGTCCGAGTGGGGGGTGTTAGGCTATTTTCGTTACGGAATTTCTGAATTCGGTCTCCACGCTTAAGGCCCGCGATAGAAGCTATGTAATAGCTTAAAAAAAATGTGGAATTGGAAGATTGGATTTTTTTTTTGGATATCAAAGCGATTTACGTATGCGTTATATCCTCTTATTAAACAACAAATTCAACAGTTATTAAAATAAAATAATAAATTGGTACATATAAAACTTATGGTAAAACTAACAGCCAATAATAGGTTTACATTTTCTAGCTTATTAATTTGATGATAAATACAAAAATCACTATAAACAACTAAGAATGTTATACACTTTTATACATATAATATTATGAAATGCAAGGATAGGCAATAAAGTTAGGTTACATTATTTAAAATAAACGCTCTTTTGTACCAAATAATAATAATGATAAAACATAGTCACTATCCAGTCAACCGTCGCTATTAATTCATTTATGCTTTTCAAGGGTCAGACGTGAAAATGAATAATTAAAATCCAGCATTCTGTTGCCCTAAGGACAAAAGTTAATAACTAGATTACAGTAGTGTTACAGAGGTTGGCTTTATGAAAATAAATTAATAATATATAACGTGTGTGTATGTACTTATGTACGGACGTAAGAAGTTATTCTTTTATTTTTTCTTTTTAATTTTGGCTTCGCAATCTTGTGCATTTAGCCAGTGTCACGTAATAATATATTCAAGGGTATTTCAGATTAAAAATTCTAGTCACAAGTCACAGTCAAAGTCAAGGTCCAGTCAAGTGAATGACTTGTCATGCCCTAATAAAGTGGTAGAAGCTTTACTAGAACTTCTATTGGAGTTTTGGAGCGAAAGCGAAAAATCACGTTTTTCAACTTTGTATGATTTGCCTACATACACGTTGACTCGGTATTAACGGTTAATAATCCACCATTATTACACATGAATACTCGAAGATTCACAAGTTTTGAAAAATAATACAAAATCAACAACGCCATTTTTTCACCGTTTCAATTTTACCGTCTTAATGAGTGAGATATGTTGTGTCTGAATTAATGATAAACTCGAGATATTTATTATGTATAACTGATCAAGCAGACTGATTTATTTTTAAATACACAATCCAAACATAAATAAGAGTAAGGATTGCTATTTTAAACAGTTTTTGAATACAGATTAGTTTTTCAGTTTAAACTTCAAAGGTTAGATGAAAGAAATTATTTAATTTAAACTTTATATCGAGAGTAACGGCACATAACTCGGCTTAAGTAAAATTAAATACTGTCTGGGTACAGAATGGAATTTCAAAGTGAGGTTAGATTTAAACAAAATATGAAAATACTTAGTAAAAATAATTATTTTATTCAAATGATTAAACAAGTTATAAGAACTAGTTTCCAACAACTTCATTTAATTATCAAATTCGGTAACTTTTAACTCGATGAAATAAATTGGTGTATGTATCTGTATGTAAAATCAAATCTGTAATAAAACGGGCTTAATTAAGAAAGCTTAATATAAAACAATGGACTATATTAATGACATGGATGCATGGAGGCAAACTGCACAAGCGCTTTCTAGCGCGACTACCATAATAACACCTAGGTTAATAAAATTATGTATTAGAGATTAAGTATGTTTTTGAAAAAAAAAAAAAATGAAAATAAAATGCGCCGCCGAGTTTCTTGCCAGGTTCTTCTCGAGATGGTTGTTATTTTGCGAATCTGGCAATAGAATCATTAACTTTCATGAGTGCCTCTTTGGGGCCCATGTGAATAAACGATTTTAATTTGATTTTGATTTATGTATAATAAATTGTCGTATAGACTGATGGCCTGAAAACATAATTATATGTTACTCTATCACGCCAAAACTACTGAACCGATTTCTCTGAAATTGTTACGTAGTTAGATAGAAATCTGGAATAGGACATTAGCTACTTTTCAACCGACTTCAAAAAAGGAGGTTCTCAATTCGACAGTATTTAAAAAAAAAATATTACAGACTAACGTTTGACTACAGTCACACGTGATGGAAAGTGACGATGTAGTCTAAGGTGGAGCACGCTTGCTTAGTTAATACCTATTCACTTTATTTTGAACACACTCAAATTGTACCTTTCAGGAAACACAGTATGTTTTTTTTGTATGTATGTTACGCAATATCTCCTCCAATTATGAATCGATTTTGATGAGTTTTTTTGTTTGGTAGAATATATTCAGAGGTGGTCCCATATAAAATTTATCCAAATCGGTCAAGCCAAAACCGAAATATAAGCGATGAAGTCAGTTTTTTAAGCTTTGCTTGCGTTTCAATTATTACTTAATAAATGCCGGAACCACAGGGCATAGGCTTGTATTAACATAGTTCCTCATGTTAACTATACGGCATTAGGAAGACGTTGTTTGATGTATAAGGTAAATAATTAATTGTGCTTGTAAATTATTTATGTTGTTTACTTCTGAACGGATTTATGAGAAATAGTGCGGTTCTGTATTTTGCTACTAGTCGTGCCCCGCGGCTTTGTAACTTAAACTAACGAGGGTAGGACGGGATAAAAAGGAGTCTATGTCCTGTTCAAGATTCTAGACTGTGTTTACACATATTCAGCTAAATCCATTCAATGTATACCTACCTCGTTTCAAACATAGTCACACAAACATACATACCATTATTTTTAAAAGATGTTCCGGACCAAATTACATTCGTAGTTCCCTACCCTCAAGTTGAAATATCTGGCATAATTATAAAAAAATATCTTTTGTCGGCTATTTTTGAGAGCCGGTCATTCTAGATCTAGCGAGTTCCAACCTCTACTACATAGTTGCTGACCATCAAATTAGTCAATGATCAAAGGTCTTTCAGATATAAAAATATACTTAATATTTTTATAGCAACGTTTTTCCAGAGCCAGAGCATAATGTATGTTTATTCTGGATAGTTTTAGGTGTCGTTTCTTTGGAGAGTAATAAACGCCTTCATTTCATTTTTATAGTCTAGAATAGACTAGAAGCTCACGCACTTGGACAAATAAAGACAAACACACTCTGTTAAGTCTGAATTTTCAAGGTACCAGGTGACCTTGAAACTTAGAGTGCATATAAAAGGCAAGAGTCGCAGCGCTGCGATGCTATTCTTTGCAAGACGATGTAGTCTAAACAACTATTCATTTAAGATTTTAAAGAATACATCATGTTCATTATTATGAAAAATATGGCATTCAAAAGAAATTCGTAGAACTAAAGAGTTAAGAATTAGAACAAAAATTAGAGTCTGAGAGCTTTCTGGAATTAAAAAAAACCCTGTAAATATCTATACTGGTAGTCTGTATAAGGAATGATTTATTATAGAGATTTGTTGGTGTGAAAAAATGCGGAACAATAACACGAAAATGAAACAAATACCTACCGCAAAGACATAAATCAACACCGAAAATTCCGACGTCGATAAATCTCCTATGATTAGCTGACACTTCCGCAGAAAATAAGCAACGATGAAATATCTGATGGCAACTTTGAAGAACTTACACGGGATGAGGAGTTTGGGTCTCAGAGTCCCGGGATCTAATTACGAAAGTGGCCTCTTGCGTAAGATTGTTGAGATAATGCCTTTGGTGAGCTTTGAGGGCTTTCTAAATATAGACATAAGAGGTTAAATTGAGTTTTTTTTGGTTTGTGATTAAACACCGCCCAAAAAAGTACCTATTTTACTACCAAAAAATTCTAAACGGTTACCAAAATGGACAAATGGTCACCAAATTACGTTCCCAAAAATATTATGAAATAAATCAATTTTTTCGTATTATGAATATTTTTGTATTAATTATAAAAAAAAATAACCTTAACCTACTGTTATCCGATTCGGTTCTGTCACAGAAAATTTTGTTTTAGGAAACGTTATTTGGTGACCATTTATCCATTTTGGTAACCGTTTAGAATTTTTGGTGGCCGTCTAAATTAAACCCTTTTTTTATTACTTCTAGAGTACCCTCTTACATTTATTGTTAACGTACCTCCAATTTGCTCGAAGCGTTTTCTTTCTACATTTACCATCCGTACTGCAAAGGAGTGGAACTCATTGCCCGCGTCTTTGAACGGTATAAGTTGGAAGTCTTTAAGCCGAGAATGAATAGCTACTTCTAGGCATGCATGCTACATATTCGGCCGCATCATCACATTTCATCAGGTGAGATAGTGGCCAGTATTCAAGCGTTCTGCCACCATATTTATTATGCGTACCGCAAAAGAACTCCTTATATCCTGATAAGTACATTCTGGGAGTATTCCAGTCCTAAAAGATAAACTACGTTAAAACATCTTACATCCAAAAATAAGTCGGTTCTCATTTTGAGCCAAAGTTGTTTTTGTTTTCCTTTTTTATTTGTAGGGTATTTTGCTTATCATTAATTATTGTTGCGTCGTCGGACTTTTATGTTTGATAGGGTTAGATATGTAAAAAAATAAAAATTTGAGGAAAGGTTCTGGAGAAAACTTGCGTTTTCAACGGGAATCGAACCCGATCGTCGCTGCTTAGAAGGCAGACCTAGACTAGACTCGACTACACCAATGACATTTGATATTTTCTATTGTTTTTTTATTGCTGCAAAAATATGTAGTCATTTAATACCGATAATATTAAACATCCTACTAATCCTACTAATATTATAAATCCGAACGTTTGTGTGTAAGTGTGTGTGTGTAAATGTGTAAGTATGTTTGTTAACTCTTCACGCTTTAATGGCTGAACGGATTTGGATGAAATTTGAAAAGTACATACATTATACCTAGGATTAACACATAGGCTACTTTTTACTTGATAATAGCGGGCGAAGCCGCGGGGCACGTCTAGTAATATATAACAAAAAACAAATTAAGTCATAGCGTCTATAATTCTATACTAACAAGTAATAATATAACTAAGCTAATATTATCTCAGGTAACAAGCTGAGTAATACTCTAAAGTTCATGTAAAGACCATTAAAGAAGGATTTATTGCCAGACCTTGTTCAACTTCATTTAAAACTTATCAAACAAGTATAACGAGATATTTAACAAATAACTTACAGCCGATCGGTTATAACCTCCAATTAATCCTTGTTTAAACATCGTTAAGTCAACATTAACTTTAACATTAACCTTAAAGTCAACGTCATAACGCTATGTTACATCGTTTAGTAGCAGAAGAGGCAAATTTCGTTACAAGCCCCATATTACAAGAGCGCGTATTAAGGTCATAAAAAGTGCCATAAATGTAATGAGAGTTAGATTAACGCAATTAAGGGGGTAATAAACGTAGACATGTTAAAATTTAAAAAGGTTTTTGATTAAAATTGTGGACTTACTTTGAAAATGGAACATGGTTTTTAGGTGTAGCCTGAAAATTAGTACTTAGTATTTAATTAGTGGCACCTAAAAGCTCAGATGAAATACCAACATTAATTATACAAAACAAGCTTAACCCTTTGGTTCCACTCGCTTATTCAGGTGAATAACTAGAATCCTAGATACCTATATCACAACCATTTAATTGAGATCGGTTCAGTTTCAGTGGTTTAAGCGTAAAAATGGTATCCTATGTTCACTATAATTTCCAATTATAATGTATTATATACTAGCTGACCCGCCCGGCGCCGCCCGGGTAAAAAAAACATACACATAAACGTACACAACCCCACGCAAAGTTCAATGATTTATGCTGTGGGGCCGTTAACGTTCACACCATACACACAACTTCAAGCCGAGAGTGTATAGGTGTCTTCTAGCTAGGAAAACCTGCTAAATCTTCGGCCGCATCATCGCATTTCATCAGGTGAGGATGATCAAATTCTTGCCTATCGACCAAATAAAAAGAAACATTTACATCAAACCCAGAAACATAAACATCCCATAAGGAGAAAACTTGTGTTCCTCCACCGGGAATCGAACCCGAAACTATGCCAGCTAGCAGTTTAAAGATCAAAGTATAATTGGCGAAACAAAAAAAACAGTCGAATTAAGCTCGTTCTTCTTATCTATCGGTTCAAAACATAGACGATCTTCTACGTATAATGTAGGATTATGCAGTAAGTGTTGATGAATTTGTGACCCGTCGTCCTCCCGTAAAACTTACGATTTCTCCTAGACTATTTGTCCAAATTGTATCCAGCAAAGAGCAATGTATCTACATGAACTACGTAAGACGATGAAATAGTTTATTTTGATAAGGTCAATGACGTCTAAAGGTCTGAATGTCTCAAAAAGCCAACTAAACAGACCGCTTTTTTTCTGATTTTTTACGAAATTTTATTATTTTTTCTGGGCTAAATATACATTCTAGATATACATATGCTTTCACGAACTTTTTTGTAAAACTCCTGAAGCCCAACATTTTTGCCATACATTGCATTCACTTATACGTAACAGTTTACTCAGCGTACGCCGATAAAGCGGCCATAGGTTCTTTTTTCTCCGATTTGTCTTACGAATATTGTTATTTCGAACTGAAAACTAACTTTTATCCCAATAAAACATAGCCTATGGCGCTCAGAGATAGTCTAGCTATCTATTAGTAAAAAGAATTTTCAGAATCGGATCAGTGGTTTCAGAGATTACCTTTTACAAACAAACTTAACCTCATTATAGTGTTAGTATAGATTATAATTTATGGAGTACCGACGATCAAATAATCAGCAAAATTTTCTTTCACACTATATAAAGTGACTAAATTCATGACGTTTTTAGGGTACCGGATTAAGATCTACCTTGATTGAAATACTAGGAACTATTTGCCCCAACTTTCACTTCCCTTATATATTAGAAACTAGGCGAGATACTCGCGTGACGGTAAGCACCAAACTTGCCCATTACAATACAGTGCCAACCAATTATTAAATCTCTTTATGCCTTAGAAGGCAGATCTAGACTAGACTCAACTATGCCAGCGGCATTCGATATTTTCTATTGTTTTTTTATTGCTGCAAAAATATGACGTCATTTAATACCGATAATATTAAACATCCTACTAATCCTACTAATATTATAAATCCGAAAGTTTGTGTGTAAGTGTGTGTGTGTAAATGTGTAATTATGTTTGTTAACTCTTCACGCTTTAATGGCTGAACGGATTTGGATGAAATTTGGAATGTACATAGATTAACCTAGGATTAACAAATAGACTATTTTTTAACTTGATAATAGCGGGCGAAGCCGCGGGGCACGTCTAGTAATATATAACAAAAAACAAATTAAGTCATAGCGTCTATAATTCTATACTAATAAGTAATAACTATATAACTAAGCTAATATTATCTCAGGTAACAAGCTGCGTAATACCCTAAAGTTCATTTAAAGACCATTAAAGAAGGATTTATTGCCAGACCTTGTTCAACTTTCATTTAAAACTTATCAAACAAGTATAACGAGATATTTGACAAATAACTTACAGCCGATCGGTTATAACCTCCAATTAATCCTTGTTTAAACATCGTTAAGTCAACATTAACTTTAACATTAACCTTAAAGTCAACGTCATAACGCTATGTTACATCGTTAATAATAATAATAATAATATCGTTTATTGGTACATAAAAAGGCATTCAATAAGGTACACCATTGGTATTAAGTGTCGTTTACACAGATTATTGGTTAATGGCAGTAGAACACAACAATAGCATACCTCAGGTGAAACTCTGTCCCCCACACTAGGATAACCTGTACAGTGAGGTCACAGTGATCCTCCCTCGGACATAATACTGGGATGTCACACATTCAATAACGTTTTTTTTTTTTTTTGCTTGAAAGCTATTTTTCTCGACAAGTACCCTATTTAAATACATATTTTGCTTGTAACATGGAAAAAAAATAATTTAACATGTTACATTCTAATTAAATTATATATATATACTTCTATACACACATGAAAAATAACCAGCAATATACTTTATGGTAAAAACATGAAATTGAACCTTAATAACAAATTTTATAGTAAGTGGTGTTTGTATGAGTGTGTGTGTGTGTATCTGTCTGTGAGTGTAGTGAAAAGGATTGTTTACCAGTTAAACATAGGTATTTTTTATTGATGAAAATAAATTATATATCAGTCAGTTAATTGTTCTTAATAGGTTTTCAGTTTTGTCATAATTAAGGTTTAGTAGATGTTCCGTAATAGTTTTATTACATGCATAGCGGTTTAAATGAACCAATGCCTTTGTTTTACTAATCCTATTGTATATAAAAGGCCCTTGTGTTGCAAACGACTTTCTGGCATAGTGTGTTCGAAAGGAGCCAGTCTTAAAAATATAGTCTTTTCTTCTCCTGTGCGAGTGAGTATCCAGTAGTTCTTTATCAACGTTGGAATGTTGTCGCAGGACTATAGACTTAATGAACAACTGTCTTATCGTAAGAACTTTAGCTTCCTTGTATAGGGCTTCCGTAGAATATTTCCTGGGCTTAAAGAGCATAACTTTGAGCAGAGCTCTTTGCGCCCTTTCTAACGGAAGCAGGTGTGTAGTCGCGGCTGCACCCCAGGTCAATACACAGTAGGATAGGATTGATTGGGCTAGAGTGTAATATACCATCTGTAGAGTATCTCGGCATAATACATGGCGTAGTTTTTTAAACGTGTATATGAGTTTCCTTGTTCTTCCTTCGAGCTTCCTAATATGTTCTGTCCATCTAAGATGTTTATCAATAAGGATACCTAAATATTTAGTGCAATCAGTTGATGCAAGAGATGAACATACGCATTCTTTTTTAGTGACACAGTCAGGGTCATGTATGTAAAGAGCAAGCGGTGATTTGGGTTGCGTCGAGGAGTTGAGTGTGAAAGTCATGTAATTGGTTTTACTGACATTGATGGACATATTAAAATAGACATGTTAAAATTTAAAAAGGTTTTTGATTAAAATTGTGGACTTACTTTGAAAATGGAACATGGTTTTTAGGTGTAGCCTGAAAATTAGTACTTAGTATTTAATTAGTGGCGCCTTTTTTTTTTTTTTTACTTAGCTAGCGTTTGACCACAGTCTCACCTGATAGAAAGCGATGATGCGGTCGAAGATGGAGCACGCTTGCTCAGTAAAAACCTATTCACTCTCTTCTTGAACAACCCCATATTATACTTTTCGGGAAACACAGTAGCCTAAAAGCTCAGATGAAATACCTACATATCATAATAATACAACACAAGCTGTAACCCTTTGGTTCCACTCGCTTATCCAGGTGAATAACTAGAATCCTAGATATATCACAACCATTTAATTGAGATCGGTTCAGTTCAGTGGTTTAAGCGTAAAAATGTTACCCCATGTTCACTATAATTTCCAATTATAATGTATTGTATACTAGTCCACTACACTGCTGCTCGAAATTCTTAAGTATCATATTATAATTTATTGGAAAATACCGAAATCAAGATTTGCAAGCTGTCTTCAATGGGATACTAACATGCACGGCTATATATCGGTGCAAAATAAAAAGCCGCCAATTTTAACTACTTAACAAATGGTAGCCTTAAGAAACAAAATGCATGTACACATCTTCTTTTTGGTAGTTACTACATTCTTTTTGAAGGATTTTTACCCAATTTACTTAACGAAATTCATGTTTTACCTATAGATCACTGAGTTTACTCAACTTATCCATCTCGTTAGCTGGTTTAATTATTCACGTTTAACTAACAAAAGAAATGTTATATTTTCTAGAATAAAAATGAATTGTGAATTCTATTTTACTAGAATAAAAATGCTTTCTTCAAATATAAAAGAGAATTGGTTGTTCTCAAGCAAGTTACAACAGTGCTAGGTTTCGTATTTTACTTCAGGCAGACATCTCAATAGTACAAGAACAGAAGTTACCCTCCGCAAATAAATTTAAATAAATAAAGACTCTTGTTTCCATGCCACAAAGTGCTATTTAGCTCGCACGCTGCCAGCCTACAATTGATATCTACCTCTCTCGACTACATTAATGACAAAGATACATGTAGGAAAACTGCACAAGCGTTTTTTGGCGACTACATAATTGATAATATAGATATACCTAGGTTAAAGAAACTCCTGATTTAGTAATTTAAGATAGTTTCAAGAAAAAAAAAAGAATCGAGAGATTGTCGCCGAGTTTCTAGCCAGGTTCTTCTCGATATTCCAGGTTCCAGGTCCTCGAGATGGCTGTAATTTTGCGAAACTAGTATTTAACTTTTATGAGTACCACTTTGAGGCCTATGTGAATGATTTATGATTCCTTCTCTCGAGTATTCTTTTCCTTTCAGGCGCGTGGCAAAAGTAATGGGAATTTGGGAGGACCAGCCAAGGTATGAAAAGATAACCATGTAAACAGGGAAGATAGAGTAACAAGCAAATAATACTTTTTTTTATACTGGACATACAAGCACTTGACCGCTAACTCACCTGATGGAATTTGACGATGTGGCTGAAGATGTAACATGCTTGCCTAGTAGGTACCTTTTCACTCAAGACTTGAAGATCCCCAGATTGTACCGATCAGGGAACAAAGACGCAGGCACTGAATTCCACTCCTTCGCTGTACGGATGATAAACGTTGAAGCGAAACGCTTCGAGCGTACTGGATGTATGTCAAACATAAATGTCACATGCATCAATTATAACAAAAATATTACCAAATTTTACATTATATATATATATAACCTGTTCTACCTACCAATAGCGGAGAGGCTACCTAAATTATATTCAATTTCATTCCGTACTGTGCCTCTTAAATTGCTTTCTTTCAATATCGCCTACAGGCTGTCGTTTAGGCAGATAAAAATGTAAATAAAATCACAACAGTAAGGCTAAGTACAGTGTATTCTGAATTAATTTTCGTAATCACCAAGGCAGAAAGTAGAGCGGTGTTATCCATGAATCTACTATTCGACTAATAGATAAATTAGAAATTAATGAAAATATTAAGGGGGCGCCCATACATGGTAGCGAATAAATTTTTTTTTTCTACCCTGTGATCATTGAAATGATCTTGGCAAGTAGAGTACGACACCGTTTTTAATAAAAATCTAATAAAAATAACAATCTGGTAGGCCACCAAAGTCACCGTTTTAGACCTATTTTTTCTCGGGGTCTATCTCAAAAACGGCTTCACATTTAAAGCTGATACTTTCGTGTAATATATGTACTTGAACAACAAATTCAGAAATCAAACAATTATTATTCAGAAAAAAGATATAAGCAATGAATCTCAAAAGGTTTTCTCTATTACCAGATAGGATTAAGAAAATGAATACAATTTTATTTAAAAAATAATTATTTGATCTCCTGATTAGTAAATGCATTTATACGATTAAGGATTATTTGTATAAGAAATTGATTGAATTACTTTTTTAATTATTTTTTAATCTATTATACCAGTTGATGACATTGTTCCACTCTATTCACTTAATAATATTGTGTTTTTATAATATTTTTTTGTGTAAAAATATGTTTGCATGCCTAAAAGGTAAGTTACAGAGATTCTATTGTTATTAATAAGATCTATAATTATAACCTGTCACTGCAATGAATAAATGAATATTAATATGAAAATATTAGGCAAATTGTAGACGCGAGAAGTCAGTTCCCGGCGAACGACTAGTGTATATAAAATAGTAACAGCAATAAAGCAACAATACTTATTCCCTCATAATTGAGCTTCCTGTCCACCTCACGATGGATTTCCTCCAAGAGTATCCAGTTACTTGGACACGTTCCGTAGAGTCCTGACAATCGTTTCCAATTAACGGCTAACGATCGCTCCTCGTTAGGGAATAGGATACTTTTCTGACGCAGTTCTAGTAAAGAAAAGAAAGTAGTTTTTTTATCTTTGAGAGGCAAGCGTCTATCTCACTTTTTGATGTGGTTAAGGGTAAACAGGCAAGGCTCAGAATAACTGATTTTGAAGGATAACTATAAAACAAATTTTACGAAATTAAAATAATTGCATAACATAAAGTAACCCTTGTAAAAGTTGTCAAAACGCGACTGAAACAACGAAAGTTCAAAAACAAAAATGTTCTTTCCACTTAAACCCCCCGTTTGAAACCCCTGAGGGGTCCATGGGTACTCACTATTACATCTGATCCCCCAACTAGGGGATCAAGAATTATTACAAAATTTAAGTTCCACTTGAACCCCCTTAACTAATAATAATAATAATGTTTATTTCCTTAAAAAAGGTACAGCATGTGGTTCAGATACATGTTAACAGATACAATATTTATTTACAAGGATATTGTTTTCCAATGAGTCCCAAACTAGGCCGAGGCCTGTGTCTTGGGATTCAAAGTGTCACTAAAACACGACTACTAGTACGCAATAGCTTCATAAGGTTATATTTATATACAAAACATATATATATGTATATTTATAAATGTGTTATATTTTTTAAGATGGTATTTTTGAGTTCTTTCATTTGATACCATGACGACGGTATTTGACAAATGTTTTTTGTCACTGCTTTATAGAACCACGTAGAACCACGGCCGCCATTTTGTTTATTTTAGACATATACGGTTCTAAAATCACTTTTTGCTTCGTCGTAGTCAAGTAAAAAGAACTCGTAGAAAATTCAACAAACATGCAAATGACAGATTATACAGATGATCGAACAATTTTCAATTCCATACTCACAGTCTTACGCTAGGTGCCGGAAACAAAAACTTACCTTAGGGATACATTTTATAGTTCCACCGAGAATCGAACCCGATAACCGCTGCTTAGATAGGTGCGTTACTATCTACGCCAGCGCGGCGGGCAGATCCGAACCGAGGAACATATTTTATGCAACGCTACAATTTTACTACTCAATATGCATCCATGTTTTACGATGTAAAACGTTAATTTAAATATACTAGGATTTATGATCAGTAGACTAAGCTAGTACGTACGACCCCTAACTAGGGTCGATAAGCCTTTTAGGGACTACAAAGCTATTGTTAGTTCTACGCTTCTATAAACCAATTAATTTAACACGCTAGTTTTCATTGACATTAAGCCCAACGAGGTGCGAACTTCAATAAAAGTCATAACGATCTGTGAATATTAATTATTAACTCAATCCAATTTATTTTGTTCATTCATTTGGTGATGGGCACGGTTAATAAATACGCCGCGATGCTCTTTTGTTTTTAAACAATATCGCGTTTTTCTTTTGTTTTCACTTTTGTTCTTTTATTAAAATAGGTTTCTATTTAGAGCGACATCAGAGGCGTAGACTAAATTAAGTCATTTGCGATCCCATTTCATTTGATCTTGGATAAAACGGGCATTGTAACTTAAGTAATAGAGAATACACATAATTTCTTTATGCTTCTAGTATATTATAGCAGATTGGCGTGAATATTAAGAGGTATTTAAATTATACTATTATAGAATACAATCTGGATGTCTCTAAGTCTAGAGTAAATAAATATCTTCTAGGCAAGCATGTTACATATTCGGCCGCATCTTCACTTTCCATCAGGTGAGATAGCGGTCATATGTTTGCCTATCTAGCATAAAAAAAAATCTTAGTATTTCGGTATAACAGTTATATTGTGTGAAAAGATAAATATAGAGTGGGGATAAGCAATTCCTACGCTATAAGTATGGATTATATTTAGTACAAAAACAGTTGGTAGAAAGCCTTGTGGTGTAAGTATAAGTAGTCCATTGTGACCTTTCATAGACTATTTTGCTAAATATATTTTTCTCTACTTCTATTTGTATTCTATCGCAATTCTCAATAACAGAAAAAAAATATATGTTTGTTTATATATCCTCATGGCTAAGAATCAAATGGACACGCTTGCTGAAGATATAAAACTGAATTGATATTATTCAACAATAGCAAATTTATTTGTATTCGGATGAGATTTTTTTGTTTACCTACAACTACTTGTATCCCGCGGCTTCGCCCGCCTTAATCCTACTAATACTATAAATCCGAAAGTTTGTGTGTAAGTATGTTTGTTCCCTCTTCACGCTTTAACGGCTGAACGGATTTGTATGAAATTTGGAATGTACATAGATTATACCTAGGATTAACACATAGGCTACTTTTTAACTTGATAATAGCGGGCGAAGCCGCGGGGCACGGCTAGTTAAATTATAAAGTAACAATTAATTTCCGAGAGGATAGGCAACTGATAGACAAACGTGCTCCTTCGTCACTTAACATCAAGTGTAGTAGTCAAACGTTTGCTCATCTTTCCCTTACGAATACAAAAAAGAGAAACAGCCAAATCGATCGAGCTGTCCTCCAGGGATGATCTCTCATACGTATGACGTTATATTATAGATGATGTTCCTGGTACACTTGGTACCTCCTATCAGTCAAACAATACTACTTCGCTTAAACTATTGACATTACCCAGTCCAAAATGTTTCTCCGTAAGCCAATAACACTCTGGATTTCACAAGGAACAACACGCCCTTTGTACTTTGATACGTACCTGCTTATTTTATTGACTATACGGATGAAGAAGAACAGATGCTATTTATCTTTGATACAAACGGCTCTTTGAAGTGGACCCAGCTTTGTGTGATTTGTTCGAGTAATTTTACCTATAATAATCAGTATAAATAGTTTTAGTCGAGTTGAGTCATGGGTAGCGTGTGAACGTTATTACAAAATGGCCCAGATATAATTTAAAAAGCAAAGCTTAATAAATCCGACTTCAACGCTTTATCTTCGGAACCCTTGATTAAGTGAATTAAATATGCATTATAAAGGATAACTCAAAAACTACTGGTCAGATCTTAATCAAATTTCTCGGTTAAATCGGTTCAAAGATCGGTTAAAATAACGGAGTTCTAGAGATAACATACATAAAAAAACATGCCAACGAAAGTGACTCCGACATAAGCTTACTTGTTTTGAACTGTACATTGGCTTAGTTGAGTGGGCGTTCGCCTTCTAAGCAGGGGGTATCGGGTTCGATTCCCAGCAGGAACACAACCAACGAAAATCTGTGTTTCTGGTTCTGATTCTGATTGTGTGTGATGGAATGTTTCCGACACTCATGATACAAGCCATCGAACTTAGTGTGAGGATGTGACTGTAAAAGCGTTTATTTTAATTTATTTACTAATTTAACATAAACGCTTCCTGTCTCAGATATATTGATATATTTACAAACTGACTAAGAAGTTAGTTTACTTATCTCCGAGTCATTTTGTCAATTGACAAACATATAAATCTCAATTCTGTTTTGTAGCCACGACAGCTCAATTAGTGGTTTCGACAAAGTGTCTTGTAGATTCAAATGTCATCACGGGCTCGAGCTTAAAGTTTATCTTAGAGTAAAAGTAAATCTGTGTGTATGTGACTGAACTCCTCCTAAACGGTTGGACCTATTTTGATGAAAGTTTTTGTACGTGTTCAGGTGGATTCAAGAGTAGTTTAAATTTACAATACGATCCGATATTTTTTTTTTAAATTAACGCGGGCGAAGCCGCGTCTACTAACTTGTACTATATAAATAGCCTATTTATGTCATAAATTAAATGTCCCCCTTAATCCTCCCCTTATCGTTGCCAATTATTGATACAAATATAAATAGTAGCAGTCTAACAAGCGCTGCTACTCCGCTCAAACCGTTTTGGGAGGTACTGAGCTTGTACAAAAATTCGGTCCCTCTTTTAAAGCGCATTCCGCGAGGCGCACGCATTTCGGTTGCTAAGTCCCTTTCAGGGGCAATTAAGAAAGTGGTTTTTCAAAATTCAAAGAGTGCCTGGGAACATCTCCTGACTTTTCCTTACCACGTACTTTACGTACCTTTTGACCCTAATAACAAAACGTCCCTTACTAATAGAGTAAAGGAAAACTGCGTAAAGTACATGGCATTGGAAGACATTTCTTTCGATACTTGCATGATTGTCCCGCCAATAAGGCGGGATAATACAAATTCTAAAAAAAATGATAATTTGGCGAATTATAAGATTGTAGAGAACAAAATTAGTGATGGTGACATTACAGGGGCAGCACGAGTCTTGTTCTCTAGCGACACTTTAGCCCCTTATAATTCGGATACGATACAGTCACTTCGTGACAAGCATCCGCCTGCGGCAACAAATCTCCATTTACCTGATCCACCTCAACAGAGTGACGTCACTGTTGAGGCGACCGCTCAGGATGTTGCTTCGGCTGTTATGTCTTTTAAAGGTGGATCTGCCGGTGGCCTAGATGGCTTAACACCGCAAATTCTAAAAGATCTTTTATGTGCTAGTTCTGGCGAGATTGGTGAGATACTTTTAAAAGATCTAACGGCTTTAGTTAACCTGATGTTGTCAGGTCAAGTCAATAATGACGTCACAGATATTTTGTATGGCGCAAATTTATGCGCACTTAACAAAAAAGATGGTGGCATCAGGCCTATAGCGGTAGGCACCACATATCGCCGCCTCGCGGCTAAAATCGGTTGTAAGAAAATGTTTGTTTCTTTAAGCAATCTTTTTCAGCCTATACAGCTTGGTTTTGGTTCGCGGGGCGGATGTGAGGCTGCTGTCCATTCCCTTAGAACATTTTTAAATCAAAATTGTGGAGAGGTGTTGCTAAAGGTGGATGTTAAGAATGCTTTTAATTCTGTTGATAGAGGCACCCTTCTGACCCAGGTGAAAGATAAAATTCCAGAGTTATATAATTTTATTTGGCAATGCTATGGCAAACCATCAAAATTAATTTACAAAAACGATGTTTTTTTGTCTTCCGTTGGCTGTCAGCAGGGTGACCCGTGCGGCCCAGCAATTTTTTCTTTAGCTGTCAATCCAATAATTCAACGTCTCCAATCCAAACTAAATGTTTGGTATTTGGATGACGGAACTCTGGGAGGTGATCTGAATACTGTCTTAAGTGATTTAAAATTAATAATTGATGAATTTAAAAAGATTGGGCTTGAACTAAATTTTTCGAAATGCGAACTTTTTGTTTGCGATAACTGTTCAGACAAATTATCGGTTTTACAAAAATTTAACTCATTGGCTTACAATATAAAACTAGTAGACAAGTGTTCACTTCACCTTTTGGGTTCGCCGATATTAGATGAATCAATTTCACCTTTTGTAGAAGAAAAAATTCAAAATTTTAAAAATTCTTCTGACAGATTGCTCAAAATTAACACTCATATGGCTTTTACAATTATTAGATTCTGTCTTTTTGTCCCAAAATTTACGTATTCTTTAAGATGTTGTCCGCTATGGAAACATGGCGCGCTCCTCGAGAGCATGGACAATATCGTAAAGAATACTCTTATATCGGTTTTGAATATTGACATAGATGACAGGGCTTGGTCGCAAGCTTCTTTACCTGTAAGACTAGGAGGCTTAGGTATACGTAAAATTTCTAGTGTTGCGTTACCGGCTTTCTTGTCCTCAGTTCATGGTACTTCTAAATTAGTCGAAAAAATACTTTCACATAGTTTGGGTTCTTTTGAAATAGCAAACCTGACTGAGGCCAGAAGCGCCTGGGAGATGGCATGCCCAAATACCGGGCTCCCAGTGAGGTTATCCTCACAGAGACTGTGGGATCGGCCGCTCTGTGAACTAGCACGGAAACATCTTTTAGATACGTGTCCTAGCGTCACAGAGCGTGCTCGACTTCTAGCAGTTTCTGTATGGGAGTCAGGGCTTTGGTTGCAGGCCATTCCCTCTTTTAATACTGGTACACTTATAGATCCATCTGCTTTCCGTCTCGCTATATGCTTACGTTTGGGTGCAAGGTGCTATGTTGCCCATAGCTGTCAGTGTGGTACTGCTGTTGACCAGCTCGGTCACCACGGCCTCTCGTGCCAGAAAAGTGCTGGCCGAATTTCCCGCCACGCCAGCCTCAACGATATCATCCGCCGGGCTTTTACCAGTGCCAACGTTCCAGCCATTCTCGAACCGAATGGTCTGATGCGTGACGATGGTAAAAGACCCGACGGCATGACTTTAATTCCATGGAAGATGGGACGGCCTTTAGTATGGGATGCAACTTGTGTCGATACTTTAGCTCCGTCACATCTTCCTGAAACACAGAATGGGGTTGGCGTCGCGGCAACTTCGGCAGAGCAGCGTAAACGGCGCAAATATGGAAACCTTGGCAGTGGTTACATATTTGAGCCGTTTGGTGTTGAGACACTGGGTCCGTGGGGACCGGGAGCTCATTCTATTTTCAAAATTCTATCAGAGCGCCTGGTTGAAGCGACGCGTGATCAAAATGCTGGCACTTATTTGGCTCAACGTATTAACGCATTGCAATTCAGAGAGGCAATGCCGCCAGCATGATGGGAACGCTGCCCACTGGTAGTGGGCTTGAGCACTTGAGTTACCTATAAGCTCGATGTCTTGTAGGTAACTTTAGTTCTTTGCTGTACATAGTTTTAGTTTAGTTTTAGGAAATATAGGCAATTGGCCCGTAGTTAGTACAGGAAAAAAAAAAAAAAATAGCCTAGTATTATATAAATAGCCTAATACTATATAAATAACCTAGTACTATGTAAATAACCTAGTACTATATAAATAACCTATGATAAATAACCTATTTGACGTGTACCTTTAGTTTGAATTTGTATGTATGACAGAAATTGTGCATCAAAATTTTCATTGGCCACCGACCCACTTTTAAAACTTTAAGTAATGGATTGTCCTATCAAAATTATTAAAACGCTATGTATTTTTTAAGCAGCTTATTAACAGAAGAATTCAGTAAAAACATAAGATATATTTAAATACTTAGACGGTATATACATAGTAGAAATATATAAGTAATGTGTCTTCATAGAGTGGTACCAAACGCGGCTTGTATGTGTGCACGGCTGTACGCACGTGCCTCAGCGCACGCACACTATGATAACAAACAGGCCGGCGAAGCCAACACGAGCCGGGGCCGTCCCCGCGTTTGTCGACGAAATGATTTATTAGAATGAAGATATATTTTACTTTAACTTCAAATAATAAAGCATTCAAAACTTGCCGTAACCGTAGGAAATATTTTCAGTATCAAATTTGTGACTTTTAATAATAAACATATTGTTAATACATTAACTATACCTTAGTCTTCATGTACACGTCGCAGAAAAACGACAAAAGTGTGATTCGATTTCATGAATTCGCTACATTCAGTATAGTGGACTATTTTGTAAAATTACCTACTACTGATGCTAGTTTTTAGTAAGAAGACGTAATACTAGTGGCAGGGCGAAGTCATATATACCTAGTTCAAGTGTAACCTACTTTACGTGTTTATTCAATTTATGTAGGTTTTTAAAGTGTTCTATAGGCGCGTTCAGCACTTTTTGGGTGAATAAAAATCATGGAGCTCGCGTCATCGTCACCAACGGCCAATATTTGTTGAGCTCTAGGCGCGATACATATTGCTCACGATCGGGGATCAACTTCTAATGGTTATATATGTATACTGTTTATATATACATTATATATAGTTTTCACTTCTATCGGCAGTCCTCAAAGACTACCCCGCATTTTTTTTTTGTAATATAAGTAAAACATTGATCTTATACCAGGTCGTAGACAAGTACATGCTGCGAAAATTTATTTATTGAAGCCTACTTAGCTATGATAGTTTTCCTTTTAACTTCGTTATCTATACTAGGTACTACCGTGATTTCTTTTCACATAAATGTAAAAAATATTTTTTTCAAGATTTTGTTTTGACTCTGTCGGCGTGGCTAATATGTATATTCATGCCAAATCACAGCTTTCATGGAAATTAAATCGTATCTATTTTACCACCACATTTTATACTATTTTATAGTACCTAACTTGTTGGTTTGTTAATATATACATTTTACATATAACCTTTAAAAGTCGGAGATAGTGACAACCCTGCGTATTCGGCTAGAGTAGGCATTTGAATCTCCTACGGGCCTCGAGTTATCTTACTGATATATTTCTACTATCGTATATATTTGAGAAAAATGAATTCTGAAACAATCAATAAATTATTTTTCAAGGTTACGTCTTCGAAACGCTAGTATCATTATTTATATTTATGCTAATTTTTTTAGATAATTGAAATACTCAAATAAATAGAAACCATTTTTATTCACCGATTTCAAAATAAGGAGGAGGTTCTCAATTCGACTGTTTACTTTGTGTGTTACTTCATACATTTCTAGGTAAATGTTGATTATTCGTTTCTTGTTTGAAAGCTGGTGCTTCCCATGTGGTCCCATTTCAATTTGAACAAGATCTGACGAGTAGTATTTGAGCTATCCTCAATAATGCATATTTATTTTATTTAATCTGATCAGTGGTGCGGTTTTTAAGCTTTGCTTGCTTTTAAATTGTTTTAAATGGTATTAAAGGTGATGATAGGTCAAAAGCTTGCTAATCCAGCATAAAAAAAAGTTCTTACGCAAACGAGTTTTTATGATTTATCACTTCGTTAAGACGTCGCTCCGATCATACGTATATCCTTTTCAAAACTTGAAGCAAGTAAATCGCTGATCCTATTTCGAGCATCTTCAGCTAAAATGAATTTATATATCGCCTTAACAAATGGTCGGCTTTCAGTCCCTATAATTTATCAGTAGTATCGAGTCGATACTAACCTATTTAAAGCGAGTGCTTACAAATCATACAATGAACGCACTCGACCGAATGGGCTGTTAGTTATCGCTGTTGAGGTTATTCATGGTAGCCAGATGGTCTAGTTTTAAGTTATAACTATGCTAAATATGAATAAGTTAACGTTTGGAGATTTGCCGCGAACGTGAAAAATAGCGTGTCGATTTTGTTTTATTTTGTATGACGGGTAGGTATTGTAATCATTTGGCCGCTATCTCACCTGATGGAAAGTGATGATTCGGCCGAAGAAGAAGCTTTCCAACCTTGTGTTTCTTCGATGTGTATAATGGTAGATTAGTTACCGTTAAGAAAACATACAAGAAAAAACGTGATTACTTTCGCTCCAAAACTACAACAGATGTTATACAAGTAAAATTACCACTTTATTAGGCCGAGTTAAAATTAATAAGTTAATAATAACAAGTAAACGTTTATTTTTTTCAATGTGTTTTACCTCATAACTTATTTCTAGGTGAGCCGATTTCGATGATGATTTTTTGAAATTTTCATTTGATAGCTGGTGCTTCCCATGTGGTCCCATATAAATTTGATCAAGATTTGACGAGTAGTTTCTGGGTTATCCTCAATAATGCGTATTTAATTAATTTAATCCAATCAAGGGTTCCGAAGATAAAGCGAATATGAAGTCGGTTTTTTAAGCTTTGCTTTCGTTCATATTGTTGTTCTCGAGCCTAGAGAGTCAAGAGAACAACCTATTTTAAGGTCCTGTAGAGTCTTAATAGACTCATTTAATAGACACCAATTAATTATACACAAGGTTTAGTTTTAACATTGAGAAACAATTTTCTGACTGTAATTTTACACTCCAGCGACTAAGTCTTTTATAATAATTAATCTATTTCATTAATCATTTAGTTGTCTTGGGATTAGAGTTGCTCATCTTAAGCAAGTTGTTTATTTCGGCTTTTTTTTTATATTTCTGATAGGCTAACGATTTATCACTGTTTAACTTTAACTTGATGTTATGTAAATTGATTTTGTTTATATAGTTTTTTTTTTTATCACTATGAGTATGTAAGTTGAAAATTCAAATGGATATAGTAGAAGTAGTGTAGAATTTCATCCTTTATTTACTTGACTGTCTAGGAATGGTTATGTTTTACGCGCGTATATTGTATATATGTATGTATATTAGGAAATTTCTTTGCTATCTCGTATCTTCCAAACAGCTGGATGGATTACTTTAGTTAATATATCGATATATTCGTTTTTGTTTTGGATTAAAGGAAACCATTTTGTGGGAAATAGTAGCCGGATTTTAGTTTTGTTTTGTCTGATAACAGATGTGTCAAGACACATGTTGTTAATCACACGCTAACAAGCTCTGATAGTTATCAGATACGTTCCACAAACAAAGCAACACTATCGTCTCATCGTACAAAGGTACTCAAGATTTATTGCTGGAAATAAATGAGGAACATCTGCAAATTATTTAATCGTAAAAGCTCTACTTCAATGGCAGTAGTTTAATACAAAGGCGGCAGCGATTTAATGCGCGCATGTTCTTAGCCATTTTATATAGTGAAGAATCGTGAAGAATTTTCAACATAACATGCGTACATGGTCTTATGTTGCAGCCCATTTATTTTTACATAGTTAACCACATTGATGTAGAAAAATCTAACGCTAAAAATATGTTCCGGCAGTTATCCTTGAGACAATAATTCTATCTCTAACGTGTTCATCATCCTCGACCATGTCGTCACTTAGTATCAGCGAGAATTAGGTGTTATTTATTTATTCTGTTTAGGCAAATGTTTCAAACATTCCTTTCTCATCTGATGGTAAGCAACGATGCAGTCGACGATGAAGCACGTTTGCCTACATAATGCCAATTCTCTCGCGACTTCAAGACTCCTATATTGTATTTATCAGGAAACACAGACTCGGGCAAGGAGTTCCATTCCTTTGCAGTTCGCATAATGGATATAGAGGTCTAGCGTGTTTATCTTCCTTGATCACATCGTCAATTACCATCAAGCGAGAACTAACCAGTGCAGAACTGCCCGTTGGCTTAGTTGGGTGAGAGTTCACTTTCGAAGCAAGGGTATCTAGTTCAATTCCCACTGGAAACACTAGTTTTCTACCCAAATGGTGTCATTGTGTAAATATGTGAAGTGTTTCCGGCACCCACGACACAAGTCATCGAACTTATTGTGGGGCAGTGAGTGTGAAAGCGTTTATGTTTTCCTTAAAAATAATACACTTTGTAAGTAGGTTCCTAAGTAGGTATTATTACTAGCTTGCTACAAAAAAAGTATCTCAAATACATATATAAAAGACTATTTCCAGATCAAAGAGTCAATGTTCACTTTAAGGGATTATTTACCGACCGGCCTATTTAAATAAAGGAAAAACTTGTATGGACAAATAACGTGTAAGCCAATATCGAGTCATGTCAATATTCGATGAAATTGAGCTCGATATGTTCGACACTTGATAAGTAACGTCACTACCCCCGTTTGAAGAAAAACTACCCGCTTTTCTGGGTACATTTTTCGAGTGTACTTGCAATCAATGTTGGCAACATGATAACATGGATATTCTTATGTTGCCTGCAAATTCAAAAGTGGCAGTTATTAATTTGGTGGGCTTTATTTCCGATTTTAATTACGCTTTTACAATGTTGGAAATATAGAACACATTTAGAAATTAGAAGCTTTTACTATCCTTGTATGGAGACTATCGTGAGACGATATAAAAAAAATAAACGCTTTTACGCTCTCAGCCCCACACTAGGACTTGTGTCGTGGGTACCGGAAACATTTGTATCGTTGGTGTTGGTGACGAGCTGAATTCTCTCTCAGTGCATATATGGTAAACGATTCATAATATTGCTTACGTAAATAGGTACACTAGTCTTGCCCCGCTGCTAGGCCCGCGTTAATTAAGATAAAAAGTAGCCTATGTGCTAAATATATTGATAGCATTATTTTTATATTTTAAATAAACTACTCTAATACCAATTTTCATTGCTAAAAGTTCAAAAACAAAGAACTTCCATACAAATGTTTTCACCCCATTTAACCCTCTCTTCAGGATAGAATTTTCAAAAATCCACTAAGGTAGTAGACTAAGGTTAAGTACACTAAGGTTAGTAGAGGTGCCTCTACTCACCTATCTCTCACTACACTCTACCTCTACGTACTAAGACAAATGTACCCTCTAAATTTCAAGTCTACGACCAGCGGTTTCGTTCATTTATAGAACAGTAAAACAATGGAACGCTTTGCCGTCGTCTGTGTTTCCCGAAAGGTACAATTTGGGTGTGTTCAAAAGTAAAGTGAATAGGTATTTACTAAGCAAACGAGCTCCACCGTAGACTACATCGTCACTTTCCATCAGGTGTGATTGTGGTCCAACGTTTGTTTGATCTGTAATAAAAAAAAAAACCTACGTTGTCTCTAAGTCAGTCAGTCAGTGAATTAGTATGTCAGGACAAAGATTCTTATTGTATTTTTTTATAATTTATTTAATTAAAATTTTACATACAGTTTTATAGTAGGTACCGTACCATTAAACCAAAAGAGGTTTGTGTTGGTACAGTCCTACTAATATTATAAATGCGTTTTTTTTGCGTGTGTGTGTGTGTGAATGTTTGTTACCACGTATCTCCGTAACGAATGAACAGATTTTGATGAAATTTAGAATGTAGATAATTTAGGTTCCTTAATAACTCATAGACTTTCTAATTTAATTAATGCGGGCGAAGCACGGGACATAGCTAGATATATATATAATTTGATTGTTCAATGTAAAAACTATACCATCCCGCTACTCTTGTCACCATACACACTCTTCCACACAGAAACTTGGTATCACACTACTGTAAGCAAGATCTTATCTTAAGCGATCGCATTACGAGCAATTCCTTTGAACACGCAATGGACCTTGCGGCCTTGATTTCTATTAAAATGTGTCTTTGTTTGTGTTACAGGAATTTATCTTAATAGGTGTTTACCAAACGAAGGTCAGAGGATTGCATTAGTTTGAAGACCTACTTGTCGTGGTAGGAACTTTCCTAGGGGACATTTAGCTACTGGTTCTGGATGTGATTGTCTGTCAGATATGTAACTGTTTCCGGCACCTACAGTACAAGTCTTTGAACTTAGTGTGGGGTTGTGAGACCGAATATGTTTATTTGTTTAATATCTGTGTTTTTTTTAATTTTGTCTCAGCAATGTTTGCTTTTAGCCAGTGTCAAGTATTAAATAAAATTAGTCTTAGTCATCAAAGTCAGTAAAGGAGCCATGGTCCAGTCATAGTCAAGTTATACTCTAGTAAAGTGGTTCCTTGGCTGACCTGGAAGTTTTTAAATAGACACCGTAAGGCCGGTGTAAGGATAACATGGTCAAGTGGGGATCCTTAGAAGATATCGATATAGCCTGTATGTGCGCGCCAGATCAAACACATGCCCTTGGTGCCCTATAACCTGCTCGCAACAAGAGCTCATGGACGCTGCACCAAATGCAGTTGGGGTGGTTGAGTTCTAGGCCTCAGCTATTTAACGGTTTGCCATCGACACGCTAAGAAGTAGAAGTAACGTGGTCAATGATATAATATCACTTTATAAGTAATCAGCTCAATAATAATGTATCTACTATTAATTTATTTGAAACAGTTTAAATTCGACTGTCCCCCTTTCTTCCTTCCGTCAAGTGGCTCTAACAATCTTTAGTAATCGTTCTGGTGGTTATCATGAAGTGAATAAGTAACCACTCCCTATAACAAGGTAATAATAATAATTGCGGGGCTATTAGGAATTGGACAGATCAGTAACAGCTTCATCTATCAAGGTACAATATTTGTAAGCCTATATTAGGTATTGGGTAGATCAGACTACTCACTCAAGGTAACAACATTTGTGGGGCTGTCAGGAATTTGGCGGACCAGTAACTACTCCACCAAAGTAACAACAACTTTTATGGGCCTTATTATCCCCCTAACAAGTTAATATTCATATTTGTGGGGCTATCAGGAACTGGGCGAATCAGTAATTACTCTAGAAAAGTAACAATATTCGTGGGCCCTCTTTTCCCTCTAACAGGGTATTATTAATATTTATGGGACTATCAGGAACTAAGCGGATCAGTAATTACTCTCTCAAAGTAACAACATTTGTGGGCCCTCTTTTTCCTGTAACGAAGTAATATGAATATTTGTGGGGCTTTCAGGAACTGGACGGATCAGTAATTACTCTCTCAAAGTAACAACATTTGTGGGCCCTCTTGTCCCTCTAACAAGGTATTATTAATATTTATGGGGCTATCAGGAATTAGACAGATCAGTTATCACTCGGCCTTGCCAATGCATGCTATCATCATCTTGCGGCATTATATCCTCATACAGATTACCCGTGTCATGCTATCCTCACTTGTCAAACAACTGACGTTTAACATAATACGCTACAAAATCCGAAACACCCCTAAATCTGAACGCTGAAAGGGTTTATTCAGAGATCATTTCAAAATTAATAGATTCAGATGCCGAGGAAATCCATTACCCGAACAAAAGATTATTTGGTAAATATGAAGCTGCGGCGTTGTATAATCCATAATGGCCTATTTACATTTTCAATACGAAACACTTTTGTGGCACGTGAAATTGGCAAATAAATTGGTAGCACAAAACTATAATTGAAATGTTTCCGGTACATATTTGTGACGTCATATACTGGGTAATTTGTAAAATGCCGAAACCTCTTGAGACATAATTTAAACTAAGTAAACCAAAGTCTTTCTTAGCAGGGCAATTGAATATTCTGTTTTATGATACGTGCTCGGACCGTAAAAACTGAATCGTTGCAAAATTTTACCAGTATTCGAAACGCTCCTCTTTGATACGCTCACTCTTTGTCGCATTTACATTCACCAAAAGCTAACATTTGCTCTCAACAATTTGGCTAATCATTCCACTATTCGATCGAATGTTGGGAGCTAATGAACATCCGTCCATTGAGTAACTTCTACATACTAGCTATACCCGGCATTTTACCTCTCTCACGTTTATGGTTGCCTAGTACTTTACCACATCTGAGTGAGGTATTCCTATGAGATTTTTCTATACATTTTTCGATGTTTAAACATTTCTGCTTGAATATAAAGTATTTATTAAATCTAAGCAAACGTATGATGCAAACATGGGGGCTGAGTCACCCACGTCCGTAGGAGGATACCTCTTAAGTCTGACTCCCTACACGTGGTCCCCGGGTGGTGCTAATCAGGTGACATTTGGGAGGTGGTAGAGCATTGTGTGAGTTGCTCGCCTGGCTTGCTACCAAAGTAGCTTACCACCATCAAGTTGAAAGTCTGCCGCCAAGCCAAATACGGTGTTCCGGCAGTTATCCTTGAGAGCCTGCGTATTCCAGGTCTAGTGTGTTTACCAGCTTCGATCACATCGTCACTTACCATCAGGTGAGATAGTGGTCAAACACTAGCCTGTCACAAATTAAAAAAAAAAAAACCATGATATAAGTCTCCGAACTAAGTGTGTAGATATAGGTATAAAAGTGTAAAAGAAACACTCTTTGTATCTATCAACAGGGTAGACAAAATTTTTCGTACAAAAATGTCCAGTTGGTACTCATTATTTTATACGCCATAAACTATGACGTCATATAGGATCTGCGTTTGGCAACAGACAAACAAACACTGCGTACATACACCATTAAACCCAGTAGTAATCTTCAAATATTCAGAGCTGTGTATTGCTTTCCGCGACTTTACTAGGAGGATTCGTTCTATAGACGGTCTGATTTTTACAACTTGGCGTGCGTCCAACGAAGGCAGTAAAGTTGCAGACGCATGGTATTTGGGCAAGACTTACAATACTCCGATCTCCCCTTTGTTTGCGTTCTGTAACGACCTACAAGAAAAAATGTCCGCGTCATTAAAATAGGATAAGGAAAACACTAGGGATAACATTTGTACTGCTTCCGCGTCGCCGAGTCAGCGGTAGCCGGTGAGGGGAATGTATGAGTGGTATTAAATTTGATACAAGGATGGGTAGGCTTTGAATTTCGGGTTATTTTCTGTTAGATTTATTGTTGGTGATCCTAAGCGGTAAACATTAGATATGTAACCTCTGTGTGGAAATGTTTTTATGCCTTGACAGAAGTTGTATTGGTTGATTTACATTTGCTACGCAATCACACGCCGCCGGTTGGTATACCTTGTTTGCGCAATAGGACAACTTAAATTATTTTTTTCTTTAGTCTAGTTTAGGCGATACCGGTATTTGTTAGATATTACACAAATGCGGACGAAGCATTTTGCCTCCTAATTCATTGTGCGAACCGCAAAGGAATGGAACTCCGTGCCTGAGTCGGTGTTTCCTGATGCGTACAATATGGGAGTTTTCAAGTCGCGAATGAATAGGTACCTTCTAATCAAGCTTGCTCCATCGTCAGCCACATCGTCGCTTACCTTCAGGTGAGATTGTGGTCAAAAGTATTTCCTATCTTGAATAAAAAAAACCGTTAGTTAAGGGTCAGGATGTGTCTGTTCATGTGATGGCGCTGTAGCTTCAACATAAATTGTGTGCTTTTAATTAAGTTTTACGTCTTTATTGGTACCTACGTCTCATTGTTTCGAGCATAATTCCCCCGAAAAACCTCATCTTTATGACAAAAGGATAAGGTTCAAAAAGGCTTCGATTTATTTTACTCTTGACTGTAAATTGATCTTAATTTACGACTGAAGCTCAAGATCTATTTATCTCCGGGATTGGGATTGGCTTTCAGAATAAAAATAAATGCGTGGTAGCTTTACTAAAAGATAAAATTAATTAATTCCTCTGATTTCTCCCGTAAAACCTGAATGGACTTCAGATGGACGTTTGTTTGACTTATTGTTTCGGTTGATCGAATTAGATCCCAAAAGGCGTCTCAGTAAAGAAAACGTTTCCAGTTTGGTTACCATCAGATAGTATAGTATTAAAAAAAGACGAGCTGAAGCCTTAGTAAGACTTACTGGTAGCCTTAGCCGTAGCAAAAGGTTTTTTTTTAGTTTTGGCTCCGCAAACTATGTGCATTTAGCCAGTGTCAAGAAATTAATATTTTTCAAGTTGATGAAGTCTTTCATAAACCTAGTACTAGTCACCAGTCAAAGTCAAGTCATGACCTGATAAAATGGAAGAAACTTTACTAGAACTTCGTTGTTGTTATGTCAATGTGTGCTTATGTACACATTAACATTTGACGTTTTTTTAATGCTAAATAAGCAAGCATTTGACCACTATCCCACCTGATGGAAAGTGATGATGCGGCCGAAGATGTGATATGTTAGCCTAGGAGATACCTATTCACTCTTGATTTGAAGAATCACAAGTTTTGGAATAATACAAGATCGACAACGACATTTTTACACTTTCGCGCCAAAACTCAGTCCCAAGTTCCCCGTAAAGAAAACAAACTATCCTGTTTTCTGTATATTGAAGAAGATATGCACCAGCACCGGAACTAAATAATGCAAAAAATGCACTCCAAGCAGCGTTATAAAGTTAAAAAGTTCTCAGACGAAAGCATCTAATAACACCGAATGCAGGCACTTTAGGAGAAAAATGTGCATTTTCTGTGGATACATTGTACAGCATTTTAAAGTGATTCTATTCTAAAAGTTCCTGGAACCATTACATAAATTTCATCTACACAGTTTCAGAATTCTATGCACTTTTAGATTTATGTTTGCGTAGGTACGTACCTACATTGGACTAAAACAGTGGATTTTCGCAATGATATTATTATCTTCTTGTTACAAAACAAGTATACACACAATCTTTATACCAGAATGCTTAAGTTTGCACAAGCGCTTTCTGGCGTCTACATAATATAGATATACCTAGGTTAAAATAATTCCTGTATGACAAAATTATGATAAAAATGCGCCGCCGAGTATTTTAACAGGATCTTCTAGACATAGTTGTAATTTTGCGAATCTGGCAGTACCGTCATTAACTTTTATGAGTGCATCTTTGGGGCCCATGTGACGATTTTGATTGATTGATGTTAGTGCATAGACCGACAAGATTTTTTGGGAGGATTGGTGGGGGAGTGGAAGGTTATGCGCTAGATTAAGCTAGTGTTTATCTTTGCGTAGTCGTTACAATGATTAAGAAGACCAACAGCATTATGGTTATTATACAAAGCATTAAGCATGTGTAATACAGGTGTGCATATAGGTGTTCCTAGATAAATACAATTACAATTACTATTTACTCTACTAAGTGGTATGCACGTGGTATGATAATAAATTATGTTTAGTTTGGAACCTGCTTGCAAAGAGTCTGTTAAATATGAAAAAATTAAACCTCAATTGCTTTCTTGACCTTTGAAGCAGTGAAGCACATCTATAAATTTTTTGGATTATTTTTTTTGGACTTATATACCAGCATGTTTCACAAGAAAACCTAACAAAAACATTATTACGAACAACGACATTTAGAATAACAGTACCTTTTTCGTTTCGGCTAGCATATATCACAAGAATACCTAATAAAAACATAATATAACCTCATTTAGAGTTAAAATATTTTCGGTTCGCTATTCGAGATGTGACTTTAGTTTTAATCACAAACGAAAGGGTTAATTTACTCTTTGTGACTTAAATAATAAGTCAGTAGAGCGTAGTTATCAAGCGTGCTCATAACTTTTTATTGCCACATATAACAAAATTTGATGGACATGAGCAACGGGCATTGCAGATAGGGTTTATAAATATAAAATAGAAACATTTTTGAAACTACAATGGCTGAAAACTTCAAAATTATTATCAGCCGGAGCTTTATAGTCTTTATTACGGCTGCAGTTACACAATGCGCAACTTTGCGTATTTTACCCGACTGCACGACGCATGGGAGTAAGATGTGCTTATCAGCCTATGTGTGTATTCGTGTCTTTAGCGTTCTAGAGACCAAACGCTTTACACAATACAGTACGGTGTGGAACTGTAGAATCGCAGCTCTGAGTGAGACCGTATTTCCAGATGCAAAAGTATGCATATAATATTACTCATTACGTTGACGCTATCATAAATTAAAAAGAAATAAGAAACAAAAATTAACATGTAGTAAATGTTGATAAGTTTTCTATGTATACATTTTTGTTGCTCACTTAGTTATTAATATATAAAGTAAATCTGTGTTGAATAGACATGAAATACCTTACCATATTTAAGATCTGTGGATTTTATAACTCAAATAAATAAATATATTACCATACTCACACTAATTTACTGCTACAATTCTTAACTTACATTACACGTGTTTTCATAACATTCAATAAAACAAGAAGAGTTCTAAAAACTTTAACTGGATTTTTTTATTCCGCGCATCACCAACACTCATCATGCACAATTACTCCTCACACAAAACATATAAACGATATGATCTTTTTTGCTACTAATTATATTTTTTCTTATCAAAGAAAGAAACTAGATTCCACGACCTATGGCGCCGACACCCAAGACAACTTCTCATAAAGACATAATGGGAGTTGATATTTTAAAACACCAAAATTAAGCATGCCAAGTGCAGCTTGCGACAATGCTTCATGTTAAGCATTGAGTTTTTATTTAGGTATGGGGTCACATGAGCTCTCGACGGAATATCAAAGCAGAAACGAGCACAGGCGTTTTGCAATTGTTGTTATAAGTGTTTTTGTTCGCGCCAGAATTCTAGGGCCAACAACTACATCCATATAATTTAATTTAGACAGCACTACAGACTATACAAGTTGAATACGTAAGTCTCCTTTCAGATAAGGTCTAATTCGGCTAAGAATTTTCAATTTATAAAAATAATTTATTGCTACACTAGACCCTATACAAAATGTTGGCAACGGGGGTAGCGTTGGAGGCGCGCGCCCGCCACTTGGCCGCGTTGTATATCAAGTCCCTTAGGCGCCATACATTTTATTTTCAGAATGCGGCAGCGATCAGGCCGTGCACCTGGCCGGGGCGCTTTGTATATCAAGTCCCTTAGACAGAAATGCTGGCATATGCGCCGCCGAGTTTCTTGCAAGGTTCTTCTCGAGATGGCTGTAATTTTGCGAATCTGGCAGTAGAGTCACTAACTTTTATGAGTTCCTCTTTGGGGCCCATGTGAATAACCGATTAGAATTTTGAATATCTTTAGCTAATATTTGTAAACAGTATTTGATTATTTAATCTAGACCTGCTTGCGCAGTGCTCCTTTTCGGGTTCTATCTGTTCGTTTATTGACGCAGGGTCATATCTTATGGTCTTGGTAGTTATCATACTGTCCTTTTATATGCAACTAGCCTATTATCAAGTTAAAAAGTAGCCTATGTGTTAATCCTAGGTATAATCTATGCACATTCCAAATTTCATCTAAATCCGTTTAGCCGTTACAGCGTGAAGAAGGAACAAACATACTTACACACAAACTTTCGTATTTATAATATTAGCATGATAAATCTTCTTTTAAATCTTATATACTAAAGCTAAATATAAAAAAATATATATATTCTAAATATTTTATTTTAAATAATCCGCAGAACACAAAAATTTACTAGTCACAAATAAGACTCAAGCTGCTACATATCCTTACTAATCCTTACTAATATTATAAATGCGAAAGTAATTCTGTTTGTCTGTCTGTTACGCTTTCACGCTAAAACTACTGAACCGATTTAAACGAAATTTGGTACACAGATAGTCTAAAGCCTGAGAAAGGACATAGGCTACTTTTTAACCCCGAATTCTGGCTGGTCCGGGACTTACGCGGGCAAAGCCGCGGGGCGCAGCTAGTAATAATATATCGTAAACATTTATGACGGCCGGACGATATTAATCTAATATTCGGTAACCCGTGAATGTTTTATATGGATTGAAATAAATTATGAACGGCCCAGCGAAAGATATTTTTCGTTATGAATATTAAAGTTTATTATGGAGTTTTAGTACCGTGTTCCATTTAGATTGTTTCGAGATGTACTATTAAAATATACTATGTGTACTACTCTATATATTAGATGTACTATTAAAATATATATACTGACGCCCGCTGACGCAGTTTTTGATGTCCGCCTTCCAAGCAGAGAGTATCGGGTTCGATTCCCGGTGTAAAAACACGTTTCTTCCCAAAGGAAATGTTTGTTTCTGGTTTTGGATGTAATTGTGCCTGTGATTTTTCCGGTAACTACGACAAAGTCGTTCGCGCCGAACTGAGATCTCGCGCCTACATTTTGCCCCATAGAGAAAATCTTTTGAGGTTAATTGCTTACAGCTTTTTTTCTATACATACAATATCTCGTTTGATTTCTATATTTGTTGTTCAAGTACAGGATATAACGGATATTATACGTAAGTTTCAGCGTTCAGTGTGAAGCAGTTTTTGAGATAGACCCCGGGACAAAATAGGTCTAAAAACAGTGACTTCGGTAGCCTACCAAATCGTTATTTTTCATCATAGATTTTGTTTTAAAACCGATTTCGTATTGTCAAGTCTTTTTAACGATACGATAATATTTTGCTACCCACTTACATGTATGGGAGCCCCCTTAATATTTTCATTTTTATAATTTTAAATGTCATTTCTGGCTTTGGGCCGTAGTTTTACATATTCTAGGAGAATTTGAAGTCATTCGCTTATATGTTTTAGACGCTAGATGCCTCTGACAGACGGACGGACGGACAAAGTGCTGAACAACCTAACTCAACTTAGAAATCACGCTTCGCCCGATCAAAAATGCTACAAAAACAACAATACCAGCTACACACACCCGTGGGGCACAGGCTTATGTTTCCGCACAAAACAACTCAACAGGTTAATAAGATTTACCACGTTATAATTCCATCATCTTGCTCCAGTTGCTCCAAGTAATAAGTCTACTTGCGTCTTCAAAGTCTTCATGCAGTGAAATTAACACCCACTTTGATATGTGGGTGTTAGTTAATAAAGTGCTATGCTATAGTAACCCGTGTTTAGAGCAACTTTGCGTAGGCAAAGTAATAGGATTGCACAGGGCTTTCTATGCAATGCAATGTTACGCAATACAAAGTTCGTAGATTACAACACAATTATTAATGATTACCCGCGCGTCGCCCGTGTAAAAAAACATAAACGCTTTCTCTATCACAGCCCCACACTAACTACTATTACTTGTGTTTGAAAACTATCGCGAGTGTTATTCATTATTACTGTTTACTAACTGGCTGGTACTCGCGGCGGTTTTCATCGGATTTTCCGACTTATTTCGGACATGAGGCGACGCGAACGTTGCGATCGGCCACCTCCCAAATTATGGGCATCGTACATGCCCGAAACTAGTCGGAAAATCCGACAAAACCGCCGCGAGTACCAGACAGTAGTAAACAGTAGGTACTTATTACTTGTGTCATGGGGCCGTTAACGTTAACACCACACACACAAAATTCACATTATACTAAGAACCAGAAACAAAAACTTCCCGTTGGGAGAAGTCTCGCGTTCCCACCGAGAATCAAACCCGCTGCTTTGAAGGCGCACCTATCTACGCCAGCGGGCAATTTAAAGTTCGAAGATGACCCGCCCGGCGTCGCCTGGGTAAAAAACATACACCTGCACATTCGCAGCCCCGCACTATGTTCAATTACTTGTATCGTGGGGCCGTAAACACCCAAGTCACACAACATTCACTTCATACCCTAAACCCGAAACACAAATTTTAATTTTTGGGGAGAAATCTTCCAGCCGGGAATCGAACCCGATGCTTAGAAGGCGAACGCCACCCAACTAAGCCAACGAACTGTTCTGTTGTTGAACGAGATCTTAATCAAAGTTAAATGGGACCATACGAAAAGCATTAGCTTTCAAATTTAAAAAAGAACCATCTAAATCGGTTCACCTAAAAAAAAAAATTTTGATGTTACACACATAAAAAAAACATTCGAGGTGAGACCTCTTTTTTGAAGTCTGTTAAAACGACCTTTTCATTATGACAGAACCATGACTTTTTTACGTGACAAGTTATATACATCAACTTGAAAATAAAAATTTTTTTTTTTTTTATTTGAGACTAAGCAAACGTTTGACCACAATCACACCAGATGGAAAGTGACGATGTAGTCTAAGGTGGAGCACGCTTGCTTAGTAAATACCTTTTCACTTTACTTTTGAACACACCCAAATTGTACCTTTCGGGAAACACAGACGACGGCAAAGCGTTCCATTCTTTTGCTGTTCTATAAATGAACGAAGACGCGAAACGTTTCGTCCGAATGAACGGTCTCTCAACCATAAATGGGTGAAAAATACTAGTCACAGGCTACATACAAATTTGCCATGCCAAAAACTACGCTACAACCTGCAAATTTTTCGAAGGCGGTTAAATAGGAAAAACGTAAACAATAAAACAATGTGCAGTGAGTTCCACCGGCTAAGTATACTTGAGGAGCGAAGAATAGGTACCTAAGTAAACAAGATGAGTTTGAATAGGAGCTTTATATTGTTGAGTCCTGTATTGTGAGCATTCGTGAGCATTCCAATTACTGACATAGTTCACATTGAGGCCCGAGAAGTGCTCTTGTGTTCTCTTCCACTTGATCAGATCGGATACCAAATCTAATAACCTAGCGAAGCTTTCTGAGCATTTTGAGGGTGCTGCTCGTCATAATGGAATGAGAATAATGAATATATGGGTCCATTTTGCTGCGTCTGGATTATAGTGGAGATATTTTTTTAGGAAGAAATTACCTTGACATACTATACCTTTCTTTTTTAATGTTGATAGACAAGCATTTGACCGCTATCTCACCTGATAGGAAGCGACGATGCGGCCGAAGATGGAACATGCTTGCCTTTAGAGTAACTTGAAGACACCCAGATTGTAAGAAGAAAAACGCTGGCAAATAGAACCTAAATTCAAAGTAAATAATAACATCCTACTATATAATATTATTAATCCGAAATTTTGTGTGTAAGTGTGTAAGTATGTTTGTTCCCTCTTCCCGCTTCAACGGCTGAACGGATTTGGATGAAACTTGGAATGTACATAGCTTATACCTAGGATTAACAAATAGGCTACTTTTTAACTTGATAGACTCGGACTTAGTCGCGGGGCACGACTAGTAATTTATAAATCTAATTTGCCTTAAAACCTTATTTTTAACCTACCCTGCGCTTCTTACACTTGACTTTTACAACGGCATTGAAGTTAATATTAAAACTATCGATAAAAAACCAAAACCAACACTTGTTATAAATAACACCTTATTTCATACGCTTCTGAATTTATCGCTTGTAGGTATACTATCGTTATTTTCTACTCCGCCGCGAGCTCAGCTGTAGTATATTAACTCTATTGAATGAAACCCACGTACGAAAATTCAATACCATTGCTATTTATGTGGTGTTAAAATTAAGTTATGAATTTCTGGCGTATTACTACCACAGAATGTGAGAAAATAAAGGAGTTTTCCACGAGAAGCAAAGACGAAGGTTATGTATTATTTTAACCAGAGATTAACGGCGTGGGTATAATATAAAATACCAATGATTTCAGTTGAATATTTCGCGTGGATGACTAAAGAGCAGGCCACACTGGGAACGAAGCGAAACGAAGCTGAGTTCGTATCGCTTCTAATAAAAAATATAGTAAAATTAAGAAGCTATGGAGCCAATCCTTTTCTTCTCTTTTATGCAAACATTTGGGCACTACTTCTCCTGATGGAAAGCAATAATACAGAAAATCTAATAAAAATATATAAACATTTCCTTAGAATAGAAAAAGTATGCGGTAGCTAAAAACTCTATTAAGACTTTAATGTTAACGGCACTAAAATTTCAATTCAAATAAATTCCGTTGCACAATTTCTATCTCACGTCAGTTCCGGTCGGTCGAGATAACAACCATCTCGTCCGTTCCAGCTAAGACCTTGGATAGTAAATCCTACATTATGTATGAAGCTTTAGTTCATCCGCGACCTGAAGCCTGAGGCTTCAGTTTTGCGCTGAACCTTGTATTGTAAGGTTGCGGGATCACTAGCACATATCTAGGATTGGTGCGTTTTGGTCCCTGAAACAATTGAGGTGCAACATGTTTGGTGACGTCACTTAACAAGGAGCAGCCAAGCAATAACAGACACACGTTATGTTGCTCAACATGTCGAGCAACATATCGCGTGTCAATGATTGCTTTGCTATTGATATTGTAGAATCGGTTTTGCGTTGAATCTTGAATAGTATCCAAGGGTTTTATTAGATGCTAAATGCCTCTGACAGAAGGACAAAGTGCTCATCTTACCAAGTCAACGTAGAGATCAATAGCAATTGTATAAAGGATAACATTTTTTTGGTTTCAAATTATAGGAAGCAATTTAGTTCTAGTCTCTTTTAGTTTTTAACCGTCTTGTTTTGACAAAATGTCACGTATGTCATGTGGTCACGTAACTCAAGTAGTTACTGTTTGATAATCTCTGGCTAAACTTCATCGCATATCTTGTGTGCTCTCCATTTACTTGAAAGGTAGTTACAACTTAGCATAGGGTTTCACTTAGTTGTATACTTTGTTTAACAGCTATTAAGATTAAAAGATATTTTCTGTAGATGGAAAAAGGGCCAAACAGAACATTAATTGAATAGAGGTTTTTTTAGTTAGTATGTGTTTAATTAAGATAAGGAATGTCCCAAAAATATTATTCTGAGCTAATCGCTTAATATTATATTAGCATTGTTAAACTTTAATAGGTATATTACTTTAAAAAACTATAAACTTATTTTACAAACCTTTTTTACCGACTTCTCAAAAAAGGAGGAGATACTTAAGTCGACTGTTTTTTTATTTTATTTGTGTTACCTCATAGCTTCTTTCCACGTGAACCAATTTCAGAATTTTTTTTTTAGTTTGAAAGATAATGCTTTCCAATTGATCCCATTTAAATTTGATCAAGATCTGATCAGTAGTTGAAATGATAAATTTAGAAAGGAAAAATTATCGCTTGAGGCGGGATTTGAACCCGCGGCCATAGGGTCTCATGCCCTATTGCTCTAACCGCTGAGCTACTCAAGCCCCGCCTGAAGCGACGAAATTAACCTTTCCTTATTATTAACGTCTTAAGGGGACGTGTGACGTCATCTACCGAAACAGTTTATAGAAACTACTATGGCCAACGAGTCTAACATTGCAGTCAGCTCAACGTTGTGTTGATAACGTCTGCCCAAATCAATTGATTTTATTTATATAGCATTAGCCATGCTAGGCAGAACTATAGTGATAAATTTAGAAAGGAAAAACTATCGCTTGAGGCGGGATTTGAACCCGCGGCCATAGGGTCTCATGCCCTATTGCTCTAACCGCTGAGCTACTCAAGCCCCGCCTGAAGCGACGAAATTAACCTTTCCTTATTATTAACGTCTTAAGGGGACGTGTGACGTCATCTACCGAAACAGTTTATAGAAACTACTACGGCCAACGAGTCTAACATTGCAGTCAGCTCAACATTGCTAGCATGGCTAATGCTATATAAATAAAATCAAGTAGTTGAAATATCGTCAATAATGCGTATTCAGTGGACTACATTGACGATGTTTTCGTTTCTGACCGACTTCAAAAGTTACCTCATAAATTATTTGAAAGCTGGTGCTTTTTGGTGGTCCCATTGAAATTTGATCAAGATTCGATCTCTAGTTTTTGAGTGATCGTCAATAATGCGTATGCAATACATTAAATCTGATCAAGGTTCCGAAGATAAAGCGGTGAAGTCGGTTTTTTTAAGCTTTTCTTGTGTTTAATTATTTTTCAGACTATCTAAATGACTATCTATGGTTCGATAGAGTTTTTGTCGCAAATGATGCCTTTTGAGTTTTTAGTTGATTTTGCGCTTGTATTTGAATCGGGTTTAGTCTTGTTAGTTTACTTCTAGGGTTTTCCAATAGACATCGAAATATGACACGCGTAACTTTACCTTAATGTCATTTTTTACCGACTACAGCGATGCATAAATGAGGGTCATGATTTTTTTTACCGTATGTATTTATATTCGTATTTAACTGCGTCCACTCTTATAACTGATGGTAACTATCATAGAATCCGTATCAACTCTACGGGTGTCACTGGCTTGATATTTTTTTATGAAACACAAAATGGCACCCCTATGGGCGCCATTTTGTTGTTTTCGACACTGTAAAAACATGACAGCAAAAACAGACAAATAAATACCATATCGTCATGGAATTAAATTTGGTAAAACTGCCGGTAAATAGAGCATATAGGACATATACTTATTCCCAAAGGTTTTTAAATAATTCATCCGTGGACATTTAACAAACAAATAAATCATTCCAATCGTAAAGCTCACTAATTAGGTTCATAATTAACAAAAGCCTTCGTTCATTTCATTCCCATTTATAATAAATTACTGAAAACTGTCATTAATCAAAGATATGATTATTGCTGGTTGATGAACTGAGTATTGTGTCGGGAATTTATGAATAAAATGTTTGTCTTACTAAACCTGTATATACCTATATAAATAGAGGGCTATCTTTTTAAAATGTTCAATATCATCTCGAATAGTAAAATTGTGATTATCGGTTTATGAGAAGAATCTAACGATACCTTAACAGACGAAATCTATCCAGCTGTTTGGAAGATATCGAGGTAGTACAGACAAACATACATACAAACAAAACAAACAAACAAACGCTTTCACACTCAGAGCCTCCACACTAAGTTCAAAGACTTGTATCGTGGGTGCCGGAAACATTCACATCACACACACATTACGCCCAGAACCAGAAGCACAAATATCCCTTGGGAAGGAATTTGTGCGCCAGCCGGGAATCGAACTCAGGACCCACGACGCACAGGGCGGACACCTGTCCACTGCGCCAACTGGGTCGTCACATACAAGATACACGCGTAAAACATAAACCTTCCTTGGCAGTCAGGTATTAATACTTTTACTTGTAATGTACGGATCCCTAGTCTTCGAAAAATATCTACCACAATCGGCGGGTTAATACATATCTATACTATACTAGCGATCCGCCCCTGCTTCGCCCGGGTGCGATAAATGAAGAACCGCTCGACCGATTTTGTGCAAACTTCACATAAACCATCTACTAAATAGTCCGAACAAAGCCTAAACATTTGGTTTGGATAGGTGAGCCCATTCTTGAGTTATAAAATTACAACGAAAAGTGGCATTGATTTATATATATATAGATAATAATAATATTATAAAGCTGAAGAGTTTGTTTGTTTGTTTGAACGCGCTAATCTCAGGAACCGCTGGTCCGATTTGAAAAATTCTTTCAGTGTTGGATAGTACATTTATCGAGGAAGGCTGTAGACTATACTATATTTTCAAAAAAAATTAGGGATCCTTACTAAAAGTCCAATAATCACGCGGACGAAGTCGCGGGCACTGCTAGTATTTAATAACCGTATCTAATGCTCCCCAGTAAGTACAGTTTGATATGTCACAGACACCGGCATATAAAGGACTAATTAAGTAATTATTCACGGTGGGATACCCGTTATTAACGACGTACTCAGAAGTTTGAGAGAAGTATCGCTGTATAGCTTTTATTCAAGTTTGCGTATTAAATTGATGTTTTGTAAGCCAATACTTGGTAGAGTTTAAACATTGAAGGAATGGAATATCATTTTCATTGATTTAGGTGTTATTAGTACTATACCAGAAGCATTCGCGTTTTGGGTTTACCTGTAACAAAGATAAATACATTAGCAAAAAACATTTTTAAAACAAGCTTTTAGGAGCTAAATTTGAATAGAGTAGTCATGTCATGCTGACTTAGAATGGGTTCATAATATACAACATTTCATGTCTGTGCTGCGAACCATTGAGGATTACCCTAGTCAGAACTCAACCCTGAGTAAAGGCATATAATGGTAAAACTTAATACCGATTATCATAATTAAATGCGTACACAAAATTTCGTGTCTTTGCTGCTGACTATTGAAGAATTCCTTTATCTGGAGCTAATACTGGATGTCGATTTAGGCGACGCTTACCAAAAAATGCATTGCCATCAAAATTGAACCAACATATAAAAAATCAACTCCGTAAGATAGGAGGTAGTTAACCTAATATTCTAATTGCAAGATTTGATCCTAACATAGGTACATACAAATACAGCTTAAACAAAATGAATTACAAGTATAACATTAAAAAGTTTTTTAAAATTAAACTTTTACCACTTGTAAATAATAAAAACTTAAAAGTTATATAACCAGAGAAATTATCAAGACGAATCAAACGTGTCCAAACTCAATGGGTTTATTTTGTTTTGTTCAGAAGTTCCTATGGCCATCTTCCGTCTCTATCGTCAGACCAGCTCCATGGTACCATATGATTGCATATTGTCACCAAAGAAACATTAGTAAACTAAATTTAAATCCAATCGGAGATATGGAATTGGGTCTAATTTAGCTTGCAAGATTTGATTACAGAGCGACAAATAGACAACGGGGCAGGTGAAACAAAATAAAAACTTCTATAATATAAGCTAGTTTAAAAGTTAAGCAAGTTTTTAGACAAGATAGTTTAAAATAATAGAAGAATTCGACTTTAGCTGGAAGGGATTTATGGCAATATTCCTAGGTAAAAATTTTAAGAACTCTTAAAAAAATAGAATTAAAAAATGCGTCAAGTTTTTTGCCTGCAGATTGTTCTCGCGATGGCTGTAATTTTGCGAATCTGGCAATAGTAATTACCTTTCATGAATCCCCTTTTGGGGCCCATGTAAATAAACGATTTTGATTATGAGCTTACTATTTTCTATCAAGTAACTCAACAAACTAACTAGCACACTGATTAAAACCCACTGATATATCTAACCGCCATGGGCTATGCTTATACTACTTTACTATAGCGCAGGGCGGTTAGATCATCGCACTATCGTTTAGTCCAAGTTGTCAATTTAAACGTCGGTAATGTATTGGTGAACTCAGGCATAACCTCCATCAGCGCTGTTAATACCCGTTGTGGAAATGTCCCCATCACTCATACAAGGGTTTGTCAACATCTCGTTACAAGTAATTTGAGGATTTCTGTGTCGCGAAAAGGTAACTTCGCAGTGACAGTTACATATAACTTTAAACCCTTTGAGGTCCAGGGTTGTCACACCTAGATTAAAAGATTGGTAGCTGTATCTAGTGGAAATATAGGAAAAATACAGTAATACAAACAAATGCAACTTAGACATTGTTTTGACTTATCATGAGTAATGATTAATGTTCTCCCGGGTAAATAAATACTTTAAACAAGTTGACCGCCTTCAGTTTCAGTTTAGTTTTAGGGTATATAGTCAATTGGTCCGTAGATATATCGTTTTATAACAAGAAGCTTGATTATTTATCGACTTTAGAAGATGGTGAATTGGAGTGACATCGTACTGATCTGATTATGGCGCCATAAAGTGGATACTGACACTCAGCTTGTAAACCTCATTAATTAGGGCACGTTAGTATTACTTTGACGAGTCCAATAGAATACTTGGTGTTAAGGTCTGATGTTGGAGCCGGATTTTTAAACTGTTAGTTAAATCGACGTGAATAAAGTGTGGTGAACATGCGATATCAAATCACTTACAAATCGTTTTTCTATAGCTTATACTCTTTGTATGCCACCGAGCGTTCATTCTGTGGTGACAAGTCTTTTGACAAACAAAACTAGCAAACTAAGCTAACTTTGATTAAACTTGATCGAATGTCCCGAGTATATGATGGAAGTTCGATGGAAAATGGAACAGACAGAAGAGATGGGATATAACATTGCGTCGGCTATATTTTACTCGTTTCAGCGTTCGTTTCAACAAGATTGTCAGAAGAGCAATCTCATTGCAAACTTGCAGATTGGATTCTGTTTTATTTATGAAGGTACAACTAGTATGCAAAGCTTGGCAGAAGAACGTGATAAATGGCTGGATAACACTTTAAACACACTCCATGTATCATCTGTAGCTTAAAAACAAATTGATAATAAACTGTTTTGTATTCCTCGTTGGCTTAGTTGGGTGGCGTTCGCCTTCTAAGAAGGGGTATCGGGTTCGATTCCCGGCGGGACACAAGTTTTCTCCCCAAGAAAAATTTGTGTTTATTTATTTATTTATTTATTAAACATAATAGAAAGCTTACAGTATACACCAAAGCATATAGCTAACTATTTTAAATAACATGTATAATACAAATTTAGCTTATTTGCCACAGTATTCAAATTATCGTAGAATATGTCAATTTGCTGGAACTCGTGTGTGAAACGGTTTGTTGTTGGTTCTGGTTGTGATTGTGTGTGATGTGAATGTTTCCGGCACCCACGACACAAGTCATCGAACTTAGTGTGGGGCCGTGAGTGTGAAAGCGTTTATATTCATGTTTATGTTATGTTAATAAAAATCTTTTTTAAAATAAGCTTTTTGGTATTTTTCCGATTCATACATATCATGGATGCGCAAAACAACTAGTCCGCCATCTTGGAACGTCCGCCATATTGGATTTAGAATTCAATTAGCTGACCGTGTAATGTCTCATCCAAATTAAACGTGTATGCAAAATTGAATCTCAAACGGTTGAGGATGCTTTAAAATTCAGTTGCTCAGTAAATCGCAGCTTATATACTCATTTTCTATCGACGCGCTACTTCTCTCATAGTAGCGATGTCATAAATAATGAAGTAAAATCTTATACACAACATACACAAATATTTTCCTGTCTTTCGCGGTCATCTCTGTGTATTTATAAGTCCGTAAGTAAGTTGTATATTTTTTTATAAAGAAACAGGTTTTAAAGATAGAAAACACAATAATTATTGAATACTTTTTACAAATATTATTTCAAAAGTCAAATGTACCGCGTAGGTGCATTACGACTAAGTTAACTCAAGATAATTTTCTTGAATTTAGCTACTAATACCGGAGAAAAAATTAATAACATTAGCTCATTTGAATATCACTAGCCGTGGCCCACGGCTTCGCCCGCGTTTATCAAGTTAAAAGTATGTGTTAATCCTAGGTATAAGCTATGTATATTCATCAAATCCGTTTAGCTGTTACAGCGCGTGAAGAGAAAACAAACATACTTACACACTTTTACACAACTTTCAGCTGTATAATATTACTATAAAGTGATTATTTTTTATGCTATTTATGCAAGTATTTGACCACATCTTCACTTTCCATCAGGTGAGGCCTGATCCATCGTCGACCGCATCGTCACTTACCATTAGGTGAGATGGCGGTCAAACGTTGGCCTATCTAGGATAAAAAAAAAAAGTGAAGATGCGGCCGAAGATGTAACATGCTTGCCTAGAATATACCTATTCACTCTAGACCATATTAGTTTCATGCTGATTGTAACTAATAGTTTTAATTAAGCCTTACCTACACGATTATGATTTTTTTTTATAATACATAAATAATATTTACAGTTTAAACTATGGATTGGATAGACACTGTTTTGATGCACGCTTTTGTTCCTGTCATAGCTGAATGACTGGTAGATAATGCTCATACCATTAAGTCGTCCAGTTGCTTTTGTTGTGCAAGAAAGTATAAATAAATAAATGATGCAATAAGATTAAGTTTTGTTCATACATCTGTTAAGCCCGGTAGGTACTATTTGCCTGAAACCTGTATAAACAACATCGCAGCTAATTTCAAAGTTAGAACGTTCACGTAACTGGTTAATAGATATAATGGATGTAATATTGCAAACCACTATTGGGCTAAAGGGCCGGGACCACGAGGGTCAATTTTGTAGAAAATGTAGAACGCTTCACTTAATGAGAATAGGAATTTCAGTATTTAGACCTCATGTAAATACATTCCAGAGAGCAAATGAACCCCTTCTAATATTTTTCTGTAGTGTAAACTTCTATAGCTCGATGTTTGAAGGCTACATTTCTACTAGACTAAGAATAATTTGTAAACAATTAAGAATTGACAAAAAAAAATATCTATATTACTATTGAAAAAAAAAACCTTAAAAATAAAAAAAAAATATTGAAAATGATGTTATACTATTTATAATTAATTATTTAAAATTATTTTATACTATTAATGACAAAAATATTTACCCTTTTTAAATTTCTGATAATGTCAGAGACGCGAAACGCTGGCCGGGCCTCTGCGACAGGGAAAAAAAAGGCCACGTTTCGCTCTAAGTACGATTGTCATCACAAGCGATTATGGGGCGTATGCTGTAGCACATAGGTGCGCGTTTAGCGGAGTAAATATAAACGCGGATCATTCACATGACATACAGAAACACAACAAGATCCAGAAACACATCATTTTCTTTGGGAAAAAACTTATGTTCCTGCCGGGTATCGAACCCGATACCATTGCTTAGAAGGCGAACACCCACCTAGCTAATCCAACGTGCATGCTAAGAACTCCAATCAATTCTTATTTGTAAGTGTAAGCCGTGTTTACTTACGTTTATTTTATTATACATTAAATATTGATCTTGTCAAATCTTTAAATTCATATTTACTCAAATAATCTAGATATTGTTTGTATCTAGATTGGCTGAGAGTTTAGAGGGAGTGAGGTGTAATTTGTCGCCATCCAGAATAAGTCGGATCATTAGCCTGGCCTGTCATGTCAACCAATTTGTTTTATTCAAGTTTTATTGATGCTTTGTTTCAACTACGGAGGATCAATTTTCACTATTTGTTAGAATAAATATCAACGCTTTTAATTGCCGGAGTCGTCATTTTCATTAATGGGCTTTTTATAGCGAATTTAACCTGTGGTCTCACTTTTTTTTTAAGGCGACTTTTTAAAAAAGTTGCTTGTTTGACAATTTTCAATAATATTGTGTTTCTTCTTCAAAAAAGGAAGTTCTTAATTCGACTGTAGTTCTTAGTTTTTTTTTTTTTGTATGTATTTTACGTGATATTTTCGCCAATTATGAATCGATTTTGATGTTTTTTTTTGTTTGGTAGATTATACTTCAGAGGTGGTCCTATATAAATTTTATGGAAATCGGTCAAGTCAAAACCGAAATATATGCGATGAAGTTTTTTTAAGCTTTGCTTACGTTTCAATTATTATTATAAATATTAGGATTATGTATGAGTTTGCTTCAGCTCGACTGCGAAATATTCGACCACTTGGTCAAGTAGATGTGTGTTTTCATAACTTCTTTCGTTGTGAGCCGATTTTGATGATTATTTTTTTATTTGAAAGCTGGTGCTTTTTATGTAGTTCCATTAAAATCTGATCAAGGTCTGATCTCTAGTTTTTGAGTTATACTGAATAATGCGCGTTTATACATTAAATCTGATCAAGGTTCCGATGATAAAGCGGTGAAGTCGGTTTTTTTAAGCTTTGCTTGCGTTTAATTATTTGAAGCTTTGCTTGCGTTTGCATTATTTAAGGAATAATTGATAAACCTCTTGTAGAAAAAAATCTTATGAATAAATACTTATGTATGTACGATACAATATTTAGACATATGGTAACTAGCATTGTGCACAAACAAAACAAATAAATCAAAAAAGAAATACCCAATTTTCTCCAATTTCGTGAAACTTCCGCGGAAAATCTTTAGTTTACTCGGTCAACAAAATATAATAACATGGATAAAACAATCACAATTTCTCGTGAAAAGCTGCTTATAACAATGTTAACTGAAATAATATGCCTACATAGAAACGTAATAAAATCTTGGCGGCGTTTTTTCAAGGAATTTTCAATTAGGAAAAACGAAGATAAACATTCGCTTTTTCCGTGATATCTTTAATCAAGGTTACAAAGTTTACAACTGGGGTTACAGTTGTTCCTATCGTAGTCCTATCGTAGTCTAATGGTTGCCTATCTAGTACAAAAAAATAAAAAAAAGATTTCCTTAATATTTTTTAATCTCTGATAGGTTTGACTAGGATACCATCGCTTCTCATGAATATAAAAAAAGTTGCCATATGAAAATGAAAGTAAACGTTTTCGTCGGGGTTTAAAAATACTACACCTATATATCAATCTCACACATACATTATTTTCTACTAGCTGTGCCCCGCGACTTCGGCCACGTTTATAGCTATGTATATTCCAATTTTAATACAAATCCGTTCAGCCGTTACGTGTCGTACGTTAGTGTGAAGAGAAAACATTTTTTTTAATGTGCAAGTATTTGACCGCTATCTCACCTGATGGAAAGTGAGGATGCGGCCGAAGATGGAACATGCTTGTCTAAAAGGTACCGATTCACTCTAGACTTGAAGACACCCAGATTATACCGTTCATATACTTACAGACTTACACATTTATACATAAAGATTAGAATTTTTTATATTAGTATAAGAATAGATATAAAAAAATAGCGTAAAGCAAGTAAAGCAATAAAACTGTAATTACTGTGGTCTATATATTATAATACTCGTATATTCATTGGAGAGACGAAATATTTGAATATTATGGTAATCATATGGTAATGTTCCATTGCGTCATTAAGCTCCGATATGTGAGCAGTCTGCGCTTAAATAAGAGCAATGTAATTCGAAATTGAAGTTAGACACATCAAAAGACCGTACCATCACTTGGATATCGAAGCTAGCTCTAAGGATACGGTTATAGAGGACTCAAAAGAACCAAACAATTTCATCGAACTGCCTGTTAGCTTAGTTGGGTGGAGTTCGTCTTCTAAGCAGGGGTATCGGGTTCGATTCGGCGGAAACACAAGTTTTCTCCCCATGGAAAATATGTGTTTTGGTTGTGATTGTGTGTGTCATGTGAATGTTTCCGGCACCCACGGCACAAGTCATCACTTAGTGTGGGACTGTGAGTGTTAAAGCGTTTATGTTTATGTTTTATTTGGGTCACCCTGCACGAGTCGAAGCTGAAACTCGGCGCTGAAGATCTGTCTTCAACATTATATGAGAAATAAATAAATGACTGAATGAAAGACTTATCAGAAGAACCTATGCATACATTTTAGCACAACTTACTGGCTAAAAACAAATCTATTTATTGTCATAACAAATAAGCATATAAATTGAATATTTCACAAATTAGTTAAATAGGACTCTGATAGTTCTAGGAGCAAACGTGCCCAATATGCTTGCAGCATATACAAATTGTATGTCTTATAGTAAAAAAAATTGACCGAGGGAGCACGAAGCGTCTCATAATATTTCAGCCATATCAAAAACTACCCGAGTTCGTCAGCTTACAGAACATATATAGTTAGCAGTAGGTTGTGTGTGGCCTCTAGGTAGGACTTCATCTTGTCGAATAAATAATTGTTCTTATCAATTCTTCTATTCTAATTTAATTTGCTTTAAGGTAGATTTAGGTAATTCCCTAGAGGCTGTGACCCCAAGAAGCAGATAGTACGCTCGAGAGGTAAATCTCTTTGGGTAGGAAGGGAATACAGTAAGATAATAAGTAAGACGCCATGTTGGGAAAGGATAATTATCTTTCCCAAACCAATGCACAATGGTAATGGCACGTTTGAGTACGGTTTCCATACAAAAATAAATGGACTAACATGATATCTGTCAAGTGTAAAATGCCTGAATTTGTGCCATGCAAGCAGTTTCTGAGTAGACAAAAAAAAAACACTTTTGTATGAAAAAAAAATATTAAGTTTTATGTATTGTAGCATACATTTTGGATGTTTTTAACACCTATCTACATCAAAACGACTAGTATAGCACGTATTGAGGTGTTAAATTTCACATATCGCCTACCTTGATTTTTGTATGGGAAGCGCACTAGCGGACTACCGGAAGCGGAAAGGGTAAAACTGGTACATTCACGACTCACAACGTAAATTCTACGTGGTAGATCCTTCTCACTACGTAGATGCTACGTAGTAGATCCTTCTCGCTACGTAGATTCTACGAAGTATATCCTACACACTACGTAGATTCTACGTAGTAGATCCTACTCACTACGTATATTCTACGTAGTAGATCCTACTCACTACGTAGATTCTACGAAGTGGATCCTACTCACTACGTAGAATCTATGCAGTGAGTAGGATCTACTTCGTAGAATCTACGTAGTGAGAAGGATTTACTGCGTAGAATTTACATAGTGAGTCGTGAGTGGACCAGTTTTACCTACAATAGATCCTACTGTCAATGTAGATTCTACGTAGTGAGGATATCTGATTGGCAAGCTGTTATGGCGTCGTGTTCCAAAAACGCGACTGCAAAATACTAAATCTAGTACGGCGATATAAAAATAATTCTACCTATATTTTTAATACAAACTATAATCATTATTTATCAACCTACACAGTTTTTCGCAATCTAATTTCATTGGTGTAACGTACATTCATATAGACCGATCCGCAACACCAAGATATGTAGGTTTCTCGTGTTTATTTTTACTTTTCTATAACAAATAACAGCTCGAAACTGGAGCGACCTAATTAATTCGTTCTGAATGTTTAAAGAATTATGTTTGGTTTAAAAACTAAAAATAGCGTAGCTAATGACAATAGTTAAAAGCAAATCTAAAAAAAACGACTTCACCACTTTATCTTCTGAACTTTGATTAGATTAAATGTGTTAAACACGCATTATAGACGATCTTGACCAAATTTATATGAGACCAATGGGAAAGTACCACCTTTCAAACAAAAAAACTATAAAATCGGTTCTCGTGGAAAGCGGTTTTTTTTTTATTTGTGACAGGCTAGTGTTTGACCACTATCTCACCTGATGGTAAGTGACGATGTGATCGAAGCTGGTAAACACACTAGACCTGGAATACGCAGGCTCTCAAGGATAACTGCCGGAACACCGTATTTGGCTTGGCGGCAGACTTTCAACTTCATGGTGGTAAGCTACTTTGGTAGCAAGCCAGGCGAGCAACTCACAAAATGCTCTACCACCTCTCAAATGTCACCTGATTAGCACCACCCGGGGACCACGTGTAGGGAGTCAGACTTAAGGGGTATCCTCCTACGGACGTGGGTGACTCAGCCCCCAAAAGGTTATGAGGTAACACATATAAGAAAAAATTACAGTCGAATTAAGTACCTCCTCCTTTTTTTGTGAGTATGGATTACGTAAGCTTTACATTATTTCATTGTGTCATTATGTACTTCAACTTGATGGAAAAATACAACTATCTAAATAAACCCACTTTTACAAGCTTTTATTTAGTTTCACATACTTATCCAGTTCTCTATATGACGGTCTGTAATCAAATCTTGCAAGCTAAATTAGACCCACTACCCGATGTCCGATTGGACTCAAATTTGGTATACTTATGTATCTTCGGTATCAATGATATGGCATCATAGAGCTGGTCTGATGAGCAGCTGGTTTTAGTCGAAAGATGGCTATAGGATCTTCTGCAATGTACCATCTGAATCTGAACTAAACAAGATAAACCCATCTAGTTTGGGCTCGTTTGATTCATCTTGACAAGTTCTCTGGTTACATATCTTTTGTCCTTTTTTATTTACAACTGGTAAAAGCTTGATTTTAAAAAACTTTTTATTGGATAGTGGGTCTAATTTAGCTTGCAAGATTTGATTACAGACCGACAGATAATAGGAAACTAAATTAAAGCTTGTAAAAAGGTGCTATTTAGCCCTATATCTGAAATTTGAAGCAGTTATTTTTTATGTTTACTTCATAGCATTCTATCCCCAGCGAACAAGATCTAATATCAGGAACCTGACTTCGTTAGTACGTTGATGGAATTCAAAAGGTCCGTAAACAAGGAAGATCTGGTTTAAATCAGGGACCAAAAAACCGGACAAAATGAGGGCTCCTCTTGAATTTGCATAAGCTGTTATCTGTTGCACAGTCCGGAGATCCGGACAGTACCTAACTCTTGAATATATTTGTGTCTTTATAAATGTTGTCAATATAGCGATTCGAGTTACTCTATGTTTGTTTTATCTGTGATAGGCAAACATTTGACCACTTTCTCACCTGATGTTAAGTGACGATGCATCGACGATCGATGGAGCACGCTTGCCTAGAGAATACCTGTTCACTCTCGACTTGAAGACTCCAAGATTGAGCTTATCTGGGAACACAGACTCTGGTAAGGAGTTCCACTCCTTTGCAGTGCGCATAATGAACGTGGAAGCAAAACGTTACTTCTGCATTATCTACTTCACGGATTAATTACAGTTTCTTCAGATTTTGTTTTTACAGAATTCATGGCAGACTAAAGTAGTAAATTTAGAAAGGGAAAAATATAGCTTGGCGCGGGTATTGAGCCCGCGGCTATAGGTCATGTTCTAACAGCTAAGCTACTCAAGCCCTGTCGGAAGCGGCGAAATTATCGTTTCCTTATTAAAACGTGAACGTGTAACGCTCATATACATTTTTATTTTAGTGCATAGTTTTTTTTATTATTATTATTATTTCATGACCATGGATGCATAGTCCTTCAGTCGAAATATGAAACAAATATTATTAATTTCTATTTTTTATAATAAAAGTCTTAGTCACAAGTCACTGTCAAAGTCAAGTAGTCAGTCATAGTCAAGTCATGCCCTAGACTTCTATTGGAGTTTTGGAGCGAAGGCGAAAATCACGTTTTTCAACTTTGTATGACTTGCCTACATTTATGAACATTTACTAAGTATTAACGGTTAATAATCCACCATTATTACACATTAACACTCTAAGAATCACAGGTTTTGGAAAATTATAAAAAATCAACAACGCCATTTTTCACGTTCGCGGCAAAACTCCAGTGCATAGCTTCATTATTAGTGTTACAATGTGAATAAAAGAAATATAATTTTATATGAAAAAAATATAATTTATGTAGGTATTAGTTTTTTTTTCAGTGACTTCAAAAAAGGAAGTTCTCTATTCGTCTGTATGGTTTTTTTTTAGAAACGTTTTAGATTTTTTTTTGTTTGGTAGATTATGCGTGAGGTGGTCGAAGTCGGTTCTTTTAAGCTTTGCTTGCATTTAATAATTTTAATAATAGTTTCGGGAACAGCAGTTCGGGAACTAAGGCTGTGTTGATCCGTAGATATAAAAAACATACTCTTAGATAGAGATACATGTAATATATCGCATATAACACGATAAACAGAATACCAAGAAAGCTAACCACAAGTTAAATACACTCCCGAAATCCGGCCTACCAGTTCAAAAGCTTTCATTACATCAAAGTCCTTTTAATATTTGATTGTAGAACGAAAAGGGCACGGCGCTCTTCAAAACATGTACATGATTATATATATATAATATATTTGAATAGCAAAGACATTACTAGAGATCTTTCATTCTAAATGTGCACGCCCCTCCAACAAATTTGTCAAACTATCGGGTTTCAAATGTATGAAAATGTTTATGGAGAGGCGTGCATATTTAGAATGAAAGATCTATACTTAATTTTATTGTTATAATATTTTATTTTCTTACCCCTATACAGCTGCTACGATATTTAATTCAGATTATAATGTAATTATTTGAATATTGCCCTTTTCTTGACAACAAATTTTATGTTAATATGTAGAGATTTGAAGACATGACCAAGTGTTCCATAATTGTTCTTACGGTAAAAAATAAATGAATAAGTTAAAATAAACATAACTAACCTAATTTCCAAATATATATACCGCATACCAAAAATGAATTCATTATAAGAAAAATGTACACATAGGCTACTTCTTGTACCGGTAAATAAAACCGTTCCTGTAGGTTCCCTAATACTCTGTTAATAAGCCCGACTCCAAAATTCTCTAACTAATGTTCACCAGGTACATAAAATACATATGCACTGTATAAAAGTATTAATCATCATGTATTGCGTAATTTGTATTTGTACCTATAAGCTCGATGTCTTGAAGGTATCTTAGGTCTTTGTCGATATTGTTTAGTTTTAGGAAATATAGGCAATTCGCCCTTAGTTATAAGTAGGAGAACCTAAAAAAAAACATATATGTATTTCATCAAGTTCTTTACACAATTTTGTAAAAGAAAATATATAAATTAAAGTACTTGTACGGATGGTACTCGGCATTCAATAGGTAAGGCACAAATAGTCCAGCTATTGACAGCAATATCTTTATTTATTCGGTCGATTTGTTACCACACCCGTCTAGAAAAAGCGATTTCTGGATCCGCCCGTACAAGAACATATTGCCCTTTAGTATCACGACCCTTCAATTTATCTTACTCATACCTTTTCGGGATCATCTCGATAACCTCAGCCAGTACGCTCTTATTTCGACACCGAGCCAACAGTACGAAGTCATACCAGTACCTCATATCCAGGTTTTTTAAAGCTGCAGGTTGATGTTAATTGTTATAGAACATTTCAAAATTATTTTATTATTACCTTTAGGAACATATGCGGACAATTGCCTATATTTCCTAAAATTAAACCAAAATTATATACAACAAAACAACTTAATATTATTTTATTAATCATAGAACAACTTGTTAGAAATTATTATGATTGCATTCATATTTTTTGTGAAATATGGTCTGACTAGAAGAATATAATGCAAACAAATTATAAAATATGACAAATTATTTACTTAAGTATATCTTGCTAAAAAATATTTTGATTCTTACTACAATATTGTACAAAACTCATTTAATTGACCGCCGCCGCCAGTTGGAAAACTGCCTTAAATATATTTGATGTAATGTTTTAAATACAAAAATTGACTGAAATATTTGAACACCTAATACAACATAAAATCTTGCATCTTATAAACTATGATAAAGGACCATTACAATTTTATTTTTAAACATATTAATCAATCAGGTCTTTTTTAGCAAATACAGAAAAGCTAGCCGGTCGGAAAAAAAAATACTATGAAAGTGAATTTGTGGGTAATTGATCTACTGCGTTTAAGAGCAGGTCGCACACATCGCTATATTGACCTAAATAAATATCTCAATAATATTGGGTGATATAGATTCCTGGATATGTTTTATTAGGCTACGGATATAGAAGCCACTTAGATGTTTCTTTCAAAACTTTAATGCGCGCCCTAGATTATGCTTCAGTAATATAGGGTTACCGTTTTAATGCGCCGTTAATGTTTATAGCTGGGTGCTGTGTTTTACTACACAATTTTTCTTGTTCAGATTTTTATTATGCGTTGGTTTTTTTTTAATGCTCGATAGGCAAGCATGCGACCACTATCTCACCTGATAGTAAGTGAAAATGCGACCGAAGGTGTGGCATGCACGCCTAGAAAATACCTTTTCACTCTTTACTTGGTAAGTGAAGATGTGGTTGAGCGTAGTGAGCACGCTAGGTCTTATATGGGAAGATACAGTTAGTACTGCGGTTTTACTGTCGTGTATACAAAGAAATGTCAGGTAAATGTTTGGTGTGTTTTTTTACTGTTTTACATGTTTGCACATTATGACAGTTGTATAATAATAAATTGAGTATAATAACGACAAATACAATTTTGAGATCCGATTTGTCTCGCTTTCTTTTGCGCCGGTTCTGTACTTTGTCCGTCCGTTCGACTGTCTGTTAGAGGCATTTTATGTACAGGCGAATATATCAAATGCACAGAGAATGTGGTAAGCTGTGGTCCAAAGACCAAACTGGCAATTAAAATTCATTATAAAGTGAAAATTAAATAGCAATTAATGTAAGAATAGCAATTGGGTCGAGGTCGTCGGACGCATCATTCAATTTCCATCAGGTGAGATGGTGGTTAAATGCTTGCCTATCATGCACAAAAAAAGTCTCACCTAATGCATTGATAACTATGATTAGTAGCGTCTCTCATTAGACTACTACTACTACGCTTATAAACTGTATGAAGTTTATTGATTTGTTATTTATAAATAGAAGACAAAACTTTAGCACCGTCAATTTTGGGTTTCCCTCTAAAGCGCACCAGATTCACAATCTCATATCTTCTATATATATAAAAATCAATGCCACTTTTCGTTGTTATTTTATAACTCAAGAACGGGCTCACCTATCCAAACCAAATGTTTAGGCTTTGTTCGGATGTAGATGGTTTATGTGAAGTTTGCACAAAATCGGTCGAGCGGTTCTTCATTTATCACACCCGGGCGAAGCCGGGGCGGAACGCTAGTTTTGTATAAAAATGACACGGCCATTTGTCATGTTTCATATTGCGATGAATATCGCCATCCAGAAAAGCTATTAACGGAATTCCATGGATCAGAGAGAAACAAATGATGGTCGGAGGCCTCAAATGAATCATTTAAATGCAAGCAAAGCTTCAAATTCTGAGTTCACCGCGTTATTTCGGGAACCCTTGATCAGTTCTTAAAATTTTGAAGTGAAAACTTCTTTATCGGCGATGTACACTTTTCACATCACACACATAGTCTCACCCAGAACAAGAAACACAAACTTTCTATGACAATCGATTGAAGACCTTGATAAAGTTGTTTTTTCTACCGACTTAACATAAAGGACACAAAATTTATCATTTTTTTATTTTTTCTTTTATTTGTGTTGCCTCATATCTTCGTTCCACGTAAACCGATTTCGAAATATATTTGTTAAGTTTGAATGAGTGTGCTTTCCAATTAGTCACAATAAAATTTGATCAGGACTGATCAGTAGTTCTTGAGATATCGTCAATAATGCGTGTTTAGTACGTCAAATCTGATCAAAGTTCCGAAGATAAAGCGGTTTTTTAAGCTTAACTTGCGTTTAATTTTATTTTACAATTGTTAATATATAGAGTCATTTGTAAAATACCTGAAACCTCCTGGGGCATCAATCCAACCATTGAGACTAACGTCTTTCGTGGTACGGGAATTTCTGTTTTATGATTTCTTAAATAAATTTAAACATATAGGTACTATTTATCTTCTTTGTTAAGTCGTCATAAAAACTACCTGTGGGCTTAGTTGAGTGCGCGTTTGCCTTCTAAGCGGGGTATCGGGTTCGATTCCCGGTGGAAACACAGGATTTCTCCCAAAGGAAAATTTGTGTTTTTGGTTCTGATTGTGTGTGTGATGTAAATGTATCCGGCTCATCGAACTTAGTGTGGGGCTGTGAGTGTGAAAGCGTTTATGTTTATGTTTATGTCTAAAGTGTCTAGTGTTAACTGGCGTTTACACTTGACACTTTAGTTGTAACGTCTGACAGTGTAGTTAAAAAACTATTTATTATAGATTGTATAGACGAATAATTTAGACGCAAGCAAAGCTTAAAAGCCGACTTTACCGCTTATATTTTGGTTTTGGCTTGATCGATTTCGATAAAATTTATATGGGACCACCTCTGAAGTGTAATCTACCGAACAAAAAAATATCTTCAAAATCGATTCATTATATTATTGGCGGCATTATCGCGTAAAAACTAACCTACAGTTGAATTGAGAAACTCATTTTTTGAAGTCGGTTAAAAATATAGCATTTTTTTTACATTCAAAACAAAGTTTCTACGAGAACCAAATGAGCTAAGGGTTAGAATAAGAATCAGGGTCTCAGAACTTTCTAGTATTTTACAAATAATACTTTCCAGAGATAGATGATGATCCCCCATCTATTTAAATAAAGAATATTGCAGACGCATTATATACAAATTGAATACAGTACAACAAAAATAATATTTTACGAAAAGACTCGAGCATCGTTCAAGTCTTCGTGTTACTTACCGACAAATTGAAAGCACTTTGCCTGCAGGTCAAAGCACGACTATTTATATATCGGTACATCTATTTCTACCACTTGTAAGCAGACAGATTCTCCACGCTCCGTGAGCGCACTTACCTGAAAGAAAAAAGAAATACATTTTTATTACTTGCAAGAAAGCGTTGAGTGTTGAAATGCTATGCATATTTTACTGTCCGCTTGTTGCGCGTCTGTATACTAAGAGGGTAACGGGTTCGATTCCCAGTGGTTACTCAAGTTTATTTCCTTAAAATATTTCCAAAGTATATTTTTGACTATGAGTCCAATAAGACGTGCTCAGACTGTTCATGCATTTAAAATTCAAGTAAAAAATTTATTTCTCTCCCAATAACTTTTCTGTGTCATACTGTTCTCCTACTTATATTTCATAATATGATTCAAGCTGTAACAAATATCCTTACTTTATTATAATATGTTGTATATATGTATTTATATTATAAACATATGTATTCATAAGTATTGCCTTATAGAATTTATTTAGTTCAAGTATGTATATATACCTTACTTTATATTTATATATATATATATTTTTCCTAAACTTGTATTTACACCCCCGTTTCACCGAATTATTTATAATCTTCTCTATCTAAAGGTTGTCTGGAAGAGATCGCTTTTAGCGATAAGACCGCCGATTGTACACTATAATTTAAGTTTTGTTATTTTGAGTGATTTATGTAAGGTGTGACAATAAAGCGTTATCTATCTATCTATCTATCTAATACTCTTTCGCTGAGGTCATCTGAAACCCTTCAGTTAAAAATGCCTCCACTCTCCACCTCTTTTTATAATGCATCTTTCACTGTTCAGGGATTCGTCTTTGGAACAGCTTACCTGTCAGTATCCGACATTCACCATCACTGTACACATTCAAATTGGTATTAAGTTATGAAGATTGGTACAATATCTTATTATTATATAAGTTTTATTTACCGACTTCACAAAAAAGGAGGAGGTACTCAAGTCGACTGTATTTTTTTTAATGTGTGTTTCCTCATAACTTCTTTCCACGTGAATCGATTTTGTATTTTTTTTTTTAATTTGGTGGATGTTGCTTTCCAATTGGCCCCATTTAAATTTAAACAAGATCTGATCAGTAGTTCTTGAAATATCGTCAATAATGCCTATTTTTGGACTACTTTGACGATGTTCTCGTTTAACTGACTTCAAAAGTTACCTCATAATTTCTTTCGTTGTGAGCCAATTTTGATGATTTTTTTTTTATTTGAAAGCTGGTGTTTTTGTTCCCATTGAAATTTTTACCAAGATCTGACCTTTTGTTTTTGAGTAAGCGTCAATAATACGTGCTTAATACATTAATTCTGATCAAGGTTTCGAAGATAAAGCGGTGAAGTCGGTTTCTTTAAGCTTTGCTTGCGTTTAATTATTTGTTTATAATCGTCAAGAATCAGTCTAACCAATACACGCTATTGGTTAGACTGATTCGTGACGTCAGTGTCGGCGTTTTTGTTGCCAATATCCTGTCAAGGTTCCATTTTACAAATTTGAATTTCGCATGTATTTTTGTATTAAATTCCTCATAAAAAAAAATAGGGTATCTTATAGGTGCAATTTCATCACACTTTATCACACTGATATTATAAATGCGAAAGTTTGTTTGTATGTTTATTACTTCTTCAAGTTCAAACGGTTGGACTAATTCCCTAAATGAAATTAGTAAGGAGGTAGCTGACACCCTGATATAACACATAGGCTACTTTTTTCCCAGGACTCCCGTAGGCCGTGACTTACGCGGGTAAAGCCGTAAGGCACAGCTAGTATAACAATAAATATTAAAAAAAATAACTTAATTAAAAATCTCACGCATACTCTTTATAATAAAAATGTAGACTTCTTAAAATAAAGTTAAACTTATCAAAACTATTGGCTTTATTGAACCAAACAAATAGAAACCTGGCCGTGGAGCCATGTTCAGTGAAATTATTAATTACTTTGGAAGTCGAGACCCCGTTACCCGAGTTAATTCATTAGCTGGTGCGTTCAATCGTTCATGCGAATTTCTATTACGAAATGTATTACTGTTATTTCCGGAATATCTAACTCGGAATATCAATAAATGATTTCACACTATTTTTACCCGACTGCGTGATGCCGGTGTAATGTATTTATCAGTCTATGTTTGTTTGTCTTAATCGTTTAAGTTTCACTTAAAAAAACATACACATGACAGTTATCAAAATTGAATGTGTCGACAACAAGAATTTTGCAGCAAAAGTAATGTGTCTCCTATCACGATGGGCCTGATCTGATGGATAACAAGACGCCATATTGTGAAAATAAAAAATATGTCGAAGAATTGTGTTAAGTAAGATAATTAAAAATATTTTTTATGTTTCTTTCATCGTTTTTTATTATGAATGGCCATTTAGGATCAGTAAGGATTTCAAGTTGGGTATTAATCATTCTTACTTTAATTTTCAATCCTTAAAATGAACTGGTGGCTATGTGAGGACTTCGCATATTTTTCAAAATGGCTGAAATATCTTTTTTAAGAACCCCAAATCTCCGACATTTTGAAAAAAATATAAAAACTGTATCTACAAAAAAATATACATAATTTTCGAACACGCGTCGCAACAATGCGACCTGTATAGGAGAACTACCGGAAATCCGCCAGATATACGCAAGTAATTCTGCCTAAGCTGAAACGGATACCTTCGCTTTCGCTCGATCAATTAACATAAGTAAATCAGTAACTCCTCTTTACAACAGCGCGCTTTCATAAACAACTTTTTAAGTCTTTATACTTCGCGAAGTGCTCATAGCTCACCGACAAAATAAATACCCATATCTACCCACAATACGAAACACAGAGCAAATCGCCGACAATTCGGATATCCGTATACTGAATATTACAAATGATTGCCTACCAATACAAAAGAGATAACATTAATATAATTACGGTACGTTAATCCTTATGACAAAGCGGAGTATATAAGCTGACACCGGTTATATAAACCACTCTATAGTAGACTATATTGAATAGTTGCCCTAATTTATTAAGGACAACGTGGACAGAAATTAATATCGAAGGCAGGAAAAATGGTAATATTTTCCTATGAATAATAGCGGAGAGGCGAGTCTGGATTTTATCAAAATTGAGCAGCTTTCTAAATATTGTTTGCTACCTTAGTTACTGTGTCTTAAATATTATTTATAATTATATTTACATGGCTAAACGTTTATTAATAATTATTTTCCAGGAGTTTATTGTTTCAGAGTAGAAACAAGACGGTATTCCGTTTTGAGCGTTTCGGAATATTATATAAACACAAGTGGAATAATCTGAATTTTGAAAATACTCTTGACGCCCTCTCTGGGATAAAACTGCACTAAATTCCAGCAAACATAGCTAAGAACACTCTCGATCAATTTACCTTTCGAACAGAAAAAATCTAAACAGGATTTTGGGAAATAAGTAAAGCTACGATGCAACTAAGCTTCAACTACACCAACCATGTGTGCAAAAATCAACGACTTAAGAATTATTATAGGCGCTAAAGTAACAGATTATTGGAACATAACAGCAAAAATCAACATACAATTTAACTTCCTTACGGAAATAGAGTTCAGTGTTTAACAATGAGCATAGACTGAAACAATTTCAAGAAGCCTGTCGAAAACAGGCATTCTCTTTAGCTTCCTGAACTCAGAGTAACCTTGGCAATAAAATGGCTAATCAGCATCCAAAGAAAACAAGATGAAAGGATTCCCCAAGACGAAGTACTTGAAATTATTCTTACATAAACAGAATTAAACTTTTCCAGCTTTCTCGTCAAAGAAAATTTCTTTTGTGTCGAAATCTTTCGCCAAGTTTGATTTACTTTTGTTATCGTGTTTAGTGTCAAGTTGTGTTAGGAAAAAACGTCGGAAAGTTAAATAATTAAATGTATATTGTCGCGTGACGAATTTTTGATGCTTTGATGTTTTGTGACTGTGATACATTTTTATATACCGATACATGTTTAGAATTCTTTATTATATCATAAGAACTAGCCGTGCCCCGCGGCTTCGCCCGCTATTATGAAGTTAAAAAGTAGCCTATGTGTTAATCCTAGGTATAATCTATGTACATTCCAATTTTCATCCAAATCCGTTCAGCCGTTAAAGCGTGAAGAGGGAACAAACATACTTACTAACACACAAACTTTCGGATTTATAATATTAGTAGGATTAACAATTCACTTAGTGAGATAAACTTAAAATAAGTAATTAATACATGTGCCGCAGATACATGACAGTGAGCAAACTTAAGTATTAGGTAACTATTAATAACTTGAACTAGTAGTTAAGATAAAGATTAAATAATGTGTGATTTTTAATTATTATATTATTGTAAATTTATAAGAACTGATTGATGTTTTCATAGATTAAACAACTTTTGCCCCATTCTTTTAATTTTCTATCATATAATGACTCATCAGTGTATTTTTTTTTTGTTTTTGAATGTTTTTAAAGGTTTGTTTATATATATATATACATCATCTGTATATATTGGCAATGCCGCCAGCATGATGGGAACGCTACCCATTGGTAGTGGGTTTGAGAACTTGAGTTACCTATAAGCTCGATGCCTTGTAGGTAACTTGGGTCTTTGCTGTATAGATGTAAATAATTTTAGTTACTTTTTAGAAAATATAGGCAATTGGCCCGTAGATAACAAATAATTAATAAACAATAATAGATTATGTAGTTTGTTTATGTATACTTACTTTGAACATACACAAACTTTTAAAAATCTCTCAAAAATTTAATTACAATACAATACAATTACCTTTATCATTATCCTAGTAAACTCAAAGGTGACAACGGTAAACATCAAAATAAACTCTTTCATACTCACAGCCTCACAAATACATCGAAGCACACATTACAAACCAGTGCGTGTTAAAAATTCATATACATGAACTTAATACAATAATACAAAATGATTGCGCACAATGGCTGACCTTAAATAAACTGGAACTAAAGACGACAAATAAGATATAAATTTTTGGTCCCGTCCCAAATCCACTCCATGCGACCCGTAATTCATTAATGCGTGACAAATTAAAATTAACGACACCCATATCAAGCTAGCCAAAATATGCCTAAAATTTCAACATGGAACGAACCCAGTCCCACATCGATAATTCCAATTTATAATAATAGGCGTCATGATAAGGAGTAAAAAGGTGAATATTTTGGGATAGGGCAACTTACCCCTATAAATTTTTTGAATTATTTGCGGGCGTTAAAACCTGCGGCATTTTTTACCCGATTTTCTATTCGATTGCGCAACGCAAAGAAACCTAATGTGTTAGTCAGCATGTGTAGGTTTGTATGTATGTTTGTTCCTTTGTGGCTCCCTAGATACCAAACGCGTGGGCAATTTTGTGCAAATTTTGGTGTTTCTTACGTCAATCGATTTGCATTAATATTACGGCGTCACTTAAGACATGACAGTAATCAAAGTAAAATATGGCACCAACGAGACGCCATATTGTGAAAAATAAAAATATAAATTTCACGAACTGTGTTAAATTTCATTAAATAGGTATTTAAAAATATTTTTTTGGATTCTTTTACCATTTTGATTTTGAACGACAATTGGATCTATAACGCTGTTTGCGACTAGACTAGTGTTTTCTGACTAAGACTTTCAATACTTTTATATAAATACTGTGGCTAAGTTCTTACGTGGCCTCTTACCGTGGGTTTTATAACTATGTTCAAAGTCACACAACGAGCTATGGAAAGGGCTGTCCTCGAGGTTTCTCAACGAGAACGAATCAGGAACGAGGAGATCCGTAGACAAACGAAAGTCACCGACATAACCCGGCGGATAAGCAAGTCGAAGTGGCAATGGACAGGGCACATAGTACGTAGAACGGATGGCCGATGGGGCTGAAAGGTTCTGGAATAGAGGCCACGGACTGACAAGCGCAGTTTCGGTAGACCGCCCACAAGGTTGACGGATGACATAATGAAGGTCACAGGAAGACGTTGGATGCAGGCCGCTGTATAACAACCGTTCTTTTTGGAGATCTTTGGGGAGGCCTATATCCAGCAGTGACTTCTTGCGGCTGAGATGATGATGATGAAGTTCTTACATAATCGCGTAATAGACCTTATTAACGAAAACGTGTAAAATAAAAAAGTAAGTTCACTTTTTACGCAGTCTGGTTTACTGGTCTGGTTCTTTAGTGTATATTAGTTTTGAATATTTAAGCTTGTTTTTTCAGCTTCAGATCGATGTGGTATTTGATATTAATTAAAAGTTGATGCCGCCACTTGTTGTGGAGAAAATGAGGCCTTTCTCATCTGAAATAATGACATATATTTATTTTATTTTATAAAAAGAAAGAGGGACGAAGTGATCCCATAGGGGTTCCTTTTTTCCCTTTAAAGTACGGCAACCTACAAGAATGCGACAAAAGTAAATGAGAGTTGACAAAAACAAATAAAAGAAGCAAAAAATATTTGGCAAATTAATGAATATCTTAGCGAAAAGAAAAGACAGGAAAATCTAATAACTACCTGACACATTACTTTCTATTATTTCAGAAAATGCTTTAACTGTATTAATGCTCAATTTATAAGCTGCCTTATATAAAATACTGTATCTAATTATTTATAGCTTGTAAGGGAAGAAATTGTCATTGTTATATTATAATTCAGATCAAATAAAGCTAGTATTTTTTTTATGGTGGACCATTGCTGGTTGCTTTTGACTACTATCTCACCAGATGTTTATTACACTGTTAGATGCCTAGATATAACAGAGTTTCTAGGTGTAATGGCAATGTTTCCGGCAGCCACGACCCAAGTCATCGAACTTTGTGGGGCCATGAGTGTGAAAGTGTTTATCTATTCAGCTGTTGGTAACAAACAACAGATAAATAGATTCAGTTTTGACCATTACCATTGACCATTTAGAACGTTTTCTAATGCTCCCCTGACCCAGTATACTACCTTAGTAATAGACATAAGTTCACAACCCTCAAGTTTCTTTTTAAATTTCACAAAAAGGGAGGTTCTCAATTCGACTGTATGTTTTTTATTTTTGTTTCCTTGTTACTTCTTTCTGGGTGAACCGTTTTTTTATTTGAAAGGTGGTTCCCATGTGGTCCAATTTAAATTTGATCAAGATCTGACCAGTAGTTTATGAGTTATCCTCAATAATTGGTATTTCATTTATTGAATCTGATCATGGATTCCGGAGACAAAGCGGTGAAGTCAGTTGTTTAAACTTTGCTTGCGTTTACATTTTGGGGACTTTAATCCACATTGCAAGCCAATCCTATCGTATGTACAAGAGTAAACTGTGTGCTAATGCTTTTCTTATCTTATCTACATCAGGCTGCCTCAGATGCTGGTTCACCTAAAAGTCCAATAAACACTCCGTCATCTTATTGACGAAAAATTTGACGCAGTTATATGACAATTTTAACTATTTGTCTCAGTCTAAGCCAGCAAATTTTGGCACCCTCTGGTTCGCCGTGAACTAGATTGCTGAAAGCTTACTTAGGATATATAATGTAAGAGTGGTTTGACCCTAGAACTCCATGCTGGCTAATGTGGATAGTTTTTTTTTAGTTTTAGCTTCGGGGACTGTGTGCATTTAGCCAATATCAAGTTTTTTTTCTTTTCATATTGGCTTCGCAATCTTGTGCATTTAGCCAGTGTCAAGTAATAATATATTTCAAGTGTATTTCATAATAAAAGTCATAGTAGCAAGTCACAGTCAAAGTCAAGTAAAACAGTCAACAGTCAAAGTCCAGTCATAGTCAAGTCATGCCCTAGTAAAGTGGTAGAAATTTTACTAGAACTTCTATTGGAGTTTAAAAAATCACGTTTTTCAACTTTGTATGATTTGCCTACACTTATGCACGTTTATATATTCCACCATTGTTACACACTAACTCGAAGAATCACAAGTTTTATAAACTTATACAAAATCAACAATGCCATTTTTTTACTTTCGGCAAAAAAAACCCAGTATCAAGTTATAATATTTTCAAGTGTTATTATTACAACGTAGCTTTTTAGTCACCAGTCAGAGTACTCATAGTCAAAGTCAAGTAAAGAGTCAATAGACTTTGATTCTTTACTTGACTTTGACTATGAGTAAATTGGCATAAACTTTACAATAACGTCTATTAGAATTTCGGAATGAAAAAAATATTGTATGATTTGCATTCAAACAATTTTGTATGATTTACCTATGCACGTTCACTAATTGGTTAATAACAAAAAAACATAATTATGACACAATAACATTGGAAAATAATACAAAATCGACGAAAGTTTTTTCCTTTTGCGGCTAAACTTCCGAATAAACCTTGTTTCTTTATATTACTTTAGACCGACAGCACGTATAATAATTTTAATATTATAAATGCGAAAGTAAGTACATTATTCACACCTACTCTAGATACTAATATATAGATAAAACCAATAAACATTAATATATACTACTAGCCGTGCCCAGCGGCTTCGCCCGCTATTATTAAGTTAAAAAGTAGCCTATTTGTTCATTCTAGGTATAATCTATGTACATTCTAAATTTCATCCAAATCATTCAGGCGTGAAGAGGGAACAAACATACTTACATACTTACACACATACACTTACACACAAACTTTCGGATTTATAATAAGTATAAGTGGGATTATTATACATACATTCTTAATGCAAATAATTCAAGATAATAATGTAAACTGTAATATGCTCTGGTTTACAAGTTGGTAGGTTTGATAAATAGTGTGTCGGAACGATTTCATCTTATTTATTATCTGACCTCAATATCAATGTATGTTGCCTAATTACTCTTACCTAACAAGATAGAGTAAAAGATAGCGATTGCAAAACACGTATAATTTCAAACAACATAATATATGTTTATCATAAAATTAAACATACGGTCTAATCTAATCTGACCCACTTCTAGCGAAACTGTTCCGGTATTTTTACAACTTTATCTTATCGTGGCGAATACATTGCAGCGTTGCAATGGAGGATTATTTCCTCACATGTTTATAGCAAGGTATGTGAAAACAAACAAGAGATAATAAACGCGCAGTAGAGTAAACGAAGAAGCGAGAGATGTGTCTGAAAAATATTTTGTTCAAATATTTGTTGCTTGGAACTCGAGATTTGTCTTGTTTGAACTGGAAAAGGTCGGGGAAATAGAATTGTGCTTCTTTAATTGATCATTTTTATTATAAGACCGTTTATTTTTGTCTAAGTGACAAACAAATAGTTTTACGTAGAATGGTAGAGACGGGAGAGCAGTTATTAATACCCGGTAAATGGAATTTTAATTTGCAGAAAAAACCGAGACTGACAGAACTGCGTGATTTAATTCCTACAGCTCCCTTCCACCATCGGCCAATAAGGTGTGCTAAAATAAGGCATCCTTTCATGGTGGGCGAATCCACCTTGCCCTAGCCTTAACTTCGGCACATACGTTGAATATAGAGCAAAACTAGCTGCTAAGAAACTTGGTATCCTAGCAAAGGTGAGGCAGTACTTTACACCTGGATAGCTTCTTAATTTATATCAAGCCCAAGTCTGATCTTGTATGGAGTGCTGCAGCTACCTTTGCGAAGGATCACCCAAGTATCAGCTTGATGCTCTTGACTCTATTGATAGGCGAGCAAAGCGACTCATTGGTGATGACAAGCTAGTTGAGTCCAAGTTTCAGAGCCTCAGTCATCGACGTAAGGTAGCTAGCTTGTCGGTGTTTTATCGCTTAGATTTTGGAAAGTGTGCACTCGAATTACACCAGTTGATTCCCCCTTGCCCTTTCTATAATCGGACCACAAGACGAACAAATCAACGTCATCCATATATGGTAGACATAGCTTGTATCCGCTCGAAGCGTTTTGTTTCAACATTTGTTATCCGTACAGCGAAGGAGTGGAATTGGAACTCACTACCCGCATCCTTGTTCCCCGAACACTATAATCTGGGAGTCTTCAAGTATAGAGTGAATGGGTATCTTCTAGGCAAGCTTGCCCCGCCGTTGACAGCATCGTCACTTTCCATCAGGTAAGATTTCGTTTAAATGCTTGCCTATATAAAATCCTCGCACCTACATTTTGACCATAAAATATCTGTACTATTGAGCTCGTACCTACATTTTGCCTAATCGAGAAAAACTTTTGAGGAATCAAACCCAGGATCCAAGAGCACAGACCTGCCCAAGGCACCAACTGGGTCGTAATAATCAGCCTGATACGTCAATTTGATAAATGGGCGGATTCAGTCCGTGCTAGTGTATGTAAAAACTTCAAAAACATTCTTGACCGTTGGCTTATTTGAGTGCGCGGTCGCCTTCTTAGCAGGGATTCGATACCCGACGTGAACACAAATATTCTCCCCTAAGGAATAGTTGTGTTTCTGGTTTTTGTTGTGACATCGTGTGTGATGTGAATGTGTCCGGCACCCAAGACACAAGTCATCGAACTTAGTGTTGGGCTGCGAGTGTGAAAGCGTTTATGTTTATTATTACAAATCTATTTAAGTGTAAGTGTGGAAGTACCTCAGTCTCGATCTTCAGCTCTCAAAACGGAATTGCGTGTACAAACTCAGCTCTAAAATTAATAACAGTAATTTCCACTAACGTCAGAAGTGCAGCGAGCCGGTCAGAGAGCTCTTAAGTCCTTACAATTTGTCATAACGGCTAGGCCATTTGACTCGCCTTCGGACAAAGTTGGTTTATGTGGTTGAAGACAAACTGCCGCTATTGTTACGGGAAGTGGGTATGGGGATTTGAAGGAAACTACGCTTTGTCGGGATTAGCGTTTATTGACCTATACCGCCGACTTCCAGAGGAGGTAGCAACTAGAATTTGTTCATGGGAATAGGAAATACGAATAATTATTTTTATACGATAATCGATTAAAAAATCGATTGTTGAAGTGAAGCATGCTACATTTGCGGCCACATCATCGCTTTCCTTCAAGCAAGATTTTGGTCAAATGCAAGTCTATCGAGCTTAAAAAACAAAGTGAAACTTCTTATTGGAGGGCTATGAAATTTTTATCCGCAACCTTTTTGTGTTAGGAGGCACCCTTAGACATAAGTAAAGAGCAAAGAGATCTCAGTTTAGGGTAAGCGACTATTTATATTTTTGATTGTTATTACTATATATACAATTATATAATGTACTTTGATGTACTTCATGTCTAACATAATTGTATATATTAAAAAAGGGCACGGACACCTGGTCTGTTGTATTACTAAAAATTAAAACCTACAATAGCAGCAGAAATTGGCCCTTTCTCCTGCTCTCTCCAAACTTTGAGCAGCAGCGATGCTTAAAGTTTTGATTAGATAAATAAAATCATACATACACGTATCGCATGCAAATTAATCTAAAACGTATGATATATCATGTCATAATCAATCATTCATTGGACAAAATTGTCACACACGCAAACTTCATAAATAACTCCACATGACACACATGCGAATGAGTTCTGTGAGGCTGAAGTTATAAGAGTTAGCGGAAAGTTCTTAATATTCAAGCAAGACCAGTTCGTACGAAATTAAAATTGTGCTGTTACAGAGGATCTCAGAAGTCAGATTCAACAGCTTTTACCGGCTTAAGAGGCCGGGTAGTCCGTGAAACGAGTCTATAGGCTGTCTCTGTTTAACTAGCAAACTGTGCCCATGCTTGCTGCGATAGCACTACCGACCGAACAAAATATGATAGGTGCCGTAATACCAAAAATTATGAATGAAAATGTAATGTTTAGCCATTGTTTTTTGCATGAATAGTACCTTAAATTTATAATCTATGTTCCTGTTGCAATGACAAAAGAAATGTGTTAGTTTTTAATACAAAACGAATAAGTTACAAGGTGTGACATTTACGTCGTAATATGTGTGAAAATCAATTGGTTTATATTTCGTTTTAGGTATTTATTTTAGAAAAAAAACTATCCAGGAACCTAGATTAATATGGTGTTTAATCTGAATAACAGCACAGTATGGTGGTAATATGCTTGAATTATAAATAATTCCGGTATTACGATTGTATGGGCAAATCAACTACCGGAGGCCCCTTAAAGCAACGATTTTATTGAAATTATCAATCCAGTGCCAAATTCCACAAAATTTTCAACTTTTATAAAATCAGACCATTACAGATCTTATTTGAAGCATGTATGATGCTCTTTTTTTATACGCGAGATTGCGACAATGAAGACTTTTTAAATCAATGTCTGATTTTCACGAAGATATCCCAATGATTTTGTATCAAACAAACAATAATTAAAATTTTACTTTTTAGATGAGTAGTTTGGTCATCAAATCAGAAAATTTTGCAGTAACGCTCAACTAACATTACAATTGACAACCCGTACATCACTCGTAACTTGAACCACAGACCTCCGCAACCGGTCATTGGTTTCAAGTGTTCGAACGTTTGAACCGGCAATTTAGCGCCACCAGTGACGCAGAGCCGGGATCTACTTTTACAATGAGACTTTTTATTTTCCTGCCAACAGCGCAAGGATAAAACGTGTTCTCGATGTCGGGTACAGTCTATAAAATCTGGCAGGACATTCTGTAACAAACGGATTTTATACGAAACCTTCGAATTGCTGCAGTGCACGATGGTATAATCACAGTATAGTGATGTTGCGTACAATTCATTCGGTATTCATTAATACGGAACTCCGTCCCTTGGGTAGTTAGGTGAGCGTTCGCCTAGCGTATCGGGTTCGATTCCCGGCGGGAACACAAGTCTTCTTCCCAAGGAGAGTTTGTGGTTCTGGTTGTGATAGATTAAGTACCCGGATGACCGAGCTTCGCTCGGCTGAAATCACGGATAAAACGACGTTTTCTAAAATTGAAACCTAGCTAGATCGATTTATCGCCCCCGAAACCCCCGCATACAACATATCATGAAAATCGTTGGAGCCGTTTCCGAGATCCTGATTACACATATATATATATATATATATATATATATACAAGAATTGGTCGTATAAAGGTATTAGATTTAATCTGATCAAGGGCTCCGAAGATAAAGCGGCTTTTTAAGCTTTGCTTCCGTTTAAATTATTGTTACAATTACAATTCAACAATACTTTCATCACATTAACTTAATAAACATTTATATGTTTATGTCCGATTGTTTTGAGTCGTCGTTATTGAGCAAGTTGTACGGGTAAGGCTCGTCCATTCATTTTATTTTGGTCGAAGGTTAATTGCACAATCAAGTAGATACGTATAATATATATATATATATTAAATACACAGTAACATTGCAATGTCCCATTTATTTCAATAACGTATACAAGTGCAAAGAAGACAATTTATATAATAAATTCCAGGGTTGGTAAGTAATGACAGTCGCATATTTTAATAATGAGAACAAGCATAGGAAAACTTATTTTAAACCGACTTCACAAAAAAGGAGGAAGTTCTTAATTCAACTGTATTTTTTATGTTTGCGAAATTATGAGGTAAATTTCGTTCTAGCTGAAGGTGATGTTTTTTTTTTTATTTAAATGCTGGTACTTTCCATGTGGTCCCATTTAAATTTGATCAAGACCAGTAGTTTATGCGTATTTAATTCCGAAGATAAAACGGAGAAGTCGACTTTGTTAAGCTTTGCTTCCGTTTAAATCATTTATGCTAGATAACTTAAAACTAAGCAAAGATTTTAAGTCCGAAACTTTTCTAAGAACATAAAACGTACAAACAACTGTAACTGTCAAACGTCATCCATTTATGGTTGGCATACCTCCAGTTCGCTCGAACCGTTTTGCTTCTACGTTCATCATCCGTACAGCGAAGGAGTGGAACTCATTGCCTGCGTCTTTGTTCCCGGAACAGTATAATCTGGGTGTCTTCAAGTCTAGAGTGAATAGGTACATTCTAAGCAAGCATGTTCCATATTTGGCCGCATCATCACTTTCCATCAGGTGAGATAGCGGTCAAATACTTGCCTATATAGTAAAAAAAAAAGTCCGATCTATACGTCAGCGAAATTTTTTTTTGTGTATAATCTATAAAATATGATATTCAGGGACGAATTTCTTTAGAACATTTTATTACATGCGAACTGGCAAAGTTTGGCAGTTGACCATCAATTATTAAACGCGACGGAGATGACGCAAGATGGAACGAGTACCTCATTCAGCAGTTTTGAGTTTTTATCACACTCCCAAACATACAGGGTAATTTGTAAAATAACATAAACCTCATGAGTCATCATTCCAACTATTAAGTTCAACGTCTTTCGTGGTTTCCGTTTTATCATTCTGTTTTATGATTTTTCAAATATCTTTTCATCTTCATTTTTCAATATCTATTCTTTTCAATTTTCCACCCGATTTTTCAGCTCCCGATATCGTCAAACTTCTTCTTAGCATAGCAGTGATAATGACTTGTCATTTATGTGTGTCACAGAATAATTAATAGTAAAGTACAGAAGTTTATCTCAGCTTATACGTTTTAAGAAGTAGCGACTCTTGCACGACGCAATAAAGTGAATTTTTAGCTTATATTCAATTTATATTCACTTCTCTTTCTATCGCGTATACTTATTATAAACTGCCCGTTGGCTCAGTTGGGTGAGCGTTCGCCTTCCAAGCATGGGGTATCGGGTTCGCTTCCCGGCAGAACCACAAGTTTTCTCCCCAAGGTAAAATTGTGTTTCTGGTTCTGGTTGTGATTGTGTGTGTGATGTGAATATTTCCGGCACCCACGACACAACTCATCGAACTTAGAGGGGCTGTGAGTGTGAAAGCGTTTATGTTATGTTATGTTTATTTCTTCTGGCGCATGGCAAAGATATTGGGAAAACCAAGACGGGTTCGACAATGTAATTGTAGCTGCGCTTGTAATGGCTTCGCCTCACAGGATGCACCTGGCTTGAATATAGACGGCGTGCGGGGACGCGGCCGCGATCGTCTACATAACAGTACAGTGATGCCAGCCGCCGGCAGCGCGGCACCAGCGTGTTTGAAACAAACGCGTCCTGTATGGCGCAGTCTTAAATGCTGCCTACCTATATAATACGCATTGATTCTTGCGGACGGCATCACCGCACGTCGTGCGATGAAGCCGTCCGCACGTCCGTCGTGCAGCTTTAGCAGCTATAAAGTGCTTTATCCGATAAATAATATTATAATAAGGATTACCCACCCATATTATGTACGCTCAACAATTTCAAATTCATCTTCATTCATTCCTTGACCCATCAATCATTGTTCCTCAGTAAGGGAGCTGGAGGTAAAAACTCGGTCACTAAGCATTTCTGCATTACCCGTGACCATCAATCTAAATTTCTTCAGTGAGCCGATCTATCACCGTTTTAATCTGAACTATATATAACTGTGAATAGGTATCTTCTAGGCAAGCTAGCTTTATCGTCGACCACATCGTCGCTTACCATCAGGTGAGATGGTGCTCAAAAGATTGCCTACATAAAAAAATAAGAAAAAAAAATTTCTAAGAACTGCCCATTGGCTTAGTTAGGTGAGCTTTCGCCTCTAAGCATATCTAGTTCGATTTCCGGCGGAGACACAAGTTTTCTCCCTGAAGAAAATTCTGATTGTGATTGTGTGAGTGAAGTGAATGTTTCCACGACACAAGTCATAATAGAGTGGGGCTGTGAGTGTGAAAGCGTATACGTTCTTATGTTTTATATATAGTAATAATGATACAGTACTATAATAAGTACATGGTCTTGAAAGGTCCCTGACCTCTGATTAGTTATCGAATACGCCTTTGCACATAATTACTTATGGATAATATAATAACTCAGCTAGCGCAGTGGGCAGGTCTCTCCCTTCTGCGCTGTGGGTCTTGGATGCGATTCCCGGCAGGAGCATCAATTTCATCTCTAATGGACATTAAAAACAAATTTGTGCTTCTGGTCCTGGGTGTGATTGTTTATGTGATGTAACTGTCTCCGACAACCACGATACAACTATTTGATCTTGTGGGGTTGTGAGTGTGAATGCGTTTGCTTGGAATTGTGATCCCACCGCACAGGTCCCAATTTCGGGGACTACGGTACTACGGAATAAGTATTTTTCTTAGCTATAAGACCGTCCATTTTACCTATCTTTATAAGTTTAACTGTAAGGTGTATTTATCTTTTGGTGTCAATAAAGAATCAGAAATAGAAATAATTTATTTGTGACAAAACATAAGACACACAAAAGGTAGAAATAAAAACAGTTTGCCACAAATCAGCTCCAACTCAGCATAATACTGGCTGTACACCAGCACTGGTCTTACGCTGGAGCCGTTTGGTGAAGTCACGGCACAGACATACAATACACACACACACACACAGGTATGAATCAACAAAACAATGAGGAAAAAAACACCACTCGTATCATGTCGAAGAGTTTCTTCTTGTTTTGTGTAATGTAATATATTTTTTTAGTTTTATGATAAATTATTATATTGTATTTTCTAGGCACTGCAGGGCATGTATGGTCTTCCATTCATATCTAATATCTTTAAACGAGCAATTCTTCTATATTTATGTGTAATCAGGATTTCGGAAACAGATCCAACGATTTTCATGAAAGTTACAGATTAGGGGTTTTTCGGCCCAAGGAATCGATTTATCAACGTTCCAGGTCCGAGAAATGCTCGGTTCCCAAACTGCATTTGAAAAATCGAGATTAAGAAACTATCAGCGCCATCTATTACGCCATGACCGATGTAAAAAACTGTTTCTACTCGACACTAGATGGAGCTTTATGAGACTACAAATTCAAACATATTCTATCAAAAATAAAAAACCGAGCAAAGCTCGGTCATCCGGATATTTATTTTATGTAAGTAGGTATAAATGATAAATGCCCTTATATTTATTTTCGACGTTTTAAATTATTATATCGGGCTGTTACGAAAAGCGCGGTAAAAACATTATTTATGAATTGCACCGGATGCCAATAGCACTCATTTTAAACTCTCGGGCTTGGTGAAGTTCCACTGCTTTATTAAATTAGATCTTATTGTCGCCAAGAATACAGCTGGCATTGGATTGAACATTGTGCAAGTGACTTGTGTATATTTTTTTATGTCACTTCGAATAAAGTATTTATTGGTTCCTTATTGCAATAATCGCCGAGTTTCTTGCCAGGTTCTTCTCGAGATAGCTGTTATTTTGCGAATTTGGCAGTAGAGTCATGAGTGCCTCTTTGGAGTTCTCATGTGAATAAACGATTTTGAATTTAAATTTTAATTATTTTTTTATGAGATAGAACTCTGCCGAAACGTCGAGGTAAAACAAAATAAAGATATTTTGAAAATAAAAAAATGCGAAAAGGTCTGGTTTACTCATAAAACATATATTTAAACTAACTTAAAAAGAGCAAGATTGCCTAGAAAATAAAAATATCCGGAGGCAGTGTCTCTCTATATTAGGACTGAAAATTGAAAATTTCAAGTATCGATATCTTCAAGACCGATTATACAATATTGAGAATAGAGTAGTTACATTACGGTACGATATTATATTCAACATTTTGTACGTCATAATAGAGAATAAGCCTAGTATTTTATGGTTTTAGTCGATTAAAGAATGTATTTAACGTTTACATTTCACTCACTATTAATACATTCTCGGTAAAAAATACTTAATTGATATAAAAAATAATTTAATACAATTAAATAATGGAAAGAAATATTTGAAAATGCAATCAGGTACGGGCGATTTTAAAGTTAGCCATTTTTGTAAATGGATTCATTTGTCTCTGTTCAACAAGTCTTCGAACGTATCTGCCCTTCCGCCGGCTAGACGTTTTTAAGAAAAACGCATACTTAATGACAATTAAGATTTACAATAACTTACCTGCAGAAATAAAGTCACTACCCACAACAAAATTCAAAAAAGTTTGAAATCATGGCTATTGAGTAATTGCTTCTACAGCGTGAATGATTATTTGAAATTCAAAATGGGTGTAAATATCATTTAACATAACATAATATTATACGGTCAATAATAAAAAGAATAGTCAAAAATAAATAATCTAATATATAAAATTCTCGTATCGCAGTGTTTGTTACCAACCTCCTCCGAAACGGCTCGACCGATTTTTATGAAATTTTGTGTGCATATCGGGTAGGTCTGAGAAACGGTCAACATCTTTTTTTCATATCCCTAAATGTCAACGGTGGTCCAACCAAAATTTGTTTTTACTTGCACATTTTTTTTTTTTTGTATGATTCAGCGTGAAATAATGTATATGGCAAAGCAACGTTTGCCGGGTCAGCTAGTAAAATTATAATATTGACATTTAAATTTATTTATCAATTATTATTTTACCAAATCCTACAATTATTTCATTTACTAATTATTTATTTATTGACATTCATTTAATTATTAACGCTGACGCTAATTTAATTAATGAATACATGGACGGCAAATAATATTTGTACACCCTTAAACAGGTTTTGTAAGGATCACTGAATTTTCCACTACACCTTCTGTATTACCTACTTTCTGACAATAACTACAGCAGCTATGTGAGTGTGAAAGCGTTTATTTTTGAAAGATTAAAAAAATAACTTGAACTATTATTAAATCTCATACATATTTCCTATTATCCAAACCACTGATAAGATCTTTTCTATTACATCATTTGTAATCCGAAATAACCCCTCGTATTCTTAACGAACCGGTTGTTCCGACCGGTTTAAATTCATTTCGGCGACACTTGTTTCCCCGAAATTTTTTCGCCAAATTTCCTCTTTTCGGTCCGGAAAACCGCATGCGAGTTCTCGTTCAATTACATTCTATTCTGTACTCCATTGTGTTTTACGTATTTTAAAAGAACTATCACCTGAAAGGACTAAATACAAGCGGTTTTTTTCGGGCAATTGTCCGGGATGGTTACATTATTAACACCGACGATATTTATTTATTATTATGATATCGAGCCTTTTCAGCAAGAACATCGTAAGCGACAAATATACAATTTTACAGGAGACGGTTATTTTTGAATATTTTTATTATCATACATTATTTTTAAATGCTTGTTTTACCAGTTTTTATTATAAATTATCAATGTTTTATATCATGTACCAGAATCATTCTAAACCTAACGGTTTTGTCAATAATGTTGCTTACGATACTTTTCTTCAATCATATTTTCATAACAGATACCAAAACAAGGACGTTACGTTAAAATTGCGAGTGATTGGAAGACAAGAAAAAAATTAAACACTTATATAAATCAACTTTTTTATTAAAAATACAAACAAGTAATCTTTTAACAATACCTTTAGGGATATATTTATTAAATCTAATTATCATTAATAATTATTTTCTGTTAGGAAGAGGTACTGAATAATAATAGGAACTTCTCGACACTATTCTAAAATAAACTAATCAAAATTATCTTCTTCAGTTTCCGACATCAACCTATCTTGGCAATCATTATCAAACTGCAAAGATAAATATTCATTTATATATCGGTTTGGAATCAGTCCTTGATCGCAAATTTTTTTCAAATCGCGGTACTTTGCTTTAGAAATTTTTAATTTACTAGTGTACGCTTTTGGAGGATGCTGCACCATTTGAAAGTTCTGTCTAGACCTTATTATTAATGAAAGGTCCACATTTTGAACTGCGCTTTCAGAATTAAAGGAAGACTTTAAAAAAAATCTACCATTTCTATGAAATGAAGCCGTCGATATTTGTGATACCTGTATTTTCACCTTCGCTGGTATGTATGCAATAGCGAACTGCTTCCAATCATAAATATCATCGTTTTTAAGTGGCACTGTAATATAATTCATTGGGTTCGTTCGTGCATTTTCTATCAATGTCGGCCATTGTGATGGGGCCCAAATAGTTCTGTCTTTAATGAACGACTCGATAGTGCTATGTACAGAATCCACTGGCATGTTTGTGTGACCAGGTATAAGAAAATTTATTGTGATTTCTTCAATGAAAGTAGCTACTTTACTCATGAAAAATGATAACATTGCCAACATAGCCCTATTTTTGTTTTGGCCTGCACAACTATCACAATACAAAGCAATTTCTGACCGTTCATGCTTCATATCAATCATTTTTAAGTACTGAAATAACACTGTACAAATTTCGTTGCAGCCTCTTTTTGCCTCACACTCATCCCAAAGATAACAATAAGCGTTTCGTGTCCCACTTTCATAGATGCTTTCATTGTAGAATGCAAATTTTCGAATATAGTAGAAAGATACGCTTTTACCGTGAGGAGTCGTCAGCACCTTTTCTAAGTCAAAGCTTACACATAAAAAACGATTATCCGTTTTGCCCTTTACTTGGTCGCTTAAAAATTTACGTTTCGCTAGCTCTTTTTCAGAAATATGCTTTTTGTACTCTTCAGTATTAACAAATGTTATCTTCTCTTCATCACTCAACAACTTTTCCTTTTCACAAGTAGTGCATTTGTCTTTCTTTGGTAAGTGAAAGCCTAAATTAAACTCCGTTTTAAATATTCTTCTGAACTTTTCCTTACTCACGTAACCTGCTGATCTATATGCTTCTTCACTGTTATAAATTTTGTATAAGTGTAAAATGTTCCTATATTCTGATGGAAGATAAAGCTTTGTACTTTTATTCCGGCAATAGTGAGATTTTACAGCTGGTAGTTTGGATATGAAATCTCGTACTCCTTGCAATTGTTCATCACTATAAGCATTTATAGATGTTTGTTTCCCTCGGTTGTCTTGTTTAGTTTTGTTGATGGCTGATTTAAAAGACAAAGTGTAACGCATTGTCATCTGAGAAATATTAAGAGTTTTAAGGAGAAACTGTTGGCATACCTTAATAAAGTCCGTTTGATAAGGGAGAAAATAATTATAAGTCACATTACGACGATTAGTCTGCGATCTTTTTCTTTTAATATCAGATTTTCTAGCACATGACAAAAGCCAGTCTTTTTGCCTCTGTGTGTTCCCTAATCCCCAGTAAAGTTCATGGATATGCTGTCGGTCTTCTTCGTTGAAATTAGCACTACAATTATTACCGCACTTTTTACCTTCGCAAGGGTTAGGTTGTACTTTTTTATTCCTACCACTTGACCTATCAGATTTATTTTGAAGACGCTTTGGCAGTGGTTTCTTTTTGCGTTTGCCTTTTGAACCAACGATTTCGGCGGAAGCATTGGAGTCACTTGTAGATTCATTAGTATCACCAACCAGGAAATTTCTAGAAGATGAAGGCGCTGAAAAGTCACAGGTACTTGATGTTGACGGCACTGAAATGCCATGACCGTCGCCAAGAGAGTGTACATTTCTTGATATTATAGGTTCTGAACATTCTTGAGTGTGGAGATTTGTCGATGTTGAAGGCGCTGAAATGTTGTGGCCAGTGAAGATATTCCTGGATGTTAAAGGCGATGAAAAGTCACTGGTACTTGATGTCGACGGCACTGAAATGCCATGACCGTCGCCAAGAGAAATGTTTTGACCAGTGAGGATATTCATGGAAGTTGAAGGCGCTGAAATGCCTTCGGTGTCACAATCAGTGAAAAAATTCGTCATTATCGATATGGATTTAAATTGATTATGTCTCTTAGATGGTGGAGGAGCCCACGATGAATCTGAATCGCTTGCACTAAAATCTCCATGACTTTTTGAAATATCTGATTTTGTATCAGAATCTGATGAGTCGGAATATGCAACTATGGTCGTTTTATGTTTAGATGAAACATCACATCCCAATTGTTGATTTCCGATTATGCTCGATTCAACTGTCGTAGTTTGATTAACAGAAACGATATTTTTTGTATTTGTAATGTCGTTTTCAATCACGTTTCTTTTTGATTGTAGACCAAAACTAGAAACAGAATCATTCAATTTTTCATCTCCGCTTTGAGTAGCTAACTGTACTAAGAGTTTGGATCGATTGCTGCGACTACTGTTCATCATTGCGGAACCCTAAAACAAGGAAAATAAAACCTAGGTTATATGGAAAATTACTCATTTATGAATAGCTAGCCTTTATAGCAACTTTAACATATCTACAAATAACTACTTATCTAATGGATGTTTATAAATGCCTACCTATCACTGACGGTACAGAAATCACAAGATACCTACCAAAATTTACAACAATGATTATTTAGTAACTGTTAACTTTGAGAGTACTCACCCGATCAATTGTTGTTTAACTAAAATACTGTCATCGCACTTGTTTTGCTGTGAAATAATTAAAACAATAGGTAAAAAAGTTGAAACCTGCAGCAACTTGTTTGTTTTGATTTTAATGGATGAATACAGTGTTACCAATATACCAACAGCAAAAAAATGTTAAACGTTTTGTTCATGCAATGGAATTACGTTTAAACAGTCAAATTTATGGTTGAAAATAGACTAAAATTTTACTTTTGTTTGTGATGTAACAAAACGCATTGCGAGTTTTTTATCTTAAGCGACATGAACTGGTATTTACGATAAATTTGTATGTTTTTGAAATGTCGGTTAAGATAGATTCTACCAAACAAAAATACGAGGCTACCCACAAACGATAAAAATTATCTCGGTTATTTATAGGAATTTCGACACTGGAGTCAGCGCATTAGGCGTGAATTTACTTTGTCGTTACGAAAATCAAAAAAAGTCAAAATTGACGTTTGTGTCGCTTACGATGTTCTTGCTGAAAAGGCTCGATATGGGTGTTTAAATGTGTTGCGTAGTTAATGAATTGTAATTAAACATATACATAAAAGCTTTCACACTTACAGACCCACACTAAGTTCGATGAACTGTGTCGTGGGTGCTGGAAACATTCACATCACACACACACGCAATCATACCCAGAAACAGAATTTTCAGAATTAGACCAGTAGTTTCTGAGATTACCTTTTAAATTTTGAGAGTCGGTTCACAAATGGGGGAGAAATCGGTGAACATACATAAAAAACATACAGTCAAACATAGAACCTCCTCCTTTTTGAAGTCGGATAAAAATCGAAAACGCCATTTTTTTTACTTTCACAGCAAAATTAGTCAGTTGACTTTAAAATAAATCAAAATGACATTGTCAATTCAACATAATGTACACATTTTGTTGATATTAGGTAGTTTTTATACACATTTGAAAATTTGGAAATATTTGTATGTTAATGCAGCCGACTGTACCTACGTATTGGGTATTTGCGTAAATGTAGGTATACACATGGTATATTTTGCAAGGACTGTTCATCAATTCAGCAAACAGGGAGCATGGACCCGACCCTGCTCGACCCTGAACAAGCACTCATTGATTGTATCATTGGCTACTGATTCTGCCTGATAAACAAGATAATATACCTACTTACTTACTAAAAATTAAAGAACCGGACAGCGTAAAAAAATAACACATTTTTTTAAAGTGAATACTTCATTCTGCGCGTTAGACAGTTTTTGCGTGAACAAAAATAATGGAACTCGCGTCATCGTCACCGAACGCTTTCCATCAGCTATATGTATACTGTATATATACATTATAAATGTTTTTTGTTCTTACAACGAGCTATTATGCGATTATAGAACTTTATCACAGCTTTATTATAAGTATTGAACATTTTAGAGAGAATAGTTTCTAACAACTAAAACATACAAAGGGTCATAATTAAGTTACTTGTAAAAACTTTTTTAAAGACAAGCTTTCAGAAATCCGCCATATTGGATTTAAAGTGACGTCACTTTATTTTTCGAGTTCTGGCGATAGCCATATTGAAATTTGATAACTCTCTTATCTTTAGTGACCCTCGCACGATGAAGACAAAAAAATAACGTAAGAAAGAAAGAAAGAAAGAAAAATAATTTAAGCTTAAAAATAATACGTAAGAATTATCAAAATCCACACGCGTGTGGTTCTAGAGTATCACATTGTTACACAGTATTGCGTCGCGCAGTCGGGTAAATAGTAGAATAGTTCTAAGCTAAAAATCACTCCTAGAAAATAACGAAAGTTTTCACGAAGAAAGCTATGAAAGATAGCAAAAGCGTCCTTGTTTCCCCAAGGAAGTGTAAATTCTTATTTTTAACCAGGCGATGTTATCGCCTCTCCCTGGTCGCTATCAATTTTCTTGCACTTTTATAAAGGTTGACACTTCTATCACCTTGTATGGAACATTATTATATTTTTTCTTGAAGACCCAGTTGGTGCAGTGGACAGGTGTCCGCCCTCTGCGCCGTGGGTCCTGGGTTCGATTCCCGGCAGGAGCACAAATTCCTTCCCAAGGGATATTTGTGCTTCTGGTTCTGGGTGTAATGTGTGTGTGATGTAAATGTTTCCGGCACCCGCGATACAAGTCTTTGAACTTAGTGTGGGGCTGTGAGTGTGAATGCGTTTGTTTGTTTGTTTGTTTGTTTGTTTTCTAAGATTGGGCAGCAAGAACTAAATAACTGTTTAAAACAATTTTATTAAATCAACTTTTATGCAAATTTCCTCTTCTACCTACTTCACAAAAAAGGAAGAGGTACTCAATTCAACTGTTTTTTTAATGTGTGTTTCCTCATCTTCTTTCCATGTGAACCGAAATTGAATTTATTTTTTGTTTGAAAGCTACTTTCCCATTTAATTTTGGTCTGATCAGTAGTTTTTGAGTTATCCTCAATAATGCGTGTTTATCACATTAAATTTTGATCAAGGTTCCGAAGATAAAGCGGTGAATCGGTTTATTAAACTTTGTTTGCGTTTAATTATTTTGGAAAAAATTTGTAATTACATTTTTAAGCATTAATTTCTTAACTTACCCTGGTATGGTAAGTAAAAAAAATACAATAATAGGACCGTTATGTTGTCAAATAGAGGTCCTGTAAAGATCTATATTATAAAATAAAAAAGTTTCTTGTATTATAAACTTTATTTGGATATGTTTCTCACATTTATTTTTTTGAGGTGGTAGAGCATTTTGTGAGTTGCTCGCCTGGCTTGCTACCAAAGTAGCTTACCACCATCAAGTTGAAAGTCTGCCGCCAAGCCAAATACGGTGTTCCGGCAGTTATCCTTGAGAGCCTGCGTATTCCAGGTCTAGTGTGTTTACCAGCTTCGATCACATCGTCACTTACCATCAGGTGAGATAGTGGTCAAACACTAGCCTGTCACAAATAAAAAAACTTCCAATATCTAAGCAATTATTTTTAGCGTTTTTCTTTTATCTTTTTGTTGCCAAAAAAATGTAATTAACGCGAACGCGCAAACTGGAGTTCAACTATAAATGGATGACGAAAAGACAAACTGTCGTTTGTCTTGTTCATAGATGGTAAACGTGGCATGGGGGATTTTTGCCGCGAAAGTGAAAAAAATTCGTTGTTTATTTTGTACTATGTTCCAAAACCTGTGACTCTTCAGGTATTAATGTGTAGTAATAGTGGATTATTAAACGTTAACACTTAGTTGACGTGCATAAGTGTAAGCACACACAAAGTTAAAAAACGTGATTTTTATCTAATTCTAGTAAAGATTCTACCACTTTACTAGGGCATGACTTGACTATGACTGGACCTTGACTCTGACTGTAACTTGTGACTAGGACTTTTTAAATTAAATACACTTAAAATATATTATTACTTGACACTCGCAAAATGCACAAGATTGCGAAGCCAAAATTAAAAGAAAATATAAGTGGCTGAACCTTTACTAGAACTTGTATTAGAGTTTTGGAGCGAAGGCGAAAATCACGTTTTTCAACTTTGTATGATTTGCCTACGTTTATGCACGTTTACTAAGTATTAACTCGTGTATTTCCTACGTACCTATTTGATATAGACGGTTGGATAATCATGTAGCCTGACCAGTAGATCAATAGTGACTGGAAGTAAAGCTTTATAACGCTTTCACACTCACATCCAATGATCACCACTTTTCCCAGTAACCAAAGTATTTTTGTTAATCTGTAGACCTGAATCGGACATGTTTGATATCAAACCCATATCCTGATTGCAAGGGACAAGGAAAACGATTTGATTCTTATTTTTTCTACTTCCTTTCCCTGATTTGCTCTGACAATTAACGCTGTGAGACCCAATCGTTTGTTCGAAATACAATTAAGATTAGATCTACACTCACACATCCAGCTCAAGGGAGGGAGATAGCATCAATAAATATAGTGGAATAGTATCAATGATTAACGTACCTAATTGAATACCTAAATAAATCATTCTTTATACAGACTAGAGCTCGTCCAAACTGAAATGACGCGCCCCACTACTTAATTAGTTTATTTAGATGTGTGAGTGCAAATATTAATGACGACACTTCATCTGTATGGGAGCGTCGATTGTTCAGTGAACAATGGATCTGCACGTGTACAAGACGGTCGACTAGTCGGGTGATAAATCCGAAGTAAAAAGTGTGCGTAAATGCGAAGGTGGGGCGCGTCATTTCAGCTTAGACAATCTCTACTAGCTGACCTGGCGAACTTGGAACTGCTAATAAAAGTTGACTGAACTTATCTATGTAAATAAAACAAATTCGGAAGAAAGCTTTAATGGTCGTAAAGTAACAAGTCGCTCGCCCGCAGAGTTTTGAACTTAGCTAAAAATCCTACTCGGCAAAGCACTGCGTTCTTCACCCTGAGATATTAGATGTTATATCTCTTTAAACCCTGTAATTTCACTGTATGAATTATGATATTTGAAATGATATGTTGAGTCTATCGTAACAAATGTATTATTTTGTTATATATGATTTGTCTTTGTCTATCCTCGTTAAGGCCAGTGTCACAATCGAATTAGTTTTACTCTACATAAAGATTTTGTCATCAAAAATCTTTTTTTTAAATTGTCTTTAATATTTTGCCGTTGATAAAAACAAACAGTTAAGTGTCTATTATTTAGCCAAAATGTTGAAATAAAAAGTGTAAGCGTTGTGCCACGCTAAGGAGAAAAAGTAAGTTTTTTTTTAACTTTTTTTTGTTTTAATTTATTTACCCAGCATAAAAAAAGTTAGAGCAAATATAATCTGGGTGACTTCAAGTCCGGAAAGAAAAGGATTCTTCTAGGCAAGCATGCTACATCTTCGGCCGCATCATCACTTTCCATCAGGTTAGATAGCGGTTAAATGTTATCCTATAGAACATAAAAAAAGTTAAAAAACATACTTTAGTGTTCGTTATTTAGCCAAAATGTTGATATGAAAAGTGTAAGTGTTGTCATAGCAACGCAAATAATACAGGTGTCCAGCTATTTAGAATAGTGAAGAGCTTAAAATAAATGAAATTCCGTTGTTGGCAGTGATAATAAATTTTCACTATTCGTCATTTTGTTCGCCATAAAAGCTTTTAGTTCAAAGATCGTAAATTTAAATTTCCAGGTAGGTGGATTCATCTGAAATTCATAGCCCACTTAGAGAAATATGAGCATTTAGATATTCAGCTCATATCCTTACCAGTTTTATTTTATTAATTACAGTCATTAAACTAATAAAAAATCGAAACTGAAAGGAATTGAAACTGTAAAGCGACACATCTGCACATAAGGACCATCAAAACAGGCTGGATGGATTTCTTACATGTACACTTTATATATACGTGTCTGCTGAACCACTTGGAGCGGACTTCGAGCGTGGCACGGACCGGACAGGCCCAGAATGAGACCCAGTGGCCGAACGAACCACTTCTGAGTAAAACCAACTGAACGACACCAGAGAGTGGCAGTGCCACTGTCACGCTTGCCACATTCCCTGGGAGTAATATAGTATACATTTTGCCGCGAAAATGAAAAAAAAATGATTTTGTATAATTTTCCAAAACCTGTAAATCTTCGAGTGTTCATGTGTAATAATGGTGGATTATTAACTATTAATACTTAGTAAACGTGCATTAGTGTAGGCAAATGATAACAAGTTGAAAAACGTGATTTTTCCAAAACTCCAATAGAAGTTCTAGTAAACTCTACCACTTTCCTAGGGCATGACTTGACTATGATCGGACCTTGACACTTTTACTTGACTTTGACAGTGACTTGTGACTAGAACTTCTAATATGAAATACACTTGAAATATATTTTTACTTGAAACTGGCTAAATGCACAAGATTGCGAAGCCAAAATAAAAAAATTAATAATAGTGTACTTCCAGCGCCCAGCCCAATAAGCTAGTAAAATACCAATGAACCTGAACCCACCACGCCAGACCCCTTCTGGCGTGGTGGGTTCAGTGGAAGGAACTACTACTATTAGAGATTATTCCTTGTCTAAACAAGGAATAGGTTTACTTATAATGCTCTGTGGATTTAGATACAGCTACAGTGTCCTCAATACTTTAAAAATAAAATACAGTAAGATAGATAAACAACTCTTTATTGTACCAAAAATAAAGGAAACTACATTTAAAGTGCTTAAAATTAACTAAGGCTTGTACAATGAGCAATGGGTGTCTTCAAGTCTAGAGTGAATAGGTACCTTCTAGGCAAGTATGTTCCATCTTTGGCCGCCACATCACTTTCCATCAGGTGAAATAGCGGTCAAATGCTTGCCTATCTAGTATAAAAAAAAGTCTTATTGCTTAATGCGATCTCTTCCAGAAAGCCTTAGGACGGAGAGGAGATAACAAAATAATTTGGGACAGAGGTGTAATATATAGTTATAGACCGTGGGCCGGTTGTCGTCAACCGTTTTTTTTTTTTTTTTTTTTTTTGTGGGGGGAAAATGCCTACCACTTCCCTTCCCTCCCAGGGTGAAGGAAGGGGGTGTGTGGGGCTCGAACCCACTAAAAACCCCCCCGTGAGCAGTCCCTCGCCGAGGTGGGGCAAGATAGGGTCGCGCTAGCAGTCACTATCTTGCCCCGGCGGTAGGCCCGGATGCAAGCCGGGCCACTGCGCCCATGGAGGGGTGACCTTGCTCACCAAGGCCACCCCCCAGACGTGTGGAGCCGTGCAAGCCGATGGAGAGGTTCCCTGACTCTCCACCAGTGACCCCACTACAGAGGAGGAGAGAGGAGGCGTGCGAACCGCCTCCTCCTCCCCCCCGTCCGTCTGCGCCGGATCGGGTCAGAAAGGGGATCAGCCTCTCTGGCCCGCTCCGCGGCCTCCTTCTGCGCCATTACTGCTTCGCAGAAGGAAACCACTGCCTGCCACGATCTTTCGCTGCCGAGCATGGCGTCTACCACGCTCGGCAGGGAAAGATTTCCGCCTATAGTCGCTAAAAGCGTGTGCCGCTGTGGGCCCCATGCGGCACACACCTCCAGCGTGTGGAGCGCCGTATCCTCCAGCGCCCCACATTCGTGGCAGGCTGAGGTCGGCTCCCGTCTCGCGATTTGGTGCAGGTACTTTCCAAAGCATCCGTGTCCGGAAAGCACCTGCACCAATCGGAAGGTAAGCGACCCAAAACGCCGCCGCACCCACCTCCGAAGGACCGGGCGGATGGCCTCCACCGTCCACAGCCCGGGGACCGGTGGAGCTAGGTCCTCCGTCCACCGCCGCAACAGGGCAGCCTGCGCCCGCCACCGCATGCGGGTGACCTCTTCCCACGCTGGGCGGTCACCACGGGATTTCCTCGCCGCCACAAAGTGGTATAGTTCGGCGAGGATCTCCGCTTGGAGCTCCCAGGGGGGGTCACCCGCAAGCACGCATCCCGCCGTCCAGGACACCGTCCGGTATCCGCGTATCGCCCTCGTCGCGATGACCCGCTGCGGACGTCGCAGCAGGGTCTTGTTCCCGCGGTTGAGGGCGTCCACCCAGACTGGTGCTCCGTACAGGGCCATACTCCGGATCACTCCGGAGTAAAGCCGGCGGCAGGCCGCGTTCGGGCCGCCCACGTTTGGCAGCAGCCTTCCCAAGGCGGCTGCGGCACATACGACTCTCGGGGCCAACTGGGAAAAGTGGGCCCCAAAAGCCCACCTCCCGTCCAGGATGAGACCCAGATATTTCATCTGGGTCCCAACCGGGACCGGGACCCCGTCCAGCTCTATGCGCGTACCTGGAGGGGGTCCCCCCCGAGGCACATGGAACAAAAGGGCCTCGGTCTTGGAGAGGGCGACCTCTAGCCCAAGAGTGCGAATGCGATTGACCACAAGAGTGGTGCCCACCGTGGCCAACCGCACCACTTCCCTGAGGTCCCTCCCCTTTGCTACGACTAGGGTGTCATCCGCGTAGCACGCGACCCGTATGTTTGCGGGAAGCGTGCCGCGAAGCACCCAGTCGTAGCCTATATTCCACAGGAGTGGACCCAGTACCGACCCCTGTGGAACCCCGCAAGAGACGCGACGGCGCCTCAAACCGTCGCGTCCTACCACCAGGACCTCGCGGTCCTTTGTCGTCAACCCTACCTCATCGAGTACCAAGATGAGACCTATATGGGGGTGTCGTGTGTAAAAAGTTATGCTAAAAAAATCAGGGTTGCCTGTTTCTAGCCTGGAGCATTTTGTGCAGGCGACAAAAAACTGATCCATTTTTTTGGTGAAATTTACCTCATCGAGTACCAAGATGAGACTTATATAGGGGTGTCGTGTGTAAAAAGTTATGCTAAAAAAATCAGGGTTGCCTGATCCTAGCCTGGAGCATTTTGTGCAGGGGACAAAAAACTGATCCATTTTTTTGGTGAAATTTACCTCATCGAGTACCAAGATGTGACATATGCCAACAACATACAAAGAACCAACAATATTACGCAAACATTATAAAGTTGTAGTATAATCCTATTTTCAAAACTTTAGTATATAAACACTACTTATCCATTTAAATATATGATATAACCTATATTTATGTAGTATATGTATTTTATTTGTACTTTTTATCATTTTAATTATTTTATGTAGTTTACATAATATTATATTTATGTAAATTTGTACTGTACATTTGTACACCTCCACCGACCTCAGTTGCTACTACAATTACTGTCCATCCAAAGGTTGTCTGGTAGAAATCGCTGAAAGCGATAAGACCGCCCATTGTACTGCCTTATATTATTAATTTCGTAGTTTTAAGTTTGTATCTTTTTGTTTTTTTTGTGTACAATAAAGAAATTTGTATTGTATTGTATAAATGAATCTTTACCGAGTTTACGTTCTCTACCAAAACATTACAACAAATTTTATTATAGTATTCAGTTTTAACCACAATGTGTTGTATTTTTTCGCCGTAATAATGATAATGTTGTACGTTCGGCTTCATTTGGCTACAGAGTCAAATAAATTGGCCCGACGTAGTAACGCAAACTGTTGGCTCGGTGCCAATTCTCCAAAGAAATTAATATTATTTACAATGCCTTCCTCGGTTTTATTATATCAATAAGATATTTAACAAGAATTAAAACCTATTTCACTTTCGTGTAAAATTAATAATAGCTTTAATTGTAAGGATTTAGGAGATAGGATAGGAGATTTAAAGAAAGAAGGAAAAGAAGGCAGAAATTTTAATGATGCATATACATTTGTATTTCGCTACTTATACTTATTGTCTATCATAAACAGTAATACAAAAAGATTAGGTAGTGGTCAAAGTCTATCAAATGAGAAATAAATTATTTAAAAACCTAAGTTATACGTATATATTTACCTACAGGAGCACATTAAACAATAATTAAATGCAAGCAAAGCTTAAAAAAAACCGACTTCGCCGCTTTATCTTCGGAACTTTGATCAGATTAGATGTACTAAACACGCATTATTGACGATAAACTCAAAAACTGCTGATCAGATCTTTGGAAAGCAACATCGTTCAAACATAAAAAAATCGAAATCGGTTGACGTGGAACGAAGGTATGAGGGAAACACAAATAAATAAAAAATACAGTCGACTTGAGTACCTCCTTTGTGAAGTCAGTAAAAATAAAGAGTATGAAAACCATCCATAAACGCCAAATAACTTTAATTTAAACGTAAGCAAAGCTTAAAACAACCGACTTAACCTTCATGTTTTGGTTTTGACTAGGTCGATTTCAATAACATTTAAATGGGTATACACTCCCAAAAAAAATTTTTTTTTTTGACAATCGGTCCATTAAAACCTCCTCCTTTTTTGAAGTTGGTTAAAAATTTATAACGGCGAATCCGGCATAATGCTGGCTGCATTTTTGTCACGTGATCACTCAATTAGTCTCTTGGACAAATCATTGAAAATTTTACAATTAGTCTCTTGCTTGAACAATTCAAATTTATGTTTCAACTTCAAGCTAATTGATAAAAAAAAAACATGCGGGGCTGTCTTTGGGGACTGCCGATAGAAGTGAAAACTATATATATACATTATACATATAGCTCATGGGAAGCGTGCGGTGACGAAGACACGAGTTTCACGCATTTTGTTCACCCATAGAGTACACATATATAGACAGTATACATATAGCTCATGGAAAGCGTTCGGTGACGATGTCGCGAGTTCCATGATTTTTGTTCACCCAAATAGTGCTCAACACTCCTAAAGAAGTTTTCACTTCAAAAATAATTATATACACTCTTAACACTTTTCATCTTTGTTAGTAATTCAACGTTTCTTTGTTATCAATTAAAATTGTTATACTTTGTATACCAAAGCTTAAAACAATTTAATTTTGGCAAGCCCGTTAAGATTTCCAAGTCGATCAAACTTACCACCAACGGCCTCACGACTACTAAAGCAATTTCATAATTTGCACAAGTGGTTCAAACAGGCCGAAATTGTAGCTTTCAGAATATTTCATTAAACAAATATTGTGTTTTCATCAAGGTCAAACAATTTGTCCCTATTGTCCATCGCATGGATATCTAGCTATCTATGATTACAGAATACTTAACAGTGTCTACTAGTGGCTCTATGACCTGAAGTCCTCGCGTATGTTACGAAATGTATGCTTGTGATTTAGTTAGTGTGTAAAAGTTGAGAATTTTCTTTTTTATTACAGACTTAGCAAACGTTTTACCACAATCACACCTGGTGGAAAGTGACGATGTAGTCTAAGGTGGAGCACGCTTGCTCAGTAAATACCTATTCACTTTACTTATGAACACACTCAAATTGTACCTTTCGGGAAGCACAGATGACGGCAAAGCGTTCCATTCTTTTGCTGTTTTATAAATGAACGAAGACGCGAAACCTTTCGTGCGAATTAACGGTATTTCAACCATAAATGGGTGACGAGACGCCGTCCTTCTGGATGTAAGGTGGAAAAACGGTGAAGCGGGAACAAGGTTTTCAATTGTAAATATATCGTGAACGTGCATGATGTAGGCAAAACATGTACATACATAGTAGAAAATTGGATGATTATTTTTACTCTTTAGTAGTTCACACCGGGGCAGCTTCTCATTTTATATCAGGGTCAAGTCCGATCTGTATGGAGCACTGCGGCCACCTCTGGGATGGATCCGCTAAATTTTATACCAGTTAGAAGCTCTTGAGTCTAATGATCGTCGAGCCAAAAGACTAATTTAAGCTAGTTGAGTCAAAACTGCACTTGGTCGCCGACGTAGTAGCAAGCCTATCGGTATTCTATCGCTTACAATTAGGATTGTGCTCAGGAATTACATGATATAATTCCTCCATGCCCTGTTTACCATTTAACAACAAGACAAACTGTCAAACGTCATCCATTTATGATTGACATACCTCCAGTTCGCTCGAGGCGTTTCGCTTCTACGTTTATCATCCGTACAGCGAAGGAGTGGAACTCATTGACTGCGTCTTCGTTCCCTGAACGGTACAATCTGGGTTTCTTCAAGTCTAGATTGAATAGGTACTATTAGGTACCTTCTAGGCAAGCATGTCTAATCTTCTGCCGCATCGTCACTTTTCATCAGGTGAGAAAGCGGTCAAATGCTAGCCTCCAGCATATAAAATACTCCAAAATTACAATAGAAGTATTTTATACATGTATAAGGCATTATAAACAAATAAAAATAAACAAATAAACGCTTTCACACTCACTGCCCCACACTAAGTTCGATGACTTGTGTCGTAGGTGCTGGAAACATTCACATCACATACACAATCAAAACCAGAACCAGAAACACAAACTTTCCTTGGGGAGGAAACTTGTATTCCCGCCGGAAATCGAAAATGATACCCCGGTTTAGAAGGTGAACGCCCATCCAACTAAGCCAACGGGCAGTTCAACGGGTATTTCACTATTATAATTGAATCTTTTAATAAATATACACTACGAAATTTTCAAATACAATTTCTGTCAATACAATGTACCAGTGATATAATCATGTAAACTTCATTTACATCGTTATCAAATAAACCTAACTTCGTACGTGTTTAAGTCATTTGTAATTCTTTTGACAAATAACTTAATTCACAGAGTTTGCGCTCATTTAGGGATATTATATGCAAAGAGCCAATGGCGCGCGTACAGGGTGAGCGCCCATCGCGCGCCCGAGGCGCTCGTCTTTTACTGCCGTCATAAGGAAAAAAGACGTAACTAATATTTTTGTCAAAATTGTGTTATATACATCAGAAATGTCTTTAATATTTAGTATATGTTATGACTTGTAACAGATGCGTCTAAATTAAAAGATATGATAATTCCGCTAATAGATAGATAGATAGATAGATGATACTTTATTGATCCACTTTATAAGATGAGATAAAACAAAGGTAACAAACAAGCTTATACGTAAAGTATCAAAACAGGCGGCCTTATCACTAATAGCGCACCTTAACTCTACCAGGCAATAAATGGCCGTATGGAATACCTAATTAACTTAATAAATATCATTACTTATACTATGGCATAAATACAGTATGAATATACATTAACAAGTAATATATTATTATATACTACATAAAATAAATAAATAACATATGTTTATATATATAAAAAGGGACATTCAAATAATGTATTATACAATTCAACTTTGTCAAAAATGCAGTTACTGCTTTTTTCATTATGACGGCATACAAAACGGCAACGTATATCAAGGTCCCTTACGCGTCATACATTTTACATTCACAGCGCCCAGGGCGCTTTATATATCATATCCCTTATTTTAATCCCCGAAGAAAAAGAGGGGTGTAGTTTGTAGTATATATCTGTATATTTGTAAGTCAGGCTGTGGTATCGTAGCTCTCAAACTGCTGGTCTGATTTTGATTTAGTTTTTTTAAAGGTGCCTTGTGCGTTGTTTGTGAATATAGCTGCAGCCGTTTTTTCAGAAAAGTATATGTAGTATAAAGTATTTTTTTTTATTGTGATTTTTTTACTAGTTATAAACGCGCATTTATTTAACCCCTATATCAATTGTATTACATCTTTATACTATATTCAGTGCCGCAGGTCTCGGGCTCGAGTTCCGGTAGGAGCACAATTTTCCAATTTTCTTCTCCAATAGACATATGTGCTTCTGGTTCTGGGGACAATATTGTTGCAGTGATATAATTGGTTTTCGGCACCCAATATCTATAAGTCTCTAAACTTAGTGTGCGGCAGAAAGTGTAAAAAAACTAATACCACTTAACTTTTCAAAAGTGGTAGGCATGGTTTCTTATATTCTTATATTCTAATATATATTACTTTATCAGTCAAGACAGCGATGCTTCGATAAACTATGACGTCATTTTGATTAAGTTTTCCACGCAACCTTGTTCTGGCCGAGGCTGGTGACTTAGAATATATTCTATTCTATGCTGATGCAGTATAAAACTTTATGTTAAGGAGAGGATGTCCGGTGACTTCTGTTGCTGCATACGATTATTATAGATTAAATGTTGCATAACTTGAAAAATTAAAAAATCCTTATATGATCACAAGATCATATCTATATTACTGTGAAAAATCTCTATTACTGTGAAAAAAATAATGTATGTTTTCTCAAGGAAAAATCATAAACGCTTTCACACACACAGCCCCACACTACATTCGATGACATGTGTCGGTGCCGGAAACATTCACATCACACGAAAAACAACCGGAATCAGAAACACAAATTTCACTTGGGGAGAAAACATTTGTTCCTGCCGGAAATAGACCCCCTGCTTAAAAGGCGGACGTGTAACTAACTAAGCCATGGGCAGTTCAATGAATGTATTTTGTATATTTGAAGGACACAAACATCAATTAATAACTGGATATTCTTCCAGAAGTTCATAAAATTATTGCAAAACTGATATGGAAAATGCAGCGCAAACTTTGCGAATAGTTCTTGCTCGAAAGCCGATACGAGCGTAATACTTTGATAGTTCGCGTAGTTTGAAATAGTTTCAAAAGTAGCTCTACACACGCTTGAAGCGTTACGCCTTTACATATATAGAGGAGTGGAACTCATTTGCGTCTTTTTTTTTTATAGTTTTATTATTTAGCTGATTGCAAATCTAGAGTAAATAAGAATATTCTAAGCAAGCATTCTACGTTTTTGGCCGCATCATCGCTTTCTATCAGATGACACAGTCTTAAGCAAGTTTTGAAAATTCCCCCGACGCACCAATTGGAAAACAGAAGCATAAACACGGTTAAGAACAACCACGATCAAGTCACTTTTCAAACAAAAATATCAAATCCAGTTCAGCCTTTGGATGCTACGATGCACAGACAGAAACACATGTAAAATATATAACACCTTTTTGTTTCGGTCTGGGGTTAAAACACAAGTATATATAAATCTATCAGAGCGCCTGGTTGAGGCGACGCGTGATCAAAATGCTGGCACTTATTTGGCTCAACGTATTAGCATTGCAATTCAGAGAGGCAATGCCGCCAGCATGATGGGAACGCTACCCACTGGTAGTGGGCTTGAGCACTTGAGTAACCTATAAGCTTGATGTCTTGTAGGTAACTTAGTTCTTTGCTGTTCATAGTTTTAGTTTAGTTTTAGGAAATATAGGCAATTGGCGCGTAGATAAAATAGAAATGTATGATAACATGTTATATGTATAAAAAAAAGTATATATACATATTTACATTATACTAATGACCCGCGGCAAAGAAACATGTCCATACAGATTTAGAGCAAAAAGGACTGTAATATGGCGGAGAGCATACATAACATAGATATATAAGACCCAGGAATAGTCTAAACTCTAGAAATTACACAAATAACATAACATGAACGCTGTCGCAATCACAGCCCCACAATAAGTTCATGACTTGTTTCGTGGGTACCGAAAACATTTACATCACACACAATCACAACCAGAACCAGAGACACACGTTTTCCGTGGGGAGAAAGCTTGTGTTCCGGGAATCGAATCCGATACCCCTTAGAAGGCGAACGAGCAACTAAGCCAACGGGCAGTTATTCGCTTTATATTGATGATGATAATTTTGAAAAATATTTTTTGTTTGTAAACGTAAACGCTTTCACCCTCACAGCCCCACACTAAGTTCGATGACTTGTGTCGTGGGTGCCGAAAACATTCACATCACACACAATCACAACCAGAATCAGAAACGCAAATTTTCCTTGTTCGTTCTGACTTTGATTAATTAACGCTGTTGACGCATCAACTACCAATTTCTTGTCGTTACGGATCTGATAACCGATAAGATATAAGATTATGTTGTTAACAACTGCTTAAGATATGATAAGTTTCCAAATTAATAGAACGATAGACACGCGTTTTGCTTCAGATAAGGCTCGATGCGAATGTGGGTTTCGTGTGGCCCTGTTTCGAAATAGTGGAATTATCGTTAATGAGAATTTTTTATCGTTTTTTGTCCTTCGAATTAATCATTATTTGGACTAAAATGTGTATTAATTAATCACACTATCACATCAAACTACCATATAAAGGCGAAAGTTTGTGAGTGCGTTTGTATGTTTGTTACTCCTTGATGAATCAATTTTGATAAAATTTTGGTATGGAGGTAGCTTAATCGCTTACCTCTGGATTACCATAAAGGCTTTTCTCCCGGAATTCCCGCGGGTCCGGGACTTATTCCGGTAAAACCGCGGGGCGCAGCGTGTATTATAATTACACAATATGAAACACTACAATAATCACTAGTTTTGAAAATAAGTACAATATACGCCATTTTTTTCACTTTTTTGGCATAAACCCACGCTCAATTTAGAGTAACGATACGCCCACATACAAGAATTTCGTCTCCCATACATAAAAATACTGAATTTTTTTGTATCTACGGGCCAATTAAATGTTGTTAGAATGTATTTTATATATATTTTATGTACTCATTTATTTTAGTATATTAATAAAAATAATATTTTGTTTGGTATCTTAATACACTATTATAAAGTTCGCATAACTATGTCGTACACCTGAGTCCCAAATTATTTTGCTCTCTCCTCTACATCAAGGTTGTCTGAAAGAGATCGCTTTAAGCGATAAGACCGCCAATTGTACTAGCCTTTTTTAAGGAAAATATTTTTTTTAAGGTCTTTAATGTATTTTCCTATATTTGTGGTGTACCATAAAGAGTTATCTATCTATCTACGGGCAAATTTTTTATAAGGAAGACCAACAACCGAAGCTTATTACTGGTCCTCACGGCTAAAACCGAAATATTTTACTATTAAACGTAAACGTGACATTATATGCGCGCATGGATAATAATCGTAGAAGCATATCGCTTCGAGCTTATACCTCCATTCATACCTAAGAAATATAACCTTGACAGTCGGACGGACGGAAAAAGAAAAGGTGATAATGGTCCTTTTTACTAACTTTTATTTAATGACCCGTTATCTGTCGGTCTGTAATCAAATCTTCCAAGCTAAATTAGACCCCCTTCCCGATGTCCGATTGGACTCACATTTGGTGTACTTAGGTATCTTCGGTGAAAATACAATGATATGGTACCATAAAGCTGGTCTGATGATGGAGATGGTGGATGGCCATAGAAACTTACTGGTAAGGGCTTGATTCTTAAAAACTAGATAGTGGTCAAATGCTTATCTATTCTGCGTCAAAACAAAGGGTTGCACTCCGGGAGTGCCGGTAGAAGTGAGAACTTGAAGATTAACTTTGTAAACAGCAGAAGCAGGCGTACATTTTCGCCGCGTGGTTGAAAGAGAGGGGGATATTACTTCCTCTCCTACGCTGCGCCGGCAGTCTTCTCTCATCGAAAATTCGTAAGCTCTGTCCTGACACGAGTTTAAATTTTTTTACCAATCCCAAAAAAGTGCACAACGCCGCTAAAGAAGTTTTCACTTCAAAAAAAACTATTTTAAAGTATTTCTTGTTTCCTTTTTAGGGTACGGAACCCTAAAAACTGATTCAGCTTGCTTCAGGCACTTCCAGTTTCCAACTCAATTGAATCCATGTTAAATTCATAAAGCGCTCGACAGTACCAGTGACTTATTAAATAAACGACAACTTAGTAGTCCTTTCCCGGCTGTATTTTAAATTTCTAAATGAACTAAATTCAACAGGCCCAAGAAAGGGCTACAGTTCGACACCGAGAAGTTAATCTCATTAGAGTGGAGTACGATTGCCGACTTTTACTTGATTAATTATCGTACTGAAGGGAGGCGGCATGGCATACATTTACCGAGAGGTTCGTCGCTTGCATACGAAAGAGGTTGAACTTGAAACGGTCTGGGAAAAAATGTGCCAGATTTATTAAACCGCGTTGGTATATTTCCTGAGACGTAAAGTTGTTATACAATATGAAACGCAATGTAAACTAAAATGTATAAAGGACTGGCGGATCTGACAGACTTTGTCCTGTTCATACTTTTTAAATTAACATTTTAAAATTAGCATTAACACTTTTTAAATTAGCATTTTTACCGACTTCCCAAAAAAGGACGAGGTACTCAAGTCGACTGTATTATTTTTTTTGTGTGTTACCTCATAACTTCTCTCCACGTGAACCGATTTCGAAAATTTTTTTTTAGTTTGAAAAAAAATGCTTTCTTATTGGACCTTTAATTTGATCAAGATCTGATCAGTAGTTCTTGAAATATCGTCAATAATGTCTGTTTTGTGACGAATAATGCGTACTTTGACGATGTTCTGGTTGACCCGACTTCAAAAGTTACCTCACAACTTCTTTCGTTGTGAGCCGATTTTGATGATTCTTTTTTTATTTGAAAGCTGGTGGATCAAGGTTCCGATGATAAAACGGTCAAGTCGGTTTTTTTAAGCTTTGCTTGCGTTTAATTATTGAAATAACAATACCATCGTCACCATAGAAACGCGGTAGAAAGAGAGGGGCATATTACTTCCTCTCCTACGCCGCGCCGGCGGTCTACTCTCCCTTCGTCTTACGAATTTTCGATCAAGTCAAGTGTCATGACGCGAGTTTAACATTTTTTATCCATCCCAAAAAAGTGCACAACGCCGCTAAAGAAGTTATAACTTCAAAAAAGCAAATTTATTATTTTTTCTTGAATCCACCTGAAAAAAAAAATCATCAACATTGGTCCAGGCGTTTAGGAAAAGTTCAGTCACATACAGTCACACGTACCTTTAAAAGTTCAGTCACACACGTACCTATCAGACTGTGGCTAATCTTAGACTTAACGCTTTTGATTGTCTGCATGAAATTGCTTTGAGCAATAAGATGTCACAAGCCCTTTGCGCTATGTTATATTTATAGTTCCTTTGTAAAGTAAATTACAGGGGTTAAAAAGATAAGGAGACATCTAATATCAGCAGTGTGACGACCGCAGTGCTTTGCCGAGCAGGATTATGACAAAGTTCAAAACTCTGTGTAATGGGGCACTGACCTGTAATGGGCAAGTGTAACGCTTGCCATCAGGCTAGCGACTTGCTTGCATTGTACGTGTTAATCCTAGGTATAATCTTTGAACTGCCCGTTGGCTTAGTTGGGTGGCGTTCGCCTTCTAAGCGGGGGTATCGGGTTCGATTCCCGGCGGGAACACAAGTTTTCTCCCCATGGAAAATTTGTGTTTCTGGTTCTGGTTGTGATTGTGTGTGTGATGTGAATGTTTCCGGCACCCACGACACAAGTCATCGAACTTAGTGTGGGGCTGTGAGTGTGAAAGCGTTTATGTTTATGTTTTATGTTTATGTACATTCCAAATAACATCCAAATCCGTTCAGCCGTTAAAGCGTGAAGAGGGAACGAGCATACTTACACACTTACACACAAACTTTCGGATTTATAATATTAGTAGGATGTACATTTCAAATTTCATCCAAATCCGTATATTAGTAGGATATATAGTTAAATCATACACCTACACTAGAGAAAACTTTACGAAGCGATAAACATACTAACACAAAAAAAATAGTACACGTAACCGATATTGTCGAGCTTGTCGGTGTACTTCACGCAAAAACAATACACGTTCTGGGACCAGAAGCTTACAATAAATTACCGATTGATATTGTAGAGACAACAAGCTAAGCTGTTTCCAGTATAAAAGTATAAAACTGGCTAATAAAGCAACTCTCTACTAATATAAAGAGTTCATTAATACCAAAATATGATATTGCTAGAGATATGACTTATTTAAACTACAATTAATAAAATTCATAATTATAAATCATCTTAATAATAGCTTTATTTATATATTACTAGCTGTAGCCGGCATGCGTTGCAATGCCTCGTTTAGAAAAAGTGTTTTACCTCTCTCACGTTTATGGTCGCCTGGTACTTTAAAAAAAAAAAAAAATATATTGTTCATACAAAAATACTAAAATCACGATTTAAATATAGGGGTGGGGTGGTAGGATGGTGAAAAATACTTTACGATCTATTCTCATACCTATTAAATAAACAAAAAAAAGCATTTAAATCTGTCAAACAGTTTCGACCACAAACACCATGACACAAAATTTTATATATTATTAGATTTTATATTAATCATATACGACGCCGCAAAAAAGACAATATTTGACTCAAGTATTTTAGATTACTCTAAAAGTGCCTAACAAAATGTGAGCAAAATATTTCATTGAGAAATTAAATCCTGACCCGTCTCCACAATGCGCTTCCGTTGTTGTCTCCAGCGGATGTAAATAAAAAGCCATTCATAAATCAACCAAAATACAGAGCTTTGAATAATAAATAGCCGCACTTGAATGGAATCATAAGCAAAATAATAGGTATTTTTCGAATGACTCCGACCGTGGAAGGCGCAATTTCTTCCTAACAATATAAGTACATGGAATATTTCATTCCTTAGCATTTTGTATAGTATTATACGAAATTGGGTTCAAATACACGGAAAGTATTAAGGGTATCCACCCTTAATACTTTCCGTGTATATATAGCATCAAACATAATTGTATCTGATAGGGTTAATACCTGTTATCTGTGAAGACAATAAAGAAATAGATAGTGAGTTGAATTAAATAGAGTAGTCATAGTCGAACAGCACTGCTATAAGAACTAATTATGTATATGCATTATGCCGCGATACGAACGGCCCGTAGGCTTAGTGAGGTGGCGTAAATCTTTCTTTTTTACCGATTTCCCAAAGAAGGAGGATTTTTTTTTAGTTTGAAAGATGTATACAAATTTGATCAAGATCTGATCAGTAGTTCATGAGATATCGTCAATAATGCGTATTCTGTGGACTACTTTTACGATGTTCTCGTTTTTGACGAACTAAAGAAGTTACCTCATAGCTTCTTTCGTTGTGAACCGATTTTGATGAATATCTTTTTATTTGAAAGCTGGTGTTAGTTATCGATCGGTAGTGGAGTTATCGTCAACAATCCGTGTGCAATACAATTAAATCTGATCAAGGTCCCGGAGATAAAGCGGTGAAGTCGGTTTTTTTAAGCTTTGCTTGCGTTTAATTATTATTTAGACGCATTTGCTTCAAGTCATTACATACCTATACTAAATAGTGAACACATTTCTGATGAATACCTAAATTTTGGTTTTCAGACTAGTATTTTTTCCTTATCACGGGTGTAGATATAACTCATTTTGCTTCAGTATATCTATCTGGTTTTATGACCTGCTATGCGTCGTTGCCTTCACCAATTAATTTATGAACATGATTTCGAGCTTTCTTCCAGCAAAATTAACTTAATAAGGAGTTATTTGAAATGTTAATTAAACATCGTCGAGGAAATTGGCGTAATTAGCAAATATGAAACAATGGGCTCGTTATTCGCTCTAATTTTGTGACCCAGATAATTTTGGCTAACTTTGCAAATGTCTTTGGACTACTGGAGCTATCGGACTTTTTTATTTTTAGATTATGCAATTACATATTAACTTGTATTATCAGTTTATATTTTATACAAGTCTATTCGAAGGAATCGTTTGGCATTTTAAAGTTAGTGATGGTGTGTGTTACTTATTCGTGAATAGACTTTCTAACAAATCAATTCAGGCATTATTTTTCTTGATAAGGTCGCAAAATATATTTTAGATGAAATTAAAGATCGCGTAAGCATTTTTTAACCGAGCGAAGTGAGACCTCTTAGTTAACTATCCAACATACTGTTTGTCCATCCGACCTTCCGTCCTTCAGAGGCATTTAGCGTCTAGACCAAGGAATAACTTAAAATTCTCAGAGAATATAATAACCTTATTAAGAGGGTATATAGGGGGGCCACAAACGTAAGTGGGGGCAAAATAATTTGAGATTTTTTTTCTGGTCGTCTTTAAAAAAAGCTGTGCAAGTAGAGCACGAACGCGTTTCTTTTTTCAAATCTACGCGACGTTGGAAACTAACAATTTGGTCGGAAATCATCAATATTTTTAGACCTATTTTTCCCGGGGTCTATCTCAAAATCAGTCATTGCAGAACAAAATTCGTCCATCATTACTGTTTCGTGTTAAACTACGTTGTTTCTATGGATATATCGAGCTACATATTGTCACAAACTATCTTGTTCCACCTTACCTCCTATTCATGAAGAAGATAGTTACTTACATATTCATAAGACCACTTAAAACTTCATTGCATTTTATGATAATCAGGTCGAAATTATATTACTTAAGTTCTGAAAGGATCCCAGAAGGCTGCAGCTACTTAGTTAATTTATTATTTAATGTAAGACGTATCGGAATTTAAATTAATTATTAATTCAGACAGTTTTGCACGGATAGGAACATGAGCTATTCAATAAGGTAAACATAGTACCTAATTACTTCCACTTAATATTTAAGTACCAATATACATCCATATAATAATATGGATATATTATACCTATACTTGTTGAGACGAGTTAGCACGTCTTATGATATTTTAAACTTAGTAAATAAAAAAGGCATTCAGAATATTATTGAATTATTTTTCGTATATAGATGAGATAATACGTTTGAAGAGATTACTTCGGCATTCTTCTACAGATAAAATAAAAATATCGTGTTTTTAAATCTTGGACCATTTCAAATATTTTTTGAAATTATTTTTACGTTTATTTTGCGAAAATGCTTCAAAGTAAAGCGTGAGAAGCCTATCTGGCTTTTATCAAAGCCTTAAAACAGTCAGCCTTGTCTTTAGTCGTTGACAAAAGCCAGATAACTGAACTAGGTATAAACTTGATACCCTGCTGTCAAAGTGTAAATCAACTTCCAAGAATCAGCATCACCATTTATCTCATGACATTGATTCCTCAAAAGCTTTCTTTGAACGTAACCAAATCCTGACTGATCATACTCCAATTTCATGCCAACTTCGCACCAAGTCTCAATAAAAAATCCAATTATACTATTGCTATACGTTAAAGATATAACTTTTTCAATTGTGACAAGGTACGAGAGAAGTATGTTCTCGAATTACAGTTGATTAAATTGGTGTCCATTGACACGACGGTGGACCGGCCGGTAGTATTGTATGCAAATAAGTTGGTATCGGGAACGAATTGATCAAGTGAAATGAATATTTTATTGTAACTGACGAGCGTCGTTTGAAAACAAGAGAATCGATATAAGCGATTTAACGAACAGAGAAGTGTAACAAACTTTACACTACTATCTTTATATATTATTATATTATTTTTCTGTACCTGTGTATGTGATTGCACTCTTAACCGGCTCGACCGAATTTGGTAAAATTATTGTGTGTGTTCATGTGGATTCAAGAATGGTTGAGATTCACAATTCGAACAGATAAATAATGATTTTTTACTAACGCGGGCGAAGCCGCGAGGAACAATTAGTCATTTTCTTAAATTCTAAAGTTTCTTAAAGTGCGTTTGTGTTCTCTTCTAGGGATCCTCCAAGCAGCTCAAAAGTAAATACAAATAACTTGCTAAAGTAACAACTTTGTCTTATAATAATTATTCCGAATAGAGAACATAATATACATGAGATTGAAATATAGGCTAAGTATAATTTTTTTAACCTTTGTAGCTAGAGAATTACACCTAGATCAATTTTGTCTTGTTTCAACGCTCTTTTTAAATCCAATCAGGAAATTTCATGAATAAAAGTGATAAAAATTCTATTAGCATTATGTTCATAATCTAATTACTTATATCATAATATTTCATGTTTGATTATCTCGGATAAGAGTTACATCGTAAAAACACGTTTGCTTAAGAACTACACTGTTTAAAATGATAATGGGCTCTATTTATTTAAGTATATCAATTATCTATGTATATACCTAATGTAGACATGTATATAATTGCTACTTTTAATTCCTTTATTATCCGTGTTACAATTTATTGTTTTTTTTTTTTCACAGTCATTCCTTGATTTTTCATAGCCGAATATTAATGATTTTTCATTTTCAGTTACCTATTGTCACACTCTACATTTTGTTACTTAATTTAATTATGAAATAATTAATGGCGCATATGAAATGGATCACAGGCAAGGGATGCCGATCGTTTATGATTTTTTTGCTTTATTGAATGCGCCTATACACGTCATCTTCTACGATTTATGCCAATTCGCTCGCTCGTTAGCCACCAAATATGAAATCCGAATAATTCCAAACTCAGGCGTGTATTTCATCGAGTGTTTATATGATTTATATCTGTCCACGTGATGAAAAGTAGCAGGTGTGACGATGGAAAGTAGCATGTGCGACGTATGTATAATGCTTTTCATATTACTTTTCACATGCTACTTATGAAATCGTCCATGCCTAATATAATGTAGTAAAAATTCCCGGTGTACGAACTATATTAGAGTTTTAAAAGACCCAACTATGAAAAGTAATCCTATTGAGAAAACTTTTACCAATCATGTTTTTGGGTTCCATTTATTTAGATTATATCCTCAAGTATATATTGTTCAAATATAAAAGCTTTATCCTTTGTTGTAACTGAAATCAACTGATTACGACTTATTCTTCGCGGCACAAAAAAATCTACAGCTTCCCAATAGAATACGAATAGGTACCTATACTTACATATAACTTAACAACAAATATGTACAATACTTTGTACATAACAGATTTTATATTTACATTAGGCGTATGTTTACTCGTTAATGTGTTGACTGCTTAATTATTCCAATTACGTAACTTACCTAATATTAACTGCCAGTTGACAAGGCTGCTAGATGTTAACTTAGATGTAAGTACCTGAAATAGAAAACGTGTATTATTATCCTGACATATCTTAATCTGACTGAAAAGGTTCGTGCTCCATTCTGTGTCGTTACTTAACACCAAGTGAATGGTCAAACGTTTTCCTATCCTGAATATTGCATATTTCCGGGTATAATTTAATAAATAAAATCATTGTTCACAAAACAAAAGATATATTTGCACTGACAGATCCTCAATAAGTTCAAACTTCGTGTTTTATTTTTTTTATATATCTTGAGTACTGCAAATATACAATCGCCACCAGAAGCACAAATATACCTAAGTAAGGAAAATTATGCTTCTGCTGGGAATCGAACCCATGATCTGCAGGCGTGAAAAGTAAAAAAAATACTAATGCATATAACTTCGGTCCCACATTGCATTTCTTGTCTTACATGTTTTATTAATTGCCAGCTTATCTAATTGATTTAAACTAAACAATTTAAATGTTTTTATAAGTGGACAGTGTTGATACGGGTATCGCTAATTTTAGTATGGGACATAAAAAATAACTTTAGGTTTACGTTATATATAAATAACTAGATAACCCGATGAACTTCCGAAGTTTATCGGGTTATCTATTTAGTTATTCCACGCCATCTATTGAAAGTAATCCCAAGTGGTAATTCCTATATAAAATCACCAATTTAGATTATTCGGCGTATCCTTGAATTATTAACAGAATTAGTCGATATCCTGTCTGGGCGCGGCATCTTCACGGATAATCATGAAGTGCTAACAAGTTCGTTTATACCGCTAAAATTGGTCTTCGTCGAGAATGTATTTTATTCTCGATCACAGCCAAGGTCAAAACACTAGCCTTGGTCAGACCCTAGTCAATACTTCTGGGAATAAAATCAACGCCGGACAACCGCCTGCTGCGCAATATTCTTAGAACCAGCAGTATTGAAGACACATTTATCAATTATGCTTATTGTTTGTTTTATTTTTCGGATATTCATTAATATGAGCTTGAATACTTTATTAACTAATAGTTCTAATTTTTTTATGATATATTTAAGTATATCTACGGGACAATTGCCTATATATTCCCTACAACTAAACCTAAATAATTTATTTAAAATATGAAGTGTATCAAATAAGTTATTTAGTTTGTTTTATAAGTTCGTTAAAATTTATTTTCGAAATGGAACATCAAGGAGAAAATTTAATTCAAATTTATATAGCTTATAAAAAAATATTAAAAAAAATCTAAGTTCAAAGACAAATCGAGGCCGCCAAAATCATTCAAATCACAAACATACCACAACCATAATCACACATAGAAAGCAGAAGACGTGTCAGACGTGGCGACTGCGGAACATCATAAATTAAATTGTAGAGTCAAATTAAAAAACAAAAAAACCGCCTGTTGCGCAGTGTTCAAAATCAGAACCGTCATCAAGGAAGAATACATTTTAGACACATTTTTATTTTTTTGAACAAGCTAAATTAATATCATAGGGGTCATGTCTGCAGGGACTATGATAACGATAAGCAGGTAAGGAAAAAGGAAATTAAGCGTACGTACCCCGCAGTTATCCCTGAAGCGATGCGTTTTTTTCTTTCCGGTTGACCTGAATCCGTGGCATTTTCATATTTTTAAAATGTGCGGAATTGCGACCTCGCCTTCTTTAGGTTCATGCTGTTCCGAATCCGTCGCAGATTTGGTTCAAATTGTGTCCTATTTATTCAGGACGTGCCTAACGAGCCTTACATAAACGCGGAGTACGAGTATATCGTGTATGTTGAATCAATCAAAATCAATCAAAATCGTTTATTCACATGGGCCCCAAAGAGGCACTCATGAAAGTTAATGAATCTATTGCCAGATTCGCAAAATTACAGCCATCTCGAGAAGAACCTGGCAAGAAACTCGGCGGCGCATTTTTTTTTATTATTTTTTTTTTTAAAACATTCTTAATTTCTAATACATAATTTTCTTAACCTAGGTGTTATTATAGTAGTCGCTAGAAAGAGCCTGTGCAGTTTGCCTCCATGAATCCTTGTCATTAATTGTAAGTTGTTTCAGTAATAATAATAGAAAAAACAATTTCCTACATAGATTAAAAAAACGGTTCCGTACTCTTCTTGCTTTGTTCAACGATACCATACAGGGGCAGAAAAAAATATTTTTCACCCCACTTACTTTCCAACCCACGTAGGTACTAAGCTATATAAATGAAAATATTACGGGGGCAACCCTAATGGTTGCCACCTTGTATGGTGTAGACGCTAAATGCCATTGACAGACGGACGGATAAAGTGCAGAACCATCCACGTCAACTTAGCGAACTCGCTTCGCTCGATCAATGAAATTGCTGGTTCCCAGCGGTGGAAACGTTATGCTATTGATGAAACATGATTGTATTGTTCTCTACCAACATTTGATTAATATCCTACCCCTGTTTAAGATATCGTTATATAATGTATAAAAAACAATGTGTAGTACAAACAAACGCATTCACACTCACAGACCCACACTAAGTTTAAACACTTGTATCGTGGGTCCCGGAAACATTTACATATCACACACACACATTACACCCAGAACCAGAAGAAGCACAAATATCCCTTGGGAAGGAATTTGTGCTCCTGCCGGGAATCGAACCCAGGACCCACGGCACATAGGGCGGAGACCTGTTCACTGCGCCAACTGGGTCGTCCTTAGTACTTTTGATAGTTTATCAAATATACACAAATAAGATAAACCGTGTAATAAAAACATACCAACAGATACAATGTCGGTAATAATATTAAGAGACCATCGTAAAATAGGGTTCGTAAAACTTGTTATTTATCAAATTATTAATGGTAAATAGTATGGACTTATTGCCATAATTTATTAAATAACAAGTAAGGTAAGGTATGGTAGGTAATATTTATTAGGTTTAGAAAACCAGCGTCCTAACTCGACATAATGCTCTATACTCGACCCGAGACCTTTTTGGAATTATTTTTTTGTTTTATTCTTATGTAAAATATTTCTTATGTATAATTTGTACGTAGGTTGGTTAAGTTTATATATAGATGGCTATACTTATACTATAGTGATTTATAATTCCTTTTTTTTCTATTCTTAAGTTGTTTTAGTCATAAATTTTTGTGTCAAATATATTATGTACTTTATTCCTTTCTTTTTTATTAAATAGTACAATTATTTATAAATAAATTGTGTAATTATTTATTACACATAAAGTTTTATTAATCCCATCTTACTAAGGTGGTATTTCAAGGCCAAATCTATTAAATTATTATTACTGGAAGGAGAACAAAATGATTGGAGTTGTTACGTAACATGATCTCAAGAATGTTGTAAACACTAGAACATAATTATTAGCGTCTTTTGCGTCAGAATATTATTTTGTTTAGACAACATCAAGTGGTATTGTTAGAGTTCAAGGCGATACTAAAATTACCTATATGAAATCCAAAGCAAAAAGTAGAATATAATATTTACGTATACATATAACGAAATTAGGAATGGTCTGTGCTACACAACTGCTTGGAAAAAAAAACTAAAATTCTCTGAAAAGTAGTTTTTTTTCTCTGATCTCACCGGATGGTAAGTCAAAAAAAGTAGAACCCTATACAAAGAAATAAATATAAAGGTTTATTTAAAATATAAAATTTTTTTTTTTTACTTAAAGCATATGAAAGTATAACAAAATAATTATAACATATTGTGTCTGTTTGTTCCGGCTCAGCTCCGAAACGTCTAGACCGATTTTGACGGTACTATCACTGGCAGATATAGCTGATGTTATAAGTAGTAACCAAGGATGTTGTAGCTAAACGTAGGTTTGTTTCCTATCTCGATGGTAGTAACTTAGACTACTTTTGTTTCAGATAGAAAAAATGGGTTCCGAGCAAAGAAAATAAAATCCTGGATGGGTTTTAACGTGGGCGAAGCCTTGGTGGGGATCTGATACAACATTTGATTTTTTTAAACTTTCGAGAACTTTAATCATGTTTATATGAACCAGTCTCTCGTGACCACGGATGGTGTAACCCTGCCGAAACATAGAGGTTAGTCAAAATAATGCTATTTAAAAAATAAAAGCGCGAAAAGACCGAGTTTTCTCATATAAACATGATATTACATTTTATAACTAAAATAAATGCTTTTATACCCAATTTATAAACCAAGCTTGCCTAGACTGTTGTTCTAGAGGCCAGTTATCTAATTTAAAACTGAACGCCCTCTACTAGTCAAACAATTGAGTGCCAATTACACGAAAAGTTTCAAGGGAAGATCTCTATCTAACGATGATGATAATATGTAATAGAAGGAGTACTTACGTTAATTATTTTGCCGTTAGTTGGAAGCCGGAGCTGTTGGTGCGGCTTTATAAAAAATAATTTAAACGCAAGCAAAGCTTATATAAACTGACTTCACCGACTTTATCATCGGAACCCTTGATTACGATTAGTATAATTACGGGTTATTGAAGATAACTCAAAAACTATTGCTCAGATCAGATTTAAATGGGAGCACCTTTCATATAAAAAAATACATTAAAGTCGGTTTACCCAGAAAGAAGTTATGATATAATAACACAAATAAGTTAATAATAAAAAAAAATATATACCTACAGTTGAATTGAGAACCTCCTCCCCTTTTGTGAAATCGGTTTACAAAATAGACCGTTCATACTACAAAACTTATATCAATAAGTCACTGCCTTTACGAACAGTGTAACATGTGTACACTATTCCACACTCAAATGAGACTTCCCGGTGCTTCGTAGATAAAATGAAACTATGTCGTCTAGACAGGCTCATGTCCGAGAAGCTTTCCATTGTACAACAGTTTTATCGTTCGACGTCCCGTGCCGCCACGAAACCTGTGCTAACATTGCCTCACTAGAGAGAGCGTCGCAAAGAGCACGCACTAGAATGCAGTATCTGAACTAGCACTCTTTATTATTTTTTGACATAGATCACATTATTTTTATTAACGTTTCCATTTATGTATTATAATTTCTATATTTTTTTATATTATGTTTGAACGTACACATTGTTTTTACTTTGCAGAAAGTAAGATGAATATAGAGACATGGATATAGAGATAATATCAATGAGATGATTGCAACATCTAATATAATTTTATGTTGCAATCGGTATGCCAAGAAAATACAAATAAAGTAATTATAAGTAGTATATCTGAGTATATCTGAATTTAATCACTGCAATGAGTAAAATCGAATGCTACCTGTGCAATATGAAAGTGGAAAACGACATGTATTTAGGTTATTCATCTTAGTTATAAGGCATGTACCGCATAAATTAGTTGCAACGGACACAATTAGCCTTAGTCACAATGGGACTGTCGTTTGTATATCACATACTTGCTAAATACTGTTCTACATAACCAGTAACAATGCCGTCCTCTGATTTTACTGTTCCTCTGCTTTAAATGTTCAAATAGCTCAAGAAACAACAAGTGGCAAAAACAAAATATTGAAAATAAAACTGCTTCATAAATTTTTACCAAACATCAGCTAAGAATTCTTAATATCAAGTCGCATTTCAAAAAAAAAAACTAAATAAAAATTGGTGCACAAAATACGATGCCCAGACAGACACACAAATAAACCTTACAACACCCCTGACTATTATCTTTTATTTACTTGACAAAACATGCGTTTGCATACAGAGACCTATGGGCCAGAATTTGACAAAGATACGTCACTGTATTCCACTGCTCGGAAGCCCGTTTCGAGATAATGCAAATAACGTCGGCAAACACAGCCCGAATCTTTTATCTTACGCGCACTTGACGAAATTGTCTTGCATTAAAATGTTAAGTGTACAGTATCGTTTATTTTACTACAGAAAGATAGCTCAGTAGACATCTAGTAGATTTATTTTATGGGGAAATTTACAAGGCGTGGAAATTTGTATGTCCGAGATAGAGATCTTGATGAATTGGTTTTGCACTAACATCCAAGTAAAAGACTAATTGGAATATTTACATAAAAATTAAAATGAATTTTGTTGATATAATTACAAATTAATATTGATCTCGTGAATCCATAGGCTCGTGATCTTGTGGTTACCACTGTATTTTAAGTGCGACTGGATTTTCCTATTAAGGACAACCTATTTCTTTCCTATCAAGGACATTACGTATATAGAGCATTAATAAATATAATGTAGTACTATTTTGAAATCGCAGTAAAATGCGTGTCTGTTTGTGTATGTACATACGTGGTGTGTGTGTTACATATCAATACATAATTATTTAAAGTACGTATGTCTAGTAAACTACGACTGTATTTAAGTACACGGTAGCAAGCTTTCAGCTGTAAAGTGTTTGTAACTAAAGACCATCGATCTACTACAATACAGATGTATCTTCTTCATGTGCCCTGGGTAGTAAGCACGCACGGCACACGAAGAAGTAAAATACAGTTGGTAGGCCAACTACAAACACTCGCCCCAACGTTGCATTCAACGTGACATATCTCCCAATTTTTATAATATCGATGTAGGTAGGTCACAAATTATTCCAAGTTCATACAAACAAAAGTATTATCCGCTTCCATAATTGTGGTAAATACATACCATGGAGAGCGTCGTGGTGATATGACGATATCACTTACCATAACTCAGAAACAGACTGGACTAGATATTTTTCCTGAATTAATGTAGCAAAGTATTTCTTTGTCCTTGAAAGAAACTCGCATAAATATTCAACAATGGACTCCATTAGCGTAGCTTATGCAACTACGTAAACACAAAATCCCAACTGTCGTTCGCTGGTATCGCTTTAAGTGGCTCCTATAAAGTTATACTTACTCAGCTGAGGGTTACCAAACGTCAGGATTTGGCATGATGTCAGGCTTTTTCACTCATTATGCAGCAGTTGACGCCAAGCCGGGGTTTTAACTTATCAAGGTTAATTTATTATTCTCAAGTGAATTACTACCTATAAGCTCGATGCCTTGTAGGTAACTTATGTTGTTGCTGTATAAATAAATGTATAATAATATATAGGAAATATAGGCTATAAGGAAATATAGGCCCGTGGATAGCATACTATATTGTCTATAAAAAAATTAATTCCATATATTTATCATAAAATATATGAATTATTTTTTTAATAAAAAGTAAGATAAAATTAAGTTTTAATAATTATCGCTATTATTAGATGATCATCCGTTTATTGTAGAGACAATTACCTCAAGTTGTTTAAGACATTTAAAAAAAAAGCCTGCGTTTCATCTGTTCAGTCTTTATTTTGACGGTAATGGCATAAAAATACAATTTACAGTGATTATATTATTTTTTTCTCTTAGGTAACAATAACAATCGATTTATTAATCGATTAAATAAATCAAAGCACATCATCTGATTCCATCGAGCTTGCTGTATTTTCGACTGCAGTTGTTGATTCTCATGAAACTTGACTTGTTTTTACTATAAATTGATATGTATTGTCAAACTATATTTAATAAGACAATACGATAACGATGACAATTACTGATTCAGATTCTGTGCTAAGCCGTTGAGGATAGGGCTTATTCACTCAATAAAAAGGATTCAATCATCGGTCTAAATAATCGCTCTACTAATGTTTTGTCCCACTTAGCGGGGAAAGAGAAAAGAGATAATGGCTGTTAAAAAAGCGAGAGGGAATTGAAGAGAGAGACTAGGGTCGGTGCTTACAAGAAATATTATATTCATTTATCTACTATTATCATCATGTTCATGTATTATTGATGTATTACGAACGCTCTGCATCTAGCGGACGAAGAGTTCAAGTTCTTTCCGGCGTTGGCCAGGCCAATGACGCTTATTGAACTGCTCCTTGGCTTAGTTGGGTGGCGTTCGTCTTCTAAACAGGGGTATCGGGTTCGATTCCCGACTGAAACACAAGTTTTCTCTCAAATTTGTGTTTCTGATTCTAGTTGTGTTATGTGAATGTTTCCGGCACCCACGATACAAGTCTTTGAACTTAGTTAGGGGCTGTGAGTGTGAAAGCGTTAATGTGTATGGTTGGCGCAGTGGACAGGTGCCCGCCGTGGGTCCTGGGCTCGATTCCCGGCAGGAGCACAAATTCCTATGATTCTGGTTCTGGGTGTAATGAGTGTGTGATGTGAATGTTTCCGGCACCCACGATACAAGTCTTTGAACTTAGTGTGGTGCTGTGAGTGTGAATGCGTTTGTTTATGTTTATTCCTTGCTTTTATTGGAATCAATTTTAAATTATGACAATAAAACTATTTCTCTTAATTGAGTTCCACTAGCTCTTGAACTTTAAAACCAAAGTAGGTTTGCGATATTTTCTAAAACGTCAGGCTTTTTACCAGACATGGTGGTAGCCCTAACTTTAAGAGGATCGTATAAACTCACATTCACTAAGTTACGAGCTTCACTCGGAGCCTGAAGCTAAATTTCACAATTTTGTATGAAAACAGAAGTTTTTTATTACTCTTCTAATGATACGCTTAGTAGGTGACGTTTATCGTATGAATATTGTCGTAAAACTCGAAAACTCGAATTATACCTAATCGGCACCACGCAGGGGTTTGATTTTCTCTATGATTTTTAGGGTTCCGTTCCCAAAGGGTAAAAACTGGACCCTATTACTGAGACTTCGCTGTCCGTCTGTCCGTCCGTCCGTCTGTCTGTCTGTCACCAGGCTGTATCTCAAGGACGGTGATAGCTAGACAGTTGAAATTTTCACAGATGATGTATTTCTGTTGCCGCTATAACAACAAATACTAAAAATGAAATAAATAATTAAGGGGGGCTACCATACAACAAACTTATTTTTTATAGATAATGGTACGGAACCCTTCGTGCGCGAGTCCGACTCGCACTTGGCCGGTTTTATTTCATTTATTAAATATCTAATATATAGCTTTGGGATTTGGAGCGGCTGGTTGATCAATAAGATGAGTAAATTTATAGGTAGAACCGAGGGACCTGTGGTCACTGTTACCACACTAATATTGTAAATCAAAATGTATCTGATACCTTTCAAAGTACGCTTGACTGTTCAGGTAACTGGGACTGCTTCGAAATTGGATCCGCGGTCCTAGTCGCCTGATCTGGTTAGTTATTAATATCGGCGTGAGGTCTCAGTTCGGGATGAACTCGAAAAATTCCCCGGGACAAATAGGGTCTAAAAACAGTGACTTGCAAATCTTTTTTCAAAGATATGCTACACGGGCTGATTTTTTAAATTAGGTACTATTTTGTCCCCTAACTAATGGTTTCATTTATATAATTTTAATTGGCGTTTTTGGCTTTGGACCATGCTTTATATGTATATTCTCTGAGAATCTGTAGTTATTCGGTTTTTTGAACTTTAGCGTTGTCTTATTTGGGTGCGCGTTCGCCTCCTAAACAGGGGTATCGGGTACGATTCCCGGCGTGAGCATAAGTTTTTTCTCCAAGGAAAATTTGTGTCTGGCTTTGGGTGTGATTGTAAGTGTGATGTGAATGTTTCCGGCACCCACGACACAAGTCATTGAACTTAGTGTGGAGCTGTGAGTTTGAAAGTGTTTACGTTTATGTATGTTTTGTTACGCTAAAGTGTCAGAGGCGACAGACAGACGGAAGAACGGACGGATAAATTACTGAACCACCTAAGTCAATTATTTTTATATTTTTGAGACGTCTCACGTGTTGCCTTAAACCCAAGCCTATTAGACGTGTCGAAACTATACAAGTAAATAACTCCAAATTCTCAGAGTAGGTATAATTATGTAAAGTTGTGTCCAAAAGTAAAAAATAGCAATTAATATGATAAATAAAAATATTTAATTGTATTCGCTTGTACTTCGCGTAAACGGTTCAGCAGTACCATTCATCGTGGCCAAGGAGAACTGCAAAAAGTAGCGAGTAAAGTCCAAGCTTGCACAAAAAATATGTATAATTGTAAAATATATTATTATCGTCATTCGTCAGGCTCGGCTTAGATTCAGATATGAGCCTTGAGAATTATTGTGATTTGGTGGCATGAGCCTCGTTTTATTTAGCCGTGATGGAGTACAGAAATCGCATCTGTGTAAAGAAAATTTAAAATCAATATCCTAGTCGATATCTATATCTTACTAGTTGACCCGGCGAACTTCATACCGCCAATTGTCTGTGGTCAAATATTCAGAAACATCTCCTGTTTGACAGGTACGAACAGTTTGTATGGGAAAATAAAATACTACTTTTTACAAATTTTATTGCAATTTCTTTATATTTTCTCACCTTTTAAACCTTCCCTGAACTTCAACAAATATTTCAAGATCAAAATTAGCCAAATCAGTCCAGCCATTCTCGAGTTTTAGCGAGACTAACGAACAGCAATTCATTTTTATATATAAGAAGAAGATTTGGCTTAACATATTAGTATTGCAATTCAGAGAGGCAATGCCGCCAGCAACCTTGATCAGATTTAATGTATTAAACACGCATTATTGACGATTAGATCTTGACCAAATTTAAATGACACCAATGAGAAAGCACCAGCTATAAAACAAAAATAAATCTTTACAATCGGTTCACGTGGAAAGAAGACATGAGTTAACACACATGAAAAAAATACAGTCGAATTGAGTACCTCCTCCTTTTTTGTGAAGACGGTAGAAAAGTGATTTTGGCTGATTCTCCAGCGGTTATCAGCTTAATTAGTTTTGACTAAGAGCGTTAGTTTGACTACAAATTTCTAGTTTAGTTTATTTATCGACACAAACCCAATGGTTTTTCGATAAAATTGTATTGTAAATTATTGTTAAATTGTAAGAAATAAATGAAATAAAAATAAAATATACAGCTAACCAATGATATTCAGACAAAACTACTTTTGAACAGTAATTTTGACTGAACAGGTCAGTCCAAAATTTCTTTTGCCTGTTTTTTAGTTAAAACTTACTTTTGACTGGTTAAGAGTTATAATTTGAACATATTTGTATATATAGTTAGTATCAGTGACAAACACATCATAATATATTATGTTGCTTGGAATAATATAATAATTAGCACGTCCTTAACGACTGCAATGCCGCAGGTATATCACGAAGTCACGAATTAGTCACGCCATTGCGAACCGCTGTCGCTGTTATCAAAATATCACATATGTCAATTTATGACACAACAAAATGTACTTTGTAACGTAGAATACTGGTATTTTTCATTATACCATTTTTATCGGATGCGATTCCTAGTGCGTACATAAGTTTTCTTTCTAACGGAATTGTATGTTTCTGGTTCTGATTGTATTTTCATTAATGTTTCCGGTACCCATGACGCAAGTCTCGTGCGGGCCCGCGGGCGCGAGCATTGCTGCTCTTTAGGCGACCGAGTCCCCACACGCCTTCCGCGCGAAACAAATGTGTGTCACGTAATTAATTAACTTTAATAAAACTATTAATATTATGGAAGGGGGCCTGCTTTTCTCCATATAAATGTTTCTCTATTTTCTTCCTGGAAAACGCTTTCAGAACATTTTTTTCCTTTATAAATATAAAATCTAGGCTTGTTGTACACTCACTCTGTCATTTCCAATGTTTTACCTACAAATTGGTAAAGAAAATATGACGTTGTAAATATCACAAAACGACCCGTTTTTACCGCTGTGTTCAGAGACCAGACAAGACAATTTTGAAAAGGTTTTAACAAAAAATAAAATGATAGGAGCAAACACATACCTTCTTAAAATTCTAATGACAGAAAATAATTGAATCGGCTCAGGTTGGGAGGATATAACAGGTGAATACGAAAAGTCTATCTCGTCAAGGTTTTTTGTATTTGCGGTCTAAGAATCAGCTGTCCCTTCCACTCTACGGGGGCAAACTTGAAGCAGCGCGACGGCAATAGTTTCTTCAAATACCAATTTATCAAATAACTCATAGGTCACCTTCCCTTCTACATTAAAACCCATGTACAATAAATCCTTCCTGAAACCCCAAAACTTCCCTAACTTTTGTTAAACCTTAGATAAAAACATAGCAAGTACCTACACGCCGGAAACCTCTAGTATTTCAGGCTTATCTTTCTAAGCTTAGATAGAAATAAAATGACGTGGGCTTACCCTTTTCTCAGTTACGATATACAGTCCCTTTATACCTAGTATGTTATCACGTCAGGAAGGATAAAGTAAAAAAAGAGTATGCCAAGTCCAGAGAAGCGTTAGCGTTTGAAAATTACCTAGAAACATGTTTTTTTTCCTATATTTCCTAGACTGGGATGTAAAGTTCCTGCATCTGGTTTCTATGGGTAGAAATTAGTTATTTTCAGCGCATATTCTTCGCATTTGAAAGACATGAATCATAATATGAAGTTAGATTAAGCGTTCATTGGCTAAATAATCAGGCGACGAATATGAACGAGGTGATTTCAAGGAGTATTTCAAGGAGAATATGAACGAGGTTTTTTATTTTTTTACGTCTAATAGGCAAGCCTTTCACCACTATCTCATCTGATGGAAAGTAAAGATGAGGTGATTCACAATAGTATTACCAAGGAAAATATGAACAAGGTGATTTACAATAGCATTTCCATGGAGTAAAGTATGGACGAGGCAAGCCATAAAAGTTTTTACAAGGAGAATATGAACGAGGTATTCACGAAACGATTTCCAAGGAGAATATGAACGAGTAATTCATAACAACATTTTCAAGGAGGGTTGACGTCAGTCAGACGGCCTGTTTTAAAAACTCAAGCACAACTGGAACTGGCTTAACAACGTATAATAAACTATATTTTCTAACTATTCATATTTATTTACAACAAATCTTAAGCCAATTCTAAGAAAAAACGATACTCAAAACGGCATCATTTTCGACGACAAAATCTATCGAGTGGAACTCATTCTTTCGTGAAACAGACTAGATGGAGGAAAAAGGTCTGAAAAATCATATCATTCAGTTTCACATATGGATACGTGATTACCTTAGAACAGCTTAATATGCCATGGATGAGTAACTTAGTTTCTTACACGATATAGTTCCTGCATTCCCGTTCTATCATCGGACAAGCAGACAAACTGATCAGCGACACCACTATATAGTACACATTTCACAAATGCAGACAAAGCGTTTTGCTTCCACCTTCATTGTGCAAACTGCAAAGGATTGGAACTCCTTGCCTGAGTTGCTGTTTCCTGATAAGTACAATATGGGAGTCTTAAAGTCACGAGTGAATAGGTATCTTCTAGGCAAGTTTGACCGCATCGTCGCTTACCATCAGGTGAGATAGTAGTAAAAAATTTGCCTATTTCGAATTAAAAAAAAAAAGATAAATATATTTTTTTAAAAGCTTCCACTTAATATTAATCCTACCTTACGTTAAGTGATAAAGAACATGATTGAAACAAAAATGCACAACACCTTTTGATGAAATAAACTGTAATTTGAAGCACACAGAATGCCGCCGGTAAATAAGTTGAATAAAACCAATTCGCCTCCACATTTTACGATTTCAGTACCGGCTGCGACACGGCGGAATCGTAAAAGATATTAATATTTTATTGCACTTTCCGCCTTTCTACAATGCCGGCGAATTCGGGCGAATTAAAGAATTAATGGAAGAGATGGCAAGCCGTAGACGTTGGCTCACACGGCTCATTTCTCAATTCGCATCTGCGAGTGGCTAGGTTGCGTCAAACAATTGACAGTTTTATATCATTCGTGATCTCACCTGATGAAAAGAGATGTAGTCGATGATAGTGCGTTTGCATAGAAGATGCCTGAACATTTGAACAAGGCTGAACTGTTTGAACTTAGCCAATCGTTAGTGCGTTCTAGAGAATCAGGCCGCAGCTGCCCATCGGGCATAAAAATAAACATAGTAGCAGTGCCAGGAAAGATCTCAGAACAGAGAGTGGCTTACAGGGGAGGAGGCTTCTAGTTTGCTGTCGATATATGCTGATAATGATGATTATGTAAGGATTAATATACCTTTTCTTTTAAATTAGATTTTATTCGCCACGATCGAAGACATTAAGATTATGTTTTTTCTTATAGTAGACTAGCGCTAGAGTGATGAAATGGGAAATGTGAAAGATGGAACAGTCAGCACCTTGTTGGTATGATCTGGGTGGAACACCTTCAAGGCTTGGTGACAGAGTTGTACTTGAGAATGGCAAACTACAAGTTGTATTTCAATACAGGGTAGCTAACTTTGTTGCGTAATTCCTTTCCATCCAAGGGTTGTCTGAAAAAGATCGCTTTTGGCGATAAGACTTTTTTTAAACTTTTAAACTTTTTTTAAACCGCTAAAAAGACCGCCTATTATTACACTTATTTTGTATGTCATTATTTTCTATTCTGTTTTATCACAAATATGGTGTTCAATAAAGAGTTTATCTATCCAACCAGGCTAGCATGAAAAAGTATCCTACCACTATGGAATAATTTTGTAGCTTTTTACATACATATATATCAACGTGATGTGAAATTGATGGAACGCCCAATTTCAGAAACTATCCTAAAAGACCGGTTTTCTAGCAGTTGGAAAAACTATATGTAATAAAATAGTACCTAAGTAACAGTTTAAAAATTTTACTATACAAGATCTCGGAAGCAACTCGTACATTTTAAAACATCATAAGCATCACTGTTGTAAATCATTGTTACTACTTGACGATCACGTATCCGCTTTAGGCCACTTAAGCTCACTCATATAACAATTTTCCTCGTTTATTGCTCGGCTCGCTGATTTTTATCAATAGAAAATGTCCCAGTACGATAAAGGCAAGATTCTACTAATCCTCAATTTGACAACTTGTCTGTTTCGTGGAGAGACAAAGCACAGGAAGCCAAGGTATGAAGCTGCCTATCATTATAAGGCTTTAGCCTTCAGTATTTAAATCGGGACATGATGGCGGACCAGTAGAATACTACTCGTCTTTATAATAAATATCGACGATAATGAATATGACCGAGCTTTGCTCGGTTTTTGTTTTTCGTAGAACGTGTTTGAATTTGCAGCCTCAGCTCCATCTAGTGTCGAGTAGAAACAGTTTTTTACATCGGTCATGGCGTAATAGATGGCGCTGATAGTTTTTTAAACCCGGTTTTTCAAATGCAGTTTGGGAACCGAGCATTTCTCGGACCTGGAACGTTGATAAATCGATTCCTTGGGCCGAAAAACCCCTAATCTGAAACTTTCATGAAAATCGTTGGAGCCGTTTCCGAGATCCTGATTTCACATATATATATACAAGAATTGCTCGTTTAAAGATATTAGATGTAATAGGTAATGTGTTATAATTTAAAAGTAGCCTAGATGTTAAAGCAAGGTATAAGCTATGAGCGTTCCAAATTTCATCTAAATCCGTTCAACCGTGACAGCGAGAATAGAAAATAAACATACATACACATTTGGACACAAGCTTTCAGATTTATAATATGAGTGTGATAAAAACCAACATGTCCAATATTTTTTTTCAAAAATTTGATATTTTTTTCTGTAATAGTAACTAGCTTGCTATAAAAAATATATTAGACACAGTATTTTGGAAAAAAACAGTCTCCTGTAAATTTGTATTTTTTTAGACAACACATTATTGAAGCAAAGAGGCTTGTTTGTGATCTTTACGAACCGTGATTTGCCAATCGTCCTTTATTTGTGTCAAGAAGAACAGCTTGCACGCCTAAGCGTTCCAGTACCTTACAATAGAATGTGTAAAGGTTTAGTACTAATCTGTTAATGCACGATGCAAATGGATAACAATTAATATCAATATATTTAATTGCTGTTCATTTCCATCATACATACATTAATGCTTCTCAATAGAAACATAAAACAATGGAGTTTTGCCGCGAAAGTGAAAAAATGGCGTTGTTGATTTTGTATAATTTTCCAAAACCTGTGATTCTTTGAGTGTTAATGTGTAATAATGTTGAATTATTAACCGTTAATACTTAGTAAACGTGCATAAGTGTAGGCAAATGATACCAAGTTGAAAAACGTGATTTTAGCCTTCGCTCCAAAACTCCAATAGAAGTTCAAAGTTTATACCACTTTACTAGGGCATGACTTGACTATGACTGGACCTTGACTCTTTTACTTGACTTTGACTGTTACTTGTGACTAGGACTTTTAATATGAAATACACTTGAAATATATTATTACTTGACACTGGCTATATATATATATATATATATATCGTGACTTGTAGAGAGTTACCTATCTTGGCTATATATATATATGCTTATAGTCAAGATAGGTAACTCAATAGCTCAAGCCCACTACTAGTAGACGCCAATTACTCTGGACCACTTATTTAATTTTATATTGGAAAATTGGGTTCAACTATATTCTCTAAATCAAAAGAGCAATCATAAAATCGTTTATCGTATACCGGATATATAAATGTAGTAACTTACCATAACCAAAATTATAAAAAACAAGCATTTTTCGCCGAATTCCAACATTCTTATTTGCAGTCGGTTAAACATACAGGCATAGGCCCTAAGATTTGTTTGACACTTCGTATCTAATCATTCTACTATCTATTTCACGTAAAAAATCATTTGTAAAAAAAACATTTCTTATATATATTTTATGATGACCCCTAAATCTCCTATATTCGTAAAAAGACAAAATTATCACTCCTTGTCGAACCTCAGGCAATGCTACTTGTTCTTAGTCTACTGGTAGAACCACGGATACAAAAAGAACCCTTGGTTCTACTATTAGAATTACGCGGTAGGTCCACGGGCAACAAATGTGTTCTATATATACTTTCAATAGTTAAATATGTTAAATTTTGACATATTTTGAGTGACGTTGAATGACACCTGTCAAAATAAAAATAAAATTTGTACAATAGAAGGTTCATCGGAACGTTTTATCTGTTGTTAATGGATGACGTAGAATTTCAAAAAGCAAATTCATCAAAGCAAGAGTAAATAAATTATTTTTTCCTGTTATATTTTTACTTCATACGTTATTATTGTAAAACGCTGACACAAGAATATCGTGAAAATGAAGTCATGATTTCTAATTAAATATAATATAGTTAGGTAATTAATAATGCAATGTGCAAACATGAGACAATGTCAAAAATAAAATCACATACACAAATAGCCTAAAGTCTAAGAAATTCTTATGAATACATGACCTTATATTCCTCTTAAAGAGAATAATGTGTTCACTATTTTCCAATTAAGTATAATGAGAAAGATTGTAAAATGACGTCACACTTACAAAGCATTAGGCTTTGCGGTCGCACAGGACCAATTCTGTATAACCATTGCCTATTTTGTATGTCCAAGGACCTTGGATGGTGTCAGTTTAAAAAATATTATTCGTTTAATAAACCGACTTAACCGCTTTGTTTTCGAAACCCTTTAACAGAGCTAATGAATTAAATACGCATTATTGAGGATAACTCAAAAACTACTCGTCAAATCTTAATGAAATGGTATTTGTAATTTTTATTTTATTTTTGTCACTAAGTACTTTATGAATGACTAAGGACGCTATTTGTAAGGATTCCCTACATAACCCGTTACAATCGTTTTAATAGTTTGTACACATACATGTATGCAGAATCTATGAAAATTTACCTCCTTTCAAAAATACACACACACATTTATAATGTTATCATTTTAAGTGTATTTGAAGATTTAAACTCAAGGTTAGGTTAGTAAATCTATCAGCAAATGTTCTTCTTCGTCTTTGCTAAGCTGCTTTGCAGAATAACTAAAGACTACTAAAGACACAATCATCGGTATTACTGAATTTAAGCTTGAATACCTAGAGATTAATTCGATTTAAATCCTTAGGAACAGCTTTACAATCTTCTTCTGTATTTTGGAGATTTACTTTGGTTGGGGATGATTGGCGTAGTTGGGTGCGCGTTCACCTTCTATGTAGCGGGTACCGGATTCGATTCCAGGCGGGATCACAAGTTTTCTCCTCAGTGGAAATAGGTGTTTCTGGTTCTGGGTGTAACGAGTGTTGTAAATGCATCCACGATATAAAAGTACTCGAAATTAGTGTGGGGCTGAGATAATGTGTTTACTTTTTGTTTGAAATAGGCAATAGTAAGTATGTGTAACTTTCCTTATACCTGGTTGAGCATTGCCATTCAATGTGGCAATGCTGCCAGCATTTTTGGAACTTTAAAAGACCAAGCTCCGAAATACCATCTCAAAAATATATGACACTTAAATTAAAAAATCACGTAGATTTTTTTTGTTTTATCAATAAGATGTCATTTTTGACTAGGAGTCAGAATTTAGTTTTTAACCGTCTTCAAAAAAGGAGGTTCTTAATTCGACTGTATGTTTTTTTTGCGCGATGTCTCGGCCAATTATGAATCGATTTTAATGTTTTTTTTGTTTTGTTTGGTAGATTATTAGAGGTGGAGATATAAGTTTTATCGAAAGCGATCGAGCCAAAATCAAAATATAAGCGGTGAAGTCTGTTTTCTAAAGCTTTGCTTGCGTTTAATTATTAAACTTTTGTTCGTAATAGGTACAACAAGTATTTCCACAATTGCGTCGAAATATGCAAACTCAAACCGTACCCCGAACAGACTTTTTTATCTTTTTGTAAAAGTATTAATAAATTACTATTATTATATTATACAAACAGCACCAAAGTGGTTCAGATACGTTCAACGGTTCAACCCACCTCTGTTTACACATTCTAATATAATAGGAGTTAGTATAAGAGTACAAAGAATTTGCAGCATCTTTAATAAACCCAGCTCAGGATATTCCAAGACAACGGGTTAACCCTGGCTGGTCGTGTAACGTCAGGTATATAACAGCCATTAGGGACAGCTGCGGTCCTTTACACAAAGCGACTTTCTTTTTTTAACGCTTTCAGACTTACAGAGCCATAGTAAGTTCGATGTCTGGGTTCCGGGAGCGTTCACGTGACACTCACAATCACAGGCAGAATCGAGAACTTATAACACAATTTTCTCTTGAGGAGATCAGGGATTGAGAAGATTAGGGATCGAAACCTAAAACCCCTGTTATTAATAACGAGAGTGGATTTTATCGCAACCTATTGCCACGTTCTTGATTACGAAGGTAATTATATTACAATTAAAATAGCTCATTTATATATATTTTTTTTATTTTTTTTTATTTTTCATAAATCTATCAGAGTGCCTGGTTGAGGCGACGCGTGACCAAAATGCTGGCACTTATTTGGCTCAACGTATTAGCATTGCAATTCAGAGAGGCAATGCAGCCAGCATGAAGGGAACGCTACCCACTGGTAGTGCTTGAGTTACCTATAGGCTCGATGTCTGGTAGGTAACTTGGTTCTTTGCTGTATATAGTTTAGTTTTAGGAATTAAAGGCAATTGGCCCGTAGATAAATAGCTCATATTATTACATTTTTTCATAGATATATTATATGACTAGCTGCGCCCCGCGGTTTTACCCGCGTAAGTTCCGGACCCGCGGGAATTCCGAGATTTAATTAAGTCTATGTTCTTTCCCAAGCTCTAGACTATCTGTGTATCAAATTTCATTTAAATCGGTTTAGCAGTTTTGGCGTGAAAGCGCGACATGAAAGGGATACATACAGACAGACAGACAGAGTTACTTTCGCATTTCTAATATTATGTAAGGATTATGCCAAATTTGATCGAGATTAGTTCAGAGGTTAAACTAACAAAAAGACAGAGTTTGGTAGTAAGTCCGAAATTATAGCATAAAGTATTTTGTGGTTGATTTTAAGGTTTATTATTATTCCCAAAACTAGGTCAGGTGTTTAGGAAGGTACCTATTGCAATTGAAATAAATTTATTAAAATTCAAAGTTTGTGATTAAAGAGTAAAAAATACACTGGTTTTTAATAAATTATTAGGTAAGCTTGCTAAGACATCGATATCCGGCTATAGATGATAAGATCAACATTCTTTAAGATAAGGTTTTTATTTTTAACTGTTTCTAGCCAGCTGACTCGTTGGTACAAATAGGTACCTACTTTTAATTACCACTTATAAAAATGTGTACCTAGACCGAATTAAAACGGTCACGATTTATTTCTCGTATCGCGTTGCGATACTAATTTGATAATGTAAGTATTATCAAAATATTTTTTGTTAAAGAAAATTTTAAAATTGGTATATTGTTAACAAACTTTTCACGCTAAGTCGTAAGTGCCGAAAATATTCACATCATACACACAATCACACCTAGAATCATTTACTTAATTAAACATTATTTTATTATCAACTTCAAAAAAGAGAAGGTACTATGTTCGACCGTATGCGTTTTTGTTTTTATGTGTGTTCACCGATTTCTCCCCCATTTGTGGATCAATTCACAAAATTATTTTTTTGTTTGGTAGATGGTCCAGAGGTGGTCCCATATAAATTATAAATTTTATCGAAATCGATCAAGCTAAAACCAAAATATAAGGGGTGCAGTCGGGTTTTTTTTAAGCTTTTCTGACGTTTAATTTATTTTCGTTAACAATTTAAACGAAGACAGAAGCAAGCACAAACTTGCAACAAAAAGTTACCGTATGTAAAGTTTCGAATGAACACCTCTAGACAATGTAACTAGTGTATAATCTGTATCTTAGCCAGACTTTACCTCAGGGGTTCTCATTACGTCTGTGTCACTGAACTTAGTAATTGAAATAGATAACAAGTGCTAATGGTGTGGTTATTCATGAATATTCTTCGAATGAACGCGCTGAAACGATTAGACAGGAGTCTTCAACATAGCATAAACACTTTCACACTCACAGCCCCACAATAAGTTCGATGAATTCTGTCGTAAGTGCCGGGAACATTCTTATCACACACACAATCTCAACCATAAACACAAACACAAATTTTAACTTTAACTTTAGGCTGATCTCTGAATAACATTCACTGGAATAGAAGTCATCATATTTCTTTTCAAGTGAGGAACTTAATAAGGTATAGAAGATCTTAAATTATGCTAGTGCTGTAAAAGCTACTTCACTACACCATTTACAACACTAAGCAAAGTGCAACGATGACAAATATTACATAAATCAAAGTGCAATATGGGAAACCACCAGACGCCACATAACTGGCTTAAAAATCTTGATACTTTAACACATTTTTACTATTACATATTTATAAGCTTAACTTGTAACTAACAAACAATGTAATAAACTCTTAGAAGTAAATTTAAACCTACTTCTAATTGTCGTATCGAAATGAAACTTCGTACATGTACATATTCGTATTTTGTAAGATAAAACTATTAATCAGTCAAGGATTGCAGTTGAATTACATACCATTTTTCCTCCTATCTCAATGAATTTGCGATCTTGGAGCTGATCTGATGATGACAAAATTTTGGAACCTATCTAAAAGATTTTTATATCAATGACAACTTTTCAACCTATCTTTTTTTGTTTATCTGTTATAGAAAAACATTTGACCACTATCTCACCTGATGTTAAGTTACGATGCGGTCGACGATGGAGCACGCTTGTCTAGAAAATACCTATTCACTCTCGAGTTGAACACTCCAAAGGTTTAGAACGTCTCGTGTCAAACAACTTCTAACTAGATCAGGTAGATGAGTATTCGATAAATAAAATATCACGGCATTTAAGTAATACATACATACGGGTAAGTCTCGAAAGGTATTTGCTTTTAGACAAAAAGCTTAACTTTATCTAGTCTAGTTCTAGTCACAAGGGACAGAGACTGTGACAACATTTATTCAAACAGGTATGAATAATGTCAGACTGGACAGAAACAAGTCCCTTCCAACATACATAATTGAAATAGCGAGTTATTGGAAGTGAATAAGTAAAAGAAGATTTGTAAGTCATAGTACTTGTGTAAAAGACTCCATTCTTATTCATATGATGACGCAGTCGTAAATGCGGTCCGACCTTTTCCTTTGAAACATGTAAGCGACAATGTATTGTGGAAAGTATTGGGCAAACATTTGGTCTTTGATATCTACACACATCCATACCTTTGGGATGAACACCTGAAAAACTTTAGTTTCCAAACCCGCCAACTCCACGTTTCTTTACTCCCATGACGACAGCTGATTTATTCAGCCATGTTTTAGTTGGATTCGTTCGCTTTTAAAACAGGTATCGGGTTCGATTCCCATTTGGTTTTCTACCCAAGGGAAATTTGTTTCCGTTTCTGGTTGTGATTGTGTATGTTATGCGAATGTTACCCACCACAAAAAAAACAACATACAGTCGATTTAAGAACCTCCTTTTTTGAAGTCGGTTGAAAATAAACAGGATGTGTCGTAAAGACACACGTTAGAAGTGAAACTTTTGTATTACAGGGAAACATTGTGTTTACCCCTACCACGTTTCTTCACACAAAAAGGTTAAGGAGCAGAACTTCAAAGTCCTCCCATAAAAAGTTTCACTTCAATAACAATATATTTTACAACATTTTCAAGGACATGTCCAAACGTTTGATCGACGCGACAAGTGACCAGAATGCTCGCTCTTGTTTAGAACAAAACACATGCTACATCTTCGCCCGCACCATCACTTTTCATCAAGTAAGATAAACAAAAAAAACAACAAAAAAATACTCATATTATTTGATTTTTTCGTTTCCTTTCAAACATAAAAAAAATCGGTATTCAACAAGGAAACAAAGCCAGTATTCTGGACAGTTTCCTTCGGTAAGCGGTCTACAAAATGTTTGAGTGCTATTTGTTTTATTCCTTCTCTTTTATTAATATTATATCATAATAAACACATATACATATTATACGTGAGGAATTTAAACTTCCCTTTTGAAGTCGGTTAAACCATTGGAAATAACAGGACAGGGCTGGATTTTAATCAAATTCTCATTTCGCGTGTATTTTTAATGAAAATCGTTGGAGATCCACATGTATTAAATTTATTTTAAATTACGCTTCTCGTATTCAACAATTCAGAACAAAAATGCCGGCGACTGTACGCTTTACTTCTGAATATATATTATTATGCACTATATTTTACTATTAAAGTTTTCGTGAGAATTAAACATTATAATATTATTAAATTACGTCTATCACTCGCGTCATTTGATCAATATTGTCGACCTAGGTTTCGAGCATGTACGATGCTCTTCTTCTTTCGGGATCATACATATATGTATTGCTGAAGGGTACACACGCTAGAGACTAATCTAATAAGATCTATTATAGATCTAACAAGAAATATCCGCCTAATAACTAGGTAGTGTAAATATATATATATATATATATATATATATGTATGTAACGGACATGAGCCAAAGCGCCCGAAGCGCGCGCCCTGTAATGCCGTCATAAGGAAAAAATACGTAAATATATTTTTGACAAATTTGAGTTATATACATCAGAAATGTCTTTGCTATTAGTTACGACTTGTAGCAGATGCATCTTAATTAAATGTAAGATTTAGTAGGTTGCTTTTGAATATTTTCAGTATACAAAACGGCAACGCGGGGGGAGGAGTCGCGACGGGCGCCCGCCGCTCGGAGGCTGCGCGCCTTGGGCGCTTTGCATATCCTTACGCGCCATACATTTTACCTTCACACCTAGTTGTTAGTCAGTTAATTTAGACTCTATACATACAAGTAAGTACAATTTACTGTATGTTATGTCAAACAGATTTATACTGACGCTATAACAATCTTTGTCCTGACATACTGATTCACTGACCGACTGACTGACTTAGAGACAACGCGCAGCCTAAGCCGCCTGGTTGTAGAGACTTGAAATCTGTACTAAGACAAATGTACCCACATTTATTAATTTTGGAATTTCTACCCCTAAGAGGGTTGAATGGGGTGAAAACTTTTGTATGTAAGTTCTTTTTTTTTTTGAACATATAGCGATAAAAATTGGTATTTGAGTAGTTCATTTAAAATAGAAAAGGTGTTATTATTTTTTTGGCCAGGAGTACATTGCGGCGGTGCAATGGGGAATGAAAGTTCATATGGAAAGTTATAATGTTGCAATTATAGATGGTGCAAATTGTATCTGAGAAGTAAAATATTTAACTAATTAACATAATTAACGCGGGATAAGCCGCGGGGCACGGCTAGTAGGTATATAAAATTCATCTAACCCACCGAAATCTTAAAAAGTTTGTTAAGTTAGTGAACTATTTATTATATCCCTATAATCGCAACTTAGCTATTTTAGGTACTTAATAGAAATAAAACCGGCACGAATTTGTTACGCAAAAAAAGCGCAATATTTTTACTTGCCGATTTTCGATAACTTAAATCCGGAGCTCCATAACTTACGAAAGATACTCAAACTCAAACTCAAACTCAAACGTTTATTTGCCAGAATACATGTCAAAAAGGTCTTATAAATAATATTATGTACAATGTATTCAGCCTGCATGCAGACGTGCAAATATTTAAAAAATATTATTGTCTCTAAATTTCATGAATTCGTTAATAGTATAAAAACAATTACTTAATAGCCAGTCACTCAAATTCTTCTTAAAACTATTGCCTTCTAAAATTTTTATATCGTTAGGTATTTTATTATATAAAGATATACACATATGATATACGTTCTTTTTGTAAATATATTTTTGACAAGTAGGTTGATATAATAGTGAGGTGAATTTTGCACGCTTTTGTTTTTTATAAATGTCACTGCGATTTTTAAAATATGCTGGGTACATTTTTGTAAAAATACAAATATCTCTAATGTAGATGCAAGCCAGAGGAAGCACGTTACATTTTTTGAATAATGGCCTACAACTATCCCTAAACCATGCTTTATTAATCACCCTAATGCATCTCTTTTGTATAATAAAAACTCGCTCAATGTCAACAGAATTACCCCATAATATGAGACCATAGCTAAGTATGGATGACACATATCCATGGTAAGCTGCTAATGCAGCCTCCATCGAAACGGTCTGCCTAATTCTTTTTAATGCAAATACATATCTGTCTAGTTTTTTACATATTTGGTCAACATGCGATTTCCAATTAAGGTGTTTGTCAATACTAATTCCTAAAAAATTTATTGTGTCAACTTCATCAACTTTTTCGTTTTTATAATATATGTCAAATTTTACTGGATTCGTGTTATATGAATTAAATTGAACAATTTTGGTTTTATTTATATTTATACTTAAATTATTATTTTCCATCCAACAAATTACATCTGTTAGGGCTTTGCTTACCAATACTTGGGATTGTTGTTTTTCGTCACATTTTACCATTATAGTGGTATCATCAGCAAAAAGTATACATTTATGTGGGGTTGCTTCAGGAAGATCATTTATATATACTAAAAAAAGCAATGGGCCAAGGATACTCCCCTGGGGCACGCCAGTATTATTTGTGAGAAGTTCTGATTTAAATTTTTGTCGTAAAAGTCTATTTTGCGAATTGGGAACTGTCTTCGTAACCTCGACATATTGTTTTCTATCTTTTAAGTAGCTAGATAGCAACAAAAGCTGAGGATAAAAGTGAAACTAACCTCAGACTAACCCTTTTAGATAAAATTGGTAGTTTCTTGCAAATCTAGTTTTATCTCGACACCTCAATACTCTACCCAAAAGTTTCGGGATCATACAGGTTAAATTCGATCGAGAGTAGCCTCTCCACGTGAAATATGCCTATGGATATAGTAAAAGCTTGTTAATAGAAATTAGCTAGTTGCCTAGTTTGCTTCGTGTTACGAGTATGATAACATCTCGGGTCAGCCTGATATCAACAGTCGCATTTCCGCAAGCAATATTACCTTTCTGACCCTTCTGGTACCGACGACGCATTAATAGCGCTGTTAAAGCGCCAAACAGCTTAATACTTATTATACATATTTAATATATACGATGGTGGCTTAGCTGTACAATGCATTACAAAACACCAGAGTAAGTAGTGGTTTTTTCGTTTTCAAACCCTATATCACCGCAATTTAAAAAATTTAACAAATAATTTATCGACAAAAAAAAATCCTTGTAATTATCAAACCTGCTTACAAAAGTGGTCACTTCGAAAATCGGTTGAGAAATTCGACCTATATAGCTGCCGGACATACGAAAGCATTTCTGCCCAAGCAACGGAGACATTTCGCCAACTAAGTAGGTAGTTAGTAATTATAAATACTGTAAAAATCTATATTTCGAAAAAACGTTTTTTCGAAATTTTAGAACTACTATTAAACTACTATTTTAGAACTCTAGAACTTATAAGATCGGTGACGTCAACAACAAAAGGTTAAAAAACATTTGAATGTTTCATAGTTAGCCATTCTCATGAGTTATACTATACTTTTAAATTATGACACACATACAACATCGAGAACTGCTAAATAGCGGATATACTGCTAATTAGTGGTACTTTCAATACGTAGAGGAGGTGTTATAACTAAGAAGTAAACATGAAAACTACTATACTTCTAACATGAAGATGTATATGTGCATGTACCTAATTATATGTTTATATATAATTCTTCTGTATACGTGTGTGTGTTCTGTCTGTGTATGTACTGAACTCCTCCTAAACGAGGCGACGGGACCGATTTGGATAAATTTTAGGTTTAGGTGGATACAAAAATGGTTTAGATTCAAGCAGTATGAATATTAAATCACGGAAAAAATATGCAAAACAAAACATTTTCTCATGGACAGGAATAGGTTACTCGGATTTGGTAAAGTACTTCTTCTTCTTCTTCTAGTGCCGCTCCATTTATTGAAGGTTGGCAGTCAGCTTTTTAAACTTTTCTTTGTCCAGAGCTAGTCTGAACAGCTGTTCTACAGTCTTAATATTTGTCCACCCCCCGATGTTTCGGAGCCATGACATATTGCGTCTTCCGATCTTTCTTTTGGTAAAGTACTAGACAAACATAAACATGAAGCAGGTAATAATTTAGTCAATAAGTTTTTAGTGTGGTATTTAAGTACCTACTAAGCAAACATAAACATCATGACAAGAAGGTAATAATTTAGTCAATATTTTTTTAGTATGGTATTAAAGTACTTGGCAACCATAAACGTAAAGAAGGTAATAATATATTCAATAAGTTTTTAGTATGGTATTAAATTACTAGACAAACAAACATGAAGAAGGTAATAATTTAGTCAATAAGTTTTTAATATGGTATTAAAGTACTAGGCAACCATAAACGTGAAGGAAGTAAAATGCTTTTTTTCTTTGCGTGGCATGCAACGCATGCCGTGTATAAACATGACGCATACTTACTTCAATAAAATATTAAATATGTATACCAGAACAAATTCAAAGAAATATTGTTTACAGATGGGCCATTTTCCAGAGGTTTACATTGAATTATGCCTCTGGGAACCATTTTGCTATCACTAAATTTTATTTTTCCTTATATCCTGTCACATACTATTCCTGTGACATTTCTGAGCTGGTATGATGAATAAAGTATTTTGAATGCAAAGGTATTCCTCGCCCTTCCTTTCTCGAATAAAGAGTAGGGATAAAGATTGATATTTGTTGAAATATATTTTTGAGCAGATGTGATTCGTGAGTTATTCATGGGATCAAATATGCATGAGGTTCGGTCAAGTGAATTCTATACGAAATAGTTTTGTGCTTTTGTGAGGATGCTTTATATTCAATTTATACGGGGTAATTTGTATAATACCAGAAACCTCTTAGGACATCAATCAATTCATTGAGTCAAAAGAAAATCTGTAAACCGCAAAGGACAACTCCTTGCCTGAGTCGGTGTTTCCTGATAAGTACAATATGGGAGTCTTCAAGTCGCGAGTGAACAGGTATCTTCTAGGCAAGCTCGCTCCATCGTCAACCACATCGTCGCTTACCATCAGGTGAGATAGTGGTCAAAAGTTTGCCTATCTTGAATAAAAAAAATTCAAAGTCTTTCGTGGTTTTTATCGTAATGGAAGGCTTTGTTATTATATATATATTTTATTCGTAGAATTTATTATCGAAGTTATGCCACGAAAATAAAAAATATTATATAAAAAAGCATTATTAAGCGCCATCGAAATGGTGGAGATTCTTAGTTCGATTGTGTTTATTGTATTTTTTTTGTTTAATTGCTCGAAGACGAAGACGACTGGATCGATTTGGATTTCTTGTATGGTGTCAAGTTGGTCCAATATAAAAATTGACAATGTCTGATCAAGGGTTCTGGAAATAAAGTGGTGAAGTCGCATTAAAGCTTTGCTTATGTTAAAATTCTTTTATAAAACTAAGGCTTTGATTTCTTTAAATACTACTATACTACATTGACATTGGCTAAAAGCTCAAGTCGCGCTAAGCCAAAACAAAAAAGAAAAGGCCGCAAATTTACGCTATTCTAGAGTGAATAATGAAACGCAAGCAAAGCCTAAAAAAACCAACTTCACAGCTTTAGCTTCGGAACTTTGATCAGACAGTTTAGTACAAACACACATTATTGACGATGTTTCAAGAATTACTGATCAGATCTTGAACAAGTTTAAATGGGACCAATTGAAAAGCTACATATTAATTTTTTTTTTTTTTTTCAAAATCAATTCACTTGGAATGGAGTTATGAGGTAAAACACATTTAAAAAATATTCGTCAAGCTCCATCTATCGACACCTTTAAAGCAAAAGTTTACAACCATTACTTCGCATTACAAAATAATCTTCCAAATTGAGCAACAGAATCCAATATTTAGTTATATTCAATTAAAATTTAAATATTTAATAAATATGTTTATTTATATATGTCTATGTAGAAAATATATGTATGTATATATGAGTATTATGAGTAGTTAAATGTATGTATAAATATATATATTTTTTGGTATCTTAAATTAGACTATTTTTTATATCTAATATATAAAATTCTCGTGTCACAGAAACCGCGGGGCGCAGCTAGTAATCTATACTAATATTATAAAGAGGTAAAGTTTGTTTGTTTGTTTGTTTGTTTGTATGTAAAAGGTAATCTCTGAAACTACTGATCCGATTCTGAAAATTCTTTCACCAATAGATAGCTACACTATCACGGAGTGCCATAGGCTATGTTTTGTCGGGATAGAAGTTAGTTATCAGTTCGAAATAATAATATTCGTAAGACAAGTCGGAGAAAAATTTGCTAACTTTCCGCTTTATCGGCGTACGCTGACTAAACGGTAAGACATAGTTGAATATAATGTATGGCAAAAATGTTGGCCTTCATGAGTTTTACAAAAAAGTCCGCGACAGCATATATCTAACATGTATGTATAGCTCAGAAAAAATACTTTTCTTTGTAAAAAATCTGAAAAAAAAGCGGCCTATGTTTAGTTGGCTTTTTGAGACATTCAGTATTAATCCTTATCAAAATAAACTATTTCATCGTCTTACGTAGTTCATGTAGATACATTTTGCTTTTTACTGCATATGATTTGGATAAATAGTCTATGAGAAATCGTGAAATTAGTTTCACGGGAGCCCGCCCGTGAACGGGACGGGTCAGAAATGTACAGAAACGTACTACGAATTCCTGCTCATTAAAAAATAGCGGCTTCTATTTCGTTGGCTTTTTTTAAGTATTTAATATTAATCCTTATCAAAAAAACCTATTTCATCGGCTTACGTAGTTCACGTAGATTTAATTTGCTCTTTACTGCATATAATTTGGACCTATAGTCTAGGAGAAATCGTTAAGTTTATTTGAGGGTGAAAACGGTGGGTCACAGAATGGAACAGTTACTGCGTAATCCGGCATACGTCTATGTTTTGAACCGACTAACATAAGAAGGGGGATATAAATTCGACTGTTTTTTTTTGTTTAGTCTTATCATTGAACTTTGAACTGCCCGCTAGCGTAGTTAGGTGGGCGTTTGCCTTTAAAGCACCGGGTTTGATGCCCGGTGGGAACACAGGTGTTTTCCCACGGGAATTTGTGTTCCTGGTTTTGAGTATGTTGTGAATACTTTGTGAATCTTGGATGTTTACGGCCCCCCGATACAAGTCATTGAACTAAGTGTGGGGCTGTGAATGTGGAAGTGTGTTTATTTGTATATTTTTTAACCAGGCGACGCCGGGCGGGTCATCTTTTGAACTATCTACTCGCGTAAATGGGTACGCGTTTGCCTTCAAAGCAGCGGGATCGATTCGCGGTGGTAACAGAAGTTTTCTCCCTACGGGAAATTTGTGTTCCTGGTTTTTAATATGTTGTGAATCTTGGATGTTTACGGCCCCACGCTACAAGTCACTGAACTTAGTGTTGGGGCTGTGAATGTGGAAGTGTTTATGTGTAGATTTTTTAACCGGGCGACGCAGGGTGGGGAATCTTTGAACTTTGAACTACCCACTGGCGTAGATGAGTGCGCGTTCGTCTTTAAAGCAGCGGGTTCGAATCTCGGTGGGAACACAATAACAAAAGTTTTTTCCCCACGGGCAGTTTATGTTTCTGGTTCTGGGTATGACGTGAATGTTGTGTGTGTGGTGTTAATTGTTTACGGCCCCACGACACAACTTATAGTACTTTTACAGTGGGGCTGTGAGTGAGAAAGCGTTTATATGTAAGCTTTTGTTTACCCGGGCAACGCCGGGCGGGTCAGCTAGTACTATATACAAATTAAAGTTTTAATTGTAAAATAAAAACAACTTTTTACCGAAGATGTGCACTACCATATCAAAATATCCTCGATACACCCAGGTTAACTAGTAGAAAATGCTTTGTAGCATTAAGTTCGCCTATGTACCTACAATACTGTTTGTGCAATAAAGAATTTTCTATCTATCTATCTAAAAAAAATATCGACTTGAGTACCTCCTTTTTTGTGAAATAAAAACTAAAGTCCCAAAGCAAAGCATAGATATCTTACTTAAGTGGTAGCTAATCAATATTTTCAGTGTGGTGGACTTGCAGCTCATATTTCATGCTTTGAACCGTTGCCAAGTAAGAACGTGATCTTTTTCTACAATCTGGTATGAACCTTATTTTGCTGGAAATGAAGCCAGTTGCAAATACGGTTTAGATATTTCAAAGCCTAATTTGCACATATCTACGGGCTAGTTGCCTATGGCCTCGATTCTGATGTCACACACTAAATGAAATTTAAACTATTCCTGTCTTTTACAAAATAGGAACACAAGACAGAGATAGCATACTGCTGTGCTGTCAAGTTAGTCGGAACTTAGATGTCTATGCAAGCTTAGTCGAGTATGTGTTGTATTGGTGTTGACTAAAAACAAGCGCCTTTCTGCTTCTGCTGTTCATATTTTAATTGATAAACTAACGTGACAGCACTAAAATGCATGCTATCTCTGTCTTGTGTTTTATTTTGTAAGAGACAGGGATAATTTAAATTTAATTTAGTGAGTGTACATCAGAATCGGTGCGAACGACTAGTTATAAAACTTTATAACTAGTCGTTCGCATCGAACTGAGATCTCGCGCCTACATTTTGCCTGATAGAGGAAAACTTTTGAGGTTAATTGCTGATAACTTTTTTCTTTAAAATAATTGGTTGATTTCTGTATTTTTTGTTCAAGTACAGTATTATAACGGATATTATACATAAGTTTGAGCTCAAAATGTCAAGCCGTTATTGAGATATACTCCGGGACAAAATAGTTCTAAAACAGTGATTTTGGTGGCCTACCAAATTGTTATTTTCCAACATAGTTTTTTTTAACCGGTTTCGTACTTTACTTGCAGAGCTCTTTTTAATGATTTAAAAAAAAATTATCTTTATTTTATTTTGAATTTTATTTCTTTAACTACCCTTCATATGGGGTTACAAGGGTAATTAAAGAAATAAAAATATCTTGTGCCCCGCTTACGTGTATGGGTGCAGTCATAGTCAAGTCATGACTTGACTAGGCAAGGACATGTCCTAGTACTAGAAATTTACTAGAACTTCTATTGGAGATTTAGAGCGAAAGCGAAAACCACGTTTTTCAATTTTGTATGATTTTCCTATACTCATACACGTTCACAAACTATTAACGGTTAATCATCTACTATTATTACACACGAACACTCGACGAATCACAAGTTTTGAAAAAAAAAAAAAAAACATTTTTATTTTATAAATATGAGAAAAAGCCAGCGTTTGACCACAATCTCACCTGATGGAAAGCGACGATGCGGTTGATGATGGAGCACGCTTGTTAAGTAAATACATTATCACTGTTCTTTTCGGGAAACACATAAATAGCAACCATTTTTTTCACTTGAACTGGCCGTTGGCTTTGTTGAGTGAGCGTTCGCCTTACAAGCATCGGGTACTGGGTTTGATTTCCGGCGGAAACACAAGTTTTATCTCCAAGAAAAAAAAAGTGTTTCTGGTTCTGGCTGTGATAGTGAGTGTGTGTGATCTGAATGTTTTTTACTTACGACACCAGTCATCGAACTTCGATTTTCATTAGGAAGAAAATGTTTGTTCCCGCCGGGAATCGAACTGCGAGTCGAACGGCAATGGGCAGTTCATTTTGTACCGACAGTTAGAAATTGTTATTGTTTACAGACTCTTCTCAACACAACCTGTCAGCTAAACATAACACGCTCGAAACACCTGACTTGAAATCATAAGTTTCGCCTAGTTTTACCTTATTCAGCAATCGGCATGTCTAGAAATTCACCTATAGGAAAACCAACCTTTTGACCGCTATGAGCTAGCAACATTTGCTTTTTGAAAGTCAGCGTGATATCGTCTAGTCAGCTTAGTACATCATAGTTATAAGAAAACTTGGCAGAAATTTGATTAGGCTTTTTGTAGTAGTTTGTTTGCGAAAAATACTGAAAGTAAGATTTGTCTAGATTTTATCTTGATGTCTTTATTAATTTTATTTACAGAATTGGAGTTTTGCCAATCTGGACTTTTTTACTGTTTTTGTATTAAGAATCTTGAGAGAATTGTGTATTTTTTTATTTTCAAGTTCATAGTGTGATATTATTGGCTTGCACTCGGGATTTGCGAGGCATTTATTTTTGCTCTTCTATTTGCAGTTTTCTTGGAGAAGACAGATCAGATATAAATAATAATATTGTACACTTTAAAGATGTAAATATATGAAATATTAAGATAAACATATGACGATGTTAAAACTATAATAATGTATTGTAAACAGTTTATATACATATATATATTCGTTACTTTCATGATGTGGGCTTGAGCACTTGAGTTATCTATAAGTTCGATGCAACTTAGGTCTTTGCTGTATAGATGTACTAGCCGTGCCCCGCGGCTTTGCCCGCTATTATCAAGTTAAAAGTATCCTATGTGTTAATCCTAGGTAAAAGCTATGAAAGTTCAAAATTTCAGCCAAATCCATTCAGCCGTTAAAGCGTGAAGAGGGAACAAACATACTTACACACCAACTTTTGGATTCATAATATTACCTAGTAGAATCATTTTAGTTTAGTTTTAGGAAATATCTTAATAGTTACCTATCACTATACGTAAATTTTGTAAAATTTACGTATAGTGATAGATAACTATCACTATAGGTTTTTTTTTATCTTTAATTATATCTTTAGTAAGATCACCTAGTTCTTTAGTAAGCTGACCTAGTTCTTTAGTAAGCTCACCTAGTTCTTTAGTAAGCTCACCTAGTTCTTTAGTAAGCTCACCTAGTTCTTTAGTAAGCTCACCTAGTTCTTTAGTAAGCTCACCTAGTTCTTTAGTAAGCTCACCTAGTTCTTTAGTAAGCTGACCTAGTTCTTTAGTAAGCTCACCTAGTTCTTTAGTAAGCTCACCTAGTTCTTTAGTAAGCTCACCTAGTTCTTTAGTAAGCTCACCTAGTTCTTTAGTAAGCTCACCTAGTTCTTTAGTAAGCTCACATCGTTCTTAAGTAACTCACCTAGTTCTTTAGTAAACTCACCTAGTTCTTTAGTAAGCTCACCTAGTTCTTTAGTAAGCTCACCTAGTTCTTTAGTAAGCTCACCTCGTTCTTTAGTAAGCCCACCTAGTTCTTTAGTAAGCTCACCTACTTATACGTAAGCTTACTAAAGACCTATTTAAAGAATGCGGTAAAAATCTAACGTTATATGATGATAATGACTTCCTAGAACCATCTGCTACTAAGTGATTCATCAATCAGCTCGGCGCTAAGGGTATTTACTTTCAATAGAGCCTATTCTTTAATTCAAAAATCAGTTTCTTATCCTTCTCCTAATACCGATTTTATCTTATCGTAGACACCCGCAATCGCTAGAAATGAAAAAGAAATTGTCAGGAAAAGTTCAAAGAGAAGGCGATTAAGAGCAGACTCCCTAAAAAACGTGATGATCTTTGCGATGGATTTGATTTTATTGATTGGATATGTTACCAAATAAATCTTAGAAATAACACTTATAAAAATGTAGTGCAAATTTAACGTACATTTATACATAATATTTTAGATTTTTTTTATCCTTCATTTAGACAGTTTTACGATTGAATGAGTTTCACTCGATAGAATTTTTCGTCGAAAATTATTTTATTTTGAGTTTATTGACGTGACTTATAAATCGATGAACGCCGGCTGCACGCACGAAAAACCATGACTCATCGTCACGTTCCGCACGAGACGAGCGTGCAAGCGAGAGTGCGGTACAAACGATAGAGAGGCACGATCGGCCTAAACTTCGATGTTTTCTTATGACGATATCACGTAAAACTACAGAAAACCAACTTAACAGAAAACCATTTTATTTTTATTTTACATTGAATTGTCTATAGAGTTATGCCGTAAATAAATACGAACAGTTAGAAAACAGTTTATTACCCGCTACTTAAGGCAACGCTTTAATACGTTTCTTACTTTTCGAGAATTATACGAAAAACCTTTAAAATCACGCGTACCCGACATATTTTACTCTGCTAAACAAACAAACAAACGCATTCACACTCACAGCCCCACACTAAGTTCAAAGACTTGTATCGTGGGTGCCGGAAACATTCACATCACACACACATTACACCCAGAACCAGAATCACAAATATCCCTTGGGAAGGAATTTGTGCTCCTGCCAGGAATCGAACCCAGGACCCACGGCGCAGAGGGCGGACACCTGTCCACTGCGCTAACTGGGTCGTCAAAACGCGCCGCTTTTTATCGTGCCCAGACTGAGGCGCAGCTTGTTCTTAATTGCTACCAAAGTAGCTTACCACCATCAAGTTGAAAGTCTGCCGCCAAGCCAAATACGGTGTTCCGGCAGTTATCCTTGAGAGCCTGCGTATTCCAGGTCTAGTGTGTTTACCAGCTTCGATCACATCGTCACTTACCATCAGGTGAGATAGTGGTCAAACACTAGACTGTCACACATAAAAAAAAAAAAAAAAATGGAGAGGTAAAGGCACAATCATCTCGTCTAGACTAAGACAAGAACAAAGCACAAAATAAGTAGTGGAACTAACGCACTGATAGCTAGGTCATGAGACTATTCCACCTTTGTAAAATTACCGACTCCAATAAAGGAGGAGGTACTATGTTCGACTGTATTTTCGCTTTACATCTTTGAAAATATCGTTCGCAAAAATATTGGTAAATATAAATTAAGAAGCGACGCACACAATCTTAATAGTAGTGATAAGCATAAAATTACAGTGCGCGCATTTAGATTAAGCAAAACGAATAAATCTTTTATGGTAAATGGGGTTAGATTTTACAATAGAATTCCTAAAATCGTAACTGAATTACCACTGGGAAAGTTCAAATCTGTAATAAAACGGGCATTAATTAAGAAAGCTTGTTATAAAACGATCGACTATATTAATGACAAGGATGCATGGAGGCAAACTGCACAAGCTCTTTCTAGCGACTACCATAATAACACCTAGGTTAATAACATTATGTATTAAAGATTAAGAATGTTTTAAAAAAAAATGAATGAAAAATAATGCGCCGCCGAGTTTCTTGCCAGGTTCTTCTCGAGATGGCTGTAATTTTGCGAATCTGGCAATAGAATCATTAACTTTCATGAGTGCCTCTTTGGGCCCATGTGAATAATCGATTTTGATTTGATTTGTATTTTTCTTTAATGTATTTTCACCAATTTTTCCCCCATTTGTGGACCGATTCTCAATTTTTTGTTTGTTTGGTAGATTATACTTCAGAGGTGGTCCTATATAAATTTTATCGGATCGATCGAGCCAAAACCAAAATATAAGCGGTGAAGTCGGTTTTTTTAAGCTTTGCTTACGTTTAAATTATTAACTTAACTGTTTGTATTTCGTAACGGCATAATATTAAAGCTAATTAAAAAAAAAGATTTTAGACGAGAAAATCTATATATTATTATGTAGACTTGAAGAGTAAAACTAATTTGATTGTAACACGAGCCTAAACGGGACCACCCATATATATATCGAAATCGATCAAGCCAAAAACAAAATATAAGGGATGAAGGTTTTTCAAGCTTTGCTTACGTTTAAATTATTGATAATATAAAAAAAAATGACTTCACCAGTGAAGCGAGTGAGTCAGCGTGAACATCAAACTGAATAAATTTCTTATTCAGTTTGATATAAGAATTGTATGAATAATCATTCAATTCTAATTCAGTTTCGACCTCCACGAACTCGAATCTAATATTAATTTCAGTCACTGCATTGGGTTTCATTTCAATTTTATACGAAAAAACCAGCTTTCTTGACAGATGTTGAATTTTTTATTAAAACAAGTTTCAGGCAAAGGAAAAATATTCATGGACCATGTGGTTTTTAATCGACTTCAAAGAAAGGAGGAAATTCTCAATACGACTGTTTTTTTAATGTTACCTTAGAACTTTTTTCTGAGATGATTCTTTTTTATTTGAAAGCTGGTGCTTCCCATGTGGTCCCATATATAAATATGATAAAGATCTGACCAGTAGTTTTTGAGTTATCCTGATTAATGCGTATTCAATTAATTTAATCTGATCAAAGGTTCCGAAGATAGCTTTATCTTCGGAACCTTTGATCATCGGAACTCTGTCTGTCGGTCTTCACCGCTTGGTGAAGACGGTTTTTTTAAGCTTTGCTTGCGTTTAAATTATGTTCTAGAAAAGTTGATATATCAAATGTAGACCAGGCAAGTCTACCTAATTTTTTTCCTATAAGTAATGATCGAGCGAGGTCTCCAAGTGGATTTCAAAGATTCGGATGTTTTAGCACTTTGTTGTGCAGTTGACGCGTATTATTTATTGTCTCAATTAGTTCGGTCATCTGTGTCTGTATGTCATCCACTGTTTAAAATAAATACCATTGTTTAAATAATTACGTATGTATTGTATAGTCTTTGTTAGATAGTTGATAATTGTGTTATTATATCATACGTTACGAAATAATAATACATAATAGTACTTATGATATCAATAGTTGATACGTATCGCAAAGAGAATACAGTACCTACATGCTTTATAGAACTGAATATAAACAATTGCTGTCATTTTAAATGTCAACTTCAGGTTTGTGTTTTGCCGCGAAAGTAACAAAAATGGGGCGTCGATTTTATATACTTTTCACAAAGTATTTTTAAGACTTAAAAACTTAAAGGAACACTCGTTAACATAATTTTTAAAAATAATACAATATCAAAACGCCCTTTACCATGTTCGCGACAAAACTCTTTCGTCTTTACAAAAAGTTTTTTTTATTTTGGCTTCGTAATCTTGTGCATTTAGCCAGTGTCAAGTTATAATATATTTTAAGTGTATTTCATATTGAAAGTCTTAGTCACAAGTCACAGTCAAAGTCAAGTTCCAGTTACAGCCAAGTCATATAGCCATGTCATATAGCATGTCATATAGCCCTATGAAAGTGGTAGAAACTTTACTAGAACTTCTACTAAAGTTTTGGAGCGAAGGTGAAAATAACGTCTTTCAACTTTGCATGACATGCCAACACTTATGCACGTTTAATAAGTATTAACGGTTAATAATTCATAAGTCCATTATTACACATTAACACTCTTTTTTCACTTACGCGGCAAAACCTTTTCAGTAAGTTTTCGTAGTAAGTGGTTATTTTGTTTTTTTTTTATTTGGCTCCGCAATCCATTTGCATTTAGCCAATGTCAAGTTATAAATAATTATCAAATTGATTGCTATGGACGTGCTGTAAACTATGGCTGTAAATACCAACGTACACGTCGGTTCAAAGTTCATCAAGATGAACGAGATGAGAAGTTAGTTAAAATAACAAGATATTGAATTAAAAGCAGCTACGGCAATCACGACCGATCTATTCGATTGGAGCATAAAATAGTTTTAACAGTTCTACAGTTATGTTCTACTAATGTCTAGAAACGTTAATCTTTACTACTTCCTGTGACTCCCGAAGTTTTAGAACTTTAGTGCGTCTAGTCATGTTGTTGACGCTCGGTTGAGCAACGTAGTGGAACTTCGTTCATTGGTTGAAATAGCAATTTCCTTTTTTATCAACTAAGGAATAAGTGGGAAGTGGGTACCCAGTTAAATTTATATGGACTTAGTGGAGCTGCTTTGAAAAGCTTTGCTTTTGTGCTGTGAGGAAGCTTACATGTCCATAGATTTTGAGATATGATAGAAACCTATCCTAATATGTTAAAAAAATCCGAACTGCACATGTTTCGCAGACTATTTCATTTTAAAATTTTAATCTCGACGGAATTTCGTCAATTTAAAGTTTTTGGTCTACTTTTTGGAGTAGGAAACGGTCATACCCACTAAATTTTTTTTTCTCAGCCTACCCTTCCCCTCGAAATTATTATTATCATTGGACAACCAGACACACCACATATGTCCACGTTTTGTTCCACATTTAAGATTTAAGATTGGAACCCCTCGCCGGAGACTGTTTTTCTTAACAATTTGAGAATCTTTACGTCGCGAGTAAAATAGATTTTTTGCAAACGTACTCTATCTTTGAACGCAACGGAACTTTTTTTTTATTTTCATATTCAAACAATTGCGTATATTTCCTAAAACTACACTAAAACTATTTAAAGCAACGACCTAATTTAACTACAAGACATCGAGCTTATAGGTAACGTAAATGCATAAGCCCACTACCAGTGGGTAGCGCTCCCATCATGCTGGCGGCATCGCCTCTCTGAATTGCAATGCTAATACGAGTGCCATAATTTTGATCACTCATCGCCTCAACCAGGCGCTCTGATAGAATTTTGAAAATAGAATAAGCTCCCGGTCCCCACGAGTCAAACACACCACTCAAATATGTAACAGAGATAGTGGACAATATTCTGCTTATCCTGGAAAAAGGTTAGTTTATAATGCCGCAGTGGGTTTATTACTTCGATATATTAATTTAAATGGTTCGAACGTGACAGAATAATGAATGAACAGTCCAAACATAGATCTGATAAAATCACAACCTTCTTTCTGCTTCTTCATAGTTAAAACCAAATAGAGGACTTCATTTTTAAAGTCGCTTAAAACATTGTGAAAGATTCCAAATGAGAATTTAGAAATAAAACAAATGTATTTAAATGAGAATAAAAAAACCATCGTCCTTTGAGGTTTGGAAATTCGGCTGGCTCGGCACGTTGATTGCCAAAAAGCTGGCTAAAAAGAGAAACCTTTTAATTATCGTTCTCAAAACGAACGGCACGTTTGAAATAAATGATCTATCTATTCGAATTTTAAACGCTTTTGAACCTGTCAGATCTTTATAAAAGGTCTTCGACCGAGTATTGCCATGTTTCCCTTTTTTGTCTAAATTACCTCATAATTATCTCGATTGCATTATATACGGTATCGTTAAGTATATATTGAGATGTATGTTCCACCGATTTCACCATATTTTACTTGATACGGTTCGTTGAATTAAATTTTTTTTTACAATATGGCTTCTGGCGTTTGTCATGTTAATTTTGACATGTCTTTATGACACTTTTTCCATTAAAACAAATCTATAGACGTAAGAATTATCAAAATCGGTTCACGCGTTTGACCTCTACAAAGGAACAAACAAACATAGGCTGATAAACACATTATCCTTTGCGTCGCAGTCGGGTAAAAATAAATGTTTACTTGTTTTCAAGTTAATAACGCGTCTTTACAAGTAGAAACCACGAAAACCACAAATCAGTTAAGAGCGTTACCAAATTATTTAAGTTGAACCAGTTTCTAATTAAAGTTATCCTCATAACTTAATTCACCTACCATTAAGTTAATTAACGAAATTCCCCACCGGAACCGGAAGTTGATAAACTTTTCGCCGATTCCAAATCTTTTGTAAAAACAAATGGAACCAATTTCCTATTGGGGAATCCGTTCAAATTTACTTCAATAACAAATTGATTGAATACTATTATTATGAATATTCAGAAGAAACAATGAAGATCGTTTTTTTAATTGGCGGGAGGAATGGTATTCTTCTAAATTTGAACAGTGTTTTTTAGTTCCGTAGATAGTTTTGGTAAAATAATTGTTGAATTATTAACCGTTAATACTTAGTGAACGTGCATGAGTGTAGGCAAATCATACAAAGTTGAAAAACGTGATTTTAACCTTCGCTCCAAAATTTCAATAGAAGTCTCTCATGTTAATTATGTTTCTACCACCTTATCAGGACATGATTTGACTGGATTGACTCTTTTACATGGCTTTGAATGTGACTTGTGACTAGCACTTCTAATATGAAATGTGTAACACTTCAAATATTTTATTACTTGACAATGGCTAAATGCACAAGATTATTGATTACTGTTATGTAATCAATAATCTTGAGGCCAAAATTATAAGAAAAACACTTCTAATATGAAACGTGTAACACTTCAAATATTTTATTACTTGACAATGGCTAAATGCACAAGATTATTGATTACTGTTATGTAATCAATAATCTTGAGGCCAAAATCATAAGAAAAAAAGTACCCACACTAAGATTTTTTTTTTCGAAACCCTCCAAACACTTCTCGTGGATTGATTGGCCTTCCGGCAACACAAGCAAGACAGCTTTATTGAAGCTAGTGACAGCAAGAAGCTATGATTATATTATATTTTTCTGACACAACTTTCGGAGAGTAATCCTACTAATATTATAAATGCGAAAGTTTATGTGTGTGTGAATGTTTGTTATCACGTATCTCCGTTAACTGATTTTAATGAAATTTGGAATGTAGATAGCTTATACTCTGGATTAGGTTATAGGCTTCGTTAATCATCATCATCATCAGCGGGCGAAGCCGACTAGTGCATAATAATGTCATTAAATTTCATGAGTGTCTCTTTAACCGGCTTCAAAAAAGGAGGAGGTTCTCAATTCGTCGGATTTTTTTAAATGTAAGTTCCTATTATTTGAAGACGTCTGGACCGATTCGAGAAATTATTTTTTATTTAAAATGGTCAAGAGCTGATATAGAGTATTGGAAATATTTGCGATTGAAGTCGGTTAATAGTTTTTAAACTTGTGCATGTTATTGAGTAAACAATTTTAATGATTTTAAAAGGGATTGACTAGACAGGCAGACTAGTGGTTTATTTTAAAATTGTTTTTATTTTTATATGTGTTATACGTATATATATATATATATATATATATATATATATATAATCTTCGTATGTTTTCTTAATTTCCCGCAACGTGGACGGGTAAACATTTAACTTTGTATGGCACCCCTGGAGCCGAGCAACGAGATGTTCACGATTTTCACGCCAAAATTTCTTTGTGGAAATGAGAAATGTGTTGAGATTTAGCTCCGAGTGTGATGGACACAGGAGATTGCTGTGTATATGTATAGCCTATAACTAGACTAGCTATAACTAGACTAGCTATACCCGGCATGCGTAGCAATGCCACGTAAAGAATAAAAGTATTTTACCTCCTTCAAGTTTATGGTTGCCTAGTACTCTAATAGTATAATAAAAACTTATTGACTAAATTATTACCTCCTCTATGTTTATGTTTGCCTAGTACTTTACCAAATCCGAATGACGTATTCATGAGAAAATTTAAATTCCATTTTATGATGATAGTTTTTACGTGGGTGGGAATTTAAAAAAGATTAAACGGAAAAGAAAGAAAATACCTACCAGCCTCAGTTTCTTGGAGTTATTCAGTTTAACTAGTGGGTGTAGCCTGCAACACCTTTTTCAATCATGTTTTAGGTATTCAATTATAATTTCAACTAGGTTCTTTATTTATATAATTCCTTATTATTTTTATAATTTATTTGGTATTTAAATTATACAATTATATTGAACCGCCCGATAGCTTAGTTGGGTTGGGTATGTGTTCGCCTTTTAAGCAGGGGTATCGGGTTCAATTCAGGCGGGAACACAAGTTTTCTCCCCAAAAAAAATGTGTTTCTTTCTGGTTCTGGTTGTGATTGTGTGTGTGATGTGAATGTTCCCGGCAGCCACGACACAAGACATCGACCTTAGTGTGGGGCTGTGAGTGTGAAAGCGTTTAGCGTTTATATTTGAATAGTTAACTCCCTTCTTAGATATCAATCAACTAAGGTCCTATATTAGGTTTGTTAAACTTTGTATGATTTTTCTACACTTATGCACGTTTATTAAGTATTAACGGTTAATAATCCACCATTATTACACATTAACACTCGAAAAATCACAGGTTTTGGAAAATTATACAAAATCAACAACGCCATTTTTTTACTTTCGCGACAAAACTCGTATATGAATTATCATAGATAGAAATTATAATATATTGGTTCACACCACTTTTTTCTTCGACTGTACTTTGTATGAGTAGACGAGTAACAATTTATTATCCCTAAATTAATTACTATTTCTATGACATTTATGAATAATTAATTTTATTTGATTTATTTTTACTTTTTGAATATTATTTTTAAATATGATTATTTCTACATTGTTTTTGACCTGTAATAATTATTTACCAATAAAATGAATATGAATAACATTTCGCGTCGAGACGACTACCAACTCAAATATGAATAAAAGAAAGAATAATTTAAATGTAGGTATATACTTTTTTATTATAATAATATGTTAATCTTTCGTGGCAAAACTCCCGTACCTTTTTACCTATACGTACCTACCAGTACCAAAGTCCGGGATGTGACGATCGTAACACTAATTAGTGACACCGACCGCTGACCATAATCTAGATTCCGCGTCACTGGTAACGGCTTTTTCCAAGGTCAAATAAAATGTGAGTAAATAAGAGTTGGCAACTGCATAACTATCTTATCGGAACATTTGCAGTTCTTAAACGATAACAGTTTTTTTATGTCTTTTTACAAATAATATAGGATTTGTTTTCTGTGCCAATAAGTACATTACTTCTCGATGGCTGTAATTTTGTGAATTTCATGGGTGCCTCTTTGGGTTGGGGCCAAAGTGCATGAACGATTTTGATTTTTGAATTGAATTAGAAGATTATTATTATTTATGCATAGTAATATGGAACAGATAGGTAAGTAGATAATATGATTTAAGTAGATATAATGATTAAAATTTACTTTCTTAATAACTATATAATATATAACCTAATATAAGTAGTGGGCTTGAGCACTTGAGTTACCTATAAGCTCGATGTCTTGTAGGTAACTTAGTACTTTGCTGTACATAGTTTTAGTTTAGTTTTAGGAAATATAGGCAATTGGCACGTAATTACCTAATATTATATTAATAATAAGTACCTAACTATGTAGTTTTTTAAAAGGTTTAAGAAAAATCAAGAAGGTTCACTCCTTCAGATACCGCGGATGACAGGATGACACAGAACAAGCAAAGAGGAGCCATGTTTTTTTTTTTGCTTCTACATTCATCATCCGTACAGCGAAGGAGTGGAACTCATTGCCTGCGTCTTTGTTTCCCGAACGGTATAATCTGGGAGTCTTCAAGTCTCGAGTGAATAGGTATCTTCTAGGCAAGCATGACACACCTTCGGCCGCATCATCACTTTCCATCAGGTGAGAAAGTGGTCCAATGCTTGCCTATTCAAAATAATAAAAAAAAAGTGAATCTTTGGATCGAAGCAAGTAGCAAAATATTTAAATCCTAGACTACGTAATATAAGATAATTTTTTGTAGGGTATAACATAATTTTGATGAAAAATTAGAAAATCTGTCACCAAATACCAAACGGTGTTCTGGTAGCTATTAGAGCGAATTTTTATTCTAGGCCAAGTGTGCATACCACCCTCGACCACATTCTCACATTCCAGCACGTAAAACGTATATGAAGTTTACAAAACGTAAGTAGGTATAGGTACATTAAGCCATGCAAGCAAGCAAAAGTGAACTTTGCTCCTTGACTGCTTCTAGCTCAGTTCATTCTTTGCAAATAACTTGACGAACATCGACGATAATAACGAGAGATAAACGTAACTTACTCATTGTAGATCATTACTACTATTGACCTTGAATAAACTAGCCGATTAGGTTTATTATTCATCGCATAATTTCCATACCGAACCGTTACAGAAGACACGTCAAATAACATTTACTTACATCGAAACAAAAAACGCCGGTAACGTAAATCCTGTTGCGCCGAACTAACACCAAAAACTTAACTTTTTAAACACAAATCCTGGGCACAATCACGAAACTGCACTGATAGGCGTCATCATTGCACTTATTATCACTTTGGTAAGTTTTTCGGGAGTCGTGAGTGGTTAGTCGCGATTTTCACATGTAGCGTACGTGACACGTCAAAACCGCGCGGCGATCGCTCGCAGACTGAGTGAATGAGTTCTCGTCACGGCATGGCGGGAGACGGGATCGCGATCGAGCCGAGAAGTTGCGGTCGCATAGCTGTCGTGAGTAGTAAATAAAGGCACCTATTCTTCTAATTTGCAATTAAAAAAAGTAGGAACTTTTCAACCGACTTTAAAAAAAGAGGTTCTCAATTCGACTGTATGTTTTTTTTTGTATTTATGTTACGCGATATCTCCGTCAATTGTGAATCGATTTTGATGATTCTTTTTTTAGTAGCGTATACTTCAGAGGACCATATACATTTTATCGAAATCGGTCCAGCCAAACCCGAAATATAAGCGAGGAAGTCGGTTTTTATAACTGGCTTTGCTTGCGTTTCAATTATTGGTAGATATTACAGTCTCCTACCAAAACCTTAAAATAAGTTTTTTTTTATGCTCGATAAGCAAGCGTTTGACAACAATTACATCTGATGGACAGCGATGATGTAGCCGAAGATGTTCGCTTGCCTAGAAGATACCTATTTACTTTTGACTTGACTTCCAGACTATACGGTTCGGGGAACAAACACGAGGGCAATGAGTTCCACTCCTTCGCTGTACGGATGATAAACATAACAGCGAAACGCTTCCAGCAAACCGGAGGTATATCAACCATAAATGGATGACGTTTCATAGTTTGTCTTGTTGTTAGATGGTAGAACAGGCATGGGGGAATTAACTCGTATAATTTAGTAATAGGGTAGGCAATACCTATAACACTAAAATTGATTCCCTCATACCCTTTCTATCATTCACTTGAATTTTAACTGAGACCTCGCGTCGATGTTTTGCATAATAAAAACATTTGAGATTTTAATTACTGATAATTTTGTTTCTTAATAATAATTGTCAACCGACTTCAAAAAAATATGTTCTCAATTCAAGTTATAGTTGTTTTTTATAATTTTTTTTATTGTATTTGTTGTTCAAGTACTGAATTGACTGATATTATCATTATCGTCGTTTTATGTCCCTTAAATTATTTATTTATTGATCAATTACTTCAATTAAATAAGCTGTGGGAAGCTGTTTTACGTACTCACTGAGAATTTGAAGTTATTCGTTTGTATGGTTTAGACGCTAAATGAATCTGACAGACGGACGGACGAACAGAACGACAAAGTGATGAACCACCGATATAAACTTAGAGACCTCACTGCCGGTGAATTATTACGTTGGGAGAAGAATTTTGAGGTGTAAGGGTGTAACTAGTGTGTTGATATCGATATGAATTGAATTCACACACCTATGCTACGGGGTATTCACACACCTGCAGCAAGGGCGATCTGTGGCGCACGGCGGCGGTAATATCAAAATAGTCTCTACACACATGCATGTTATTCAGTGTTTGGGTATAAGTTGAGCAAACACACGCAGCAACGAGTAGGTCGACAGGGATAATCTAGAGACCAAGGCTGGTCTCGCGCCCCTATGCTGTATTACCTCAGGGCCAATCTAGGACCCTATCTTGTCCCACCTCGGCGAGGGACTGCTCACGGGAGGTTTTTAGTGGGTTCGAGCCCCACACACCCCTTTCCTTCACCCTGGTGTGAAGGGAAGTGGTAGCATATTCCCACAAAAAAAGGCCATCTAGGAAATTTGCCCCTGTGCTTGCCTACCCTCATAATTAAATCGGCAATTAGGGGTCATCCCCACTTCTGCGCCCTAGATAGACCCTGCGGCAGGTGAGTGAGTATCCCGCTTAGCAGAATAAAGGCCCTGATGTGCCTGACAAAGCGTGACGGTAAAGAAGTTTTTGTAATAGGATATCATAGGCCTAAAACTTTTTTTAATACATTGATTATTGAAACTTGTTGACATTGTTAACGTAGCCTTGTGGGATTATCAAACGTTTGCTTCCTTATTTTTTTTAAGCTAAATAATAAGCAGTAATAATAATAGTAATCAGGTGATGTAGTGGTCAAACGCTAGCCTATCAGAGATAAAAAAGAAGGTACATAGAAACCAAAACGGAATGGAAAATTGTAATGTTCACGATTATTATTTAATTTATCAGTTGAAATTTTAAAGAATGTTATCGCGGAAGGCAACTGAAAAATAATATTAAGGAATAAAAGTAATGCAAAATATAAAAATCAAAAGATTATTCAAGGTAGTTGCCGTGATTGTTACCATTCTTGTTTGTACTTCCGAGTCCGGCAATACGTTCGCCAATACTTAGTGTGCGTTTTGTAACGAAAAAAGATAAAAAAAACCTTTGTTTATCTTTAGGCACTGCACAAACTACTCAACCACTGTGAGAAACAATAAAAATGTTTCATTTCACGCGTATGTACCATGTATTTTTATTGAAATAACAAGAATAAGTTCAATAACTAAAACCCGGCTACTTACACTTGTCAAAGTTGAGTTATATACTACGAGTACATCAGACATGTCTTTACTATTTAGTATATGCTATGAGTTTTGGCAGAATTTAGTGGGTTGCATCTAAATATTTCAAAATAAAAAAATACTAGTAGATGCGTCTATTTTTCCTGATTCCAATGACATATGTTTTGCCGCGAAAGTGAAAAAATGGCGTTATTGATTTTGTATAATTTTCCAAAATCTGCGATTCTTCGAGTGTTAATGTGTAATAATGGTGGATTATTAACTGTTAATACTTAATGAACGTGTACAAGTGTAGGCAAATCATACAAAGTTGAAAAACGTGATTTTCACCTTCGCTCCAAAACTCCAATAGAAGTTTTAGTATAGTTAGCCAATAGAAGTTTTAATATAGTTAGTTTTAGTATAGTTAGCATGTCAGTCAAGGTCCAGTCATAGCCAAGTCATGACTTGGCTATGACTGGACCTTGACTGTTTTACTTGACTGACTGTGACTTGTGACTAGAACTTTTAATATGAAATACACAAGACACTGACTATATGCACAATATTGCGAAGCCAATAATCAAAGGAAAAAAAAACTAGATGACAAACAAGACGTTTCAAAGGACACCTCATCTGTCAAATAATGATAAGTAGTTAAGAAGTTATCATGGAACAGATGAACATACATACAAAACATAACCCTCTCTTTTGCCTCGCCGTAGTCGGGTCAAAAGCGGCAATTTGTTGTATACACGGTGACTGTTGTCAATTTGAAGTGGATGAGCGAGATTGATCGTTTTGTGTTTTGAATGAAAGAGATCGCAGCGTAATGCATAATATGAACTTGGATAGATAGTAGTATATATATATTTCTACTATGGTAGTATTTAGATATGCAGATAGGCTTTTAGTTAAGCAGTGTTGTTTGACTTAAAGTACTGAAATAAATAAATAGAGTAGTTGGAATAGTTTAATTCAACCTACTTGGCCTAACTAGTGATGAAATATTGGTGTTGATTATCTGATTTTTTAAAATGTTAATCTATTATCGACATCAAAACTAACTTTTTCTTTAATAATAATAGATCAAACTAAAATCTAAATTAAAACTAACTAAAAATAACTACAACTAGATATGAACATAAACAAATCATAATCCAATACTCAGAATACGTTCTTTCTGTATTCTGAGATCCAATAGACCGCTGCCAGTAATTGGCAAAGTACCCTTTGTCTAACTTAAACTGTACCACAGATAATTTAAAGTTACCGCATGCTATCCTACTAATATTATAAATCCGAAAGTTTGTTTGTAAGTGTGTGTGTACGTGTGTAAGTATGTTTGTTCCCTCTTCACGCTTTAACGGCTGGACGGATTCGGATGAAATTTGGAATGTACATAGATTATACCTAGGATTAACACATAGGCTACTTTTTAACTTGATAATAGCGGGCGAAGCCGCGGGGCACGGCTAGTACGCTATTGAACCGGCGATTGTGAAACGTTGAATATCTAAATGATTATTCTCTATAGGTTGAGCCCCGCGGCTTCGCTCGCTGATAATGATAATGATTAAAGTAGCCTATGTCCTAATCCAGAGTATAAGCTACATACATTCCAAATTTCATTGAAATCGGTTAAGTAGTTACGGAGATACGTGGTAACAAACATTCACAAACACACACAAACTTTCGCATTTATAATATTACTAGCCGTGCCTCGCGGCATCGCCCGCTATTATAAAGTTAAAAAGTAGCCTATGTGTTAATCCTAGGTATAATCTATGTACATTCCAAATTTCATCCAAATCAAACATACAAACATACTTACACACTTACACACAAACTTTCGGATTTATAATATTAGTAGGATAGTAGGATAGTAAGATCTCTGGGTGACACTAAACTGCAATGGGCAAGAGTGGCGCTTACCATCAACTTACTCGTTTCATCTCACAATATATATTTTTAAAAAGAGTATGCTTATATCGATTTTATAAATCAGATTCCGACCTAGGTATAACTAAAATTACGCATAACCACTATTTGGATTGTTATCTTAATTGATGTGGTATACATTACAGTGTGTTCCTACAATAGTATTCATATTTTAATTCAGATAACAGAAAAAAATTTCACAAAAATATGTAAAAGTTAATGTGATGTAATGTAATGTAAATGTGATAAGGCCGCCCACTTTTCAACAATTATTATTTATAGTTTTCAAGCTACCATGGTCACTTTCACTATAAATGTTTGTATCAATAACGGGATATTTACCATGTATTTCGTTTGTTTTGAGTTTCCGATATCTCGGCACTGTTGCAAGCGCCATGATCACGGAGTAACTGGAGTAGTGCGGGTGGATGAAGATTTAGATTTACGAGCATACGAAACGGTCTACTCAAAACAAACGAAATACATGGTAAATATCCCGTTATTGATACAAATATTTATAATTATTATTTATAGTTTTTTATTTTATTGTCATGTTACTTAACCATATTATTGGCTTTCAATAAAGAAATATTGTATTGTAAATATATAATTATTTTTTTCTTTTTAATTGCAAACAGCCCAGGACAGATAATGCTGGAGTTCCTTGGAGGAGGCCTTCACCCGCGGAATTTAAATTAGTAAAAAGAATATACTTTGATTTATGTAAGAAATAAACCGGCTTTATTTTTTGTTTTCATTTTAAATGTATATAACATTTTAACATATTCTTTCTTTTATTTTTGAATTCATCATAAGTATATTAAACGCTCATCAAAGAAAAAACAACAAAAAATTTATATATGTAAAATTTCGCTCTTTTTTTAACCCGAAAACCTCTTTCATTTTAAAAGCCTTACATTTTTTTTTAATTTCTGTTAACTTTTATTCTTTTGTATAAGTAATCGTTTTTTTATTTTGTACTAGCCGTACCCCGTGGCTTCGCCCGCTATTATCAAGTTAAAAAGTAGCCTATGTGTTAATCCTAGGTATAATCTATGTACATTCCAAATCTGTTCAGCCGTTAAAGCGTGAAGAGGGAACAAACATACTTACACACAAACTTTCGGATTTATAATATTAGTAGGATATACAAACATTTGACCACCATCTCACTTGATAGAAAGTGACGATGCGGCCGAAGATGTGACATGTTTAATTTGTAAATGCAAATACAATTTATGTATTCTTCAATCCATAAAATATGTGAGAAGTAAATAAATAAATAAAAATAAATGAAACTAAGATTGTTTTATCTGTAGATGAGTTGTGCTAGACACAGCAAAAAATTACAACAACAAACAATTTTTTATCTTAGCCGACTGTTGTCACTACGAAATAGATGAATGAGATGGATAATTCGTCTTATGTGAATAATTTTAACGCAAGCAAAGCTTAAAAAAACCGACCTCACCGCTTTATTTTCGGAACCATTGATCAGTTTAAAATAATTTAATACGCATTATTGAGAATAACTCAAAACCTATTGGTTAGATCTTTATAAAATTTTAACTACATGAAAAACACCAGCTTTCAAACAAAAAAAAAACAACTAAATCGGTTTACTCAAAAAGAAGTTATGAAAAATAAAACCGTCTAATTGAGAACCTCCTCCTTTTTGTGAAGGCGGTTAATAAGTGATAGAGATCGCAGCGTAACGCATGCATAGGTATGTAGATAGGCGTTATAGTTAGTTTTTAAAGTTTTGTTTGTTTATAACTATTCTATAATCTATATTACAAGCTTTTATTTAACTTGCTATGTATGTATGTTTGTCCGGGTGGAATCTTGCTACTCAGTTTTGAAGCAGTTAGCTGTGTGACGTCATTCTAAATCCAACATGGCGGAACACCCAAAATGGCGGACAAGTAATTTTTAATGCACTCTTACAATATGGGTTTCAAATGAAAGGGCCAAATCCAATATGGCGGACTTATAAATGCTTGTCTTGTCTGTTTAAAAATTAACTTATTATAAAATAAAAAATAATATAATGCCAAAAAAAAACCTTGCGACATAAAACCACATTTATATCAAAATTTTACTAGTGGTAGACAGACCGCTTCAGTCTGAGGGGCAAGGTTAGTCTATTGTGAAAACTAATTTTACCAAAACCAAGACTGAAACGGTCGCATCTATCAGTGCAGTCTAGGGCAATAGGAGTAGATTCAGCATGTGCTGCGAGTACACGCATGGACTCGCAGCGCTGTTTTATAATCTACCCCCTGTTCTCGGTTAAGATGATTATATTTGAACTCAGTGCATTTTTTTTTTTTTTTTTTTGTGACATGCTAGTGTTTGACCACTATCTCACCTGATGGTAAGTGACGATGTGATCGAAGCTGGTTAACACACTAGACCTGGAATACGCATTCATGTAATTCTTCATTCCGTGTAGTAGGTAGCTTTAATAAACCGTAAACTCAGATGAAGCGCTCGCATTAAAGCAATAAACACCTGTAAAAACTAAGGCCTTACTTGGATTGTAAATACCTCCGTGTAATTATAATCATTATCATTAATGGCACTGAAATTACTGAGCCTTAAAAGAGTTTTCACCTCATAATAAACCTTGTTACGAGGGAGTAAAATTCAAACGAGCATCTTAACTTTTATCACGCTTTGTAGATCGAGTTCGTAAGTATTATTACTTTGAATGTCCGCAGCTTTGTAAAGGTGCTATATTTATTATTACAGTCCATTGGTTGGGAAGTTCGTTTTCTAAGCAGGGTTGTCGGGTTCGATTCCCGGCGGGAACACAATTTTTCTCCCTAAGGAAAATGTGTGTTTCTGGTTCTGGTTGAGATTGCCTGAGTGATGTGAATGTTTCCAGCACCCACGGCACACCATTGAACTTTGTATGGGGCTGTGTTTGTGGAAGCGCTTATGTGTAGGTTTTATACCTGGGCGGCGCCGGGCGGGTCAGCTAGTGTGTATTTTTTTGTACCACTATAAGGAGTACTACGGACAGGTAGGGAAGAGGTACTCAAGTTTTTTTATGTGTTTTACCTCATAACTTCTCTGCACGTGAGCTGATTTCAAAAATTGTTTATTAGTCCCATTCAAATTTGATCAAGATCTGATCAGTAGTCCTTGAAATATCGTCAATAATGCCTATTTTGTGGACTACTTTAACGATGTTCTCGTTTAACCGACTTTAAAATTTACCTCATAACTTCTTTCGTTGTGAGCCGATTGTAATGATTCTTTTTTTATTTGAAAGCTGTTGCTTTTCATGTGGTCCCATTGAAATTTGATCAAGATCTGATCTCTAGTTTTTGAGTTATAGACAATAATGCGTGTTTAATACATGAAATCTGATCAAGGTTCCGAAGATAAAGCGGTGAAGTCGGTTTTTTAAAGATTTGCTTGCGTTTATTATTCTGTATCAAAAAAAAATTGCATATGACACCATTTTACAAGCTTTTATTTAACTTGCAATGTTTGTATGCTAGTTTGTTTGTTTAGAGTCAAATCTTGCAAGTTGAATTAGTACCACTACCACCTATTTTCCGCTTAATTTTGATGCCTCTGACAGACAAACGGACAAAGTGCCCAAGTCAAGTTTGAGATCTCGCTTCGCTTGATCAATTACATACACATAATAATCTTTAAGAAGACGAGTTAATAATTAAAATTACCCCGATTTAGTTTGAATTTTGATTTCAATTAGAATTTGAATTATCGATGGTGCTTTGTACAAGCATGACCACAGACCAGCGCGGCGGTTTTAAAGGTTTCCCATCGAAAATCGTGCCCTTATCAGTATTCGGCTTGAAACAGCCATTTAAAGGATTAAATTAGGTATAATTCAACATTCATATACCGTACTGAATTTAATCAGGGCTGCCCTAAAGTACTACGTGAGCCAAGCGACTAATGGGTCCCCCTAATGCGGAATTGGTGTTTCTTGACGTTTTATTTTGAGGAAACCTTAGGATGGAAAATAAATAGCCTGCAACCATCTGATCTAGGAGTCCACAACTAAAATTTTGGTTCGAAGAAAGCTTTATTATTTGTCGGTTCTGCACGTTGCTAATAAAAGTATGTTTATTTATAAGTTACTATACTTAAATCGGCTCATTACATCTTGATAACAGATCAAAACCCGCTTTAAAATCAAAGGTCTTAAAAAAAAAACTTAAGTGGGAGGAAAACAATCGGCGGAACAGAAAAAAAAACAATATCAAGCTCAAGTCTAATCGTGTATTACTTACTTACTGATCGTGGAGTACTGCGGTCACCTCTGTGATGGATCCACCAAGTACCAGTAAAGCTCTTGAATATATTGAGCCAAAAGGCTCACTGGCTAAAGTAAGCTAGTCGAGTCTATGTTGCACACTCTCGATCACTGACGTAAGGTGGCAAGCTTATCGATATTATATAAAAGGTACGATTGTTCTAGTATTTCCAACCAAACGTTCCAACTGTAACTAATTTCGCAGAACTGACAAAGGCGTTATATGGTATAGTTATAACATCCCTGACAGTAATATAAGAGCAATTTGTATCATGTTATAAAGCAACTTCAACAAACATGAGAATAATGAACATATTCACAGGCAAATCCGAGAACGTTGCGTCACTTAAGCCGCTGGCTTAAAACGTGTAACCTTAATAATTATTGAACATAAGAAAGTGAAATAATGAAAACTTAATTTTTACTATAATAAATAGAATTTATATCGCTCGGTTGAGTGAATAACCTCACAAGGTGGCTGGCAAGAGCTGGATGAGAGAAGCCAAGATGATAGAATAAAGGTATTTGCACACAACATATATGTGTATATAAAAAATAAACTTTATATAAAACATGTATATGCAAAAACTTTAAGAATTCAATACATACAACAGATCATATGATACATACATACTAATATAAAAAATATGCATACATACATAATATAGATAAGATTGATATTAGAAGTTTATCTTAGTTATTCTTTTTTATTAAAAAACAACTACAAAAAACTTTAATGCCCTTGTCAGTCGCCACAATCTCGTCTGACTTTCATAAACACCTTTATGTACAGCGAATTTGAGCGAATGAACAAATTGGTAGTAAATTGAACGTGCGCAAATAGCTGGTTCGCTGAATTTGGGTTAAACAAAGGCGTCCGTCAGCACAGCACTAGCCAAAACAATTTGAAAGCAATCAACAGTCGTGGTAGTTGACGCGTAAATGCCTACTTTTGTGAGGCCGCTACAGACGGTACAACTTGGTCGGGCGTAAATGTCAAAAGTTTGGTGGAGACTTATTGCTGTATTTTGAATAGTCTGTGCTGATACTGTTAAAGTTTGCTCTTGATTGGATTGTTTCGGGGTCATGTATCTACCTCGTAGTATAATGGACGAAAGTCTAAAACTAATAACCGACCTTATAACAATTTGCTTATTATTTCAAAACAAAAGACTATTCATGTCATAATTGGGTGTCAGGGCCACACTGAGAGACCGAAATGTAGAACTACGCACACTCTACAATTACACTAACAAGTTACTTTGTTTTCTCTTCACGCTATAACGGCTTGGAATGAAATTTGGAATGTACATAGCTTATACCTAGGATTAACACATAGGCTTAATATGAAGTATATACTTTTATACTAAAATCAAGTTATAAAAGAAGCCCGGGCTTCGCCCGCATTTAAAATCTAGTGACTAGATAAACGCGGGCAAAGCCCGGGCATGGCTTGTAAACAAATAAATTACTACTGCTTAAATTGTTGGGCTGAAATTTTATAATACATAGATTATTATTGTAATCATCATCATCATATCTGTTGAAACCACAGGGTGTAGCTCTAAGAAAATTTTACACTTTTCATGCAAAATAATGCTTACAAAATTGAACTAGTTCAACTTCGATTATAGTAGAAAACGCTGTAAAAACTAGTTGTTAAGCAAAAGTTTCCCTTTGCCTGCAAGTTTTGAGTATTCTATTTGAGATGGGTGGAGGAAATGAAAGTTAAGTCTTTGAAAGTTGCACCACGACCACATGTATGGAACAAAATAAAATTGTATTCTGCAATGCTCGTGAAACTGCGGAGTTCAAAGAACGATGTGAATGCTAACAGGTAACTCGTTAAAGACATAAATTAGCAAAATATTTACGAGTATTCTCACAAAACAACAATCGTCACTTATGGCTTCTTGAGAGCAAAAACTAATAAATAAGTTTATGAAGTGAAACTTTTTATGGGAGGGTTTTGAAATTCTGATCCGCAACCTTTTTGTGTAACGAAAAGTGGTAGGGGTGTTGTGTTTTTAGGGTTCCGTACCCAAAGGCTAAAACGGGACCCTATTACTCAGACTCCGCTGTCTGTCACTAGGCTGTATCTCATGAACCGCGATAGTTAGACAGTTTTCACAGATGATGTATTTCTGTTGCCGCTATAACAATAAATTCTAAAAATCATAATTAAATAAATATTATAGGGAACTCCCATACAACAAACGTGATTTTTTGCCGTTTTTATAAATAATGGTACGGAACCCTTCGTGCGCGAGTCCGACTCGCACTTGATCGGTTTTTATTTTTTTATTCAAAATAGACAAAAGATCACTATCTCACTTGATGGTAAGCGAGATCCTTTCTAATACCAATGGTATTTGTTTACTATCGTGATTTATTTTCTATTCCTAACGAATACCGCTCATAAGCGAATCCCAAAAGTAGTTCCCAAAAATGCTTTTGTAATGCATGTAAAAAAAATTAAGGCTACGATTCAGGAATTTTTTGTTTAAAAAATTCGAATAATATTATTATGTTTCTTCTTTTTAATTATTTAGCAACACATAAATCAGAGCTATGATTTTTCTCATAGGAAATATTGCCATCCTGCGGTGACTTAAAAATACTGACTGACTTACCGAAAAATGATTTAAGTACAGTAGGCGCTAAGAACTCTGGCACCCGAATTTTTTCGCCTATACCGGATTGCTCCAACAGCCGGATTTTTTATTTGTATAGAAAATAAATAAATCGTATGATTGTACTTGCTAACATATACATTTAATTGCTAAGATCTACTGCACTCTTTAATCTTCGCGTATCCAATGGTTCCATAGTTATTTTCTATTTTATTTGTATATTGGTAACCAGCTCTCAACAGCACCAAACCACAATTTCTCTTTATAAATCTTAATCCTCCGATGTTTTCCAAAGAAGTGGAAGGCAAATTATCCAGCAAATTGTCTCTGTGACTGTACCAAAAGTTATGTTTTGGTATTCGTTGGGTATTGATTTTGTACTTAATTTAAAAAAATTGAATTTGGTATTCGTTAGGAATACAAAATGTCTTACGACAATAAACAAATAAGAATGGAATAGATCGTAAGCCATTCTTATTTGTCACACTTGACAATCAGTGTTAATTTGATCGCCCGCGATCAAATTAACACTGATTTTTTGACAGAACTCCCAGTAAACAATTTGTTAGATCTGTTTTTACAACGCAATATTAGGTAATAATTATATACAGCTAGTTACTTATTACGGTTTAAAATATGAAAGGTACAAAATACAAAGACGGCGAAGGCTTAATAATAGCACAGTTTTACAATCCATAATATTATAATTATTAAGGTACTAGAAACACAAATTTTACTTGGGGCTAAAATAATATATCTAAGCGGGATAGTAATTGATAACACCAATTCCATTTTATGATCTAGTAAGTAAGTACCTACAGATGTTGAGCCCAATAAAGAAAATTAAATTTTCCCTAAAGCCTCTAATCTGGTAAAAATCGGCGAAGGTAATTGGGATACTTAATTAATTCCATGAAACGGCGCTAATTACTAAATTGTTAATAATTAATGGTAATACAGGTGTGGTTTATTAAAATTTGAGTATTTTTTTACATTTTCTGTATGTTCTATTAGGAAAAGAAATTGCTAGTTTTAAAAATAATCCAATAAGTAGGAGTAGTATCGCTAATACCCTTACTTTGTACCCTTTAGGGTACTAGAAATACTTACACTAATAAGTTCAGAATTATGGAAGGAAAACCTTCGCTTGTAGTGGGGATCGAACCCAAATCTTCTGAACATCAGCCCAACGCTATAATCACTTCACATTCAGAGATTATCACTCCACGAAAATACGTAATTATACTTCCCATCTCATCCCATCCAAAAGTGGACGCATTACGAATTTAGCATATCCGAATGGTAAACCAATTTAGAAATTGTCACTCCACTAGACGAATGACTTCTTCAGCTTGTTTTATTTTTTTTGAGGCGCGTTTCATGAAATTTAAATAAAATAACAAAAGATTGCCACACGTACTTTGCGTAACCGCCATGATATAATTTAAGCAGCACCTATGTGTACCTATTTATGTGTATAAGTGTAAGGGGGATATTGGCTATAGTTAAAATAAGACCGCCCTTATCGCTCAAAGCTATTTATTCCAGACAACCTAAGGGAGATGATAATTTTTTATTGGTGTTGGAAATTTTGAATTCTGGGTGGCATTAAATTATTGTTTTAGGCAAGCGTGACGCTAACCATCAAACAAGCGATTCGCTATTCTCGTCGTAAAATAACAATTAGAAGTAAATTAGAATAAACGCCTTACGTTTTCCTCACTAAATTGTATAACAGTCCTAAATAATTATTTATCAAAAATCAAAATGATCAAAATGCTGGCACTTATTTGGCTCAACGTATTAGCATTGCAATTCAGAGAGACAATGCCGCCAGCATGATGGGAACGCTACCCTCTGGTAGTGGGCTTGAGCACTTGAGTTACCTATTAGCTCGATGTCTTGTAGGTAACTTAGTTCTTTGCTGTACATAGTTTTAGTTTAGTTTTAGGAAATATAGGCAAATGGCCGGTAGATTATTGAATTAAAAAAAAATATATATTTATCAACTTTCACAAATCACTGAAAAGTGAAAACCAACTACAAGATAGCGCTTGCCGATGTTAAATTAATATTAATCATTTGGTGAATCATGATAATTAGTGTATCGAATTAGACCCCGGAGCCGGCACTTGATTTAATTAAAGTTTATTAATCACGGTCGGATTCTCTCGGAAACTGTTCACAAGTTGTATCTTAATTTGTGAAATGTATGACAGGTTTTGGTATTTATCGTTTGTCAGGACTGAGGGTGCCTTTATTAAATTAAATTGTGTTCTAAAAATAATAGGGAATATTTTGTGTCTTCAATTCATTATTTACGTTAATAAATTGCCGAAAACTAATACATCATCAATAAAAACATTATGTATGAATTTAAATTAATATTTTAAAGTGTAATCAGTTCGGGCAATTATAGACGCAGTAATTTAGGCGTGCTTGCTTTGATGTCATAGTCCACGACCCAATTTTTCAGGCCGCCTGAATTCACCAGATCGATCAAATATAACAAAAAACACTGTTGACCTAGCGAGCAAAAAGCGTGAGCGGATCGTCTCCATTTCAGCTTGGACAAAAATGCTTTCGTATGTTTGTAAGTCAGGCTGTTTTTTCTAGTTTTGAACTCTCGCTATTCGAACACATAGTTTAGGTGATATCTCGGGACTTAATCGCGCTGAAAAACTATTTTTGTTTACCGACGTTTCAGCCAAGTTTAAATCAAGTCGCGATTTATCCCGCGATAAATTTGCTGATGTCTCGAGTGTTGTGTGTCGTGACAATAATTTCTCACAAGACCAAGTGCGGGTAGTTGGAGATAATACTCGCCCTTTTTCACGCCGACACCCGCATTCTCCAGTCTTCTCGAGACCATGGCCAATGCAACATTGTCGAGGTAAATAAAAATATTTTTTTAGCGCGATTAAGTTCCGAGATATTACCTAAACTATTTCTACTACAAGTCACATTTCTTGACTGATTTTAGTGACAGTTTTGATAATTAAATGGAATTTTTTGACGATGCAGTTATTGGATTTCCTTAAATGCCCGAGTTACGTGTTATTGTATCATAATAAATGCTCATAGCTGCTAAATGGAACGAGGAATATTCGGCAAATCAACTGAGCCATTTAAAAATCGATAATGTTTTATTATGCATTTGCCAAAGTACGCTTCCGCGCGAACTTTATCTTTAAGTGAATTAAATTAACAAAATTTATTGAATACAAAAATGCTTTCGCATTGAGTCTAATGGTTTTTCTTTAAATTGCAAAGCGGATTTTCTATAGCTTGATTTGCTGCAATAAGTGAGGTAAATCGCCGGAGTGGAAAACAAAGATTTAATATTTTTTAAGTTGTTTATTGCGTTTTGAACTGAGAAATAAACATTGAAGATTGACTGTGAAAATGTTTTCTATATTTTGAAAGAATGTTTAGACAGACAATGTTCAGACATAGCATGAATTGATTACTTTAGACATTTTGTATATTTCACTGATTTATTATGGTTATTGTAGCTCATATATTTTAAATGGCAAATATCATTACATAAATAATAAATAATATGATTGTATGATCTTGTATACTAATAAGTTGTGACATTGGACGCCCGAGATGGGTCAACTGTACTAACATAGTTTTATTATCTTTGTTGGTACATTACCTGCAATAAGATCTCGCGAATACTATTAACGCTACATAAAAAATGATCTTATCTTAGATACAAGTTCTTTATAATTAAGGATTATCTATTAAACGTCGGGAATCTTGTTAATCTAGTTACTTTAAGATCACTCTCTACACAAAAATTACGGGACGAAAATTTGTTCTAAATCCTTGCTACCTTTGTTCCATATTTTAACATGATTGGTTCTTTAGTTTAAGTGGGTTTGTGTAATAGCTGCTTAAGACAGGCCGCGCCTGGCCCGAACGGTTGGTGTGCGGGGACGCCGATCTGTTCGAACAAACTGCTTCCTGTGTGACGCAGCCTTTACAAATATCCAAACGAACTATATAGTGCTAACTATTGCGTAATTATATACAGGGCTATATAGACCCTGATTCTTGTTCTAACCCTTTAATTGTCATGACTTTCTTCTGAATGCCTTTAATAAAGCCGCCAAGTTTTGCAAGATGGCTTTACGAAAGGCTCGATTTGACCACATTGGCCGAATAGGGAACAAACTGACTTTGTACCCAGCAGGGAGCAAAGCGTTCTGGTCCCCGGCTAAGTCGGTTGAATCGAACTTCTGTCGCCCTAGGCGCATTAGAACCGCTAAGGAATGGAACTCCTTACCTGAGTCTGTATATCCTGATAAATACAATATGGAAGTCTTTAAGTCGCAAGCGAACAGACATCTTCTAGGAAAACGTGCTCCATCGTCGACCGCATCATCGCTTACCATCAGGTGAGAAAGTGGTCAAACGTTTGGCTTTATTGAATTTTTTTTCCGTAAAAAATACGATGTACTACACTCTCCCGCAAAGAACGACATTGCCGCGCCGCGCCTCGTAATATGGAAACTAACGACAGTTGACACTTGACTCCTTACACGTAACAGAGAAGATAAACAATATGTTTTTGCAATAGGCATACCACGAAAGACGTTTATCTCAATGGTCGTATTTCAAGAGATTTGTGTTATTTTAAAAATTACCCTCTACATTAGGGTAGTGAGATGGGAAGAGACTAGTGGAATAGAATGATGAGATGTGATAGGATAGGAAGTGGGATTAGATTGGAATGGGAAGTCTAAAGTGCGATTAGGTGGAATGTTCTGATGGTATTAGTAGAAAGAATAGGGATGAGAAGTGGTAAATGTAATCGGATAGTATGAGATAATGTTTATTTAAATATTGTATTTAAAACAATAATATGAACTCGTATGTGTCACACAGGTGTAAACCATAGCTTCCATTATTCCTGTGGAACGCGTTAACTGCTCCAGCGATATGCGGTCCAGGGTTCGGGAAGCGAATATAATGCCTATTTATGAGGTGGTTTATGTTTGAATACATAATTAATGTTTTCGACGACGCAACGCTACGAAAGTATGTGCGACGAATATGCTTGAATTTTGGAATAAGCTAGATATGAATAAATTTAATAATAAACGATTACACACTCACAGCTCCACACTTAGTGGAATTACGTGTGTGGGTGCCAAAAATATTCACATCATGTGATGTGAATATTTTTGGGTGTGATTGGGTATGTACCCAATCACATCCAGGACTAGAAACACCTTTGCCTCGAGGAGAAAAATTGTGTTTCTACCGGGAATCGCAACCAATACCCACCACATAGAAGACGAACGCGTACTCATTTGCATCTAAGCCAACGGGCAGTTCAATGAAAGCAACAACATACCAATCTTGCAATTACTACAGTACCTATATTTCTAACTTTTTACACCAAAAGGTGATCTAGCAACTATCCTTTACAATTAGTTTCCAGAATCTACTTTTAAGCCTAACCAAAGAACAAATAATAAACCTAGCGTATAACCACAATCCGTAAGATACCTAGTAATACCTACCTACTAACCAGCCTGAAACCACATAAAAAAAGACGTGTGGCACTCCGGGACTGCCGCGGTAAAGCTATTGCATAGCATTTTTTATCCATTTATGCAATTATAATTATTAAGCTATTGTATAGCTTCTATCGCGGGCCTTGAGCGTGGAGACCGAATCCAGAAATTCCGTAACGAAAATAACCTAACGCCCCCCACCTATACGCTTATTTCAAAGATATTCTCAGAAGACTCAGTAGCCAATTGGTATTGGATACTGATGCGAATACATCGGTACGGAGTTCGTATCTCAACGTGACCGAAAACTTTTCGTTTTTTCGTTTTCAGTCGCTAGAGGGCGCCATCTATGCTTAGAAACTGGACAGAACTAAAATTTGAACTAAAAATAAAAAATGCTATGCAATAGCTTTACCGCGGCAGTCCCCGAGTGCCACACGTCTTTTTTTTATTTATTTTATTTATGCAGTATTTTTTTCCTGCCACCTAGAGGCGAGTTGCTGAACTAAAGAGACAAGCGTGATATTTAAAAAAAGTCATTAAAAGTTATGCTATTCATCGATAGATGGCAAAACTAAAAAAAAGACGTGTGGCACTCGGGGACTGCCGCGGTAAAGCTATTGCATAGCATTTTTTATTTTTCAGTTTCATTTTTCTTCACAAAAAGTTTTCGGTCACGTTGAGATGCGTACTTCGTACCGATGCATACGATTCAGTATCCAATACCAATCGGCTACCGAGTCTTCTAACTATAACTTCGAAATAAGCATATAGATCTTGACGTTTACTTTAAAAACGTAAACGTCAAAACCTATACGCTTATTTCGAAGTTATAGTTAGAAGACTCAGTAGCCGATTGGTATTGGATACTGAATCGAATGCATCTGTACGTAGTTCGCAACTCGACGTGACCGAAAACTTTTTGTGAAGTCGCTAGAGTGGGGGGCGTTAGGTTTTTTCGTTACGGAATTTCTGGATTAGGTCTCCACGCTCAAGGCCCGCGATAGAAGCTATGCAATAGCTTAAAAGTATCACCGCTGTGCCGGTCGGAGGGGGGTTGGGTGTTAGGTTATTTTTGTTACGGAATTTCTGGATTCGGTCTCTACGCTCAAGGCCCGCGACAGAAGCTATGCAATAGCTTAGATTTTTTTGGTTGAACCCTACCATCAGATGAGAACGTGAGATAGTGGTTAAACGCCAGCCTGTCCTAAACCCACAAAAAATTAAAACACAATTTTCGAACCGTCGTCGTAAAGTTCTTATATCTGATGTTCATAGGATTTCCGACTGGCTTGAGCCCGTGCAAGCTGAAACTCGAGCTAAAATAAATACAAGCAAGTTCATTGTGTCAACAAACCGTAGTCAACAGTTTAGACTGGTCCTAATTAACCAGTGCTTTAATCTCAAGCTTCTTCTTAACCGTTGATTAATTCTAGATAGAAGTTTGGATGACTAAACTAACAGAACTTTGAAGGGAACTATTTATTAGTCCGCTAACTTCCTGCTGTTTCATTTGAAACTATTAAACGTGGTAACGTAACGAACTCGCTAAAATGTAGTTAAATTGTTAATAGATGTAGAGATGCATATTAAGTTTTGCATGCGAAATTTGAATGTGTTAAAACATAAAACAAGCTTTATTTTTTTCGCTCTTATGTAGGAAGAATAATAAAAATTTAAAATCAACTAAATAATGTGATAAATTATTAACACCTAGCCCATAAAATTAATAAAAATCGTAATAAATGACAACATTTGCAAAATATGCTGTAAAGTTTTTACGGGCCATCTAGATACAGGCCTAAACTAGTTTCAGGCCCACATTCAAATATTGATATACCTATTACTTTTTTTGCAGTATGAGCGTAACTACGGGCCAATTTCCTATATTTCCTAAAACTATATACAGCAAAGACCTAAGTAACCTACTAGACATCGAGCTTATAGGTAACTGAAGTGCTCGACCCCACTACCAGTGGGTAGAGTTCCCATCATGCTGGCGGCATTGCCTCTCTGAATTGCAATGCTAATACTTTACCTATTACTTGTATTTCATTCAATAATATTGCATTTAATGATAAAACTATTCTACGTAGGTATTACTTCAGAATTAGCATCACTTAATTACCAATTTTTTATGGTAATAATCGTCACTCAAATACCATGAATAATCCTTCAGTTTGATTAATAAAATTTTGTTCTATTTTAGTTCGAAAATAAAATTGAAATCCCAAAGGATTTTTATTCTGATTGAGAAATACATAAATATGCAAACTATTTCTACTTGACTTTCCAAATGGTGCTATCCCTTTAAGGTTGTTAATCATCGAACGTTAGCAGTTAATAGACCAGTTTACCAACTCCGGTTAAGGCGACTTGGTATCGAGTTGGCGGACTGGAGCCAAACTGTAGCCATGTAGAATTGCCTGCATAGTCAGCGTGCGCGCTTTCATATATTTTTTAAAATTAATCTTACCATTTTACAAAAAAACTTGAGTTCCCAACGAGGTTTGAATGTTTGTTGGGAATACAGCCAATATTTTTTGTAAAAAATATCTTTTATAGAAACAGAATAAAGTTGATTCATTCCACTGACGGGAACGGGAAACTTGGTGTTTTTTAGTAAAGTTTAAATTATTTTTCTATCGAGCCAAATTTATTCAATCGTGTATCGCTGAACATATCCGACTAAAATATTTTGTGAACATTTATTACACATCAAAAATGCTGTTTATCGACAGTTTTTAAAGGTCAAATCTTTAATACTCGTGAGGATAAATCGTCCAATTTGGAGCCTACTTCATCTTAAGAACTTGACCATCTCTTAACCGATACTCGATTGTTGTCACAATGTAAAGTATTAAAACGTCATCAGTACTATTATATACGTATTAATGACAATTAAACGGGTTTATGGCTATCATCATTACATAGCATTTGTCTTGATCTTTAAATGCCATAGTTACTAAATATGCATAAACGCATCATAAACACTAATTAGTGTTAATGTGTAATAATAGTAGACTATAAATCGTTTATACTTTTATAGTTTGTAAACGTGCATGAGTTTAGGCAAATCATACAAAGTTGAATAACGTAAATTTTGCTTTCACTCAAAAAACAATAGAAGTTCTAGTAAAATTTCTACCAATTTAATAGGGCATGACTTGACTATGACTGGACCTTGATTTCGTTACTTGACATTGACTGTGAATTGTGACCAGCGCCCCTATTACGTATCTTTGTTGCACGCGGTTTATATTTGAATTAAGCAAAAATGAACCTTATTTCTTTCAATTTAGTATTGAAACCGTTTGCAACAGAGATAGGTTATAGGGGGTCAGGACTTCTTTTACGAAATATGTAATACCTCCACTTGAAATATTTTACTACTTGATACTGGCTTAATGCTCAAATATTGTAAAGCCAAAACAAACACTATATTACTAAACTAGGCGTGCCCCGCGGCTTCGCCCGCTATTATCAAGTTAAAAAGTAGCCTATGTGTTAATCCTAGGTATAATCTACATTCCAAATTTCGTCCAAATCCGTTCAGCCGTTTAAGCGTGAAGAGGGAACAAACATACTTACACACTTACACACAAACTTTCGCATTTATAATATTAGTAGGATAGCAAAACTTCTGGATCTATAAACGGCATTTGAATGAAAGCCCATGTTCGTCAACCAGATATTTGAAGATCAATTCAATCAATAAAAAAATCTGTCCATTTTGTCCATCTCCATCCATCCATCTTGTCAATTAATTTATAATAATGACTAATTAATTTCGAATTTTTAATGTACTGTTCTCATCTTTGGGACGGTTCAGCTAAGTACCAGCTTGAGGCTCTTGACACCATTGAGCGTAGAGCCAAGAGACTTATTGGTAGCGAGCAGCTGACTAATTCAAAGCTTCAGAGCTTGGGTCATCGCCGCATGGTAGCCAGTCTCTCGGTTTTTTATCGGATACATTTCGGAGAGTGTGCTAAGGAACTGTACGATCTAGTTCCCCCATCCCCGTTCTATCATCGGACAAGCAGACAAACTGCTAAGCGACACCGCTATATGGTGGACATTCCACAAATGCGCACTAAGCGTTTTGCCTCCACATTCATTGTGCGAACCGCAAAGGAATGGAACTCCTTACCCGAGTCGGTGTTTCCTGATGAGTACAATATGGGAGTCTTCAAGTCACGAGTGAATAGGTATCTTCTAGGCAAGCTTGCTCCATCGTCGACCACATCGTCGCTTACCATCAGGTGAGATAGTGGTCAAAAGTTTGCCTATCACGAATAAAAAAAAAAAAAAAAATGCAATTAATCATCAATCATAATCAGGCACACACACACAAGGACATATAGAGATGTAATATTTATGTTTAAATAGTTTTAAAAGAAGGAATAAGTATATAATTAAACAAATAGAATTTACTTGTAATTCATCTAGATATATTTGTTTTTTATCTGCGGAAGCTTGTAAATGGCTACTTGTTATATATATTATTTTGTATCAATACATGTAAGCCCCCGAACAACATAAAATAAAATAAAAATAAAATATTTAGATTAATTTATTTTCTACTATTTTTTAATAAATAGATAATTCGATATACAGGTACAGACACGCATTTCTATAACTTTTAAACATATCGGGCTCCCAAGTTACTGGCTTTGACTAGTTTGGGCCCCACAGCACAATTGTACTTTATTATGTCTTCCTTTGCCTAATAAACAAATTATCATTTTGAAATTTTCATTTTTCAATCCAAATGTTTAATCATCAAAAATCTAGTTGAAAAACTTGGGCCCTAACCAGAGCTTCATGCACATTATTATAAGCTCTCACTGACCTAGATATTTCCTAGGTAAAACACGGTTCTAGAAGCTCTAGGTCCCACAGTGCTAATTGCTGATTAGATGTGGGAATAGACTACAAGTGGCGCTCTTAGCTTAAAATTTGGCACGTTCGATAACTAAATTATACTTAAACACATTTAACCAATTTGAGTATCCCCTGGAGTTATAGTGATATTAAATTTATAAATTTAACTAAACAGCGTTTCATATATCGTTTACATTTTGGATGAAAATGCAATAGATTTTAGGCATGCATTTGACCGCCATCTCACCTGATGGAAAGTGACGGCGCGGCCGAAGATGGAACATGCTTGCCTAGAAGGTACCTATTCACTCTAGAATTGAAGACACCCAGAATGTACCGTTTAGGGAACAAAGACGCAGGCAATGAGTTCCACTCCTTTGCTGTACGGTTGATAAACGTAGAAGCAAAACGCTTCGAGCGAACTATAGGTATGTCAACCATAAATGGGTAACGTTTGACAGTTTGTTTTGTTGTTTCATGGTAAAAAGGAGAATATTCGTGAGATTTAAAATTGAATATCTATTAAATTACACTTTTAACATTTTTTTCTTATTGAAACGCTTTTAATAAGAAATGTAATATATAAAATGAGATAAAATTGCATGATAAATTAAAAATGACAAAATGCACGCTATTACTACTAGGCTAGCTAGACTGATTCATGACATCAGTGCACATATTTTTGATGTCTATGGTTAGTCAACTTTTCTTTGTGACAGTCATAATCGGATCGTAGATGACAGAGAAAGAACATCAAAATGGCCGTGGTTAAAATTGCTTCAATATGCATCTCGAAGATTGCATTTTGAAATACTTATTTTGATTTGAAATACAATTACCTATCTAGCAAAAAAAAAGATAAACCTTTGGGACAAAATGGTCTAAAATCAGTGACTTTGAAGTCCTACCAAATTGTTATTTTCCAACATATGCACTTTTTAAAACAGTTTCGCACTAAACCTGCCCTGTTCTGTTCAACGATACCTCTACCTACGGCAGAAAAAAAGAAATACCTGCCCCTAAATTTTTTTATGAAATAATTTTCATTGCCATTTCTTGCTTTGGGTCATAGCTTTACATATTCTCTAAGAATTTGTAGTTATTCGCTTGTATGGTGTAGACTTTAGACGATAGATGCCACTAACCTATAGACAGACAGTTTGACGAACCCATGGACGGACTTAGAGATAAATTCAGAAAGGAAAAATTATCGCTTGAGGCGGGGTTTGCACCCGTGGAAATTTGGCATGACACCCTATGGCCGCGGGTTCAAACCCCGCCTCAAGCGATAATTTTTCCCTTCTAAATTAAAAAAAAACACTATACCTAGTTCTGCGTAGCATAGCTTATGCTATATAAATAAAATCAACTTAAAGATCTCGCTTCGCTTGGTCAGTCATTACAATCTTCGGCTTAATGTTTAGATCCTACTAATATTATAAATCCAAAAGTTTGTGTGTAAGTGTATGTGTAAGTATATATTTGTTCCCTCTTCACGCTTTAACGGCTGAACGGATTTGGATGAAATTTGGAATAAACATAGATTATACCTAGGATTAACACATAGGCTACTTTTAAAATTGATAATAACGAGACGGGGCACGGCTAGTAGTGTATAAGTTCTAGTGGGTCCCATAATGATTGGATAAAGTGTTCCGGTGATGTTGGTTTTTTATTATAGTTTGTCTTTTACTACCTCACTCCATAGTACATATATAGTTTTTTTGCATCATCACTTTACATCAGGTGAGATAGTGGTATAACGTTTGCTTATTGTAAAAAAAAACAACAAAATGTGTAAGTAACACTTCTTTGTTGTTGCATTATAAATCGTTTCTCCTTACCCTGACCCTTAGTAGGGTCAGCAAGTAAACTCGAAACTGAGTTTGTAAGTTCCGTTGATGGTGAACTAGTGTGTGGTATGTTGTTGTTTGTAGATTTAATGAGTTACTGACGTCAGGGTTTTGGTGTTGCTATAAAAATGACAGAGTTTCACCTCAAAATGTATCGAGTATCTACAAATCAAGTTTTAAAATATGTTAACTACACTATCATACTTATATTATAAATCCAATAGTTTGTGTGTAAGTACGTTTGTTTTCTCTTTACGCTGTAACGGCTGAACGGATTTGGATGAAATTTGTAATGTGCATAACTCATACCTAGAATTAACAAATAGACTACTTTTTACTGCGCAAAATTGTAAAATATCATAAAGAACTGCTCGTAGTTGGGTGGATTTTCGGCTTCTGAGCAGGGGTTATCAGCTTCAATTCCCGGCGGGGACACAACTTTTCTTCATACGGAATTTTTTTCCGGTTCTGGTTGTGATTGTGTAAATGTTTCCGGCACCCACGACTGAGGTCATCGAACTAAGTGTGGGGCTGTGAGAGTGAAAGCGTTTAAAAAAAAAACTAGTTCCGATTAACGTCGGGTAATGTCCCGCAGAGGCAACACTGCTAAGTTTGACGAAGATGAAAACGAGCTTCCCACGATCATGCAAACTTGCAAGGATTTATCTATGTTTACAAGGATGCCAGGCTACATGACACGTCCTCCCTGTGTTTGGGTTAGGGAGAACTTTGTTTCATGTCTGTGCAATTATCTTTTAATCTCCTAGATACACATAGGATAAAGAGAATATAAGAATATACAGGGTACATTACATTTGTAAAATACAGAAACCTCTTAGGATATCATTCCAACCATTGAGCCCAACGTTTTTAATAGTACGCGGGCATTACCTTCGCTTTACATCTTTAAAAATATTATGTGTGTTCGCAAAAATATTGACAATTATAAATTAAGAAGCGACGCACACTTTTTTTATACCGACTTCACAAAAAAGGAGGGGACTATTTTTTTTTTTTAGTATACAGATTTTAAATATTTTTTTCGTTTGAAAGATGTTGCTTTCCAGTTGGTCCCATTTAAATTTGATCAAGATCTGATCAGTATTTCTTGAAATACCGTTAATAGGTAATGTCTATTTTGTGACGAATAATGCGTACTTTGACGATGTTCTCGTTTACCCGACTTCAAAAGTTACCTCATAACTTCTTTCGCTGTGAGCCTATTTTAATGATTCTTTTTTATTTGAAAGCTGGTGCTTTTTATGTGGTCCCATTGAAATTTGATCAAGGTCTGATCTCTAGTTGAGTTATAGTGAATAATGCGTGTTTATACATTAAATCTGGTCAAGGTTCCGATGATAAAGCGGTGAAGTCGGTTTTTTAAGCTTTGCTTGCGTTTAATTATTAATATTAGATGTAGAATGTAGTATTCTATTTCTAGCATAAAATAGCGATACGCGCATTGTAAAACGCTCATTAATTTAGAAAGCTTATTATAAAACGAATGACTACATTAATGACAAGGATGCATGGAGGCAAACTGCACAAGCGCTTTCTAGCGACTACATAATATAGATATACCTAGGTAAATATGATTACTGTATTAGTCATTAAAGAGGGTTTTAAAACAATATGAAAAAAAAATGTATGTGCTCTCTTTCGTTGTTCAAATTAAGAATGTATCTATCCTGGAACTAACTAGTTATCGTACTCTTAAGTTCCACTGACAATCTTATTTAAAATGCATTTCACGATCCGACAGCAAATAAAGAGAAACGATTCAAAATGGCGCAGAACGTAGTTAAAACTTCGTGTCCAAATCAAACTGAGACAGGATTTGAACTGAGAACTAATCTTACTATTCAAAATAAATATAGCCAATCGCATTATGTATACGAGGTTTCATTGCGTTATACATCTGTCATAAGAGGTGACCCGGGAGTTGCTAAGTTTGCATTAATTTTAACAGTATGTAGTCAGAATGAATACAGTATTTATTACTGCATTGTATGGATTTGGAATGGATATTAAGATTTATGTTGGTTGGTAAATATTTTTTTGTTATGTGGTAAGGGACATAATATATCACTGCTGTAGTATCTACCGAACGGAATAATCTGGGTGTTCAAGTCTAGAGTGAATAGGTATCTTCTAGGCAAGCATGTTATATTCTCGGCCGCATCTTCACTTTCCATCAGTGGTATTGACCACGATGCTTATCTATCCTACTTATATTAAAAATCTGAAAGTTTAAGTGTGTGTGTGTGAATGTTTGTTACCATATCTCCGTAACGAAAGAACCGATTTTTATGAAATTTAGAATATAAATAGTTTAAGTTCCGGAATAACACATAAGCTTCTTAATCTCCGGAATAACGGAATAACACATAAGCTTAATCCGGAATAACACATAAGCTTCTTAAGCTTCTTAAGCGGGCACATCTAGTCATAAATAATTATCTCCCTGAATAACGTTTTTTGCTTATTGTAGGTTATAAGATAGTTCTTAGAAAACATATTCGCTATCGTTATCTAAATAATAACTAGCGTGACATTTTTACATTTCTCCAGTCAATTAAACCACTTCAGACGCAATTAGTATTGAATAATTAAATAAGAATTAAATAAATATTAATATTTTTTGTAAATTGTAGCTTCCAAGCTATTGCTGTTATTATTGTCACCTCTATGTTATACCTCAATGGTGAGCACGGACAAAGTTAGCTAATTTAGACAACTAATTTCTGTTCTGTCAACTGCGTAACTTTGGTATCCTGTTTAAAATTAATAACAAGGGTCAAGGCACTGGAATGTGGGCAAAGCTTATATTTTTTCCTGGAATATTGTACGAGAATATATCTTTTACATTATTTTATATTCCTTGAACTGTCCGTCAGCGTAGTTAGGTGAGCGTTCGCCTTTTGCATTATATCGAGTTCTAACCATTATATCGTTTAATTATCGGCTGGAAAACAAATATTCTCCCCTTGGAAAATTTGTGTTTCAAATTCTGGTCGTGATAGTGTTTGTGATGTGAATGTTTTCGGCATGCACGACACATTAAGTCATCGAACTTAGTAGCACTGTGAGTGTAAAAGCGTTTTTTTTAATCGTAATAAGATATTTTAACCTTTGTCTGAAGAAGTTTAGTGTTCAGAAAACACGATACCTACGTCACTTCCACGATAAGAATGCGTAATGGTAATTATTTCTTCATTATCATCGACGCCAGCGCCTATTAGTTCCAAAATTAGAGGATTTAATTAAAACAATGTGATCTTTGAGGGTTCACGAGGCCGTCTGGAGTGACCTAATCGGATGGAACCAATTCTTCACGGCTTTTTAAGGTTTTACAAGGTAAATGTGATAGCAAGGTTGGAGGCCAATGTCGGATACAATTTATTGAAATCAAATTAAATAGTAATTCAGATATCCTATCAACCAATCTCTTATTGATCGAGCAAAACAAGTCAAACAATTGTTATTGAAAAAAGTTATAAGCATTGAGCCTTAAGAGGTTTTATCTATTAGGCAAAATGTAGTTTTTAGTTAAGTGAAGAAAAAAAAATTGTTGATGAATGGAATGAGTATTTTTTTAATTCAAGATATGCAAACTTTTGACCTCCATCTCACCTGATGGTAAGATGGTAAATTTTCCTGAGTTTTGAGTATACGAATGATAGTCCGATTTATAGTCAACGAAATGATCCTTTAGCGTTTCCTTTTTTTCTTTTTGAGGTACGGAATCATACAAAACATATACATATTTTAATTACCACCGACAACATGCATGTAAATTTAACTTTTTCCGTTTGCTATAAGATACTACGTAAATTAGTATGTACAGTGATGACGTCAAACGACCAAGTCAATGAGAGAAACCTTTCGATTACAAAAGAACTTAAATGGAACTAGGCAATGGAAATAAACGATATAGTACAAATATTTCTGAGAACGTAGATTAATTGGTTTCTGTTTCTATAACATTGGCGTTCAATTGATCGCCAAAGGAGCAAATAAAATTTTTTTTCTTTGACAATAACCGTCATCATATATAGTCAGTGTATATCATATGAGAACCTATATTTTGGCCTAGTTGTAGAAACTAAAACCGTATGGTGTTGAGACACTGGGCCCGTGGGGACCGGGAGCTCATTCTATTTTCAAAAATGTATCAGAGCGCCTGGTTAAGGCGACGCGAGATCAAAATGATGGTACTTATTTAGCTCGTATTAGCATTTCAATTCAGAAAGGCAATGCCGTCAGCATGATGGCAACGCTACCCACTGGCTTACGCACTTGAGTTGTGAAAGTTAGTTTGAAGAAACTAAATATATAATGTTAGTGAAGTAATGATATTTATCTCAATGAAATGAATTATTATTAAACACCTAGCTGCGCCCCGCGGTTTTACCCGTGTAAGTCCCGGACCCGCGGGAATTCTAGGATATTTTTTTATTTCATAAGAACCTTCTCCTGACAATAATTAACACAACAAAAAAAGAATTAGCGAAATTGTTCCATCCGTTCACGCGTGATGCGATGACTAGGGGAAATAGAGATTCATTTATATATATAGAAGATTATTACTTATTATAGGCAATATTAAATCATTACCTTCCTACAGAAATAAAGCGAGCTCAGTCGCTGCCCATCAATAAAGAACGCGTCAATGCTCACTATCTCGCAGTTAAATGATTTAATTATATTGTAATTTGTCATAATAATATGTTTAAAATCCATTCTTTATTCATTTCATTGGTATTCATATTTATGTACTTATATTATGTGGTATGTGTGTATGTATGTAGTATGTGTGTATGTATTATATGTGTAACGATCATATTAAATATGTATTTATATAAGATCATTATTGAGGTATATATTATTTTATTATTTGTCAATTATCATTACTTATAATTAAGTATATTATAATTTATTATTCTTAGATTCAGGCACTCTTTAAAATGCTGTTTTCTTAAACACCGACGTCCAACTCTATTGCGTAATTCCGCCCCATCCCAAGGTTGTCTGGAAGAGATCGCTTTTAGCGATAAGACCGCCTATTGTTACACTTTTTTTGTAAATAATAATTTTGTTTTGTTTTTTGTCTTAATTAAGGTGTTCAATAAAGAGTTTATCTATCTACCTTAACTGAAATTATTTTTTCGAGCAGACGTATGTTTTGGCGTATATATACTTCCTAGGAGTAACATGACTTATAATCTATTAACAAGAGTACTTTAGTGTGGTTAAACCTCTCAGCCACACCGATTAGTACAAACATAAAACGGTGCCTCCAAATGTTTAGCGTTTTAGATTTAAATTTAACCCTTAATCGGATTTCGTATGTTATAGACAGCCAATGCCTTTGGCTTAATGGTTTAATCGAGAATATTATACTAATGGACGTTAATACCTTGCATTACTACATGCCAGGGTGTAAATTAGCAAGCTCTGACAGCTAAGTGGTCCCTAATTGATGACTGGCTTGATTAGGTAAGAATTTAGAGTGTGAAACGGCTGTTGGCTACTATTGAGATAAATTAAAGACGATAACACTTAAGCGTATTTGTAGCAAAATTTTCACAGTTTATAGCTGCAATTTTTTTTTAATTTTGATCATATTTGTAATGACGTCAAAGATTCCGAAACACGATTGCGAATATTTTCTACTGACTTCCAAAAAAAGGGCAATTTTTTTTTTGAGTGTGAAACGGCTGTTGGCTACTATTGAGATAAATTAAGGACGATAACACTTAAGCGTATTTGTAGCAAAATTTTCAGTTTATAGCTGCAATTTTTTTTTAAATTTTGGCCATATTTTTAATGACATCAAAGATTACGAAACACGATTGCGAATATTTTCTACTGACTTCCAAAAAAAGGAGGCACTCAAGTCAACTGCATTTTTTTTTTGTGTTTTACCCCATGTCTTCGTTCTACCTGAACCGATTTTGATTTTTTTTTGTTTGAAAGATGTTGCTTTCTTTCCAATAGGTCCCATTTTTTTTTGTTACAAGTGGATGGCCCAAAGAGACCTAGTGACTTTGTGGCAGCTCGCGCCATCCAACCTTACGTATGCTAGATCAAATCCCGGCATTAATTACTTTATCAAATTTTTTGCGGTCTTTCCATACGCTTTATTAGACCATGTAGTTTGTTTGTATATTTAAAAAAGGGAAAGTAGGAATGTCTAAGAATGACCAAGTATCACGAAATTGGAAGACATGACATCCACCAACCCGACTCTTCATCAATGTGATCATGAACACAGGTGCGGTAGTTTTTTTTATATTTGGCTCCGCATCTTTGTGCTTTTAACCAATTATTACTTGATAATTCGAGTGTATATGTTTACATATTTCATAAAGCCTTAGTCACAAGTCACAGTCAAATAAAAGAGTCAAGGCCCAGTCATAGTCAAGTCATACCCTAATAAAGTGGTAGAAACTTTACTAAAACTTCTAATGGAGTTTTTGAGCGAAAGCGAAAAACACGGGTACTGTCACGGGCACAGCTAGTCTATTTCAAACATATTAGATTCAAATTGAAAAGGCTTAGAACTTTAATCCTAATGTAGTCGACATCCAATTTTCAATCTCAAATAGCTAGCAAAAGCAAATAGAAAAACATAAATTACTTTCAAGAACATATCTGTTGAAAATGTTGGTATCTGTGGGAATAATGAAATGCCATTTCACGTTGTTTGTTCTTTGAAACGAAACGAAAGGTGAAAGAATATGTGATGAAACATCAAATAGGTTGTGATCGTACACACTATGCTTCACGGGGTTTGGTGCGTTCAAATATAGCTGACGGCACGTCCTGTGACTGATACGGTTTATTGTTGCCGTACTTAGATTTTGAAATATTAATATATATAATATATTATAATATATATATTTTATGCTAGATAGGCAAGCATTTGACCACTATCTTACTGATAGAAAGCCTAGAAGATACCTATTCAATCTAGACTTGAAAACTTTATTGTAGCGTTCGGGAAACAAAGACGCAGGCAATGGGTTCCACTCCCTCGAAAAACGTAGAATTGCTTCTAGTGAAACAGAGGTATGTCAACCATATAAGGATGACGTTTGACAGTTTATCTTGTTGTTAGATGGTAAAACGGGCATAGGGGAATTAACTCGTGTTAACTCCTGTGTACACTTATAATTGATCGAGCGAAGCGAGATCTCTAATTTAATTAGCACTTTGTCCGTCCGTCCGTCTGTCAGAGGCATCTAGCGTCTAAACCATATAAGCGAATGACTTCAAATTCTCATTGAATATGTAAAACTACGGCTCAAAGCCATAAAGGACATTTAAAATTATGTAAATGAAAATATTAAGGGGGCCCCCTTACATGTAGTAAGTGGGGAGCAAAATATTTTAAAATTTTTAATCTACCCTTTTGGGGTATCTTTGAAAAGGGCTTGACAATTAGAATACGAAACTGGATTATAAAAAAATCTATTTTGGAAAATAACGATTTGGTAGGGGCCATCAAAGTCACTGTTCTTAGACCTATTTTGTTCCGGAGTCTATCTCAAATACGGCTTTTTCTCTATGATGAAAAATGTAGGCGCGAGATCTCTGTTCGGCGCGAACGACTAGTATATATAAAAAAACATTTTCGCGTCGCTCCTGGTTTGCGCTCGCTCTGTCAAAAACGGGAAAACACCAGATTAAAGCAAATTCCAATCATAGTAAACGGCAATTGGTATCCGACTTAGTGCAAACAAGCTCGTACACGTATGTATTTGTATTACGATTGTATTCAAATGCGAATATTGCTTATTGATTTTATGATAATGCAAGACTTTTTCTCAGTGCGAATGTGCGTCAAGTGGAGACATCTTAGAGCTCGAGCTGATACAAACTGATACAAATGTTGATTGTTTCGCGTTGGATTTAGTTTTTATTGCATCGAAATTGCAAAATTGTGAGCTCGGGTTAATGATTTGGACGGGAATATCTATATACAAAATGCTTCGTTTCGTTCCTTGAAGATAGGTACAATCTAAAACTCGTTTATGCGTACGCCCCAGGCGCGCGCTCGCCTTGTATATCAAGTCCCTAAGTGTGTATGTGAATATTTCCGGCACCCATGACATAAGTCACCGAACTTAGTGTGGGGTTGTGAGTGTGAAAGCGTTTTTGTTATGGTATCGGCCGTGGTCACGAGAGACTGAAGTGGCGGGGGTCATCGTCTTGATTAGCAAGCAGATATTTTGCAGTTAGCAAATTTTTGAAAAATTCCACAGCTTGTTCTTAATGATTATTATTGACCTTTTTACGTTAGTATGAAAACTATGCTACCAACGGTAGTACCTACCAACATTAGTAATACCTTCCTTAAACTGTGATAATAGTTTCACAGTGCAATGGTCGGACGAGCTATGGACATCAATTTCAATTTTATTGCAATAAAATTTGTAATAGCTGCTACACACTGGACGCATATGGTTTGAACGGACGGCGTGCAGCGACGTGTTCTGAAAACAGCACGCCGTCCATTCAACCAAATGTTTATCAGCAATCTCTTGATACAACCTCATTCAAATGAAAGTATTTCCGTACTTTAACAGATTAACTTGGCCGAGTCTCATACATCTTAATCAGAATAAAGCTACTAATCTCAATAAGAATGATACACGTTCAATGTATGCAGAGGGCGGATCCATCTCTGAAACACATAAATTCTGTTTTGCTCCCATTCTCGGCACTTCCGTGCAGTTTCCTTATTTACAAACATTGAGGTATAAGTCGTTTAATAGAGGAGACTACCTAGATGTAATCTTGTATTAGAAAATTGAATAAAATAAAAAATGCGCCGCTAAGTTTTTTGACAGGTTTTTTTGATACGTTGCGAATCTGGCCCATGTGAATAAATTAATTTGAATTTGAATTGATTAGGACATTTCACTCAATCTTTTTAGGGCATTCTACATAGATGAACATATGAACAAAGCGATACGTCTCTGCAAAAACGTAGATGTAGAGAACTAGACGAGTATTCCACGCATGCTTTGACTGAAGGAATGTCGTTCAAAGCAGTTAATCAAGATTTAATCAAGAGGTAAATATAAGTGGGTGCTATCATCAATGGACTCTCACCTTTAAAAGAGGTGTCAAAAGAGTAATTTTTAGTGCTACCTACTCGAAAAATCTTGTCACTCGGAACATTTTTTGGCGCAACAATTAAGTACATGAGTCAATTCCCTCATAACCCTTATACTATATAATAACTAGGCGAAGAGTCTAACTTGATCCACCTATAGCTGACATATCCCCGTTTGCTTGAAGCGTTACGCTCCTAATTTCATCATCTTACGGTGAAGGAATATAACTCAGTGCTCGCGTCATTGTTTCCTGAACGGTATAATCTGGAAGTCTTCAGGTCTAGTGTGAATAAGTATCTTCTAGGAAGTCATGCTACGGTTGCAACATCACTTTTCATCAGGTAAACCTATTACTATGCATAAATAATTAACAATGTAAATGTGGGCTTTTAGTAGATTGGAGTGGTTGGACTACCCACGCTGTCATAGTCAGATTTAATGCCATCAGGCGGCCTGAAAATTCTGACAACAGTTTAATAATCCGTAACGTAAGGAAGCTGTTACAGTCCCCTCTATTTATGTATGTCAAGCATACAACAACATTTATGGACGTCTATGTTTACAAGCATCTCACCGCAATCCTTGAGTCGCCGCAGTTTGGCCCACTTTCCTAATTTGGATCCTCATAACTGAATTTAGTTGGAGCATTCAGTTCCTCCGGTTATTAAAAGTTATCGGTGTATACTTTGTTTAGGTATACATATAATAATTCAATATGGATCCGGTGTATATAACAATCACCCTTTATCAGTCCAAGTATGTATTCAAGGGGCATCGGATGCATCCTTCGCTGCGTAACTCCACTTATTTTTATTATGCTTGATAGGCAAGCATTTCACCACTATTTCACCTAATGAAAAGTGACGATACGGTCGAAGATGTAACACGCTTGCCAAGAAGATACATATTATTCCCTCTAGATTTGAAGAATCCCAGAATTAAATGTGTGGCTGTGAGTGTGAAAGCGGTTAAGCATAACCGCTTTCGTTTGTAACAAGAAAAGTTTAGAAATAAAATGTTAATTATTATTGTCATTATTACATTGAAACAATGTTGGTGTTACAGGTACGGTATAGTCCCGTTGCGGGTCATAAGGCACATCTTCCTAGTGTTATGAATACCGTGGCTGACTTGTTTCTGGGTACTTCCTGAAAACAGAATATTAATAACTAGTCGTTCGCGCCGAACTGAGATCTCGATCCTACATTTTAATAGAGAAATACTTTTGAGGTTAATTGCTTATAACTTATATTCTTTTAAATAATTGATGATTTCTAAGTATAAGTATAAGTATAAGTTTATTTCATCGAAATGTTTACATCTTTATAACTAAGTGCACTTAAATAATATCTAATTGATTAGTAGTAGAAAGGTATATAAAAGCAATTTTTTATTTTTATTTTAAGTAACACAACACTTTGGTAGCCGTGCTAGGTCGAACCTGTGTTACGGCTGCCAACTCTTATTCGGATGCAGGAACTTTTTACGACAAAAAAAATACAGTAGCAAAGTCTACCATAGGATAGGATAGATAGATTATTAAAAGGATGGGAGTTCATACTACTAAGGAGTGGAAGTATACTTATACATAATTATATCGCTATATTAGTACACAAAACTGTGCGAAAGTATAATGGCGATTTCTGTATTTATTGTTTAAATGTGGAGCCGTTTTTGAGATAGACCCGGGACATAACAAGCAATTTTAAAGGTACTTTGAAGTTCCTTCTGTGGCATCCACAATCCAATCACTGTCAAGGAAAGTTAATCAATCATAGACATCAAAAATGTGTGGACTGACGTCACAAACTGACGCCAGCTTAGCCAATAGCGTGCGTTTCGCTGTTTTGAATTTCCCATACATTTTATCACTTTATGTTCATAAAAATTCAAAAGCATATCAATAAGACACGAATATTATAGGTGTAATTATATGGTTATAAAGATTAAAATACAATACTTTACGTATATTTAATTCTCATGCATATTCAATAACGTCATCAGTAGGTAGCAGGCACAGAGCACTGTAAGTAGTCCTATTCCGTGGTAGCAAGTGCGTTTAACATGAGAGGTTTTAGCTTACCCAGTTACATTACCATTATCAATTATGTTGGCATGAAAGCTAACACACCACGACTGCTGCCCAATCTAAACCAGCTTTTACTTTTCGTTTGTTATTTTTCAACCTTTCATTTGTTATTTTTTATCCAGATTTTCATGTTTCCCTCGATTTGTTGTGTTGATCCTGGTAAAAATGGGTTTATATTAGATTGATCTGTCGATACCACTTAGCGTTGCTTACTTATTTTTATAAGTAACTCCTATTTGGTACCATTGTCTTTGCTCAGTTCATTATATTCTAAGGTTCATCACGAAAAACTCTTAGATGTGCAAACTTCCAGTCTAGCTGTGTTGGAATTTATGAACGTCATATTTTTTATAGATACTAACTGTAACTGTATCCTTAGCTGACTCAGTTCAACGACTTTGTTCTGAATGCTAGATTTTCCGAAATAATTATGATGATATATTCTATATAATTTATAATTATAATCAATAATTGTTTAAACTACACTCCCACAAATAACGGCTTCACCGCGCTGCACCTCGCAATATGCACGCCAAAGTCAGTTTTAACTCCTTCAAATAAGACCCATGTACACAATAACTTGGAAATTTAAACTTATGAGTATGGACATATTTTTAAAGCCGTGACACGTCGTTCTAATCGAGGGTCGCGGTGAGATCCAGTTATTCTGGGCTAAGCATCTTTATCATCTTGTTTTTCAAAGCTTTGCTCAGTATTTTTTTAATTTTAAACAACGTTTCTAAAAATGAAACCTAGCTAGATCGATTTATCGCCCCCGAAACCCCCTGCATACTAAATTTCATAAAAATCGTTTGAGCCGTTTCTTTCAACTAATCAACATATTTATACAAGAATTGCTCGTTTAAAGGAATTAGATATGTAAAAAATGTGTTAAATCGAAAGAGACTATTGATTTTACCTTCAAATCATAAAATCCTTTCTGGATTGCATTTTTTTGTGATCTCGACTAAATAAACAAAGAGGTCACTGCGAATGATAAATGATCAAATTCACCTGACGCATATTTCTGGTTGTCTAAGCTTAACTCTATATGGATATCAATCTTTTCATTCATGACGGGTTCTGGCTCAAAGCCAAATGGTCTATAGAATTGTTATTTTATATCTAGATGCCTATTGATTTAGTTTCCTCATATCAAAGGAGCTGTAGCTTAAGGATTGGAAGTAGGGTCGAGCTATGAATACTTAAATTTCTTAGGTTTTCTCTCTTAAATGTTGTTTTTGTAAGTTACAATAAATGTACTTTTTTTTTTATATAAGCGTGCAATGAAGCACTGTAACATTACAGATAGCTCGCTGTACACAGTTAATGTATAAATTATAAAATGGCTTCTGACATTAGATTATGATGCGATCGAGTCTCTCCTTATCCGGTGTTCCGGCAGTTATCCTTGAGAGCCTGCGTATTCCAGGTCTAGTGTGTTTACCAGCTTCAATCACATCGTCACTTACCATCAGGTGAGATAGTGGTCAAACACTAGCCTGTCACAAATAAAAAAAAAAAAAAAATCCAGAGATAATATACTCGAGCTTAAAATTTTCATACATCACATAACTATAATACTAACAACTCACACACTTTCTTTTACTCAAACCCATCGAGATAGGAAACAAACCTACGGTTTGTGTTACTTTAGCTACAAAATCCTTTTTTTTTTGTGGGGGGGAAAATGCCTTGCACTTCCCTTCCTTCCCAGGGGTGAAGGAAGGGGGTATGTGGGGCTCGAACCCACTAAAAACCCTCCCGTGAGCAGTCCCTCGCCGAGGTGGGGCAAGATAGGGTCGCGCTAGCAGTCACTATCTGGCCCCGGCGGTAGGCCCGAGTACAAACCAGGCCACTGCGCCCATTTAGGGCTGACCTTGCTCACCAAGGCCACCCCTCAGACATGTGGGGCCGTAGCTACAAAATCCTTGCTCAAACCATTCTAACATCTACTAATACGTAGGTTCCGTTGAGGGTCTAGAATAAGGTTTCGCATATAACAACTGTTTAATTTCAAGAAAACATCATATAAGTGTAAAAAACTCTTTTCGCCATAAATTTAAAACAAACACTGGCTGGCCAAAAATCCTAAAAACGTACCTTTTTCAAAAGAAAAAAATTTCTGCCATTTCGACATTTATTTTTTGACGTTTAGTTATTGTCAGTTTTGTACATTATAAAAATATTGAACTACAGTTTGCTAGAGATTTTATTTTTGTAAAAAATGCAGTCAGTAGTTACGTTTGAAAAACCATTGCCACATTTGAGTTTACCAGATTGGGATGCACGTCTCTATGGATTGCAGGTTAGTGTGACAGTCAGTTATAACTTCAATAGCTGCTACGACGTAGGGTGTATTTGGATCGACAGCGTGCGGGTTCGCGGGACCGGCGGCGGTTAGGGTGTCGTAAAGGGAGTAATGAGGAAAAAAGACTTGAATTTCGTTTTATTTCGTTTGTAATTTAGGCTAGGGCTAAGTCATAAATAGGTACGACGAAGAGTGAAGCGAGGAGGTGTGTTAGGTTTCTTGTGACCACAACGCGCGAGCCGAGCGAGCGAAGCGAGTGTCCCGCGGCTGCGGCCGGCGAAGCGAAACTAATGTTTTTTTTTTTTTATTTCACCCGGCAATACTCAAAACTTGCCGCGTAGAAAGCAAACGTTTGCCCAATGCGCCAACAGCGTGCCGTCGTTAAATTATAATCTATCATCCTGTTACCTAGGGCCTTAAATTGGAATAAATAATTCATTCAAATGAACGAAGATTCTGTCAAGAATTGGTCACGAGTGCTTGAAAAAGTCGTTGTATTGATTTCATTGTCATACCTATTCACCAAAGGCCAAACCCAATCGTTCACTCTATTATTCCCAGCCTGGCCTGATTGTGTTGGTAAATTACAAAAGTTTTATACGTCCCGTGACGCAGAAAAGCCGAGCTATCGTATGAACGAACCCGATATATCGTAAATAATGGTTAACTGATTTTGATGGAGTTTAATGACGATAGAGGCTACATTTTAGTTTAACTTACAGGATTAAAATGATGTCATTTTGTTCTCGGTAGTTTCACTGCTGCTTTAATCGGGATATAAAGAAGGCAATTATTAACTAATTGTAATGGGCAAGCGTGACGGTTACCATCAGGCGAGCGAATTGCTAGTTTCGTCACTCAATTACCATAAAAAATTGCCACTTAATTTGAAGCCCTCTAATATATCTGTAAGGAAACTGGACGGCTATGAATTTGCATTTTCAATAGACTTCAAAAAAGGAGGTCCTCAATTCGGCTGTAGGTACGTTTTTTTTTGTATGTTTGTTACGTAATATCTCCGTCAATTATGAATAGATTTTGATGTTTTTTTTTTGTTTGGTAGAGTTTACTTCAGGGGTGGTCCCATAAAAAAATTATCAGAATCAGAATCAGTCAAGCCAAAACCGAAATATAAGCGATGAAGTCGGTTTTTTTTGCTTGCGTTTCAATTATAACAAATTTTAATCGCTTGTTTACGCTAATATATTGGCGAAAATAAATTCACAAAAACACAATACCTCATATTCATATAAATGTCTGATAATGCGAATAAGTTTGACCAATTTTAAGCGCGTACATTTTTGACATCCACAACACAATCACGGCTGCCGTAAAAGAAAATGGACCAATCAATGACATAAAAAAGTGTGAACTGACGTCACGAATTAGTGTTTTGCTATTTTGAATTTGTCATGCTTTCAAATTCAAATGTTTATTGCAATCTTTGTTGGTTTTCTCTAATGGTTTACTCTTAATAGTTAGCATAATTATGGTGTTATACGTTTACAGTCCGAGACAAATTATAGAGACCCTGTCGGGCACAACAATATAAAAGGAAAGGAGGACGTTATACATTATTTTCATCACTTTATTAATACAATAATTAAACGCAAGCAAAGCTTTAAAAAACCGACTTCAACGCTTATATTATGGTTTTGGCTTGACCGATTTCGATAAAATTTATATGACTATTTATACTACCTCTGCTGTATATTCTACCAAACAAAAAAAATCATCAAAATCGATTCATAATTGGCGGAGATATCGCGTAACATACATAAAAACAAAAAAAAACATAGTCGAATTAAGAACCTCCTTTTTGGAATTCGGTTGAAAATATTATTTATGAAGGTGTATAATAATATAGTATGTAATAACGATTAAAAAATATTGTACCTTTATTAAAATCTCATGCATATTCCATATAAAAGTAATTACCAGATGACGAAATCAGACATTCAAACGTATATTTTGTTTAAATCTGACTTATTATTGCAATATGTGTGAATTTTATTTATATTCGGTAAATTAATTAGCGAAAAAACTACATGCAATACTCAAACATACATTGGGATGCTTTGCTAAGAATTTGTTGTAGGAGTTGTCTAACATTTACGTAAGTTCATTTGTTTATGTAGTTCCTCTTTCACTGAGTAAAACTGTAGATACCACTGTGTTAGCCGGCAGGTATACATTTCAACCGACTTCAAAAAAGGAGGTTCTCAATTCGGCTGCATGTTTTTTGTTGTATGTATGTTACGCGATAATTCCGCCAATTATGAATCGTTTTGGATGGTCAAAATTAATTCGCTCAATGAGAACCTCTCGCTAGCGAAAAACAAGTTTTTGATGCGAATGTTTTCGACAACCACGACACAAATCAGTAATCAACGGGCATTAATTAAGAAAGCTTGTTATAAAACGAAATAAAGACTACATTAATGACAAAGATGCAAGGAAGCAAAATTACAAGCGCTATTTGGCGACTACATAATACAGATATGCCTAGGTTAATGTTAAATTACTAATACAGGAATCACATTAACCTAGGTATATCTATATCTTAAATTACTAATACAGGAATCAGTGTTTAAAAATGTAATGAAAAAATGCGCCGCCGAGTTTCTTGCCAGTTCATTCTCGAGATGGCATTAAAGTCATTAACTTGAGTGCCTTTTTGGGGCCTATGTGAATAAACGATTTTTAATTTTCACAAATGTATGAACTTAATGTGCGTGTTAAAGCATTTAAATGGACATTTTATAGAATCTTTTATACCGACTTTACAAAAAAGGAGGAGGCACTCATGTTGACTGTATTTTTTATCTATGCTACCTCATTCCGCGGAAACCGATTGTAAAAAACCCTTTGCTGATGATGATGATAATAAACGCATCTACCTACTTATTATAGTTATATTGTAAATATAAATTGAAGCTATACAGAAAGAACTAAGTTAATGGCCACCGATGATCATCTAGAAGAACCCTAGTTGCACCCAAATGTAGTAACTCAAATTCTTTTCGAAGAGCTAAGGTAGAACTGCGTAAACCAAATAACCAAATAGTAGTAATCAAAATTTTCTTGATAAAATAAGTACCGATCTGAAAAAAACTTCTAGCTATTAAATTTTTAGTAACCAAGAACTCAAAATACAAATAATGGTAATTGAAATAAAAGGATATTAAAGCATATATTATTTATTTAGTTATTATATTTGTAAAGGTACTAGGTACCTCAGGAAACTTTATTTGTAAATAAATAATAATAAATTACTGTTGAAGAAAACAATTTGAACTTTACTCTGAAGTAGATTGAATAATATTGTGTAAAAGCAGCAAAGGGAATCATGGATTATACAGTTGATAAAATTAATTATTATTATTAGCAACAATGGGAAAACTTGGATAACGCAATCAATAGATTTAATATTATTATTAGTAACATAGGAAAAAAACTTGGATAACGCAATAAATAGATTTAATCAATATTTTTAGCAGCAAAGAGAAAACTTGGATAATACTGTCGACGCCCCATCCATCGCGTCGACATGTGAGCTACTAATCCACTATGAATTGGTCACCCTCCACCATGGTTTTCATGGCTATTATCCATGGGATATTTATTTATTTTACATTATTTAAAACTGTAAGTCTAGTGCGTTAGTGCTTTGTTCATGTACACAAAAGAGTAAGAGGACATTTTCTTTTAGCAAAAACTAAAAGTAATGTAGTACGTAAGTCACATTCCAATCTCTTTCTTTCCAGGGACTTTAAGTAAGCTAAAACAATCATCTTTCATCCTTCTCCAGTTTTTGAGATTAAACTGTCCCTAATCCAAGGAACAGAGTAATCTCTATCAGGTACTCCCACCCTACCTAAATGAAAGCTTATAACCTAAACCCCTTTCCCCTCCTACCTGAAATTAAAAGAACTTATAAATGATAAGTCCTTACCAAATATTTTCATTAAGCTGTTGATATTAATTGACATTACCAGATCTAGTTGCAAAGAAGGAAATAAAGCTAGTCTAGTCATTCTAGAACTGCTTTCGATACTTTTATTTAATCAACAATGTTCAATAATAGAATTCCAGCTAAATTTGCTTTCGTTAATTAACAATTATTATGAAAGAATCTCTTCATTAACCGTAGAAGAATTAACCCTCTAACCTTTTATTTTTGGCTACGAGGACAATTCAGGATTTAGTTTTTATCCCAGAGTATGAATATATTCTTCACATAATGTAGCATAAGTAATATAAAATAGACTTAGCTGAAATTCTTTGCTAAGAAATACTTTAAAATCAACAAAGTTAGAAAATCTTGAAATGTCAATCAAGAATCAACAGAAGAAGATACTTATAGAAAAGAAAAGTAAATAATTTACCATTATAAACTTTCTCAGAAGCCACTGTATAAATCCCAATTTTGTCAAGTATGGAATTAAAACTCGAACTTCCGTAAGTTAACAAACCGTAATAAAAGTCGTACATAAAACTTCCTCAGAAGTTATTATAGGAATTTACCTACCTCATCTAAGATAAAGAATCTAGTCGAATTCCTGTAACTTCCATGGAAACCTGTGGAAGTACTAAACTGAGTTCCCTACCATCTTAGTCGAAATAGCTAGAACTACACATGGCCTACATTCTCCTAACAAATTATCGAACGAAGGGACAACAAGACTAGAGACACCAGAGTATCTCAACATTTACATTTAATAGTGTGGGGTTTTGTAGTCTTATTTCTTAGCAAAGAAATGAACTACAGGATGACCGCGAAGCTGGTCCCTAGGAGCAACGAATTGGGTGGATGGCCCAAAGACCTAGCCTACATCCGGTGTGTAGCCTACGGATTAAAATGCGACTTGGCTGGGATTGCATTTGTCCTCCAACAACGCTGAATACCTACAGTTCGGGAATATATTAATTAAATAGATAATCGGGGACAATACATATTCGCTTAAATCAGAAAGTATCGAGTGACTCCGAATACACAATATCAGAAAATACTTAATGAAACTCTCTAAACTTAAATTAACGAAAGCGAATATGCAAGGAGACTTATTAGTTGTTTGTTGAGAAAGAATACAACCACGAAACCGTCTCAAGAGTTCCGTCATAGAGTCGAGGGAATTTATGCTGTTTATCTAATAATTCCGTAAGATTTCAAAAACTGCATAAATTCTCCAAATCTATATTAAACTTGTTGAACTAGTAAAAGCACTGTAGATTTTAACAGAATCCTCCCCTTCCATTGATTAATTGATCCAATACTGTCACAAGAAGTCATAAGCAAAAACGGTAAGACGGTTGGGTACAGTAATGATTGCTCAAACTCACACCAACTCCTTTGCTTTCTTGTGAACACACTTGAACCTCAAGGGTTTTTGACAAAATTAGGACGAGAAATTAATCAAATTGACCGCAATAAAAACTTTCAAGAATGCAAATAAGATTTAATCACAAATGCAAGAACACTAAAGAAAATCAACTCACCCTTAAGGTTCACACCGCCGAGGATTGATCAGACAGATTTTGGTACCTGTATCTGCCCGTGATCAATCGGTGTCCCACCGTCGCAGATCGAACAGACAGATTTTGCTGCCCGTTCTGTCTGTGATCAGTCCTAGACAGCGCCACTCCGCCGTGGATCGAACAGACAGATTTTGGTGTCCATATCTGCCCGTGATCAATCCTTGATGATGTCGATTCCATACTCGTTTTTGCTTAAGCTTTTATGAATTTGCGACGTTAAAATTAAATTTTATTTGTAAATTTGTACGCGCGCGTAAACTTTTACTAAAGACGCGCGGCGTCGCAACTAAAGCGACACATGTTTTGGCGGAAGACTCGATTGGCACACACAAGGCCTTACAACAAATATAAAATTCCAACAACTTATTGCAAAACACTTAAATCACTTCTTGGATCAATCAACCATAGTATCACTTATCCACACTACACTTTTCTAATCCATCTACAGAGCTTTTACATTTTTACTTTTCAAAATCTCGTACAATACTGATCAAGAAAATGTCAAACAAGCTTCGAAGTCATCAATATTTCCATTAATCGAAACCATTTGAATATATTTGAAATTTACTATAGTTTTACTTTTCAGAAAGTAAATATTCTCTTCCAAACTGTTTAACATAAAGGTTAAATAAAAGTTTCATATCAAACAAGTTTCGAAAACGACAATATTTTCATAAATCGAAACCATTTGAATATATTTGAATTTTACTATAGTTTTATTTTTCACAAAGTAAATGCTCTCCTCCAATCTGCTAAGCATAAAGGTTAAATAAAAGTTTCATATCAAACAAGTTTCGAAAACGACAATATTTTCATGAATCGAAACCATTTGAATATTTGAATTTTATTATAGTTTTATTTTTCATTAATTAAAGAAAAAGGTCAACAATGTTTTCATAAATCGAAAACATTTAAATATTTGAATTTTATTATAGATTTATTATTCATTAAGTAAAGAAAAAGATCAACAATGTTTTCATAAATCGAAAACATTTAAATATTTGAATTTTATTTAAGTTTAATTTTCCCACAAAGTAAATGCTTTTTTTTTTTAATTTGTTAAATATAAAGTTTAGATATAATAAATAAAAATAGTTCCATTAACTCATATTCTCATAAAATAACTTTATTCTGTTAATATGACTTAAAATGCTATATATTTGTGTTTAATAACGGTACACGTAAAGTAGTTCCGTTACACGATGTTGTATTTTTTTTTGTTTGAAAGATGTTGCTTTCCAATTGGTCCCATTTAAATTTGATCAAGATCTGATCAGTAGTTCTTGAAATATCTTCAATAATGCGTGTTTAGTACATCTAATCTGATCCAAATTCCGAAGATAAAGCGGTGAAGTCGGTTTTTTAAGCTTTGCTTGCGTTTAATTATTAGCTTATTATAGTAGAGTTATGAATGCAAATCGTAGAAAGAGCTATTATTCAAAAGCCACGCCACTAGTTAACAATTTAATTCAGCCTTTCAGGGTTTACGCTGAAACTATAAATCTCAAGCCATTTCGTGGTCGTTTTAGTTCTCAACTGGATTCTTCGTTTTGCTTTTAGTTTAAACAAAGGCGCTGTGTAGCGCTGTACGTAACTACTAATAAAATTAATTAATGGAATTAACTTGATGACTGTTTTGTTTCGAGAACCTGTTAGAGTACTTTTTAGCATGGATTGGTGGATTCAGTTATTTCGAAGTACAATTAGAAACAGAAGCCTTGATTATTATAAATTACAAAGAAGGTACAAGGTATCAACAGACTTCATAAAAGGAGGTTCTCAATTCGACTTTGTTTTTTTTTGTAAGTATGTTACGCGATATCTCAGCCAATTGTGAATTGATTTTGTTTTTTTTTTTCGTTTGGTAGATTGTACTTCAGAGGTGGTCTCATATAAATATTATCGAAATCGGTTCAGCCAAAATCAAAATTAAAGCGGTGAATTCGGTTTTTTAAGCTTTGCTAGCGTTTAATTACCTTGATACTACTACTACGACTACATTACGCGCACGCCTTGGGGGTCTACGATGTTTATATAGTTCTTACTTCAATATTACACTGACAAATTAAAGTATTATTAAAATTAGACTGCTTTAAGAAGTCATGGTGAAGCCCCTGAATAAGCTATGAATAATTGAAAGGCAAGCAAAGCTTCAAAAAGTCAAAATAAAATCGTTTATTCACATGGGCACCAAAGAGGCACTCATGAAAGTTAAAGAGTCATTAACTGCCAGATTCACAAAATTACAGCCATTTCGAGAAAAACCGACTTCAACGCTTATATTTTGGTTTAGTCTGGATCGATTTCGACAAAATGTATATGGAACCTCTGAATCGACCAAATAAAAAAAAAACATCAAAATCGATTCATAATTGGCGGAGATACCGCGTAACATACATACAAAAAAAAAATACAGTCGAATTGAGAACCTCCTTTTTTGAAATCGGTTGAAAAGCATTTTACATGTAGAAGCACAATATTATTCATAATAAACTTCTTAAAACAGTCAAATATACACAGTCTTTGCAAATGTTTATAAATAAACTTAATTTATTTGTGTTCGAGTATGTTTCTTGTCTCTAAACCTAAAAAAACAAAATGGCGGATTAAACAAAGCCAAAAGCCTATCGAGTAGGGTATCAAAACGAAGGAAATTAAAAGGGGATGACAAAAAATTACACAATAAATAAATTTTCGCAGTCGAGTTTTAAAAAAATTTTTTATTACATTGACTTGTTTATTGTATTATATTAGTTGTAGTTGGTTTGCTAGACCTATTTTTACCAAATTTAATGTATCCAGGTTCAATCCGACACGAGGAGAGCTGATGCTTTCGACCTTCGCCATAGCGCTCACCAGCTTCGCAACGAGACCAGGATCAAGACAGAATGGGACAGCTACCACAACAACAACAGACTTCGAGCGAGGTATCTTGGAACATAGCTCTAATGACGACCCAGTTGGCGCCGTGGGTAATTCTCTGCCCAGCGGGTTCTAGGTGTTCTGGGATTCTCAGCATAAGTAACCTCCTTCTGAGAGGACATAAGTAAAGTAGAACCATTTAAGATATGCACGCCGGCCCCTCCACAATTAATTCAAACATTTGAGACACAATCGTTTGACAAATTGGTGGAGGGGCGTGCACATTTAAAATGATTCTACTCTTCTTCTGGTTCTGGGTAAAAAGAAGAAAAGTTCTTCCATCGAAACTAGTTACGTACAAGGAAGAATAATTCCTCCACGGAAACCAGTTACTAAACTACGGTTTCGTAGACGGCCGAAGGGGTTTGATTGTGTGTCAAATGTTAATATTGCCGACATAGTCCAAACATTGTACTATGTTTTTTTTTTAATTAATTATAAGCAAACTTTTGACCACCATCTCACCTGATGGTAAGCGACGATGTGGCCGTCGATGGAGCAAGCTTACCTGGCAAATACCTATTCACTCGCGACTTGAAGTCTCCCATATTGATCTTATCAGGATGAAGTCAGAACGGCAAAAACTTGAACAATTAACATAACATAAACGCTTTCACACTCACAGCCGCATACTAGGTTCAATGCCGTAAACTTTCTCATCACACACACAATCACACCCAGAACCAAAAACACAATTCCTTTGGGGAGAAAACTAGTCCAACGGGCAGTTAAAATTATACGAAGTGCAATAAACAGGCTTTAGCTGACAAACAGCTGATTGATGCAATGCTTTAAAGCCTAGAGTAACATTATCTTTGGGCTAGAGCATCGTTGCAAACTTACAAGTTTGTCTGTCTTTTCAACCGACTTCAAAAAAGGAGGTTCTCAATTCTACTGTACGTTTTTTTTTGTATATATTTTACGCGATGTCTCCGCCAATAATGAATCGATTTTGGTGATTTTTTTTGTTCGGTACATGATACTTCAGAGGTGGTCCTATTACATTTTATCGATATCGATCCAGCCAAAACCAAAATTATACGTTGAATATATACGTTGCTTTGCTTGCGTTTAATTATATAGGATACATTTCGGCGAATGTGTCAGTGAATTGCATGATCTATTTTCCCCTTACCTTTTCTACCATCGGACAATCAGACATGAAATCATGTAACATCGATTTATGGTAGATATTCCAGCAGACCAACCAAAATATAAGCGTTGAAGTCGGTTTTTAAAGCTTTGCTTGCGTTTAATTTTCTAGGTTATTGTTATATTGTTCATGTAAAGGTCTTCAATAATGAGTTTATCTATCTTTCCTTTATTCTACAGAGTTTACGAAATCGAACAATGGAAGTCGACACTCCAAGAGCTCTTAGACCGCATAGACCGCGAGATGGCTGCTCTAAAGGAAGAAAAGGCTTCCACTGAACGAGAGCTGGAACAGCTGAACATGCCCCTGTTGGTCTGCTCGGAATGTCTGTCAAACAGAGATGGAAGGAGGAGCACCGAGCTCACCTACGATCTTGCTGATACTGAATTGAAAAAGGTATCGTTACTTAAAAAAAAAATATGCAGTCGAATTGAGAACCTCCTTTTTTTGAAGTGGTTGAAAAGAAAACACTAGAATATATGTATTATGTATGTATAAACGTGAAACGTGAGATGGTTGTGCTCGTTGTCTTAGCTAGATACGTGTTCGCCTTCTAAGCAGCGGGTGTCGGCTCGATTCCCGGTGGTAACAAAAGTTTTCTCCTCAAGGGAAATTTGTGTTGTTAAAGTCAGTATGTTGTACTTGTTTTTTGCAGGCGACTTCGTCGCTTTATTTTCATGAGAATGGCAAATCATTGAAGATTCTACACGGTCATTACATTTCCATCGAAAAATGGTAAAATAAACCTTAAGTACTGACCTTTTTGAATCAATTTGCATTGATTACAAACTAGTCAAACAGTACGTGATGTAATGTGCTGGGAAATGCCTAATATAATTTACTAGCTGTACCCAGCATGCGTTGCAATGCCACGTTTAGAAATTGTTTTATCTCTTTCGAGTTTATTGTCGCCTAGTAATTTAATACCATAGAAACCCACTCAAATACATAACGAATGTCGATCGCAGCGTCACCTACAAGACCTTATATTCCCAATCCGACAATTCTTTTGCTCTAAGTACTCAAATTTCCATGGAGCGCTGTCGACTAAAAATATAATTTTAATTTTTGTTCGGTGGAGCCCAGTGGATACAAAGTATGGACATTCAATCGTTTGAGAACAATAGCCGTGGAGCGCAGTGGCATAACCCGTAAAAACTTATTGGACATTGTTAACAAAAATACTAAAATCGCGATTAAAAACAGGGGGTAGGAAAGTAAAAATACTTTACGACCTATTCTTATACCAACCAAAAATACAATAATAAACTTGACCAAAATCGGTCGAGCCGTATTGGAGGAGTTCGACCACAAACAGCGTGATCACGAGATATTTATTAAATACTATCTGTCCCGGCAAACGTTGTTTTGCCATATACATTATTTCATGCTGAATAAAAAAAAAAAATGTTGTCCAAAAAAAAATTTTTTAACCACCTTTAACATTTAGGGGTATGAAAAATAGATGATGACCGATTCTCAGACTTACCCGATATGCACACAAAATTTCATAAAAATCGGTCGAACCGTTTCGCAGGAGTTTGGTAACAAGCACCGCCACACGAGAATTTTATATATTATACTAGCCGCGCCCCGCGGCTTCGCCCGCTATTATCAAGTTAAAAAGTAGCCTATGTGTTAATCCTAGCTATAATCTATGTACATTCCAAATTTCATCTAAGTCCGTTCAGCCGTTAAAGCGTGAAGAGGGAACAAACATACTTACACACTTACACACAAATTTTCGTATTTAAATATTAGTAGGATTAGATTTAAGAGAAAACTACTCGGTAAAGCAACTGTGTTCTGGCTTAATACCGGCGCTAATCAATAACAGACTTTTCAGAATCCAGGATAAAAGTTTGAACAAAACAGTAAACATTGGCGAAGCTTTTACTGGAAATTTGTAAAACTTTTATGTATTAACAGATTCTTTTTTTTTTTTTGTTTTATTTCATTCGTTGTAGGGCAATTTTTTCTCATTTTCGCCTTATCAGCGTTATTTAGAAAACGGCCTAAAAGGTACTAGATTTACAACCAAAGAGTTTGTAACAACTCAAATCTTAATTTTTTTATTATTATTTTCTTCGCAATCTTGTGCATTTAGCCAGTGTCAAGTAATAATATATTTCAAGTGTATTTCATATTGAAAGTCCTAGTCACAAGTAACAGTCAAAGTCAAGTACAAGCGTCAAGGTCCAGTCTTAGTCAAGTCATGTCCTAGTAAAGCGGTAGAACTTTACTAGAACTTCTATTGGAGTTTTGGAGCGAAGTCGAAAATCACGTTTTTCAAGTTCGTATGATTTGCCTACACTTATGCACATTTACTAAGTATTATCGGTTAATAATCCACCAACATTAACACTCGAAAAATCACAGGTTTTGGAAAATTATACATAAATAATCAACAACGCCATTTTTTTACTTTCGCGGCAAAGTTCCCTTATTTAATTTTTTTTAATCTCTGATAAGCAAGCGTTTGACAATTATTGCATCAGATGACTATTGCTATTTTCAATTGGAAAAGTAAAGTGCAAAAAGCGTATAAATACAAGTTTGTACGATAGTGTTCGTTAGTGTACGATTCAGACCGACATTATAATTAAAAAATTAAAACAACAATCGTAAAGGAACAAGATGAAACTCTTGTATTAATGGGTAATATTTTCAACCGACTTCTAAAAAAGGAGGTTCTCAATTCGACTGTTGTTTTTTCCATGTGTATAACTTCGTTCCACGTGAACCGATTTTGAATTATTATTATTTTTTTTTGTGTTTTTTGTTATGTTTCACTTCTATAGATATTTTCTACAACATTGATGCACGAGTTGTTAAAGCTTTTACTATTTTTGTTATTGGTTGACAACTACTCGTTTATTAAGCTTATGTTATTGAGCTTACCTACTCTCTACTACTATCAATTTGTACTAATTTGAAATAAACTAATTTTACTTTTAAACCCTTCATGGTTTGACATTTGACTGACATTTGACCCCCAATGTTGTGGAGATCGGTTTTTGTGAAATTATCTTATTGGAACTTTTGTCGTTTTCGAATTGAGACCAATGGCAATAGAGATGGGTCTGACGTCACGGTAACCTTTTTGACTCTCAATTGCTATGAATCGTGTCTTTTTTCAGTGCTGTTCAAACTTTTTCTCAACTTACAAGTACAATCGGCACAAAAGTCAGCAAACTAAAAACTATATAAAATAATTAAACGCAAGCAAAGTTTAAAAAAACCGACATTACTGCTTTATTTTCGGGACTTTGATCAGATTAATACGCATTATTGACGATATGTCAAGAACTACTGATCAGATCTTGATCAAATTAAAATGGGACCAATTGGAAAGCAAAAACTGTCAAACAAAAAAAAATATTCAAAATCGGTTCACGTGGAATGAAGATATGAGGTAGCACACATAAAAAAAAATGCATTCGACTTGAGTACCTCCTCCTTTTTTTGAGAAACAATCATCATAGAGCTAGCTTGTCATCTGCCATATCATCAGTCAAGATAGTGGCCGAACGCTAGTCTATCAGAGATAAGAAAAAAGTAGTTTTAGCCTCGAGAAGCTTCTCAATTCCTAGCCAGTATCAGTAATAATATACGAGTTTTTTTTTAAGCTTCAATCGCAAATTTCTCTGATTCTCGTCATCAGATCTTGATCAAATTATGCCCATAATACATACGGCGGGAACACTAGTTTTCTTCCCAAGGAAAATTTGTGTTTCTGGTTGTGATTGAGTGTGTGATGTGAATGATTTCGGCACCCACGACACAAGTCATCGAACTTAGTGTGGGGCTGTGAGTGTGAAAGCGTTTATGTTTTATGTTTTAATTCATGACTCGGTCCAGGCGTCTTCGAATATTAGGGGAACATACTTACATAAAAAAAAACCTACGAATTAAGAACCGCCTCCTCTTTTAGAAGTTTTTTTTTTTTTTATTCATGATAGGCAAACTTTTGACCACTATCTCACCTGATGGTAAGCGACGATGTGGTCGACGAGTCGGTTAAAAATTGTCTTCAGAGCAATTATTACCTGTGTCCCTAAATAATCACAATCACACTTACAGCCCCACACTTAGTTCAAATACTTGTATCGTAGATGCCAGAAATATTTACATCACATACACAATTACACCCAGAATCAGAATCAGAAGCACAAACATCCCTTGGAAGGAATTTATGCTCTAAGTCACGGTGCAGAGGACAAAGATCTGCCCACTGCGCCTACAGGGTTTAAAAGTTACAAGAGAAAACTTTGGCAACCTCTCACCCAGGTCCTATCTAAACTGGATTCAAAGTCCATTTGCAGATTAGGTATTGTCTAATGCTAACGATTTGAAAGCCTATCTCCGTAACCTAGCCAGCTGTTTGACTTTCATTACAAACTTACGAAATTTATTATAATTATTTTATCTGCCTAAGAGGATTATGCGGTTAAGCGAAATTTTTGCGATATAATTAGTTAGGTTTGATAGTTATTGGTGCTCTTTCGCCTTTGGTCTAATTATCTGGTCTGACAAATAATGTTAACTGCCCGTTGGCTCAGTTGGGTGAGCGTTCGCCTTCTAAGCAGGGGTATCGGGTTCGATTCCCGGCGCGAACAAGTTTTCTCTCTAAGGAAAATTTGTGTCTGGTTTGGTTGTGATTGCGTGTGTAATGTGAATGTTTCCAGCGCCCACTACACAAGTCATCGAACTTAGTGTTGGGCTGTGTAAAAGTGTTTATTACCAATTTTTTTTATTTTTCATTTAGCTCTAGAAGCGCGGTTTTCCCCGCGAAAGTCCCAGACACGCAAGAATTCCGGGATAAATATGTGTTACTCCAGGGTGTCAGTTACCTCCATACCAAATTTCATCAAAATTGGTCAAGTCGATTGAGCGTGAAGAAGTAACAAACATATAAACGTGTGAAGTGTGAAGTGTGATGTGATAGGCAAATTTTTAACCACTATCTCGCATAATGGTATAAGTGATGATGCGATCGACGATGGAGCATGTTTGCCTAGATGATACCTGTTTACTCGTGACTTAAAGAGTCAAGTGATTTCTTAAGTTAGGACGTTTTCGAGGTTCACGTTTAAGCGGCGCACATATAAACTATGTAGTATGTATTTATGAAATTTGACTGCCCATTGGCTTAGTTGGGTGAGTGTTCACCTTCTAAGCAGGGTAATTGGGTTCAATTCCTGGCGGGAACATAAGTTTTCTCCCCAAGGAAAGCTTATGTTTCTGGTTCTGGGTGATTGTGTGTGTGTAATGTGAATGTTTCCGGCACCTATGACTCAAGTTATTTACGACAGAGAGGTAAATATAGTTGTAGATAATATAAAAAGAAATATAAAGCATATAATGTCATTTTCTTTATCGTGATCAGTGCCGTGGGCGAAACCTTTTGTAATTACAAAAGCCCTCAGTGTTTATTTTCAAGCTACACTACTTGTAAATTGAATTGTATGTATTTACTAATTAGTTTTTGGAAACTTGAGCAAAATTAGGGCTTCTACTACTTATAACTGCTAAAATTTCTCCCAGAAACAAGTTGCCAGCCAACCGGTAGAGTTCTACTGTTGAAGATGTTCTTAAATAGAGATAATCACTTACAATCAGGAAAACCGCTAGCCGATATTCTACTCTTGTGTATAGTGTTATTAATTAAATATTGCTAAGAAAAAAACTCCAGGCTATCCCGGTAAGACGTTAATAATAAGGAAAGGTTAATTTCGTCTCTTCAGGCGGGGCTTGAGTAGCTCAGCGGTAGAGCAATAGGGCATGACACCCTATGGCCGCGAGTTCAAATCTCGCCTCAAGCTATAATTTTTCCTTTCTAAATTTATCACTATATTAGCATTAATAACAACTACTGGAAGGACTGTTATTAATGTAAAACATTGAAGTTGATCATAGGCACTTGACACGTGGAAATTTTTGTTTATTCAGGGTAATCGTAATCAAGAGTTTGCCCTAGTTTTCTGTACACATTGTAACTTCCACTCACTGTTATTTGCTCTTTTATAACCCTATTTACCCACAATACTTCTTCCTGTTTCAAACCAAAACTTTACCATGTCTCCGTTATCACAAACCCAATCTCCAATCTCGCTCTACAGGAGCTGTGCGTCACCGAGAGCAACAAGAAAATGCTCATCGACCGGTGCCAATCAGCTTGGGAGAAGATCAATAAACTAGAAGTCGTAAAGTTCAAACTGCAACTCGATCTGAACGATAAAAACGAAGCCCTCCAAATCGACAAGAACATGCTCGGCCTGGACAAGGATTGCGCGAACATAACCTATAAAACTGACTCCCTGAAGACCCCTAAAAGGTAAGATTTATATAAGTTTGTTTTTGTCTAGAACACTTTTATACGTTCGAAGTTACGGCTCGAGGAGTTAGGTGATCAATTTTTTTATTAACATTCAGCGAGGCGATACCCGTTGTCGTTTTACTAAACGGGAAAAATGTGTTTGCACTTCTTTGTTTTATTTTTATCTTACGCCTTTTGCCTCGAGCTATGCTTCCCGAGCTTTGTCTGAGACTTTTCCCGGAACGAACATTTTCTCAAAGTTGCAATATAGGTCAGTAGCACCTTTGGATTTATCAAACACACTTATAACAAAACGTTCGGTAAAGAACTTTGTGATCTTTAGTAAAACTCTTCAAAAGGTGCGCAAGGATTTGATACCGGATATACGTTGCTACTGGATCCCTGTTTGTTTTCTCTGAAGTTCTGAGGCTGGTTTAATATTACACGTCTCACTTTGAGACAATTAAATTGTTGAAAGTTACGACACTCCCTTAAGCCTCGTTGCACCTGAGACAGGTTTAAAAGGAGCACTTTAGCTTCAAGTTTCATAAATAAGACGAGATATGAGTTAGGCGTCTAAAAGCCAGTACTGGCCGGTTTGTGGTTTTTTTTAGTAAAGGAAACTTTGTTCAACCACCCGTAAGCCATTGCTAAATGTTTAATGCCTTTGCAAGAGAGCTTTGTACCACTTCGAAAAAAGGCGGGTTCCTAGAAAAATACACGAATGATTAAAAGATGGTACCTAGATATTTTTATTGTATTTATATTCTATCCGTCGTCGTACTCAACTTTTCTGGGACATTATTTCCGATTTTTTTAACTTTTCGCGAACTTCAATCATGTTTATATGAGAAAACCCGAGATTCTCTCGTGACCACGGCCGGTGCAACCCTGCCGAAACGTCGAGGTTAGTCAAAATAATCCTATTTTGAAATTGAAAGCGCGAAACGACCCGGTTTTCTCATATAAACATTATTTCCGAATTCATCGAATAAAGCTTTTATACAAATAAGTCAAGCTTTTTAAGTAAGTCATATGACTTACATATAAATGCAGATAATTTAAATACACTGGTGTACCTAAGTGACAACTTTAAAAGAGACCTGTTGAAACTTTTCGAGCGTATCTCTCATAAATAAACAGAGGCAAGGAAATTTGCTATAAGAATGTTCCTATTGAAAATATTTTATTTATAATGTTTTTATATTTTATTATTATATGTTACGTAAAGCTGTTAAATGATGTAGGAGGTGGGTGTCATGCTGAAGATAGAGACCAATCCTTACCAGCTAATGTTTTTAACCAACTATAAAAACAGAAGGTTTCAATTCGTAATGTTATTTTTGTTTGTTTTCTGGAAGACAGCTGGACCGATTTGGAAATATATTTTTTTGTTTGCAAGGATTTGTCAAGATCTGATACCATTCCGGAGATAAATGTGATCAACTTTTTGAAGGCTTGCTTGCTTTTTTTTTAGTCTAAGCCAGCGTTTGACCATAATCTCACCTGATGGGAAGCGACGATGCGGTCGAAGATGGAGCACGCTTGCTCAGTAAATACCTATTCACGCTCTTCTTGAACAATCAAAGCATAATTAAAAATTTCGTGAGTTTGACACATATGATTTATAAATGACTCACGGACAAACCTAGGTCGCAAAAGTCGAGAGGTCGCCAAACGCAAACGCATTAACACTCACACCCCCACACTAAATGCCGTATCATTTATAAATTATAAAGTTCAAATTATACCTATATATATTTAAATATAATTCTTCTGTACGTGTGTGTCTGAAGTCCTCCTAAACGGCTGCACCGATTTCGATGAATTAGCGTTCAGGTGGATTAAAAAATTATTTAGATTCACAATTCGATCCTTTAAATAATGTTATTTCAATTCATTGATTTAATTAACAGGTCCGCTAGTTTGTATATATAATATAGAGCTGTAGACGTTCAATCCATAAAGACTGAGCTAGATATAAACCTAACTGTTCCATGTTCAGATTGCTTTGAACCCATTAATGCTGAATTGCAACGCCCCTTTACTCCACTAAAACTTTATGGCGCTAGTCAAGGCAAGGCAAGGAACATCTTCCCTTGTTGATAGTGATTTACGAGCTCATTCACAACATGTTTGTTTATCCAACTTGGTCAGTTAGGTACTTCCCAACGGATCATAGTATCAGATTTTTACATAAACCGATCATTACTGTTGTTCCCATCTGATCTCAAGATCAGTTGCAACTAAAATAAATTATAAATTTAGTATTGAACTAAGCCTGAATACGAGTAATTTGCCCAAGAAGACGCTTCGTTTTTCAACCGACTTGAAAATAGGAGGTTCTTAATTCGACAATATATAGTTTTTTTGGTTTGTATGTTACACGATAATTCACGTACTCATTTTCAAACTCACGATAATTCCGCCAATTATGAATCGATTTTTATGATTCTTTTTTTGTTTGTATACTTCTGAGGTGGTCCCATAGAAATTTAGTCGAAATCCATCAAGCTAAAACCAAAATATATGAGGTGAAGTCGGTTTTTTAAGCTTTGCTTGCGTTTAATTATTATTAATACTTTTAGTCGATTGTTTACGTTACTAAAAATAATACGTAAGTAGTAAATTTAGTTACTAAAAATAATTCGTAAGTAGATTTTTTTAGCGATATTCTACCCTTCTTACAACTTTAGTTCTAGCATGGGTAATGCCATAAAACATTGTTTCTAAAAATATTACCTATAAATGATCGTGTCAATAACGGAACTTCGGCAGAGCACCGCAAACGGCGAAATTATGGAAACCTAGGCAGAGGTTACATATTTGAGCCGTTTGGTGTTGAGACACTGGGCCCGTGGGGACCGGGAGCTCATTCTATTTTCAAAAATCTAACAGAGCGCCTGGTTGAGGCGATCCAACGCATTATCAAAATGCTGGCACTTATTTGGCTCAACGTATTAGCATTGCAATTCAGAGAGGCAATGCCGCCAGCATGATGGGAACGCTACCCACTGATAGTAGGGCTTGAGCACTTGAGTTACCTAAAAGCTCGATGTGTTGTAGGTAACTTAGATCTTTGCTGTATATAGTTTTAGGCAATATAGGCAATTGGCTCATATATAGATAACAGGATATTTACCATGTTTTTCGTTTGTTTTGAGTTTCCGATATATCTATTTAATCTATCCAACCAGGATGATCACGTACGAGCAATGGATTAACAAATGCGAAGCTACCAAGAACATGGCGATGGACGAGCTTGCTGATACTCTACGCCTCAGGGAGTCCCTGTTCGTTGCCAGAGGGAGGGCCAGAAACGCTTTGAGGGCGCAGACGGATGTCACTAACTATATGCTGAGAAGGAGGATCTACGACACGCAGAGAGCTAGGAATGAGCTGGAGTGGCAGAAGATGAAGGTGAGATTAGCTGGTTTTTTTTCTAAATTTTTCAACTGACTTCCAAACCGACTTCCGAGGTTCTCTATTCGACTGTATGTTTTCTTTATTTTTTTGTATGTATGTTATGCGATCATTCCACCATTTATTAATCAATTTCGACGAATCTTTTTTTATTTGGTAAATCATACTAAATAAATTCTCCCATATAAATTTTAACGAAATCTATTAGCCCTTTTTCAAAAAATCTACAAAACACAAAATATAAGAGGTGTAGTCGGTTTTGGCTGGATTTCGATAAAATTTATATGGGACTACCTCTGAAGTATACTCTACTAAATAAAAAAAACATTAAAATCGATTCATAATTGGCGGAGATATCGCGTAACATTTACAGTCGATTTGAGAACCTCCTTTTGAAGTCGGTTGAAAATGTATAACACAAGGTTACTTTGAATGTCCATTCTCCGCAGACGAGTAGGATATCGACAATGCAACTCAAAATAAAAAAATACCTTGTTTATTTTTTTTATGATTTTTTTGTTGATAAAGGTAAATCGCCGAGCTATGATTAAAACCAATTATCTAACACGTAAAATAAAAAACATGTGCTCCTGGCGGGATTCGCTAGCAGTAATGTGCAAACAATACTGTATTCCAGATTGAAGGGCAATGTATTTAATTACAGGGTTTATCTCCTTAAGCCCTTTTTTTTTTTTTAATATTTCGGGATGCTTTGCCGCACAGGATTTTTACCTATATATATATTAAAACTTTGGGGGGCATTGAACTGTAATCGGCAAGCGTGACGCTTACCATCAAGCAAGCGACTTGCTCGTCTCTTCTCTCATTAAATAAAAAAAGTTAAATAGCTATTGTTAATATCAGTTGAGACAAAACTGTTGAGTCTCGGTCATCGATGTAAGGTAGCGAGCCTATCGGTTTTCTATCGTTTGCATTTCGGAGAGTGTGCTCAGGAATTAAACGAGTTAATTCCCCCAAACCCGTTTTACCATCTAACAACAAGACAAACAGTCACACGTCATCCATTCATGGTTGACGTACCTCCAGCTCGCTCGAAGCATTTCGCTTTTACGTTTATCATCCGTACTGCGAGGGAGTGGAACTCATTGCCCGTGTCTTTGTTTCCTGAGCGGTATAATCTGGCAGTCTTCAATTCAAGAGTGAATAGGTATCTTCTATTCAGGCTACATCTTCGGCCACATCATCGCTTTCCATCAGGTGAGATAGTGGTCAAATGCTTGTCTATCAAACATAAAAAAACAGTTATTAACTTATTTGGTTGTTTTTCATTTATCAGGCGACGTGATAGTGTTGTTCAATTTACAGTGGGATCATGTTCCAGACGTCATCTGACTTTCAAAAGTTAGTTGTTATGAAGTTGTTGTCTCGTACGTGACTTGTCTAGATAAATATGAAAAGTCATGTTATTACATTTTTACGAAAATACTAGCTGTACCCGGTATGCGTTGCAATGCCACGTTTAGAATTACTATTACGTTTAGTATTACCTCTTTCAAATTTATGGTCGCCTAGTACTTTAATACAATACTAAACAGTTTTTGCATATTGTTCACACAAAAATACTGAAATCACGATAAAAGATGGGGGATGGTAGGAGAGTGAAAAATACTTTACAACCCTATCTTCTAAATATATATAACTCAAAGGTGACTGACTGACTGACTGACTGACATAGTGATCTATCAACGCACAGCCCAAACCACTGGACGGATCGGGCTGAAATTTGGCATGCAGGTAGATGTTATGACGTAGGCATCCGCTAAGAAAGGATTTTGATTAATTCTACCCCCAAGGGCATAAAATAGGAGATGAAAGTTTGTCAATTTTAAAATAATACTTCTTAACGCGTGCGAAGCCGCGGGCAAAAGCTAGTTCTCTATATAATACCTACCAAATAATACATACTAAAAAAATTTAATTAAAATCGGTCGAGCCGTTTCGGAGTTTGACCACAAATACCGCGTGACACGAGATTTGTGTGTGTATATATATATATATATATATATAATTGTTTAACTGTACACTATGTAAACTGAGTTTTGTATTGTATTGTGTAGAAATAATATATTTTAAATGGTAATGCAATTGGTGGTCTTATCACATATAGCAATTTCTTTCAGCTAACCATTGTATGGACGAAAATGTAACTGGAATATTTAAGACAATAGTGTAATCTTGTCAAGGAAAAAAAAAATCAAGAAACCATCATAATAATTATATACTAAATATATATAAGTAATGTGAATATGATCCGCGCGAGATGAGAATGGGATGCGACCTCTTGGAACTGAGACCCGCGCGGTTCGCCGGCCAGACGTAGCGTTGGAAAATTTGCTATATCTTATCTATCTGTAAAACTCGCGCAGAAGCTCGCATATGCTAGTTGTGTTTTCTGTGTGCGTGGATTTTTGCTCGAGTTTTATTTTAAATGCGAGATTTATAATTGATTGTGAGATAATTTTAGTGATTAATATAAATTAATGAGTGGAAAAAGGGGTAAAACTTTGAATGGTCAATCACGCCAAAAGTTCTGGCAGTTGATAGATCTTTCGTTAAAGAACGAAGGCGTTCTAACGCATTGAAAATAATGTTTATGGATAACGTATCTCGTGATTCAGGAATTATATTGTCAAGATCTTTTTAAATACGAGATTTTTAAATTATTGTGTGATAATTTAAGTTATTAATTAATAATGAGAGGAAAAAGGGGTACAACTTTGAATGGTCAATCACGCCAAATAGTTCTGGCAGTTGATAGATCTTTCGTTAAAGAACGAAGGCGTTCTAACGCATTGAAAATAATGTTTATGGATAACGTATCTCGTGATTCAGGAATTATATTGTCAAGATCTTTTTGACGAAGTTATGAATATGATAAAAAAAACAGAAAATAAATTAATATACCTTAACTTTATTATTAAAAGTATTACAACCATATAACATTTTTGTATATTTTTATAACCCTATGATTGATCGTAGAAATAACTCATTTATAATTAATATTCAAAACTTTTTTGCTAACGCTATTTGAAATTTATAATTTTTTATTTATTTTCATGTGGTTCCATCCCATTCTTATCGCGCGTATTAAATACCTACATAATTAAATGATACGTATTTTGATTTCACTTTCTCTCATGTTTTCTAGGAAATGTTACACGTATGTAGGTTTTTCATAAAAACATACCTCATTATTGTATTAGAAATGTATTTATTTTTCTTCTTTGAAGACTTACTTCGATATATTCGAGATATAAGATGTAAAAGTAATTTTTTCAAGATTTTATTTCTCAATATTTTCAGGAATCATATGTATTATATTGTTCGGAAACGTATTTAATAAACTTCAATAGTATAAGCGTGTATAAGCTTACATAAATATGATTATTAATGAATATTAATTGTTCAAGCTATTTCGGGAGTTTATAATAATTGGTTTGGTGTTGAGAGACTGGGCCTCATAGACCAGAGCTCAATCTAATTCCAAAATTTTTATCAGAGCGTTTGAGGCGACGCTTGATCAAAATACTAGAACTTATTTGGTACATGTTCTAGGGCGTGAAGTTCATTTCACCATGCTATGGCTTATCATCAGATCAGACCCCCTATTACGTATCTTTGTTGCACGCGGTTTCAATTAAAATTAAGCAAAAATGAACCTTATGTCTTAGGAGTTTTGTCAATTTAGTATTGAAACCGTTTGCAACAAAGATAGGTAATCGGGGGGCAGGTATCTTAATATTTCCTTCCCTAAACTGCGATTTCGGTTTATCTAAACTGTATTTTCCAAGTTGATAGTGCATTTATTCATACTCGCTTTGCTTGTTACCCTGTAGGGACATACGCAGTTGTTGTTTATAGAGTTCAAGTCTAGAAATCTGTCGCCAAAATCAAAAATACAAAAAAAACATGCGGGGCAGTCTTTTAGGACTGCCGATAGAAGTGAAAACTATATATAATAAATATATATGTATATACAGTGTACATTGGCTCATGGGAAGCGTGCGGTGACAATGACGCAAGTTTTACGCTTATTGGTCACCCAAAAAAGACATATACTCGTATATACACAGTATACATATAGCTAGATGGAAAGCGTTCGGCGACGATGACGCGAGTTCCATGATTTTTGTTCGCCCAATAAGTGCTCAACGCGCCTAAAGAAGTTTTCACTTCAATATGATCCGACAGATTTGCTTAATGGACTTGATATAAAAAGCGCCGCAGGCGCGCGGTCAGGGCGCTGCTGTGAAGATAAAATGTGTGGCACCTAACGAACGAAATATTGGCGTCGCGGGCTTGCGGCGGGCGCGCGCCTGCGACGCTTTCCGCCGCGCTGCCGAAAATTTTGTATAAGCTCTATTGGTACTAAATACACTGGACCACTAGAGCCTATAAAATGGGGAAACAGGACACGGGTATTTGATCGGTGACAACGAAATACTAGACTAGGACGCAGCAGCATCGGCCGAAGCGCGCGTACTTGGGGAACGCCAGGACGCGCACCCCGGCCGCTTTGTATATTTTGTACCACAAGAGCCAATACGCCCTGTGAGTCAGTCATTATAAACTAAGCTAGTTTACTATCATCGACCACATCATCAGTTATCATCAGGTGAGGTTGTAGTCAAACGCTAGTCTTTCAGTAAAAAAGGGCTTTTCTAAAGGTATCATTAGTAGAATGCCAAAATTATTGTTCCAGGTGCTATCCTTGAGCCACTCTTTATTCAGCTTATCGTGTTTACTTGACGTACCGCATCATTACTTTAAAAAAATGTGAGACAGTCAAATGCTAGCCTATTACAGACAAAAACTGATTAAAAGCTGTTCGGTGTCTTTGTAACAAGTACTACATCCATAGACAATGAGATGGTCCAACATGCTGTCCTGTAGGTCGTCGATCCGCCCTGTCGCGACGACTACCTCCCCGCACGTGGTCTGCATGCTAAGTTGTTATCAATATTTGATAATAGTATGGATAAAAACAGTAAGATATGTCCTGTCGGATAGGTTTACGATGTCGTCGCTATATCTGATAGGTAAAATTCACTAATATGTCACTTTCACTAATACGTCACTTTTTGCATGTAGTCCGTTTCCTTTTTTTTCTGTATTTACAATAAAGTTCAAAGCGCATAGACTAAATTGCGTCGTAGATGACTGCGTTGGAAAAAAAAAATGCGATTCACATGTCAGAATACATAAAATTATTAACTTTTTTTCCTAATGGAAACTCATTTAAATAAGCAAATAATTGTAAAGTAATCTTAAGCTATAAAGATAGAAATAAAAATGTTGACCTTGTACAATCATCTACAATAAATGTGATTATTATATGTAAATCTCATACATATTCCGTCTTGTCGGATCAGGTAGAAGCATTTTATAGACGCTGGATTGAAACCGTCTTAGTTTCCTTACTGGATTCATGTTGTGACATCATTGAGTTTTCCAATGGGTTTTCACGAAATTCGCCGAGCGAATGTTTATAAACTTTTCTTTTGTAATTTCATTCTCAAATCTCTTTAAACTTGTTATCTAGTTAGAATTGGGTGGGAATGAGATATACTGAATGGGGATGAGTTCCTAAATTTTAAAGAACTTTTGGTCTAACGTGGTTGATTTTATGTCAGCGCTCAGATGCGCAATGAAGCCTATTTTAGATATCATACTAATAATATAAATCCAAAAGTTTTTAAGCGTGGAAGTGTGTGAGTATGTTTGTTCCATCTTCACCTTGTAACGGCTGAATGGATTTGGATGAAATTGGAAATGTACCTACACAGCTTATACCTATTTATTAACACATAGGCTACTTTTTAACTTTATCAACGCGAGCGAAGCACCGCTAGTGGATTAATACACATATTACATCCGATCGTGTATGGAGTACTGCGGTCACCACTGGGATGGTTCTGCCAAATACCAGTTTGAAGCTCTTGAATCCATTGACCGACGGGCGAAAATACTCATTGGTTATATAGTATGTTAGTGGAGTCCAAATTGCTAAGTCTTGGTCACCGACGTAAAGTCGCAAGTCTATCGGTATTCTACCGTTTACATTTTGGAGAGTGTTCGTATTAAAATACATAAGTAAATCCTACATGCCCATTTTACCATCTTACAACAAGGACAACTGTCAAACGCCATCTATTTATGGGTAACATACCTCCAGTTCACTTATCATCCGTACGGTGAAGGAGTGAGAAAATCATTACCGCATCCTTGTTTTCTGAACAGTACAATCTGGGTGTTTTCAAGTTAAGAGTGATTAAGTATCTTTTAGGCAAGTATATCTTATCATCGGCTACATTTTGGGGGCTAAGTCACCCACGTCCGTAGGAGGATACCCCTTAAGTCTGACTCCCTACACGTGGTCCCCGGGTGGTGCTAATCAGGTGACATTTGAGAGGTGGTAGAGCATTTTGTGAGTTGCTCGCCTGGCTTGCTACCAAAGTAGCTTACCACCATCAAGTTGAAAGTCTGCCGCCAAGCCAAATACGGTGTTCCGGCAGTTATCCTTGAGAGCCTGCGTATTCCAGGTCTAGTGTGTTTACCAGCTTCGATCACATCGCCACTTACCATCAGGTGAGATAGTAGTCAAACACTAGCCTGTCACAAAAAAAAAAAAAAAAAAACATAGTCACTTTCTATCAGGTGAGACGGCGTCAAATGCTTGCCTATCTAGTATAAAAATATATATCGACAACGTCATTTTTCACTCCCGGCACACATAATCACGTACGGTTACCTACACGTAGAATTATTCATTTCTGTAAGTTAACAACAAGGATTTCCGACGCTTGTTCCTCCGAATAACGTCGCTCCGAACATCCAGCGGAAATGTAGAGACGACGGTTTATTTTTCGCACCAGGATTATGCGAGTTTACTTTTATAGTGGCACTGTAACTCCGTCCGGGGTTTAAATTTTATGGTGACAGAACTAATAGTTAAGGGAATTGTTGGGAAAAAAATGTGTTGTACTACGATCGGTTGCGTAGTCGCGCTAGTCTTCTATTGTATCGGGTGTCGGGTTCGATTCCCAGTGGCAACACACGTGTTATCCATAAGAGAAATTTGTATTTCTGGGTCTAGGTGTGATTGTATGTGTCTGCACTGATGGTATTTTAATTTGGATCCGCTCCACTCTTATTAGGTGAAATAACATATTTAAATTATTAGTTTGGATAAAATGTTTACATTAGTGTGTATTCCAAATACACATGCACAGACGCACGCACTCACTCACACTTTCTCAGACACGCACATACATACACACACACATACAAACATCTATCTCACTAAATTGTTTTGTACTGTTATACCAACTAGGAGAGTAAATAATAATTGTACTTATCTAGGGAGACCTATTATTGGCTGTACTATATATATTACATATTTTGTATCTAAATTATCTTAATGCTGTTGGTCTTCTGAATAAATAAATAAATATTATTAAATATATTTATAAAATTAAGTAATTTAACCATTCACAATTTCAACTTTATAAAATACCGTATGGTAATTTACCGGATTGGAATTATATAATGATTATTGTATGGTTGGTTTATGTAGAGAAGGATATTCTTCTAGGAAATAGCAATTAGCCAAAATCGCAATCTAAGATACGCTATCTACGGGCCAATTGCCTATATTTCCTAAAACTAAACTAAAATTATATACAGCAAAGACCCAAGTTACCTACAAGCTTATAGGTGACCGGTGGTTATATATTTGAGCCGTTTGGTATTGAAACACTGCCCGTGGGGAGACCGGGAGCTCATTCTATTTTCAAATAAGTTACATGTTAGAAACTTTTTAAAGACAAGCTTTTGGAAGTCCGCCATATTGAATTTAAAGTGACATCACTTTTTTTTCCGAGTTATTCTCAGCAAGCCCTTTCATTTGATACCCATATTGTAGGAGTGCATTGAAAATTACTTGCCCGCCATTTTGTGTGTTCCGCAATGTTGGATTTAGCATGATTTTCCGCATGCATTGTTATCCAAACTAAACGTGAACACAAAATTTCAGCTCAATAGGTTGAAGATATCTGCTTCAAAATTGAGTTGCAAGATTCCACCCGAACAAATATACATACCTACATACAGTGCAAGTTAAAAAAAGCTTGTAAAATTGATCGATGACGATTAGCATTGCAATTCAGAGAGGCAATTCCGCCAGTATGATCTAACATGTAAATTAAACTAAAGTAAATATTAAAAACCATTATATCCCAGATGGAAGAGAACATGGACAAGCTTGCAAGCGAGCTGAAGACTATGAACGAGCAGTTTGCTGATAAAGTCAACGCGTTGAAAGTAGCCGAGACTCGGTTGGAGACCAGAGGATACCGGCCAGGGATCGAGCTGGCTTCCGACGAGGCTGACATCGGGCTGAAGGAGGAAGTGAGGAATCTGAGGGAAACTATATCACAGCTGCAAGATAAGCTGGACTGTGCCAAGTTAGTATTAATAAAAAAAAAAATAAAAAATAAAAAATAAAAAAATAAAAAAAAAAAAATGGTTCCTAAGATAAAGTGGTGAAGCCGGTTTTTCTAAGCTTGGCTTGCGTTAAAATTATTATTCACCCAAATCCCAAATTAAAAAGCATTTAAATAAGAAATAAAGCAATAGGTGTGTGACTGCCCCGTTAGCAAAGTTGCGTGAGCGTTCGCCTTCTAAGCAGGGGTATCGGGTTCGTTTCCCGACGGGGACACCAAGTTTTCTTCTCAAGTAAAAGTTGTGTTTCTGATTCTGGTTGTGATTGTATGTGTGATGTGAATGTTTCCGGCACTCACGAAACAAGTCATCGAACTTAGTGTGGGGCTGTGAGTTTGAAAGCGTTTGTTTATGTTTAGGTGTAATTAAACATGTATATAGATTCAAAATCATAATACTTGAACTATATTTGAATATCATGCCCACTTTAATGAATATTAGCTAAATAGATTTACTACAAAGGCAGTAGTTAGGCAAAGCGATCGTCATCTAACTGATACTTACGTAAATTAATATTATGCATATTCTATCTCTAATAACATAGATTTAGATTAAGCTAATAGCGTTCAGATTGGGAATTGCACGTATTTCAAAATTCAAAGCGTTGAAGTACAATAACAGTTGCTTTTATACAAGAAACCATTCCCTGTCTAAACCAATTTTGGCGTACTCTTAGGCTTAATTACTAGAATGTCGATTAGTAATGTGGAATTTGTATATACAGGTAAATCAATTTGAATCGAATTCATTGAACTAAGCGCGAGTAAATTATATGGCTAATGCTATATAAATAAAATCAATTGATTTGGGTAGACTTTATCAACACAACGTTGAGCTAACTGCAATGTTAGACTCGTTGGCCGTAGTAGTTTCTATAAACTGTTTCGGTAGATGACGTCACTCGTCCCCGTAAGACGTTAATAATAAGGAAAGGTTAATTTCGTCGCTTCAGGCGGGGCTTGAGTAGCTCAGCGGTTAGAGCAATAGGGCATGAGACCCTATGGCCGCGGGTTCAAATCCCGCCTCAAGCGATAATTTTTCCTTTCTAAATTTATCACTAGAGTAAATTATATTCGTGAAAAGAGTGCACTGTACTTGTTTATGGCAAATATATTAACTACTTTCACGCTCACAGCGCCACACTAAGTTTGATGATTTAAGTGGTGGGTGGTGAAACATTCACTCAGTATCTTATTGCAGCTATCTCCATATCTGTCCGTTTTTTTTTCTGTCTGGTTTTAAGTGACGTTGCGGTAGACGATGGAGTACGCTTGCCTAGAAAATACCTATTCACTGTAGACCTGGAAGACACCAAGATTTCAGTTAACTGAAAAGTCACTCTAGCAAGGTTTTCTACTCCTTTGCAGTGCGCATAACAATATTAACGTGGAAGCTAAGCTTTGTTCGTTTTTGATGAATATCTGCTATATATAGATGTCGCAATCTGACGACCCAGTTGGCACAGTGGACAGGTTTCCGCCATCTGCGCCGTGGGTCCTGGGTTTGATTCCCGGCAGGAGCACAAATTCCTTCCCAAGTGATATTTGTGCTTCTGGTTCTGGGTGTATTTGTGTGTGTGATGTAAATGTTTCCGGCACCCACGATACAAGTCTTTGAATTTAGTGTGGGGCTGTGAGTGCGTTTTTTTTTTTAATCTTGTCTGTCTGGTGGTCCTATGATGGAATGAGGATAGAGGATTTATATTGTCTAATCCCATAGCACGTCTTTCACCGGGTGTGGTCGGCACAATATGAACTCACCTTTACATTTTTATGATATCCAATCATTTGAACACCATTTCACCTAGTAGAAAGTGAAGAAGCGGCCGAGAATGCAACATGCTTGCCTAGAAGATACAAATTCAATTCACTTGTGAATCCATTATGTAGAATTGAAACGCAAGCGAAGCTTAAAAATACCGACTTCATCGGTGTTGGCTTGACCGATTTCGATAAAATTTATACGGGACCACCTCTGAAGTATACTCTACCAAACAAAAAAAATCATCAAAATCGATTCATAATTGGCGGAGATATCGCGTAACATACATACAAAAAAACATACAGTTGAATTGAGAAACTCCTTTTTTGAAGTCGGTTGAAAACGATTTGACATTAGTTTTGTATGACCGGCCGTCTGCCTGCCTGACGTCAACCTTTTTTTTTTTGTTTAATTTTAATTTAGTTTTTAGTTTTATGTAACTGTATCTTATCTCTATCTACTTTACTCCATAATATAGTTTACTAGCCGATTAAAGTTATATATTTTTTTGAGATTAACTAAACATTAATAGTTTCGTCTTGTGTATACATTAAAATGATAATTATTATTCAAGCCTGTTACCATAGTAGAAATATATAAGTAAGTTATCTTCATAGTAGTAGCAAACGCGGATTGTATGTGCGCACGGCCGTACGTATATTTCTACTATGCTGTTACATACAAAAGGTCAGGAAATAGATTAGTTCGTGGAAACTGAATTATCCCGATACTGTAGGTTTTGCCGCTCATAAAAATTATAACCTGTTTGCGTTTGGTAAATCACCAAGACTAAAAAACCTGCAATATGGGAATGACCTTCCGCTCAGGTTTTCCCGTTTGTTAACTTACAACATGGGTCAAGTAAAAAAATTGATAAAAAAGGTTTTGTATACGTCAAACGAGAAATGAACGTCAGATTCTAATATCACAGGGTGAAGAGCGCAGTTATTTGCCACTGACCTATAACCTACTTACATTATAAATGCGAATGTTTGTGGGCGTGTGTGTGTGTGTGTGAATGTTTGTTACCACTTATCTCCGTTACGAATTAATCGATTTTGATAATTTTTTTAGATGTAGATAGTTCAAGTTCCGGAATAGGCTACTTTTTTTACTTAATTATCGCGGGCGAAGCCGCAGGGTACGACTAGTAATTTTAAAATTGAGGGTAGCACTGAACTGTAATAGGCAAGCGTGACGCTTACCATCAGGCGAGCGACTTTCTTGTCACTCAATAATCCTACTAATATTATAAATCCGAAAGTTTGTGTGTAAGTGTGTAAGTATGTTTGTTCCCTCTTCACGCTTTAACGGCTGAACGGATTTGGATGAAATTTGGAATGTACATAGATTATACCTAGGATTAACACATAGGCTACTTTTTATCTTGATAATAGCAGGCGAAGCCGCGGGGCTCGGCTAGTATAAAATATATAATATGTATATATACCGAGTCTAAAGCCTTGGAGTAATATAAAGTTAAATTTAAACGCTAGCAAAGCTTAAAAAACCCCGTCTTCATCGCTTATATTTCGGTTTTGACTTGAGCGAGTTAGATAAAATTCAAATGGGACCACCTCCGAAGTATACTCTACCAAACAAAAACATCATTGAACTCTATTCATAATTGGCGGAGATATCGCGTAATATACATACAAAAAAAAACATACAGTCGAATTGAGAACCTCATTTTTGAAGTCGGTTGAAAAAGAAAGTCTTTTTAAAAGTTTATTTCGCTATATTTGCTTTTTTATGTGTATGAATGAAGAAAAATGTTTCACATAGCTCAACTAAAAACTAAAAATAAATTGTTATCGTTCTTTCGAGAAAAATACGTTATACATTAATCTGACATCGATACTTGGTTTTGCTCTTCTTTTTATTTAATAAAAAAAACCTTAAATATGGACGTGCGGGCTGACCTTGCTTCGTCACCGTGTTTTAGACACGTCTGTTTTTGTATTCCTCGTTCACAAGGTACAGAAGTTATGACCGAAAAACTTTATAGATTTTTCCATTTCGCGAAATGTTGGCGTGAGATTGCGGAAGAACCAAGACTTAAATTTATATTAATTTTTATAACTACTTCTTCAGGCTGGCACGTTGGGACATGCTCTAGGATATTTATATAGACATTTATGTATATATATAACAATCAATTCGTGCATTAGTCTTGAAATTGCTCGTCTGATTTGGCTGTTTAACCGACTTAAGAATAAGGAGGTTCTCATTTCAGATTTATCTCTCTCCTAAATGAATTAAATAGCCATTATTGAGGATAACTCAAACACTACTAATCAGATCATGATGAAATTAGAATGGCACCACATGGAAGTACCTGCTTTTAAATAGAAAAGAATCATCAAAATCAGTTCACCTAAAAAGTTCTGAGTACACAAAAAAATTCGATTTAATTTTAAACCTAAAAATTGCCTAAATCACTCTAGAAAAGTTCTGAGGTAGCACACAAAAAAAATACAATTGAATTTTAAACCTAAAAATTGCCTAAAATTTTTTCTCCTCTGCTTTTCCTCTTCTCTGACACGCTCAAATGGAGTAAGCCAGTTGTATAGCATCAAGAGGCTTATTTCGGTTAATGAACGATTCATCCCAGTCGAATGGACAACATACGGTTGAGCACAATAACGTTGTCTGCCCGCTTTTAATAGTTTCAACTGTAATAACTCTGATTTATGAGTTAATTAATGAAATGTTGTAGAAATAACAATAGTTGTAGACTTTGTTGTAAGCAATTAATGCTGGGGATTTACTTAGGTAATTTTATACATAAATATATGAGATAGTGGCTTCGATCACATCGTCACTTACCATCAGGTGAGATAGTGGGCAAAAATTAGCCTGTCACAAATTAAAAAAAAAAAATTTTTTTTTTTAGTTTTGTATTTTGGAATAGATACATTTAAAAGTATGTAAGATAATCACTTAGCGTCAGGACAGATAGTGCTCGTTACAAGCAACAAAACAATTAATATCATTGAGATAAAAAAAATCGGGATAAATAAATTGTTCTCTGTAAAATAATAATAATTGAAATGTAAGCAACAAACTAACAAACAAACGCATTCACACTCACAGCCCCACACTAAGTTCAAAGACTTGTAACGTGGGTGCCGGAAACATTCACATGACACACACATTACACCCAGAATCAAAAAAGCTCAAGAAATCCGACGTCATCGCTTATATTTCGGTTTTGGCTTGACGGATTTCGCTAAAAATTATATGGGACCACCTCTGAAGGATACTCTACCAAACAAAAAAAACATCAAATCGATTCATAATTGGCGGAGATATCGTTTAACGTACATACAAAAAAAACATACTGTCGATATATGGAATTTCGACTTTACTAAAATTTTCCTTGAGGATAAAAATTGTGGTCTTATCGGGATTCGAACCCGATACCCCTGTTTAGAAGGCGAACGCCCACCCAACTAAGCTAACGGGCATGCATTATTTATTTACTTACTATTTCAACTTTCAGAGCTACTTACAACGCCTTAGAAGCTACCACGGTCAAGATCAGCATGGATCTCAATGACAAAAATCAATCTATGGAGACTGACACCAGGTCCCTAGAGATGAGAGCAGCCCTGGAGCCAAAGAAAGCTCAAGGGACTGATAAGAACCTGATACTTACGAGCATGAAGGAGGAAATTCCTAATGAATAACTGAAAAATGGCGAAGGGTTTCAATCATAGACAGAACCAGTTTTATTAATTGACTGCTAGCATCTTTTCTCCCCTTACGAAAACAACATGCCTTTTGAAGCATCAATACAGTTACTTAAGAAAAAATGTTTGCTTTAGGTGGGGACTGAACCCGCGACCATATCACCATATGGTGACACCTCATGCCCTATTACTCTAACCGCTTGATTTCGTCGGTTTTTGGGCTGATACTCAAGCCCTGCCTTAAGTGAAGAAGTCAATTTAGTTGTTACGTAACTAACACTGACAACTATCCACTTGGAAAATCTCAAGCACATATCGACAAGCTTAGATTTACCTCGTCCTCTCCCCCCGCTGGTGAAATTTGTTAAGAAGGAAAATTAGTTTGTGCTATCAATTGGTTTCATAATCTTTATTTTCAGCGTATCTGAGATGGTAATAGGCGCAAATTTGAAAACTACAGTTCTAAAAAAATTTTTAAATCATTGAATTTATAAATTATGTGCAATATTTTTACTTTAGTGTGTGTGTGTAATACTGATTTGTTATAAATAATTGGTGTCAATGTATTTGTGTGAATGCTGTAGTGAGAAAATTTAATAAATTGTTGGTTTATGTGATCTATTCATTTGTATATTATTACTAAACAGCTTACCTTTTCTATCAACATTGTTTTGCAATTTTGTGCGTTTATTCAAGTAATAAAATATTTCAATAGTATTATTACATCTATCTAATATCTTTAAACGAGCAATTCTTGTATACTTTATATATATATATATGTGTAATCAGGATCTCGGAAACGGCTCCAACGATTTTCATGAATGTTACAGATTGAGGGTTTTACGGCCCAAGGAATCGATTTATCAACGTTCCAGGTCCGAGAAATGCTCGGTTCCCAAACTGCATTTGAAAAAACCGGGTTTAAGAAACTATCAGCGCCATCTATTACGCCATGACCGATGTAAAAAAACTGTTTCTAGTCGACACTAGATGGAGCTTTCTGAGGCTACAAATTCAAACACATTCTACCAAAAACAAAAAACCGAGCAAAGCTCGGTCATCCGGATATTAATTGCATAATAGAAGTCATCAGCATCATCAATAGAAGTCCTAGTAACAATTCACAGTGAAAGTCAAGGTCCATACAGTCAAGTGGTAGAAACTTTACAACGTAATAGAAGTTTTGGAGCGAAAGCGAAAGTCGAGCAAAGCGGTTGTGATTGTGTGCGCGATGTAAATATTTCCGGCACCCACTGTACAAGTCATAAAACTTAGTGTGGGGCTGTGAGTTTGAAAATGTTTGTTTATGTAATCATGTTTTTCAACTTGGTATGATTTGTCTGCACTCATGCATTTTCTAAATATTAATCATTCTTACAAAATAGCACTGAAGTATCACAAGTTTCAAAAATATCACAAAACCAACGCCATTTTTTTATTTTCGCGGCAAAACTCCAAACAGCAGACTTGTATTTATTTGATGGTTGTGTTTTTCTAAAAAGATGTTCTCTCTTTTTCTTTAAAGTCACTATGCATTTATTTAAATTAGTATTAGCATTAGTATTTATTTGAATTGGCTCATTTATTTTATTAATTTATTCTAATCTTGCTTCAATAAAAGAAACCTGTCTAACGACTCAGTTGGCGTGGTGGTCAAGCGTCTGCGCTCTGCGCTGTGGGTCCTGGGTTCAATTCCCGACAGGAGCTCAATTTTCCTTCCCAAGGGATATTTGTGCTTCTGGGTGTGATATGTAAATGTTTCCGGCACCCACGATACAAGTCTTTGGACGTAGTGTGGGGTTGTGAGTGTGAATGCGTTTTGTTTAATTTTTAAAACTTTGTTAGCGCAGCTGAAGACTTTTGAGGTTAATTGCTTGTAACTTTTTTCTTTAAAATAATTGTTTGATTTCTGTATTTGTTGTTCAAGTACGGATAAAACGGATATTATACGTAAGTTTCCGTTTAAAATGTGAAGCCATTTTTAAGATACACCCCAGGACTAAATAGGTCTAAAAACGTGACTTTAGCCCACCAAATTGTTATTATCCAACAAAGTTTTTTTTTTTAAACCGTTTTCGTACTCACATGCAGAGCTGTTTCACAAGAGTAGATAAAAAAATGTTTTGCTCCCTGCATACGTGTACAGGTGTTTTATGATTTTCAATTTAATTGCCGTTTCTGACTTTGGGCCATAGCTTTTCATATTCTCTGAAAATTCAAATATATTAGCCACGGCTAGGACGCTAGATGCCTCTGACAGACGGAAGGACGGACAAAATACTGAACCACCCAAGTCAACTAATAGATATCTCGCTTCGCTCTACAATTAATATGCTAAACACTATCAATTATAGATTCTCCCTCGTGACGTCCACAGTTTGGATCGTAAAGGTGTGGTGACGACATGACATGAAACTATATATTATATATATATATAATATCACTATTGACGTTATTCCGAAAGGCTCCAACGCGATGACACTTATCAAAGCTGCTCGGCTGCTATGAAAATCATACATTTAAAGGTCACAAAATCCCGCGTTTTTTCCTAATTTTAACAATTTAAATGTTAAATACAACCTTCAAGATAAAGTTATCAATTTGTATGTTTTTGTCTTACCAATATTGTGATACTTAATTTTATCCTTATAAAACATACATCACGGATACCCTAGCTATTTAATACCTAATATTTTATATAAGGTAAAAAATCAGAAACGAATCAGTACTTTTAGAGATTACTTTTTACAAACATACACACATTACCCTCATTATGATATGTATTAGTGTAAAAGGGATAAAATTAAAAGGTTTTAAAAAATAAATTCAAACCCTATCAAATAGGGTATTTCGAATTCTTTTTAAATTACTCTTAAATTTATCCCTTATTTATCCTATATATATCCTATTGTAATATAAAAAAATTGCGACAACCCTCAACTCATACCAAAAGTCTTCCATATCATCGTGTCAACACTCCAAAAAGGTAAAAACGTAGTTTACAGTAACGACCTCTTTGACCCTAGACAATACTGTTTATGCGATTGTCTGTAGCTGAGCACCAAAGGTGTCTAGCGAAAATAGTAGTAATCAGACCTTTGAACGCCTCACTAGGTCGCATCTTTAGGATATGCCATTTTAGTACGATCTTTACTAGCAATTGTATGTGGTATTTCAATAAAATTGACGATACGTTTAATACTGGCTATGTTTTTTATTATCAACCAGCCAAGCCCCGCGACTTCGTTTCGTATCCTCGTTTATCAAGTTAAAAAGAAGACTATGTGTTAATCCTAGGGATAAGCTACGTATATTTTAAATTTCATCCAAATCCGTTAAGCCGTTTTCACTAGCCGCATCGGACCCTAAGAATTCCGGGATAATACTTATTTATTTTCGAGCGAAACTCGACGTCTCGACGTCGCGGCAGGCCAAGGAGGAGATGGTGAGATGAGCTTGACTCTTATTGGAAAGACTGGACAGGCAAAGCACAAAACCGTCAAGACTGGAAAGAGGGAAGAAATGCCTTTTCCCTGCAGTAGGACAGTCATGGCTAATAATAACAATGAGTTTGCTCAAAAATACAAACAATAAAATAATATACCTAAACATTCTTGTTAAAAGGATTACAACCATAAAACATTTTTGTTTATTTTCATAACCTAGATAGATCGTAGAAATGACTTACTTATATTTAATAATAGCCGTGGCCCGCGGCTTCGCTCGCTATTATCAAGTTTAAAAGTAGCCCATGTGTTAATCCTAGGTATAATCTATGTACATTCCAAATTTCATCCAAATCCGTTTTGCCGTTAAAGCGTGAAGAGGGAACAAACTTACACACGAACTTTCGGGTTTATAATATTAAGTAGGATTCGCTACCACGTTATTTGAGAGCTATCGGTTTCTATTTAATTTGACAAGGTTCCATCCTATTCGTATTATAGCATGGTAGAGCCTGATAATGATGACTACCAGTTACGGGAGAGAGAGATTTCCTATAGCGTCTTTGTGCATTGGTAGAATTCTAAGATCCAAATTCTAAGATAAACGTGATGTCAGCCATTACAGTCATGCTTACAAGAGGCGCCACGACCGTCGTGGCCTTAAAATGTGCCTTATGTTTAAGTTATGGGTCTGAACGGTTCATCCAGTCATCCATCAGTCAAGTTCATGACAAATGGAAACCATGTTGATAAAAACACCACCGATTCAATTTTTTTGCTTCTCATCTTAGTCAGCGGCTATAACTTAACTAGTCGTTTTATTATCGATAGTGTATAATTTTCAAAAATCCTCTCGATTAACTTTATGACGTCACCAGCCATTTTTGTATCGATAAATGTGTGAAGAGGCTCTGAGGTTGATCAGAGATAATTATAACCCACTGCTCAACTGTTCATAGTTGAGAAATTACCCGTTGAGCTGTTGGTATAACCCATTGCTCAACTTGATGCAGTTGAGCAATTTGGTTGAGCAGGGGGGATTTCTTGCACTTCAAATTTTGTTATTATTTTTGAGACTATGTGTACCTTGAAGGAAAATAATGAAAGCCAACATTATAATGTTTATGAATAAAGTTCCGTAACTTTTGCCGCGAAAGTGAAAAAAATGGTGTTGTCGATTTAGAGTTTTGAAACGTTTAGAAACTTTTTTTTATATTGGCTTCTTAATCTATGTGCTTTAAACCAGTGCCAAATAATAAAATATTTCAAGTCGATTAAGTACCTACATATTTCATGATAGTAGTCCTAGTCACAAGTCACAGTCAAAATCATGTAAGAGAGGCAAGGTCCAGTCTTAGTCATGTCATACCCTAATAAAGTGGTAGAAACTATACTAGAATTTCTATTAGAGTTTTTGAAGCAAAAGCAAAGATCACATTTTTCAACTTGACTTGATTTGCTTACACTCATGCAGATTCACTGAGTATTCTTCTTCTTTGTCGGTATCACTCTTGACAGAGTGGTCGTGGTCATCACTTCAGGTGTTGGTGGCAAGCTTGACAACACGCCGCCACTCTTCTCTGATGGCCGCCTTCCTCGTGCATTCGTGTAGTGATGATGAGCCATTTACTGCCGCTTTTATCTGGTCAGTCCACCTCATAGGCGATCTTCCTCGTGGCCTGGTACCCTCAACCTTTCCCTGAACCACAAACTTCACTGAGTATTAACGGTTATTAATTCACCATTATTTCTCATTAACACTCGAAGAACCTTTAGAAAATAGCACAAAATCGATAGCGGGCAAAACAACGCTGCTTTTCTATACCTAAAGTTTCCATAATACATTTTCTACCTCAAAAAATAAACTTGTAGAATGACTTCTGCCACCCTTTACCCAGTAATTTGTTCCAAATATCTATGTCACATTTTAACATAAATATGACAACGACCACGTTATATTATCACTAAAACAAAAACGCAAAACGATATCAAATAAATGTTTGTGTCAATCATTTGTCAATACTCAAACCAAACGAAATACATGGTAAATATCCCGTTATTTACCATGTATTTCGTTTGTTTTGAGTTTCCGATATTTTGGCACTATTGCAAGCACCATGATGACGGAGTAACTGACAGAAACATTTATAGTGAGAGTGACCATGGTAGCTTAAAAACAAAATTCAAAATTCTATCAGAGCGCCTGGTTGAAGCGACACGTGATAAAATGCTGGCACTTATTTGGCTCAACGTATTAGCATTGCAATTCAGAGAGGCAATGCCGCCAGCATGATGGGAACGCTACCCACTGGTAGTGGGCTTGAGCACTTGAGTTACCTATAAGCTCGATGTCTTGTAGGTAACTTAGTACTTTGCTGTACATAGTTTTAGTTTAGTTTTAGGAAATATAGGCAATTGGCCCGTAGATTTAGCGACTCATCAAAAAAAAAAAGCTTAAAAACGATATCAAACGTCAATTTGAAATATGTCACATTTGGCATTTGGAATTATTTTATTTCCCTAAGATGTAATTTGCTTATCTAGATTTTTATGTTTTTCCGCATTTCATTTGTTTTCATCGATATGTTTATTATATATATATCTATATATATAAAATTCTCGTGTCACAGTTTTCGTTGCCATACTCCTCCGAAACGGCTTGACCGATTTTGATGAAATTTTTTGTGCTTATCCGGTATCTATGAGAATCGGCCAACATCTATTTTTCATCATCATCATCATCATCACTTTTGATCATTATCAACGCGGGTGAAACCGCGGGGCGCAGCTAGTATTATATATGATATAGATTGTATACCCCGGTTTCAATTTCTTGAATTTTACTGGATTTATTGTGTCGATCCCTAATTGAGTGCAGTAATGTTAGTAAAACTGTCGGATATCCGGGTTTGGGGAATTCCGATAAACTCAAAGGTTCCATCATGTTGATGGCCGAACCGTAGGTACAGTTCGGCGAAACGAATTAATTATTATTATCTATTATTTTGACCTGCCCGTTGACTTAGTAAGGTGCGCGTCCGCCTTCTAAGCAGAGGTATCGGGCTCGATTTCCAGTGGGAACACAAGTTTTCTCCCCAAGGGAAATTTGTGTTTCTGGTTCTGGGTGTGATTTCTGTATATATAGGACATCTACAAAAATATTTATCCGTCATAGTTATTTCGTTCTAAAATTGATAATAAAACACGTTGGTGCTTGTTGTTACATTTTTTAATCTATCTGAGGGGAAACGGCTCATTCAAGACAAACATGTTTTAGATGCTTCTACTTGCTCACTTATCCACCATTTTAGTCCAATCGGACATCGGGAATTGGGTCTAATATAGCTTGCGAGATTTGATTAGATTAACAAATAACGGGACAAATAAAATTTTGTAAAAAGCTCTATTCAGACTAGCTCCATGGTATTATCTCATTGTATTTACCGAAACTACATTAGTAATTTGAGTCAAATCGGACATCGAAAAGTGGGTCTAATTTAGCTTGCAAGATTTGATTAGATCGATAGATAACGGGACGGGTGGAACTAAATAAATGCTTGTAAAAAGCTTGGCCACCAAAGGCTTTTGAAACATTCTCAAATACTTTGTTAAATACTACTTTGTAAAAATACATTAAAGAAGGAAATAGAAAAAGTTACAATCCCGCAGTTTCTTGGTCGCTACCTAAAAAACCTTCAAAATCTTTTCACAAAAATACTTTCTCCAAAGGCTCGTTTCCGACTTAATTTCAACAAAAAATCAAAGCATTTAAGGTTCCTCTCACTCAAAGCTGCAGATATTCGGAGTAAAAAAGGCATTATCCCTGAAAATAGACTGGGAAGAGCAGAAGGAAAGGTTTTAGAGAATACTATAACCGTAGATGGAAACGACACACTCTTCCTGCAATAGCGCGGAACTAAAGAGGAAAACTAAAAGGGATCAGCCCTTTGGCGTTATTGCTTGTTTAGATTCATACATCTAAAACTTCAAACAATTCACATACGTGTTTCCATTCTGTAGAGACGTAATATCCGTTGCCTCAGGCCTTAGAATGTTATGTTTTACTCGTGAATAGCCTTATCTTGCAGCATGGTTATTAAATCACATACATAACATAACGCTACGGGGAACTGCTGTCAACAGTTTGAATTGCCATACTTCAGCCACCCTGGTGAAGTAAACAGTAGCAAGCTCTGACTGCCCAATCTTGTACAATACGTGCATATAATCGTAGTATACGTACACGTTTTTGGACTGCCCGTTGGCTTAGTTGGTTGGGCGTACGCCTTCTAAGCAGGGGTATTGGGTTCGATTCCCAGGGAACAGACGTTTTCTCCCCAAGGAAAATATATGTGTTTCTGTTTCTGGTTGTGATTGTGTGTGTGATGTGAATGTTTCCAGCGCTTATGACACAAGTCGTCGAACTTAGTGTGGGGTTTGAATGTGAAAGCGTTTGTTTATGTAATAGAAAGAAATAACGGTTCCAGCTCAGCATAATGCTGGTGAACGACGAGCGCTGGTCTTCCGCTGCTCCAGAGATGACACGGAACAAAGTATATAAAAAATACAGTCTACTTGAGTACCTCCTCCTTTTTTGTGAAGTCAGTAGAAAAGTTAAAATAAGTGCGGTAACTGTTATAAAATGTTCCGAATCTAAATTCGAAAAAAAAAAAGATAAGATGTTCTATGATGGTAAACAAAATTATCCGGACAAAGCAAAAAATTTTAAATATGTAACTCATGCAATCTGACTCTTAAACTTCTATGTAGAAAGTTCGGCAATCGCGGGAATGGAGTCTCGAAGATTATTACGTTATACGTTTTTTTAGTGTTTTTGTATTAAAAAAAACATTTTATAGTATCTATCTATATTGAAAAAAGTATATACCTCGGCAGTATTTAATTCAAACGCATATCACCCATTACACGTCTTGTAATGGAAATCAACGAGATGAAACTTTTGACAGAAAGTTCTTAACAAAAATCAACGAGGAAACGGCTACCTCTAATCCGAACTGACCGTTGACTTATTTAGGAGCGCCTTCTCCTTCTCAATCTATAGGGTTCGATTCCCGTTTTTTCCCGTAGGAAAATTTGTGTTTCTTATTCTGGTTGTGATTGTGTGATGTGAATGTTTCAGGCAGCCACGACAGAAGTCATCGAACTTAGTGTGGGCTATGAGTGTTAAAACGTTTTATGTATTCTTTCTTTTAATTCCCCGATAAGGTTTTCTAATGGTGTTCTGCCAGAACTCTATATGCTTCAGGGCGACGAAAATGACAAAATCTAAATTTTGAAAATCTCCCAACGACATATCTGAAACTCGACTGCACCGGTTTTCACTATACAAAACGGCTAAGAATACTCTCGATCAAGTCACTTGTAAACAAAAAAACTAAATTAAAATAGGTTCAGAAATACGACCGACAACGATTTCTAGATTCTACCAAAAAGCGCCCAAACATATTTTTTTTTATATAAAAGTAAAAGAAAATAAATACAATTGTCATAGAACTGATGTTCTCTAAACCTAATTATCAGTTCCATACAGATAATGGAACCCATCAGGACCTCCTGTCGTCTCCCGATACAGTTGGCTTCAGGTCGGTAATGGCTCTTCAGTATAAAAGAGGTGGTATTTTCCGAAGACAGCACATTCGTACGCCTTCTTCATCAGAACAAGCTTACTTGGAAATCTAATAGGTAAGCATAAAACATATTAAGTATTGCCTATTTTAGTTTTTGCCTGTGATGAACTCAGTTAAATGTATCATCAAAGTTTTTAGTAGTTGATCGATTAGATTTCTTTTTATATTGCATTTTGTTTTTTATATTTAAACGTTACATTTTGTTCCTAAGCTTTCATGTCTGCTACATTTATTTAACTTTTGCGAGCTGTCGCAATTACTTCTTTACCGACTTAAAAAAAAGGAGGAGGATCTCAATTCGACTGTTTTTTTAATGCTTGTGTTACCCCAGAACTTCTTTCTATGTGAACCAATTTTGATGGTTCTTTTTTTATTTGAAAGCTGGTACTTTCCAAGTAGTCCTATTTAAATTTGATCAAGATCTGACTAGTAGTGTTTGAGTTATCCTCAATATTGCGTATTTAATTCATTTAATCCGATCAAGGGTTCCAAAGATATAGCGGTGAAGTCGGTTTTTTTAAGCTTTTCTTACGTTTAAATTATTATGTTTAAGTATATACTTACAGCACAATTATCTATATTTTCTAAAATGTGTATTACCAGACAAAATTATATACATATATACATTTTAGATTTTTTGCGGCGTAATTGCAACACAAAATGTATATAATATATTATTATCATTGATATTATTGTATATAATATAAAATAATAAAAAGAGAAGGTAACGCTTCTTTTTTAGTTTAAAGATGATTTTGACATATCCGACCTAATTTACGTAAGAGGACAAAAGTCGATATTCAGCAAAAAAAAGTAAACTAATAATTATTTTGTTTAGCCTGGCATTGTAACATCTCCACTATCGTATAGCTTTGCCTTGCTTCTCGTTGTGAAATGTATATTTTTTAATGGCGCATATATTTAAATGTTGACCCGGCTTTGCACACATCACCCATAACTCCTGTGAATGGTGAACGATAGCCACTTTATGTCATATCCATTGCAACTATATCTTTACAATAATTTCTACAATTACCAATAACGGGAAACCCTCTACTTCCTCCTGATGAACCTTTGTAGAGTTTTATTCAACTATATTTTCATAGTTTAATAAAACAAACTCACAAACTTCACTGGTAGTATAGTATTCCTTTTCAATCTCAAACACAGTAATGTTGGCAATGATTTCACGGGTAGTATTCCTTTTCAATCCTAAACACAGTAATGTTGGCAACGATTTAATTGGTAATTCTCCTTTTCAATCCTAAACACAGTAATAATGGCAATGATTTCACGGGTAGTATTCCTTTTCAATCCTAAACACAGTAATGTTGGCAACGATTTAACTGGTAATTTTCCTTTTCAATTCTAAACACAGTAATGATGGCAATGATTTCACGGGTAGTATTCTTTTTCAGTCCTAAACACAGTAATGTTAGCAACGATTTAACTGGTAATTTTCCTTTTCAATCCTAAACACAGTAATGATGGCAATGATTTCACTGGTAGTATTCTTTTTCAATCCTAAACACAGTAATGTTGGCAACGATTTAACTGGTAATTTTCCTTTTCAATCCTAAACACAGTAATGATGGCAATGATTTCACTGGTAGTAATCTTTTTCAATCCTAAACACAGTAATGTTGGCAATGATTTCACTGGTACTATTCCTTTTCAATCCTAAATACAGTAATTTCAGCAAGAAAGCGTGGCAGTTGAATGACTGGCAATGATCAATAGAGCCTGGAAATAAAAGAGTCACTACAAAAATAAATAAACAAAAAAGAAACGACCTTGATTGTCAATGTACACAATAAATATGTTTGATAAATTTAATATTCAATCTTACGTTACAAAGGAATTTTTCGATACCTGTTTCGATACCGGTTGCGCAACATATCACTTACGCTATATCACAGAAGCTTATTTAATTTTATTCACAGCATTTAATTTCGAGCCGTGGACCCGCTCCCTTATACACTGATAATCATCATTTAGTATATCGTACTCGTTAACTTTACATATAAGCGTGAGTTCGTATGCGGAAGCGTTATTTTTTACTTACACACAGGTATCAATCATAGACAAATCCGGCAGGATTATGAATTTATCATTTTAAGTTTAGGAAGTTGTAAGTGTATTAACAATTACCGATACTTACTGTCCGATAACGAGATCCGCTTCCTAAAGCCAAAAGAGGCTTGTAAATTACTTACGCTCACACGATTTCCTCCAAGCCTTAACCATTGCGGAGTTTCCACGGATACGCTTTGAAGTTATCGAGAAAAGCCGGACATGTGAATGGAATAGCGAAACAATCGATAGTTAACTTAGCACACGACCCGGCTAGAGGTTGTTTACATTTGACTTTTGTTCGTGGGTGCGGAAGTGAGTCTTTGTCTCGTAGGGAGTTCACCGCGACGAAAAATTAATTTGTCTTGCTTATTACTTTCATCACGTGATATCGATCTTTTTATCTGTATGAATAATTCATCTTTCGAACAGGTGACTGGCACGTTTGAGTCTAAAAAGGCATCACTATGATTATAAAAATTAACATCACAAATGATCAGACAAAGAACAAGTCTAACTCGTTCAGGTTTCCTTGTTGATGCACACAAATCGTTCGCGAACGTTAACTAGATTTCGTCGGAGGAATTATTTATTGACAGTGTAATAAATGGAATGATCCCAAAAGTATCATCTGTATTCGAGTATCCACGTAAAAGTGGATTGGTTCAGTTGGAAAATGGACTTTGTCCTGTTGTTTTAAGGACCACAAAGGTAATTTGTGGGTGATCAACCGTACCGGTATTCAGGCGCCTCCAGCTACCTCTGAAGGCTACCCGGTTTGTTTACAAATCAAAGCGTAGCATGGATATGCCTTTCTGTTGTCGAGCGTACTATATATGATTCATTATTTTAAACATTTACAAACTTTCCACAGTAATTTGTTTACTGTTATTCTTTTGCAAATGTGTGCTAAGTTACGGGCAAACAAAGATTGATATTTCTTAGAAATTGATTGATCTTGAATACCTATTAAGAGCGTTTACTTTGCGAGAACCGATGACCGTTATACGTCCGTTTTTTTATGTATGCTATTTTGAATATCTAGCCAGGCCTAATATAGCCTAGCACTTTATGGAAACAAGCGGTTACTTAGCCTAACTGTTCCGGCTAGGCTATATTAGGCATAGCGTGCAAAATAAAAATTATGATGTGGTAGAAGGTGGTAAGCATACCAACTCCGACCACATCATCAATAACTAGTAGTTAAACATGAAACACTAAAAAAAAGAAGTTAAATGCTAGACTAGACTATCACAGTAAGACTATAAGTAAATCCGGAAGTTTGTGTGCGTGTATTTGTTCTCTTTCAACAGACTTCGATTGCTCATATCCAAAGCTTAAAAAAAACAATTTTGTAACTTGATTATAGCGAGCAAAGACGCGGGGCGCAGCTAGACAGCTTATGAAAAAAAGATTACACCATACTGCTTTTACATCATGTCACAAAGTCCTTCATAAAACCGTATACCAGAACGAATTAAAATTATTTCCTCAGTGAAAGCAGAGGCATGCACGTAAGTGGAAAAATACTATTGAAGAACATTGTTTTTGAGTATTTCAAAAAGGACTTTCTCTGATGCTATAATATCCGTAATAATCGCGTTCAACCTAGCTGACAGTCGTTTTGTAACTTTAACTAGAATTTATCAGTCAATTCTAGACATAGGTTAAGCTGTATCCTTTGACTATGTCCACAGTAAGCTCATCTCTAATTGGCTTAGAACATCCAAGCTCTCAGTAAGAGATTGGTAGCTCTAGAAATCTGTTTCCTGAGATAATCTCTGAGCTGCCGGAGCTTCCCCCACCTTGTAGCATGCATCCATACTTGGAACATATTTAAACACGTTCCATTTACGAACGGTCGTCGATGAACAGTTTTCCGTAACGATTTTGGCAATTTTAAATCGGCTATTTTTGATAATGGAATGCAATAAGTGATATATAGTAGCAGTATGGTGATATAATAGTGGTAATTAGAAACTTATGGACTTTAACTTAATGTTACAGCTTATGAGGTATGTTATGTGGTGATGATCTGTTTTAGTTATTTTTATTTTAAGTGTTCTGTTTTTAGATCATTAATTTTAAATTTTATATGGTAAGTGTCATATGTCTAATATTACGAAGGTTTTGTATTAATTAAAGTTATAATACTTCTTACTCTGACGTATTATCGAGTCAAAGGTTTTTTTTTAAGTTCTCAGTAATTATAATTCATGTCATTAAAAAGACCGATAAGACATATTCTGCAATTGCTATTCTTTATTGGTGTCATCGATGCCTATCGTCAATTCAGAAAAATGTTTAATTTTAGTTTTTGCAAAAACGTAGTAAATCCTATTTATGTTCGAAAGGCAAGCATTTAACCACTATCGCACCTGATGGAAAGTGATAATTTAGCATGCTTCCCTAGATGCCTATTCACTCTAGACTTGAAGACTCCCAGATTATACCGTTCGGGGAACAAATATGCTGGCAATAAGTTCCACTTCTTCGCAGTACGGATGATAAACGTAGAAGCGAAAAGCTTCGAGAGAACTGGAGGTATGTCAACCATATATGGAAGACGTTTGACAGTTTGTCTTGTTGTTACAAGGTAAAACGGGCATGGGGGAATAAACCCATGTTATTCCTACGCACATTCTCTAAATCGTAAACGGTGGAATACCGATACGCTCGCAACTTTGATATTATTATTTACTTATATTTTTTGGGCACATGTGTATTGATATTACAGCCTCTTTAGGCAAATTTTTTACTGACTTCAAAAAAAGGAGGAGGTTCTCAATTCGACTGTAATTTTTTGTGTGTTGCCTCAGAACTTTTTTCTAGGTGAACCGATTTTGATAATAATTTTTTGTTTATTTTCTAGACCCAAACAAAATGGCCGGAAAAATGACCACTACTTTCGTCGTGTTGGCTCTCATCGCTCTCCTGAACTTCGGATACGTTAGAAGCAACCCTGCGATTGGTAAGTCTACAGCCTGGGGCTGTTTTAATAAAGCTAACAGATGGTCCAACTTGTTTGGTAGTGTTATCACGCCAACCACCAAAACTCTACAAAAAACAAATACCAAGCAAAATAACGTCGGCGTATTTTTCAAAGTTCAAATATCATAATTTTAATGTAAATTAAAGTCTTGGCTTATTTCCAAAATCCCCTATAGCCTTAAGGAGTATTTTGATACTGAATCTTATACTTCATCTTTAAGCTTTTAAAGCTTCAATACGCTTTTAAACTTCTTTTTGTATCTTTATGTTTCTATTACATTAAGAGGATATATTTAATTTTTATCTTAAAATATTGTAAACTCAAAAAGTGCAAGCTGTTGAAACTGTACATATTTTATTTAAGATCTTTTGTAACCACAGTCTGACAATAAACGATATTCTGATTCTGATTAAATTAATCACATATAAAATATAATCAAGGTGCAAATATGAGACATAACTATTAATCTCAGGGGGAGGAGTAATTGCAGTATCGCGCGGATTTTTTATTCAAAATACCAGGTAGCGCTTCAAACGTATTAAGGTGGGAGGGTCGCTTAAAATCAGACTTACCTTTGTGTAATTTATTACTAGAATAAAAATAAAAATAGCATCATTAAAATGTTAGTTTACCCTTAATGTTTGAAGTAGTAAATAACTTCATTTGTACGTAAATAACAGGACACTTTTCATGTGCAAAGAACAAATAGTAATAAGCAAGGTCTCACAGCATATGTACCGGAAAAAATCCATAAATCGTTAATTTGTTGTTAAAAGTTGAAAAAACAATAGTGGGCTAACTTTCTACATGCAAGATTGTACTGAAGGCTCGGTGCTAGAGTCAGACTGTCACTTGTCGGATTTGAACTGGCCGTTGGCTTAGGTGCGCGTCCGCTTACTAAGCAGGGGTTATCGGAATCGATTCCCGGCGGGAACACAAGTTTTCTCCCCAAGGGAATTTTGTGTTTCTGATTCTGGGTTTTATGTGAATGTTTTCCGGCACCCAAGACTTAAGTCATTGAACTAAGTATGGGGCTATGGGGGAAAGCGTTTATTATTTATTTGGATGAAAAGCACTGAAGATATTAATTTCAGCTTTAATTAATAATTTGACGTTGGGTTTAACATTTAAAATGTAACTGGATTTGATTTAGGGGCGACTTTTCAATCCTCGGATAAACAAACATTTATTTATCTAATAGTAAAACTATTTCTTAATAGCCAGATAGACTTTATTTGACTAATAAGTCGACTACCAGACAAATAACTTAGTGAGCTCCTTAGACAGCCAGATTTCGACGCAACATATTACGCATGTCAAGCACCACATCTAAACCGACTTCATATGTTAAATGGCTCAAAATCATTGCTCTCTCTCTCAACATATTTCAATTATGAGATGCTATATATATCAATATACATGTATATACAGCATCTCATAAGCGTGAAGATATTTCATATAAAAACACTGATAACTATCTGATCGATAACAGAGCATTGAAAATTGAAAATTCGATACTAAATTAAACAGATACATTTATTGGATTGATAAAATTGTTTGTCTAAGGATTGAAAAGTAGCTCTTAATTAAAAACATTTTTTTAAGACTTTTTAAAAGACGGAATCGTTGCAAACGTACGTCAATATACTAAAATATTAAAAAACCCGACTGCAAAAAATGTGTACCTACTTTTTATGTAATCTCTAAAATTTTTACGAGGATTTTAAACAAGGATACTTGGGTAACGATACCTTAAATGTCGAAATCCATCCAGCCATTTGGAAGATACGAGAAAATAAAAAAAATAAAAATATGATTACATGATTCAAAATACAAAATTCAAAATACCCTTCTTTAGCAGTCGAGTAATTTTTTTTAAATTTTGTCTCCGTAATCTTGTGTATTTAGCCCGTGTCAAGTACTAATATGTTTCAAGTGGATTATATATCTTAATAGAAGTCCTAGTCACAAGTCACCGTCAAATCAAGTAAGAGTCAAGGTCCAGTCATAGTCAAGTCAAGCCCTAGTAAAGTGCAAAGATACTTTACTAGAACTATTATTGGAGTTTTCGACCGAAAGCTTAAATCACGTTTTTCAACTTTGTATGATTTGCCTACACTCATGCACGTTCACTAAGTATTAACTGTTATAATCCACTATAATTACACAAGTATTGAAAAATAATACATAATCAACAACCACATTATTTCACTTTCGCGCCGAAAAACAACAAATATTTAAACTGGTTACTTACCACCCAACGCCCGATTCATGCATAAGCCATGTTATTTTGGCATCACGTCTAAAAAATAACAAGACCTTTCAAGGAAATTATTCCCGCAACGTTTTCATATCTTCGGGGAAATTAGAAACGGTTACCCACGCGTTAACGTTACCAACAAGAGATTAAAGAGAGGAAGATATCTAGAAATTCCCCTCGCTTTGAAATTACAATCTTTGTCGTACAGACGAGTAGGATAAATTAGTTTCTTTTTATTTGAATTGTTTATTCAAACGATTCTAAGTGGGCTCCCGGGAGGTCGTGACTCGGATAGAAATGTTTACAGGAAAAAGACGAAAGAGCAAATAATTCTGTTGTATTTGAACTGCCTTTTGGATTAGTTGGGCCTTAGTTTGGTTTCGCCTTCTAAACAGGGGTATCGGGTTCGATTCTCGGCAGGAACACACAAGTGTTCTACTCAAAGAAAATTTGTGTTTTTTGTTCTGGTTGTAATTGTGTGATGTGAATGTTTCCGGCACCCACGACACAAGTCATTAAACTTAGTATTGGGTTGTGTGTGTAAAATCGTTTACTATTTTCTTTCGTTTTATTATTTATTAGATAGCTATCTACTAAATTGCATATTAATTAAATGGATTCAATGCCGGCACGTGTCCGATCCTAAGCGCCACGCCGCCGCCATCTAATGACTATTAGTTACGGATGTTAATTAATTAGTACGACGTACTATTAACGTAGTGACTATTACGTAATCTATGGTATATTGCTAAAGGAAAACATCGTAAAGAACCGGTATCCAATGTATAGACGATTTGAAGACACGTGGCATCTGTCCAGCCATTCTGGGATGGCCAGAGAATTTCCTCAATATCTAAATACATGAATGATATACCTTAGGCCGAGGATAGGGTTAAATTGAAAACTAGCACTGTATGTTCATGTAAATTAACACGCAGTACAAGCTGAATTTACTCTTTTATTTAGTTTTAAGTTAAAAGCTTAATTATACAGCTTCAAACACGTAAAAAGTCGACTCCCTTTGTTGTCGACTATTTGTCACACGCCTAAGTCCGCTTGTCTCAGTGTTGCGCGTCGGACTCGTCTAAAGAAGGACAAGTAATTTATCCGAAACTACAAACCAGCAATAAACGCATTCACACTCACAGCCCCATAGTAAATACAGAGACTTGTATCGTGGGTGCCGGAAACATTTACATCGCACTCACAAATTATTCACCCAAAACCAAGGGCTCAAATATCCCTTGGGAAGGAAATTGTGCTTCCGCCAGAAATCGAACCCAGGACTCACGGCGTAGATGGCGGAGACCTGTCCACTGCGCCAACTGGGTCGTCAATTCGATATATATTTTTTTCATTATAGTAGCAATCAAATTTAATTATTTATTTCTTTCTCTGAGAGTTTACCGGTGGCCTAGCAGGTGCAGTGGGAGAATTTACGTAGAGTTATTTTTTTTTATACCAGATAGGTAAGCATTTGGCCGCTATCTCACCTGATGGAAAGTGATGATGCGGCCGAAGATGTAGCATGCTTACCTATTCACTCTAGACTTAAAGATAAATAGTTTTTTGGTGGTAGGAATAGGGGTTAAGTTTGTCTGGCTAGCCACTTTTCTTCTTCTACCTATAATGTTAGTCGCAGTGTACCACTTTCCCGCCGAAAATTGTCACCAATACACTCTCAACCTTTTTGAAACCAGGTTTCAAAAAGGTGATAGTGGTTAAAGTCTAGGAATTACCAATAGGGTATATCACACTTATATAATAAATGCGAAAGTTGGTGAGTATGTTTGTATGTTTGTCACTTCTTTACGCTCAATCGGCTGGAACAATTTTGATGAAATTTGGTGTGGAGGTAGCTGACATTAACTGATTCATTAACTTTCATGAGTGCCTCTTTGGGGCCCATGTGAATAAACGATTTTGATTTTGATTATGACACCTTGGATTATGACATAGGCTAATTTTTATTCCGGGATTCCCGTCCGGGACTTACGCGGGTAAAACCGCGGGGCGCAGCTAGTTTCTGTTTTAAAAATATAAATAGACTAGCCTATCCCCGCGGCTTCGCCCGCTATTATAAAGTTAAAAGTAGCCCATGTGTTAATCCTAAGTATAATCAATGTACATTCCAAATTTCATCCAAATCCAATACACACTTGACACAAACTTTCGGATTTACAATATTAGTAGGATAAGCGCTTTCACATTAACAGCTTCACACTAAGTTCGATGACTTCTGTCACACCCAGAACCAGAAACACAATTTCCCTTTACCCACAATTGCTACATAGTAATAATATGTTCTTTGGAAAAAAAAACACTCAAAGGATTCTTTTACAATCTTATGAATTTCATCTTGATTTTTTGTTTTGCTTAATCTTTTGATCAGTATGAGGTCATCGCTATATTCTTCTTTGCCTTATATCTATAAATACATTATAATATAAATGGGATGAGCTCATGGTATTAATCATGTGAACTGCCCTGTCTACTTGATTGCGAGTTTGCCTTCTACGCCGCGGATATCGAGTTCGATTCCCGGAAGGAATACAAGTTTTCTTAACAAAAAAGATGTTTTTTTTTATGATTATGTGTGTACACTGAGAAAAAAATTTTGAGAGCTAGACTACCAGAGAGTTCTCTGAAAGATGTTTATTGTTAAAATTAAAAAATATGCTAGTTATTACAAAATAACAAGTTTTTTTTTTATTTAACAATTAGTTTAGTTACATCTTCACAGAATAAGGCACAAATATCACAAGAATATTAGTAACAGCAACAAGTAGTTTTTTTTAGTGTAATGTGTTCCGGCACCCACCATACAAGCCTTTAAACTTAGTGTGGGGCTGTGAGTGTTTAACTCTCCGTTAACTACAATAAACAAAAACAACAAGTCAATATAATAAAACATCAAAAAACCTGTCATAAAAAGTGAACTTACTGTTTTATTTTCAACCGACTTCAAAAAGGACTCAATTTGAATGTAAGTTTTTTTGTATGTATGTTACGCGATATCTCCGCCAATTATGAATCGATTTTGATACTTCAGAGGTACCACCCATATAAATTAAATCGAATTCGATCCCGTCAAAATCAAAATATAAGCGGTGAAGCCGGTTTTTTAAAGCTTTGCTTGCGTTTAATTATTCATATTGTTGTAAATAAGGCCTATTAATATCACAGCTTAATTATAAATATCGGGTTGAAAATTTAAGTGGGAATAATTGATAACTTTAAATTTTTATAGAAACTTAACGGTCATGCAACATGAAAAAATCTAAAAAAAAGCCTAAAGATGATTTTCAACTTTTACCTATTCAATGATATCCCACTTATCACAGCACAGAGTTACTTATTTTCAATTTTTCTGGTTATTGACATATTGAATTTTGATTATTGTTATGTCCAGCCGTTACAGCGTGAAGAGAAAACAAACATACTTAGAAAGAAAGAAAGAAAATATGTTTATTGTGCACACTAACAACAAAAATATGTTACAGCATATGGAATAAAATAATATGTTAATTTTTAGTAGAGAATTAACTTAAGAGCGTTGAACTAAAAACTTCGCTAATAAAAAAACACACACACACACAAACTTTCGGATTTATAATACTAGTCGTTCGAGCCGAACTGAGATGTCGCGCCTACATTTTGCCTCATAGAGAAAAACTTTTGAGGTTACTTGCTAATAATTGTTGTTTATTTATATATTTGTTGTTTAAGTACAGGATATAACGGATGCTATACGTAAGTTCAGTGTGAAGCCGTTTTTGAGATAGACCCTGGGACAAAATAGGTCTTAAAACAGTGACTTTGGTGGCCTATCAAATCGTTATTTTCCAACATATATTATATTTTTCAAAACCGTTTTCGTACTCTACTTGTCCCACAAGGGTAAATAAAAAAAATAATATTTTGCTCCCCTCTTACATGTCAAATATTTATTTTTTATTTTCCCCCTTAATATTTTCATTTATATAATTTTAAATGTCATTTCTGGCTTTGGGCCGTAGTTTAACATATTCTACGAGAATTTGAAGTCATTTGCTTATATGGTTTGGACGCTAGATGCCTCTGACAGACGGACGGACAGACGGACAAAGTGCTGAACGACCCAAGTCAACTTAGAGATCACGCTTCGTTCGATCAAACTGTGGGTTAAAATCCCAACTTAAAATAAAACACTAGAACCCATTTAGTGGAAACAAGTCTTACGTCATCAGAGGTTTTAAAGTAGGTACAAAGACGTTTCGACCTGTTGATTATTTATTAATATGAAATATCTTATTGGAATGCTATTTAAAAATGATACGTAGTTTTGCTGTCTGAAATCATGAGTAATTTTATGAGGCATCACCTATTATTTTTTTGCGTCATTGGAATATTCTTAGCTTACCTACTACGTGGCTAACTACGTGGGCTGCTGCAGTGCGAATTTGTCGACTCGATTGTTGCCTACAAGTTTCGACACATGTCAGAAGGTAACAGCATTTTTGTTGCATGTTATACATTTTCGGGGTGCTGATGATAATTATCATTATTCGGTATACAAATAAACTCTCCTTTTTTTTATTCTAGATAGGCCATCTGTTTTAACCACCATGATGGTAAGCGACGACGATGTGGTCGACGATCGGATGGTTTCAGTTTCGAATTCTACGACAGGTTTCAGCATCTGAAATCCTTGGCGATAGAGCTTTTTCTCGTGTTCGCCTGGCTTCTAAGCTTGCACCGAATTAGGGTCACAGTTCAACACAATTAATTTAAAAAATCTGTTACCAAATAATAAAATAAATATGTTCCGGCAGCTATCATTAAGGACTTGTTATTGTGAACCTACCATATGTACCGTATGTATCCTCCAGTCTCCACTTAAGGTCAGATGAGACTTTGGTCTAGCACTAGCTTAAAAATCTATGTAAAAGTTATGCCATTTTTACTATCTAGCAACAAGACAAACTATCAAACGTCATCCATTTATGATCGACATACCTCCAGTTCGCTTAAAACGTTTCGCTTCTACGTTCATCATCCATACAGTGGCGTAGGAGTTGAACTCATTGCCTGCGACCTTGTTCCCCGAACGGTATAATATGTAGTATATCTAGTAATATCTGACAAAATTTCATAATATAATTGTATCTGCTGCAATACTATAATCTTTATATGTTTGTTACTCCAGTCAAATACTCTTCACAACGTTTCATTGTTCCACAAAAGCCGATTCAATATGTCCCCGGGCTGGCAATTCCCAAATCAATAGAAAGTTACCAATCGTGTACTTACTTATTCATTTGTTGCGATGAATTTCCTCATATGTTGCCTTCAATAGAGTACACTACTACATATTTGGATATATTGTACTTGACATTCATGTTTACGAAAGAAGATTCGCAATGTTTGTTACATACTTGCCTACATTAGAGCTAGCACACAAATAACTTTTAGCAATGATGATTTGATAGCTTTTCGATATATTGCTTGTTTGCTTAGTAGGGTGGCGTTCGCCTTCTAAAGTATCGGATTCAATTCTTCGAAACACAATTTTTCTCACCAACTCTCAAACTATAATAATGTAATAACGTTTTGTTAAAATTATCTACAAAATAGAGACTCAAAAAATCCTATGCTTTAAGCATTTCGACTCACCTGATGGCAAGTGATGACGCTCGAGGATGGTAAACTCGATAGACCTAGACTGGTTCCCCCTTATAACTTCTGCAACATCATTATTAATGATTAAGACAAGATATTTTTCCATCTACGACTGCATTTTAATACAGGGTATCAAGCCAGGCGAGCACGAGAAAATGCTTTACCGCCATGGAAAAGTATGTTTGTTTTCGTTGTCCCTAATATATGAAAATTTCGTGTCACAGTGTTTGTGGCCGAACTCTTCCGAACGGCTCGACCGATTTTAATTTAAAAAAATTGTATATATGGTAGGTATGAGAATGGGTCTTAAAGTATTTTTCACCCTCCAACCACCACTCCCCATTTTTTTATCGTGATTAACAATATCCAAAAAGTTTTTAGTATAGTATTAAAGTAGGTACTAGGCGACCATAAACGTGAAAGAGGTAAAACACTATTCCTAAGCGTGGCATTGCAACGCATGCCGGGTACAGCTTATATTATTATAATAAATCGTTCAATTTCCCTTTCCAACTAAGGTTTTTGAGAGTATCTACAATCTTGTTCTGTCGTCTTGTCCACGTTGCGTCACGCACGTGTTGTTTAAAAGCCCCGGTACAAGTCGGCCCCTGGTTGTTACAAGTCGACAATAAAAGGTCATGTAATAGAGGGCCCACAATCGACTTTACGAGTTCCGTAGCTATTAATGGAGTACTTAAATGAAATTGTCGTCGTTTTCCACTAACTTGGTCGTAAGTACCACTAGGTCGGTGTAAAAGTTTATGGAAAACAAAATGTAACAAGCGACAATCAAGTTGTAGACTGTTCAATTAGGACTTCCAGCTATGTCAGTTAATAAAAAGAACAAATAAAAAGAAACAAAGCAACGGAACATTCACTACGAGTAGGGAAATATCAGAAGAACGTAGATAGATAGTTGACGGGTAAAATTATAGTCCTCATTGACCTCAGAAGTTACTCATTGATTTTTTCTCACATGAGTTCTAATAGGGCCGGCTCTGAACTAGGTCTTAAATTCCCTACGACACGTGCTACAGTAGAGTTGGCCCGCAGAATTATATGTACAAGTTTAGGAGGCCCTAGGTTTGCATAATTGGTGTTATACGTCTAGCGTCCGGTATATACGACATGAAAGCTCTCTTAATGGAACGACAACTAAGGTGGTATGGACATGACCTATGCATGTATGACCGCCGTCTACCTATAAAGCTGTCTTTTATACATAAAGACGCAAGGCAAGTGGAAACACGGCGGTTAACATCTGCGCAATAAAGTTGTGTTCAAAAGACACCTTGACGCTTGCGCTATCTACCCGAGTTGTTGGGAAGAGCTCGCTTCCAGGTCATTTTAGCGATCTTCCGTCTATGACAAGATTAGGAATTTGAGGTAAATTTACGTACAATAGGATAACAAAAAACGAGAGATAAAACTCCGTCCACAACGCGGTAGGTCATTTTGGGAGCCGTTTGGTGCGGAACCATCCCCTTTTTTGAAAAGCTAAATAGCTGCGCAGGATTGGATCCTACTGAAAATACGAGTTGGTAGAGATTACTGGGCTTATTGAAACAGCGAGAGGAGCGCATTGCAGTTATCCGCGAGACATTATTTAACTTCACCGAGGTTCACTGAAATATAATAAATAGATGAAATAATTGCTTATATTCTCATACTGAATTCAAAAAAAGGTAAACAGTTTAACGGTGACATAAATAGACCGTAGCTCCTCGTAGCACCGCAGAACAAATTTTTTATGTGTAGCACCGTAGCACCATACTCGTACATCGCTTTTTTCAGAGTCTACGCAACTATAGTTATGTGCTGACGTCAATATTCATTATCAAACATTACCATTGTAATTTATTTTTAGACATTATAATATTTCAATCTAGTAAGTATATAGAAGCTGGACATGAACCAAAGCATAATATAGATTTATATTTTTATATAGTTTTGATAAACAAATGCGTAGTTTTGCACGGACCGTTTATAGCTTTTGATATCAAGACTGATTGTGAAAGAGTGCTCCGCGTTAGACTACATCAGTGACTTTCCATCAAGTGTAACTGTAGAAACAAACGTTTGCTTAGTCTGTTATAAAGAAATAATGTTTTCACAGTCACAGCCCCACATCAAGTTTAAAATTGGTGTCGTGGGCGCGGGTAACATTCATATCATATACACAATTGCATCCAGAAACAGAATCATAAATTTCGTTTAGGGAGAAAAGTTGTGTCCACACTGGGAATTGAACCCGATACCCGCTGCTTAGAAGCCAGAATATATTAATAAAAAGAGAAGATTAACTTTCCGTATTTAGTAGGTAGGTTAACTAGTGTTAGCTATTAAGATGTTCAATAAAGAGTTTATCTATCTATGTGCTGCATGCTAGGTGTACAATCGTTTGTTCTGCGGCTGGGGCCGTAGTATAAGCGTATACTGATACGTCCAATTCCTGATAGCCCCAAATATACGACCCAGTTGGCGCAGTGGACAGGTGTCCGCCCTCTGCGCCGTGTGTCCTGGGTTCGATACCCGGTAGGAGCACAAATTCCTTCCCAAGGAATATTTGTGCTTCTGGTTCTGGGTGTAATGTGTGTGTGATGTGATCACTTAGTGCGGGGCTGTGAGAGTGAATGCCTTTTGTTTACATGAGGGTCACATATTTGTTGTCACTATAGTTCTTTAAAGTGTAAACGTCCTTTTAAGTGTAAACAAGAAGGTGACGAAACAATCAGTGTACAATTTATAAAAAAAAAAAATTACGGAACCCAAATGAGTATTTGAAACAAATTAAAATCTACAAAAAAAGGCATCCTTTACATGGCTAACAAGTATGCACGATTGCATCGTTTGAAGATTTTCAAGCCCTAGGTAGACTCCGTACTATTAGGCTATGTTACTTGATAAACTAAATCTGACTTACGTGTACGTAATAAACTAAGGAGTTGCTTCATCTAGACACAACGCACGTATAAAAACGCTAAGGATAACGACCAAATCCAACGGCTTGCGCATGTTAAACATAACAAAGGGTACAATGACAAAAATATATTTCGCAAACTGTCCGTTGGCTTAAAAGGGTGAGCATCCGCCTTCTAAGCAGGGGGTATAGGGTTCGATTCCCGGTAGAAACACAAGTTTTCTCCTCACGAGAAAGTTGTGTTTCTGGTTCGGATGTAATTGTGTGTGTGTGATGTGTATGTTTCCAGCACCAACGACACAAGTCATCGAACCTAGGGGCTGTGAGTGTGAAAGCGTTTGTTTAAAACTGTTTTTTGTTGATTTGTATTGCTTGTCTAAATAAACTGCACAATTTGAATTTACCTCTGTTAGGAAATTAAATATAGATACCGCAATGATGTTGTAAAGACTGGTGCCGCTCTTAGAGCGTGTACTGAATGAATTAGGTGCGATGCACACAATTTGTCACCATTCGTAATGGTATTTCTGTCGCACGTAAAGTATATGCGAAATAATGTTGTAAATAAGAATCAGAAATCATTCATCAATGAAGCACGAATAGCACAAAACCAAACACAGTCGTACGGTATGTCTTCGTCTATAGTATGAAATAATGAATGAATAATTTATTAATGAATGAATGATTTATTAATTCAACTTACATAGTCGAACATGCACAAGTATATTAAATCTTAAGCAATTCGGTACAATATTTCAGACTTGTAGTATTTAGTCCAGTTTTTATTTATGTGATGTTAGAGCGTACCGTATCTCGCCACTTATAATAACATCATTGACATACCATCATTTTATGGTATTTAATATCAGATGGAATGCCGGCTTTTGTTCGCGATTTTGAAATTTCATTTTCAATCTTTATTTGAAATCCTATGATATTTTACCTACAATAAGTCGTCATAGAACTGTTCGTTGGCTAAGTTAGGTACGCTTTCGCCGCAGCAGGTAACGGATTTGATTCCCGGTACAAACAAGTTTTCTCCCTAAGGGAAATTTGTGTTTCTGGATCTGGGTGTCATTGTTTCCGGCTCCCACGACAGGAGTAATCAAACTTAGTGTGGGGCTGTGGGAAATAAAAGAAATAAAATCTCTGCTTAAACCTCTCGCAAAGTTTTTGTATGCCGCAATGGCGGATTATGGATCACTTCTCTCATTTACTTCTACCATCAAATTTTAGCTAAGTTCAAGCAAATAAAGAATTTTGCATTTTGTTTTATACGTCGCAGGTTCTGGATTCGATTCCCGGCAGGTGTGATTATGTGTGTACTATATATGATTCCGATACCCACAATACAAGTCATTAAACTTGGTGGTGGTCTTTAAATGGCATAAATATCTGATAGTATTAATACATTTAAAAAACGCGTATAATACTTAACCACAGTTTTTCGGGTAATAAACTTCCAACAAACCATTAACTTTTATACGACTAAAATATTAGGTTTTAGATAGGCATTTAGATCCCTAGATTATATTTATGATCGATTACGTATTTTTCATACTGAGCAAAAGTAATAAATATCAGCTTCATACATTTTTGGGGGTCTGTACCTCAAAGGAAAAATGAAACCCTTATCATATACTGGGTAACTTATAAAATACCGTAACCTCTTGGGACATCATTCCATTGAAACCATCATTTTCGGTGCGGCTATTGCAAAGCTTATTTTATTAATTTTTAAATATATTATTAATCTTCTCTATTAAATCTCGCGTCTCACAAAGCGTGCGGCTAAGCGCGGCCCGTCGATGTCGATCTTTGCGTTACTATTTACTATAGGTTGTATAGAATACAATATGTCATGGCTCCGAAACATCCGGGAGTGGACAAATATTAAGACTGTAGAACAGCTGTTCAGGCTAGCTCTGGACAAAAAAGAGTTTAAAAGCTGACTGCCAACGTTCAATAAATGGAGCGGCACTAGAAGGAGAAGAAGTATAGAATACATCATCTTAATTAGTATAGAAAATAGAGTATTCAGAAGAAAGTCTTGAAACTAAATGAGCTTAGGGTTACAACAAGAATTAAAGTGAGAGCTTTCTGGTATTTTACAAATAACCCTGTATATAAAAAATCACTTCGTCTGTCTACATACAATTTTGTACGCAACCCTCGGGACTCGTGTCAAACTCGCACTTGCCATTATTTTAACTACAGTTAGTATCTCTATTATTTATGAAGCTCACGTAAAGAATTAAATTCTTGAGACGGCAGTGGTAATAAATCAGGATGCCTTCCAATATATCCGTTTAAAATACTCTGATCCCAGTCTAATAGATCGTTAAGTTAGGCTAATTTAACATTGGAACAGCTTTAGATCCTTTGGGGAAGGTCTATAATATCCGTTTTAATGTCGTTATTATTGACAGATACTTTTGAGTAAACTTTCATGAATTTTCCTGAGAAATAATGACGGCAATCGAATTTGTCTGGCTAACCAAAAAAAAAAGGGTTCTAAATGGAAACTTTTTGTTTCTTTTGTTATTTAATTTAATAGCTATAATGGAAAAAAATAGGTTTCTTGTGAATTTTAAAAAGGATGTCTTTAACGTTGTAGGAGAACTACTTTGGCTTGCTAATAGGGTCACGACCCTTTGGTTACAGAGCCCTAAAAACAGGCTTCAACAGGACGTTCATAACAAAAACTCGTAAATGAAATCAAATTAAACTATACATTAATTATTAATTATATCGTCACTTACCATCAGGTTAGATGACGGTCAAACGTTTACCTATTTTGAATACAAAATAAAAATAAAACATTCTCAACAGCTCAATTAAACAAATCATATCGTCTATATAACAGAAGCAATATCTGACTAGAAAGAAGTAAATCCGGTTTCAGGACAAGTTTTATGAATACTTAAAAAGGCCAGCAACATTAAAACAGGTAGGTAAATACGCTCTCGTATATTTTTAACAGACTTTAAAAAGATGATGTCCGCTCCTGAAACTGAAATAGGAAAAAAAACCATGCACTCATGGTCCCCTATTTTTTTTTTATTTGTGACAGGCTAGTGTTTGACCACTATCTCACCTGATGGTAAGTGACGATGTGATCGAAGCTTGTAAACACACTAGACCTGGAATACGCAGGCTCTCAAGGATAACTGCCGGAACACCGTATTTGGCTTGGCGGCAGACTTTCAACTTGATGGTGGTAAGCTACTTTGGTAGCAAGCCAGGCGAGCAACTCACAAAATGCTCTACCACCTCTCAAATGTCACCTGATTAGCACCACCCGGGGACCACGTGTAGGGAGTCAGATTTAAGGGGTATCCTCCTACGGACGTGGGTGACTCAGCCCCCAAAATTTCATGTCCAGTCATTAAAAAAAACAGTTCTAGTGATCATGGCGCCTGTAATGGTGTCGAAATATATAAAAAAAAAATTCAAATTGTACATGGTAAATATCCCGTATCGAAAATAAATATTAATTAATCTGACCAGTAGGAGTAATGATACATAGATAGATAATACTTCATCGATCCACTTTACAAGATGAGATAAAACAAAGGTAACAAACAAGCTTATACGTAAAGTATCACAACAGGCGGCCTTATCAATAGCGATCTCCACCAGGCAACCTTCGGATGGAGAGAACTATAGAATGTAATAGACGGGGTATAATAAATGGGTGTAAAGAATACCTAATTAACTTAATAAATACCATTACTTACAGTTTGCCATAAATCCTACTAATATTATAAATCCGAAAGTTTGTGTGTAAGTGTGTAAGTATGTTTGTTCCCTCTTCACGCTTTAACGGTTGAACGGATTTGTATGAAATTTGGAATGTACATAGATTATACCTAGGATTAACACATAGGCTACTTTTTAACTTGATAATAGCGGGCGAAGCCGCGGGGCACGGCTAGTACAATATAAATAAACATAAACAAGTAATATAAAATAAATAAGTAAAATATGTATTCATATAATGGTTATATATTTTAAGATATCTTTAAACCTACCTTCTTTCTTAAATATTTTTTTGAAATTTAACTTCTTATAAAGGCCTTGAAATTCTAATCCGCAAGCTTTTTATGTGACGAAATGTGGTGGGGGAACACTGTGATGAATAAGTAATATTTCCTGTTATACAAAAGTTTCACTTCTTTCGTGTTTCAGACACACCCTGTTTTTTTATTATCATACCTGACAGTTCCAGGAACAAAGATACAATGCTGTAGGTAATTCATTATTATTTTGACGACTCACACAATCGGATTGATAAATGGCGATGATTCGTAGCTATAAATAGCGGCGACTGAAACTTGTTTTTAATTTAGCAATTACACGGTACCTATTCGGAGAAAATACAATAACATATGTATAGCAGATGGTAGCAGATATCGTTGTTTTCCGAGTTCTAAATTTATAATTGAAACGTCATAATGAATCCCAATAAATAATTTTAAATGAGAAATTGATTCCACAGATGTGGAGAATTTTATGTGGAAAATGAAATGATACCAATAATTTGTATTGGGGTTCAAATTTCATTGCATTTTCATTTTTTTTGTCGTACGTCAAACGCTGGCCTTATATAATAAAAAAACTTTTTTTTTATCTACAGAAGCTTGCAGTTCCACTCGCGCTGATTCTATGTCTAAGTCTAAATGCAGGTGTAATTGGACTTACGATGATATATATTTTTATTATATTTCATTTTGTTTATTCGGGGGACTTTCTTCTATATTATTTCTATTGTTCGAAATAAAATCTTAAAAACGATAACAAGTAGACAAGTTTACAAGCCTCCGCAGATAAAAACAAAAGTATATTATTATACTTATTATAAAATATATATTACTACAGAACCTTACTGTCGAAACATTAAAAACGATTTAAATTATTAAATATACACAGAATACAAATATTTTGGTTAACTCATTCACGATCTTGTAAGAATTAACATAAAGTACGAATAAAAAATAAACAATTGAAAATAAATAAACAAAAACCGTCGATCACAATAAGTCGATAAAAAATCACGATTTATTCGTCACAGTTATTCATAAAGACGCGGCCACCGAGGCAATGACCCCAATCCGCGATTCGGGCGTCGCTTTCGCCCGCACTTACGCAATTTCACCTTAGCAGCTTACACTTGACCTCGTAACGACAGTTCGCGTGAATAGAACCATCCATTATGAATGTAGCCTTACTGAACGGGTGGCCGTGCTTGTTTCGTTTCTCGGACAGAATAATGAGACTATTAAAATAGGTGAAACTCAGAATATTGTTATATTAAACTTAGCACTTCCTTATTTTAAATTTAGAACCTGTTCATTTTAAACACAGAATCTCTTCCCTTTTAAACTTAGAATCTCTTAATTTTATAGTCGGAACGTTTTGACAATTATTATTTGGCATGAAATAATATCTACGGTATTATTTTATTGAGAAAAGTTTTAACGTATTTGTTCCTCTAACGGTACAATCTTATAGCCAAGCATGTGACATCTTTAGCCGCATCTTCATTTTTCGTCAGGTGAGATGGTGGTCAAATGCTTACCTATCGAAAAAAAAGTCAAAGTGGTAAAGTGATGAGTCATGACATCCGCGCTCTTCGTGCTCAGCTCACACATTTTCTAAAGAAACTTTCTATATCAGGCCATAGGCCTACCTACATCAAAAAACAATAATATATTTGATTTTGATTTTGATTTTGATTGTTTTTGTTGAAATCCCTCTTTCCCCAAACGTATGGCCACCAGACCCACCGCACGCGCCACCGTCATTCATAGATGCTAACGACATTGTAGAATATTGTAGTACGGGGTTTACATCGTCGGGATTAGAACCACAGGGGTACAAATACAGGGTAGAGGGTAGTAATAAATGTGAGGTATGTATGAGCTGTTATCAGATTTACGAGCATGTGGGTTAACCTAGCTTGTATAATGAAGGAGATGCATGTTTTATCATCAATCTACTTACTAGCAAAGCATGAGTTTACGAAAAATACAATTTTTTTTTTTTAATGCGGAATAGTCAAGCATTTCACAGCTTAACTAATCAACCGACTTCAAAAAAGGAGGTTCTCAATTCGGTTGTATGTTACGCGAGAGCGGAGATATCCGCCAATTATGAATCGATTTTGATAATTATTTTTTTGTTTTGTAGAGTATAGAGAGAGAGTTCCGAAATATAGGCGATGAAGTCGGTTTTAATAAGCTTTGCTTCCGTTTCAGTTATTTACCTATTTGCGTTTGATACCGACTTATTGATAATTGATTATAAAAAAGTACACTAGACCTAAAAGCTGGCTTTCAAGCTGCCGGAACGCATGTGTTTGGATTATTTCTATTTGGAAAACTACAAAAGAGGAATAAGCGGACATTAATAAAATATTGTACCAACGTGGATTACATACGAGCATAGCTTTTACCGGAAGTCTAAGCCCGTTTAGAAACCTCATTTAATCGGATGTTTGTCGGTTTCAAATTGAAACAGATAAGAACACTCTTATTCTGAGAGTGACACTTGAGGATCTATTTCGTGCATCGATTATATTTACATCGAAGTCGAAATCGACTTTGACAACAAGAATAGACCTACTGACCTCAAAGATTATTCCTTAAAAAAAAATCAGACCCTCAAGTTCTTAAGACCTCAAGCATCTCTACGCCTTTGTATGACATGCTCGTAGAAGCACTGTAGGTAAGTTATACAACATGAAATACATAATTATTTAAAAGATTTAGGCGAATTAAGTCTCAAAATTGACACCGTCCGCAATAGGGACCATTCTCAATTCGGACCTTTCTTAAAATACCCTTAAATTTTTTTTTTTATGATAGATAGGCAAGCATTTGACCACTATCTCACCTGATGGAAAGTGAAGATGCGGCCGAAGATGTGACATGCTTGCCTAGAAGATACCTATTCACTCTAGACTTGAAGACACCCAGATTGTACTGTTCGGGAAACAAAGACGCAGGCAATGAGTTCCACTCCCTCGCTGTACGGATGATAAACGTAGAAGCAAAACGCTTCGAGCAATAAATTAAATTCGCAATTATATGGACTAAGTCATATATAGGCCAGATGACGAGTGAAGCAAGGAGGAACATTAGGTTACTGGTGACCAAAAGGCGCGAGACGAACGAGCGATTGTACCGCAGCGGACAGCGAAGCGCCAGAAGAATTGACAAGAAGTAGATTCTTGTTTTTAAATTAAAAAAGGGACTGTTTATAGTTCAAGCGTGAAAGGTCCAATTGAGAAAGTGCCCTATTAGTGTCTATTTTGATAAAGGGACTTTCTACGCCTGAGCCGTTTAAAGGTTTAAAGGTAGGTATCTCTGCACCTTTTTGTTAAACAATTTTACTAAGCTTGTCTCCGACTTCCAGTATCTTCGCTAACAGATAAAGAGTAACCTCATTAAAACAGATGATACGTTTCAAATCTTCTTTATATTTCCACCGCTTGGTTTGGTCCTGTATTTAGATACCTACCTGGGTGGGGGATCCCGGCTATATCATCTGTTCACGATCTTGAAACTGTGTGGTTTATGTAGAGCGTATTGAATTAAGGTGATGAACCAACATGATTCTAAGATCGTGTATGTTTATCCCACCACTACAATATACATGTTGGGTATAGTCATCGAATGGAAACGTCTTAATTTGAGATACTTGTGGATACTGAAATTTCTATTTATTCAGTCATTTTCCTGTCTGTTCCAGCCGTCGGCTACGACCAGATGGACATCTGCATCGAAAACTGCGCGCAATGCAAGAAGATGCTGGGCTACAGGTTCGAGGGTCCTCTGTGCGCGGAATCCTGCATCAAGAACAAGGGAAAACACATTCCGGACTGTGAAAACATCGACTCCATCGCGCCGTTTTTGAACTTGTGAATTGAAACTAATGATTTGGAAATGCATGGGCTTTAGAAGAATGCTTCTGCTATTTTTTAAATTTTGAATAAGCGTGACAAAATGAGCAGAGCTAAGACTTTTTCTTATTATTTACCAGTAAATAATGATAAATTTCAATACTCCACGAATAGTACAGTACCTATATAATAGTAACTTACAGTAATCGCTTGTCTGTCTCCATTACAAGACACATAGAGATGAGATCTAAAATATCGAGACTTACACTGGCGATTCTTTTGTAATTCCAATATAACCTACCATGGATTTTTGAAGTAGGTCAAATAAATATGATGCTAATGACAATTACCTAATAAGATTTAATTTGTTCCTTTAAAATATTTTGATTTAAGACTTTAATAGTCTTTGCAAATAAGATAGCAAAATATCTGAAAGCGAGCAAGACATTTTTCCTTGCTATAGGTTTTATTATATCTAACTAACAGATATCAGACATCAAATGGAATAAAATTAAAATGTTCTTTAGCATTGAACACTTCGCGTTCCTCCTCTTTTCTGAATAGGATTAATACTATACCATAGACTACTATTAAGAGCTGAAAGACGCTAAACACTACAATTCCTTATATCTCGATGGGAGAATGTTTAACTCTCATCTCGAAATTCTTTGAAAATAGTATTAAGTCATTCGTACCTTATGAGTTATATCATACCTTACCTTAAACTTCGAAAAAGCTGAAGATTAATACAATAAATGGAAAATTAGTACTTACCTAGATTTACTATACCAAAATATTGATGCTTGTGTTTGTCTTCTTGACTAAAGCCTATGACATTATATACATACAATATATAGCTGTCTATGCCAAAGTGTTAATACTCTAGCTTGTAATAATAATTATAGATTCTACTATGTTATAAGTCTTTAATTCTAATTTTATTAAATGTATTCTCTTGTACTTTTTATACAGGTATTATTGTAAGATTATTCCCCAATTAAATAAATGCTATTATTTAAATTTGGCTTGTTTTATTCTCCATTCTAAATAAAATTGTTTTATTCATAGTATAGGGTTTATCATTCTTAGTATCTTATTTGATGGATATTGGCCTCGATTCTGATGTACACTCACTAAATTAAATTTTAACTATTCCTGTCTCTTACAAAGTAGAAACACAAGACAGAGATAGCATACATTTTAGTGCTGTCAAGCTAGTTTATCAATTAAAATATGAACAGCAGAAGCAGAAAGGCGCGTGTTTTTAGTCAACACCAATAACATACTCGACTAAGCTTGCATAGACATCTAAGTCCTGACTAACTTGACAGCACTAAAATGTACGCTATCTCTGTCTTGTGTTCCTATTTTGTAAAAGACAGGAATAGTTTAAATTTAACTTAGTGTGTGACATCAGAATCGAGGCCGTTGTGTTCATTATATACATATATACTAGCCGGCTGGCTTTGCCCGCTATTATCAAGTTAAAAATTAACCTATTTGTTTATCCTAGGTATAATCTATGTACATTCCAAATTTCATCCAAATCCGTTCAGCCGTTAAAGCGTGAAGAGGTAACAAACATACTTACACACTTACACATAAACTTTCGGATTTATAATATTAAGCATACAAAAAATTTCTTTCAAATCGGTCCAGCCGTTTAGAAGGAGTTAAGTGACATACTCACGTAGAGTAGAATTATATATATAAAGATATATTTTTAGTGTGTAATTTGACAGAAATATTTTTTATTAGTCGTAAGACAACAGTCGTTAAGACATGTCGGATGCCTTACACTAAATCTGCTCACTTGTCTATACGACAAGCAAGCAAGCAATTGTTTATAATCATATACATGTATCCACTTTTGTAGGTAGGGTTATCGGTCACTTATTTCGTAAGTATTGTATTAGACCCGAGATCCATTTGTTGTTCAAAACACGTATAGTTGGGGTCTTTGTCGCGAAAGTGAAAAAATGGCTTTATTGATTTTGTATAATTTTCCAAAACCTGTGATTCTTCAAGTGTTATTGTGTAATAATGGTGGATTACTAACCGTTAATACTTAGTAAACGTGCATAAGTGTAGGCAAATCATACAAAGTTGGAAAACCTGGTTTTCGCCTTCGATCCAAAACTCCAATAGAAGTTCTAGTAAAGTTTCTACCACTTTACTAGGGCATGACGTGACTATGACTCTTTTACATGACTTTGACTGTGACTTATGACTACGACTTTGATTATCACTTGAAATATATTATTACTAGACACTGGCTAAATGCACAAGATTGCAAAGCCAAAATAAAAAAGAAAAAAAACTAGTACAGTTTTTTTTATGGTATTTGAGTGACGATACGAGCAAGTCGCTCGCCTGATGGCAAGCGTAATGCTTGCTTATTACAGTCCAGTGCCGCCCATAGAACTTTGAACTTAGGTCAAGATCATACTTGGCAAAGCACTGCGTTCGTCAGCCTGAGATAATACAAGTTAAATTCTTACTTATACAGCGCGAGTAAACACTTTATTTATTTAATACTTTTGCACAAAACAAGTACAAGGAGGACTTAATGCTAGAATAGCATTTTCTGCCAGTCATCCTTGAGGTGCAGAGAAAAGGGTGGCGGTGCAGTAAATATGTTTGAAAAATAATTTTGGATAACTTTAATAACATATGTAGACATAATAGTACGTTAGATCTGTTTTGCACAAGCGTGAACTCGGCGAGGCGGCTGCTTAGTAGCGACTTCTTTGATAATTAGACTCAATTGTTTAAATTATTTACAATATTCTGATTATTGTCTTCATTTAGATGTATACTTACTTACTCAATTTTGACATTTTGTTACGTCCTTTCTATTTTTTCTTTGTGTAACGATGCGAATGTCATGTTTGCGTTAATTAGTAAAATATATTGTTTCTATCCGTGAGGACCATTAATTGGCTTCGGCTGTTGGTCTTCCTTGTAAATAAATAAATAAATAAATAAATCTTTTTAAGCCCTGTAATTTCACTGTGTATTGAGACCATTTTCCCGCTTGTTTCAGTCCGTCTCCCCTATGACTACACCGCGACGGATGTGTGCATCGCAAACTGTGTACAATGCAGACATTCGCTGGGCTGCAGATTCGATGGCTGCAAGTGCGCAGAATTTTGTAAAAAATACATGGGAAAATTTATTCCGGATTGCGAGAACAACTACTTAGTTGATCCGTTTTTAATCGAGGATACCAGCGCTCTTTCTAAAGAATGCATCAACTTGATTAACAAGCTTTATAATACTGAGTAAAATAGACATCCCAAAAGTTTGTATGTGCGTGTGTGTGAGTGGATATTATGTTTGAAAATTCCAGCTATTGCGAAGGTACTTCGTTTTGTTTACACGAATGTGATAAAGTTATTTATGTATATAGTTTAAGTTCAGGAATAGGACATGGGCGACTTTTATTTCCGATGGAGGTAGGCTAAGCTTAGGGTCAATAGCTAAGTTACATTTGTCAGATACTGTGCATTTTTAACCCCCGATGCAAAAAGAGGGGTGTTACAAATTTAACGAGTGTAACTGCGTGTCTCTCTGTGGCATCGTAGCTCCCAACGGCTTGACCGATTTTGATTTAACTTTTTTGTTTGAAAGACTTGATACAGTATTTTTTTTAAATTCAAGTTAGGCAAACTTTTGACCACCATCTCACCTGATGGTAAGCGACGATATGGTCGACGATGAAGCAAGCTTGCCTAGAAGATACCTATTCACTCGCGACTTGAAGACTCCCATATTGTACTCATCAGGAAAGACTGATTAGGGTAAGGAGTTCCATTCCTTTGCGGTTCGCACAATGAATGTGGAGGCAAAATGCTTAGTGCGTATTTGTGGAATGTCCACCATATAGCGTTGTCGCTTAGCAGTTTGTCCAAAATCGGTGCAGCCGTTTTCCAGAGAGCGTCAGGGGTATTTTAAAATTGTGATTTTGCCATTTGTAAATAAGTCAGTGCCAAGGTTTTCTAGAATCTGTTCCAAAAGATTTTCTTCATCATTATCATTCTAAGATTTTTTTAGTTATATCATTAGATTCTAAGATTTGTATTGGTTTTAATATTTATTAAATGCAAGCAAAAAAACCGACTTCACTTCGCTTTATCTTCGAAACCTTGATCAGATTAAATATATTAAACACGCATTATTGACGATAACTCAACAATTACTGATCAGATCTTGATCAAATTTAAATGGGACCAATGGGAAAGCAATAGCTTTCAAACAAAAAATATTTTTTTCAAAATCGGTACACGTGTAAAGAATTTATAAGGTAACACACATAAAAAAATATAGTCGAATTGAGTACCTCCTCCTTTTTTGTGAAGTCGGTAGAAAAGTATTGTATTGCATTTATCGTTCGTTTAGTAGTAAGACTACCTCTTTTTCCAACCATTTATTTAACGACATTTGACAGGTCGAGTACATTATTACTCGACCTGTCAAACCTTGAGTAGTAATTGATTACAATTAGTGAAGTCCTAATGCGTTACGATGATTAATTGTAATACTAATTCTAATTTGCGGTAGGGGTTCCATCTGACGGCAACTACCCAAGCTATCCCAGCTCCTTTATGTAGCGTAGGATGGCTCTGGGTCGCCGACTAAGCTGTTCCAAAGTAGGTATTTTAGATGGTGATGAAATATGCGAAAGTGAAAGTGGTAATATGATGCATGAGTTTTTGGTGTAGATGGCTGAGCGAAGTCCGCCCTTTTGATGAAGTACATTATAATGTACTACATTTTTTATACTTTAATTTCTAAGTATTTTAGTTTTATTTTCTAAGTATAACTTTTTTCTGTATATATTATATTGTATATATAATACATTCAATACTACTTATTTCAATATTTATCTTTAATTCCATGTTATAGACAGTGTACTTATGTAAATAAAATGAAAATATTAAATTTTCACTACCATATTTTTTTTTATGGAATAAGCTTCTTGAATAATATTCGTAACATAAATTCGTAGCATGTGAATCAATACACATCGATATCGATAAATATCCGAGCAAAAGAGCACTTCGCTTCACTATTGTAAAAAAACAGCGTCCACTAAGTATTGCATTTTTTTGTCTATGGAATATATAATAACACCTGTGAATGATAATGGAACTTCATAGGCTTATGTCAAAAGTAAAATAAATGGTCGGAAAGAGTATAGACGCTGCATTGCTAGCAGAACCTCTTTCCTTTCCACCAACCTTTGGTCTCATATGTGATTGTTAATAACGAGGTTCTTACTAAAAACAAATAGAGATAAACTACGATAACATGGCGCACCCCGCCAAAATGCGAAACTATTTGAATGTATTTATGAAAGTATTTACAAAACGCCTCCAAGACTCGCAACGCATGTGTGCGTGCTGAGACAGCTGTCAAAAAATAACAAATCGAAGGATTTGTTGCTCGACTAGCGACGTCATTAACAACTTGTTAATATTAGAATCGAGGGACGCGCCATGTTATCGTAGTTTATCTCTACAGAATTAGAAGGTCTATGAGTACTTACTAACTTACAGTCTTACTTATAAAAACGTCGCTAAGCAATGCTTAGCCATTTCTTAGTTAAGCAGCTCTTAAGCCCATAATCAATTATTTAAAAAAAAAATCACACATAAACATTAGTTAGGCGCTGCTTAGTTAAGAAACGCAGAGATAATCGAAAATAATAGAAATTTACAAGATCACCACAGATTATAACCAAAATAATCAATTAAACATTGAAAGATATAAGACCCGCCATCTTGCCTCTTAGCAAGATTTAAACAAGGCAATGGCCGTGTTAAATTTTGACAACTATTTAAGCATTACTTAACGCTAAAACGCGTTCATGAGAGAAATTTTAGTTAAACTGTAGTTAAGCAATTGATTTAAAATTAAGAGGAGTTTATAAATAAGACTGTTCATTTCTTGCCAACCCATGTTATAAACATAAGATGTTTCAGTGCGACAACAATCTTTGGCAGTCGGTGACAGTCGGAACTAACGCCGCCATCTTGTATACTTTACACTGTTCACTTTTTGACAAATCTGTCAGTAAGCCTATGGCTGTACCTATATAGGGTTGCCAGGTGGCAATCTGAGAAATCCAGACAAAATTCTTTACAATTCAATAAAGGTGAAGACCATTTACGGTTTTCAACTAAAGCACATATTTCATGACAGATATCCTACTAATATTATAAACCCGAAAGTTTGTGTGTATAAGTGAGTAAGTATGTTTGTTCCCTCTTCACGCTTTAACGGCTGAACTTTGGAATGTACCTTAAGTAAAAACCTCTTTTTGTGAGGCAACAACCTCTTTGTCCGAGGCAACAACAATAACTGCAAATGTCAGTCAATTGCCACAAGATCCTTGTCGCACTGTATAAATATAACCGTCTATGACAAAGTTTTTAATTTTTAATACTATATGCTATTAATTTTAGGATTTATTTATAAAAAAAATTACTCATACTACTTTCACAGGGTTTGTAAATGTGATTTCTAAAATAAAATAAACATTGATTACTTGAAAATGTGATTATTTTATTTCATTCTAAATTAATATATTTTTCTAATATTTTAATAATACATATTACTATCTCACATGATGGATACATTTCATTAAATTATACAGCACTTATCAACAAACAATTTCATCTTACCATTGTAGTACAAATACTTATAACCCGCGTATTTTATTAATACAGAACAAAGATGTTATGAAAAACCTATAACAAAGGTAAAAAAATGTAAAAAAAACTACATTTGTTACACTCTAACCGCTGAGCTACCCAAACTATGCTACAAATCTTAATATGACATGTGACGCCATCTACCGGAACAGTTTGAAAGTACCAAGGTCAACGAGTATCACATCGCAGTTAGCTACACGTTGGGTTGATATAATACATTTAATATAATATATTTCATTTTTATCGTCCACCCGAATCGATTGATTTTTTTATAGTTCGTTTTTTAAAGTATTTATGCGTGAATGTACTTTATAGTAATAGGGAAATTCATGCATATCGATTGTTTCCATTACTATATTGCCGAAAATTAAATTTCATTAATAACATTGCGTTTCATATCAAAATAAATATTTAAAAATGCGAGAATGTTCTAGCTATTTTAAACGCGGCAATTTTGACATTCTTTCTTTGACATCCACAATCCAATCACTGTTAAAGATAGTTGACCAATCATAGATGTCTAAAATATGTGAACTGACGTCACGAATCAGTTTAGCAAATAGCGTGCGTTTTGCTATTTTTAATTTCCAATGCATTTTTATAGCTTTTAATTCGTTAAAATTCTTAATTAAAAAGCTTTTAAATAAGATCTTAATGTTGTACATAGTCTATAGATATTAAGATTTAAAAAAACCGTAACCTATATTTTGAATTTTTATTCATATTCCCTTATCTTTTAAGCTTTTCTGTATGGATTTTAGTCACGTGCTTAAACTTACGAAGAATTTCATTATTTATTCACAGTGCAATGATACAATGAGTAGTTTCTATTACTAGAGTAGTTTATTGTAGGTCAGTTGACTGGTACCTCCATTGGCTGGCTCTCGGGTTCTTGGCTGGGTAACGAGGGCAGAGATGAATCAGCTGAAAAAATAAGTTTTTTTTTATTTTTTAAAATTTTTAATGCATTTTTATCGCTTTTTATTCATCAAAAGAGCTAATTAAACATAATTTAACATAGAAAATAATGTTGTAAGTTTAATTCTTTAGCCATAAAATTAAATAATTTTAATGCAAGCGAAGCTTAAAAAACCGACTTTACCGCTTATATTTTTGTTTTGGCTTGATCGATTTCGATAAAATTTATATGGGACCACGTCTGAAGTATAATTTACATAACAAAAAAGAATTTTGATAATCGGTTCACAAATCTCCCCCATTTGTGAACCGATTATCAAAATTCTTTTTTGGTCGGCGAACATACATAAAAAACATACAGTCGAACATAGTACCTCCTCCTTTTTTGAAGTCGGTAAAAAATAATACTTTAGCTATATTTAAATCTCATATCAATCAAGTACGATCAGGTGAGATAGTGATCAAACGCTAGCTTATCAGATACAAAATAATTATTAGATTTAGTGGTTTTCTAATACTCGTCTGGCAACACTACGTATGTAATATTTTTTAAATAAGATTTGTAACAGTAAAAAAGGGAGATGGCAGTGAAATCTATTTTGGCTTTCTTGTATTTGTAGCGTATATTTAAGTTACTAACTTAAGCCGAAAGAACCTAATATTAATTATTTGTATGGACATAATTTTTTTCTCTCCGAACAAAATTTGTGCTTCTGGTCCTAAAAAGCGTTAATAAGTTTTACTGTTTTTTTTTCATAAATTTTAGTATGACTATTTCTATACAAAATTATAAAAAGGTGCAGTGATCAGGATATTTTGACACAGTTGGGAGGTAAGCGTGATAACTTTAATATTTACCTGCATCCGGGTTAAACTCTTGAGAAATGTCCATGGATGTGGATTGCTCTTCTAAAGACGGCAGCTGAAATATGAAACAACTTTTTAGACAACTAAAAATCAAAATATAGCAATTCATACCGAAATAATTACTTGGAAATGCAATCAGATTCAATTTTAAACGGCCATTTTGACGTTCTTTCTGAGACGTCTATGACCAAATCACAGGTGTCGATGGCATAAAGACAATTTGACCAATCATTGACATAAAAATGTGTGAACTGACGTCACGAATCAGTAAGGCAATAGAGTGAGTTTTGCTATTTTGATTTTCCCATGCATTTTAATCAATATTTATTCATTAAAGTTCTAATTAAACGGCATTTAAATAAGTAAATAATGTTAAAGGTGTAATTTTATTGCTATGAGGAAAAAAAATACTTAAACTATATTTAAAAGTCATGCATATTTCCTATTAAAAAAAAAGTCGTTTATTTCGAGTTACATAGACTAATAAATAGTTTCTAATTCTATATAATGTAGCTGCAGGAAAATATTCTTAGGAGGCTTAATACCACTACAATCACAAATATAACCAGTGTTTGAAGTATTCTGGTTTCTTCCTTCAATAGTTGTGATTGGTCGTATCGCATTATCACCTAAATAACTAAACATCACATCGTTCAATTACAAGCGTATTTTTTACTTCGTCTTCTCTTTCCGCTGGTGAGTTGTGAATTGAAGGGAAATATATCTTTGGCTAAATAATAAAAACAATCCCTAGCTTTTGCAGTTCGTATTCATTTATATATTTTACTTGAACTGCTCGCTAGCGTAGATGCGTACGCGTCTGCCATCTAAGGAGCGGGTATAGGGTTCAATTCCCGGCAGGAACACAAGTTTTCTCTCTATGGGAAATTTGCATTATATCATTACGTCATGGCTAGTATAAAATAAGTATGACATTTGACATTGGTAAAGGCGATTCAAGTGACATTCTTAGCGCGGTCGCGCGGCGGTTAGTTGTTAGTCGTAAGACAAAAGACGGTAAGACATGTCGGATGCCTTAGGCTGCTTGAAAAATCCTGCAACGAGGACGGTTCGCTAGTTTACTTTTATAAAAAAAATTATGCTGTATATGCTAGCATTTCACCACTATCTCACCTAACGAAAAGTGATGATGCGGTGGAAGATGCTTGCCTAGAAGATACCTATTCACTCTAGACTTAAAGATTCCCTATTTATACTGTTCATGGAACAAAGATGCTGGCAATGTGTTCCACTCTTACGCTATTTGGGTGTTAACACCAACCATAAATGGATGACGTTTGCCAGTCTGTCTAGTTATAAGATGTTAAAATATACACGTCAAGCAAGCAAGTCACACCCACTAGAGACGAAAAGAAACCAAGAAACTCCTGGGAAGTATTTTTTTTCTTTTGTGTATTATCTTTTAGTTCTGACGACCCAGTCGTCGCAGTGGGCAGGTTTTTGCCTTCTGCGCCATGGGTTTGATTCCCGGCAGGAGTTCAAGTTTCCCTTTTTTATGCTGAATAGACGACAAGCATTTGACCACTATCTCACCTGATGATAGAAATGATGCGGCCGAAGATGTGACATACTTGCCTAGAAGATACCTATTCACTATAAACTTGTAGACTCCCAGATTATACTTTCTATCCCAGAGACATTGTTGTTCTGGTTCTGGGTGCGATTTTTTATGTGACATTACGGCACCTACGATACTAGATTTTAAACAGTGTGAGCGTGAATGTTAAAAAAAAAGGTGCTTCTAGAGTCACACATTAGAAGTGAAAGTTTTGTATTACAGGGAAACATTTTAATTCAATACAATACAAATCACTTTATTGCACCAAATAAAATTACATAAAAAACAATCATATTATTTATATCTAATATATTTATTATACATTTATCTTTATTTTTATTTAATTATTCTTTGTAGTTTTTACCCCCACTTATAGTCACACAAAAAGGTTGCGGATCAGCATTTCAAAGCGACCCATAAGTTTCACCTCAAAAGCTTAATCGCCAGCTTATAATAATGGTGGAATAACGTACCTCAGGCGCATATCTCGGCATCTTTCCATCGGTATGTCTCACGCTGAAGGGAACGCAGCGTTCGTAGTATTCTATAACGAAGTCTGGATACGACTGGCCTAATTCTCGTCCGGGAACTACGTCTAGTTCCAGGCAGCCTTGCCTAAAACACACAATATATGAACTGTGAATGTATCTAAGGTGTCTTAAAGTCAGTATAACAACTATGCCCAGTAAAAAGCCCAGTATAACAACTATGTTATAAGGCTAATAAACAATTCTAATTCTAATTCTAAAGTTAAGAGTGAACAGATACATGTCTTATTCAAATATGAATTAGGGGCCAAGACTTTTTAAATACGAAATTTCAAATCCGACGACAAACGCAATAAGTTATAGAAGTTATTTTTATGTAAATATATTTGATATATTATATACCTATAGTATTATCGTTTTTTATATATTAAAATTTATTATTGGATAAATATTTGCAAATAAGTTTACTCGCACTTAAATATCACCCGCGGGTTTGCCTGAAAATCAGCATCTAGTTTTGTGCTTGACTTTTGTGCTGACGCAAACCTATTTCGGCATGCTTGATAAGTTGATTAGTGTTTCAATATTATTATGTTATATTTTCGCTACGTGTGGAAATATTTTTTTTTACCTTTCTTTCAATAAGTTAATGTACTAAGTATTCAAAAATCCGAAAAGTCAATGTACTAAAAATTAAAAAAAAAGTGAACTGACTATAACATTTCACACATTTCCTTTAATAAGACATATTCATGGAGAACCACATACATCACTTTGTATGTAAACACGCTGTTGTATTTATTTATTTATTTAATTTATTATTGGAGAAAGATTCCCGAGAACTTAATCTTTTGAGTTAGTGTAGCGATGTGACAGTGTAATATAGTGAGTGCTATTAACAAAGAACACAAAAACAAAGTGTCTTCCCGATAATAGAGACACTAAGAAAAGTGTTACGGGACACATTCTTAGTATACTACTCAACTTAGAAGTTTAGTTAAAAATTAAATTACACATTAGTCTTAAGGCTAGATCGTTATTCCAATGGTGTACTGAACGTAATTGGTACGTCATAATAAGAAAAAAAAATCTTTATTGCAGAAAGAAAACAAAAGGTGGACTTAAAGCTAGGGGCATTCTCTACCAGCCAACAACACATAGTAGTCGAGAAGAGGGGTGCAGGCTTACATCAAAAGCCTAGTCTATGACACCCGTGGAATTAAGACAAAGTCAACAATACCCTATATATTACAATTGGTTAATCAGTTTGGACGATGTGATGGAACAAACAAAAATGCATACTATTCTTAAATCAATGTGCTAAATCATCTCCTTTTGTCTCACCGTAGTTGGGTAAAAATAAACAAGCTGCATACCATTTGACTAAGAAGAATAGATCATTGTGGAAGAGCTGTCCAGCAAGTATCATCTCAGGTTCAAGACCCCTAGCAAGGCCTCGGGGCTTTTCTATCTCCTGGAACAAAGGTTACAGCATACAAAACAAGAAATAAACCTTCTAATTCTAATGGGTTTCAAAATTGTAAGTAAGGATGTATCATACAAAAACTAACTTCAATTCGCTTCTTTTGTTCTTTCTTCTCTCTCCCTCTACCACGTTTGCGAGTAGCAAGAGGTTCATCAATAGAATCTGGTATAGCTGCAGCAGCAGCAGCCGCAGCAGCAGCAGCAGCAGCAGCGGCAGCAGCAGCAGCAGCAGCAGCGGCAGCAGCTGTGACAGCATCCTCATTTTCCTTCTTAAGACGAGCCTCTTCATAGGCGGAGATCAGTTCTGGACAGTCAAGGTTGTCTTCTGGTTCCCATGTGTTGTCTTCACTGGAAAATGATAATAGAATTGCTTCAGTTTTTATATGTACATATAAATGATCTAATCACCGAGCAACGATTAAAGCACAAAAAAGTCTTATCCCTAAGGTGTAAAAAAGGACTCGCAACATATGAAACTGAAAGAGATGTTCTCACTGAAGGACATTCTACATGACTACCCTCAATACATCTGCTTAAAGTGGTCAGTGATTGGATATTGAAATAAGAACAAAATAATTTAAGTTGGAAGGACAAGTCACTTTTTTAACCGAATTAACAAAAAAAAGAGGAGGTTCTCAAATCAACCATATTTGTTTTATACCTATGCAGTTTATATAATATACATTTATATGTGGTTTGTATATTATTCTTTCTAGGTTAACCCATTTTGATGATTTTTATTTGTTTTTGTAAACTCAAATTTAATCTCAATAATATGTTAAATACATATTATTAATTAAATCTGATCAAGGGTTCCAAAAGTAATTTTTTTTTAAGGTAATATAAATGCAATTAAATTGCATTTATATTACCTTCACTCAAAGGAAAGCATTTGACCACTATCTATATATATCATAGAGATATAACTATAATAGCGATAGTGATAAATGTTCTATGCCTGGTTTGTGACTGGCTCTCAAAGATAACTGCTGGAAGCCCATTAACAGCTGAGCAACAGATGAGGTATTTAAACTCTGCTTACAACCTTTTGCTTTAGTCTATTTAGAGGCTTGATCACAACTAAACAACCTCCTTTATAAAGGGTTGTTGTAAAATATTTTTCGGTGAACTGTGATCAGGCCTTAACCTTTCTGAGGCTTAATCGGTAATCGCTGCCTACTGCTATGAAAATAATGCATCATTTTCTAGCACAACAAATACTACCATCATATATTATTATATTATATATCTAACAATCATAGCAGGTATGTAGATACTTATTGGGAGTAAACTGTGATAGGTCTAGAGCGACTACCATTAATCTTGAAATTCACGAGATTGTTTTAGAGAGAGAGAATGACGAGAACTCATCGAGATATGAAACAAACTTATGGTTTTTATTATTTTTTGCTATTTATTATTATATATTTTTTGCTATTTTTTTTTTAATTTTGTACTTATCTTAGTCACGTGAGACCATAGGACGCAAAACAAAATATTAACATAAGTACAACATTAATCTGTAAGATTGTAAGGAAAAAATCCCTATTTCCAATCAAAATAAAATAGATACACATCAAAACACTACTTACTTTGAATACCCTTTCCACTTCAACAGATATTCCACCTTCCCATTCTTTACCCGTCTGTCCAGTATCTTCTCTACCGAGAACTCTTCAGGTCTCCCACTTACAGGGCCGCTAGACGGCATTGGATTTTGCTCAGTTCCCAGTGGTAATGATACGTCCGGCTGAGTGTATGTTTGAGATAGATTATCTGGCTGTGTAAACGTTTGAGACAAATCAAAAGACTCGTCCATTTTTACCTGTAAAAGTAAGCACGATCAAGAAGAGCCGGCACACAGGTTGATAGCACATAACAACAATCGAAATCAATACCTATTGTAAGCAACTATGCCTACTTACGCTTTTTAGCTATATCGTGATTTAAGATTAGGATTTTATAATGACTACACAAGATTGCACAAATAAATAAACGATTAAATCCAAAGAATAGTATTTATTTACACTTTACCGCAAACAAGCGGCGGAATTGCAAATGCAAAGCACACAGAATACGGGCTACGGCCACCCTTATTTACACTACGTCACAGACCACAGAGAGTACTATGTACACTACGTGACTAGAAATAATACCAGGATGAAAAACCAGTTCCCACTACCTAATTAAATTTAAATAATATTAGCATTCGCTACAAAAAAATAATTGTAGCACAAAAAGCATTTTAGTTTTATGTTTTAGTTATATATTGGGGAGAGGAACGAATTGCTATGCCTTGAGGATTTTTTTTTTGTATTTGAAATTTATATTATTACTGCATCTGTACAATAGCAAGGGCTTGCTATTGCTTACCATCTGCATCTAACTCGTCTCTTTTCTCACTTACATAAAAAAAAACATTAATTGCGATTATTTAGGACGTCTTTCTTAAATTAGCCATTGTTTGATTCACTGTTGATAAGTGATGATAATGTGGTTGAGAGTGTTAAACATGCTAGGTCTATAACGTTGGAAATACACCACCACTTGCCGATTCACTGTTCTAAACTTACAATAGCCAGTAACTGGTGTCACCGCGACTTAGTGTTATGTAAGACAATAAAAACAATTAATTTGCCACACCAACCCGCGCAGCGTTGTACATCTTAGTGTAGCACTTTAAGATCAAATTGGTTGTATGCTGGGTGTGTCTTACAGCTTGTTTACCTAACCACTTGGTATTCATTCTTGGTTCGGGTCTCTTACATGTATGCTCTCACTGCTTCGTTATTAGATCTCTTATCTGTTGAAGAAATATAACGCCGATGACACTACTGTCCTGTAGCGTCATCAGCAATAAGGTCTATCCTAGAATGATCCGGGACGGAACCCCAGCAACCCTCCCTTTAATTGTATGTTAGTAAGTTAGGACTTAGGACACTGTACGTTCTATACTAATCTGAAAGAAGTTAGGAGTCTAGTGATATTATTTTAGTCTATTTATTCACCAGTCTTGAGCAGTCAGCGGGCTGCCATGTACTAACATAACTTCCTCTGAAGCAATGCAAGTAAATCATTACAACTTGTCTTCCATGCCTTCACATGAACAAGTTAAAAGCCTAGGCTTGACCCATGCTTCCGCATGTACAAACAAAATATCTCGATTTGTCCCTCGCTCTCGCAGGTACAAATAACACACCATTACTAGACCCACGCTCCCTCCCACATGTACAAATAAAATCATTATGACTTTTCCCAAGCTCTCACGTGTACAAGCAGATCAATTACTAGACTTGACCCACGCTTCCGCCGCATGTACAAGTATAAAAATCATGATCCGCACCAAGTTCTCGCTGGTACAAGTAAAACATTGTAAATTGTCCAACGATCTCACATGTAGAAGTAAATTTTTACAACTTATCCATGTTTTCACATGTAAAACGTACAAGTAAATCTAAACTGTAAGTGCATGCTGTATTAGCATTAAGTCCTCCGTGTACATATGTATTGTGCAAAAGAATAAATAAATAAATAAACCTAGACCTGACCCATGTTTCCTCGTGCATAAGCAACATCCTGATTTGTACCGTGCTGCCACCACGGTACAAATAGAACATTGACTTGTTTCACGCTCTCACATATACAAGAAAACAATTACTAGATCTAACTCATATTTCCGCGTGCACTAGCAACATCATGACTTGTCCCGCGCTGCGACTACTGGAACAAACAAAACATTGACTTATCACACGCTCTCACATGCTCAGGCAGGATAAAACGACTTGACCCACGCTTTCGCATGTTCGACGCATAACGGACTGGCTCAAGATAAGAGAATAGAAAGGTTAAACTAGCTTAAAGGGAGTCTAGGCGGAGATCTCTCCCTGGCGAGCGTAGTAGACGCCAAGCTCGGCAGCGAGAGATCGTGGCAGGCGGTGGTCTCCTTCTGCGCAGTGTTCCTATACTTGCCTAGAAGGTGACTATACAGATGATAAACGTAGAAGCGAAACGCTTCTAGCGAGCTGGTGGTACCTATGTCAACCATATGTTATGGATGGCGTTTGACAGTTTGTCATGTTGTTAGATGGTAAAACGGGAGAGAAAAGAGACGAGCTAGATGCAGTTTTGATGGTAAGCAACACCCTTGCTCTTGTTAAGATGCAGTAATAATCTAAACTTTATATACCAAACATATATACCACGAGGGATAGCAATGCGTTCCTCTCCCTAATACTTAACTAAACTATATAACTAAAATGCTCGTTTTGTGTTACTTTGTTTTGCGGCGATTGTGAATAATATTTTGAAGTTTAATTAGTGAGATCCTGTTTTCTGTCCTGGTATTATTTCTACTCACGTCACGTAGTGTAAATAAGGGTGGCCGAAAATTATTATTAAATTGAGTTATATTTTAATGGTTAGTTTAGTTGGTAAAATTTCGTTAACGCATAATTAATAATATCAAAGTTCTTATATTGTCTGATACTATTTGTTCATAGGTAAACAAACATAGATATTACTTATATAGATGAATATTATATACCAAGGGCCAAGGATCTGTTATTCGCCTTCACTGTCTGCTGGGATCGAATAACAAAAATGTGATCATAATAATAATATGTTACTAGAGTAAAGTGTGTGTAGTGTATCGAATTATTAGACGATGTAATTTTGGAGGTTATGAAATAATAGCTGCGCCCCGTAGTTTTACTCGTGTACGTCTCGTGAGAATTCCGCGATAAAATATAGCCTATTTGTTAATCAAGGGTGTCAGCTCCCTATCAAAACTGGTCCTGTCATTTGAGCGTAAAAAAGTAACAAACACACTAACAAACACATCTATAATATTAGTGTGTGCGTGACTGGGAATTGACAAAGCAGTCATAGTTCAGTCGCGCCTTGATGGGATGGTTGCGGTTTTATATCCTAGGACAAGCTTGATCTTCCAGTTAAGGAAAAAGAAAAAGTTCCATTTAGACATCTTTATGAAATCCATGGTCATAGGGCATTATCTCGAGCCTGGCTAGCTACCTCTATCCCGAACATCAGAGAGAGTCATAGTTTACCACCCTTAAATAGAATAATCTGTCATTAAAATCCAAATGGTATTACAGCAGCTTTCCTTGAGAGCCCGTCTTATATTAGGCCAAGCCTGCCTCCCACCCTCTACAGTTTTTTTTTCTAAATAGTATTCAATACTGTGCTCAAAGCAGCTTAAGACATAGCTTAAAGCACAACTTAATAACACTGATGCTTGACTAGTTTCTTGGAATGCCCACTCAGCGCCTTGTTCATGTCTAACTTAGTAGTGATTGGTCCAAATCTTATAATAGGTCATTTGATGGTAGTCAATATATATTTTTTACTTTTTCTAAATTTTCCAGACTATGGATAACAGTCCTTTCACGAGCAGCACTGCATTTTGCGCGCAGTGTGGATCTATACTACCTCTTTTGCAAGAGTTTGGTTCTGTCAAGTGTTACTCTTGCAAAGCTTATTATAATGCTGAAAGTAAGTACCTTTTGTATTGCATCTATATAATAATAAGTTTAGTAGGTCAAAATCATTTATTTACATGGGCCCCAAAAAGTCACTCATGAAAGTTAATTACTCTACTGCCAGATTCACTAAATTATAGCCACAAAAATAATTGTGTAGCTGTTGTATTATCCTCCCTGATGCTGGAGGGATGTCCTTGATAAAAGGAACTCTACTCTTTACTCTAGAACAACTCTATATTAATAATCATGTCACATCTCTCATGACTCTCAAAAGGCACATATATAGTAATCTTCATAGTGGTTATATATTTGTGCCTTTTGGGGTTGAGCCATTGGGACCGGGAGCACATACAATCTTCAATGAATTATCAAAGCATTTGGTCAAAGCAGCTCGTGACCAAAATACTGGCAAATATTTTGGACAGATTGAGCATTGCCATTCAACGTGGCAATACTGCCAGCATTTTGGGTACTTGGCCTACGGGTAGTGGTCTTTTATATTTATATTATGGTTTTTTTTTTTGGTTAATTTTAAATCAGTTTTTAGTTTAATGTAATATATAATGTATCAATTATTATTAAGAACAAAAGTAATAAACAATTCTGACTACTAAAGTTTATGTTGTTTAAACTGATAGGCTTGGTAAATGAAACTGCAATTTGGACTCAATAAGCTTATCATCGCCATAAAGTCCTCTTGGTCACCGGTTGTTGTATTCAAGAGCTTCAAGCTGGTACTTAGTGAATCCATCCCACTGGTGGCCGAATTCTGTCTTCTACATTAGTAATATACATTCCTAGTTTTAACTGGTCTTTACATTAGCATAGTGCATGTTTCTTCCCAAGGGAAATTTTTGTTTCTGATACTGGGTGTGATGTAAATATTTCCGGCACCCACAACACTAGTCATTGAATTTAGTCTGGGGCTTTGAGTGTGAAAGCGTTTATTAATATGCATCTGATTTGTACTTATTTGATATTTATCTATTTTCAGATTTCAGTAGTGTAAAATTCAATTATACAATTCACTTCAATGCTATATCAACTATAACAAATGATAAAATTCTAAACACGGACGGTCCAGAAGGTCCAATAGTTGAGAGAAAGTGTCCAAAATGTGGCCATGACAGGATGTCATATGCTACTCTCCAGTTAAGATCAGCTGATGAAGGGCAAACAGTCTTCTATACATGTGTCAGTTGCAAGTGAGTAATGTTTTAATAATTTTTTACAGATAGCCTTTTTTTACTATTAGTTCACTTCTTTGTAAGTGGTTAGTGTGTTGGAAAACGATAACTCTAGCATTCTCTGCAACTATTATTATTATGTTATTATTTTCTCTTCATCAGGTGAGGATAGTGGTCAATTGCTTGCTTAACGAGCATAAAAAAAAAACTGGCTTTCAAGGATAACTTTTGGTGTGTTTGTGGTGGCAGTGAAGATTCCTAGAGGATATTAAGCTTCGATAGATTGTAATGTCGGTGTGGATATGAAAGTTGTGTAGATTATATTTATTGGTGATCTGACTATAGCTACCACTGTATGGTGTAGTTTGTTTATTCCAAGCTTTTATGTAACTTGCACTGTTTGTTGGAAGTATGTATGTTCTGGTCAAATCATGCATCTGAATTTTAAAGCAGTTATCCTCAACGAATTGAGTTGAAATTTGGCATACATATTTAGTTTGTATGTATTGACATCAGAATCTGATGTTACACACTAAATTTAATTTAAACTATTGCTGTCTTTTACAAAATAGGAACACAAGACAGAGATAGCATACATTTTAGTGCTGTTAAGTAAGTCAGAACTTAGATGTTTATGCAAGCTTAGTCGAGTATGTAATTGGTGTTGACTAAAAAAACGCGCCTTTCTGCTTCTGCTGTTCATATTTTAATTGATAAACTAGCTTGAGCACTAAAATGTATGCTATCTCTGTCTTGTGTTTCTATTTTGTAAGAGACAGGGATAGTTAAAATTTAATTTAGTGAGTGTACATCAGAATCGAGGCCAATGTATGGTTAGCTAACGCCATTCTAAATCCAATATGGCGGACGGCCTAAGATGGCAGACTGATTCTTGTGCACTCATATAATATTATGAGTATCAAATGAAAGGGTTTGCTATGAAGAATACAAAAAAGTTGTGCACTATGAAGATTTTTTTTTAAATTTTTATTGTTAATGTTTTCTTTTTACCTTTCAGGTACAAGGAAACTGAAAATTCTTGAGGGCTCAATTCATCAGCTCATCCCTACATTAAGTGTATAATATAGTGTGTATATAATTAATAAGCTAAGGTTATTTTCATTAAACTTTTAATAATACTTATTTTGTATATATTATCTGTCTGTAGAATTTTAGGTAGTAGATTAGTGTTAACAAGAATGTAACCAGTATGGAAAATATTCGAGGTTTATTGCAAAGGTATAATTATTATGTATCTATAGGTCCTTACTGTCTTTTTTTTTTTTTGAAAATAATACAATATTGACATGAAAATATTATTAGGCCCTTATTGTGGTTTTGGTCATGATATCTATAAAAAAAATATTTTATTTATTAAAAGTCATGTTTTTCTTGATTTATAATTTAAAATCAAAAAACAACATTGTGTGAAACCAGGTGAACCAATATTTGGATGCAAAAACACGTCACCTACCTAAAAGCAGTAAAACAAAAAGACGTAGTATGGCGCGGATACTAAAAAAGAAAAAGAAAAAATATTGAATACTTGCTTTTTTACAGACTCTACTAAAACGGAGATACTAAATTCAAATGTTTTTTTTGTGTGTTACCAGATTAAACTTCTATGTTTTTTTTTGTTTGAAAGCTGGTGCTTTCACCATCCGAAGATAAAGCGGTGAAGTTTTTTTTTAATTATTTATCATTTTAGTTGAATGGAAAATTCAGTTCTCTTTAATCGAATCGAAGAAAAGGTGACTTGACGAAGATTAACATTTATAGAAAAAAATACTTATATTATTGCCGCAAAAATATAAATTAATTCCATTTTGTCTTCATTATATCAGGCAATTTATGGATATAAACTAAAACAATAAACGCTTTCACACTCACAGCCCCACATTAAGTTAGATGATTTGTGTTGTGGGTTCCGGAAACATTCACGTCACACACACAATCACAACCAGAACCAGAAATACAAACTTTCCTTGAGGAGAAAACTTGTGTTCCCGCCTGGAATCGAACCCAATATCCCTGCTTAGAAGGCGAACGCTCACACAACTTAGCCAACAAGCAGTTCTGGATAAAGGAATACTGGACGCCTTAACCCCTTATCTGTTAAAAATTGCAAAATCAAATGTTTGAAAATACTCCTGATATTATTATCTCACTCGATTAAGTCACCTTTTAAACAAAAAAAACTAAATCAAAATCGGTCCAGCTGTTTGGGAGCTACTATGCCACTGATAGACACACAGATACTACAAACTTATAACATCCATCTTTTTGCGTCGGGGGTTGATATAGACAAAACGTTCGATAAAACTATCTATCTATACTCACTTCAAATATGTTATGTCTTATTTTGAATGATTTAAAAATATCAGGCGTCAAAAAAGACGAAAATATATTATAGACTGAGCTATATATAATATATATAGCTAAATGTTACAGCACACAGTATAATATAATGTATTATAGAACCTTCCTTTATCAAAAAATCTAGTTTTCAACCGACTGTGTTTTTTTAAGTGTGTTACGCGATATCATTATGAATTGATTATAATGTTTTTTTTTTGGTAGATTATACTTCATAGGTTTGAGAGGTGGTAGAGCATTTTGTGAGTTGCTCGCCTGGCTTGCTACCAAAGTAGCTTACCACCATCAAGTCGAAAGTCTGCCGCCAAGCCAAATACGGTGTTCCGGCAGTTATCCTTGAGATCCTGCGTATTCCAGGTCTAGTGTGTTTACCAGCTTCGATCACATCGTCACTTACCATCAGGTGAGATAGTTGTCAAACACTAGCCTGTCACAAAAAAAAAAAAAAAAAAGGTGGTCCCATATAAATTTGATCGAAACCAAGCCAAAACCAAAATGTAAGCGGTGTAGTCGGTTTTTTAAGCTTTGCTTGCGTTTCAATTATAAGTATATTATATTATAAGTACCTACCTTTGAAGATTGAGTGTATGAAAATCTGAAAACTAAGGGCTTGTTTCACAATATTCACATAAGTTCGTGTTAATGGATCTGGCAGAAACTTTCACAGGGATTCTGTTTCGTTTAATATATCTGGTAGACAGCACCTTTGATGACATTGCAATACAGGCCCTTAAACGAGTAGTAGAAAGTAGATAAATATAGAATTGAACTGCCTGTTGGATTGTTGGTTCATCGAGTATCTGGTGATCGACCATTTCCTATGTGATAAAACTTAGTGATCTGTGCCCCGTGTTCACTGGAATATTTTCGGATTGAAACTGGCCGGCCGGCGTTGCGTTGTGCGTGTGCACTTAGGCACACACACAGTTTGCTGCAATTCCTATCTTTGGAGCGTCGGAGGCGGTTTCGACGCAGTTTAAGGTAGGTACGTGGGCTTAAATAAACACTGTAAATTGATCCGTGTATCCTTACTGATTTTTGTTAGGTGCGCTTTTGCCTTCTAAACAGATTCGGTTCCCAGAGTGAACACAAATTATCTCCCGAAGGAAAACTTTTGTTTCTCTTTCTGGTTTTGGTTGTATTTGTGATGTGGAGTTATTTTCCAACATAGATCTTCCAAAACTGGTTTCGTACTCTACTTGCAGAGCTCTTTTCATCGATAATATAATAAAAAAATTAAAAACATTTTGCTCCCCACTTTATCCACTGTACTTTTGTACCCGCCCGTATTCACTGAGAATATGAAGTTATTCACTTGGGTGCCTCTGATAGACCGATGGACGGATAAAGTGCTGAACCAATCAAATCAACAGAGACCTCGCTTCGCTCGACCAAAAATAAAAAATCAAGAACTGTAAATGAATGAGTCATGTTACGAGGCATCTCGTGCGGTATCATAAAAGCATTTGATCGCTCTCCTACCGGATGGAAAGTGACAATGCACATGGAATTGACATGCGTGCCTACAAGATAAATTATCTATATACTCTGAACTTGAATAAACCTAGTTTACATTTATTTGAAAACGCTAGCGGAGAGTTTCACTCCTTCGCTGCTTAGATAATAAATTTAGCTTCGAGCGAAATGGCAGGTTTTTTATAGACAAACGTTTCACTAGTGGAAGTTACCTGATGGTAAGTAAAGATGCTATTAAGTAGGTTTTCGATCATAATATAGGGAAAGTGCTCTGTCTTGTTGACTGATGGAAGAACCGAGTCCTGCTTCCTGCACAAATTTCAAAATGATTTTTTTATTCTCAATAGGCAAGCTTTTGACCACTACCTCACCTGATATAAAGTGATGATGCGGCCGATGTGGCATGCTTGCCTAGCAGATACCAATTCGCAATTGATTTGAAGACTCGCAGATTATACTGTTCTGGGAACAAAGACGAGGGCAATGAGTTCCTCTCTCTCTCAGTACGGATAATAAAGGCTTTGAGGGAACTGGATGTATGTCAATCATAAATGGATGATGTTTGATAGTTTGTCTTGTTGTTAGATGGTAAAACGGGCATAGGGGGAATAACTCGCGTAGTTCCTGCGCACACTCGCTAAAGTGTAAATGTTAGTGTAATGTATGTATCTGATACACATGTAGACATCCAATAATGATGTCAAAGGCTTTAGAGTCTAGAATTTGACTTAAAGCTTCGAGTATTATCAAAGACGTTGATTTTAGCTGCTTTAATCAAGCCTCGTTGATAGTTTCTTGTGTCTGACAGCAGGGTTCCCTTGAGTCAAGCATTCCATGGACGCGAGCTTGAGATATCTTTATAAGAAAGTGCATGATTTTTAATACTTTCTCGATTCGCACACTTCATATCTAAAGTATTATCACGTACCTAAATTGCGCTAAAAATATTTTTAACCGAATTCGTAAAACTTCTTAGCTTCTTAATTTGTAACGTATTTTTTAAAATTATGTTCTAAGTTTTTTACTCAGCTTAACGCGCTCCTACATATACGGTCTATAATCGCCTGTGATGACAATCGTGCTCGGACCGAAGCGCCGCCTGTTGCTGTTAAGCCCCGTGATTTGACCTAAACCTTGCATGAAAATATCGATAAGCCATCATTACAACAATATTTTGTTTATCTGATCTCCGTTATTATTTTATTCGCCCGGGTTGATTTATATTACAATCGGCTAGACGTAATTGTATGTATTTTATTAGTAGTAGTTGGGTTTTATTGTAAATATTTATAGCTACCGAATGTTTGTCGCAGCTTGAATTGCCGAACCATCGCCGAAGGCCGCCGACGTTATCACGTCAAACTTTGTGACGTGATAACGTCTTATAAATCGATGAGCACCGGCTGCACGCACGAAAAAGTTTCACGTTTCGCCTGAGCCTGAGCGTGCAAGCGAGAGCGCGGAACAAGCGATAGAGAGGCACGATCGGCCAAGCGTTCGTCTTATGACGATATCACGTAAAATTATCGTCCGTAAACTAAATTTACAGAAAACCTTTTTTTTATTTCACTATAGGCAAACTTTTGACCACTATCTCACCTGATGGTACACGATATATATGAGTTATTGCTAGGAAAGCTGAGAAGACGCGAAAGACTTGCAATTAAATGCTATTATTTTATCGAACGTAATGGGATGAGGGAAGAGGCGTATTTGCTCAGCGGTAAGTAAAATGTTATGAAACTTAACTTGGACCTGTTCCAGTTATCGTTCTTGACGATATCATTTACCAATGCTGCGAAACTGAACAGTCTTATAGGAAAGGCCAAAAGATGTATACTATAGGTATAGGGTGAAGATGCCGAATATGAGATACCATTTTTATTTTTGTCTATAAAAAAACAACTCTTACACTTAGAGTTTCACAAACTATATTTGTGAATAGGGAATTTAATATATATTAACAATATAGTTGCTATTTAATCTTAATTGTAAAATATTTTCAGTTATATTAGATAAAATAAAAAATGGCCAAAATTACGTCCTAGCCAAAGGGTCTCCTATTATGAGATACTAGAGGTTGCTAATATGAGATAGTATCTTATATTAGGTTTCTACAGTTTTAAGGTTTAGAAAACGTATAAAAACCAAAATATACTCAATTAAATCACAGTTTTTATTTGCACTTAATAATTAAATGAATCTTAGAGAAACAGTCTTCATATTAAAATAGATCTAAATTATTCGTTTGCCTTAACTAATGATCAAAGGTAGATTTAATCTATATCAGCCTCTTAATTATAATCACAGCGATACTCATAATGGCACATTTTTAACAATATCAATTAATCAACAATAGATAACAGTAAGATCTCTTCAAGAGGGTTCATAATTTTACATATCCAAACATAAAGAACACGAAAAACAATTTGCTGAAACGTCTCCACAGTCCTCGTCCACTTGAAACAACTCTGACATTTAGTCCATTTTTCTCCTCTCGTGTCTTCTGAGAACTTGCCACTGCAGTATGGACACTCAGCGTCATAAGATTCATCATCACTACTGCTATCTGCGAGCTCAGGCAAATCGTCATCTTTAGAACTGGAACTGTCTGACTCCTTAGTTTTCTTTTTCTTTACAACTTTTTTATTATTTTTCTTAGCCTGTGATTCCTTTATTGTCTTCTTAGAGCCTTTCTTCTGACTTTTTTTGTTTTCCTTTTCTTTCTTTTTATTTAAACTCTCTATGAGTGTTTTTTTATATGGAGATGCAGTAATTATAAATATTATTCGTTTTACTTTTGATTGGAGCCATCTAAAATATAATAGAAAAACATTTGATCAAAGACCTATACTTGCGCCGCACCTGGATCCTAATATGAGATATCTCATTTTAGGAACCTTAATGTGTCTCATATTGGGAATTCATCAAAATCTTACAAAATGGCTGCCTACTCTTTTGTTGACAAAGAAGACACAATAATATGGCATCCGTTTCTTAAAATTGACCATATTATTGATACAATGAACGTAAATTAAAAGAATTTAGTGAAATTATAAAGTTTTTACATACCTCGTAAACATTTGATGACAAAATTTTGTTTCTGTGGTTCCACAAAAAACCGTACACCAACGTACTAACAGCGCCACTGGCCGGCGCGCACAGAGATAAATAAGAGGGGCGCGCACTGACACACGATTAGAGCGGTTACTATGTTGCTTCGGGTGACACTAGCGCCAAATAGTTGCCGTGAATAGTTTGGGCAAAACCTTGCTACCTCATATTTGGCGCCTATCTCATATTCGGCATCTTCACCCTACCTATATATTACCTGCCCGCCAATTTACATAGATCTAGGTTACCCTAAAAGAATAGAATAGAATAGAGAATTCTTTATTGTACAACAAATACAGTTAGTTACAGGGGTAATCTTAAAAAATTAAAGTACAATGGGCGGACTTATCGCTAAAAGCGATCTCTTCCAGTCAAACTTTGGATGGAGAGAGGGATAATTTTATATAATGAGGTCGGTGGTGTAAAAACATACTAATAGACATAAATACAACTTACTTAGATACCTATCTATACATATACAATAATACATACTAATAGACATAAATACATCTTACTTGAATACCATAAATACATATTAACTTACATAAACAATAAAGACATGGATAATGTAACTTAAATTTATAGATTGAGAACATTCTTTGGTCGAGTTTAAATGACAGTGATGGTTGTTTTTTTTTATTCGTAGGTAATAAGCATAAAGTGCCGCCAAGTTTCCCAAAGTATAACCCATAAATATGGCTGGTAAATATGGTGTTAATATTAATGCAAATATCTATACAGCAACAAAGGGTCACACATCAAACGGGACCGCGGCGCGGGCGCCCCGTCGCTTCATCGTATCACTCATTCACGCGCAAGTGAAATGGGGAGTTTTCACATCCCCGCACGCGCTACCGTCAACAATCTAACATTTTATAAACTTTTACGACAGAGACATATATATAGAGCTCCGCGGTGTGTGAAAGAGACGTAAAGTAAATTTTTGATCGAGAGCTTGGCTGCTTCAAGATGAGGCAGTAATTAATTTGATCAGCCCGTGTACGTTCGCGTTGGCTACGTTTTAGTGTTGCGATTTGTCGATGATTTTTGATCTCGATGAACTATGTTCCCTACTAGAACTTATTATATTATCTAAATATGAATAAGGATACATAATCTATGCCTTATACTTATTATGTAAGTAACCTTAATAAAGCTCGGTAGTGGAAGATTATTTAACACAATTAATAGTTTCATATAAATTTTACTTAATATTTATCGATATTGTTCAAAATTCAGAAAATAAAATATATCTTAAATCTTCTGTGCTTGAGAAAAAGAGTTACTCAGAACTAAATCAATACGCATTACGCCGAGGCAATGAGCAATAGATCGGGGTGTTATAAATTTTCTAGCTTTATTCTTTGTTGTGTGTGAAATGAAGCGTGAGACGACCTGACCTGACATAAGAGGTGTCATAACTGAATCTGAAGTTTATGTCTACATAAAATTTTTGTCTACCATATTTTGGGCTAGGTACTATATAGCTAGCCGCATTAGGAGTTCGGTCTACGTAATAGCAATGCATTCAATGCTACCGCAATCCGTTTGAGCAAACCCACATTGTTGACTTACGTATGAAAGTACCTAAAACTATCTACATCCAATCACTTTTAAATTTTGTTGATAATTTTAAATTGAACCATAAATAGTGCACGCTAAGTGCAGTAAATGTATAAAGTTAACTAAGCGTTCTCATTTAAGTAAATTTGTTTTTTGGAGAAATAAATACATTGTGCTAATTTTAATATTCATAGAAATAATTTGCTAACAAAGTATCACTGATTTCTATAGATAACACTCTTGGACACATAAAAATGCATATTTGATGTACGGAATGTTTAAATTTAGTCAATCGTGTATTAGCTCTACGTTCACATTAACAGGCATATTAAATTCCTTTTTATCATATAAAATAAGCTCATAGATTCCTATTATTGTAGAAAAATATAATGTAGAAGATAAAATAAGTAGATAGTAGTATATCTAACAAGTCAACTGTCATCTGTTAGGCAATTATAGTTTACAAATATTACTCTGGCCGTTATGATCACGATGCATAGATTGTTGTGGCCACAAGATAGCTTTCAACTACGCTCTCAACCTGACTGGTGATATTGCAAATGTAGAGCCATCTTGCGGTTGCATTTAACTACCAACTGCAAGATAGTATAGGCATGGCCTGCGGTTTTATCGATATCGATAGTGTGTTCCACCTGTCTCTAGGAGCGGGGGCCGGGCGGGCAGGTGCGTCCAGACGCGGCGGCGCGCCAGTTTACCGCGACCGTCGCCCCGATCGCACGCTCGCGCTCCGTGCCATCTCATCACTATTTATCGACAACGACACGTGCATGGCGCAACCCTAACTCACCCCGTTCAATTTACCGATGTGTTCAGTGAACAACTGTCATCAAGGAATATCCTATCACAAATCCGGTAAGTGAAACCCCTAAGTAGGTTTTAAGCTTCTGGTATTTGGGTTATGTTTTGGTTTCAGTGTGATAATTCAGTAATGCGTTACCAATCGATTCCATAACGTGTTCCGATTGTTTGGAACGGTGAAAAGTTTCTCGAAAAGTGTGCCACTTTTAAGTTTACGATGCGGCGTTTACCGATCAAATTTCAGTTAATGTCGATATAGTGATTAAAAGTTTATTATAGATCAGTTAAGCTATTCCACATACGATAGAAATGTTTGAACTGTTTACGATACCTTATTAAGCAGGAATGTCGATTTTAGTTTGAAATACGGGCTTGCACAAGATGGGATATAAGATAGCGGGATACATTGCCCGGGTTGGCAAAGACCCCGTACAAAAGACATCAACGCGCTGCGCGTGCGCAGCTCTGCACTCGGTAGTCGGCTAGTCAACGGTGTTGGTGTCAGATCGTGTTAACATACACACGCTTTGTATAAATACATTTGAAATAGTCTATTGGCATGACTTCGATGTTTTACTTTAGCTCGATCACTTGGCATTGAAGTGTCGACGCTGACAGTGTCCCGAGATCGTTCTTACAAGAGTCCAATTAGCCGGCTCCTAATTGGATTGCGAAGTAAGTTTAGAATAGTATTTCAATTCAATATTTGAATGATAATGAGCGTATTGTTAACATATTCAAAAGTAACTGTTTAAAGTAAATAGGTACGTGTTATACTGCACAGTTATGTTATTTTTCCGTTCCTCCAGTCCTTTAAATCGTTGTCTCTATATTCATTTAAATGATACGTTTGTTATACATTGTAGAACACATAGTAAGTTAGAAAACTCGGACTCGCGGTTTTTTCTAAATTATCACTTGAATGTATCTAATTGGACTCTAAAACATGCTCTTGACATGAGAAACAAATTGTAGAAAGTTTGATAGAGACGTTGTAGATCGCACAATGGGATCACCTCAAACTGTGTTATTATAAGGAAAAGCTATACCATTGGGAGGTGTGTGAATGTAGACTTTACGATGGATAGATAACTCTTTATTGAATCCAAATTACAATAGTGACATAGCAAGGAAACTTAACTATTTGTCTAATCGCTCTGAGCGATCTCTTCTTGACAATCTTATCTTTGATTTTGAATAGTCTTTAATTTCTTCTCCACGATTTCCCTTACCAAGAGATATTTGTGGGTTTTGTTAATGGTGTTAAATTTAAATATTTTTCCGGCACCCACGTACAATTTTTTTTTACTTGGTTTGGGACTGTAACTGTATTTGTGTTTGTATCTGCGAGTACGACACTAATATAATAAATTCGTAAGTGTGAGAGTGTAAGTAAATTATATTTGAAACGAGAAATCTCTGTAAAGACTAAAAGTATACAATTTGGAAATGAAATTTTGTGAAGAATTTCATAGTATTCGGCAAAAACATGGTTATTGACACAAAGCTATGAGGAAACTGAAAATATCCTGAAAATTGTTTCGTAACACACATTTATACACAACCTTCACACACTATTCATTTTACACATTTCGCACATACATACACTCACCCACACCTACATACATACATAATTATTATGTATACACAAAATTAATTTTCCTATTTAATTTTGCATCTATTTCTACAAATAATTTCCAAAAAATTTTCTTAATTCTTAAGTTTGTAATTTTTCTAATATAGAACTAGTGTTTTGACTTAATCAATCAATGTATACTATGGAAAAGCGAGACCCTCTAACACAGGTATCTCCATACTTAAAAGAGGGTCCCAAACCCATGAAATGTAACTTAGATTAAGTTTACTGAAATAAATATTTTGTATTTATATAAAAACAAATGATAACGTTTTTATATTTAGACACTTATTTGAGGATGTAATCTAAATAATATATAGAATTCAGTGTAGAAAACAAGAGTAGACAAACTTATTCACTCAATTTTTTCTTTCCAAACATACTCCATTGTTGGAATATAGGCCAGAATGTTCTAAACATGTTAAGTTCTACAATTCATATGTATACTTTGATATTTAATTCCTGCCAGTTATAATATTTCTTGTTCTGATAATTAATAATTGGTCCATTTATTATCAGAATTTATTGTTTCTTCGTTTTTATAACTAACTAGCCGTGACCCGCGGCTTCGCCCGCATTGATTAAGTTAAAAAGGCTATATGTTAATCCTAAGTATAAGCTATGTACATTCAAAATTTCACCCAAATCTGTTAATCCGTTACAGCGTGAAGAGAAAAAAACATACTTACACACAACATTTACACATTTTTCGGATTTCTTATATTAGTGTGATTATGAATAGTTAACTACACGTTATTTCTAATTTACTGTAATGACTTATTAGCAAAATTACTTTTCATTTTACTACTCAGATACAATTTTCATCATTAAAATGATTGATTGAGATGACTTCATAAATAAAAATCCATATGAACATTCAAATTCAAATGGTTTATTCATCGTAAACATAGGTTTCATACATACAAGCTGCATGTTGGTCTTAAATAAAGTTAGTGTGAGCGCTTTGTTTTGCCTCACAGGGCATACAATATTTCAAGAAGTAGAGTAATTTATATAAAACTAGCTGCGCCCCGCGGTTTCACCCGCGTTGATAATGATGAAAAGTGATGATGATGATGATGATGATAAAAAATAGATGTTAGCCGATTCTCATAGATACCGGATAAGCACAAAAAATTTCATCAAAATCGGTCAAGCCGTTTCGGAAGAGTATGGCAACGAAAACTGTGACACGAGAATTTTATATATATAGATAACATAGATACATTTCTTGAATCATACAATTTTAGCAAATTTCATCAATAAGTCCACAATATTATAAGTTACTCTATATCAACCAACAATGAAAGTAATTTAAATAAAATGATAAATATAAAATTAAAAAATATCTAACTTGTCATCCAAAAAATCTTTGATAGAATAATAAGATTTATCAATGAGGAATGACTATTTATAGATAACGCATTGCCTTTGCTATTTAGATTTCTCTTCTGACTCCTGCTATAGTTGGCACATCGTTATTTTTAAGTATTTTGTAGTTAATTTACAATCATTAGGATGACATATAATTTTAAATCATTTAGGAATTATTTTCAGCGATGTGTCTTTAACAAAATAATAAAATTATGATACTTATTGCTTGAAAATGTTTACATTCACTTATAAAATTTGTTTTTTTTATTCAAGATAGGCAAACTTTTGATCACCTGATGGTAAGCGAAGATGTGATCGACGATGGAGCAAGCTTGCCTAGAAGATACCTGTTCGCTCGCGACTTGAAGACTACCATATTGTACCCATCAGGAAACACCGACTCAGGTAAGGAGTTCCATTCCTTTGCAGTTTGCACAATATATGTGGAAGCAAAACGCTTTGGTCGTATATATGGAATGTCTACTATATAGCGGTGTAGCTTAGCAGTTTGTCTGCTTGTCCGATGATAGAACGGGAATGGGGGAACTAGATCGTGCACTTCCTTGGCACACTCTACGAAATATATCCGATAAAAATCCCATTGTCCATTCAAAATACTTATGTAAATTCTTACCTCTAAAGTCTAACACACACACACGCGTAATAATGAATAGTAGGTACAAGTGTCATACAGTAAGCAGCTTTGGCCAGTTGTAAGTTGTGACATACAAATTAAACGAAAGTAATGTATTTTTAAATGTATGTCTTATATAATTGATAAGGCTAAAAAAAGGTCGGGTACTAAGTTTGTAGAGTGTAATTAAAGTAAAAAAAATAGAAGCTACGAATAAGCCAAAATAAACGTCTGTAGGGTATAATTTTATTAGAAGAAATAGTACAGACACCAAAAAAGGTTTAGACCAATTATCATTTAATAAAGCCATCGCTACGCGAGGATTGCCATAACGAGAAATTGTATTTTAAGACGCATGTGATTATTACAGTATGATGTGTTAATTAAGAAATTACCATAAGGAAATATTCATCTAGTAGGTTTCACCATCAGTAGGTTCATCATGTTATTTATGGGGTTATAAAATCATAACGCAGTTGATTCCTCGTGATTTTTGAATATTACTCATTCCAACGAATGCTGCAAATTTAAAACATACATTTCATATTAAATATTCACTAACGAAGAGATTTCTCAAAGAAAAAATACTCGACCTAAAACAGCAACGAATTCTTCTGTGCTTGTAAGATGTGATTAAATAGTAGGTGTAAACGAGTCGAAATCAGAATTTTGATTTGCTTTCGCTGGTTAGGTAAATCTGTACTAGATTTTCATCGAGAAAGCCTTTGTTCTTTGTAGTGTGTAGTACATTTGACCGACATAGACAAAACATAAAGAATTAGATTGAGTATATGTAATGGAAATAAAAAAAACAAATACACATTAAACCCAAAACCAGAAGCACAAATATCCCTTGGGAAAGAATTTGGAAATATCTAGATACAAAGTAGCAGGCGGTAAATGTTTGTGTACTAACTTTCATATTATTGGCTACTGCATAAGCATATTTATAAGCATTTCACTACGTTATATTGGTAATAAAAAACACAACTAACAACTAGGCCATCTACATAACATGGAGTATAATTAACTTAGTCGCTTTGCGTTCTTTCACGGAGCGTAGACATGTAAGCGTATACATTGCTTCGGCGCGAGACGGATATACTTACTGCTGTGGTAATAGGTAGATAATGTACGTACTAATTGCTGGTAAAGTAGTGTCGCGGATAGCGATATTGTCACTTGCATCTGGTATCTTTAGCTGATTAACTAACGCGGTTCTGGAGTCTCAAGATGTAGGTATCAGTTCGGCGGTCATACAAACCACTGCAAGGTCATGTCAAATCTTATTCATAACACACAATAATTTAAAGAATCCGTTCGTAGGTATTCTTCCTTAAGGAAGATTGTAATGCTGACCCGGTTTAGTGGAAGAATGAATAGAAAATGATGGGCTAGTTCCATTAAGCTTTAATTCTTACCGACTTCACAAAAAAGGAAGAGGTACTCAAGTCGACTGTATTTTTTTTATGTGTGTTACCTCATGACTTCGTTCCACGTGAACCGACTTTGATATTTTTTTTGTTTGATAGATGTTGCTTTCCAATTGGTCCCATTTAAATTTGATAAATTTTTGACTAGTCGTTTTTGAGCTATCCTCAATAATGCGTATTCTGTGGACTACATTGACGATGTTCTCGTTTTTAACCGAATTCAAAAGTTACCTCATAACTTCTTTCTTCGCCGATTTTGATGATTATTTTTTTATTTGAAAGCTGGTGCTTTCCATGTGGTCCCATTTAAATTTGGTCAAGATCCTGACTATTTTTTGAGTTATTGTCAATAATGCGTGTTTAATACGTTGAATCTGATCAATATTCCGAAGATAAAGCGGTGAAGTCGGTCTTTTTAAGCTTTGTTTGCGTTTAATTACATGGTTGATTTTATTTATATAGCATTAGCCATGCTAGGCAGAACTATAGTGATAAATTTAGAAAGGAAAAATTATCGCTTGAGGCGGGATTTGAACCCGCGGCCATAGGGTCTCATGCCCTATTGCTCTAACCGCTGAGCTACTCAAGCCCCGCCTGAAGCGACGAAATTAACCTTTCCTTATTATTAACGTCTCACGGGGACGTGTGACGTCATCTACCGAAAGAGTTTATAGAAACTTCTACGGCCAACGAGTCTAACATTGCAGTTAGCTTAACGTTGTGTTGATAACGTCTACCCAAATCGATTGATTTTATTTATATAGCATTAGCCATGCTAGGCAGAACTATAGTGATAAATTAAGAAAAGAAAAAAATATCGCTTGAGGCGGGATTTGAACCCGCGGCCATAGGGTCTCATGCCCTATTGCTCTAACCGCTGAGTGGCCGCGGGTTCAAATCCCGCCTCAAGCGATAATTTTTCCTTTCTAAATTTAATTACATGGTTCCGCAATTTTTTTCTCAAATGGTGGTAGATTTGCCAGTTAGACTGTCTGCAAATTGAAACGAGAAACATTGAGAATAGCTAACCGTTACTCTTAAAATCTAAAAGGTATTTATAATAGCCTTACTAAAATTCTTAGATATATACATCCAAAGGTTGTCAGGAAGAGATTGTTCTTAGCGACAAGAACGCCTATTGTTACACTTATTTTTTAGATTTATCTTATTATTCCTTGTCATGTATTTGTTAAGGTGTTCAATAAAAAAAAAATTCTCTCTCTTTATAGCCTTTCAAGCAAGCTCCATTACACGGTCTACCCGCAAGCATCTGAGTGTTGATAGCGGATTTCCTGAGAAATCTATTACTTTAAGGTGGCGATACCAGAATTTCAACTAAAATGCGTGTTTTTGTAACCGTTTTACTCGGCATTCATAATAAAACCATATAAATAAAAATATTTGTCGTAATCTGTGTGTTACGATAAATGATGCCTTCTTCTTAAAATATTCACATCGTTTGTAAATATAAAGGAAATAAATATCAAATCTCATGCAAATAACATCAATTTGTGTTTTTGTAACCATTTCGTTCCGCCATTTTATATCAAAACACTTTGAAAATTATTTCATGTACGTATATTTACTAGACAAAAAATGTCTTCAGCTTATTTTTTTTTATTTGAGGCGCATTTTCACAAAATTTGAATAAAACCATTAAAAATCAAAGTTCGCCACGCGCGACCTAGCGTAACCGCCACGATGTAATTCACGCAATATACACTTTTACGTGCAAAAGTGTAAGGGGGATAATTGGCTGTGGTTAAAAAAGGTGCTCGCATTGACGTATACCAGCCCCTTAAGCTGTTATTGATGACAAATAAACAAAAACAGACAGATAGACATATTTATGGTACGTGCTCATTCACGTTTCATAACAAACATAAAACAATTACAGCAAGACAAGAGCTATATGAGGTTCAGTTCTCGAAGTTCATAGTTTTTATATACTGTGTGAGTGCCTCTTTGGGGCATGTGAATAAACGATTTTGATACATGTAAATGTCTAAGTATTGCGATTCTTTTTGTGTTTTCAAATGCTTATTAGTTCCAGAAAATATTAATTGGAAATTGATTGTCCCGCTCCCGATTCCAAATTGTAAACGGGTACTGTATTATCCTATTACATCACCGTTTAATAAATAGAAGACGCATCGCAGATCCTTGGTTATATGTTATATCTAACCTCGCCCGCGGTTTTACCCGCGTAAGTCCAGAACCTGCAGGAATTCGCGGGATAAACCTACGTGTTAATCCAGGGAGTCAGCTACCTCCATTCCAAATTTCATTAAATTCGGTCCAGCCGGTTGAGCGTGAAGAAGTAACAAACATACGAACACACTCGCAAGCTTTCGCCTTTGTAATATTGGTGTGAAGTGTAATAATCGCGTATTACCTGCTTACAGGTTCCTGTAGAGTGAAATGTGTTGTTCTTAAGAGCAGTCTCCCAAAAAATTATGTTATATTGAAATAGAAATAGAAATCATTTTTATTTCTAAATATTTAAAACAATCACAATTATGGTACATAGAACCAAATACATGCAAGAAATATTTGGTAATTGGAATATGTTCAGCGCTAAGACTGCTCAAACTAAAGGTTTGTGCAGGGTTTTCAGCATATCCCATTCATTGATCTCAGGAGTTACTCGAAAACAATGTCATGTTTTTTTCATTTTGCATTAATATTCTGAATCAATCACTTGTCTAATCAATGTGTAACTTTATTATGTGATTTTTCAGACTTATCTATCCTACATTAGTTTCACGATTCATAGAAATTCCCTTGATAAATTTTTTGGTTAAGTTATGATTTTATGAGTTTATCTTGTTTTTTTCGTTAAATTTGCTTAGCTATTTGCCGTTAATAACTATCAACACTTAGAAGACATAGTTTAATATAAGTTATTCAACTAAAATATAGATTTATATCTTATTTTTCTAGAATTTTAGGAAATCTTTTACCATCGGACAACATTCATTATACGTGCTTCCACATTTATTATACGTACATTACTGGTAAGGAATGGAACTCCTAGCCCGAGTCTGTGTTTCCAGATAAGTACAATCTAGGAGTCTTTAAATCTCGAGTGAACAGGTATCTTCTAGTCAAGCATGCTCCATCTTCGACCACATCGTCACTTTCCATTGGTCAAATGCTTGCCTATCGAGAATTATAAAAAATCTGAATGGAACGCGCGACCTTGCGTAATCGCCATATTTTCGCGCTAAACGCGCCCCTATGTGCATGCGCTCTATCTAGTGTGTACACAATCGTGTACGGACCGAAGCACAGCCTGCTCTTAAATTTAGGACACGATAAAAACTAAGACTACGATTGTCGCTATTTTCCAACACCCATAGCCTTCTATCACCTCAATCGAAAATCCAATTTATTTTCCTCGCCCCACAACAGTTAGCACACAATCTTAATCCGTACTCTCACTGGCCGTAAAAATGGCGTCGGCTAGCGGAATTCCATAAAATCATTATTAATTTATTAATGTTATACAGAACGATGTGGCGCGCGCTCTCTCCTCTAAATGGAGCTTACGCTTCGGTGATCGTATCGTGATGTCTCCTCGTATGAGGAATTGTAACGTTGGCTAAAGCAATTTCGGTTAATTGTTTTTTGTTGCCAGATCACCTGGTGCACTTTATTTTGCGAGATTTATTGATGTTGGTGATTTGGATACTACTTGTTAGGCTCGGGTTTTTTTATGCTGGGTAGGCAAGCATTTGACCACTATGTCATCTGATAGAAAGCAACGATACGGCCGAAGATGGGATATGCTTGCCTAGAAAGTACTTATTCATTCTAGACTTGAAGAAACCCAGATTGTACCGTTCGGGGAACAAAGACCACCGAGCTCCACTCTTACGCCATTTTATATTTTAATTTGATGAAAACGGTACATGGATAGCTAACCATCTATTGATGTTAAGGTTAATTAAAAGTTTTCACCGTAAATTTACTTACTTACTAGCATAAAATCACACAATAATTATCATTGAAGTTTAGGTTAAATTTAAATATACGTATTAGTGCTGCACCCGGTGTAGCTGTAACCGGCATGCAATAAATGCGGTCTGCCTGTTTATACAAGGATTGAAAAATCGACCTTGAAAGCGCCAAAGGTGCGCGCCCGCCCGAGCCCTGTATGCGCGCCCTATACGCGCGCCTCGGCCGCTGCTGCTGCCACTGTATAAAATATATAAACGCGCGCCCTGTCCGCTTATTATATTTTGTTACACTAGAGCCTATTCAAAACTTCGTCAGCGCGGCGGGAAGCGTCGCAGGCGCGCGCCCTTTGAATATCAAGTCCCTTATGCGCCATACATTTTATCGTCACAGCGCCCGGGCCGCGAGCCTGGGGCGCTTTCTATGTCAAGTCCCTAAGACAATAACACATAGAAGGGCACTGAATGCTTCTTCATATCAGGATATAACTGTTCTTTATGATATTTTCGACGGCTGTACTAACGTTAATTTAGTGATAATTTCACGTGTCCATTAGTATTACCTTCTAATCGTACGGTAAATATTAGTATTTGAAATATGAATATTGGAAAAGCTGATAATTATTCTAATATCTCATACGTTAATTACTCATATTGGATTTTAGATTAGAAATATTTTCTCGATACGTTTATCGATTTGATACAGTTGAAATTTCACACACATATAACTGTATATTACACATATAAATCAAGTTTTCACTCTACGCTAGAAGTTAAAATTACGACAAATTGAAACCAATGAACCAGTCCACGGCTGGACCGATTTTTATGATCTTTGGTTTGTTGGAATTGTATGCGCAGCTTACGCCTTGATTTATAATATATTTATACTATTAAAAACTACATTATACAATTACTGTTCTAAAACATGTAGGTATTTCAAAGTCTAAGTTATAAAATTACAATTTAGCTACGTAGACATAAATATCAACATCGAACTGCACGTTGACTTAGTTCGATTCCCGGCGGAAACACAAGTATATTCCCTTCAAGGAAAATTTGTGTTTCTGGTTCTGATTGCTATTGTGTGTGTGATGTGAATGTTTCCGGCACCCATGACAGTTGTAAAACTTAGTGTGGGGCTGTGAGTGTGAAAGCGGTTACGTTCATTATATTCTTTATGAGTTGAAATCTAGAGCATGTCATATCTACGAGCAAGGTTAAACTTAGATCTGATCTTCCTAGACTGCAGGGTAGAATCTATGGACTGTAGAATGTTAGAATTTAATGAACTTGCGTGACTCTATGTTATTTGTTAAGTTCTAAATCTAAAGCATATTATGTCTATTAGCAAGGTACAAGTCAGTCTTTACCTTCATAGACTGTAGTGTTGAATCTACCAACTGTAGAATGCTGACTGAAGTGTAGAAGTTAACGCGGCAAGATCACTGCAATTTTTCTCTCCAATTAGCTCTTATGAAACATTCAATAACATAAATCCTTCACATTATCTCATTTGAAAATATTCTCGAGCGATCATTTCTCAACTCGATTAGTATGATAACGGATATCACATACACATTAACGGGTCTTTAATCAGCTGCTTCGACGTATTTTATGAGCATCGGTTTGTATGGCATTCCGAATAGAAGAAAAGCGGCCTAATTATATTGGGAAGTTATATTCGGTTTGGATTAGATCTGCTATTCGATGTTGAAACCCGATTTGAGATGGGAATTGTGAAACTGGATATTTAACCGTCATAACGAGATATTATTCGTTTTGAACACGCGCTTACTTGAACATTCCTACCTTTTTGAATTATAGAACACCGTGTTTGGTGTCATATGGAATGTTGTAGTGCTACAAAATACATATTTTTATGGTTTCGAAACTCAAACTTTATTAGGAATTTATTTCTTCTAACACATTTAACGCTTCTATTAAAAATATGAATAGCTCTTTCAACATCATCTCTTTCAAAATCTTTCTTCTATAATAAATATATATAACTCAAAGGTGACTGACTGACTGACTGACTGACATAGTGATCTATCAACGCACAGCCCAAACCACTGGACGGATCGGGCTGAAATTTGGCATGCAGGAAGACGTTATGACGTAGGCATCCGCTAAGAAAGGATTTTGTTTAATTCTAAGGGGAAAAAATAGGAGATGAAAGTTTGTATGAAACTTTGTCAATTTTAAAATAATACTTCTTAACGCGAGCGAAGCCGCGGGCAAAAGCTAGTCATCTTATAATAATATAAGCTAATCTCTTGTTTTGTAAACTAAGACAAAAGGTAGAGTAACAAATAGATTTGTAACACTATCCTTTTTGCAATAAAGATAAACATAAACGCTTTCACACTCACAGCCTCACACTAAGTTCGATGACTTGTGCCGTACCAGAACCAGAAACACAAATTTTCCTTGGGGAAAAAACTTGTGTTCCTGCCGGGAATCAAACCCGATACACCTGCCTAGAAGGTGAACGCCTCCCAAATAAGCCAACGGGGATATCGGGTTAGATTGCCGGCGGGAACACAAGTTATCTCCCCAAGGAAAATTTGTGTCACCGCTTTTCACCGAATTAAGTCACTTTTCAAATAAAAAGTCTAAATCCAAATCGGTTCAGCAGTATGGATAGTCCATTGCCACAAATACGCACGTAGATACACTGTACATATATTATTACAGAGTTATGTTGTATTGTTTATAGATAATATACGTAGTAGTGATACGTAAAAGTTAATTTACTAGTTCGCTATATAATTTAGCCTTATATATATGGATATTCTCTTGTCGGTAGACCTTACATACTTTTGTACCAATAAAATACCCATATTCTGTTCCTAACTATCATCTTCTTATGGTACTGATTGTTTTAGTTAATTTATCTACCTTCGAAGTTAAAACATAAAATATTAATTTTCAATCATCAAGATCATTCAATCAAGAATAAAATTATTATGTACCTAGAGGCAATTAATACTTAATTAGCAATCAATCTGAACCAAAAATCAATCTTAACTGCCCTCTGGAGTAGTTGTGTGCATGTTCGCCTTCTATGCATCGGGTATCGGGTTCGATCCCGTTGGGGACACAAGTTTTCTCTTTAATGTAAAGGGATTGTTTCTGGATCTGGATGTGATTGTGTGTGTTTGATTTGTTTCCGGCACCCACGACACAAGTCATCGAACTTAGTGTGGGGCTGTGAGTATGGAAGAGTATGTGTAATAAAAAAGTGTGCAAACAGGGAACAGACCTCCGACATGTGCGGGTTGGCATAATATATATTTATTTCCTTTTTTTGACATTTGTGATTCTTGGACATGCCGGATTCCTTACGATTTATTCATAACTCGAGACAGTCATTGGTGCGGGACCGACCGGGATTTCAACCAGGTTGCGTATGAATATAAGTCGCACATAATACTACTAAACCACTTTTGTTCGAAGACGCAATTGTAAACAACTCTTTGAAAAGGTGCTCCAGGCATATAAGAGTTCCCCGAGAAACTCTATGTGGAAGTAATATTGCTAAGGATTTATACGATCTTACTCACGGTTGTATTCTCGTACTGTCTCGGGACTAGTTTCTGAACAGTCGGTGCTCCTCGAGGATAAATTCTACGAGTAATTACCCATTACTCGTAGAATTTATCCTCGAGTAAGAAAATGGTAATGTTTTATTTTCTATCTGCATTTCTCTCATGTTATTATGCTGTTACGACATAATTGACTTTTGTCCTGTAATTGAAGAGACTAATAAATTTTTGTTGCATTTTCTGAAATAAACTTCTTGTAATATGACCAGAGGTGTTGAGAGGGTATATGGACAGCTTTAACGTAACTGTCCGTGCATTATATATAATGCACTTTTCATTTTTATGCTGGCATTTTTTTGCTCAATGTATTAGCATTGCAATTCAAAGAGGCAATGGGCAGCATAATGGGAACGCTACCCACTGGTAGTGGGCTTGAGCACTTGAGTAACCTTTCAACTCGAAGTATTGTAACTTAGGTTTTTGCTATATATAGTTTTAGGAAATAGAGGCAATTGGCCCGTAGATAAAATTAGAAAAAAAAGGCTTTTTTTATATAGCTGTGACGTCCGTGCATTATACGTATTGCATTGGACATAGTTAAAGATGTTAATGACATAACTTTTAAATAAAACGGTAAAGTTAAAATTACTTATTATTCAGTTCATAATATATTCTGATTCTGATGTCCGGCGCATCGTTTTCATGGGAACATATTTCAAGTTGTTTAGTGGAAATGACCGCTTGACATTTTAACTGCATATTTCATATTAATTTGCAATGCTATTATGGGTTACAATCGGTTGGATGGTAGCCCTTTGCTTGGCTATGATCATTATGCAAGCATTTGACCGCGATCTAACCTGATGGAAAGCAACGACGCGGTCGGCGGTGGGACATGCTTGTATAGAAAATAGAATTAGAAAGATATAGAAAAATCATTTATTGCTGAATATTCAAAACAATAATTTAATACATAAAACTAAATACATGTTTGTTATTATTAATATTTGGCAATTGAAATATTTTCAGCGCTAAGACTGCACAAACTAAGGGTTTGTGCAGGGCTCGTTTTCAGCATATCCCATTCATCGAACTCGGGTGTTACTCGAAAACAATGTAATGGTAGTCCTTTAACAATATTGTTATTATTTGCATATATTTTACAGAAATATATTTTATAATATTATTATTTTTATAAAAAGGTAGGTAATGTAATATTGGGTTATGCTACTGCGCGCCACGAAGTAGTGGACAACGCTCCACCAGCACTTTTTCTGACTTTTAATTAAAATTAAATAGTTAATAAGTGAAAACAAAAAATGCTATAGCTGTATCTCCGTGTGGGTGTATCCCTGTTCAATCTTAACTTGAAGAGGCCTAAATTATACTTATCGGGAAACAAGAACGAAGGCAGGGTGTCCTTTAGGCCGCGGGTCAAAATTTCTTACTTAATACATTTTTGGCGACCTTTAGAAAATGCTCTTCTACCATGGACACCATCACAAATTGACAGAAAGCTCAAAACTGTGTTAGGATTTTGAGTCGCAACCGCTTGATCGTGGGCCGTATCTGTTACCACTGCATCCGATCAGCGCATTCTATTCTATCGTTGAATATAATCTTGTAGATAACATCTATCAGGACCTGGTGATACAGGGCTTTAGTCAAGTAAATATTTACAAGCTAGGCCTGGTTTTGTAAAATGTTGCATGCAAATTTACTCGTATGGTTATCCGATGTTTAAAGCTAGTCTAGTGATTGCTACTTTACCGATCATATGACAATTCGAGCACTCAATACACACATCTCGCGGGTCATACATAATTATGTATGACCAGATAAAGTAAACAGACAAGCAAGTAAACCTAGTTTATGTGGATGCGCTCGTCTTAGGCATCAATTTTATAGTTAAAATACGTAATGATAATATGAACTGCCCGTTGGCTTAGTTAATAGAGAATCGGGTTCGATTCCCGGCGAGAACACAAGTTTCTTCCTAATGGTAATTTGTGTTTCTGGTTCTGGGTGTGTTTGTATGTGTGATGTGAATGTTTCCGGCACCCACGCACAATTCATTAAACTTAGTGGGTTGAAACGCAAATGTGGGGGTGGCTGTGAGTGTGAAAGCGTTTATGTTTATATAATGTTATCTATATAACATTATATAAACATAAACGCTTTCACACTCACAGCCACCCCCACATTTGCGTTTCAAGCCCTATGACTTGAAACTCAAATGTCGACTTACTTTCTTATCAACTAGTTTCGGATAAATTAGTTGTCCCTATCAACTACATCGAAAACTAGTCGACAACAAATGAAGTTGACACTTTTACATGTTTCCGGCCGTATAAACAACTAGACGTGCCCCGCGGCTTTGCCTGCTATTATCAAGTTAAAAAGTAGCCTATGTGTTAATCCTAGGTATAAGCTATGTACATTCCAAATTTCAACCGAATCCATTCAGCCGTTAAAGCGTGAAGAGGGAACAAACTTACTTACACTTTTGCACACTTACACTTCATTGATCTTAGTGGAGGGCTGTGAGTGTAAAACCGTAGCGTTAGGTTTATATGATGTAACATAGGGGTTGAAAAACAAATGTCGACTTACTTTCTGGTCGACTTGTTTCGGATAAATTAGTTGTCCCTATCAACTACATACATTAAAAACTAAAAAAAAGTAAACTTACTTCGAAAGTAAGTCGACATTTGTTTTTCAAACAAACAAACTTTCGGATTTATATTAGTAGGAGTAGGATTAAATCGTTGTGTGAAATACTCAAAATAGTTTCAACTTTCGAATTAGAATATGAGCTTTACTTTTTTAATCATTTCAACCATTGATATCAACGTATATCGTGGTACGGGTATTGCAAATTCTGATTTATGATATTTTGAATAAATCATACAATGTATTATTTGTCTTATCTGTCAATTCTAAGGCGTTATTGGCGTGCATATATTACCAGGTGCAGCGCGGGACGCCGTTCTTTGCGGGACTGTGCAGTTTAAACATCTATTAAATACTTTTAACTACATCAGTAATTTCTCTCCAGTGATAAAGCGAGTTCTCATTTACGTGTATAGGAAGTTGCCGTGTCTGTATGTATGCAGCGTCCGCTCACCAACGGACCGCGACATTTGAAATTAAAAAAATATAACGGAGGCGCGATAATTTCAACAATTATTCCGAAATTTTAACAACTCTCGTTATCGTGTTTGGACGAAATCGGTGTCGGACATACATAAAGATGTATAGATAACCGTTCTTATTCTACTTAGATATTTTTTTTTATTCTATATAGACAAACTTTTGACCACTATATCACCTGATGGAAAGTGATGATGCGGCTGAAGATGTGACATGTTAGTCTAAACTACCTATTCACTCTTGACTTGAAGACTCTCAGATTATATCCCTCGGGGAACAAAGACGCAGGTAATGAGTTCCACTCCTGTACGCTCGGTCAACGTAGAATCGAATCGCTTCGAGCAAACTGGAGGTATGTCTGCCATAAATGGATGATATTTTGATTTAGCTGGGACTTTAAAGTCCCAATTTTGGCTTAAACAACCCTGTATCGTGCCTATAACAGTTTGACGCGAACTTCGTCACTGACGCTGAACGCGCCCTCTTAATGTTGCGTTGTTTTTAAACCAGCTTCAAAAATAAGTTCAATTGAGTCAATTTTATTTGGATGACTTGATAATCACATTACCGAATTACTTTTTTAATTAAGTAAAATCAAATTTAATTATTATTTATACCTTACTTTCATGTATTTTTATGAATGCAACAAAATTTTACTTTGAAGTTTTATTTGCTAATACAGCTACAATTCATATTAATTTAGACATCTATATCGGCATTACTAAGTACATGAAATCATATAGTGAATGTCTCTCTAAGATCTATAAGTACGACAATCAGTTAACAATTGATCATTTATTTGCCTAATGCCTTCATCGCTTATTGTTGACAGAGCCTCTTTGTGTGGCTTACGGTCAACTCTAAGCCTATATACACTAGATCTTCAATAGCATGCTTCAAATCAACTACTATAATGTATACCGTACCGCAGCCGCTGTTCGCATACTGCATGCGCAACGTGTATACCACATCTATACCAAATAAATACGGTCGAGAATCAAGGGCCAAGAGTATTCATTCTCTTTTTTCTACCGACTTTACAAAAAGGAGGAAGTACTCAAGTCGACTGTTTTTTTTATGTGTGTTACCCCATAACTTCGTTCTACGACAACCGATTTAGATATTTTTTTTGTTTGAAAGATATTGCTTTCCAATTGGTCCCATTTAAATTCGATCAAAAAGCTTTGCTTGCGTTTAATTATTACTTCTGTTTACTAGAAATTGTATTCGACTGATAGCGAAACAAAAAAGAGGGGCACAATTTTAGTAGCATTCATGTAAATAATCATTGTATATGGTTGTTTTAACACATAGCCATAACTAATAAACCGGCTGTTACTTGTGAAGGTGTTGTTTCATTACTCTATACTCAATGGGTGCCACAGGTTAAGTACCTTCCAAAAATATTCAATACGTTATCCGTGGTATTCTGTTAAGATGGGTATCAAATTAGAGCTATATACGTTCTCGTGATCATGGCATTTGTAACGTCGAAATATCGAGTCCTTAAAAAACAAAAATAAGAATGACGTAGAATTTTTTTTATAGTAGGTAATTGAGTGCCGTAACGAGCAAGTCACTCGCCTGGTGGTGAGCGTAACGCATGTGCATTATAGTTTAGTGCCACCCAGAGTTTTAAACTTATATCAAAAACCCGCTCGGCAAAGCATTGCGTTGATATTAGATCAATTTTAAGCCCTGTAGTTTCACTGGAAATATTGCCCATCATAAACATATTTTTGAATTTATATATATCTAAAAAGTCGTTTGGTATTTCTTTAGTAGACGGGCTTCTGTTAAACTATATTATGTGCAATACAATTTAAATGAACATATTAGCAGAATGAACATATTAGCATACAAAAACATTTATAGAACCGTAAATGCATTTAAACTCACTACTACATGAACCGTAAATGCAATACCTGAACGGAAAAGCATGCTTTTATGAGCACGTGCCTATAAAAGCATGCTTACACATGTGTATAGTGGGCTTTATCACTACCGCTCTACCCCGCCTACGTCATTTTAACCTTCTAATGGATTTTTTCGATCCTCGGGCTATACGGAATAAAGAAATTAATCGACGCTCACATATAATAAATGGTGTCATTATTATTTTAATTAAGATACACCTGGATTTATATTGGATGAGTAATGACAGCAGTTTCAATCTTTTGACCTTATAATATATTACAGTTAGTATTAATAGTCATTTATATTACTCGAGTACGCAAAGCGATCACGTCTTCTATATTTTTATTTTACCAGAATACGGAGAAGCGAAAAGAGGCTTATGATTTTACCACCATTTATGATTTAGTATGTATGTGTCTAAGTATATTCGTTTGTTCGCTCACAGAACGTATAAGGTACTTATCTTTGAATTCGTCTCACCTCCACTGGTATGACAGGCTAGGCTTTAAAAAAATAAAAACAAAATGTCTTTCATAGTGACAAAAAATACAAGGTATCAAATAAAAGACCTTTAAAATGTCATTGCAAAAATTTATAACACATGTGGTAAATAATATGTAACGTAGATTTTTTGAAGTGAACTTCTTTAGGCGCGTTGAGTACTTTTTAGGTGAACAAAAATCATGGAACTCGCGTCATCGTCACCGAATGCTTATCACTTCTATCGGCAATCCCCAAAGACTGCCCCGCATGTTTTTTATTTTAAATTATAGGAAGCATGCACTAGTAGATATATAGATAAATTCTTTAAATGCTTACCAAAAGAGAGCAGTTAAAAAAAGTCTTAAATATAACATAGGAGTACAAAGGGCGGTATTATCGCTCAAAGCAATTTCTTTCAGACAACCAAAGGGAGATGATAAAAATATTACAAACAAGGATGGAGCTGTACCTTATTTAAATAAATGACTAGTAGTCGGGTTTTAGATAATAATATTTCGTATTGTTTGTAAAGAGATTTATTTTAAATGCTTTGAGTAATGTTACGTGGACATTTCTTAATCATTTCAGACCCAATGTTCGCTATATTGATGTAAAACAAGGACGCGAACAATTGAGATTCAATTTATAATAAATAATAATAAGTCGGGTTTTCCTTCCTGACGCTATAACTCCAGAACGCACGAACCGATTTCCACGGTTTTGCATTCGTTGGAAATGTCTCGGGTTCCGTAAGGTTTATAGTGGCGAAACGGAGTTCGCCGGGTTTGCTAGTTTATAATAAAAATACCCAATGACGGCACCGCACTTTTCAATTAAAGCACAATCTACTGATTTGTATCTCCCAACAATACCCTTTATAGGTTAATCAAACACTTCAGCGTTTCTTTAGAACCCGCCTGTTATAATAACACACTAACGCAGCGATGTGTAACTAACAAAGAGATAATTATCTTAGATCGTGAGATATGAGATACCTTTATTGATATGGTTCGTAATGCTGGTTTATTATTGTAATTTTGTAATCGATGAAAACGATTCATGATACACAGATTACAAGTAATTGTAGAGAGTACGATATTGTTCGATGGTAAATTAAATGTTCAGTTTTTAATTTGATTAACTAATCCCAGAAACAGCTGTGATATAATAACGCGAAATTAACTATAATTGAACGAGTTTATTTCTTCCTTCTACATATAACTCCTCGTTGGCATAGTTAGTTGCACTTCTGCGTTCTAAACAGCGGGTATCAGGTTCGATTCTCGGTGGGAACAGAAGTTTTCTCCCCAAGGGAATGTTCAAATGTTGTGTGTGTTTCTAATTCTGGGTGTGATTGTGTGTGTAAGAATAAAATAGAAAAGTACGAAAATGATTTTTTTTGTTTTTATTCCCTGAATAAAATCTTAAGGAGTTTTTATTTTTTATATATATTATATATACTTTTGCCTAAATGATACTCATTCTTTCTTACTCCCAGATTATACATAACAGTTCTGAGAACCAAAAAGTAATTACTAGTAGTTATATGATAGATCGATGATGTATTGTGTGTGCAATGAGAATAAATCAAGAAAAACAATTTTGTAAAATAAACTTTCCTTTATAGTTTCAGGCTACCGCGGTACATGTTTTCCACCTAAGTTTTGTTTTGAAAAAGGTTACAAAAAGCTTTATTATTACGTAAACATCGACCACGTCACTACTAACCAACATTAGTACTCAAACGTTAGCCTATCACACAATTATTACACTAATATTAAAAATCTAAATTTGTGTTGGCGTCATATGATTACAATCAAAAAAATTTATTTTTTTGTCGCAAAATGAAGAATAAAGCGTCGTATTCACTGGTCACCAATCGACACGGTACATGTTGCACAACATCATCATGTTTAACGCCGACGCGCCTAACTTTTGTCTAGCAACGTTGTCTGTGCACGCATGGCCAGTCGTCGTCAACAAGTACATACATTATGTACATACATACACAAATTATGCACACCTTACCTTTTACATATATGTACCTTGCTCTCTAAATCCTTTACAAGCACATCTATAGCCTCATGCGTCCAATTGTTATATTCGTGATGAGCAGAAACATTCAAACATTCCGTCCCTCAAACATTTGATGCACAACTGTTTGTTGCACGGTGAAAAATAATAACTTCACACGCTGTTGTACAACTTTGCCGAACATTTCTAAGCGTCATGTGTTGCGCGACAAATGTTGTCTAGTGGATACGAGGCTTAATTGAAGAGCTGAGCTGTATCTGAAATTAAGTTTGTTGATAGTCTAGGACAAAAATATGACATAGACTATGTTTTATCCCGATTAACGTAGGCAAAGTTTGACAAAGAAAAAGTTTGAAGAGGAGTTTTTATGTAAACACGCGCGCGTTGAACTCTTTTGAACGGCATGATCCGTTTATTGAAAAGATATCAACGCGAGCTCTACTATATTTTTAGCAAGAATATGACTGCGATCTTAACTGATGGCAAGCGACGATGTTTTCCTAGAAGATTTTCCTTTTTGAAAGCCTGCGTATTCCAGGTCTAGTGTGTTTACCAGCTTCGATCACATCGTCACTTACCATCAGGTGAGATAGTGGTCAAACACTAGCCTGTCACAAATAAAAAAAAAAGATACCTGTTCATCCTTGACTTGAAGATACCTAGCATTTCATATCTTCGGCCGCATCATCAGTTTTCATCTGGTGAGATAGTGGTCAAATGCTTTCCTATTCTGTATAAAAAAAGCCAAGTTACTTATGTGTATCAGGAAACAAGAAAGAAGGCAAGGTATTCTATTCTTTTGTAGTTCCAGAAATAAATATTGTAGTCTTTGGAATGTCCACCATAAATGATGTTTGATAGCAGTTCGTCTCGTTGTCCGATGGTAAAGAGGTGCCGGAGGTATCAAATTGTGCAATTCTATCGGTTTGTTTCCCGTGGTTCAACTGCAATTTTTAACTGGGCGCACACTCCAAAATTAATTCTTTATAACACTCACAACCTATTTATAATGTAATTATTTATCCCAAGACCTAGTTTTACTATATAAATATTCGAGTTATAAAAAAATTAAAGATGGTTTAGAGTTTTAGACGATATTTAATGGTCGGCAAATGTCCCAAAATGCTGCATTACCAAGCTGTATAGCAAATTAAAATTAATTTATTATTAGATATTTTAAATTGTTACTATAATTTTCCTTCAATTTTTTAAGCTAGCATGGAAAACACGCATTATGTGATATTCATGTTTGATTTTTTTATTCAAACATGGATATCAAAGCAAAACTCTGCGTTCGTTATGAGATATTAGACGATAGATCTCATTAAGCCCTGTAATTTCACTGGAAACATTGCCCTTCAATCCGAGATACAGTAATGTTCGCTTATTACTGCTTGGCGGTTGAATGTTTAGCAATGGTATGGTACTGCCCCAGGCGGACTCTTGAAAAAGAGTCCTACCGTTAAAAATATATTTGATGCGGGATATTTTTTTTCTATTTTTTTTTTTTGTGACAGGCTAGTGTTTGACTACTATCTCACCTGATGGTAAGTGACGATGTGATCGAAGCTGGTAAACACACTAGACCTGGAATACGCAGGCTCTCAAGGATAACTGCCGGAACACCGTATTTGGCAGACTTTCAACTTGATGGTGGTAAGCTACTTTGGTAGCAAGCCAGGCTAGCAACTCACAAAATGCTCTATCACCTCTCAAATGTCACCTGATTAGCACCACCCGGGGACCACGTGTAGGGAGTCAGACTTAAGGGGTATCCTCCTACGGACGTGGGTGACTCAGCCCCAAAAAAATATTTACCATGTGCATTATGATTTTGATTGAGAGCTCGATATTTCGGCACCGTTACAAGCGTCATGGTCGACAACTTATCAAATCTCAATCAAAATCAAAATGTACATGGTAAATATCAAATATAAATTTATCTAATCTATCTTTATGACTTACCGTGTAGATTTATAAATATAAAACTCAGTTTAGTGTGATAGACGATTGCGCAGAGTCGTAGCTCATAGCTCATACCATCGCAATACGTCCTAAATCGTTCAAACTCCAGCTAAGATCTTCGATAGGCTTGTATGCGGATTCGATTTATAGATAGCTAGTGTTGAAACGCGTTTTTAAATGGTTTACTGGACGTAGCGGGTAAGTTTAGATGTGAAATAAACTTAAGATTTACAGTTATTGCACAAATATTATTAACTTTATTGCTGTGGAACTCTGTCTTAATTTTTTTATGGTTTTGAAAACGTCGTTGCGGGTGAAATAATCTTGAGATTTACAGTTATTGCAGAAATATTATCAACAATTACGCAGTGGAAATCTGCCTAAATAAAAACTATAAATACAAACCGAAATGTCACTAATTTCCTGTCACATAATAAAGGTATAAGTGTATTGAGCTGTAGTGATGGCGTCATTTTATTACTATTGGTCCTCATAAAAATCTGACACATAATACCTTTCCATCTAGTGTAATAGTGGTCAAATGTTTACCTATATAATATTCTATAAAAATGAAAATAAACTATTTTTCTTTAAATCCTTGTGATAAGCAATGTGCACACTGAACAGCCATGGGCTATACATGTGTATGGCATGAGGAGGAGGTTATTGTAGAGGCTATAAAACTACACGTGATCCTTCCTTTTGATCTATTGCTGACGATCTGCCGAACACACTGTGCATAAATACTAAAACGCCAATATTCTTGTAGTTCAGCATTGTATAGTGTAACATGACCGCAACATTTGTAACAATGACTATGCCGAAGTGGCGTATACGGTAAGAGAAAGTCAAGAAAATGCCACATCGTTTAATATACTTGTACTACAGAAATTCAATGTTTTACCTATACACTGAGTGTAAACAACTAAGTTAACTGTGTAAAATTGCCCGTTGATTTAGTTGGGTGAACGTTCGCCTTCTAAGCTGGGGTATCGGGTCCGTTTCCCGGCGGGAACACTAAATAGATAGATAACGCTTTATTTTCACACCTTCCATAAAAAAAAATATATATATTAAAGTGTACAATCAGCGGTCTTATCGCTAAAAGCGATCTCTTCCAAACACCTTTGGATGTTAGACACACAAGTTTTCTCAAATTGAAAATTTGTGTTTCTAATTCTGGTTGTGATTGTGTGTGGTGTGAATGTTTACGGCACCCAAGACGCAAGTCATAAAACTTAGTGTGTGGCTGTGAGTATGAAAACGTTTTATGTTTGAAATTCAGTATCCACATTGTTGTTTTTATATCTACTCTTAGATTACGTATCAAAGTAAATTACGATGAGCTTTTACAATGAGCTTTTCAACGTTAAATTACAAAGTACTTGTAATGAATACCCCTTTATGATTTTGTAATTTAGTGGACACTTATTCTAGACATTTGACACTTTTATGTGCATTATACCGTAAAACCTCTATAATGCTAGTTAAATCTTGTGTGTATCCCACACAGATGTTTAATGTTAGTTGCATTTGAATAACGACAATATACTTTTTCGGACTTAGTGTCCTATCTTCTTAAATGCGTTTAACAAAACATAGTTGAAAAGAGAAAGAAGAAAGTTTAAAAACTTAAAATCGACTACTTCCTCTAACTAGTCGTTCGCGCCGAACTAAGATCTCGCGCCTACATTTTGCCCCATCGGTCTCAGGGTTCTCTGTATCTGGATAAAGCCTGGGCAGTTCATAGACGTCGTCACTGACTGCACGTCCGCAACGGCCGCCTTCCGCAGTGAATGGGAAGAAGATGGTAATGTATCCGTTCGCGCTACACCAGAACGCTCGATTACAGCTAACGTTATCAGGTAAAAGGCGAAAGGCCGTGTATTTACAGTCTTCTGCTTGTACGGATACCATGTACTGGCCTGCGCGAACTTCGATATTATCCTCGTTGCAGCTCGACAGGTCAACTCGCAGCTTATAGTGCTTCTCGCCGTATGCCTCCACCATTGATCGGTGAACGCGTGGCAGAACTGATGGATCATCGAGTTAGCTTTGTACAGAAGGGCCTTTATCTCTTTGCCGGCTTTATCGGCGTATAATTATCGTGGTTGAGTTGGTCGTGATCCTCCGGACGGTATGACGGACGGACAAAGTGCTGAACAATCCAAATCAACTTAGATATCTCGCTTCGCTCGATCTATTAAAAGCAAAATAAATGTACTACGTTATACTAGATGTGTTATATGTTTTGAAATAGTTTGGAGTTCTTTCACTTAATACACATGACGCCTTTTTTCTTCCGACTTCACAAAAAAGTAGGAGGTACTCAATCGACTTTATTTTGTGTTTATGTGTTTTACCTCATAACTTCTTTCCACATGAACCGATTTTGGTTTTTTTTTGTTTTAAAGCTGTTGCTTTTCCTTTGGTCCCATTTAAATTTGATCAAGATCTGATGAGTTGTTTTTGAGTTATCGTCAATAATGAGTGTTTAATACATTTAATTTGATCAAGGTTCCGAAAATAAAGCGGTAAATTCGTTTTTTTAAGCTTAGCTTGCGTTTAATTTATATAATTAAACAAACACCTAGCTCATGACAAAAATACAGAAAAAAACATACAGATTATTGAGACCCTCCTCCTTTTTTTAAAAGTCGGTTAAAAACACTGTCGCCAGGAGGTTTACACCGGGCCGGGCGCGAAAGTTATTCGTTTTATTAATTATTCCACTTTGTTGCGCTTACGCACACGGCGTATGAATACATTTCACGGTAAGATATCGGGGACTGGGCCAATGTTATATACCGTTTATTGCTGCACATGTGTGCTTACTGCCCATTATAGTTTTAAATGTGTCTGTAGCTTATAATACGTTGATACTATGTTTGTCTTCAAAGCACGTTTAATTATTACTTTGCGTAAAATTTTAATGAAACAAGTGCAAAATCATAATTGAGAATACCCCACTCTATCTAAAAAAGGCTGCAATTATTTTCACCAAACATAGCTAAGAACATTTTCGATTAAGTCACCAATCAAACAAAAAAAAAACAATCCAACCGTTTGGGGTCGACGATACCACAGACAGTAACAAAAAAAAAACTTATATAATTTGTACCATTTTTTACTTTTAATGTTATGTATATAATTTTTTTTTTGCCGATACTAAAATGCAGTCTATGTCTTCAAACTTATAACGTCCTCTCTTTTGTTGGCGGTTAAAAATAATATATTCAGTATCTCTGTTAGTTCCTCAGCTGTTCTAAAGCTCTATAGACCGCAGTAGCTGTCACATTATGGGTACCGTTATGGATCCGTCCTATGGTTGCAGGTTTCTATTAGACCCCAATGACAATAAGAGCTGTATTTTTTTACCCAAATATGGCGAAGCAAAGAGAAGAGTTAAGATTGGGTTATGATTTTAGCACCGTATGCTTAGTATGTAAGTTTTTTATGTTCGATAGGAATCAATTTTGATGATTCTTTTTTAGTTTGGTAGATTATACTTCAGAGGTGGTCCCATATAAATTTTATCGAAACCGGTCAAACCAAAATATAAGCAGCGAAGTGGTTTTTTAAGCTTTGCTTGAGTTTAATAATCTTATTTATGTGTGTGTTAGTAAACTCAGAACTTTTTTCTAGGTGAACCAATTTTGATGATACTTTTATTTGAAAGCTGGCGCTTCCCATGTGGTCCCATTTAAATTTGAACAAGATCTGACCCGTAGTTTTGAGTTATCCTCAATAATGCATATTAAATTCATGTAATCTGATCAAAGGTTCCGATGATAAAGCGGTGAAGTCGGATTTTTTAAGCTTTGCTTGCGTTTAAATTATTATAATAAGAGTACGTCGTGTTAAATTGAACGATAGGCTTCCTTTACGTGTATCGAATCGTGTACATGCCAATGGCTTTCTAATGAATAACCGTGGCTAGTATATGTATTATTTATGACCCCCTTACTGTTGAGAAGACACTTGACAGTTACCAGTAGCGTTTAGCGTGACATACTGAATAAATTAACCGCCCCTCTGTCACGTGTCACAAAGCAGGGTTTGCACCTATATTTTTATTTAAAGCTAATTGTTAAAATTTTAATACTAGATAATATTAACTAAATTATATAGAAATTGGGAAGGATCAGTCAGCTGATCCTACCCAATTTCTATATAATTTCACCAAAATATTTTATGACAAACATTTTTAAAACATATTTTTATTTTTAACTGACCGCGTAGACATTACAGCTTATCAACTGTACTTTGAAAAAAAAATATGGTTATCCCTTTTGTCTGTATTATTAAATACTTTTTACAGTTACCTAAGTTTGAATATTTGTGTCGCGAGTGCCTTAAACATTTATATCATACAGAATCACGCCCAGAACAAAAACCACATATTTCCTTTGGAGAGAAAAAATGTGTTCTTTCAGCGAATTACTTTTATAAATAGGCCTGTTTGCAAGCCGCAATCCTTGACTCATCCAATACAAACTAACATCGAACCGAGTGTGTTCCCATAGGTCTGTACATTAATTATCATTCAAATTGGACGCCCCACTGTGACCAAAGCGTTGTTACAAATTAATTTATAGTCTTTGAAGATGTACTCCTCTTGTTAACATTGTTAATTTCGTGTTGGAGTTATAAACCTGCCGCAGATAACTGATTTGGGTTATATTTCTCCATCACGAGTTTGCCAGCAGTTTCCCGTGCAGATTTATGCTATTTTATTCACCAGTATTGACGAATAGAACTCCTCGTTGGCTTATTTGGGTGGCGTTCGCCTTCTAAGCAGGGTATCGGGTTCGATTCCCGGCTGAAACACAAGTTTACTCCCCAAGGAACATTTGTGTTTCCGGTTCTGGTTGTGATTGTGTGTCTGATGTAAATGTTTCCGGCTCCTACGACACAAGTCACGGAACATACTCGTAGTCCACATCAAGTTCCATGACTTGTGTCGTGTCTTTAGTATTGACGAATTGCTCGCTATAGGCTAATAATTGCTATTGCTTGCTTGTCCTATGAATTATTATTATAAAGTAGTCCTGGTGACAAACAATTTCAGGCCGCCCGACATTGGAATTGCTCATATTTAAATTTATTCTAAGTGTATTGATAGATGATTCATGCTTAGTTTGGACTAGTTTCGACCCACAATTCAAACAAACTGGTTTCGATAGTTATCATCATCAGCCTTTACGTTGTCACTTCCAGGACTCTAGGTCTTGTCTTAGAGGGATATAGTCTAGGTCATAATCCACAATTGTTCGGGTTGGTGTTTGTCACGTGTTTTCAAATTTCGTGATATGGAATAAGATTTTGAATTGCTGTTAATGTGTCAACGAAAAGGCAACATCTTCAAGCAAAAGATATAGTATATCTACAATAATATAACATATCCAACCTCTCTATATATTAAAAGCTTGGCTATATCAAAACTGTAGACGATGAATATCAGATTGCGGTATAGCAATTTCATACACCTTGTGTGAAAAAGAAAGTGTCGTTAAAAGTTGATAGTGAAACACGAAAGAGCTGTGGGAACATTATGTCCATGGGACTGGCTTTTATCTTCATTAGTCAAGAGATAACCTCACATAAGGTATCAAGTGAGAACTACAGTAATGAATGTGCGACGTAAATACTGAATACATGCTGACCCTTCTCGGCTTCGCTTGGGTGGGCAAATTTTTTGCTAAACGAAGAATACTTTTATTTATGCTTTATATAGTTTGGTTTTTGAAATGGTAAAAATACAACGCTGGCTTTTTTCAAAATGTTAATGCAAGTTGAGGAAGAAATATACGCATAGAAATCAGGTGCTGCTTCATTTCTGGATCTTACTAAAGCTTTCGATTCTGTGATTCATAGCTCATTACTTACTTAATTAGAACATGTAGGTATTAAAGGCGAGGCTTTACTACTTATTAAATCCTATTTAGAAAACAGAACTCTATCGGTTACGTTAGATGTCTCTAACAAGTCTACTAAAACTATTCAAAAAGTATTTTCCAAACCTGAAGATTTGTTTTTACATGTGCCACAAGGAAGTATCCTTGGGCCACTTTTGTTCTTAATTTATGTGCACGAATTACCTTTAGTGAGTAAACATTTACGCATTATTTTCGCTAATGATGGTACCATATACATACCAAAACGAAACTTGAAATATAAAGAATATGAAAATATAGTAAATAATACATTTAAAACTGTCGTTATCTGGTTAAAACATATTAATTTAGACGTAAATATAAAAAAACCCACCTTATTCAGTTTAGAAATTTAAAGAAGCTCACATAAAACTTGACGTATCGCTTGATACTAGCAAAACTGAAAATGCTAAATGGAATACAATTTAAACGGAAATTGAAGTCCTAGCTTATTCCTGAAGTTCACTATAGCCTTAAGCAGATTTTTAATTCTCAATCTTTTATATAATTTATTATACCTCTTGTTTTAACGTTTAAAGTTTATACGCACTTTGTTGCTATAGCTACTAAATTGTTTTTAAATCTTCAAGTACTTATATGTTTTGTTACATTTAGGATGATATATTTAACAAATTGTATTATACAATATTGTACGCTCGAAATGGACAAGATGTTGATTTTTTTTTTATGATGTGTACGCTCCTCACTGGTAGTTGGCTTGAGCACTTGAGTTACCTATAATGTCTTGTTGGTAACTTAGTACTTTGCTGTACATAGTTTTAGTTTAGTTTTAGGAAATATAGGCAATTGGCCCGTAGATTTATAAGGATGAAAAAAAAAAAAAAAGAAACTATATTTATTATATTTAACATCTTGTTAACACAGTCTGGCAATAAAGCATATTCTGATTCTGATAATGATCGCTTTCGCGAATTTCAATCAAATGTACTCACCGATAATTACATTACTTTAATTATAGTTCAACGAAGCCGTTACCCTATAACCTCACTTTAATTCTGCTTACGGTACAATCTAGGAGATTAATGGCACATCATAAAGTCTAGGATTCGAAAAGAAACAGTAGCTGTTACAATAAAACGTGCATGTTTTTTTGTATGGCATTAAACATGATAAGTAGGCGAGCAACTTGCTCATTGCGTCTCTAAAAATTTCGTCTAAAACAATCCGTATCAACGTAAAAAACGTACGTTTTGTCTTGAAGGTAACTTAGTTCTTTGCTGTACATAGTTTTAGTTTAGTTTTAGGAAATATAGGCAATTGGCCCGTAGCTATATATATGAGTAAAGAAGATTGTCATTTTAAGTATATGAAAAAAAAAAACGTAAAAAATATAATATTATAATCCTACTAATATTATAAATCCGAAAGTTTGTTTGTAAGTGTGTAAGTATGTTTGTTCCCTCTTCACGCTTTAACGGCTGAACGGATTTGGATGAAATTTGGAATGTACATAGATTATACCTAGGATTAACATATAGGCTACTTTTTATAATAGCGGGCGAAGCCGTGGTGCACGGCTAGTATACAATAAATTTACGCCTACTTACATTAAAATAAATACGATAATTATCTACTAAAGTCCCATAAATCAAAGATTAACCCGAGCCTTTTTTTGTTTCAGGTGTTTAAACTTCTCGATACTTAAATCCCACCGAGTGTAGTGTAGTGCACCCACGCAAAGGATTATGTTCAGTGACAATACATCTATCGTCGAGGACAGAAGGTGACTGTGACGTTACATGTTAGTGTGAGTGTATGATGATAGTTTGGCGAGCGAAGAGCACTGGTCGTCGGAAATACGAGGACTGGTAACTATCTGTTTTGTACTATTATTTCTATTAGCTGAACTGTCCATTGCCTTAAATGGGTGATCATTCGCCTTCTAAGCAGGGGTATCGGGTTCGATTCCCAACGGGTTCCCCAAGAAAAAGTTGTGTTTCTGGTACTGGTTGTGATTGTGAATGTTTCCGGTACCCACGGCACAAGTCATCGAATTCAGTGTGGGGCTGGAGTGTGAAAGCGTTTATGTTATGTTATATTATTAAACATGAGGTGGCAGTCATCTCAACTGCGAAACATTCGACCACGTGGTCCAGTTGACACATTTAGTTTTTATAATAGTCAGCTCGGCTACTCATACAAAGTACAGTCGCAAGAAAAAGTGGTGTAAGCTAAACATTATTATTTCTATCAAATTTATGTAAATATAAATACATAAATGTATGCATTTATAAATAGTCGCATATATTGCTGTCATTAAAAAATAACAAATAATTTATATTGCTACGGGACATTTTAATGTGATTTTAAACTAATAATTTGTCTTATAACACATTAATTTCCGGATGACCGAGCTTTGCTCGGTTTTTTGTTTTTGGTAGAATGTGTTTAAATTTGTAGCCTCAGAAAGCTCCATCTATTGTCGAGTAGAAACAGTTTTTTACATCGGTCATGGCGTAATAGATGGCGCTGATAGTTTCTTAAACCCGGTTTTTCAAATTCAGTTTGGGAACCGAGCATTTCTTGGACCTGGAACGTTGATAAATCGATTCTTTGGGCCGAAAAACCCCTAATCTGTAACTTTCATGAAAATCGTTGGACCCGTTTCCGAGATCCTGATTACACATATATATACCAGAATTGCTCGTTTAAAGAAATTAGATAAAATGTTAGTTTTGTTTGTAAAAAATAAAATAATACCGTTTTTATATAATTTTATATTATAAATGTATTATTATTATGATTAATAATTTTTTATTATTAATTTCAAATCACATTAACATGTCCCGTGGCAATATAAATTATTTGTTATATTTTAATGACAGCAATATATGCGACCATTTATAAATACAATAAAATGTCTTGGAAATTATGTGAGGTTATTTCTTAATATAATATTAATATATAATTAATATATAAACATTAATATATACATATATCAATATTTAAATTAGTTGTACCGCTAACTCAGCTGCGCTTATGCACGCTTAAAATAGAATATTATTTAAAAAACAAGAACCGCTTTTACCATATCATATAATAGAGAATCTAATCTAAATACATTCCAAATTTGATCCAAATCCGTTCAGCCGTTAAAGCGTGAAGAGGGAACAAACATGCTAACACACAAACTTTCGGATTTATAATATTAGTAGGATAGGCTATCATTTGATTGGTCAAATGCTATTCGGCAAGTTTTTATGAACAGCCGCCTGCCCATTGTATGTATACCATACATTTTAACATTATGCGAACAACACGATGTGACATATTTTTGTTAATAGATCGCTCGCTGCTTTTTAACCGACTACACCGAAGTAAAAAGAAGGGTTATGATTTTGACTGTATGTATGTAGGTATATATGTTCATATGTTACCTCATAATTCTTATCCTAATGTGACAAATGAGAATACGATTCACAATAATTTTATTAACAACTAGCCGTGCCCCGCGGCTTTGCCCGCTATTATCAAGTTAAAAAGTAGCCTATGTGTTAATTCTAAGTATAAGCTATGTACATTCCAAATTTCATCCAAATCCGTTCAGCCGGTAAAGCGTGAAGAGGGAACAAACATACTTACACACAAACTTTCGGATTTATAATATTAGTAGGATATTTATTTCACTGGCTACAAATGGTATCGTGTTAAAACTAACGGGCTTGTTCGTACGTCTTTTTCTTATTGTTACCTAGCGGGACTATGACAGATTAACCCTATCTAACCGATCATTGCAGGGCTCTCTTCACACTTCACATTGAATCCGTCACGATTTTTAAAGGAAAATTGGTGTCTGATACAGCCTCTAGCGTAACACTTCTTTACCTAGTATACCTTATTTGAACTGCCCGTTTGCCTATTTTTGAATATGACCCCATGTATGCACATGAATTTTGAAAATGTTTTCTTCTTTGCGTTTCTTCTTTTTTTGTAGTTTTGTACTTATGGGCAATAAATATATTTTTGATTTGATTTGAATTGATTTTGATTTTGATTAATTGGTTGCGCGTCTGCCTTCTATGTAGCGGGTATCGGCCTCGATTCCCGGTGAGGGAAATTTGTGTTTCTCGTTCTGGGTATGATTGTTTGTGTGTGTGATGTGAATGTTTCCGCCACCCACGTGTGAGCGTTATAGCGTGTAAGAGTGTGTATGTATTTGCTCTATATGTGCCGCTGCGTCGGAATAAAAAATGATTGTCGTGTATTATTTATTACCGACTTCCCAAAAAAGGAGGAGGTACTCAAGTCGATTGTTTATCTTTATTTTTTTTTAAATGTATTTTACCTCATAACTTCTCTCCACGTGAGCCGATTTCAAATATTTTTTTAGTTTGAAAGATGTTGCTTTCTATTTGTTCCCATCTAAATTTGATCAGGATCTGATCAGTAGTTCTTGAAATATCGTCAATAATGCCTATTTTGTGTCCACAAAATAGGCATTATCTATACTAATATTATAAAGAGGTAAAGTTTGTTTGTTTGTTTGTTTGTATGTAAAAGGTAATCTCTGAAACTACTGATCCGATTCTGAAAATTCTTTCACCAATAAATAGCTACACTATCACTGAGTGTCATAGGCTATGTTTTGTCGGGATAGAAGTTAGTTATCAGTTCGAAATAATAATAATCGTAGACAAGTCGGAGAAAAATTTGCTAACTTTCCGCTTTATCGGCGTACGCTGACTAAACGGTAAGACATAGTTGAATACAATGTATGGCAAAAATGTTGGCCTTTATGAGTTTTACAAAAAAGTCCGCGACAGCATATATCTAACATGTATGTATAGCTCAGAAAAAATACTTTTCTTTGTTAAAAATCTGAAAAAAAAGCGGCCTCTGTTTAGTTGGCTTTTTGAGACATTCAGTATTAATCCTTATCAAAATAAACTATTTCATCGTCTTACGAAAAATTTTTTTCCGGAAAATTTCAAGTGTTTCTTTGCCGGCTTTCTTATCCTCAGTTAAAAGCACACAAAATTTAGCAACAACAATTTTGACACCAAGTTTAGTTATTTCTGATGTGTCGTATTTGACTGAGGCTATCGATGCCTGGAAATTAGCCTGCCCTGACAGTAGTCTGCCTAAGCACCCATCTTCTCAGAGACAGTGGGATAAGCCGCTTTGTGAGTTGGAATGGAAAAAACATTTAGAAACATCCAGTAGCCCCACAGAGCGTGCTCGTCTTCTAGCTGTTTCTCGTTGGGAATCGGGTGTTTGGTTGCAGGCTCTGCCTTCAAATAATTTAGGAACACTGCTTGATAATAACACATTCCGTGTAGCAATGTCACTGCGCGTCGGTGCTCCTTGCGTTGTTCCACACCGATGCTCATGTGGAGAAAAAGTAGATCGCTTAGGCCTCCATAGGCTTTCTTGTGTCAGAAGTGCTGGTCGTATAGCTCGCCACAGTGCTTTGAATGACGTCATCCGTCGGGCATTTGGGAGTGCGAATATCGCAGCAATTTTAGAGCCTAGTGGCCTTATGCGCAACGACGGTAAACGACCCGATGGAATGACACTCATTCCTTGGAAGATGGGTCGACCCTTAGTGTGGGACGCTACTTGTGTCGACACTTTGGCGCCGTCTCATCTTCCAACAACATCGCAGCAGGCAAGTGGCGCTGCTACCGCAGCTGAATCTTCGAAACGGCGAAAATACTCAAGCCTCGACAGAGGTTACATATTTGTGCCTTTCGGAGTAGAAACTCTTGGTCCATGGGGACCAGGTGCACTTGAGATTTATAAAGATTTGGCTGGGAGACTGAAAGAGTCGACACGTGACCAAAATGCCGGTTTGTATTTTGCACAGCAATTAAGTCTCGCTGTGCAACGAGGTAACGCAGCCAGCATTTTGGGCACACTGCCGACCAATGACTTTTTGTATTAGGTTAGTAGGTTAGTTAAATCTGTATTTTCTTTATTAATGTCAAGTGAATTTCTTTAATTATATTCGTCTTACGTAGTTCATGTAGATACATTTTGCTTTTTACTGCATATGATTTGGATAAATAGTCTATGAGAAATCGTGAAATTAGTTTCACGGGAGCCCGCCCGTGAACGGGACGGGTCAGAAATGTACAGAAACGTACTACGAATTCCTGCACATTAAAAAATAGGGGCTTCTATTTTGTTGGCTTTTTTTAAGTATTTAATATTAATCTTTATCAAAAAAACCTATTTAATCGGCTTACTTAGTTCAGGTAGATGCAATTTGCTCTTTACTGCACATAATTTTTATAGTCTAGGAGAAATCGTTAAGTTTATTTGAGGGTGAAAACGGTGGATCACATAATGGAACAGTTACTGCGTAATCCGGCATACGTCTATGTTTTGAACCGACTAACATAAGAAGGGGGATATAAATTCGACTGTTTTTTTTTTAAAGTTAATTTATTATATTTAGTGTTAATCCCGATAATTTAATTTAATTATGATAATACTTTGTCGTTATGGATTTCCGAAAAGTAACGCCTAATTCAATAAATTTTTTTTTTTTTTTTTTTTTTTGTTTTTTTTTTGTTTAGTCGGTTATAACTTATCATTGAACTTTGAACTGCCCGCTAGCGTAGTTAGGTGGGCGTTTGCCTTTAAAGCACCGGGTTTGATGCCCGGTCGGAACACAGGTGATTTCCCACGGGAATGTGTGTTTCTGGTTTTGAGTATGTTGTGAATGTTGTGTGAATCTTGGATGTTTACAGCCCCTTGATACAAGTCATTGAACTTAGTGTGGGGTTTTTTTTTTTTTTTTATTCGTGATAGGCAAACTTTTGACCACTATCTCACCTGATGGTAAGCGACGATGTGGTCGACGATGGAGCAAGTTTGCCTAGAAGATACCTATTCACTCGTGACTTGAAGACTCCCATATTGTACTCATCAGTAAACACCGATTCGGGTAAGGAGTTCCATTCCTTTGCGGTTCGCACAATGAATGTGGAGGCAAAACGCTTAGTGCGCATTTGTGGAATGTCCACCATATAGCGGTGTCGCTTAGCAGTTTGTCTACTTGTCCGATGATAGAACGGGGATGGGGGAACTAGATCGTACAGTTCCTTAGCACACTCTCCGAAATGTATCCGATAAAAAACCGAGAGACTGGCTACCATGCGGCGATGACCCAAGCTCTGAAGCTTTGAATTAGTCAGCTGCTCGCTACCAATAAGTCTCTTGGCTCTACGCTCAATGGTGTCAAGAGCCTCAAGCTGGTACTTAGCTGAACCGTCCCAAAGATGAGATCAGTACTCCATACATGATCGGACTTGTGCTTGATACAAATTGAGCAACTGTCCCGGTTGTGAATGTGAAAGCGTTTATGGGTATGTTTTTTTAATATTTACTACCCGGCCGACGCCCGGGCGGGTCGTTCCTGAACTTTGAATTGTGGAAGTGTTTATGTGTGGATTTTTTAACCGGGCGACGCAGGGTAGGGAATCTTTGAACTTTGAACTACCCACTGGCGTAGATGAGTGCGCGTTCGTCTTTAAAGCAGCGGGTTCGAATCTCGGTGGGAACACAATAACAAAAGTTTTTTCCCCACGGGCAGTTTATGTTTCTGGTTCTGGGTATGACGTGAATGTTGTGTGTGTGGTGTTAATTGTTTACGGCCCCACGACACAACTTATAGTACTTTTACAGAGGGGCTGTGAGTGAGAAAGCGTTTATATGTAAGCTTTTGTTTACCCGGGCAACGCCGGGCGGGTCAGCTAGTTGACGATAAAACGTTAAACGAGAACATCGTCAAAGTAGTCCTACTTTGACGATGTTCTCGTTTAACCGACTTCAAAAGTTACCTCGTAACTTCTTTCGTTGTGAAAAACTCACGCACATTTTGAACTTTTAAATTAAAAATTAAAACGGGAATTAGCGTGACTTACGCGTTGTCGATGTGTAAATCGACAATTGTTTCGGCTTCATTCGGAAGCCTTCTTCAGGATGAGTGCGGAGCGCTCGCCGTCGCGTCCCACCTCGCACTGCGAGCAGCAGCACGAAGAGCGCGGGAGGACGGCGGGGGTGGTTGTCATCGATAACGCGTAAGTCACGCTAATTCCCGTTTTAATTTTTAATTTATAAATTATTTATTATTTGAAAGCTGGTGATTTTCATGAGTCCCATTGAAAATTGATCAATATTTGATCTCTAGTTTTTGAGTTATAGTCAATAATGCCTGTTTAATACATTAAATCTGATCAAGGTTCCGAAAATAAAGCGGTGAAGTCGTTTTTTTTAAGCTTTGCTTGCGTTTAATTATTACTAACCGCGAACATTGCGATGGGCCACCTCCCAGATGATAGGCATCGTACATGCCCGAAAATAGTCGAAAATCCGACAAAACCGCCGCGAGTACCAGCCGGTTAGTAAACAATGATGAATGACACTCGCGATAGTTTTTAAACTCAAATTATTGTCATATATAGACTGATGGGATATCCATCAAGCAACCTGCTGCTCTACTAAATTCCATTAGGACAATGAAAGCTTCTGTATCCGACAAGTTGCTGTACTGTGATCTTGCGCTTTGAATGGTGTTTATAAAACTACTAGCCGTGCCCTGTGGATATGCCCGCGATTTTCAAGTCACAAAGTAGCCTATGTGTTAATCTTTGGTATAATCTATGTATATTTAAAATTTTATTCATATCCGTTTAGCCGTTACAGCGTGAAGAATAATTTAAATGTAAGCAAAGCTCAAAAAAACCGACTTCACCGCTTATATTTTGGTTTTGGCTTGATCGATTTCGATAAAATGTATATGGACCTCTGAAGTATAATCTACCAAACAAAAAAATAACAGGTGCGCGCGGAGAGGCGACGCGAACGTTGCGATCGGCCACCTCCTAGATGATGGGCATCGTACATGCCGGAAACTAGTCGGAAAATCCGACAAAACCGCCGCGAGTACCAGCCGGTTAGTAAACATAAATAATAAAAAAATAATTTTGAGAATCGGTCCACAAATGGGGAAGAAATCGATTAACATACATGCAAAAAAACACATACAGTCGAACATAGAACCTCCTCCTTTTTTGAAGTCGGTTAAAAAGTAATACTTACACACACAAAAACTTTCGGATTTATAATATTAGTGTTTTTTATATTTCTTTATGCGTAATAGGCAAGCATTTAACCACTATCTCACCCGATTGAAAGTGATGAGGCCGAAGATGTTACATGCTTGCCTAGACGATACCTATTCACTCGAGACTTGAAGACTTCCAGATTATATCGTTCGGGGAACAAAGACGCAGGCAATGAGTTCCACTCCTTCGCTGTACGGATGATAGCAATATGTCGGTACCAACCATAATAAGACACGAGCTATGATTACCAGATGCCGTTGGTAATTTTCAAACCAGCTCGTGCTTTACCATCTACGCTTTCCGTACTGACCTATGTCTGGGTGGTAGTGTTAATTAAATAAAGTTACTGAGAATTAAAGAGGTAATTTCTACGAGTTAATTGGAATTGTGAGTGTGTGACTATGTACAGTGTGTGAATCTTGCTCTTTCAAAGAACCAAATATTCTCAATGATATAAACTCAATTGATTTTATTTATATAGCATTAGCCATGCTAGGCAGAACTATAGTGATAAATTTAGAAAGGAAAAATTATCGCTTGAGGCGGGATTTGAACCCGCGGCCATGGGGTCTCATGCCCTATTGCTCTAACCGCTGAGCTACTCAAACCCCGCCTGAAGCGACGAAATTAACCTTTCCTTATTATTAACGTCTTACGGGGACGTGATTTGAACCGCGGGTTCAAATCCCGCCTCAAGCGATAATTTTTTCCTTTCTAAATTTATCACTATAGATATAAACTCAGGTATACATAGGTACGTTGATGAAACAGCAAGATTGTCAATTATTTCTGACTCTCTCTATTAGAATAATAATTAAACGCAAGCAAAGCCTAAAATAACCGACTTCATCGCTTTATCCTTTGAACCTGGATCAAATTCAATATAAATAACACGCGTTATTGACGATAACTCAAAAACTACTTATCAGATCTTGTTCGATTTTAAATGGGAACAAAAGTAGCAGCAATTTAAATAGGAACAAAAACAAAAGCACCAGCTTTAAAAAAAACAAAATCGGTTCACGTGGAAAGCAAATATGAGATAATACCATCGAGATAAGAAACAAACCTACATTACTTTAGCTATAAAATCCTTAACATACATAAAAAAACAATCGAATTGAGTTCATCCTCCTTTTTTAAAAAAGACTAGCACTCATGGATAATGTAGCAATCTATAATATATTGTATGTAATATCTATCACTAGTCTGTTAACTCAAATGTTGGTTCAGTATACGTAAATTGGATTGATGAAAACAACCCACATACCAAAGGATACAGGGAACAGAAATAAAAAAGGTTGTATCAAGAAAATTTTATGAGGGGTTCCGTGGAATAAAGTAACGTAACCAATAAGTGTTTGTTGGGCCGAAGACTGGAACAGCTATCGTAAAGTATTTTTTTAAGGCTCAATGTTTTTTGTCACCGCCTCAATTATAGTCTCAATGGTGTCTATGATGCTTAAACAAAGCATCAATACAAGCATCCCGACATGTACATAAAATACCTTAAAAATTTTTTTGTGAACCTTACCTTTACTTGCTAACCACTAACCGCTGCAAAATAAACAGATGTTTTATATGTTTTAAAAGCATTTGCAAAAAAACTAAACATTTATGTGAATGATAAAATAAACAAATATGCATAGTTTCTCTAATCTGTAAAGCTGCATTCTATTTTTTTTCTTTGATAGCCAATCAATTGTCACAACACACTACACTACGCACGATATCTCTTAATGGTTTCTTTTTTTTTCTCGATAGGCATTTGAACAAGAGATGAGGTAACATGAGGTTGATGATGGTAAACACGCTAGGTCGAGAATGACTTCCTCTCAAGGAAAACCGTCATCACCTTAAGTAATTTTGGCAACAATTCTCCTACTAAGACAAAATAGATGTCCCATCAGTGGGAATGAAGTACATGTTAACTTGATAAGGTAGGACTCAATTTGCTGATCCCTAACTGAACTCTCGCAGCGGTATTTCAAAGGAGCACCTCCACTCCGATAAGGCAGGCTCTCTGGCCCCAAAACCGTCTGATAAATAATAATTTATCCCGAGCACGGCACAACCTTTTATTTTAAACCTGCCACTAAACAAGTTTCCAAACATGTTAGCACCTTGTCATAATAACGCTTTAACGATTCTTCTTACCATCAGTCAAGAGATTTACATTTCGTTACTGTGTCATGGTTCTAAGTTGCGAAGTTGTAGAATTTACAGTGCGTGCCAGTTATTAACTTAACGCATTATTACAGTATCAGAAGGATGTATTATCGACACGTGTTTGAATTGAGTTTTGGTTTGGGAAGTGTGTGGTCTTTAGATATATACCTGTAGATAATACTTTTGCCTTTATTTGTTTGGAAAGCTATCTCAACTTCGGTTTCACCTGTTGATATGTCTTATCGTACAACTATGAACAACAGTCAGCATCTAAGAATACCTCGTATGTTAGTTATTCCTAGGGATTATACAATCAGACCATAGAAGATGTTGAAAATGAGGCAAAGTCAAATTTATAGTTGCAACGATGAACTAAGCGAAGAAAGAAAATTCGACTCTATCCTATTATAGATAAAAATGTTTATTGTTTTGACCATCGATTTTTTTAAGTGAAAACTTCTTTAGCGGCGTTGTGCACTTTTTTGAGATGGGTAGAAAATGTTAAACTCGCGTCAAGACACGTGACCTGATCGAAAAATCGTAAGACGAAGTAGAGGAAGTAATATCCCCCTCTCTTTCTACCGCGCGGCGAAAAATGTTCAAGTTTTCACTTCTGCCGACACTCCCGGAGTGCAACCCGTTGTTTTTTTTCATCGGCTTATATTTCCTTTTTCAATCGCTGATGGCCTAAATTTGACCCCCATCTCACTTATTTGTAGACAGGTGTGTGGTCTTCGGTAGTACACGCTAGAGGCAGTATTTTTTTAGTGCTGCGCGACACATTTTCTTTTTTGAGGCTGGACAACTACGACTGTATATTGGTATACGTCGGCTGGCACGGCGAACGTGAGAGAGCCCTACGATACCATTGAAAAATGTATACCTAAAACTCTCCTTGCCATGCTCCTTTCTGCAATTATTTCTTTAGATAATAGACTAATTCGCTCAGTGGAGCTTATCTACAGATCGTGGTATCGGTGAAACATTTATTATTTTTAACGTTGTTTGGGCGAACTGGGCTATCGCTAAAATAGGTTGCGGCTGAAAATTTTCTCTTTGTACAGAAGAATGGCGAACAGTGATGATTTCTTTGTACAATTATATAGTTCAAGGATCAATTCTATTGGAGAAATTATATAGTTCGGAGCTCTGAAACATTGATATTATATGTTCGAAACGAATAGACTATCCAATTGCCAATATATCCTAAAACTAAACTTAAACTATATACAGCAAAGAACTAAGTTACCTACAAGACATCGAGCTTATAGGTAACTCAAGTGCTCAAGCCCAGTGGGTAGCGTTCCATCATGCTGGCGGCATTGCCCCTCAGAATTGTAATGGTAATACGTTGAGCCAAATAAGTGCCAGCATTTTGATTACGCATCGCCTCAACCAGGCGCACTGATAGACTGTTGAACAATGTAAATATTTTAAGATCTCTTTATACCTACACAGATTGCGATCAGGACACTATCCAACATACAAATTTGGTTTCCTAATGAAAAAAGTTAAGTCACCAAATTGTGAATTATGTGGAACATTGGAAGATGTCTACCACTTGTTGATGGAGTGTGACCGAACAAAAAACCAAAGAGAGTCATTTGTGCAAAAGTATAACGTACATAGAAGTAACATTGGGAGTCAGACTCATATCTTAGCAAACCCATCAGCTGATGTGGCACTTTCTCTGTACAATATAATTTTGCTCAGATGAAGACAAAGATTAGGGTATGATGGGGCTGGCATACCAAAATAGGTAAAAGTCCCAAAAAAAGGAGAATAAAAAAAAAGTATTTTTTTCTAATAATTTAAAAAAATATACTAAAACTAACATAACATACCAATATCCAATTGCAGTAATCTCATTAATCTCAGTATCATACTATAAATCACTGATACAAATTTTAAATTCCACGAGTCGCCTATAAACCAACGTGTCATGCATTTACAAATGTGTGAGTGTATTGGGGAAAATCGTGTTCATACGGTAAAGTAATGAAGCGCGACAGGCGCGTGCGCATCTTGTTCCATAACTTATCTGAGCAATGAAGCCGAGAGAAATCTAAATCAATATTGAAAAGTGATGGACTGCGACACTTAGCTTTGAGAAAATTTATTGCTACCGGCGGGTTTATCCAAATTTAAAAGTAAGCTAAATATCAGCAATCACTCTAATCACACTAATATTATAAAGGTGACAGTCGGTGAGTATTTGTTACTTCTTCACGTCCAGACCGCTGAACACATTTTTATGAAATTTGGTATGGAAGTAGTTGACACCCTGGATTAACACATAGGTTACTTTTTATCCCAGAATCCCCGCGGGTCCGGCACTTACGCGGGTAAAACCGCGGGGCCCAGCTAGTGTATAATATATAATAATATAAATAATTCAAAGAATCAGTGAAATATCTAGAGATACCACGAAACCGCAAATAATGACAAGAATAAGATTAAGTCTATAAAGGCGCTAAGATGAGCAGAGCGAGTGTTAGTATACTATTAATCACAAGATGTTTGCGCGAGCCGAGCGAGCGATGTTGTCAAATAATCGGGGAGTCTTCAAATAACGAGTGAAAAGTTATCGTTTAGGCAAACATGCTCCATCGTCGACCACTTCGTCTATTGCTTGCTTGTCGTATGGACTAGTTGGCAGTCCTTGTGTCAGGATTTTTCAGGTAGTCTAAAAGCATCCGACGAGGCCTAGCGACTGTTGTCTTACGACTAACAACCGGGACCGATGGCTTTCGACTATGGCTGACGTGTCCTCACAACAAGCTATGATATAGCGGACAAACGTTTGTTTAACCTAAAAGTAAAACCTTAAGTCTGCAACATGTTGCATCCTCGGGCACATCGTCAAGTTCCATTACGTTAAATACTATCTTATATTAATTATAATGCATGAAAAAACCTAATTGCAGAGTAGTCCAGTCGCTTGTGCAAAGTAACTCAAACATTTGTCTATCCTAGTGACAAACCTCATTTACACCGTTATAACATGTCGCTGCACTCCAGTCAGCAAACACTCATATTTACGCTGACATTTGATACAACTGATACTTACCGTAACGGATCCCGGTTGTTATTATATCGCGGAAACGCTTAGAACATAGTATCGGAGTGGCCGCCTATTACACAGACACGTAATGATGTAAGTATCTGCTTACAAATGTCAGTCAAGTTTGTGCCGGATTGAAAATAAATTGGCACTAATGTAACGCGTTCTGATAGAAAGCTATGGAAAAGCTTTGAGGCTCCTATCCTATTCTAGAGATGCATTCTTCGGTTTCGAAGAGATGAGCCGATAGGCATTTCTACGCTGTCCAAAACTGTTATTTCTGTGGGTTTCTATTAAAGTATGAGCGTGTTTTTTTGTATGGATTCTATGTACAGTTTTTGTTTATATCATTATTTTAATATAACATAAACGCTTCACACTCACAGCCCCACACTAAGTTCCAACTTGTGTTGTGGATGCCGGAAACATTTACATAACACACAACCAGAATCAGAAACTCAAATATTCCTTGGGAACAAAACATGTGTTCTCGCCGGGAATCGAACCCGATCCTCCTGCTTAGAAGTTAAACGCCCACCCAACTAAGCCAACGGTCAGTTCGAGGCAGGTATTTATTATGAATTTCCTATTTATTATTGATTTGGGGTACATAGGAGGAAAATAAATGAGAAATTTCGGGTACTACAAACTCAATTTTAGTATCGTTCTCTAGACAGGACTGCTTTCATGAGTTATCGTCGCTAAGCAATTTTTGAACTGCCTGTTGGCGAGTTGGGTGCATCGCCTTCCTATCGGGTACGATAGAGTTTTCTCCTCGAAGGAAATTTATGTTTCTGGTTCTGGGTGTGATTGTGTGTAATTTTGTGATGCGACTTACCATCCTTACTCCGTGGTGTGAAAGTAAATATTTACTACACATTATTTTTGTTCCACGCATCTTTGTTCAAAGTTTGAGCATATTTTCTGCTCTGTGAGTGTAACCGACAAAACAGACTGATTACCTGCATTTTAAACTTTGCAAAACATAAGTGCGGGTTACAGCTTTCATGGTTCGGTGGAAAAGTGTACCTGTTATGAAATTGCTATAAATAAAGACATTACCTTGCCTTTTCTACCGACTTCAAAAAAAGGAGGAGGTAATCAAGTCTACTGTATTTTTTTTTATGTGTGTTACCTCATTACTTCGTTCCACGTGATCCGATTTTGATTTTTTTTTTGTTAGAAAGATGTTTCTTTCCTGATCAGTTCAGTCCTTATCAGTTTTTTTTTATAACTTGAATATTTATAATTGTTAAACTAAGTATTACATATAGGCTATTTTTAACTTCATAAATGCGGGCGTATGCGTATGCGGGGCTCGGCTAGTTGTTAATATACCTATTATTTACACGTATTAACCGACTGAGTTCCACATCATTTATTGAACAATTCTAAATATGTATAGTAAATTATCAGTTCAACTTCTCAAGAAAGTAATACCAAAACCGTAAATAATATCCACAGCATCCCATTGAACTTATCACACACATAAATAATTTTAATTGACGGCTGAAACTATTCCGCAGGGCTAGATATAATTAATTGTAGTAACTCACAGTTCTCCAATCACGATAGTTTCTAATTATTTCTAATGTCTAATGTCTGCTATGATAAGATTTTGATTTATTTAATTGCTGTTTTAGCAGATGCTTAGGTTAACATAGCCTGCAGGCTAAGTACGAACTGGGCACGTGGGTCACGAGTATTGCAGTACAGTGAGTGCCAATTTTGATAATAATAATGTTCAATTTGTATTTAATTTATCTGTAACATAAGCATTTAAATGTAGATTCTCAAAAAGATAAATTATAAAATTAATTGAATAATACCAAGCCAAACGTTTGAGCGTTAATACACCTAAGTTGAAATAATAGTGAATTTGTGCTAAAAAAACAGTTATAAAATATTTTATGATCTTGACCTCCATCGCAACCTCGCTAGGATCTTCATTTCCGGTTCATGGATAACGGATAGCTGATAACGGTAGAGTTCAGGGCAAAGGTATTAATATTTTAACAGCCTATATTTCTTATGGTCAAATGGTTTCCGAAATTAACTTAAAAATATATTCACGGTAAAAATATAACCTACAAGCTAACTACAAGCCAAGCTTATAGTGGGTAGCATAACCATCGTGCTGGCAACATTGCCTTTCTGAATTGAGAATTGAGCTAGTAGTTTGAACCAAATAAGTAGGTAATATTTTGTTCACGCATCGCCCAGGCGCCTGATAAACTTTTGAACAAGTAATACATTTTTTTTTAAGCTTTTCCCAGTTTTTGAAGTGAAAACTTCTTAAGCGGCGTTGTGTTCTTTATTGGGAAGGGTAAAAAATTATAAACTCGGGTCAGGACAAAGACACAGATCTCTCCCTACCGAGCGTGGTAGACGCCATGCTCGGCAGCGAGAGATCGTGGCAGGCGGTGGTCTCCTTCTGCGAAGCGGTGATGAAGCAGAAGGAGGCCGCGGAGCGGGCCAGAGAGGTCGATCCTCAATCTGACCCGCTCCGGTGCAGACGAACGGGAGGGAGAAGGAGGCAGTTCGCCCGCCTCCTCTCTCCTCCTTTGTAGTGGGGTCACTAGTGGAGGGCCAGGGGGCTCTCCACCGGCTTGCACGGCCCCACATGTCTGGGGGGTGGCTTTGGTGAGCAAGGTCACCCCTCCATGGGTGCAGTGGCCCGAATCGTATCCGGGCCTACCGCCGGGGCAAGATAGTGACTACTAGCGTGACCCTATCTTGCCCCACCTCGGCGAGGGACTGCTCACGGGGGGGTTTTTAGTGGGTTCGAGCCCCACATTCCCCTTTCCTTCACCCCTGAGAAGGAAAGGAAGTGCTAGGCATTTTCCCCCCAACAAAAAAAATAAAAAAAATTAAATAAAAAAAAGGGTCAGGACACGTGACCTGATCAAAAATTCGTAAGGCGAAGGAGAGGAAGTAATATCCCCCTCTCTTTCTACCGCGCGGCGAAAAATGTTTAAGTTTTCACTTCTGCCAGCACTACCGGAGTGCAACCCGTTGTTTTTTTTTGTCCCGCCTTTTGTTTTCCTCTGTGGCATACCTTAGTTACATTTCTATTATTGTATTCCTAATATTGTATTATAAATAGTTGTATCAATAACGGGATATTTACCATGTATTTCTTTTGTTTTGAGATTCCGATATTTAATATTGTATTAACTTATAGCATACCTAAAACCTAACTTACCTTTTACCTATTTAATATTAAATTAACTTAGCAATATAACTTATGTATAATTATTATTGTATATTTCATATTTATGTTAGCGCCAAGCTAAAATGTCGGCAGGCGGTCGTCGCACGATCTAAATACCGCAATAATCCTCGCCCGGCGCGGGAACAATAGCCGTTGCGTCATCGCATGAGCCGCTCGCTCGACCGGTCGCCACCGGCCGGCCCGGCCGGCCGCCTCCCGCCAGTTAGTTCGCCGCACCTACTCAGCGCAAGCGCATGTCGCTCGGAACACTTTCCTACCTACACTCGCCCGCGTATTTTACTTCGCTGTGCTATCGTATTGACTTTTCGCATTTCATACTTCTACTTTGTGCCTATCTTGACTCTTTTGTGTGAACTATTCCTTCTGTGACTTTCTTCCGTTCCTTCTAAATTGTGACGCCAATAAACAGCGTGCATTGGATTTTATGGACTATTATTTGGTGCTTACCACACACAAGCACCCACCTACCAACCATAGTGGTGACCCTCTTGAAGTACGCAAACGGAATATCCAGCAAAAAGGTACGACGCACAACTTAAAATGTCAGAAAACAAAGAATCCACTTCGAGTAAAAATGCCGAAGATGGCGGAAAGCAATTTACACCATACGATCTTTGTCGGGTTGGAGTTCGGCTTCCACCGTTTTGGGCCGATGAACCCGCAGTCTGGTTTGCTCAGATTGAAGGCAGTTTTGCCCTATCCAAAATCAAAGACGACGAGACAAAATATTATTACGTTAGTGCCCAACTCGAGCATCGATACGCAGCCGAAGTCAAAGACATCCTTGTCAATCCACCGGCGACCCGTAAGTACGAGACACTTAAGACGGAGCTCATAAAGCGATTATCGGCTTCTAGAGAGAAGGAAGTAACCCAACTTTTGATGCATGAAGACCTGGGAGACAGACGGCCTTCACAATTTCTACGCCACTTACGTCATTTGGCTGGCAAGAATATTCCAGACGACTTTATCCGTACTATATGGACCAGCCGTTTACCAACCAGCCTTCAGACAGTCATCGCGTCACAGCCCGAATCCTCGTTGCAAGCGCTCGCAGACCTAGCAGACAAGGTGCATGACCTGGTACCCTCAACACCTCAAGTTGCATCAGCAGACGCCGCGCCCGGATCTCTATTAGAGAAACTCACCAGGGAAGTTGCAGAACTAAGTCGCCAAGTCAAATCACTCTCCACGAACAACGCAGGAAGATCCCGCTCGAGAGACAGAGGCGATCAAAGCAGGAGAAGTCGTACCCGGTCGCAATCCAGTTACCGTAAGTTTCCGAACTGCTTCTACCACAATAAATATGGTGATCACGCCCGCACCTGCGTCAAGCCCTGCGATTATCATTCGGGAAAAGCCAGCGGCAGTCGTTAATGGCGACAAGCGATTGCCCCAGCTCTTCAGGTCGCCTATTCGTATCGGACCGCAAAACGAAGATGCAGTTTTTGGTTGACACCGGTAGCGACCTCTGCGTTTTCCCTCGCACGGCTTCGAAAACCAGACGACCGAGAACAGCGTATGAACTCTTCGCGGCTAACGGATCATCGATCGCCACCTACGGCTTCGCTCAACTTGAACTTGACCTTGGCCTTCGCCGCACTTTTTCATGGCGCTTCATAGTGGCCGACGTCAGTAAAGCCATCATTGGTGCCGACTTCTTGGCACATTACGGCCTAATAGTTGACTGTCGTAATCGACGCCTCATCGATAACCTTACGTCCTTAGTGTCAGCCGCAGCTCCAGTTCCTTCGTCGGACGCCATATCCTCTGTCAAGACTGTCGTTGGTGAGTCAAAGTACATAGAACTGCTTCGTGAATTTCCGGAGATTACTCGACCACCTGGCACACATCGGATCATCAATCATAAGACAGTCCATTACATTCGGACCACACCTGGACCACCCGTTTACTGCACGCCAAGACGATTAGCTCCAGAAAAACTGAAAATTGCCAAGCATGAGTTCAACGAGATGCTGAAGGCTGGAACCGCTAGACCTTCGGAGAGCCCATGGTCGTCGCCCCTACACCTAGTTCCAAAGAAAGACGACGGCTGGCGACCATGCGGTGATTACCGTATGCTAAATACCCGAACAGTTCCGGACAGATATCCCATCCGGCATATACAGGATTTCACGCAGCACATCGCTGGCTCCAAGGTCTTCTCGAAAATCGATCTTGTTAAGGCCTATAATCAGATCCCAGTGAATCCAGAGGATATCCCGAAGACAGCCATCTCCACCCCATTTGGAATGTACGAATTTCCTTACATGTCATATGGACTTAGAAATGCTGGACAGACGTTCCAAAGGTTCGTCGATGAGATGACAAGAGAACTGGACTTCTGTTACAGTTACCTAGACGATTTTCTGATATTTTCCCGGGACCTGGAAAGCCATTACCAGCACCTGGAACAACTATTTACTCGGTTGAAGGACTTTGGAATGGTTATCAACCCTTCGAAATGTGTTTTCGGAGCAGAAGAAGTCACCTTCCTGGGATGCATCGTATCGTCAACCGGAATCAAACCTATGGACAGCAAGGTCGAAGCTATCAAGCAGTTTCCTATCCCGAAAAACGTCAGGGAACTAAGAAGATTTTTGGGGATGATCAACTTTTATCGTCGATTCCTCAAAGACGCTGCTAAATTACAAGCTCCTCTTCACGATCTGCTCACAGGAACAGTCAAAGGCTCGCACCCCGTGACACTGACTGGCACCACATTGAAAGCCTTTGAAGAATGCAAACAAAGCCTATGCGATGCCGCACTATTAGCACACCCAAGAATGGACGTGACACTTGCCTTAGTCACCGACGCCTCGGATACTTCAATTGGTGGAGTCCTACAGCAATGTGTTGACGAGAATTGGCAACCCTTAGCTTTCTTTAGCCGGAAACTGAACCCAGCACAAAGAAAATATTCTCCTTATGATCGAGAATTACTCGCCATATACGAGGCAATAAAACATTTCCGCCACCTAGTCGAAGCACGCCATTTTACGGTTTTTACCGATCACAAGCCGATCTGCTTCGCGTTTCACCAGCGGAAAGACAAATGTTCGCCTCGCCAATTTCGCCACCTGGATTTCATATCCCAGTTCACTACGGACATACAACATATATCCGGGAAAGACAATGTTGTGGCAGACGCCCTCTCTAGGATCGAGGAACTGGTACAACCCGTCGACCTGGAAAACTTAGCCAAGTCACAGATTAACGACACAGAGCTAAGACAGATTCTAAAAGGCGACACTTCACTGGAACTAGTCAAAGTAAATATACCTGGAACGCGGACGGAGTTATACTGTGACCAATCTACGCAGACACCTCGCCCGTACGTACCAACTGAGTTGAGAAAGCAAGTTTTTGGTAGCCTCCACTCGCTCAGCCACCCGGGAGTCAACGCTACAGCAAAACTGGTGACCGACCGCTATGTATGGCCAGGCATTAATAGAGATTGTCGTGAATGGACAAAATTATGTCACGCTTGCCAGATGACCAAAGTCACGCGACATGTGACACCATCGTTCGGGTCCTTCAAGCTACCACGTGCAAGATTTCAGTACATCCACATAGACCTGGTTGGGCCACTACCTCCATCGGATGGCTATCGCTACTGCCTTACTATGGTCGACCGATTTACAAGATGGCCTGAGGCAATACCCATAGCTGATATCTCCGCTGAGACGGTCGCCAAAGCCTTTGTAGCCAACTGGATCGCAAGATACGGATGTCCAACTGAGGTAGTGACGGACAGAGGAAAGCAGTTTGAATCCGCGCTGATGAAACAGCTCGCCGAGCTTGCCGGATTTCAAAGGAACAGGACTACTGCTTACCACCCTGCAAGTAACGGTATGGTGGAGAGGATGCACAGGCAGTTGAAGACGGCTATAAAATGTCACGAAAGTCAAAACTGGACTGAAAGCTTACCTCTGGTCTTGCTTGGAATGAGAACAGCTTACAAACCAGACGTTCAAGCTTCACCAGCCGAGCTCTTGTACGGTGAGACGCTCAGATTGCCGGGAGATTTTCTGCAGCCCTGCAAAAACTCACATACGACAGACATCACTGACTTCACAGCGCGACTTCGCTCGATGATGAATACCATCCGTCCTCAGCCCGCATCCAGACACTGTGGAAGAAATATTTTCGTTTTTAAGGACTTACCCTCAGCAACCCACGTTTACGTTAGAGATGACAGCGTGCGGGGACCGCTGCAACCAGCATACTCAGGACCGTATAAAGTTCTGCAAAGAGGAGACAAAGTCTATAAATTACTGATGAAAGGCAAAGAACAGACCGTAACTATAGAACGAGTAAAACCTGCATATTTACTTACCTCAGACGAACAGCCCACGAAGACGGAGACGGCAGCACCTGAAACACTAGAAGAGCGTATTAGACTAACAACTACTAGAACACGATCAGGGCGCGTGGTTAAATTCCCTGACTACTATCGCCCGTCCTAGGACGGTCTCTGGGGGGGAGTACTGTGGCATACCTTAGTTACATTTCTATTATTGTATTCCTAATATTGTATTATAAATAGTTGTATCAATAACGGGATATTTACCATGTATTTCTTTTGTTTTGAGATTCCGATATTTAATATTGTATTAACTTATAGCATACCTAAAACCTAACTTACCTTTTACCTATTTAATATTAAATTAACTTAGCAATATAACTTATGTATAATTATTATTGTATATTTCATATTTATGTTAGCGCCAAGCTAAAATGTCGGCAGGCGGTCGTCGCACGATCTAAATACCGCAATAATCCTCGCCCGGCGCGGGAACAATAGCCGTTGCGTCATCGCATGAGCCGCTCGCTCGACCGGTCGCCACCGGCCGGCCCGGCCGGCCGCCTCCCGCCAGTTAGTTCGCCGCACCTACTCAGCGCAAGCGCATGTCGCTCGGAACACTTTCCTACCTACACTCGCCCGCGTATTTTACTTCGCTGTGCTATCGTATTGACTTTTCGCATTTCATACTTCTACTTTGTGCCTATCTTGACTCTTTTGTGTGAACTATTCCTTCTGTGACTTTCTTCCGTTCCTTCTAAATTGTGACGCCAATAAACAGCGTGCATTGGATTTTATGGACTATTATTTGGTGCTTACCACACACAAGCACCCACCTACCAACCATACCTCCAACACAAGTTGGAGACCTTATTAAAGCGGGTTTTACCAGTTTTAAATACAAAAACGGACTAAAAAGTTAAAGTTGTTATATAACCAGAGAACTTGTCAACTTGTTAATTTAAGTAGGGTTAAGACAGCTCCAGGAATACAGCAGAATAGTTAAACAAACAAACACTAAATACTTTCACACTTACAGCCTCGCACTAAGTTCGATGATTTGTGTCGTGGTTGCCGGAAACATTCACAATATGCACAAGATCACAAACAGAACCAGAAACACAAATTTTCCTTGGGGAGAAAACTTTTGTTCCCAGAATCGAACCCGATACCCCTGCTTAGAAGGCAGATGTCCACCCAACTAAACCAACGGGCAGTTCAATATGTTTGTTACTTTGTGGCGCTCTGGGGAGCAAACGCATCGGCTGATTTTGATGATTTGAATGATTTTTAACGTGTACTGTAGGTCAATTATACAAAGTTAAAAAACGTTATTTTAATCGCTTAAACGCTAAATATAAACGCTCCCACTCACAGCCCCACACTAAGTTTAATGACTTGTGTCGTGGGTGTCGGAAACACATTCACATCACACACAATTACAACCAGTACTAGAAACACAAATCTTCCTTAGGGAGAGAACTTGTGTTCCCGCCGGTAAACGAACCCAATACCCCTGTTTAGAAAACAAACGCACCCCAGCTAAACCGACGAGCAGTTCTATTCATTTTTGCTTTCGCTCCAAAACTCCTATATTGGTTCTAGTAAAATCTCTACATTACTAGAGCATGACTTGACTATGACTTTTACTTGACCGTAATTTGTGACTAGGACTACATACTCAATTATACTTGAAAAATATTAATTTCTTCACACTGGCTGAAAGCACAAAGATACTGAGTCAAAATTAAAAAAAGCTTATTTCTCAATGTTAGTAGGATAAAGACAGAGATAGGTAAACATAGCGATAGGTATAAAACATAGCGATAGAGGAACAAGAAGATAGGATGTAATGATAAACATAGCGGAATAGTTAGCATTGCCACTGCATGATTTTTGTTTACAATCTACAATTTCATCACAGCTCGGCGACATTGGCCGCCACAGTTTCGCTTCTAGAAAGCAAATGCCCCATCCGAAGCCGGCTATCTAAAACCCGTTCGCTGTGGTTATTTATTCACAATATTTTCACTTATGTTAATGATATAAATTCCCGGTTTCTCGTCACATCTCCTGTGAACTATGCGGTGAAACTATGCGATGTCCGGTTAGAAAAGAGAAAAATATTTCAAATACCGAAGTGACGCTATTGTTATTGTTTTTCAATTCAAATTTGGAATCTTCAATTATTCGTTTATTGATACATTTTGTTTACATGTCTTATAGTATTTTTTTGACATAATATGTTGAGCAAACTTAGATTGTTGATCAAGCTAAGATCTCCAAGTTAACTTGGGTGGTTCAGCACTTTGTCCGTCCGTTCGTCTGTCAGAGCCATCTAGCGTCTAAACCATACAAGCAAATAACTTCAAATTCAGGCCCAAAATCAGAGATGGCAATCATAATTATTTATTTAAAAATTATAAGAGGGGGCACCCTTACACGTCAGTGGCGAGTATAATATTTTTTATATTTTTTTCTGCCTATTGGTATCGTTAAAAAGAATTTGCCAAGAAGAAAACGAAATCGTCTCATAAAAAAATTGTATTACAATTACATTGCAAGTTAAATAAAACTTGTATAAAAGGCTACATATTTAATTTTTTTTTTAATCTGTTTCGTAATCTACTTTCAACGTACTTTTTAACTATTTATCCGTAATAGAAATATAAAAAAAAAATTCGATCCCTACTGACCTGTCTGGCCAGGGAGGCATTCATGAAGGAGTACCTTGAGTCCCAGCTGTAGGAACAAAATAGCTTGATGATCCTCCAATAGATTTTTTAAGAGAAGTTTTTCAAATAAATTTTGTCTCAATAGTTAACTTTCTGTTTTCTTTTACAGGTTCAAAATGGCATCAGATGTTACGTCACACATACGAAAAACAACTTTCGTTTGGTTAATACTCGCATTAGCAAGTGTAAGTATACAATTTGTATATCTAATGACGATCCAGTTGGCGTGGTGGGCAAGTCTCTGCCCTCTGCGCCTTGGGTCCTGGGTTCGATTCCCGGCAGGAGTACAACTTTCTTCCCCAAGAGAGATTTGTGCTTCTGGTTCTGGGTGTGATTGTATGTATGTAAATGTTTCCGGTACCCACGATACAAGTGTTTGAACTTAGTGTGGGGCTGTAAGTGTGAAAGCGTTTATTCCATTTTTACGTTTGTAGAACAATTCTTAAGTCTACTAAATTACAATGAGCCGAACAATCATCATATCTAAAGGTAAATAAGGCTCTAACTGTATTCTGGTCACGTCATTCTTCTTAATGTCGAAGATCATTAACATTGAATTATAGAGCTAACTACACCTGACTGGCTATTATTGAAATGATGTCTGCAATATGTAAATTAATACATTGGCATTTGGCACCCTGACAAGAACAGTGTTTAGATACTGTTATATGCTTGGTCATGGAAATGAGATTCTATTCTTAAGAACTATTCCTATTGGCTTCTCTCTCGCTCACACAATTCGATATTTAAAACATTTTCAATAACACACGTAGATATTTTAATATCTAAGTGTGTTATTGAAAATGTTTTCAACTATATGGACATTAATACAATGAATGTTTTAATCTACCCTTCGTTTTTCATATCTATAAGTTAGGCAAAGAGTAAGTGAAAATTACATGGAAATTTGGGAAACGTGTTTTTCTCATCTTATTAAAGAATATGAAAGCGAAAAGAAGTTGTATTAATGTCCGAATAGTTGTTTGAACACATTTTCAAAAACATACGTAGATTTAGTAGTATTTGTTAAAAATATCGAATTATGCAAGCGAGAGAGAAGCCAAAAGGAATAAATGCTCTTAACAATATCATACCTATAATTTTGTTTAAAGGTGTAAAGAAAGTGATAAAATATTTTTGTTTTTTAGCTCAAACTTGTTTTATTTCGTATAAAATTACTCTAGATAAAGAATGATGAAGATGATTCCAAATAAAGAATTTGTCTGAGATCATATATTTATTAGAAACAAATTATAATGTAAATGCATAATATAAATTGGTTTAATTTTTTTTCTAGTAAGTCAGTCTAGACAAGTAAGTCTCTATCTATCTACATGATGCCATGCTCCACATACAAACTTGACATATAGAGCTATATATTTAATCGGCTCCTAATTTTTCCATTCAATCTCACAGACACAAAAACGCCCTCTTTCTCACACACACACACACACTCACATATATACACATAATACTAACAAATATTACTTCTACAAAGATAGACATAACATAATGAACAAAAATTGCCAGAATATTTAAACTGATATTAGAAGATAATTTGATATATGAATATTATCAATTCAAAAGTGGCTCATATGGGGTGGTTGGCTTGTAACTGATCTTGAGATCAAATGGGAACAACAGTTATGATCAGTTAATATCAAAATCTGATACTGTAATCCGTTGGGAAGTACCCCGCGTAACACAGGGAATCCTAGTATGAGTTTAGTGTTCCTAACTAAACAGTAATTGCAGTTCAAGGGGCTTCACTTTTTTGTGTAATGGATAGACACTTTTTTATTGCATTACAGTAATGAAGAATCATTAGGTCAATATGCAACTTTACTCGTTCATACCTACTCGTACATATCGATATTTCTTTGAATAAACTATTATTTATTTCAGTGAATAAATATAAGGTTTATTTGGGTGATCGGTTGGGAAGACGAGAACGCCATAATCATATTATTTATTATTCGGAGTAGGAAAACATCTGACCGCTATCTCGCGAGTAATTAAACGTTTATTCATATAGTTGTACACGTCATCAAAGGTAAAATATAATACATCAAAAGTAGTTCATTATACTACTAGACCTCTAGCAATACATCGGTGAAAAATGCATTCAATTCCATGCCGTAGATTTTGCGGGATACGTATACAAACATACTGACAGACAAAAATTCTAAAAATGCTTTTTTCAGCTTCTGCTGCTCTAATAAAGATCTCCATATTAACTGTTTTTCAATATCTATAATGTATAGACATCGGTCTGTTACTATTTTATTACATACTAGCGATCCGCCCCGGCTTCGCCCGGGTGTGATAAATGAAGAACCGCTCGACCGATTTTGTGCAAACTTCACATAAACCATCTACTAAATAGTCCGAACAAAGCCTAAACATTTGGTTTGGTTAGGTGAGCACGTTCTTGAGTTATAAAATAACAACGAAAAGTGGCATTGATTTATATATATATAGATATGTATATATATAGATTACATATATAGATGAATGAGTGTTAAAAACATAGTATTTTTTTGAAATTCGATCATTAGACGCAACAGCATTATTGCTTATCTGAAATTGGTAGAAATTGCCGAGCAGTTGCAAATAGACCTCAGACCTGTGCTAACCCACTATCCAGGGGCAAATACGTCATGTCTTCGTTTGGTTTATTATCTATTAAGTTAACTTTGACAACTGTTCGTAAGTTTTGTTAACGTAGTAACTGTTAAGTAATATGTGGTGTTGTAGGCAGTAAACAGGCAGTAAGAGAGATAATGAACCAACTTACAGGAACACCTGATGTTTGTAGACAGATTCTACTTAAAGGTGATAAAAAAGGTGCAACTTGTAGAGATTAAACACCTCGTTTGTAAAGAGATAAAACCTACGAGGTACCGATACATGTTTTTTCGATTTATTTCTGTTGAAGAACATATATATTTATCTACATACTACGTATTTTTTGTCATGAAAAGAATCCTAATCTTAACTGAAATTACCCTCACCATCGTAAAGGTCGGGTATTTTGTATTAATTTTACTTTTATTGAAATTGGTGTTTTTTTTTAAACATAAACGCTTTCACACTCATTACTCCACACTAAGCTCGATGGCTTGTGTTGTGGGTGCTGGAAACATTTATGTCACACATACAATCACCCACAAAGTCCTAGGGACTAGAAACATGCCCTTGGAAAGAAAATTTGTGTTTCCACTATGACAACATATTTTAAGTAAGATTTATCGAACGGTTTATCATTTTAAGAATAAGGGAAGTAATCAGTTAATGATACATTGTCATCGTGAGGATCGGGCACATGCTTTGCATGTGAAATTATGAACGCTCAAAGACAGCTGTTTATTCAAATGACTGTTATTCAAATTAAGTCCATTAACCCGTCAATGCGCAATATATTCAAACTCATAGTTTTCTATTTTTCTCTTGTCTAGACGCTTTTTGCGCCTAGAAATCTATCTGCAACGAATGACACGGCATAACACTTTTTTCGGCGATGATATTGATCGATGCGCTTTCATTTTCACCGTGTAACGTGGGAATTGGTCTATACGTGCTCTTTGCCAATTTAGGATCGAATCAATATCGATTACATTCATAATCGATATTGATTCGATTTTTTATCTGATATCGTGTCGCGAACACTCGAGTAATCTCATTCGTGTTAAAGGTTTGTTGGTAGAGATATATCTCGTTTCAAGTTGTATTGTTTATTTTTTCCGATACGGTCGAAAGAAATGATTCCCGGCTGGAACACAAGTTTTCTCCCCAAGGAAAATTTGTGTTTCGATTTCCGGTTGTGTTTGTTTGTGTGATGTGAATGTTTCCGGCACCCACGACACAAGTCATCGAACTTAATGTAGGGCTGTGAGTGTGAAAGTGTTAATTATTTTTTTTAACACTGGTAAAAATCATACAACTTAGTAAAGCTACACCGGGAGATTGCTTACCAATGTCTTCTCATAAATTAAAAGTAAAACACCGAATACCCATACGTCCGTCTACGAGAAAAACCCCGACCTAGAGCTACGTCGAGTAAGCAGAATCGAAACACCGTCCTTGCGAGGTCGACATTACATGACCACTCCACATTGACACCTCAGCGCCTTACCTTTATATCACGCAACGGCTCTTACTTCTAGACTCATTGACCACTCTACAATGACACCTGACTGCCTGATCTTAGTTGGATATATGAGTTCTTATTTCTGGTTCTCTGTGTCCGCTCCATTTGAGCTGCTGGCAGCGCATGCGCGTCCGGTGGCACACATATCGCACACATATACAACTGGACCGACGTTTGTAAAAACATACGGATAGAGGATTGTACGGTTCGCAGAATAGTTCGAGCGGGACTGGTTGTAATTATTTTGTAGGGCTTGCGAATTTTCCATCGTGGTAACGGGATATGTGTTTTTTGTATTTCAAAGTATTTTTTAGTGGATGATTTGTTTATATTTCTAAACGTTATAAAATAAAATCAATAAATTCAACAATAAGTAATTTATTACTACTATAATATTTTTTTTTGGATGCATAAAATAGGTTTGCTTTTAATTGAAATTTATCTGTTATTATCTTATCTTAATTGGATTACGCTTACATCTCATACACAATAAAGATTTGTGTCGCAATGTTATATTTCTGTCAGTAATCGAATCAAATTCTGTAGTCGTACACCTCTGGTCAAGTGACATAATTGTAATGACGTCTGTCACTCACAACTGCCGCGCAAAAGTTGTAATTTTAGACACGAGTTGTGTCTGAATTCCATATCCAATTAGATTTTGACCATAGAATTTATGTTGCAGTAATAAATGATGAACATTTCAGTAAGCTTTTAATCTGTCTGATACTTATTTTATTAGGATTTATAACAGATTTTGTAGAAGTGAATTAAATTATTGTTTATCCTTGTAGTCTGCTGTCGGTACCTAACGGTGTGATGTTTTAATTGCTGGTCAATAACTTTCAGTGGATCGTTGCAATTTTCAACTTCGCTATGCTTGTTCTACTGCGTTTCTCACAGTTTTTAGATTAAATTATTCTTAAATAAATTATAAAAAGTTTGGTACCTTTATACTCAATCAAAAGTGGGATTGTTGTTAGAGTTTTGTATCATGCCGTGTACCTAATGAAGGTTTTTTTTTTCTTGGATTGTTTGACCACTATTTTATCTGATTTTAAGTTATGATGTAGTCGAGAATGATAAACACGCTTGTGTTAGTGGGTAGCGTTCCCATAATGGTGGCTAAATTGGCTCTCTGAATTGCAATGCTAAGACGTTGAGTCAAATATGTACCAGAATTTTAATCACGCGTCGCCACAACCAGGCGCTCTGATATATTTTTGACAATAGAATGAGCTCCCGGTCCCCACGGGCCCAGCGACTCAACATCAAACGGCTAAAATATGTCACCTCTGCCGAGGTTTCCATATTTTCAAGGTTTATTTTTCGGTTTTCCATATTTTAAAATGGTTTTAAAAATCAATCTTTTACCAGTTGTAAATAAAAAATACCGACCAAGTGCAAGTCCTTTAAATATTAATTTTATTCTGTTTTTTAGTATATATTTGGTGTTATAGCGGCAACAGAAATACATCTGTGAAAATTTCAACTGTCTTACTATCACGGTTTATGAGATACAGCCTGGTGACAGAAGGACAGCGAAGTCTTAGTAATAGGGTCCCGTTTTACCCTTTGGGTACGGAACCTAAAAAAGGACTAAAAAAAATTATAAACAGAGAACTTATCAAACGAGCCCACACTCAGCAAAACATTCATCCAATAAACTATATACTCCTGCTACTGCTACTGGCAGTAGAATCATTAACTTTCATGAGTGCCTCTTTGGGCCCATGTGAATAAACGATTTTGATTTTGATCGTACTAATAGGTAACACGTGTTTCTTATTTGCGCCTCATCATTTGTCCTAATTTTTTTCATTTGGTGGGAATTAGGTTTCGGTTGCGGAATCGTGAATTCCAGTTTCGGAACATCGTTCATAAATCATACCATCGGCTAATAAGCTCAACAATATGTAGAAACCTTTTTACGACGCCGCACAAAATCATTAATCATCACAAATTAAATAAAGAGTTCCCACGTCGTACTACCGATTGGAGTAATTATGATCCGTGTTAATTAACTAATAAATCATCAGTTTAAATTATTAATTTATACTATGTGTGTCAATAAGGTAGAGATTGTCTAAGCTGAAATGACGCGTCCCACCTTCGCATTTACGCACACAAGCGTGGTCGGATTTATCACCCGACTAGTCGACCGTCTTGTACACGTGCAGATCCATTGCTCACTGAACAATCGACGCTCCCATACAGATGAAGTGTCGTCATTAATATTTGCACTCACACATCTAAATAAACTAATTAAGTAGTGGGGCGCGTCATTTCAGCTAGGACGAGCTCTACATCATGTTAACAAATTAATAAATAAATTAACGTTTTCAAATTCACAGCCGAACTAAATTCAATGACTTTGTCGTGGATGAAGGAAACATTAACATCACAATCACACCCAGAACCAAAAAGACAAATATCCATAAATCAGAAAGCAGAAAATATATTTTGTAAGTTTTATCCCTTGGGGACAAAACTTTTATTACCGGGAATGGAATACGATACCCGTTGAATAGAAGGCGAACACTACGTCGCGTCGCTACCCAACAAAAGCAACGGGGAGTTCAAAACATTATATATCCAAAATCTAAATATATATAACTCAAAGGTGACTGACTGATTGACATAGTGATCTGTCAACGCACAGCCCAAACTACTGGACGGATCGGGCTGAAATTTGGCATGCAGGTAGATGTTATGACGTAGGCATCCGCTAAGAAAGGATTTTGATTAATTCTACCCCCAAGGGGATAAAAAAGGGGATCTATACCTAATTAATTAATAAATAATAATACTTCTTAACGCGAGCGAAGCCGCGGGCAAAAGCTACTTTTATATATTTTGCTATAAAGGAACAAGCATATACATACATAGGCTCATAAACATATGACACTCCTTTGCGTCTCGCAGTCGGGTAAAAGGTCCAAAGAACAAAATTAGCTCTAATGAGATTCCTCAGTCAACACAACTGCATTGCTGTAAATACATACATACAATAACATGACCTATGCGTCTACGAATACAAGACCTATTTGAATACTTTCTGTAGGGCTACTGCTTAATGTTCTTTGTTGTATATGGACATTTGTATGTAAGTACTAATAGCCAACAAATTGTTAAATTCAGAAATTATATGTAGACATTGGGTTATTTTTCTTTTCATGTTGGCTTCGCAATCTTGTGCATTCAACCAGTGTCAAGTAATCCTACTAATAGGTATTATAAACGCGTAAGTGTGTGTGGGTGTGTGAATGTTTGTTTTATTTTACGTATCTCCGTAACGAATTAATCGATTTTGATAAAATTTAGAATGATAGTTTAAGTTCCGGAATAACACACAGGCTACTTTTAACTTGATTAACGCGGGCGAAACCGCGAGGCACGGCTAGTTATTTAATATTTTAAGTGTATTTCATATTAAAAGTACTAGTCACATCCTATTTGCTTCCCTATAGTTGGGTAAAATATTTATAATAATTATGTTTTTCGTTTTATTTGAATGTATGAATGAATTGTATTTATTTATTTGAATGAATGAGTTATTTATTGTTGAGTAAACAATATTTTTTTTTACTCTTACGTCAAAACGGTAATACAAAATGCTTCATACTTGGAGTTGATATAATGTAAAAGTGTGATCAAACGAAGAAACTTCCGTCATTGTATGGTGATTCAGAACCCTCAGTGTGTGTTTTACACTGTTGACTTACACTTGATCTGCTTTTTTAGAATTTTTCGTTTTAGATACTAAATGACATAGTTGTGCTGTATACGATAGTTGAATCTCTCCCTTAACATTAAATATGTTCGTGCAGATTATAATTTGCTCAGAACGAAAGGGAATGTATTAACAAAAATCCACAAAAGATAAAAAAACAACGGGTTGCACTCCGGGAGTACCGGCAGAAGTGAAAACTTGAACATTAACGTTTTAAACAGCCGCGCCGGCGGTCTACTCTCCCTCCGTCTTACGAATTTTTGATCAGGTCACGTGTCTTGATGCGAGTTTAACATTTTTTACCCATCCCAAAAAGTAAACGAGTTTTCACTTCAAAAAAGTTTATAACCAGGAAATCTATAAAAAGAAGTAAAAGTTGCTACGGATACATAACCGATATAATTTATTATTTTGTTGTGAAACTTCATGAAACGATTTTATTTGTTACAGTGTTGTTAATAATAATGTAATCAGGAAGAAATCAACAATAAACTTATACGGTCACTCTCCGCCCCGAAAGATGGCAATCTTTTTGTTGAGATGAATGCATCCGCAGCAAAATGCTGCAGATGCATGGACGAACAATTTGTCGAAATATCCGATATCATTCATCATACTTGTCACTACCTCAAAAAATCAGGGTTGGTATTGCAGTTTTTGTCGTATCTCGTATTGATGAAATATTTATTTATAACGGCGAATTGTAACCTATAATCATTGTTGTCTTGTTTAAGAAGAAGCTCCCTTAAATATGATATTTTGCAATGATATCCTGAGTCGATAACATATCCTGCCAATGGGTAACTTTTAATTTTGACAGTTACACAATCAAAATCTCGAGTCACTCGATAGATGTTTTCGTCGAAAATATGACTTGATTGGACGAGTTTCACTCGATAGATTTATTTGTCTGAAATATGACTTGATTGGACGAGTTTCACTCGATAGATTTATTCGTCTGAAATATAACTTGAGTTTTTTTAAGTGAATACTTCTTTAGGCGCGTTGAGCACTTTTTGGGTGAACAATCGTCAAAACGTCATCGTCACCGAACGCTTTCTAATAGCTCGATACAACTCACAAGTTACTTAGTTTTCACTTCTTTCGGCAGTCCCTAAAGACTAGACTTTATTTAGTCACCATTTCGATAGTTTTCTTACTGTTCGAAGATTCTACAAAAAACCTTAAATTCTAAGCTCATGCGACTATCGCTATACTTTAACTCCGCTAAACGCTTTCCTATAGGATACGTTATAAGCTCTATAATCGCCAGTGACGACAATCGCCACCGCAATCCAAGGCGGTGCCGCAAAATTTACTGAAAAAGCGCATCAGATATTCATGAAACCTCGGTTGAGTGGTTTGATCGTAACCCGCGCTTATCAGTGTTTGGGTTTTACAATACCTATAAATAAAATCGAGATTTAAACTTAAGCTGGACCAAAAATCATCCTCAGTCATTCTCAATAGTATTTTTATTTCTGATAATCTAGATTTTTCCAGATTTGTCGCAGTAAAAAGCCTTGCACTTCCTGTCCTTCACATGAAAACTAAAAAACTACCCTCTTTGAGAATTCTCTCACAACTATTTTAACCTTTGATAAGTGATGTTGTGTTCCAGGGTAGTAAACTCGATACGTATGCGACTCTTAAGGATAAATGCTGAAACACTATTTAAGGCTTAGCGACACATTTGTCTACTCGCTTGCTTATCATATAGACTAGTGAGCAGTCCTGAAGTCAGGATTAATCAAGCCGCGAAGGCATTCAACAAAGTTTTTATTTTAATTCTAGATAGGCAAACTTTGGACTACCATCTCACCTGATATTAAACGACAATGTAACAAGCTACCTAAAAGATACCTATTATACCTATATTTACTCGCAAATTGAAGACTCTATATTGTATTGTAGGCAGAACTTTCGTCACTTCAGAGTTTGAGTAGCTCAGCGGTTAGAGCAATATAGCATGTAACCTGTGGCCGCGAGTTCGATCTTCGCCTCAAGCGATAATTTTTCCTTTCTAAATTTATCAACGACTATCTAGTTTTTATTGTTCCTCTTGACTACGAATATATTTTGGGACAGGGTAGCTAACTAGGCAGGCATGAGAAAACGCCCTAACACCTTGGTAACCACTTGCTAGTGCAATTACTTGACCTTAAAGCATCTCCCAGTTCCACCCATGTGATAATTCATTGCTGTAGTAAATGCAAACTGGTCATAAGATACGAATGGCCGACAACCCTAACCGGGCATCACGTATCCCCGACGGCCGCTCATACACGTCCTGCAACAAGACACGTAATGACTTGTGAAAGCCGTGCGAACCGAGCCCCACAACGTATGACCCATTGTAAGCGTCACGTACCACCACAATTATACACAACTAATTACTTACCCGCCGGCCGTGCTTAGACTGCTTAGGATACCTAGGCTTTGCTAATTGTGGTTAATTAATTGAGCTTAACTGTTCCGTTTTATAGCTCGGTAATTGCTAATAACGTTCATTAATTGAGTTTGGGCTTATTATTTTATTGCTTTTGGTTTTTTGCTTGCTTATTTTTACAATTTGCCATTTCGATTTTCAGTCACATTCACAGGTTTTAATCGACGGCGCACAATTATAATTTTATAATATCTTTCTGCGCAATCACTACCTGAAAGTAAAATTATACTAGCTATGTATGGCTTCGCCCGTAAACGGGGATAAAAAGTAGCATAAATATTTTCAAAATTACCTAACTATAAATTTCATCGGAACAGATCTGAGTAAGGTATATATCCTGCAAATCGTGGTGCAGCCACCAATGAGATTATGTCGTTACACATTATAGACAAGGATAACGAAAAATAAAAGTGATTATAATGGAAGTAAAGCTCAAAATGAGACCACAGAACAGTTTTATTGATAAGATCAGCATTTACGCGTCAAAACAACTAAACAACAATGACATTGTTAGCGCGCGGTCAGTAGTTTATGAGCCTGTGATGCATATCCTGTATATCGTGATGCAGTCACCAATGACATTACGTTGTTTCACATTATAGACAAGGATAACGAAATATAGAAGTGATTCTAATGGAAATAAAGCTCAAAATGAGACCGCAGAACCGTTTTATATATAAGATCAGCATTTACGCGTCTAAACAACTTAACAACAATGACATTGGTAGCGCGTGGTCAGTAGTTTATGAGTGGTCTCCAGTGTCATGTCCTGCAAATAGTGGTGCAGTTACTAATAATATTACATTATAGAAATGATGGACATAAATTATTTGGAACAAACATAAAAAACACACAAGTGGCATTGACAAAAGCAGTTAATGTTACAAACTGGCTCCAACTCAGCATAATGCTGGCTCTACACCAGCCAGCATTATGCACCATTATTTCTCATTCTAGCCAGAAAAGGCAAGAATAACGAAAATTAAAAGCGATTCTAAAGAAAATAGAAAGATACAGATCAAAATGAGACCACAAAACCGTTTTCCATAAAATATTACCATTTACACGTCAATAGAACTAAACAACAATGACATTGTTAGCGCTCGGTCAGTGGTTTACGAGCCTCAGATGCATGTCCTGCAAATAGTGGTGCATTCACCAATGCATTATGCATTAGAGAGACGAGGCTAACAAACATGCGCTTACGTGATTAGAATGATGGTATTGTAACGGTCACGAATTTGCCTATCCAAGGCAATCCGCGGTGCGCTGATGAATATGCAGATCTGATGATGACGCCCTGTCGCGGAATGTTAACGGTTGATATACGTGTCCTCAGTAGCCTCGGTTTCAGCCAACGAAAGTTACGGCGATCCGGTTTGAGGGCACTATTTGCACCGTGGCACCTTAGCACGATTTTAATTGATCGTAAACACATGGCTTGTTGAACCCGGCAGGTGTAAATGTTGTACTGACATCGCTAACTTGACGCTACAACGATTTTATTTGATGTGAGAAAGAAAGAAAATATATTTTTTAGAGAAAGAAAGAAAATATACTTCGTATTGACGATAAACACCTAATCTATCTAAATATTAAGGGTTTTAATTAAGACGGCCACCAAAAATTCTAAACGGTTACCAAAATGGATAAATGGTCACCAAATTACGTTTCCTAAAATAAAATTTCCTGTGACAGGACCGAATCGGATTACAGTAGGTTAAGGTAATTTTTTTTTATAATTAATACAAAAATATTTATAATACGAAAAAAAATATTTATTTCATAATATTTTAGGAAACGTAATTCGGTGACCATTTATCCAACGTAATTTGGTGACCATTTATCCATTTTGGTAACCGTTTAGAATTTTTTTGGTAGTACAATAGGTAATTTTTTGGGCGGTGTTTAAACACAAGCCAATATTAAGTGCCATTGCCACAAATCGATTCCAAATCGGCATGAATGACGATCAAAAGAACAGCGCTGGTCTTACATTGCGACCGGATTTGTTGTGACAACACGGACTACCAACAAGAACACAAACGACTCACAATAAAACAATAATTAGAATGAAAAATTTACAACTTTAAAATTTATTATAAATACTTAAACATTGTTTGAAATTTCTTTTTTAGTCCTCCCGGCTTTGAAATTCTGATATGCAACCTTTTTGTGTGTCGAGAAGTGGTAACACTGTCATAAATAATTAAAATGTTTCCCTGTAATACAAAAGTTTCACTTCTATCGTGTCTTTACGACACACCTGTTTTTATTTTATTCATTTTCAAAACATCTTGTCGCGAATGAGAACGAACTCCCGCGAACTTTGTGTGATTATGGATATTGTTCTACAAAATGCTGTTTTTCTGGTTTTAACTTGGTCGTCATTATTGTTGACCTCATCTTTTATTTATGAGATATAAAATTGGGTCTATATCTACTAAAATGTTTAATATATTCTAGCCGATTATAAAAGCGAAGTTTCCTATTTAAAGGTCAACTAGACCAGGGGTCGGGAACCTGCGGCTCGCGAGCCACATGCGGCTCTTTGGATGTGAAGCTGCGGCTCTTTAGTTCCATACGCAAATATTATTTATTTAAAAAAACGTTCTGAATCGATTAACGAGGATTAGACACTATTAGCCATTAACAATCCTTCAAAGGTAGCAAAAAAGTACATTTATATAGTTGAAACAAGTAAATTATGGGATGATTAGGTAGGTATAACGCGTGCATAGCGTTTTCTATACGATACTCGTAGTACATCAGGTATTATTGTTGGCATTAAGGATCATTGTTGGCAAGATGAAAAATTGTGCCTCTATAAAACTTTGAAATTTTGTATATTGTAATTTTTGACTCTTCCGACTCGAAAGGTTGCCGACCCCTGAACTAGACGAATAATAATGATATATTTTACTGTTGTAAAATCAATATCGTAAATGTTTATATATAAGCGAATGATTTTTTTTCCATAAATAAGTTAATTAATGGCTTTTTATACCTCTAAATGAACAGTTTTGAATATGTGGCTTATGAAAGTGTAAAATAAAAAACAAACAAACTCATTAACACTCATTACCCCACACTAAGTTCAAAGACCTGTATCGTGAGTGCCGGAAATATTTACAAATCTCACACTCAATCTCACTCATAACCAGATGCACAAGCGCCTTTGGGAAGGAGAATTGTGCTCCTGTCGGGAATAGAACCCGGGCCCACGGCGCAGAGGGATTTACCCAATGCGCCAACTAGGTCGTAAATAAATAAATACATATAATAAATCTTTAAATACCAATATCTTCGCTCCCTTCATCCAAGCCTTCTGAATCATAAATACGGAATGTTTAAGAAAATTAATATATTTTCAAAATATCATTTTCGTGAATGTTTCCTATGTTTTAATAGATTCTGCTATTCAGAGCGAAGACAAATCCAGCAAATCAAAGATAATAAAAATCGGTCCAGCCGTTCTCAAGTGAGAAATGGTGTAACTAACCCGAATTTATCTACTACTATAAGAATATTTGTCCTGACATACTGATTCACTGATTGACTGACTTAAAATCAACGCACAGCCTAAACCGCTGGTCGAAGAATGTTTTTTTGGAAATTCTACCATGAAAGTTCTTTGTTTTTGAAGTTATAGCGATGAAAATTGGTATTTAAGTAGTTCATTTAATATAAAAAATGTAGCTATCAGTATTTTTTGCCAAGGGTGCATTAAATTGGTGCAATGAGGAATGAAAGTTTATATGAAAAGTTTTTTATTTATGAATTTAAAGTGATGAAAATTGTGATGAAAATCTGAATAGTAAAATGAAAGGTAATTTTATTAATAAGTCATTACAGTAAATTAAAAATAACAACTGTAACGGGTAGTTAACTGTATTAAAATCACACTAATATTATAAATCCGAAAGTTTGTGTGTAAAAATATTAGTGTGTAAGTATGTTTTTTCTCTTCACGTTGTAACGGCTAAACAGCTTTGGCCAATATATCTAATGTACATAGCTTATACTCAGGATTTACAGAAATAATACTTTTTAACTTAAGTAACGCGGGCGTAGCCGCGGGCCACGGCTATTACTTTTGTTTATTATTATGGAATCTTAGAGATCTAAATATACCAGAATGCCGTTAATGAGCAAATCTAGGAATGTTATTATTCGAATATTAAAACGCGCGGTATCTTTAATTGTGCATCAGTTTAATGCTTTCATCAAAAGTTATTTACGATTTTATCAGAACTGTAAGCAACAGTTGATAATGGTTAACAAACAGACCCTCGCTATCATCGGCTTTATCGCAATAGCAAATGGCAAAGGCTTAATCAATTTCACGAATTTTTAATTGATCTTGTTTGCGTTGTGAACACGTATTATTAACATTTACTAGCTATTCAATGCGTTATTCCAGGCTACCTGCGCTCCAAATTACAAATAGACCAGTTTCGGCGTGATTACATAGTAACAGAGAGAGTAACAAACATCCAAACATTAGTGTCAAACTTAAGGTTTGATGACATAAATAAATGTTACATGTTAAAAACCGATTAAAAATATTCAAAAATGATTTTACTACTTCATTATTTTGTAAATAAATAAAAAAAAACTAAACAATACATTATTTTTTTAAATTTCCTATGTAAATGTATGTTGTTTGTGAGCGTAGCCGCAGGGCACAATTATGTCAAAATTTTACATACATTATCTCCAAATCGAGGTGTTCTAAAGCGTTAAACTTTCTCGCATAGTCCCTACAAAAAGATAATTAACTTACCAATTAAATATGTAAATCTTTATCGAAACAATCTTCGTGTCAACATATTTTCTTATTAAGTTCCCCACAATTAGTAATTAAGCTAGTATACGGAGAACGGACCTGTCGATTCACGGCGATCGTCGACTGAATCTCGACACGTTATATCTCGATCAAATGCAACATTGTATGAGTTGTATGGAGTGTATGGAGTAAATGGCGAAAGCTCACTCTGTGTTTATTTATTAGATCGGTTGATGTTGATGCCTATTAAAACATTAATCTGATTGAGATACGCTACTGCCTTGACAGTTGATTTGATTGTTGATTTCGGTTTTTTGTTAAATATTTTAATAATATTTCTGTAGTGTAATATACTGGTGCAACCATAGAAGAGAAAGAAAGAAATTTTACGTAAATATTTTCCTTCTTCTGTTGGTGCAACACATATCTGAGTACTGTAGTCTTGTAGGCAGTAGTGGGGCGGTGCGGGAGGGATTTGGTGACGTCAAGTAAATTATTCACTGCGTGCATCCTCCTGCAAAGTTAATGTATTTAATTATTATAATATCCATGGTTACTACAACCGAAATTGATTAAGAATGAACGAAAAAGATTAAGCGACGAATAATATAACGATAGTAGGTTACATCATTCGAACAATTCTTGGTCAATTCGTTAATATCAATAATTATTTATTGGTATAAATAATTAATTATATTACCGAAGTTGATTTAGTATATAAACATAAATGCTTTCACACTCACAGCTCCACACGAAGCTCGATTAATTGTTTTGTGGGTGCCGGAAACACACATCAGCATCACACACAACCACACCCAGAGCAAGAAACACAAATTTCCCTTGGTGAGAAAACTTGTGCTTTCTCCTGGAATCGAACCCCATACCTGCGGCTTAGAAGGCGAATGCGCACCCAATTAGGCCAAGAGCAGTTCATAAATGTTTATCTTAACCAGCGTTATGCAGTCAAGTAGAACATAAAAATACCTATCGTTTTTATGTTTTTAGAGTACAAAATCAACAAACTAAGACGACAAATGAATCCGATCTTTTTTATGTACCAACTCTTTCAAGCGAGGTTGTGGATCTGTGATAGAGTTTAGTGAAAATATTTGTAGGTATTTCAATCTATAATAAATAAAGGAGATATATAATCTCTTTATCTCCTAATTGAAGGGCAATGTTTCCAGAGAAATTACAGGGCTTATAGATATTTAACTTCTAATATCTCAGGGTCACGAGCGCATTGCTTTGCAGAGTACTAAAACAAGACATCCTTTTATGGTGGATATTCCTCAGATTAGAACCAAGCGTTTTGCCTCTACTTTTATAATGCGAACTGCAAAGGAGTGGAATAATCTGCCTTCGTTCTTGTTTCTCGATAAGTATAACTTAGGCCTCTTCAAGTCAAGAGTGAACAGGTACCTTCTAGGCAAGCATGTCCCACCGTCGACCGCATCGTCGCTTTCCATCAGGTGAGATAGCGGTCAAATGCTAGCCTATTTGTCATAAAAAAAAAGAGTAGGAGTTCGAATTATTAAGTTAAAAACTCTGAATGGTACTGAACAAGCGTAACGCTTGCCATCAAGCGAGCGACTTGCTAGTTTCGTCTCTCAATGACATAAAAAACGCGCAGAAGTAAAAAAAAAAATAGATACCGAAATCGAAATAGTATAAGAACCTGCTTTAATCATTTCGAGCAACAAAAAATAATCAAATGATTTCTTTCTACAGTTAAAATAAAAAAGCCTTCAACACAATACTTATTCGAGCCTTCAATTTATGTGATTAGGAACCCAATAAGACATATTATAACTTATTGTTGAGTAAGAGTAACTTATAACCAATTGTTTGGAACGAAATAGTTAACCATGAACATTATATACAGTTACTCAATGAGATACGTAGATCCACTTAGACTATAGCTGCGATGGTCTTTTGAACAGATTTCTATAAAGTAGATTCTGTATCCGATGCGTTATTTAAATACATTGTAAGGCAGCAGTCGTTGAGGCATATCGGATGTCTTCAGGCGGCCTGAAAATTTTTGACACTAAAGCTGCCAACTATAGTCTATACGACAAACATTTAATTCTTAGAGAATTCCCGACCGATTTCAGTATTTTTTTATTGAAATAACTTGGGGATGGTCCCACGGAATTTTATTAAAGTGTGGAGTAGTTTTTAATCCAGCTTAAATTATGCAAGTATCTCATACTGTCTTTAGTTTATTAGGAACACAAAGATATATCAAGTTGAAATTAATATCTAATACTAAAATCTATGCTTCCTTGGCACTGAAATAAATCAAGCATAGCCAATGTAATAAAATGCCTATTAATGCGGTTAAAATGGCTAATATTGACATTGGCAAATAAATAAAAACCTCTTCCCATAGACCTGCTATATATGTCTAACTCTATACATATGTCTCTATGTCTATATACTCGTACCATATCATAAAATTTGGCAAAAAAAAAAGGTTTCGAAGCACACGTAACCGAAAAAAAAAACTGAAAATTGGTAATTTGTTGCTAAAGCCGAACAAAAAAAAAACATTTCAAAAAGAAAAAACTTTGAAAGTCAATTCCCGACAAACTATATATATAAACCATACAAGATTTAACGGAGTTCCGTACTTGACTCGAACTTGTCGGATTCATTTAGTCACGACATAAAAATATTATAAATCTGAAGGTTTGTGTGTAAGTTTCTTAGTACGTTTCTTCTCTATTAACACACTTGCTACCTTAAAACTCGATAAACGTGGACAAAGCCGCAGGGCAAGGCTAGCTTAGAAACAAAAGATATGAAGATAACTTACTGCTTTGATTGTAGCAATGGCGGCGAGATAAATATAAAAGAAACAGATAATCATCAAATTACACATTTACGGTATGCGTTTAAGATAGTGAGGTGTTAAAAAAACTCGGTCAAGTGCATACTTTTAGTGTCAACGGATTTAAAGATTGAGAGCTTGTTGAGTTCACAGTTTCAACTTGGTATGACTTAAGCTAGTGATTTTTTAGGGTTACGTACCTCACATACTAAACAAAAATCCCATTGCTATTCGTTATAAGATTTTGAGCTAACATGATCGCTTTCATTCAATATTCCAAATAGTTTATTCACATGGAAACCATAGAGGCACTTATGAAAGTTAATGACTGAAATGCCTTGCAAATTTTTAGCCATCTCGAGAAGAATCTGTCAAGAAACTCGGAGGTCCATTTTCCATTTTCTTTTTTTTTTCAAATATAAACTGACTTCTCTAATACATACGAGTCTCTCTCTCTCTGTCAAGACCCTTTTCTCAGGAACGCGTAAAGATATGAAGTTGAAATTAATATCAAACATTTGCTGCTACTATCCCTATAAAAATCAAGCTTTAAGTCAGAGCAAATTAAAAAAAAAGGCTGTTTTCACATATTAAGGATTTTTTTATTCATATACATAAATCAAAACCTTATTGAATACTTGACGCTACCCTATTATTCTAATAATTTTGCAGGAAGCAAGATCTAACAACAGAAGTAAGAAAAAATATATTATTCTACTTAAAGATGACGGAAAAAAAACTGTCAAAGAACAAAGTATGTACAGAACCATCAGTTTGCTCACCGGTTTATTTATGTACGCTTAGGTATAATGTAAATCAATTTAAACGGTACATATTTTTTTGTTACAATAATATATTATTCAAATGCCTGATTTAAATCTGTGTACGAGTATGTCCGTTGAAGTGACGATGATTCAACCACACAATAAAGTAAACTGTTACTGTAATATATGTCCAATACCGCAAGCAGTGAACAGCCCGTTGGTGTAGTCGATATCAAGTTCGATTCCCGGTAGAAACAAGATTATTTCCGACAGAAAATATTGTGTTTCTAGTTTAGGATGAGATTTTGTGTGAAATTATTTTTTTAATATTTCCGGGCCCGTGATACAAGTCTTTGTAACTAGTTTGGGGCTTCTAAATAGGCCTCAGTTTTTTGAGCTCAAAAAAATTATTTAACCTTTAATAGATTATTTTTTTATCGGTAGTCTTTCTTGGCTGACAATCAATCAGAAATTTAATAAGCTTTCGCACGATATACCAAATACAACAGGCAGGCTAATCATGTCAGTTTGGACACGCAATATTTTTTTCGTCGTTTAACAGTAAAATAATTATCTTCCAGTATTCAATTAACACTGTGAGAAAATGACATGTCTATCGGTGGAGGCCGTCGGCAGTTTTAAACTATCATTATCATTACGAAAGCCACGGATGTAGTGTCACTAGATCACTAATATTAATAATAGGTAATATGCAAGATATTAAAATAAGGGCCAATTATTGTTTTATATCTTTATGTTATATAATTACATCTCTAGAAACGTTTTTTATTTAAATGTATTTTTATTATAATGAATAAAAATATAGTGATACGGGAAATTGATAATAGCATAATTCATCCTATTGGCTAGACTGATTCTTGACGTCATGATTGATGTTAATGATTGGTCAACAGAGTATGACCCAATGCAGGATGCATTGTGTAATACTCTGACGTCATAAATAGAACGTCAAAATGGCCGCGTTCAAACGATCCTGATTGCTTTTTCAAATATTCATAGTAATGACTTCCTTTTTTTTTGGCTTAGGTCTTCGACTGTTTAGTTTTGTGTTAATTCATAAAGCTTTTCTAAAAAAGTGTATCGCATCATAATTTTCATATTTTGTTTACAACCGAACATTTTGTGCATAAAGAAAACCAGAACTTTAAACACCCGTAGGCTTACTAAACTCGTTCAAATCGTCCAATGTATGATATAAATTCTTAAAAAATATAAATTGATGTAAAAGTAGCATATTTTTTAAAATGTGACGAATCAACACGAATATTATTTTCTTAAATGTCGGTAGTATGACGAAAATGCATTAACTCATATATTTTAATTCAATTCGTCCAGCCATTACTGTCGACAGCGATCCCCTGTATCAAACATACTAACTTTATACTTTCACTAGAAGTTTGTTATATACATTGGAGGCCCCATCTAGTCACTCTACATCATCCAAGATCACCACCTGTCGCCGTGCCAATGACCGTCGTGCTTGTTGGTCAGAGTACAACATATATAATATAGTGCCAAAAAAATACCTATATACCTATTTTTATAATAGCGGGAGAATAATACGAGGCGGTTCGCGTTTGTAATTGGTCGAAATACGATTTGGACCTATTGATTAGTGTAGAGGGCGTGTACAGGACAGGATTACATTGACGGAGTACTTGATTAGTTGTGCTCATTAATTTTTTTTTGAGAATGGACTCGGTAGTCGGGCCTCGTTTGTGTTTTGTTTTATCTTTGAACGAGTTCTTTGAATGAGTAGTCCTCTTATTAGGCCTTTAATTTTAAAGTCAAATGAGTTATTTATTAACGCTAAAATTTCTGCTTGGATATCTGATTAGAAGTTTAAGTTGAGCTGCCAGCTGGTTAGTTGGGTGCCTGACCGTCTTCTATACAGGTAAAATGACTGTTGGAACGAATTTAAAAGGTATCTCTCATCAGGGAAAAGTACATGTTTTACAATCCGATCAATGCGGGTGAAACTTAAAACTAGGAAATAAAAAATAAAAAAATTATATAAATAATATATTTTGAAACTACCATGTTAAATTATTATGAACGTATATATTGGTTCTAATTTTAATTATTGAATAGTTTAGAGAATAGGTCACATCAAAAAATATGTTTATTTACACAACATTTGTATTTGTGTACACATAATACAGCTTTTTATAAAATGCATAGAAATATTGTATCCACCAACGAAAAATAATTTCCTTATTTCCGTCAATCATTCGTAAATGTACCTTCCCCTAAATAAATAATGAAGAAAAATGTACCTTAAAAGTAAAGTGTAAATAAGTGCCTATACTATACACATAATATGACGACCCATATTTAGCCACAATTAGGTGATGTCAGTAGACACTTTTAGTACTTATATCAATGCCGCTTGACCAGTCTTAGGTGGTCGGACTTGAGGCATAAATACAGAGTCGCGTTTTTTGTGCACACGCAACTAGAGTTTAGTGAACAACTTTTAGCTTGTTGGCACGGCGATGTGACGTCACTGACATATCGGCCGTTTTATTGACATAACGGGTCGCATGCTGAGTGCTGACTCTTCGAGTTTTTCTAGGTCTTTGGAATGTTGTTGAATTTGGTTCAAATTGAATTTGTAGTAGCTCCACGTATGACATTCTTTGGAGTGTTGATCTGAAGAAAGTGGCTAGCAGCTGTAGTACAATAATCAGATAATAAACTCAAGATTTTACGCAGAAATGTATGTTATGATAATATAATAATACTCTACAATACAAACGTCTATTGTGTATTAAAAAAAATCTAAATCTCACTCACTCTCATCGCAAAGTCAAATCTCACTTTACGGTCACTGGTCTGACCGTCCCCTACCCAATTCTGAACTGTCAAGAATTATAATTCATTATAGCCTATTTTCAAGATCTACTGGTCACAATAAACTTACGTAATAAAAGGTCTGATCTAGAAGCTAGACCGTGCTATCTAGTATGTAGATCGTGCTGGAAGTATGCCAAATATAGCATGTACACAGAGCAATTTTAAATATACAATCAATTAATCACAAGTTGCATTCGTACAGTTGCAGATGCTTCGAAAGCATAAACAGTTACATTCCAAACCGATAAACGATCGGTTTATCACGACTTAACCCGCATAATACAATTGCATCTAATAAATTTCCCCAAACAAACAGAATTTCATTAAACACGCGCGCATCCGGAAGAAACTGAATTCCTAACATTCCTCCGCTCCACGGACGGAGCAGGTTATAAAATTTAAAACCTTATTTTAACGTGACTCATTCTCATAAATCGCTTTCTTTTCACATCTGCCGACTACTTCACTACACAGTCCAACACCACGCGTTTCTGTTCAAACGTCTCTGTATCGCTACAGAAATAAAGACTACTTTCCATCAAGAGTAAACCGATATAAATCGCAAAGAATGTCAAATAAATTAGCTACGAGGAGTATATTAATGAATTTTACAGACACTTGCAAATCTTACGTCGATTGTTTTCTCGCACTTCAATTATTGCTTTTCTTGTAATGGGTATACTCGTAACTCAGTGTATGACTTTAACTTTTTCCAAATACACGTTTCACATGTTTATTACGAAACCGATAAAAACCAGTTGATGCGGGTAATGAATAAGTATACTCATGCTGCAAACATCGCTGCGTAGACGTAACTACAAAAAATATTGGAACTGTAAACAGTCAAATAGAAATAATTGTGGAATGTTAGGTATTTTCAGCTAGTACCCATAAAAACAAGCCGTCGTCAATAAATCTAAAGACAGCTCATTCAATAAAATTATTTTCTACAAACCGCATGCCCAACCCTCCTCGCGTCAGTTCAGATGCCATTGACATCACTTGCTATGACTAACTTATGAATGAAAACGGTGAAAGTGGGTGCGCAACTGATTAGCGAGCTTTTTGGAATTCAATGAGCTCACGACAATTCTATATGTTATTTCAACGACTGAGTAAACATCATAAACTGATGAACTTTAGTCTCGGCGGTCATTTGTGATAGATTTTTAGATTATGCTGACGTCTGCTATCTTGATATTACGGAGGACTAGCTAAATAAGCTTGAGCGTCTTCAAAATGTTTGCATAAGGTTCATATTTGGATTACGCAAGTATGACCACGTCTCTCAATTCCGCGCTAAGCTCAAGTGGCTTCCCATACGTCTTCGCCGGGATACCCATATACTTTATCTTCTTTATAATATATTATTTAATCCTGCAACCCCGGTTTATCTCAAGGAACGATTTGAGTTCTACCAAAATCCTCGTTACAGATCCTATGAAAAATTAAAACTTAAAATGCCCATACATAGTACTGTATTCACTGACAAGTCTTTTGCTATTCAAGCGGTTCGTCTATGGAATGCGCTGCCTACTTTTATAAGAAAGACGCAAACACTCGAGACATTTAAAATAAGAGTAAAGAAACATTATTTATCACAGCTTATATGAAATCATTATCATGTTTCATCACTAATATTTATTTATTTTTAGGTTATATTAAGTATGTGTATTATAATATTTATATATGTATTGTATATTATGTATTTTGTATTTATCTTTAATTTATGTATGTAACTATATGTATATAATTTGTTTAATTACATTAATAATTATATGTATGTTTAAAATATTGCATGTATGTATAATGATCATTGCCGCACCACCGATCACTTTTTGTTAAACTTTTTTATCCTCTCCATCCTAAGGTTGCCTGGAAGAGATCGCTGCTTAGCGATAAGGCCGCCGATTGTACTGCTATATTGATATTTTTTTCTATTGTTAATTAATATTTTTCTTGGTGTGCAATAAAGAGTATTTGTATTGTATTGTATTGTATTGTGAATATTAAATAAGCTGTAGAAATAAAGGACGTTTCATTCAAGTTAATCACTGATAAATCTTACTGATTTGGATTTCTTCCCATCGAAATGTATTGTAAAGAAGTAATTGAGTAATACTGAAGGATTTGATTATTTTGGCATATTTTTCATAGATTTAAATGATGATGTTCATGCTTAGCATCTTTTTTTTTCTAAAATTCCTATTCATATATACCCGTATTACCTAACCTTCATTAGCAACTAGGTATCTATTTTGTTTTGTTTATATTTAGTCGTCGAAGTTCGTTTGAAGATATTGATTACTATTTTTTACATTTTATTATCCTTTAGGTTCTGTATTAGAATGCTTAGTTCTGTATTCTTCCACTGATGTATTTGTTTATTCACCTCACTGCCTACACATTGCTGTTTCCTTTAATTGTGCTATGAAATTGTGAAAAATAAATGAAAGCTACTTACATAGTACCGTAATATCATAAATTTTCATATATTTATGCACTAACATAATAATTATAATATTTATTTTTGTTTATATTCTAGACTTCTCAAAAATTCATCATACAGAATGTATAATACTACAAATACGATAAACTTGCTACAAAGAAACAGACATAAAGATATATTGGTTTTGTGTTCCTTATGCAGCAGAATCCCAATTTTCATGACAGTTTTATTTTATCCTTAAAATGCAATAGTAAATGTATACTATAAGCAAGAAAAATTACCACAAAAACATTCATTTGTCCGAGCAAAGCCTTTTGAACTTGCAACTATTAATAAAAACGACTGTAAGCTTGCACAAATAAATACCTATCAAGTGCTATCCTGACGACAAACGATTGCTGTCATATATCCAATGACGTGGAATATTGTGGAGAATATCTATTCGCATTCATGACTAGGTAATAATACATTAATGTTTTCAAACCGTGTCATATTAACCGTGGTACGTCATCACTGATTTCTAAATTCAAATCCACATTCGAAACGTCTAAATATGTGTTCTAGATTTGCCGAAAAAAGTCTACATCATTAAAACAAAAGAATTCATACTCGTTACTTAAAATTTCCACCATTTTCAATTATGTATAGAAAAGAATTGCCAGGTGTTCCCCAATTACCAGAAGTACAGTTACTCAACACTCTCACTGAACCGGTGAAGTGATTACCCCGTCTCGTCACGGTTGACATAATTTCGATGTTAGTGGTGGAAAGCTCGTTAATTCAATTTGTTTTTCCACAATCTTCTAATGCTCCGTTGTGAGCACGCTATTCTTTCACGCATAGATCGTTGGAGTTGGCCATTTGATCGTGCTAACCAAGTCTAAGGATATTGTAAGATTTGACGAAGATTTAGACTTGACTTGGTTTCATACTGTAATTTGACTTACACCACTAGTTTCGATGGAGGAATTATTCTTCCTTGTACGTAACTAGCAAACTTTTATAGTATTGAAAAAATTCCTTGTACGTAACCGTGGTTTCGTAAAAAGAAGAAAAGTTCTTCCATCGAAACTAGTTACTTACAAGGAAGAATAATTCCTCCACCGAAACCAGTTACTAAACTACGGTTTCGTAGACGGCCGAAGGGGTATATGCTTACTTCAATAACCCATTCATTCATTCATTCTATTATGTCCTAATTTTAACAAGCTATTCTAAGACGTTCGCTAGATAATGATTCCATTTTACGTTCCCTTATTATATTATCTGGATGGGACAGTTTTTGTCGTATATAAAATTATGTGTTACTGCGTGTGTGACGTTTGAATTCAGTCACTGATTGAATTCTTTTAGAGTATCTTTGGCAGGAAATGCTAATGTTTGCTTTGCTTTTTACAGTTCTTGCTTATTTTCACTAACTGTTTCAACATGCACTCTACCTCCATTTACTGCGTCGTCATTTTCTTACATACTTCTAGTTTATTCATGATCATTTTCACACAATTCTTCTATCGTTTCCGCGGCCTACTTCTACCCTTATACTCAAAGGTAAAAAAATCCATTATCAAAGAAGTCTTATTAATGTAGGTAGCGTACAGCCTAATACAGTTCCAGTTCCATGTTTTCTTTAACATTCTGCAGATGATTACAACCAGTCTCAACTTCTTGATAATCGCTAGTTAAATTTCAAATGGATCCATCTGGCAGTAGCATACGAGCTCAGTTGCGTGGACGCGTGCCTAACGCCATTACAGTAATGACGGACTCGTATAGAAAATATACAGTAATCACACCAGCTGTTCACTACCGACAGTTATTTTGTGGAAACAGGGGTTTCTAATACATACGCGTGGTCTTATTTCTTTAGAATCGCGATCTGATCAAATATCTCAGTGATAGACAGAGGTATATATTATTATATTTATAACGATCAACTTGCAGGTGTTTGTGGCGGAGGTCAAGGCGCTAACTGTGCCTGTGTTAAGTTACAACTTATTGATTTCTTAAGTTTTTATGACACGTGAAAAACTGAATTTTACGTATAATAAAAAAAGTTATGAGTAATTAACCCCCAAAATGTTTCTCTTATAGTCTTAATTTAAACGCAAGCAAAACTTAAAAATAACAACTTTACCGCTTACATTTTGATTTTGGCATGATTGATTTCTATAAAATTTACCGAACAAAAAAAATCATCAAAGTCGATTCATAATTGGCGGAATTATCGCGTAACATTCATACAAAAAAAATATAGTCCAATTGAAAACCTCCTTTTTAAGTCAGTTAAAAAGTAGGTTTCAGTCCTGGGCGAACTACTAGCTATTTCTTGAATTAGTCTTATTAGGATTATTTGATTATTTTAACGTGTATATTTTTTTTTTATCCCACGTTTCTAATACTTTGCAGCGGTCGTGGTCACCGTGAAGCTCCCTGTGACCACGAAAGTTAACGGTACATAACCTTATACATTTGTTTTGTGTTTAGAGTTTACTTACTTTTATCATAATAATTTTATTTTTATATTATTTACTTCGTCAATCCAACAGCGTTTCATGACATAATATAAATATTAAAGTTATTACACATAAAGTCAGGCCAGTAAAGGATTACACTAATAGATTTTACATTCAACGAACTAGAGGAGTAAAGAGGTATCTCGTATTGCATTGCGAGTAGGTATATAATTTTTACGGGATATAATTATGTTTATGATTATAATTATTTAACATATACATAATAACTCGAATTCTCAATAAGATATAATTTTCAACAATATATCATAAAAAATAAATATATGTAAAGTACTTTGTATAAGGTTTTATTTAGTTTCACGAGTCCCGTTGTCTATCTGTCCGGTCTGTAATCAAATCTTTTTAGCTAAATTAGACCCACTTCTCAATGTCGATTGGACTCAAATTTGGTGTACTTATGTATCTTCGGTGACAATACAACAACATGGTGACAAGGAGCTGGTCTGGTGATGGAGACGGAACATGGCCATAGGAACTTTTTAACTAAACAAGTTAAACCCATCGAGTTGGCTTTGGTTGATTCGTCTTGACAAGTTGTCTGGTTATATTATACAACTAGCTGCGCCCCGCGGCTTTGCCCGCGTAAGTCCCGGACCAGCCAGAATTAGGGGTTAGAAAGTAGCCTATGTCCTTTCTCGGGCTCTAGACTATCTGTGTACCAAATTTCGTTTAAATCGGTTCAGTAGTTTTAGCGTGAAAGCGTAACAGACAGACAGACAGAGTTACATTCGCATGTATAATATTATATATATATATATAATATAAATATTAGTAAGGATACAATACAATACAAAACACTTTATTGTATACCAAAAAAATATATAAACAATGAGAAATAAAATATTACAATCATCGTGGTAGTACAATGTGCGGTCTTATCGCTTAAAGCGATCTCTTCCAGACAACCTTTTCATGGACAGTAACAGAAAAATGAATAGACTACCCAGTCTATTCATACCCGCTGACCCGACCCCATACCCCAATCACCCGAGTGGGGTATTATTTTTAGTCCAAAAACTTTTTAAAGTAAGTAATACGTATTCGATATCTTAAGTTTTTTTTTATTAGTTAATTAAATGACGCAATGTTATTCCAAAGCTTAAAAATAAAACTGGCGAGATAAAAAATATAGTAACTTTCTCTTGATAAATCATCTCTATGTAGATAAAAAAGGGTTTCCATTTTAAAATCCAACGCGTAATAATAAGAAGGATACGGCGATCGATGCCGGCAGGCATTATTAACGCCGCATATCTATCGAAATCCAATTATTCCTTCTAGAACATGTAGGGTTACCAATATAATCATGACGAAACGTCTAAATATGTGTTCTAGATTTGCCGAAAAAAGTCTACATCATTAAAACAAAAGAATTCATACTCGTTACTTAAAATTTCCACCATTTTCAATTATGTATAGAAAAGAATTGCCAGGTGTTCCCCAATTACCAGAAGTACAGTTACTCAACACTCTCACTGAACCGGTGAAGTGATTACCCCGTCTCGTCACGGTTGACATAATTTCGATGTTAGTGGTGGAAAGCTCGTTAATTCAATTTGTTTTTCCACAATCTTCTAATGCTCCGTTGTGAGCACGCTATTCTTTCACGCATAGATCGTTGGAGTTGGCCATTTGATCGTGCTAACCAAGTCTAAGGATATTGTAAGATTTGACGAAGATTTAGACTTGACTTGGTTTCATACTGTAATTTGACTTACACCACTAGTTTCGATGGAGGAATTATTCTTCCTTGTACGTAACTAGCAAACTTTTATAGTATTGAAAAAATTCCTTGTACGTAACCGTGGTTTCGTAAAAAGAAGAAAAGTTCTTCCATCGAAACTAGTTACTTACAAGGAAGAATAATTCCTCCACCGAAACCAGTTACTAAACTACGGTTTCGTAGACGGCCGAAGGGGTATATGCTTACTTCAATAACCCATTCATTCATTCATTCTATTATGTCCTAATTTTAACAAGCTATTCTAAGACGTTCGCTAGATAATGATTCCATTTTACGTTCCCTTATTATATTATCTGGATGGGACAGTTTTTGTCGTATATAAAATTATGTGTTACTGCGTGTGTGACGTTTGAATTCAGTCACTGATTGAATTCTTTTAGAGTATCTTTGGCAGGAAATGCTAATGTTTGCTTTGCTTTTTACAGTTCTTGCTTATTTTCACTAACTGTTTCAACATGCACTCTACCTCCATTTACTGCGTCGTCATTTTCTTACATACTTCTAGTTTATTCATGATCATTTTCACACAATTCTTCTATCGTTTCCGCGGCCTACTTCTACCCTTATACTCAAAGGTAAAAAAATCCATTATCAAAGAAGTCTTATTAATGTAGGTAGCGTACAGCCTAATACAGTTCCAGTTCCATGTTTTCTTTAACATTCTGCAGATGATTACAACCAGTCTCAACTTCTTGATAATCGCTAGTTAAATTTCAAATGGATCCATCTGGCAGTAGCATACGAGCTCAGTTGCGTGGACGCGTGCCTAACGCCATTACAGTAATGACGGACTCGTATAGAAAATATACAGTAATCACACCAGCTGTTCACTACCGACAGTTATTTTGTGGAAACAGGGGTTTCTAATACATACGCGTGGTCTTATTTCTTTAGAATCGCGATCTGATCAAATATCTCAGTGATAGACAGAGGTATATATTATTATATTTATAACGATCAACTTGCAGGTGTTTGTGGCGGAGGTCAAGGCGCTAACTGTGCCTGTGTTAAGTTACAACTTATTGATTTCTTAAGTTTTTATGACACGTGAAAAACTGAATTTTACGTATAATAAAAAAAGTTATGAGTAATTAACCCCCAAAATGTTTCTCTTATAGTCTTAATTTAAACGCGAGCAAAACTTAAAAATAACAACTTTACCGCTTACATTTTGATTTTGGCATGATTGATTTCTATAAAATTTACCGAACAAAAAAAATCATCAAAGTCGATTCATAATTGGCGGAATTATCGCGTAACATTCATACAAAAAAAATATAGTCCAATTGAAAACCTCCTTTTTAAGTCAGTTAAAAAGTAGGTTTCAGTCCTGGGCGAACTACTAGCTATTTCTTGAATTAGTCTTATTAGGATTATTTGATTATTTTAACGTGTATATTTTTTTTTTATCCCACGTTTCTAATACTTTGCAGCGGTCGTGGTCACCGTGAAGCTCCCTGTGACCACGAAAGTTAACGGTACATAACCTTATACATTTGTTTTGTGTTTAGAGTTTACTTACTTTTATCATAATAATTTTATTTTTATATTATTTACTTCGTCAATCCAACAGCGTTTCATGACATAATATAAATATTAAAGTTATTACACATAAAGTCAGGCCAGTAAAGGATTACACTAATAGATTTTACATTCAACGAACTAGAGGAGTAAAGAGGTATCTCGTATTGCATTGCGAGTAGGTATATAATTTTTACGGGATATAATTATGTTTATGATTATAATTATTTAACATATACATAATAACTCGAATTCTCAATAAGATATAATTTTCAACAATATATCATAAAAAATAAATATATGTAAAGTACTTTGTATAAGGTTTTATTTAGTTTCACGAGTCCCGTTGTCTATCTGTCCGGTCTGTAATCAAATCTTTTTAGCTAAATTAGACCCACTTCTCAATGTCGATTGGACTCAAATTTGGTGTACTTATGTATCTTCGGTGACAATACAACAACATGGTGACAAGGAGCTGGTCTGGTGATGGAGACGGAACATGGCCATAGGAACTTTTTAACTAAACAAGTTAAACCCATCGAGTTGGCTTTGGTTGATTCGTCTTGACAAGTTGTCTGGTTATATTATACAACTAGCTGCGCCCCGCGGCTTTGCCCGCGTAAGTCCCGGACCAGCCAGAATTAGGGGTTAGAAAGTAGCCTATGTCCTTTCTCGGGCTCTAGACTATCTGTGTACCAAATTTCGTTTAAATCGGTTCAGTAGTTTTAGCGTGAAAGCGTAACAGACAGACAGACAGAGTTACATTCGCATGTATAATATTATATATATATATATAATATAAATATTAGTAAGGATACAATACAATACAAAACACTTTATTGTATACCAAAAAAATATATAAACAATGAGAAATAAAATATTACAATCATCGTGGTAGTACAATGTGCGGTCTTATCGCTTAAAGCGATCTCTTCCAGACAACCTTTTGATGGACAGTAACAGAAAAATGAATAGACTACCCAGTCTATTCATACCCGCTGACCCGACCCCATACCCCAATCACCCGAGTGGGGTATTATTTTTAGTCCAAAAACTTTTTAAAGTAAGTAATACGTATTCGATATCTTAAGTTTTTTTTTATTAGTTAATTAAATGACGCAATGTTATTCCAAAGCTTAAAAATAAAACTGGCGAGATAAAAAATATAGTAACTTTCTCTTGATAAATCATCTCTATGTAGATAAAAAAGGGTTTCCATTTTAAAATCCAACGCGTAATAATAAGAAGGATACGGCGATCGATGCCGGCAGGCATTATTAACGCCGCATATCTATCGAAATCCAATTATTCCTTCTAGAACATGTAGGGTTACCAATATAATCATGACGAAACTGTATTTATCTAAGGTTTCTGAAGAAGCCGCGCTATCTATATTTCGTCGTATACTACTAATATTATAAATCCGAAAGTTTGTGTGTAATGTGTGTGTCCTTCACGCTTTAACGGCTTAACAGATTTGGATGAAATTTGGAACGTACATAGATCATACCTAGGATTAACACCTAGGCTTCTTTTTAGCTTGATAATAGCGGGCGAAGCCGCGGGGCACGACTAGTCTAATATAATTTATAATAGTAACTTATGCCATACTAGCTGTGCCCCGCAGCTTTGCCCCATATCAAGTTAATAAGTAGCTTAATCTAGTTTGTTTATATGTTTGTTGCTTTATCACGCTCAAATGGCTAGAACAATTTTAATGAAATTTGGTATGGAGGTAGCTGACACCCTGGATTAACACATAGGCTAGGCAAGGACTTAATCTGGTAAAACCGCGGGGCGCAGCTAGTCCCCAATAAAACCATAAAAATCGATTACAAAGCGTTGGCACCCTAAGCAGGCCATATCTAAAGCTATCTGCCAGCAATGTGCGTTTTATTTTAACGATTTGCGGTTTCCCTCGATTCATCAAGATTTATAAGCTGGTGAGCTTTTGCGGTCGAAGCTTCTTCAGAGCTTGGAGAAAGCATTTGTTAGTGGTATATACCGTTTATTTATATTGTTTTTTCCTTATCGATGCATTTTGATACAACACTATTTATATTTGGATAATCGTGCCCTTTAAATCTTCTCTTATAAAATAATGTTACATCGAGCCGATTATACTTTTACATCTTATATATTCTTTATATCTGATATATTCTCAATATGTGTTAGTTGTTCATAAATATGTAAGTAGTATATTATGTATTTTTCGAATTATTTAAATTAGTTTATTCTAAAATCTCATTATTTTTTACTTACGCGTATCTTTTAGCTGCACGCCCAAACACTTTTCTTACACGCCCAGGTAAATTGGTAGATAATGCTTCATAGCTTTAAGCTATTCCTTGTACACTGTTTTATGCTAAACAATTAAATAATAAAAAAATATACTAAAGCCTTATATCTTTTCATGTATTTCATGAATATACGATGATGAAGCCCATCTTAGCCCAGCCGTATATTCAAATTCAAATGAAAACTCCCAGATTATACCGTTCGTGGAACAAAGACGAGGGCAATGAGTTCCACTCCTTCGCTTTACGGATGATAAACGTAGAAGCGAAATGCTTCGAGCGAACTGGAATTATGTCAACCATATATGGATGATGTTTTATAGTTTGTCTTGTTGTTAGATGGTAAAACAGGCAATGGGGAATGGTGAAACTCGTGTAATTCCTGCGCACACTATCCACTACTCGGCCGTACTACAATGATTATTGGATATTATCTGAATAAAACCTACGCACATTTTAAATGAAATTTAATTTGAAATCGTCGAGTCGAATGCATTTTCTATGGCCAGATCGACAATTGTTTCGGCTTAATTCGAAAGTCTTCTTCAGGATGAGGGTAGAACGCTCGCCGTCGCTTCCCAAAAAGAAGGCTTCCGTATAAAGCCGGAACAATTGATGATCTAGACATCGACAGATCGTAATTCGATAGCCGTTTTAATTCAATTTGCAAGGTATACAGTATACAGCTGATTGTGTGAAACTCCTTGTCGACCTTAGATTGCGAGTCGAGCGGCTTAACGGTTTCTGAATTTGATTGTATTGCAAGTGTAAAGTAATGTTATTATCCAGGTAAAGCCATTTCTTGACGACTGTTTGTTAAGTTTTACTGCCTTAATATAAAGTTTATGTCCAGACCTCACACAATTGTAATTTATATAAAAGGAAAACGTGTATTTCTTGTAGAAAAACTCAGTCCTAGGGTAAGTCCTAAGTTTTTGCAGTTTGATGCGGCCGAAGATGTACAAACAAACGCATTCACAATCACAGCCCCACACTAAGTTCAAATACTTGTATCGTGGGTGCCGGAAACATTCACACCACACACACACACATTACACCCAGAACCACACAAATATCCCTTGGGAAGGAATTTTGTGCTCCTGCCGGGAATTGCACCCAGGACCCACGGCGCAGAGAACGGACACCTGTCCACTGCGCCAATTGGGTCGTCAAAACGTATGTAGCATGCCTGCCTAGAAGATACCTATACACTCTTGATTTGAAGACTGCCAGATTATACCACTCAGGAAACAAAGACGCAGGCAATGAGCTCCACTCCCTCGCAGTACGGATGATAAATGTAGAAGCAAAACGCTTCGAGCGAGCTGGAGGTATGTCAACCATAAATGGATGACGTTTGACTGTTTGTCTAGTTGTTAAAGTTAAAGTTTAAGTTTTTCTTAGTTCTTGTTTAGTTTGGAGCATCGATAAATGTTTTAAATATCTTATTTTACATATCAGCTATAGCATAGTGATAGGACTATTAACTTGTATCTGACCGTTTATATATCGCTACATTTTTTATTTAAATCATTTTGCTCAATTCGAATCTTGTTAGCGGCAATGACGCGTAAGTAAACGTAATGAGTGAGATGGATTATCGTCACTTTCACTACCAGATTAAGATATCACTATCAGTGAAACTGCATAGCCCGCGTGCGGTGAAGGTAACTTGGTCAATTAAGGCGATGCTATCCCTAATCTCTTTATTTTTAATGTTTCGTCTTAACGGAAAAAATGTTTTCTCATTTATATAAATAACTGGCTGTTCCCCGCGGCTTCACCCGTTTTTATTAAGTTAAAAAGTAACCTATGTGATAATCCTAGGTATAAGCTATGTACATTTCTAATCCGTACAGCGGTTACAGCGTGAAGAGAAAACAAACATACTTACACATATAAATATTAACAAATTTACACATATACTTTCGGATTTATAATATTAATGTGAAGTGTGATGAATATATTTTATTTTTAACCAACTTCCAAAAAAATAGAAGGTTTTAAATTTGAATTTGAATATATATCTATGTTTTAAGTTATATTACCTCATATCTCCCGAGTACGAACCTATAAGTGTGATTCTGTTTTGTTTGAAAGGGTGAAGGTACTAGTTGATTTTTATAAAACGTAATCTGGAAGGGATAACAACTAAGCCAGTTTTTGGTGTAAAAAATTTGATATATCTTATAATAAGTCGTGGGACCCGAAACACGATCACCTAAACTTCTCTCGTTACAAAAAAAGACGGGTTCTTAATGGTGCCGATTCTGTTGTCCAGAATTAGACTAAACTAGCCTAAAATTAGTTTTAGTCCTGCTTTAGTCCAAAACCTATTCAGAAAATGCAAGATTAAACTAAAATTAAGTTTGACAGGACTAAGTTAGTTTAGTTACTCTATTTAGTGAAAATGACCAAATTCTTATTCTGATGTACATGTTTTACGTCAAATTAAGACTAAAAATAAAAAAATTTAACTCAAATTAGTCTGCATGAAAAGGATCTGGATTATTTTTGAGTGATCTTATACTTGAAAGAATAGCGTTTAGGTATTCTTTGACTAAAATTAGTTCATTTTTAGTTTAGTTTAGGTTAGTTCGGTGCTTAAAATTAGTTTAGTTTAGGTTAGTTCGGTTTATTTTTAGTTTAGTTTAGGTTAGTTCGGTGCTCAACAGAATTAGCACCAGTGTTGAACTTTAAAAAAAACTTTTATTCTATGTGTATTTTATTCTTATGTAACTTGTGTGCAAAGAACTTTTTCTATGTAGTTAATGTTTATTAAACAATAAGTTGCGATATTGTGTGAGGATATATTTTATTCATGCCGCCGTACTCTTACACACTTCGCCTTAACAACCGATGTAACGAAAGGTATAAATTCCTTCATGTGGTTCTCTGATAAATGCAATAGTGTGATCGAATTTTCGAAGAGATTTTGTACCAATATGTAAGTTACGCAAAATCTTACATACATAAATAGGGTTGTCTCTTTTACACATAGCGAAAACTACATACGTCTGTCTCAATTGACGAATTCCTGTTTGGCGCGTGGGAACGAAATGCGCCTGCGTCTTTCCTGGAACGTGCGCTCGATTCATCAAATCGTTTGCGTAGCAAAGAGTAAAAGAAAGTATGTAAAAATGAGGAGAAACAGCTCATAAAAGTACAAAATTCTATAATATACGGGCCAACTGGATTTTAACTGCCTGTTGTATTATTTAAGTGCGCGCCCGCCTTCTAAGCAGACGGGTATGGGTTTTGTACTTAAGTAAATAATAATTAATTTAAGATGTAAGGCTTTTTAATTTTGACAATAAAGTGGGCAAGAGATAACAGTCTAACGCTAGCCATTAGAGATAAACAAGTAATGCTTAAAAAAGTTAAAAAAAAAGTTTTATTAATCCTACTAATATTATAAATCCGAAAGTTTGTGTGTAAGTGTATAAGTATGTTTGTACCCTCTTCACGCGTTAACGGCTGAACGGTTTTGGATGAAATTTGGAATATACATAGATTATACCTAGGATTAACACATAGGCTACTATTTAACTTAATAATAGCGGGCGAAGCCGCGGGGCACGGTTAGTTGTTAATAAAATAGATCTGAAAGTTGTAAAACCAAAGCACTTGTCAAGACGAATAAAACAAGCCCAAACTTAATGGGGTTGCGTCGTTTTATCACAGAGTTCACAATGGCTACCATTCGGCTTCAGCATCAGATCAGCTCTATGTCATAATAATATCGCATTGTGATCAAATTTGCATATGCGTGTAAAATTTCAGCTCAATCGGAAACCGGAAAGTGGGTCCAATTTTGCTTGCAAGATTTGATTACAGACAGACACCGGAACAGGTGATACTAAATTTAAGCTTGTTAAAAGGAGCCGTTTCAGATATAAATGCTAATAAACATTTGGCGCATTGGCATAATTCCTATTCTTCGACATAAAGTTCATTTTTGATTAATTCAAATAGAATAAGTTAGCAAATAACTTAGGTAATAGTCAATAGTGTCAAAGCTTCGACTGCATCGTTTGCATTTTCATCGGAGCTCTATAAAGGCATATTATTCATCCTACTATTATTATAAATCCGAAAGTTTGTGTGTGAGTGTGCAAATGTGCAAGTGTGTTAGTATGTTTGTTCCCTCTTCAAGCTTTAACGGCTGAATGGATTTGGATGAAATTTGGAATGTACATAATTAGGATTAACACATAGGCTACTTTAGAACTTTTCATAGCGGGTGAAGCCGCGGGGCACGGCTAATGTGTTATATAAGGACAATGAGTTGCGACGCTTCTCACACATTAAGCACGACGGTTTTTTTTAAACGCTTGCCTGTTTGTAATATTTTTAATATACCCCTTTGGTTATTTGGAAAAAATCGCTTTGAGCGATAAGACCGCCCTTTGTGCCTCTTATTTTATATATAAAGATTTCTTTGTAAGTGTTCTTTTTTGGTGTGCACACATCTATCACTTATAGCTCCATCACAGGGTGCCAAAAACATTCACATCACACACACAATCACAACCCAGTGATCCTTGAGGTGGGTTCATATCAAGCCGTCCTCTACTACGCCACATGTTTAACTGGGGGAGCATAACTGCGTACCGTTTGTTTATATTGTATCAAATCAACCTCATTGTCCCTATCTCGATCACTTCTTTACAAATTTCCGAAAATAATCTTTGCCGCTTGCCGCCGCTCGCCAATCATCCAATTTTGGCATAAACGTTCCGTTCCAAAATTATTATTCTTTGCCCATTTATTATGTTTACACTGTTTCCATTCTCAGAAACCCCGAGTTACATGTCTCCCGCACTCTGCAGCTTGTTTCCAACAGCACATGAATTACCATCTTATTGGTAACCGGTCCGAAATATAATCAGACCAAACGCGTGCTTATTCTTAAAGAAATAAGATAATGCTGTTGTTCTGTCGATTGTAAAGTCAGGTTTGTCTGTATGAAAAGGAATAATTATGCGCTTTTTACGTAAAGTTCTTTGATAGATGTTGATGGAAAATGTTCTGCTGTTCCGTCCTCCTTATCTGGAGCATCTGTATTGTTGTTTAGATCACAGAGGGAAGCAATTAGAAGTTAATAAGGCTTTGAAGAATGCTATAAATTGATTTCGTGGAGATTATAAGAGTGAACTACTCGACAACGTAGCACATTGTACTGAGTTAGTGAATTAAAAGATTACAAAAAGATAGGCGTACTTATTTACGTTATACATTCATCATGCGTTTACGCTAGACATCTGATTTCTTAAGTGATTCTAAAATAGGATGATCCCCTTAATATCAACTTACTAATTACTATTACTTACTGAAAGAGTCGACACGTGACCAAAATGCCGGAATGTATTTTGCACAGCAATTAAGTCTCGCTGTACAATGAGGTAACGCAGCCAGCATTTTGGGCACACTGCCGATCAATGACTTTTTGTATTAGGTAAGTAGTTTAGTTAAATCTGTATTTTGATTAATCAAGAATAAAATGTTGTCACATTAAAAATTGCAAAGCCCCGGATGACTTCAGTACCTAATTACTATTTGTTCCCCGAATTATGATCTTGGTGTCTTCAAGCCTAGAGAGAATCGGTATCTTGGCAACGCGTTACGCCTTCGGACGCATCGTCACTTTCTATCAGTAGACATCTTGGCCATGACTGCATCTCTTTGTTCCCCGAACGGTATCATCAGGAAGTCTTCAAGTCGAGAGTGAATAGGTATCTTCTAGGCAAGCATGCTACATATATCTTCAGTGGCATCTTCACTTTCCATCAGGTGAGGTAGTGGTCAAATGCTTGACTATCGAGGATAAAAAAAAATTGTATACAAAAAAATCGAAAGTTTGGATGTTTGATATTTGATTACGCTGTAACTACCACTACATAAATAGATATGCGAGATAGTGGTCAAATGCTTGCCTATTCAAGATAAAAAAAAAATATGCAGTATGACACAAAGGCTACATTTTTACCTAATAAATCGCGGTGCACAGATAGTAATAAATACATTAGATGGAAACGTAGTAGACGCTTGAAGGATCCGAACGTTAACAAAATATAACATAAAAAACATAAACGCTTTCACACTCACAGCCCCACACTAAGTTCAATGACTTGTGTCGTGGGTGCCGGAAACATTCACATTACACACACAATCAAAACCAGAACCAGAAACACAAATTTTCCTTGGGGAGAAAACTTGTATTCCTGCCGGGAATCGAACCAGCAGGGGTATAGCTGCTTAGAAGGCGAACGCTCACCTAAGCCAACGGGCTGTTCGACCGCACATGCCAGTTTTCTCACTACGTTGCAACGAGTTGCACAATCGCAAGTTAGTCGCCCAGTTGAATATATTCTATGGTGTTCATCAATATGCTAAGTCGTTAAAACAGTAAACAATCCATAAGAGCACGATATGCCATTTTGCGCAGTGCTTGATGGTGGGCATAACTTTATAGTTTGGTCATTGCGTGTGGCCAGAATGAGCCTTTACGATCTACGAATGCCGTTAGCTTTGCAATGTTTGTATTAATAATATATTAATTGCTCGTTGGCTTAGTTGGCTGGCGTTCGCTTTCTAAGCAGGGGTATCGGGTTCGATTCCCGGCGGGAACACAAGTTTTCTCCCCAGGGAAAATTTGTGTTTCCGGCTCTGGGTAGGATTGTGTGTGTGATGTGAATGTTTCCCACACAAGTCATCGAACGTAGTGTGTGGGCTGTGAGTGTGAAAGCGTTTATATTTATGTATGTAATTATACTTAATATTTAATACATTTTCTTTCTTCTGATGAACTTAATTAAAAATTTGACTTCATGGGAGATCGGTAACGTTATGAATATACCCGGAAATTAATAAATGGAAGACATTAACGAATTGGTAATTAAGCCATTTGTTTTATTAACTATGATAGAGTTTAAATTTCGGAGACTAAAGGGTTCTTATATCTGATAGGCTTTTGACTGGCTTTGGATTGACTCTACAGGATTGCTGTCGGAATACTATTTACTTAATGTGTAGCGACAGATTTAATCAAAACTGTGACCAGTCAAGCGTCATCCATTTATAATTGACTTACCTCCAGCTTGCTCGAAGCGTTTCGCTTCTACGTTTATCATCCGTACTACGAGGGAGTGGAACTCATTACCCGCGCCTTTGTTTCCTGAACGATATAATCTAGAGTCTTCAAGTCAAGACTGAATACAAAACAACTTAAAAAACGAAAACGACAATATATCTTACGAAATAACGAGTTTTTTGTCTGGATCTATTTTGATCCAGTCCATGTGTCTTTGATCATGTCCATAATAATTATTTCAAACATATGAGTAAGCTATGTAATTTAAAATAAAATGTTTGCATAAGCATATACTTACCTAATATTGTACGCCCGAAACGGGCAGACCGTTGAAACTATTTACTACATTTTATGATCTTTGTACACAGTTTATACAATAAAAATATTCTATTCTATTCATGAAAAGACTCGCTGCGTATGTATATGCAGCAACATTAATATAGGTACATTAATGTAAGCAGATAAATCAGATCAAGCAGCCAAACGGTCCAATCTTTGGCTGACGCTTCTTCACCTACCCGGAACGGGCAGGAAAATGAAGTAACTAAACTGAATATAGCCGTTGTTAAACATATTGTTGTAGAATGTTATTAACATTTGCTTTTGTATTTATTTCAGACGAGAGCGAAAGCTGGTGAACTATGGCCTATGGAAAGGCCGGACGGCATGCCAGTTATACAGTCTTTAGAAGTAATGTGTGGGAAGGATCACATGGACGTGCACCTAACGTTCTCGCATCCCTTCGAAGGAATCGTTTCTTCAAAAGGTTAGTACACCGACTGCACACTTTAACATTAAACATTGAAACTTTTACACTCACAGCCCCATACTAAGTTCGAAGACTTGTGTCGTGGGTGCCGGAAACATTCACATCACATACACACAATCACAACCAGTACCGGAAACACAAAAATGCCTTGAGGATTTTGATGCCTTAAACCGGGAATCGAACCCGATTCCTTTCCTTAGGAAACGAACGATCAACAAACACAGCCAAAGCGCAACGGGCAGTTCAAATAAAAAAAATATGACTAAATTATTACGTCATTCATGTTTATGTTTGCCTAGAACTTCTCCAAGCCTGACAGGCGTAGGTTATACTGTCCAAAATCAAAATCAAAATCAAAATCAAAATCGTTTATTCACATGGGCCCCAAAGAGGCACTCATGAAAGTTAATGAATCTATTGCCAGATTCGGAAAATTACAGCCATCTCGAGAAGAACCTGGCAAGAAACTCGGCGGCGCATTTTTTTTCATTCATTTTTTTTTTAAAAACATTCCTTATTTCTAATACATAATTTTCTTAACCTAGGTATTATTATGGTCGCTAGAAAGAGCCTGTGCAGTTTGCCTCCATGCATCCTTGTCATTAATATAGTCTGTAGTCTTATAATAAGCTTTCTTAATTAATGCCCGTTTTATTACAGATTTGAACTTTCCCAGTGGTAATTCAGTTACGATTTTAGGAATTCTATTGTAAAATCTAACCCCATTATACGATACAGTCACTTCGTGACAAACATCCACCCGCGGCAACAAATCTCCATTTACCTGATCCACCTCAACAGAATGACGTCACTGTTGAGGCGACCGCTCAGGATGTTGCTGCGGCCGTAATGTCTTTTAAAGGTGGGTCTGCCGGTGGCCTAGATGGCTTAACACCGCAAATTCTAAAAGATCTTTTATGTGCTAGTTCTGGCGAGATTGGTGAGGCTCTTTTGAAAGACCTTACGGCTTTAGTTAACCTGATGTTGTCAGGTCAAGTCAATAATGACGTCACAGATATTTTGTACGGCGCAAATTTATGCGCACTAAACAAAAAAGATGGTGGCATCAGGCCTATAGCGGTAGGCACCACATATCGCCGCCTCGCGGCTAAAATCGGTTGTAAGAAAATGTTTGCTTCTTTAAGCAATCTTTTTCAGCCTATACAGCTTGGTTTTGGTTCGCGGGGCGGATGTGAGGCTGCTGTCCATTCCCTTAGAACATTTTTAAATCAAAATTGTGGAGAGGTGTTGCTAAAGGTGGACGTTAAGAATGCTTTTAATTCTGTTGATAGAGGCACCCTTCTGACCCAGGTGAAAGATAAAATTCCAGAGTTATATAATTTTATTTGGCAATGCTATGGTAAACCATCAAAATTAATTTACAAAAACGATGTTCTTTTGTCTTCCGTTGGATGTCAGCAGGGTGACCCGTGCGGCCCAGCAATTTTTTCTTTAGCTGTCAATCCGATAATTCAACGTCTCCAATCCAAACTAAATGTTTGGTATTTGGATGACGGAACTCTGGGAGGTGATGTGAATACTGTCTTAAGTGATCTAAAATTACTAATAGATGAATTTAAAACGATTGGGCTTGAACTAAATTTTTCAAAATGCGAACTTTTTGTTTGCGATAACTGTTCAGACAAATTATCGGTTTTACAAAAATTTAACTCATTGGCTTACAATATAAAACTAGTCGACAAGTGTTCACTTCGCCTTTTAGGTTCGCCGATATTAGATGAATCAATTTCACCTTTTGTAGAAGAAAAAATTCAAAATTTTAAAAATTCTTCCGACCGATTGCTCAAAATTAACACTCATATGGCTTTTACAATTATTAGATTTTGCCTTTTTGTCCCAAAATTTACGTATTCTTTAAGATGTTGTCCGCTATGGAAACATGGCGCGCTCCTCGAGAGCATGGACAATATCGTAAAGAATACTCTTGTATCGGTTTTGAATATTGACATAGATGATAGGGCTTGGTCGCAAGCTTCTTTACCTGTAAGACTAGGAGGCTTAGGTATTCGTAAAATTTCTAGTGTTGCGTTACCGGCTTTCTTGTCCTCAGTTCATGGTACTTCTAAATTAGTCGAAAAAATACTTTCACATAGTTTGGGTTCTTTAGAAATTTCAAACCAGACTGAGGCCACAAGCGCCTGGGAGATGGCATGCCCAAATACCGGGCTCCCAGTGAGGCTATCCTCACAGAGACTGTGGGATCGGCCGCTCTGTGAACTAGCACGGAAACATCTTTTAGATACGTGTCCTAGCGTCACAGAGCGTGCTAGACTTCTAGCAGTTTCTGTATGGGAGTCAGGGCTTTGGTTGCAGGCCATTCCCTCTTTTAATACTGGTACACTAATAGATCCATCTGCTTTCCGTCTCGCTATATGCTTACGTTTGGGTGCAAGGTGCTATGTTGCCCATAGCTGTCAGTGTGGTACTGCTGTTGACCAGCTCGGTCACCACGGCCTCTCGTGCCAGAAAAGTGCTGGCCGAATTTCCCGCCACGCCAGCCTCAACGATATCATCCGCCGGGCTTTTACCAGTGCCAACGTTCCAGCCATTCTCGAACCGAATGGTCTGATGCGTGACGATGGTAAAAGACCTGACGGAATGACTTTAATTCCATGGAAGATGGGACGGCCTTTAGTGTGGGATGCAACTTGTGTCGATACTTTAGCTCCGTCACATCTTCCTGAATCACAGAATGGGGTTGGCGTCGCGGCAACTTCGGCAGAGCAGCGCAAACGGCGAAAATATGGAAACCTCGGCAGTGGTTACATATTTGAGCCGTTTGGTGTTGAGACACTGGGTCCGTGGGGACCGGGAGCTCATTCTATTTTCAAAATTCTATCAGAGCGCCTGGTTGAGGCTACGCGTGACCAAAATGCTGGCACTTATTTGGCTCAACGTATTAGCATTGCAATTCAGAGAGGCAATGCAGCCAGCATGATGGGAACGCTACCCACTGGTAGTGGGCTTGAGCACTTGAGTTACCTATAGGCTCGATGGCTTGTAGGTAACTTGGCTCTTTGCTGTATATAGTTTTAGTTTAGTTTTAGGAAATATAGGCAATTGGCCCGTAGATTGGACTATATATAGAGCATAACTGTTATTCTCATATTTACCCCATTTGCCATAAAAGATTTATTCGTTTTGCTTAATCTAAATGCGCGCACTGAAATTTTATGCTTATATCTAGTATTAAGATTGTGTGCGTCGCTTCTTAATTTATATTTACCAATATTTTTGCGAACATGCATAATATTTTCAAAGATGTAAAGCGAAGGCATGGTAAGTATGCCTGTTTCTTTAAAGAATTCCCTGAGAGATTCGCGTGGACCCATATCATATATTGCACGAACCGCTCCGAACCGAAATAAAAAAAAAACGTGTGCAACTTATCCAATTTATTTACAAGGAACTATTAATTTGTAGAACAACTCACCAAAGATTCATCACAAACGAATGAACGCTTTAGAAACACGTAGAACAAACAAACAGACATACATTTTAATTTATTCATATTGATAAAAAAAATACTTTATAATACCTAGGGTATAATAAAGTATTTTTTTTACGCAGCATTTTAGAATATTGTAGTGCTCGTCCAAGCTGAAATGACGCGCCCCACTACTTAATTAGTTTATTTAGATGTGTGAGTGCAAATATTAATGACGACACTTCGTCTGTATGGGTGGTGGGGCGCGTCATTTCAGCTTAGACAATCTCTACAGTAGTTTGGAGACCGCATTATGTCACGCACATATTAAGATTGGAGAGGATACAGAAAAGGTTTTTTTGGCACTTACCACGCTATACGATTTTGTCGTGCACAAAACCGCGGTTCACGGCGAAAATATTTTGTACCCAAAAGCAGTTCAATAAACAGATATAAAACATATTTTGTTTGTTTTCGTGACTTTGCAATGCCTAAAAATATACGAAAAAGTTAAATTGCTTTTCACTTCAGCCAAAAACTTTTATCACAAGCAATTGTGTTAGCCCTTATCGGTATTTATGCTGGTATTTCAACTTTCCTTGCAGAAAGCTTGATGAGATTTATGTTTTCATTATGTTTCTAGACACTTTTCAATTAACTGTAATTTATACTTCCCGGATATCTTGTCGCATTTTAATTACTTATAGATGCTACTCAGGAAATATTGCCATTCATAGGTACATAAATTTTACGACAGAACATTGCGTGATGTGTGAAATATTATACAGTCTTATTATTCCTCTAAGCTTTAAGCATCGGCCAAGTTTGAACAGTAAAGTAATTTAATATTATTTAAACGCAAGCAAAGCTTAAAAATCCGTCTCCACCGCTTTATCTTCGGAACCCTTGATCAGATTAAAATAATTAAAAACGCATTATTGCAAATAAGTCAAAAAGTACAGGTCAGATTTTGATAATTTTTTAATGGGACTACATAGGAAGCACTAGCTTTTAAATAAAAAAATAATCATCAAAATCGGTTTAGCTAGAAAAAGTTCTAAAAAAAAAAACAGTCGAATTGAGAACCTCCTCTTTTCTTTGAAGTCGGTTAAGGTTAACCCATTCGGATATATACCGAATGTGATACGTTACATAGGTAACTCCAAACCAATAGTGCACGACGACGTTGGCACGTCTCGCCAAGTAAGCCGCGCGCCTATTAGACGCCGAACTTGGTACGTGTATGAATCAAAAAGACATCTAATTATGGCATAGACCGATGCATTTAATATTCAGGATTAAGAACTATTCGACTTCCATGACGTTGCATGATGCACCACGGCAAGCCGTGTGTTTATAGTAACGAAAACGGGTAAAACAATATTTCGAACAGTTTTATGAAAAATTCTCAACTTTTCAAATGTGTTCCAATTACCTTAAACGAGTCGAGCTTGTAAAATATCATAAACGACATGTTTTTAAATCATTTGGGTACCAAATGTTATTTTTAATAACATATTTATTACGAGTATACTAACGTGTAATCTTCTATTAGGCCGTGGGCCCGAAGAAGAGCGGACAGCGGGGCGAGAGCGGTGGCTATACAATGTATTACTAATTTTGCGACAATATGCTTAGCCCCAGTACCCGCAGTGTTAGATTCCAAGACCTTAAAGTCTTGTGATGTAATAAATTATTAAGTTTTTCTAATAGATAGCACTGGCAACTAGAACCAGGAAGCTTATTTATGCGTTTAAGAGCTTAAGATCCATAGTCGAATCCAAGCTTGCTATCCAATGCTATAAGGCACTGGGTGAGTGTCTCATAAGGTACTGTGTATGTGCATGGAGTAGCGCAGCTAAAACTGACCTAATCTCTGCCGAACGTTTCCAACGCGTTGCACTAAAAGTTTTGCTTCACTTACCTTTTAGGCATCCAACTAAAGCAGCCTATGAAGAAACTAAGGTTTTGAGCGTCAGAAAATTATTTATATTTGCAAGTATGCGAAGATATCATAGAACCGTACCTTCCAGTTAATACAAAGAAAATAGACAGATGTCCAGTACCTAGAGTTAAATCTAGATCTGCTCAAAAGCAGTTTAACGTTGTAGTGCCTCATCTATACAAAAACTCAATAAGGAATATGATATTAAGAAAATAACTCATAATAAAATAAAATTAGTACTAATAAATTGGCTTAAAAAAAATATGATTATGAAGCCATTGAAACTATGTTACATGACTTTTATTTCAGATAATTTTGATAATAGATTTTTAATGTATAAAAAAATGCGCTTTAAAATTGACACACATCTACTCACACACACATTACTAACAGAACACTAGTTCAGAAGCTTATGGATTAAAAACACAATGTAAAAAATTATGTCAATAAATAACATTATTACTTTACTTTTTCTTAAGATAATATAGGGCACAAAACGGGAATCTAGACTTCCAAATTATACCATTCGGAGAACAAAGACGCGGGCAATCTAGGTAACATAAAATAATGTACAGTAGCCCAAATGAACCAGCTTTGACGAAGCGTAACATATTACAAATAAACCGTATTCAAATCCGCACTTTGCATTCGTAATGGAAAAGTTACAGCTCAGTAAGACACTTCAAACACGTGTAAATTCACAGCTAGTGGCATTTCGTCACATAAAAACAACATTTATCTCAAAAACCAACGGTTAACATAAAACCGTAGTGTTTAAAAGAGCAGTACCGGTCATAACTGGGGCATGGCAGTATTAATAATTCAAAATGCATCCGTCATAATTGTTAGTGAAACCTTAGCAATTACTTACCACAATTAGAAGCGGTCTGAATACGACGCTCGTATCTCACACGAGCTAGTATGTGATAGTGACGGTTGTGGACTTCTTCATTTGCCACGGGTATAAGTTGATGTCATCAAAATAGAGTATACTTATTAGATGTACTTAAAAATCTTAATGTATGTTTGTCAAAAATAATTTAAACGTAAGCAAAGCTTAAAAAAACCGACTTCACCGCTTATATTTTGGTTTTGGCTTGATCGATTTTGATAACATTAAATGGGAAGTATAACCTAAATAACCCCTGAAGTATAATCTATAAAAAAAAAAAAAGAAATTTGAGTATCGGTCAACAAATGCGGGATTAATCGGTGAACATATATAAAAAAAATACATACAGTCGAACATAGTACCTCCTCCTTTTTTGAAGTTGGTAAAAACCAAGACGAATAGAAATATATTTCGTGCACCTAGAATTCGTAACAAACCTGTATATAGACTGTTCGTTCTTCACGGAAGATCTTGAATGATATGGACTCTGTAATAGAAGATGATGATGTATTTTTATTTTTTCAACCTTATTGGTACTTTCCATCTGATGAGACTTTAATGTACAGATATACAAATAATTAAACGCAAGCAAAGCTTAAAAAAAACGACTTCACCGCTTAATCTTCGGAACTTTGATCAGATTAGATGTACTAAACACGCATTATTGAAGATATTTCAAGAACTACTGATCAGATTTTGATCAAATTTAAATGAGACGTGGAAAGCAATAACTTTCAAACAAAAAAAAACAAAATCGGTTCACGTGGAACGAAGTTATGAGGTAACAAACACATTAAAAAAAAATATAGTCGACTTGAGTATCTCCTCCTTTTTGGTGAAGTCGGTAGAAAAAGTTGTAGTGCTGCATATGTCGTAGTGCTTGGCTAAAGATAATTTCATCTATGTATTTGGACAATATACATTTCACGTTTAAATTTTGTGGTATCAAAAAATGACGGTTTTTTTAAAATAGATATAATTCAAAGGTGCGGGCTATCAAAGGCATCGGTTTAAAGGCGAGCATTTCACAGCTGGCCCACCGCTTTGTGTTGCTACACTTTCATTATTGATTATTCAATCAATTTATAAATAGAACTTTCAAAACTCGTCATCGCAGCAATTGGAATCAAACCATCAGAAAGTTTGTATGCGTAAGTACGTTTGAAACGAGGTATCGAAGACATTTGATATGCAGGTGGCCTTTGTGCTTATAGGCTAGCTTATCATCCTGAGCAACGTGAGGCAGTCGTGAGACACAATTAGTATTTTATAGATCTCATTGCACTTGGCAATCTTCGCAGCTCATAAATCTTTATTTCTCGTACTAAGATCACTCATTCAAAGTCGAAAATACCACCATTTTCACAGTTTCACACGAATTATTATACCGACATGAAATATTTTCACATACACTCGGTTCCCCTTACATTCCACGGACGATTTCACTGTCGCGTGACAAAACGCTTAGCACATTCTTATTACCATTTCACACACTTAGTAAATGTCGTCTGGTTTTCTGCGGGACGTTGGTAATTACTAATTAGATAGAGCGTTCTTGGCTGCCTTAAGGCCTTAAGCTTAAGGCATTTCTTATTATCTCATAAAATGTCTCATTACAAGTATCCTTAAATTCCGGGGAGCTGCAAGCCAGCGGTAAATTCTCCGGCTTGAATCCTGAGTACCTATGTTGTATTTACGATTATTAAGTAAGCTTCGTCTACATTAACTGATCGAGCGAAGCGAGATCTCTAAGTTAACTTAGGTCGTTCAGCACTTTGTCCATCTGTCCGTCCGTTAGTCTGTCAGAGGCATCTAACGTCTGAACCATAGAAACAAATGACTTCAAATTCTCATAGAATATGTAAAACCGCGGTCCAAAGCTATAAATGACATTGAAAATTATATATATCAAATTAATAATTATAAAATATTAAGGGGGCTCCCATTTTTTTACTACCGTTGTGAGATATAGTTGAAAAGGGCTTAACAATTAGAGCACGAAACCGGTTTAAAAAAAAAACTATGTTGGAAAATAACGATTTGGTAGGCCACCAAAGTCACTGTTTCTACACCTTTTTTGTCCCGGGGTCTATCTCAAAAACGGCTTCACACTGAACGCTGAAACTTACGTATAATACCCGTTATATCCTGCACTTGAACAACAAATACAGAAATCAAACAATTATTATATAGGAAAAAAGTTATAAGCAAGTAACCTTAAAAGTTTTTCTCCGTGAGGCGAGATTTCAGTTCGGCGCGAACGAATAGTTAGTTTTAAGCTCTTTACGATCATTTGATATAAACACGCTAGTTATGTTATTTATGTTAATTACTATCGATCGAAAGCTAGTGAAGTAAGCGATAAGAAACTCATTATTTATATACTAATATAGTAGTATAATGTGTTCCTTATCCGCCGTAATACCGGGACTCGCGGAAAATCCGGGATAAAAATGTCCTTTCTCAAGTTCTAGTATATCTCTATCAAATTTCATCAGACGTGGCTTAGGCATGAAAGCGTAACAGACCGACAGAGTTACTTTCGAATTTATAATATTAGTAGGGATTATGAATTTCTGCACGATGTCTCCTAACCGGAAATGAATATATGTAATACGGTAGAGGGTTTGAAACCGCGACCGTCGCTCGATAACATTCATGCTAGAATATGTCGTTACAAAGGTTATAAACAAACATACGCATTCACACTCACAGCCCCACACTAACTACAAATACTTGTATCGTGGGTACCGGAAACATTTAGATACACACACACACACACACACACACACACACACACACAATTATTACACCCAGAACGAGAAGTACAAACGTTCCTTCAAAATGAAAAAAATGCTTATTTCTGTAAACCATATTTTGTTTAACTTAGGGTAGGTTGGGACGTTCTATTAAGTATAAAAATACTTGTGTCAGAAGACCCTGGAAAATTCTGCTTATGCCGGGAATCGAACCCAGGAACCACGATGTAGAGGGCAGAGACTTGTCCAATGCGCCAACGGGGTCGTCAATACACGTTTATGCAATAAATCACCTTACAAGGGATATCAGCCCATCTCATCCATATTGTCGACATTTTCAGTCGCCAGATTCAAAGGTTAATAGCAACGTCTGTTCCATTTCTATGTTTAGAATATTCCAGGTGTCCGGCGAACGCTCGATGTTATAGCCTATCAAAACTTGACCTCTGCTTTAAAGCGTATGCGATACATTTCATAGGTCAGCTTTATTTTGCCTTTGCAGTGTAAGTTGAACGGATGATTCTAACCATTTGGTAAATGTTCACAGGTCAGCACGGTGACCCGAGGTGCGTTTATGTGCCCCCATCCACCGGCCAGACCTACTTCTCATTTAGGATCGCGTATGCGAAATGTGGCACAAAACCAGGTATGTATCTTAAACCTCACTACTTAAAAAAAAATGTAATTGATTGACGAAACTATCAAGTCGCTCGCCTGATAAGCATCACGCTTGCCCATTGAAAGAAAGAAAGAAAATACATTTATTTGACAAAAGTAACTTAATATTAAAAACAAAAATATAAACAATAATAATTTATTATGCCAAAAAGGTTTAACTCAGCAATTATTTCGAGTTAGAACTCGACGCTGGTTTTCAGTTAAACCTTGCGGGTAGTTCAAAACATTGGTATCAAAATGAAAGGTAAATCAAAATTATTTCAATAATATACGCTACGATATAATATATTATAATATACGTGTATATTAGTAATACATATTTTAATACTAACAAAAATACATACAATAGACAACATAATTATAATAAATAGTATAAAAATAATAATAAAAAAAATAATTAAAAAATAATAAGAGGTAAACATTACATTTAAGCTAATGAATATACGGGGGGTAAATAGTAAGGCTACGATTTTTGACAAATTAAAATTTTGATTACTATCTCAATTGTTGGTACTTACCAATGATGAAAAAATGATGATGGAAAAAATATAAAATTAAATAAAGGACTTAAATAAAGGAAAGGAATTAAATAAAGGACCATTGCAGTTCAGTACCACTTAGAGTTTTGAAAGTTCAAAATCCTGCGCGATAAAGCACTACGCTCGTCATCCTGAGATATTAGATGTTAAATCTCTTTATGGAAATATTATTCTTTAATCAAAATCAAATCAAAATCAAAATTGTTTATTCACATGGGCCCCAAACAGGCACTCATGAAAGTTAATGATTCTATTGCCAGATTCGCAAAATTGGCTGTAATTTTCTCGAGAAGAACCTGGCTAGAAATTCGGCGGCGCATTTTATTTCATTCATTTTTTTAAAACATTCTTAATCTCTAATACATTATTTTATTAACCTAGGTGTTGTTATGGTAGTCGCTAGAAAGAGCTTGTGCAGTTTGCCTCTATAATCTGAAATATAGTCATGTTTGCACAAGACTGCTTGGCGGTTGAATCTGGCAATGGTGTGGTATTACCCGAGGCAGCCTATTAGAGTCCTACCACTACAGTTACATTTAGGTTAGGTGCACAACCATAACAGAGTTGAGTACCTAATGTTCCAAGTTGAAAAACGTGATTTTCACCTATAGAAGTTCAAGTAAAGCTTTTACCACTTTACTCGGGCATGACGCAACTGAATGACTACAACTGAACCATGACCCTTTTAATTGACTTTGACTGTGACTGTCGACTAGAACTAGTTTTGAAAAATATATATAATTGCGTTTTGTGCGCCAGTTGCCATTACGTATAATGATTAGGCATATTAGACGTAGCACAACATTCCAGGAACAACGCTCCTCGCGTTGGAGTTCCACGCGGAACTAATTATGTCGTTATTTTTATGCTAGATAGGGTAAGTCTTTGAAGATGTAGCATGCATTCCTAAAAGTTACCTATTCACTCTAGATTTGAAGTCGCCCAGATTATACCGTTCAAAGAAGTGGCCAATAAGTTCCACTCCTTCGCTGTACCGATGATAAACGTAGAAGCGATGTCAACGATAAATGGATGACGATGATGAAGTTTTATTGTTTTATGGTGGTGGCGCGAGTAAAATCGCTGGCGTGTAAATAGCCCACCATTTACGTATTAATATTTTTAATGATAGCGGTAAATTATTTTGAACATTGGCAAAAATCAGTAGGGATACACGAATCAATTTACAGTGTTTATTTAAGCCCACGTACCTAGACTGCGTCGAAACCGCCTCCGGAGCTCCCCAAGAAAGGAACTACAGCAAACTGTATGTATGCCTAAGCGCACACACACAACTCCACGTCGCGCCGGCCGGCGAGTTTGAAATCCGAACACATCCGAAAATCTGCGAGGCACTGAACAATAAGTCACATCACAGTTCAAGCGGTCGATCACAATAGACACGATGAAGTTTTTATTTTAAGTCCTGGTTAATTAGATGATAATTATTTAATTAGTTTTCTACGTCACAAAATTCAATAGCGGAGCGTTTTTTGTCAACCACACGGATCAGGTGACACACACGACTGAAGTTTCTATTTTAAGTCTGTGAAGTTAGTCGCGAGCGCAAAAAATGTCACTCGATACAACTAGCGCCATCTCTAGGATCGTCCTTGAACGATCTCTAACAGTGGTCAGCAGAGAGCCTAATACACTGCAAATGTACACAAATATCCAAAGATTCTTGCCAATATGAATATTAGGTATATAAAGTGAAGTATTTATTCACAGATGTATAATTTATACTTATTTCTTATATTATAAAAGGCAAAGACGCTTCACCATATTTTTTTTTAATTAGCTTAAATAATTCCACAAATTTCCGGTACTGCATATGTTAGAAACATTTGCAGTACCGGAACTTTGATGTTGGGGTGGGGATGTCGGATTGCATAAAGCGAGCGTCTTGTCTTGTCTTTATTCTCACTAGTTACCATAAAAAACATAGCATTTAATTTCGGATTAACAAATGAACCATGAATATTACTGTGAAATCAATAAATACCACAGACTAATCAAACGAATAAATATTATTGAAATCACTTTGATACCGAGCCATGGTTCAATGAAAAATAACGATTAGATAATCACTCTTCAATCACTGTTGACTTTTAAAACGCTTTAAACGCTAAAAAAACATAAAATGTCCCTGGAGAGTAAAGAGACTCAAAAAGTGTATTATTTTCATTTTAGAATCTATTGCGATTCAAAGTTGGTTAGCAACTATTGTCACTTGTATTTTCAATACATATAATAAAGCTTCACGATTTATTTTTCTACTTGAGGAGACTACCAGCACTATTCCGGACTTCTGTTCTGGATAGCTAGCCATAAACAAACGCTTTTACGCTTACAGTCCCTGACTAAGTACGAAGACTTGAGTCGTGGGTGCCGAAAACATTCACATGACACGCACAATCACACCCAGAACATAAAACACAAATTTATCTTGAAGAGAATACATGGTTCAACCGGTAATCGAAACCGGTACCCACTACTGTCCGTTGGATTAGATGTGGTACGCGTTCGTCTTTTAACCTGCATGTATCGGGTTCGATTCCCGGTGGAAACACAAGTTTTATCTCCAAGAGAAAATTCTGTTTCTGGTTCTGATCGTGATTTTGTGTGTAATGTGAATGTTTCCGGCACCTATGACACAAATAATCACATCACAATGAAACATTCACATTTCACACACAATTACAACCAGAACCAGAAACACAATTTTTTCTTAAGCAAAACTTGTGTTTCCACCTGGAATCGAACCCGATACCCCCTACTTAGAAGGCGAACCGAACTAAAGCAACGGGCAGTTCACTAAGTAGTAAGTCCCTATGTGAATCGTTTATGATGTTTCATTCATGATAATAAGATACGATTTCATTGTCACGGTAGTCAATGAGGCGTGGCCCAGTCACAATGCGACCCATGTCTACTTGTGATGGCACTTACGAGCTATCAAAATAATCTGTATCTTATATCAGCTATTCAGTGTCACCAATCTATAAATGATTGAGTACCGAGTAGCATATCCAGCATAATAGAGGTGTCCCTCAAGATTACCATCTATATTGAAATGAGAGAACTGAATCAAGATGATTTAATGGAACCATCTCGTAGGCTTCGAATGTAAATTATAACTCAGCAAATTATTGCCAGACATTCAACCGCCAAGCAGTAGTGTGCAAACATTACTGTATTTCGGAATTAGGGTCAATGTTTCCAGTTAAATTACAGGCCTTAAAGAGATTTAACATCTAATATCTCAGGGTGACGCATGTGCTTTGCCGAGCAATATTTTGACCTTAGTTCAAACTTCAAAACTCTGGGTGTCATTGAACAGTCATGGGCAATCCCATCAGGCGAGAGATTTGCTCGTTTCGTCACTCAATTATCATAAAAAAATATGTTGCAGTGCCACCCTTTTTTTTAATTCAAGATAGGCAAACGTTTGACCGCCATCTCACCTGATGGTAAGTGTCGATGCGGTCGACGATGGAGCACGTTTGCTTAGAAGATGCCTATTCACTCGTGACTTAAAAAACTCCCATATTGTATTTATCAGGGAACACGGACTCAGGTGAGGAATTTCATTCTTTTGCAGTTCGCATAATGAATGTGGAGGCAAAACGCTTGGTCCGCATTTGTGGAATATCTACCATACAGCGGTGCCGCTTAAGAGTCTGTCTCGATGTCTGATAATAGAATGGGGATGGGGGAATTAGATTGTGTTATTCCGTTGCACACTCTCCGAAATCTCATCCGGAAGGAAGTCAGAAGAAAGAAGTCGCTCAACTAAATAAGCTTAGGGTTAGGCTTAGGGCATTTTATAAATTACCCTGAATATGTCTTTTTTTTTTCCAAGAGTTTCATTCAGTTGAATTGATTAACGCCAACTTTTTTGAACTCACAAATTGCTGTTACCGCCACAAAACGCGTCAAATTATCCAGATGATTGTATCTTTGAACTTACACGAGTTTTCACAGTTCCATGAAACGATTATTGTTCGCACTTTCGGAGACTGAATGACGACAAGTCACTCAGCGAAGAAATAGAACAGTTATAATAATTACGAGGCACATGCTTTGCGCATAAACTCGGAGCAAATGCAACGGGCGGCCTTTTAATTTTATGTTAGCGTGGAAATGCGATGTTTTTTATAAAGGAGGAAAGTTTGAATTTACTATTATGAGTTGGTTTAAATAATTGCGGTGTCCCGACAAACTGTGTATGGTATTAACTGCCGTGATTATTGCTGGTAATGTTAGCCCCTCTTTAGTCGATTGCCGGCAACGATGTACTCGTAGAATGCTATTAATGGATGCTGGAAACTCGAGTCTTTACGGAATGGCGTCCCGATCCGATCGTTAGGTTTTAATGTTGTACTTTTTCGCGTTTTATTATGTGCTTTAGGTTAGTTTATTTTTTATTTTCATCGGAGTTTCTTGCGGATTAATATACTGTCCAACTTGCCTTACATATGATGTGTTAAACATGTTCTTCAATTAAAATATTGTATTATCATGGTAGGTTAAATAAAAAATTGAGAACAAAATTATAAAAATGGGATATTTTCTAAAATCCTATATACTGAGAAAGCGGAGCAGGGTCATAAAAGTTATTATAGCTAGCCGTGCCCTGTGCCTTTGCCCGCGTTTATCAAGTTAATAATTTAACCTATGTGTGAATCATAACTATAATCTATATACATTCCAAATTTCATCCAAATCTGTTCAGCCATTACAGCGTGAAGAGAAAAAAACATACTTACACACAAACTTTCGGATTTATAGAGTGATGTATATATACATACATTATATAGGTCTAGGCATCGTATTCAGAATTAGATACACTTGGAGTACAATGATAAAAAATCCAGTCTCACGTCAAAAACGCTAATGCTTTGACGAAGAAAAAGAAGAAGAAAACAATCAAAAACGTTCTTTGAAAATCATCTTTTCAAAATTTTCTACAGTAAACACGAAAATTATGGGACAATTTGCTAACAAACCTAATAAGCAAGAAAGTAATAGTTAAATGTACACATATCCTTAAAATTACTGTTGTTTATTTCTTAAACTAAGCTCCGTGTTTATAGATCACTTTCCTACTTATCATTAATGGAATATATTATATGACGTCACACGTCCCCGTAAGACGTTAATAATAAGGAAAGGTTAATTTCGTCACTTCAGGCGGGTCTTGAGTAGCTCAGTGGTTAGAGCAATAGGGCATGACACCCTATGGCCGCGGGTTCAAATCCCGCCTCAAGCGATAATTTTTTCTTTCTATATGTATCATTAAAGGAATAGCTAGTAGGAATATCTTTTTTTTTAATGTAATGTCGTAAATTACAATAATCTCGCAATGTTATCTAACAAACGGAGGACTGGGGCACCCGAAATACAGTTTAATTACTAGTTTGGGCATCAAAAGTCTCATCTTATCACAATATGAACATAAATCATTATAAGACTTGGAAATTATAAAATGAAAGTAGTAGGATAAGTATCTATAAGTTATATTTTTTTTTTTTGTTTGTTCCGCCTTTTTTTCCTCCGACAAAAATCGGAGACTTTTTTCAGCTAAACATTTCTTTATACAGTTTATTTCAAGGTCGCCTCTTTTATGATTCGCCTTTATTACGATTGTAAAAGCAGTTATAACATAATTACATCTAAAGTTAACATTATATTGTACTAGCCTAAGTTAGTTTTAAGATCCTTAATGTATTTTCCTTTATTCCTGGTGTACAATAAAGAGTTATCTATCTATCTATATATATTTAAAGTTATAAGTCAAGATAATATTATTTTCTAAATTCATTTAACCTACGTACTAATAAATAGTAATGGCTTTTTTTATGTATATACATATATATATATATATTTTATATGTTATATTATGAAAAAAACTATATTGATTTGATTTGAATTGAGAAACGAGACTAGCAAGTCGCTCGCCATTACTTTTTAGTGCTTCCCAAAGTTCTCAACTTATATAGGTAAAAATCCGGCACGTTAATTCACACTCACAGCCCCACAATAAGTTCAAAGACTTGTATCGTGGTAACATTCACATCGAACACACATAAGGTAAAGCTTATATATGTCATAGAATCACGTTTTGTTTCGAAGAATTTATATAGTTTATTAACTTTACATAATATATTTATGTATATTTAAACTGTACACCTCCACCGACCTCAGTCGCTACTACAATCTCTGTCCATCCAAAGGTTGTCTTACAGAAATCGCTAAAAGCGATAAGACCGCCCATTGTATACTACCTTATAATATTAATTTCATAGTTATTTATTTGATAATTTTTTTTTAATTTGAACGACCAGAAACCACTTAAACTAATTAACACAATATAACATCATTAGTTAAAACATTTATAACTTAAATTTAAAAATAATAATATCAGTAAAATTATATAATGATTGAATTATTTTACTTACATATAATATCAGTCATTGATTAGCAAAGGTCAATTATTATAGGTTATAATTTTGTATCAAAATCAAAATCAAAATCGTTTATTAACATGGGCCCCAAAGAGGCACTCATGAAAGTTAATGAATCTATTTATAATAATATATTCTAATAATAATGATATATTCTATATCATACCTATGTTTTTTTTGGTGTACAATAAAACAAATGTATTGTATTGTATTGTATAAAACACTCCGCTCGTCACCCCGAGACATTAGATCTTAAATCACTTTAAGCTCTGTATTTTTTTTTATTTATACCTATATTCAAGTTTAACAAAATATTCAAAATCATGCATCACCTGTAAACCTCGTAAAGATTTGTTTAGATGCAAGGTCCTCTACAATAATATAAGCTTAGCAATAGCCAATCAGTAACAATATACACGTGTAAAGTGTGTAAATTACACATTCCATTTCATTTATACCCGCATAAGTGTGTATAACTTGTATATCTATGGTACCCATCCATACTTCGTTCAATCAATATATTTCACCTATAGCTATAAGAAAATTATAATCACGTCATTAGAATATTTATGGAATGATCTCCCAATCGATATTAAAAAATCACCCTCAAAAGCTTGTTTTAAAAAGCACGTTAAAGATCATTTTCTGAAAATTATTACCAAAGCCTTATAATGTTAACAAACTTCTCTGAGCACAGTTATTAGTATATATTTATATATATATATTTATGTTATATATTTTTATTAGTTAGTATGTATAATCTTAAGTATTTTATATTTATGTACATTACAATTCGATATAAATTTCATTAACATATATTTTCTTTACCCCTGATTGATGCACGCCTCATGTCATTTCATTTTCCACCGCTAGATGACTGGTAGAGAATGCTTTTAGCATTAAGTCCTCCTTTTGTACACTTTTTACTGTGCAATAAAGTATTAAATAAAATAAATAAATAAATATCAAGAAATACATCAACTATCGCAGTATTTGCAAACGAAGAGAACGAATAGATTACCTATGGAATGTTCATACAAGAATTTAGAAATTATATGCGGCGCATGCGGCATGCTGCTTCTTCCGCAGTAGAGATCCGCGTTTATCTTCAGATCAATTTATGTGACAAATGAATGGGAAACGTCGGCTGCCGCTGGGTTAACTTGTCTAGAAGCTTAGGTACCTGAAGCACTTGCATATACAGTTAGACAGGCTACAAGTTTCCATTGTTTAATAAACGGTCGCTTGACCCTCAAAATCTTGCCCTTTTTACCGACTTCAGGTGGTACTCAAGTCAACTGTATTTTCTTTTAATGTATCCACGTGAGCCGATTTAAAAAAATTTTTTTTTGTTTGAAAGATGTTGCTTTCTTATTGGTCCCATTTAAATTTGATCAAGATCTGATCAGTAGTTCTTGAAATATCGTCAATAATGCCTGTTTTGTGGACGACTTTGGCGATGTTTTCGTTTAACCGACTTCAAAAGTTACCTCATAAATTCTTTAGTTGTAAGCCGATTTTGATGATTATTTTTTTATTTGAAAATTGGTGCTTTTCACGTGGTCTCATTTGATCAAGATTTGATCAGTAGTTTTTGAGTTATAGTCAATAATGCGTGTTTAATACATTAAATCTGATCAAGGTTCCTAAGATAATGCGGTGAAGACGGTATTTTTAAGCTTCGCTTGCGTTTCATTATTCCATCTCACCTGACGGAAAGTGAAGATGCAGTCGAAGATGTAGCATGCTTGCCCAAAATATATTTATTCACTCTAGCCTATTCACTCAACTATTATTCAACCTATTCACTCTTAAAGACACCCTGATTATATCGTTCAGGAAACATAGACGCGGGCAATGAGTTTCAATCCTTTGCAATCCGCCAAACTGGAGGTATATCAACCATAAATGGACGAAGTTTGACAATTTGTTTTGTTGTTTGATAGTAAAACGGGCATATTGCAATGGTTTGATAAATGGTCGCGGACCCACATGACCCTCACAATCTTAACCCTTTTACCTAAATGTCCCACTCGTCCCGCTTATGCATACTATAGTTAGTACATTGGGGCACTAAAGTGATTCCTCAGATATCAGAATTTGTATGTTCAGTTAGAAAGTTTTTAAATGTTTATTTTTTTTACGGTTGAGTGTCGAAACGAGCAAGTCACTCACCTGATAGTAAACGTTACGTTACGTTACGTTATGTATGTCCATTACTGTTCAGAGCCATCCAGAGCTTTGAATTTAGGTCAAAATCCTGTTCGGCAAAGCACTGCGTTCGTCATCCTTCGATATTAGATGTTAAATCACTTTAAGTCCTGTTATTTTAATTACTATTTAATATTTATAGTCTTCTATATTGGTTTAAATCTTACGGGAACATATATCAACTACTAGCAAGATTAATCACAGTTTCAATTACTAATAATCACAGTCATCTTTACGAGGAACACTTTTTATTTGAAAGAACTGTAGATGTTTTTAAACTCATACTCGAATATAAGACAATTGTTATTATGAAAATGTATACTGGCGTGAGTATTACACATAATTTATGTTGTATACGGCTTAAAACATGTAAAAATGTCAACTTACTTTGTAGTCGACTAGTGTTGGACAAATTTGCTGTCCTTGATCAGGATGAGTCAGACGCACGATACGTTGAGGCGAGCGACTCGGGTCTCGGGCGGCGGCGCGTGACGTGCGTATCGCGCGTCTGTCTCATTCTGATGAAGGACAACAAAACTTTCAGAAACTAGTCGACTACAAAGTAAGTTGTAATTTTTTACGTGATACATGTACATGATCACAAGTACTCTGTTGCTTAAAGTACATTTGTAGTTTTTATGCCAGACAATTATGTGGTAAGATACGGTACGCCTGTCACCACAGCTACATAGAACTTTAAATTACAAAGGCCCACGAAGAACTGTAATTTAAAGGGTTAAGTAGTCTGAAACTTAAAATACCAATATTGAAATGTCCTGATAAGGCGATGTATAACAGACAATTAGAAAATATAAAATAGTATTGATAATAGTTTTCATTTGCACGTCCTTTCATAATAAGAAAATCATGAATTTTGCCAGCATCCTATTCAAAATAAATACTTTTCATGCGTTATTATAATGTCTTGACTATACTGGTTATGAATTAAGTCTATTCAGGGACAAAAATAATAATAATAAACATATTTATACTATTTTATTTCATAAATAAAAATAGAGAGACTGCTGGCTCGCAATACAAATAATCGAAGCCATAATGTGACTCTCAGTAATAATTTAAAATCGAAATGTAAAGCCTGCAGCATCTACGTCCCATATACACTTATTCCTAGTAAGTATCGGTAATTCGTAACAATTTAGCAATAAATCGCCACCAACCAAGTTTTACGTCGCACTGGTCCCATTTCAACAAAGTCGGCGAGTTTTTCTCATTGCAATTCCTAGTTGCGTCCAGTACGGGCGTGCGGATAACGGGCGGCGCATACATCCCGCTCCTTCTGCGAACCTTGCTCGCGAGCATTGTTTCTCGGAATCGCTACCCACCCGACTGCATAGCACAGCTCATAAAGACCGTTTTCCCATATCACCACACACCGAAGACGCCATCCCTCAATCCGCAACATCCAAGCGTATTTCCTTCCCGGCATAACGTACTATTTGCGACTCTCTGTACTTCTGGCGCGAGGCGCTGAATTAAATCAGCCGGACGACAATGCGAAAACGATTTTAAACCGTATGATATAGAGTCTGAATATGTCAAACGCGAGTCAAACTCGGAAGATTAATGTCCTAATGGATGACGGCGTTGAAAGAGTGTTAGCTGGATGCTCTTAGAGGTCAGTTTCATTTGAACGCACACGACCTGAGACTACTGGTTCGATCCGCGTTCTTTGGACGACTTCAACTTTTTGCGTAAGTACATCCGCGTAGGTAAAGCCCTAGCAATAATAAGGATTTAAAAATTTAAACCATTTCTAATGTGACTGGTTGGGTTGGTTTCAATTATGGTCGAGGAATTTTACAACAAGATTTTAAAATTATTTTCATACGCGTACATAACAAATATGTAGTGTACAGGTTCGTAGATAAATGTTTCAATAACTGAAACGTAAACCTTTAAACAAAATAATTTGTTATTGTTGATTAATTATATTCATTGTTATATTATTATATTGTATATGTAAGTTTGTATGTATGTATTAATGTATATAGATAGGTATCTAAGTAAGTTGTATTTACGTCTATTATTATGATTTTTACCCCATTATATATAAATTTCCCTCACTCTATCCAAATGTTGACTGAAACAAATCGCTTTTAGCCATAAGTCGGCCATTGTAATTTAGTTTTTTTATGATTATCTCTGTAACTAACTGTATTTGGTGTATATTAAGAATTTTCTATTCTATTCTTTTAATTCCACGTGTTGTTTGCTTTTCTTTACAATCCATATTGGCTTTAAAATTCCACGCGTTATTACTTTTATACCTACTCTAGTTAAGCATGGTGATGAGCTAATTCTTCAGCCTTATTTCGCAATAGTCTCGTAGTGTATAATATCATTCCATCTATAATTACTATATCTAGTTTTAGTACAGTAAAATCAAGATCTATTCAAGTGTTGAGTTAACTCAATCATAGTAAAGAATACTCCATACAGGTAGAGTCTTTAACTGTCATGAATGCCTCTTTGGGCACTAGGGCAATGTGAATAATCGATTTTGATTTTATCAACTAATTTACATAACATTTGTTCCAGACCTCCATGGGCAGTTCTACGAAAACACTGTGGTAGTACAATACGACAAGGACCTGCTAGAAGTATGGGATGAAGCAAAGAGACTACGGTGCGAATGGTTTAATGACTACGAGAAGACCGCCTCCAAGCCTCCTATGGTCATAGCGGACTTGGATGTCGTTCAATTGGACTTCAGAGGTAAATCAAACAAACAAAAACAAACAAACAAACGCATTCACACTCACAGCCCCACACTAAGTTCAAATACTTGTATCGTGGGTGCCGGAAACATTCACATCACACACACATTACACCCAGAACCAGAAGCACAAATATCCCTTGGGAAGGAATTTGTGCTCCTGCCAGGAATCGAACCCAGGACCCACGGCGCAGAGGGCGTCACGACCACACCCTCCAAACGACCACCCTACAGCCTGAGAATGTATTTTTTTATGGTAGAGCTGTTTGAATAAACTTAATTACTACCAATTTATCCGTACAGTTCAATTTGTAGCACCGTTATACGATAGGGACTTGTGTACAGTGATATAAGATCGATATTTGGTTGTATGAATGGCACATTTAATACTGACTACTGTTTACGTAACTTGTTTGCGTTATAATAAAAAATTTATTATAACTTATGTTCTGAACAGTTTTCATCGTAAAACTTATAGCATGTAGGTATATTAAAATAGTTTTGTGAATGTATGCGATCGCCTTATATTCTTTATTGTAAACACTTTGATCAACATTTTTTACAATAAGACTATAACAAAGGCGAGCTTAACCCTTTACAGAGTTTTCTTCCAGCAAACCGTTTAAGAAGGATATAATTAATAAGAGCGAGTAGGTTGTTGTGTACATTGAAATATCAAATACCTTTAAACGAGCAATTCTTGTATATTACATGTACATTATCTAATATATTAAATTCTCGTGTCACAGTTTTCGTTGCCATACTCCTCCGAAACGGCTTGACCGATTTTGATGAAATTTTTTGTGCTTATCCGGTATCTATGAGAATCGGCCAACATCTATTTTTCATCATCATCATCATCATCACTTTTCATCATTATCAACGCGGGTGAAACCGCGGGGCGCAGCTAGTTTATATATATAAATTGATCTAGCTAGGTTTCATTTTTAGAAAACTTCGTTTTAACGAGCAAAGCTCGGTCATCAAGGTACTATGATAATAGTACAGGATACTAATAATATGTTAAAAAAAAAAACAAAAATAGACATTATTTAAAATATAAATAGGTAAATATAAACAACTAGCGATACGCCCCGGCTTCGCCCAGGTGTGATAAATGAAGATCCGCTCGACCGATTTTGTGCAAACTTTACATAAACTATCTACTAAATAGTCCGAACAAAGCCTAAACATTTGATTTGGATAGGTGAGCCCGTTCTTGAGTTATAAAATTACAACGAAAAGTGGCATTGATTTTTATATATATAGATGTAATTTAGTATGAATAAATACCAATGTCAATAAATTCATTTTTTTGACAATTCTATATGCATAAAATGATGGACCGGTAAATTACTATCGAATGGGACACATGAAAGCTACTTGATTTAAAACTTGTAAAAGTTGGTACCATTTTAATAACCCATCATTATCGTCTGCTAATATATTCGAGTGACGGACAATATCTGAAAGACATATACGAATAGAAAGTTTAGTAGAAATGTGTTTTTGTATGTTCAGAAAATGGGATAGTTTTCAGAAGTAACAAAGCTTGGATCTTAATATTGGCTCAGTATCCAGAGGGAACGTGGATATACACACGCGTCCTGTTAGATTAGATTTTAAAATTTGTTAATTCGTCAACCCGATTCACTTAGATTGTTTAAAGCGTGTCCAGATAGTGAAACTTATTTTTTTTAAAGTGAAACTGCTTTGAAATTCTGATCCACAACCTTTTTGTGTGACGAAAAAATGGTGGGGGTAAACGCTGTGATGAATAATTAATAATATAGAATGTAATAATAATAATTAATGTTTCCATTTAATACAAAATGTTCACTACTACCTGACGACACGTTTTTTTGATTATTTGTGATGTTAAATGACTATTTCAAAATTGGTTCAACAATAATCTAGCTTTGCCCCGCGGCTTCGCCCGCTATTATCAAGTTAAAAAGTAGCATATGTGCTAATCCTAGGTATAAGCTATGTACATTCCAGACTTCATCCAAATCCGTTCAGCCGTTAAATCGTGAAGAGGGAACAAACATACTTACACACTTACAAACAAACTTTCGGATTTATAATATTAGTAGGATGCATAAATTGGGAAACTTGTAAACAATGCAGCGTAGTCGAATTTCAAACGCCATTTTGCTGACAGTATTGTTTCTAATTGACAAAATATCTTTATATATATATATTTCTGTACGTGAGTATATCACTGAACTCCTTCTAAACGGCTGGACCGATTGTGATGAAATTTTATGTGTTTTCAGGTGGCTTCAAGAATGGTTTATATACAATAATTAAAATTTAAATTGATAAATAATGTGAAGAAATTACACCCGTGAGAAGCCGGGGCCGATCGCTAGTATTATATAAATTTGAGAAACAAATTTCACGCACGGTTTGACACTCACAGCCCCACACTAAGCTCGAAAACTTCTTTGTCTTGCATCGTGGATGCCGGCAACACTTATCGCACACATTAATGCTAATGTCCATTTTTAGGAGACAACGTGGATTGCTGGATGGAGATCCAAGCTGGCAAAGGTCCTTGGGCAGCGCCAGTCTCCGGCATCGTCCCTTTAGGGTCCACGCTTACGCTTGTCGTCGCCATCAACGACTATCGAGGTAAGAACATCACCTTCTAACATGTTACTGTGAGTAATTTTTCGAATCTGGCAAAGTGCCTCTTTGGGGTTGATTTGAATAAACGATTCTGAATTTTGAGTATGTATGGGTAAGACATACTTGTACATAGAGTATGTTCGCGAAAAATGTCTCGTTGCTGTTGCTAACATTCTTGTGCTATTTGTGACAATAATAATAATTATTATATAACAGAAATCAAAATTAAAGTCTGATTAGTAGTTAATTTAAGGGTTCCGAAGATAAAGCAATGAAGTCGATTTTTAAAGCTTTGCTTTGATTATTACAATAATTAAACGCAAGCAAAGCTTAAAAAAAACCGACTTCAACGTTTATATTTTTGATTTCGCTAAATTGATTTTTTTTTAAATTATTTGGGACCACCTTTAAGTATAATCAACCAGACAAAAAAAATCTTCAGAAATTTGTATTAAATGTACTTATTCAAAGCTGCATTTCATGGTGTATATCGTCATACTCTAAAAAGTCGCTCACGAGTTCTTTTATGATGATTCAACGTGGATTTCACCATAGACTGACGATATCAATAAAATGCAATAAATTTTGATGAGAAATTTCTAGAAAGTTCCCATGAAGTTCGAATATCGTGTTATGATGCAATTACATGTACATATTATGTTAATCGCTAACTAATTTAATCTCCGACGAAAAAGAGGAGTGTTATAATTTTGTAGTGCGTCTCTGTGTATCAATCGGTGCAGCTATTTTCTAGATAGAGCGTCGGGGATATTTTATAAATTTAGATTTTGCCCTTGTATATTGTGTCTATTATATATTATATATATATTACCGTTTGACCGCTTATACCTTTTGATGATGTGGCCTTGTACCTGCGGCCTTTGGTGTATCGCGACTGGTTATTTCTAGAAATTGATGTAGCCGGGCTAGCATAAAAAAATCCTAACAAAATGCGCGTACTCCCAGTGATGACGACTTACATTATTTGCGATACGTTAGTACGTGTAACTAGACTCATTGACATTAACAGTCTTACTTATAAACCCCTCTTAATTTTTAATCAATTGCTTAGCTACAGTTTAACAAAAAATTCACTCAAAAACGCGATTTAGCGTTAAGTAATGCTTAAATAGTTGTCAAAATTAAATACCGCCATTGCCTAGTTTAAAACAGTTACCCCCGTTTTCACTTAACTTAGGTGTCGCCTAAATGAGATGCCTAAGCATTTAAGAGCTACCTAGCACAAAAATACGTTTCATCAACCTTAGGTGTTACCTAACAACCTTAGGAGCTACCTAAGTTTAGAACACCGATTCACCGGTGTTTATGGTTTTAGGTAATTTAGGCTTCGTAAGTAAGTTGACAGAACTTTATTTAAATACGTTTCACCAACCTTTAGGAGATGCCTAACGACCTTAAGACCTACCTAAACTTAGGACACCGATTTGCAGTGCGTAAAGCTAAGGTGATTCCTAAATTGACAGCAAAAATCAGATTGACAGTTTCATGACAATTTTTTATTAATTTTGGCTCAACAAATTATAAATATTTAGCCAATGTCCAGTAATAAAACGTTATCTTTGTGCATTTTTTTTATTATTAATTTTGGCTGCGCAATTTTGTGCATTTAGCGAGTGTCAAGTAGTAATAAATTTCAAGTGTAATTCATACTAAAAGTCCTAGTCACAAGTCAAAGTCAAGAAAAAGAGTCAAGGTCCAGTCATAGTCAAGTCGTGTCCTAGTAAAGTGGTAGAAACTTTACTAGAATTTTTATTGGAGTTTTGGAGCGAAGACAAAAATCACGTATTTCAACTTGGTATCATTTGCGTAGACAATAAGTGTAGACATATGCACGTTTACTAAGTATTAATGGTTAATAATCCACCATATTACCCATTAACACTCGAAGAATCACAGGTTTTGGAAAATTATACGAAATCAACAACGCCATTTTTTCACTTTCGCGGCAAAACTCATCTTTGTGCATTCTATTAGTGATTCTACTGTCTGTATTTAATCAAGAAAAAAAAAAGAAAATGTAATTTAAGTCACATCAAAAACCAAGCAGACAACATTAGAAATCAAAACCATAGCCAAGATCGAAAAATTTAGGCATATCTTAGCTTAGGAATCGCCTAACGAAAATGAAATGGTGAAAACAAAAATAAGTTAAGGAGTTTCCCTAGCGTAGGAATTACTTTACAAGGAACAGCTTATTTGTGGTATATGTTGAAATTATTGGAGTTTTTGAGCGAGAACATTTTAGTTTTAAAGATGACTAAAGCCACGATTTTTTAATCTTACATAAAAAATTGGATTACGTGTAAAGTTACGTGTAAAGTATGCCCTTAATATTTTCATTGCGATTGCCATTTTATTTTTGGGCCAAAGTTTTATATATTATGTGAGAATTTGAATGAATCGCTTGTTTTGCTTAGACGCGTGTTGCAATATCCAAGTCTACTAAAAGATATCGCCTTGCTCGATCAATAAGCTTATATTCATAGTCACATACACACAAACTATCGTATTATTGAAATTAGAAGGAAAATAGGTTTTAGGTAGGTAAATAGTAAAAGGAAGAACGTCATTTATTTTATTTTTTACTTTATGCTTTCACACTCACAGTCCTGCACTAAGTTTGACTTAACTTGTGTCCTGGGTGCCGAAAACATTCACAATACACACAAAACCTGAAACACACATTTCTTTGTGGGAAAACTTGTGTTCCTGCCGGGAATTAAACCCAACACATCTGCTTAGACGAACGCCCACCCAACTAAGCCAACGAGCAGTTCTATGATGTTTTATTTTATTTCTATATATTCGTTCTGTTTCTCAAAAATACTACATTACAAATCAATAGTCAATATTATGTTCTAATAAAAGGTAAGTATACTGCATTTCAGCTGAATCTTCATTGAGTAAAAACGTCTGCGCTTAAGTTTTCCAAGCGTTTACGCTTCCCAGCACACATTTCTGCGTAATTCGTATAATTATAGTAAAATATTAGCACAATACTTTTTATTAATTCTCAATTCGACAAAATACCGCAAATTCACAAAACGTCAAAAGACAAGCAAACAACATTTTAAAAATTAAACCATAGATAAGATTCATAAGTTTAAGTATTAAAAAGTCGAATGGTGAAATGAAATTACCAACTTAGGAATTTCCTAACGTTAGGAATAACTTAACTAGGTATCTCTTATCTAATGAATGGTGAAAACGGCTGTTAATCATTGATTATGGGCTTAAGAGCTGCTTAACTAAGAGGTGGCTAAGCTTTGCTTAGCGAACTTTTTATAAGAAGACTGTAATAATTAAACATATTGAAATATATCATTGACCAAGCGAGCAGCGCCAGGCGTAGCGTCTCCGATTTAGCTTAGGCAATAATTGTTTCGTACCAACCGTGCCCGCGGCTTCGCCCGCTATTATCAAGTTAAAAAGTAGCCTATGTGTTAATCCTTGTTATAATCTATGGATACAACAATGGGAACAAACATACTAACACACTTACACACAAACTTCTTATAATATTAGTTGGATGTCCGGAGGTCCGGCTGTTCTTCTCTACAGCATTATACATGTCGCATTTCTCAACCAATTGTCGTGAAATTTTGGGAGCAGGTTCGATTATTATACGGTTTTTTAGCGAATGTTTTATATATATATATATATATGGGTACCATTAATTAGTCAATGTTGTTTCCAAGACTCTACTATTTACTGATTCAATATACGGCTTCAAACGTGTAAAAATGGTGGTACCACGAAATAGAAACTGTCACAATACGCAATTTTGTTACCTTGCATGACATAAAATTGCCAATTATTTTGATAAAAAAATTAACCAATCTGTAAAAAAATATCGTTCATAAAAAAAAATCAAACATTCGCTAAAAAACCGTATAATAATCGAACCTGCTCCCAAAATTTCACGACATATTATATAAATATATATATGGGTACCATTAATTAATCAATGTTGTTTCCAAGACTCTACTATTTACTGATTCAATATACGTATATAATATATAATTATCAACATATATTTTCACATATAATTCCACAAGGAACTCCCTCTATTTTAATGCCATTTATAGTTTTAATTGAAACTATTAGTAATATTATTCGATACTGACTATTTACTTATTATATATATATATATCGTATTTCTTACGTAACACTTCTTAAATCCATTCATAAGGCTTCGTGAAATTATCCAAAGATGTTTTTGGTCCACAAATTTATTGTTTTATTCCCATAATTACGCTACGAGCAGTTATTCATAATCGTCGCTTGTTTCTCTATATAGTTGCCCTCGAAATTGATAATTGTGCTTTTAAAGCTTCAAGACGCCTAAATATGGACACTTATAAGAGAAAGTCCGTTTACGGGTTTTCATATTTAAAACAAGCTGCTTCCCAAGATTTCGTTCGCTTTGGATAAACGCCTCAATGTATCCTTTATTATTATCTATGTATATTGCACTGAGAAAAATGTCTTGTTGTTATTACTAACATTAACAAAATATATAAAACTTCAAAAATGTATTCTCTCCCGCTGATAAAAGACTAAAGTCTGCGGTTGGTTATGTTTTTTCTGAGAAGAAGGACTCATATAATCGTATCATACAGATTACGAAGATTATTATTGCCGATTATTATAACAAAAAATACATTAAATAATAATTTAATCGCAAGCAAAGCTTCAAACTTAAGTAAGAGGAAGAGGAATTATAGAAAAATGTTACTTAAGTAAGAGCAATTATAGGACAATGTTACGTAAATAAGAGGAATTATAGGACAATTTTACTTAGGTAAGAGAAATTATAGGACAATTTAACGTAAATAAGAGGAATTATAGGACAATTTAACGTAAATAAGAGGAATTATAGGACAATTTTACTTAGGTAAGAGAAATTATAGGACAATTTAACGTAAATAAGAGGAATTTAGTACAATTTTACGTAAGTAAGGGGAATTATAGGACAATTTTACTTAAGTAAGAGGAATAATATGTAAATTTTTCTTAATTAAGTATGGTGATTTGTTTTTACTACATTTTCTGAGAAACAAAAACAAAAGTTGCTTTTAGAATACCGAGACAGTCATATAAACAACTCTTAGAGTACAACCACTATCTAGCCATCAAATGATAGTTATCAAAACAACAGTTTAATTCCCCTTAGCCAAACAAGCCGTTAAATTCTCGGCAATCATCGAGATCTTGTCAAACTTTCAATGGCATAATATAAGCGCATAAAACAGAGAAGCGCCATGAACAACTGCTATAAAGTGACTGCTATCTCTACCATCGACCAACATCGTCTACAGTGTGTAAGCGTATACACCTAATATATATTTTTGCTTGTCTCTAAGATATATGAAATTATTTCGTAATACTATTTATAATAATATAAATGTGAAAGTTAATGTGTGTGTGTGCGTAAGATTTTTTTCTGTTCAAACTTGAAAGAAAAAGGAAAAGATCTCAATTCAACTGTATTTTATACTAGCCGTGCCCCGCGGCTTCGCCCGCTATTTCAAGTTAAAAAGTAGCCTATGTGTTAATCCTAGGTATAAGCTGTGTATATTCCAAATTTTATCCAAATCCGTTCAGCCGTTAAAGCGTGAAGAGGGAACAAACATACTTACACACTAACACACAAACTTTCGGATTTATAATATTAGTAGGATGAATGTTACGCGATCATTCCGCTAATTATGAATCGATTTTGATGATTCTTTTCGTTCTAAATTATCGAAATTAATTTCGCGTTTTTTGAGAAAAACAACAAAAAACAAAATATTGCATTATTAATATAAGTTCCTACTAAACAGAAACATAATAAAACATGTGTGGTAGAAGTCACATAGAGACGTATGATGACATGCGTAGGCGCACTAATAGAGCTATTTTCTGGTTAAATGACAGTATTGTGCATTGTCAACTTCCGGATGTGGGAGGTACGCACATGAACACACTTTACATTGCACATGCTTTCTTCAAAATAATGGTAAAACGATTTTCTTGCCGCAACTTATCAAATTTCAAGAAATCTAAATATGTGATTTAACTATTAAATACATAACAAAAAATCAATTAGTCAACTAACTTCAAAATAAGGAGGATGTTCTCAATTCAATTGTGACAACCACATAATTTTTTTGTAGGTGAACCGATTTTGATGATTCTTTTTTAATTTGAAAGCTAGCGATTCCCATGTGGTCCCATATTTGATCGAGATCTGACCAGTACTTTTTGAGTTATTCTCAATGATGCGTATTTAATTCATTTAATCTGATCAAGAATTCCGAAGACAAAGCAGTGAATTCGGTTTTTTTAAGATTTGCTTGCATTTAAATATTTTTTTATTATGGTATCGCAATTTTGTGCATTTAGCCAGTGTTAAATAATAAAATATTTCAAGTATAGGAACTACAAATTTTGATTTAAAAGTAGTTAAGTCAAATTCAAAGTTAAGTTAAAAAGTCTAAGTCCAGTCATATTCAAGGCATGTTTGCGGCACCCATGGCACAAGTCATCGAACTTATTTGATTGTGAGTGTAAAAGCATTTTTATGTTAATTATTCAACGAGATGTACGTCACAGATTACCTAATAGTTATTATTAGATAAACCGTACAACCAATTTTCCACGAAACAGTAAAAGCATTCCTGCGGCGAGGTTAAAGTATCCTCCATTAGTCACAGACCACACACAAAGCATTGTTTAAAATAAACACTACAACAAGTTCCGATCTTTAACTATGTAAATTAACTAGCACAAAAACAATGCTGCTTACAAAAAAATTACTCTTGAATAATAATATGCAAGTAATACTAATCCACATTCGACATGTCTCTAAGCTTTAATTAAAAAACAAAAATAGTGACTCAAAAAAAAATGCTAAATCGGCATGAATATGTTACTGAAGGATTTTACCTGATGGAAAGTAATGATGCGGCCGAAGATATGACATGCTTGCCTAGAAGATACCTTCCTATTCGCTCTTGATTTGAAGACTCCCAGATTATATCTATCGAGGAACAATGACGCAGGTAATGAGTTCTACTCTTTGGCTGTACGGGTGATGAACGTAGAAGCGAAACGCTTCTAGCGATACCCCTGCTTAGAAAGCGAACGCGCGCTCAACTAAATAAACGGATAGTTCGCAATAAATTAGGGCTAGCGTAAGGCTATACGTTACTGTAGATACAAGTTAAACTGCCTTCTAAGCGGGGGTATCGGGTTCGATTTCCGACGGAAACACAAGAAAATATGTGTTTCCGGTGTGATTGTGTGTGTGATGTGAATGTTTCCAGCACCCACGACACAAGGCATCGAACTTAGTGTAGGGCTGTGAGTGTGAAAGCGTTTATGTTTATAACTTTTTATGTTTTCCAAATAATATGAAACTAGCCATTCGCCCCTAACTGAGATCTAGCGCCTATTTTTTTCCTAATAGAGAAAATCTTTCGAGGTTAATTGCTTTCTAATTGAAATTTCATAAGAGTGCTTGTTTTGTTTTTGTATTTGAAGTACAGGATATAACAAATGTTATGTAAGTTTCAGCTTTAAATGAGTAAGTAGCTAATTTTAAGATAGAACTCGCTCCAAAATTGGTCTAAGATAAGAACTGTGACTTTTTTGACCTATCAAATTGTTATTTTCTAACATAGATTTATTTAAAACTGTTTATGTACTTACTGGCAAAGCTCTTTTCAAAGATACATCACAGGGCAAAAAAAAATGTTGCCCCCACTTACGTGTATGGTTGCCCCCTTAATATTTTCATTTAAATCATTTTAATTGTCAATTTTGGCTTTGGTCCATTTACACATTCTCGGAGAATTTGAAGCTATTCGCTCGTATGGTTTAGGTGCTAGATTTAGATTTAATATCATCATTATTTATTATTTATTACTTTATTGCACAGTAATAAGTGTACAAAAGCTAAAAGCATTCTCTACCAGTCATCCAGCGGTGGAAAATGGAATGACATGAGGCGTGCATCAATCAGGGATAAAGAAAAATATATGTAAATGAAATTCATATCGAATTGTAATTTAACATAACTATAAAATACTTAAGATTATATATACATATCTAAAAAATATATAAGAGAAGTTTGTCGACATCATAAGGCTTTGGTAATCATTTAAAGATAATCTTTAACGTGCTTTTTGAAACAAGCTTTTGAGGGTGATTTTTTAATATCGGTTGGTAGCATTCCATAGCCGCAACACTATATTCATTGTTATATGAGCAGAGATATCTTTCATTAACTTTTGATACCAGATGGTCGTCTCAAGAATGTGTGAATTAATCAAATATTACTTGGAAAGGTGTATCCAATATGGCGCTAACTATCCTAATTCGTAAATAAAGTTGAGGTTACAATAGACTTTTATTTCAACAAAAGAATAATTCATCTCCCACGCTGTGTTTAAAAGAAAGTGTTGTTTCGTAATATTTCATTTTTATTTTAGACAATTCACTGCGATGTGAATCTTATCTATAAACGCGTGTTATCATATAATAAATCTTAGACAAGTTTATTTCACCTCATATAAAAACATCTACAACCATTTATTATATACTAGCCGAGCCACGCGGCTTTGCTCGCTATTATCTAGTTAAAAATTAGCCTATGGGTTAATCCTAGGTATTAGCTATGTACTTTCAAAATCCGTTCAGCCGTTAAAGCGTGAAGAACAAATATACTTACACACTCAATGCATTTTTATTACGTATTTTCATTAAAATTACTTAAATGAGAAAATAATTATATCGGTGTAATTCAAATTTAAAAAATACTTGATCTTCATAAGAATATTTATAGCTCCTGTAATGTCTTTAATATAAAAACAATGATATATAAATTTAAAACATAAAAAAGGAAATACCACTCAAAAATATTTTAGACCGCTTGCCGAAAGAAGAGTGCCCAGAATATTGGCTATATTGATACTATTTTTAATAATAATTATGGGCCAGTATTCTGGTCACAAGTCGCCTCGACCGAATGTTTGAATATATCTTTAAAATTTCGTGTGCACCCGGTCCCCACAGACTCAAAGTATCTAAGTACCCCAATCGGTACAAGCATATTATTTTAACCACTATCAAATAACATGATTTAAATCTCCAGCATATCCCTTATTGTTCAATATAAATTTTAGCACGAAACACAGTGTACAATTTCAACCATTCAATCTCTATAAACATCCCATAAAACTCTATATTTTATATTCCACCACCGCTCTCCATTCGCGTTTCTTAGTATCAACTAAATGTATTCATAGAGACCATAGAGTCGACATCGCAATTTGACATCTAGATCTGCAATAACACTTAATTTTGTAGAATACTGCCTGGAAATAGATGCATCACTAAATCTATAAAGAACAGCGGGTGGTTCAGACAGTGGCGGATTCATGGAGGGGAGATAGGGGCGCAAGTCCCCCTTAAAATCATCTAAGTTCTTCACTGACAAATCTTGTCTCTTGATAATTATTACTGCGGCGGCAGAAAAATCTATCCCTCAGCTAGGTTAAGCCCCTCCCAAACAACAATCCTGAATCCACCCCTGTTCAGTAAACGAGTAGGTTGGGTGGTCAAGTATTTTAATCTACATACAAGACGTGAACACATTTCAACATGAAATTATTGTGAATATCATAAAGTTTACAACAGCGGAAACATAAAACCACCGCTAACTAAACACGCACCAAAACTTCCCGTCACCACGGGGGAAAAGTCTACAAGTCTACAGTTTTCGTCGCACGTCCCACGTGGTCGAAACTCGTAATATAGCTTCGATAATGGTGTGCAAACACAGGCTAACGGTACGTTGGAATAGTAAAAAGTAAACTGGACAAATATGAGCGAATGGGTTTGCTTAACGGATCGCATGGCCGCGATGCGACGCGAAGGACGGCTGACGCGAATGGATAGAGAATTCACTCGGATATCGATTTTGAGAAGCAGTAAGGCTGCCTGCAAAAAGCGATGTGTTGAAGGTTTCAGCATAGTTGTTTTTCTTATGTCATTTAACTGAGGTTTCGAGTCAAAAAGAACAGAAGGCACACCGTTCAAATTTTGCTTGAATATTTTTTAGCTAAATAGTGTTTTAACTATTATACTACTACAATATTCGTTTATAATTATTTTAAACGATTATTCTATAACCTTATGTGTTAACAAATCAATAACATATGTACTTCAGATGATAAAAAAAAAAATTGTTATTGATGTTAGAATTTAACTTAAATTTTGACATCAATAAGATGACTATGGGACCCAAACTAGGCCTGTGTCTTGATGACCTTTGAATTTACTGTAAGAATTTTGATTCCAGAATTGACCAGAATTAACCCTTATTTCTAGGCAATTCTAATTCTTAGTCATTAGGTATTTCGCTACGAAAGTTCGTGTAAGTGTGTCACGTTATACCATTTATGAAATACTAGCGACCTGTCCCGGCTTCGCACGGTTATAATTCAGACAAAAAATTTAAAGATTTTTTTTCTGTGAGTCAACTTTTACAGATGGAGATATGCGTTCGCCGAGTTCTTTTTAGGATTTTAAAAGAACTATAATTCTGTAGTACGCCATTTTCGAGTATCTATTAAGATTTAACCAACATAAGCCATATAAATATTTTTTTCGTTGACTTGGTTGAAAATCATTGCTTTTTCTACTTAACTATAAACTTAATTAGGTTTTTATTATATATCTATATATATATAAAACTTTCGTGAAAAATTATCTATCTGATGGTGAAAACCGCATCAAAATCCGTTACGTGCTTTAGGAGGAGTTACCGGATAAACAAACAGACAGAAATGGAAAACGACTTTGTTATTTATATACTATATAGATATAAATATAGAGAAGACGTAAAAATCAAAGGTTAGGTATTGATGAAGATTTTCTTGACATATGTGTCACCTTGGTGGAGTATGCGTTGCTAAATTAGTGACTATAAGGTAGGTTCTGGTACTGGATTTCGGCCCTTCATTAATATCATAACCTCAATTTTAGTCTATTACACTATATCACAACAGTCGTTAAGCCATGTCAGATGCCTTCAGGCGGCCTGAAAAATGCTGACACTAGGACTGCCCACTAGTTTACACGATAAGCAAGCAAGTCTATTAAACTGACTCGCAAACATACTCATCTGCATAGATGTATGTATCTGTAATGCAGTTTGTGTACATTTAATTCCAATGAAAATTACGGTATCTTTGATAGCAAACAAGACTCTAATTAAAACAAACATAAAACGTCTAATAGTTGTAGTGGATTGTAACAGATTATAAAACGTTGCCGACATTTAAATTACCCTTTATGCCATCTGTTAAGGGCAGTATAAACCAAACTAAAACAAAGACAAAAGAACTTTCTATAATTTGAAATCGAAAAAAATGTTATACGTTTTACTTTATTACCATATGTGTTATAGGTTTTTGGAATGGCATTTTAAAGCATATTTCATACCGTTTTGATGGTATGTAAATTTTAATTTCTTTGGTCCATACTTTATGGAATACCTCGGATGCTATTTTTTTTATTAAACTCTATGACACTCACATAACTGAAAAGAAATTTAACGATGCCTTATTTATATGTTACCATTGGTTTATTCGTTTGAACGTTATGAAGGAATAAGCAATATTCAAACTTACATAACCCTGATTTTCGCTTTGCCGGGTTACAAATAATGCGATTAGGAAATCATTTTTTTTGCCTTATTATTGAAGATAGTTTCATAGTTTTGGAAAAACGTATTTATACGAAGTACATTTATCAAACCTCGTATCACAGCGTTCTTTATCAACCTTGTTAGTAAACGATGTATAATTTAAAAAAAAACAAAAAGTATCTATCTTAAATAGTATTTAAAGAACGTAATAATACGCCCTTATAGTATACGTTGAACGGTGGAAGCGTTAGAATTGATTGTTACAAACATCGCTTATTTCAGAACTACAGGACCCTTAACAAATAAATGCGGTACAAGAATCACACAGTGTTTTAATATCTTCCTAGACCTAGTATTCTATTATACCTTCCTTTCAATTAAAGATCTTTTCATGACTGTAGTTATGTTTACAATCCTTAACCGAGTCGTGTTTGATAAAATTTATTCCAATATGGAAATACGATTTCTTAGAATAATTATTACTTTTACATCTTCTTCCCTCGATTAGTTTTCTCTTTATTTACTTATCTTGCCATTTAAACCTAGTATTTTATTACATACCTTTGATTGAACTACTGTTAACAACGATTTGATTTGTATAGTAATTATATGAATATAACGCTTTTTATTGAAATGTAAATAATATAATTAAGTATTATGTTTAATTTTTATAAGTAAATTGTAATAGTGTTTTGTAGAGGCTTTACCTATATCTTTAACTAGTAACCCACCCCGGCTTCGCACTGGTGTAATTTGGTTAAAATTATTTAAACGCAAGCAAAGCTTAAAAAAACCGACTTCACCGCATTTTCCGCTTTATTAAAATTTGATTAAGATATGAAGTAGTTCTTGAAATATCTTCAATAATGCGTATCTAAGTCATCTAATCTGATCAAAGTTCCGAAGATAAAGCGGTGAAGTCGGGTTTTTTTAAGCTTTGCTTGCGTTTAATTATTATGTATCTCTTAAGGTTTAGCCTACGCAAGTCCTATTTATAACATTGAAACATGATGATTTTTATGTCTACCAAGCAAATATTATTCATCTCTATAGTTAAATAAATTTACAAAAAATACAAGCCCCGTTACATTTAGAAACAATAGCTAAGAAGCCACGTTATCAACTGAGTCGTTATAGTCAAGTACTTATTATTATTTAATTAATGTTGCGTTTCTAAGTGTAATGAATATAATGAATGTTGTAATTAATATGCGAATCCTAATTATGTAACTAATTGTATATTTTTTTTCCTTTTTTTTAATATATATATTTTAACAGTGGACGGAAGAGACTGTATCCCACGACACAGGACTTTTTAGTGTGGGATCCTGGGCTACCCTACACAAAAATAACATTGTTGATATTGTAAGTGTAAATATTAATAAGTTTCAAGAAACAAAAAAAAAACTACTTTAAATTTATTTCCGTTCGTAAATCCTACAAGGTACTTTTGATTATTCTTTTAATTATATAGTTAGTATTTCATTTATATTGTCAGATTTCTGTTGAAACATTTATTTAATTCGATTATGGTATTATATTAGCTTGCCGGAATAAATAATTATTCTATTAATTCTATAAATTAAACGCAAGCAAAGCTTAAAAAATCTACTTCATCGCTTATATTTTAGTTTTAAAAATTTATATGAGACCACCTCTGAAGTATACACTACCAAACAAAAAAAAAACATCAAAATCAATACATAATTGACGGAGTATATCGCGTAACATACTAAAAAGAAAAAAACATACAGTCAAATTGAGGACCTCCTTTTTTGAAGTCGGTTGAATAAAATGAATTTGGTTGTAAAATAATGCTAACTCCAAGTACCCGTCATAATATTATAAGGAGAAATTCCGCGAACATACAAGTAGTTTTACATCCTAAGTTATAGATGCCCATCTTTTATGTTATCACTTATGATAATTCCATCATTCCGGTCCAACATGAATGTGAAACACTCAGCGTAGGCGTTTCTGCAAACTCACTAAATACATAATATGAAATAAAAATGTCCAGGAAGTTCAAGACCACGCCTCAATTTATATCCGTCAGGCTCGGTCTAACTGTTCGCGAGCATAATTTTTTTAATGCTGGATAGGTAAGCATTAGACCACTATCTCACCTAGATGGTAAGTGAAGATGCGACCAAAGATGGGACATACTTGCCTAGAAGGTACCTTTTGTTGCAATTATCATAATATACGGTATAAACAGCGGCCATTTTGACGTTCTTTCTGTGATATCCGCAATCCTATTACGGCTGCCGTAGAGTTAAGTTGACTAATCATTGACAATAGAGTGCGTTTTGCTATTTTGAGTTTTCCAAGCATTTTTATTCCCTTTATTTTAATTAAAATTACCATTTAAAAAGAATTTAAATAAGATTATTAATAATTGTATATATGTAATCTAAATATATATAACTCTAAGGTGACTGACTGACTGACTGACATAGTGATCTATCAACGCACAGCCCAAACCACTGGACGGATCGGGCTGAAATTTGGCATGCAGGTAGATGTTATGACGTAGGCATTCGCTAAGAAAGGATTTTGATTAATTCTACCACCAGGAGTAAAATAGGGGATGAAAGTTTGTTTTACTTCTTAACGCGAGCGAAGCCGCGGGCAAAAGCTAGTACGCTATAAAGACGTAGTCACACAAATATTATAATTCCGAAAGTAAATTCGGCTATATAATCGCATTCCATAAGGTGAGATTGTGAGATGCTTGCCTATCGAGCATAAAAAAAATTGTGTATAAGTGTGTTTGCTTTCTCTTTGTTCCGTAAGGGATGAACGGATTTGGATGAATTCAAATTCAAATTTAAAATCAGTTTATTTCTCTTCACAAAGGTACAAATAGTATAACTAAGCATGTTTAAGTTGAGTAAGAAATTGCCGCGGGACACAGCTAGTAAACTACAAAATTAAAAAAAAAATACAATAAACAAATCAACACAAGATTAATGGAATAAAACTGTGTGTGGGTGGCAAAACTTATCCTTTTGCATATCCCCTATTGTCGGCAGACCCAACAAATACTTATATACAACTAGCTTTTACCCGCGGCTTCGCTCGCGTTAAGAAGTATTATTTTAAAATTGACAAAGTTTCATACAAACTTTCATCCCCTATTTTATCCCCTTGGGGGTAGAATTAATCAAAATCCTTTCTTAGCAGATGCCTACGTCATAACATCTACCTGCACGCCAAATTTCAGCCCGATCCGTCCAGTGGTTTGGGCTGTGCGTTGATAGATCACTATGTCAGTCAGTCAGTCACCTTTGAGTTATATATATTTAGAAGATTTTAAAACCAAACAAATAAAATCATAGCATCGCAAGTATGGAAAAGTTTCATTAAAACTCAACAATCAACAATCAACATTCATACAACCTGCCAGACATCCATAACATTTACAAGCTAAAGGCAGACCAAAGACTTTCATGCAGACACCAGTCGTTACTCATCCGTTCACCATCAAACACAAACACTGCTTTTCATTTCCTGAGCAATAGAGTGGTTCACAATTGGAACAGATTAGCGGAAGATGTTGTTTCTGCTACCACAATAAATGGATTTAAAAACAAGCTTGACAATTGGTTGCGAATTAATAAACAAACTTTGTTAGAAAAGTGAACTGTTATGACTTTCAACACTGTGTGATATAGACATATCAGCATTCTGCTGCTCGTCTATTAATAAATAAATAATTAAATAAATAAATAAATAAAAGTCTACAAGTAATGTTTTCGTACAAACGCAACTATAAACTCTAAAAGCAACTATAAACTATAGACTCCGTAGATTAAACCAACTGAGATATCAACTGAAGTTCATCCATTCGGATAACATTCCGATTCATCGGTAACGGACAATAGATTACTTTGTGGATATAAATTATACGTTAAATCTTATCCGGCACGAAGCATTGACAATGTCTGTTCGTGCGAATACTCTTATTAACAATCACGACAATTAAATCATGGCCCATCGGGAGATGAAGATGTCCCTGATATATGCAATGTGAGCGACCACTAAATTTTTTTTAAAACAAACGCATTCACACTCTTAGCCCCACACTAAGTACAAAGACTTGTATCGTGGGTGCCAGAAACATTCACATCACACACATATTACACCCAGAACCAGAAGAATATCCCTTGGGAAGGAATTTGTGCTCCTGCCGGGAATCGAACCCAGGACCCACGGCGCAGAGGGCAGACACCTGTCCACTGCGCCAACTGGGTCGTTAACCTTGTATTTGCATAACACGCCAAAGATTTAGCCAACTAAAAGATAGTGTCTTTAGTTCTGGTAGTGATTGTATGTTTGATGTTACTATTTATAGCGACACATGTCCTCGAACTTAGTATGGGGCTGTGAGTGTGAAAGAGTTTATCTTATGTTCGAATCCTTGATGGTGTCGTTATAGTGTGCCAGCCTTATAATCGCGTATCGCGGTTTTAAATCCTTCGGCGGTGTGTTTTGGGTGTCGGAAACATTCACAACGCACACATAATCACACCCAGAACCTGTATCATAAATTTCCCTTGAGGAGAAAACTTGTATTTCCACCGGGAATTTCACCCGATACCCGCTTTTTAGAAGGCGAACCTAACTGCGCTAGCGGGTAGTTCATCATCATTTCTTGGTAGGTTATGTGGTTGAGGGTAGCAAACACGCTAGACTTTGTTTTTTTTTTTATTCAATTTAGTTTTAAGGATCTTTATTTTAACAATATGACGGTTATTATACGTTAGGTCAAATAAAGTAAGTCACCCCTACATGGGCGCAATGGCCCGGTTTGTACTCGGGCCTACCGCCGGGGCAAGATAGTGACTGCTAGCGCGACCCTATCTTGCCCCACCTCGGCGAGGGACTGCTCACGGGGGGGTTTTTAGTGGGTTCGAGCCCCACATACCCCCTTCCTTCACCCCTGGGAAGGAAGGGAAGTGCAAGGCATTTTCCCCCAAACAAAAAAAAAAAAAAAAAGGTCAAATAAAGTGATTCTTGGAAAAAAAAAGTAACTATATTAAATTAACTTAAGACTTAAAATGTGTTACTGGAACAGGTTGCAATAAATTGGGAACATAAAACCACGCGTTCGTACATGAGACCGTTGAATGAGCCATCACTCTCTCAACTATATTTATTAAGAAGGAAAGGTCTACGAGCTTCAACCTCCGTTAAGGCTAGATTGATTTTATTCCGGCTAGATTGCTTAGCGTACATAGCTTATAGTTATAGATCTTGTCCCATTTGATTCTAAGATACACGCAGTGTCCATAATTAGCTCGTAGTAATAAAGAGACATTGAGGAACAGAAAAATCCTTGACATTTTTTCCGAAACAATATGGTTCATATGACAAGCGGAAAGCGTTAAACATGACATTGAGAAGGGAAGGAAATGCAAGGCATTTTACTCCCACGACAAAAAAATGGGCATATCACACTAATCTAATATTATACAGGCGAAAGTTTGTAAGTGTGTTTGTTACTTCTCTATGCTCATACGCTGGACCGATTTTGATGAAATTTGGTATGAAGGTGGTTGTATTCAGTATTTAATTGCACCTATAAAGTAAAAACGAAGTTAAAATAAATTAGTAACAGTTCTTTATAGACCCTGGTACTGCAATATTAAAAGAGAGAAGGACTAAATCGTTGTCACCCTGGATATAGGCTACTTTTCATCCCGGATCTTTTTCATCCCGGAAGTCTCGCGGGTTGAGATTAACGCAGGTAAAACTACGGGGAGCAGCTAGTACAATAAAAATAATAGTACCATATACTAAACAAAAACTACATCACTTATAACTATACTAGCAGTGCCCTGCGGCTTCGCCCACTTTTAGCAAGTAAAAGAATAGCCTATGTGTTAATCCTGGGTATAATTATGTACATTCAAAATTTCATCCAGATCCGTTCAACCGTTGAGGCATGAAGAGGGAGCAAATATACTTACACACTTCCACATACATTTTCGAATTTATGATATTTTGGTGTCGTTATGAAAATAAATTATTATTATTAAATTAAATGATCAAACTAAGATCAATAACTTAATTCGTTGATATATGAATAAAAACTGCCAAACTGAAGTGGGACTAGGCACACGTTTTGTCGAATTATACACACCATGGACACTCCCCAGGAATAGAAGGAATTATCTTCTACATTATTTTGACCTGAGATGGATGGCATCCGGATTACCACTTACATTTTACGTCGTATAAACCTTGTCAGGCCGTAAAATTTGATTGTAAAATTTTGCAACGCATTCTAGATAAGTTTATCTCTTTCTTCGGCTGAGAGGTTATAAACTTGAAAACCGGTGATTGGCGAGAAATGTGTTCATTTAAAAATAAGTGTATTTATCATATCAGTTCTTTAACTGTTAATTATAAGCATAGTTTTTATGACAAGGGTGCATGGAGGCAAACTGCACAAGCGCTTTCTGGCGACTACATAACATAGATATATACGTATAGGTTTATATAGTTTCTGAATTAGTAATTTAAAAGTCTTTTAAATAAGCGTAAGCAAAGCTTAAAAAAATCTGACTTCACCGCTTATATTTTGATTTTGGTTTGATCGATTTCGATAAAATTTATATGGGATCACCTCTGAAGTATAATACCAAACAAAAAAAATTTGAGAATCGATCTATAAATGGGGAGAAATCGGTTAACATACGTAAAAAATACATACAGTCGAATATAGAACCTCATCCCTTATTGACGTCGGTAAAAATGAAATAAATGCGCCGCCGAGTTTCTTGCCATATTCTTCTCGAAATCTGTAATTTTACAAATCTGGCAGTAGAGTAATTAATTCATGAGTGCCTCTTTTGGGCCCATGTAAATAAACGATTTTGAATTTTGTTATTTAGAGACGAGTTGAACAAATCGTTTTGTGTACAACTTGATGTATGTACATAGACAAGTTTGTACAGCTTTCTACGACTAATGGAATATTATTTGTTTACCACCATACCTTTTGCGTTGCTTACATATTCTTTGCAAACAGTTTTTAGTTATACCTATTATTTTTAACTGATCTGTTTGCGGATTATTTCATATTTTCATTAATATATGTTGTATCAAAGTTTGTTAATCATGTATTTATTTAACTTCAGGTGAATTCGACATGCGAGTGAAGTCTTGTGCCGCTTCTGATGGATCAGAACACATCATCCAGCTATCAGACGAATACGGTTGTGTGCTACGCCCAAAGATGATATCAAGGTATACCTACAATACGATACAATACAAATACTCTTTATTGAAAATCCAATACAAAAATCTTAAAAACTAACTAAGTAAATAAATCTTAAAGAGGTTTCACAATAAGAGGTTATAATAGAAGGTTTCACACCTAGTTTTATTATTTACTTAAACATATTTGATCTTGCAAAGCGAGATCTCTAAGCTAGTAAGGTTTAAACCATACAAGCGAATAGCTTCAAATTTTGAGGGAATTTGTAAAACTATAGCCAAAAACGTAAACGTCAAGACCTATTCGCTTATTTCGAATTTATATTAAGAAGACTCAGTAGCCGATTGGTATTGGATACTGGATCGAATGCATCGGTACGGAATTCGCATATCATCGTGACTAAAAACTTTTTGTGAAGTCGCTAGAGTGGGGGGTGTTAGGTTTTTTCGTTACGGAATTTCTGGATTAGGTCTCTACGCTCAAGGCCCGCGATAGAAGCTATGCAATAGCTTTTTATACTTGACATCATATGAATTCGACATTTTAATATAATTATTTCTTTATTATTGTATTATCTCCTAAATTTGAATGTAAAATTGTTTCAATAAAATATTGCTGTACCTATATATTGAATGCCCGATGTGGGTAAACTGATGTCACATAATTGCACTTACAACTTGCATACCGTTATAATTTGTCAGTTCACAATAAATTATTCTTGATTCTTGATCTTTACGTATAATATCTGTTTTATCCTGTTCTTGAATAACAAATACAGAAATCAAACAATGAAGCTACAAGCAATTAACCTCAAAAGATTTTCTTTATTAGGCAAAATAGGCGCGAGATCTCAGTGCAGTGCGAATGAGTAGTAATAGAAGTTAATAAAATTTCAGATTCCTCAAAGCCAAAGCGGCTGACGAGCGAGCCACAGTGATCACGTACGCCTTCTTCCACGCGTTCAAATTCCCCGATGCCCTGAGCGTGCACATTCGGTGCAAGGTAGAGATCTGCAGACACGGGTGCCTGGATCACTGCCAACTGGCTGGAGTGACGCCGCAACATGGGCCTGGAGCCTTAGATCGGAAGGACGATAGGACTCATCAAGATCACAATGATATCAGGTAAGTTCATATCAGGCAATTAGTAATTATTCCTCGGCAGTCGTTACATATTTGAGCCGTTTGGTGTTGAGACACTGGGTCCGTGGGGACTGGGAGCTCATTCTATTTTCAAAAATCTATCAGAGCGCCTGGTTGATACGACGCGCGATTAAAATGCTGGCGCTTATTTGGCTCAACGTATTAGCATTGCAATTCAGAGAAGCAATGCCGCCAGCATGATGGGTACGCTACCCATTGGTAGTGTGCTTGAGAACTTGTGTTACCTATAAGCTCGATGTCTTGTAGGTAACTTCGTTCTTTGCTGTATATAGTTTTAGGAAATATAGGCAATTGGCCCGTAAATAGTATAAAATAAAAAAAATATAAGGCAATTAGTTAAATAAAAATATTGATAATTACTGTCACTGAAATATATTGCCACATATACATCATACTTTTAAACGTGGTTAAGTTTATGTATTTGTTATTTAATAACATGTTATAATAATTTTCGAAGATGTTCAAAGTCGGTAATCGAGTAGCAATAATTTAAAAAGAGGTTCAAAGTCGGTATTTGAGTTAATGATAATCTCATTATCCAGGGTTGATGAAGAGCTACTAATTCTGCAAAGTAGCGGGGTGTACGTACTAGGTTGCAAATTTTTCTTACCTTATAAGCAGATAATAACAAAATGTGAACTGCCCGTTGGTTTAGCTGATTGCGCTTTCGTCTTCTAAGCTAAGGTATCGGTTTTGATTCCTGGCGGGAATACAAGTATTCTCCCCAGGAAAAAAAATGTTTCTGGTTCTGGTTGTGATTGTGATGTGAATGTTTAGGGCACCCACGACACAAGTCATCGAACTTAGTGGGGGGCTGTGATTGTGAAAGCGTTTGTATTTTTTTTACACATAGCAAATATCTAAGGATGAGGGTCGATCGCTTCGTTTGCTCAACAGCCGCTCGTTCCACCAGTCTTCCAGTGACATGTAACTGCTTCGAAATATCAGGATATCAAAAACGCGCACTGTACAAATCCCGTAACTAGTAACTTTATTAAATTATGCTTTCTATATTCCAGTGAGCCATCAGCCGATGATTCCGAACCTCCTATCGACCACGAGCCTCTATTGGACGATAGCTTCGGTGACGAAGTGTCGGGAGATATGGTGGAAGCCCCCGCGCCACTAAAGCAGCGCTCGCCGCAACGTGTGCCCGCGCCAGTCGTAGAACCCGAGACAGACCACTCTGCAGTCGACGAGCTGGTACAAGCTCTCACTAGACCTTTCACTGTAAGTTTGTTGTACTTGGTGATAGAACGTTAGAAGACATGGTTGAAACCTTCGCGCTTGTAAAGCAGCGCTCGCCATAATATGAGATCGCACCCGTCGCAGAACTGGAGACAGACCACTCTGCAGTCGACGAGCTGGCGTAAGCTCTCACTAGACCTTTCACTGTAAGTTCATTGACTCAATAATAGTCATATAATGTCATGAGACATGGTTAAAACCTTAACACTACTAAAGCAGCGGTCGCAATATAGGTACCCGTCGTGGAATTCGTGATAGATCATTCTGCAGTGGACGTGCAGGCGCAAGCTCTGACTCTAGTGAGACTCTACCATTCACTGTAAGTTTGTAGTAATCTCGTTAGTGTAGTGCCAAAGAGTCGGAAGACATGGTCCTTTAAAGCAGAGATAGTGTGCCCTGCCATCCTTTGTGGAGCCGGAGGTACGCCATTCAAATGATGCCAAGTCGAAAACCTGGTGCAAGCTTTCACTAGAGCTCTTACTGTAAGTTTTCTGTTAGCAAACTATTCGTGACGGTTTAGATAGATCCTTTGAAGCACCATTTTATTGGGCTTACCATAAAGTGAGCTGAGATCAGCTTACCTTTTACATCATTAATTGCGAATCACTGCAATTGGTCGTACAGCTAAACGTGATTGGTAATTTTTTATAGCTAGATCTCGTATCGGCTAATCACGGGCATGATTATTACCATGACTCCTTCGGTAGGGTGTTTAAGCAATGGACATTATCGTCAAGCGCAAAAGCTGTATAATCATTGAATAAAATGTAACACACCATTGTTGTTTCAGGATCGGCCAACGGACTTGGAGCGTGAACGCGAAAGGTTCCCGTATGGACCTCGTAACTTGCCAGATAACGTGAAGACTGTTCCTTCTGGGGAAACAGTGGTGGCTGCGAAACAGTCTGGTCCTGCCGTCGCTGGACCTAGGTATATACATATACGTAGTTTATAGATAATGTTCAGCATATGAAACGCAAGTAAACTTATTTAAGAGAGTGTTCAGTTGGTATCATTGCTATGCAAGTGCACGGTCTTCACGATGACAATGCATGATTTACTGATTACAGTACTAGAAACTTCTTTTATTCGTAAAAAGATATATCGTTCGATAATTTTTGTATGGTTAAATTAGTTATTTTGACTTTTACCATAAGACAAAATCGCAGAGGAAGAATCTGAACTGCCCGTTGGTGTAGTTGGGTGGGGATCCGCCTTCTAAGTAGCGGGTATCGGGTTCGATTCCCGGCGGGAACTTAAGTTTTCTCCCCAAGGAAAATGTGGGTTTCTGGTTCTGGTTGTGATTGTGTGTGTGATGTGAATTATTTCGGCACCCACGGCTCAAGTCAACGAACTTAGTGTGGGGCTGTGAGTGGAAAACTAAGCCAATGGGCAGTTTAAAAATCAATAATTCAAAAGTCTCACTTGTATCGTGTGTCTTTCTCCCTATTTTAAGATCAGCTAGAAACCTCTTTCTAAAATTTACTTCTTTTATTTTTCTAGATCTCTCCGCAAACGTCGCTCTGTCCGCGACGCGCGCTCGGCCGATGTGGGCGTGTCCGGTATATACGAAGTGGTCTCAGAAAACGACCTCGACTTCGGTCCCTCGCGGGAACCCGTCACTGTGTTCAGCGGGAAGATACGGGAAGAGGTAACCTTAAATTTTATGAGGATACTTATTCTTATTCAATGTAGGGGTAGTAAGGTCAGTGCTCATTTCCCGGGTGTATTGCTTATTTGCCTCCCCCTTTTAGACCTACCTACTAAGCTATTCGATGTATCGTTTATCGTATCTTCACTTTAAATCAGGTGAGATAATGGTCAAACGTTTGTCTGTCTTGAAAATCTTAGATTTCGATTTTTTTCTAATAAAAATTTTTATTTATTTAATTTTGAGACAAAACGAGAAAGTCATTTGCTTGGTGGTTAGCGTCACGCTTGCCTTTAACAAATCCGTGTTACCCAGGGGTTTCTGAACTTGTATAGTTCAAAATACAGCGTAGCAAAGCATTGCACTCGTCACCCTGATATCAATTTTAAACACAGTAATGTTTGCACACTACATTACTGTTTGGCGCACACAATTACTTGTTTTAAGATTACTTGAAACTAACTACGTAGTTTGTTTTTGGGGTGCTACCGTAACTGTGAAAGCCGTCTAAAGTTTTAGTCTATTATTGCTAATTTTTGGATCATTGACCAAAATCTGTTTATCAAAAGTTTGTTTTGTTTGGGTATTTTTTTAAATTTTATTTGTGACAGGCTAGTGTTTGGCCACTATCTCACCTGATGGTAAGTGACGATGTGATCGAAGCTGGTAAACACACGAGACCTGGAATACGCAGGGTCTCAAGGACAACAGCCGGAACACCGTATTTGGCTTGGCGGCAGACTTTCAACTTGATGGTGGTAAGCTACTTTGGTAGCAAGCCAGGCGAGCAACTCACAAAATGCTCTACCACCTCTCAAATGTCACCTGATTAGCACCACCCGGGGACCACGTGTAGGGAGTCAGACTTAAGGGGTATCCTCTTACGGACGTGGGTGACTCAGCCCCCAAATTTTTTTTTACTTGCACATATTCAACCTTCGGTTTTCAGTCGGTTTTTTATTTATCAATTTATTGAGGCAAAACTAACATTCACTTGCGATATTGATCCGATGAGTAAACGCGATGGCCCAAACTCAAGAGTCGATTATGCTTGAAGAACAAAAGGTGCTGAGCACGATTCATGTTAAAGTTTAATAAAAAATGGGTTTTAAATAAATAAATTGTGTTATCACTTTAATTGGTATAAACATCTTTGTACCTGGAACCTGGATGCCCAAGATATGCTCGTTTTTATTTTGGTAAATGACATTTTCTAAAAATGAAACCTCTAGCTAGGTTTCTCTAGGCTAGGTAGGGTCTTTTCATCGCCCCCGAAACCCCCTGCGTACAAAATTTAATGAAAATTGTTGGAGCCGTTTCAGAGATTCAGATTTTATATATACATGAATTGCTCGTTTAAAGGTATTAGATTATATAACATCCGTTGTCTGTACACCGCACCCGCAAGACTCTTGCAGAATTGAACTGGAAGCAAACTGCACAAGCTCTTTCTAGCGACTACCATAATAACACCTAGGTTAATAAAATGATGTATTAGAGATTAAGAATGTTTAAAAAAATTAATGAAAAAAAATGCGCCGCCGAGTTTCTTGCTAGGTTCTTCTCGAGATGGCTGTAATTTTGCGAATCTGGCAATAGAATCATTAACTTTCATGAGTGCCTCTTTGGAGCCCATGTGAATAAACGATTTTGATTTGGATTTTGAACAGTGTGGTGTATCTCGCAGGTGGTGTACGGTATCTGCATGGGCGCGGTTTCATTCGGCGCGTTGTTCGCGTCGGCGGCGGGCGCGGCGGCGGGCGCGGCGCTGGCGGCGGCCGTGCTGCTCCACAAGCTGCGCACGCGCGCCGCCCGCGCCGCCGTGCCGCCCGCGCAAACCGCGCCCGCCGCGCACTCTCTCGCCGCCTGGATGGCGCTGCGACTACTCGGCTCCCCACATCACGTCGCCTCCACCGACTGATACGAATAACGAACCTCCGACGGTATCAACTATCTATACCCTCCTGTTACACCACTCCCAGCAAATTATCGGATAAGCGCGGTGCTCATGGATTTTTTGTACTGCTTTTTTCACTGCATCATGTCGCCTCCTCTGACGGTCCGACTGTTCTGTTAACTAGTGCATAGACGCTATTCTGGGACTCCTACGTCGCCTTCACTGAAGAGATGAAGCATCCGACTGTTTCAACGACAACCTATACACGACTTCCAGCAACTTTGATAAAAGGACCTTGTTTTTAAATCTACTCAAGTTAACTGTTAACAGTGTATAAACGCTACGCAGCTATTAAATCTGCTCTAATTGTCTCACACTTCGCCGCATCATGTCGCCTCTACTGTCGGTTCTGTTATTGAGTCTACTGTAATTAACTCTATCGTGCTACTGTAACTTCCATGTTAACTCTGCTGAAGAGATATCAGCGTCCGTATCAACTCTACTCACACCAACTTTATATAAAAGGCAATTGTTATTACATCTACTCAAATTATCTCTCCCATCGCGTGACTGTGACTCTTTCGTAAGCGGCGTAGATGACGCTCCGACTGCCCAGCTCACCACATCGAGTCGCCTTTGCTAAAAGGTGATAGACCGACGGTATCGACTATCTATACACTCACCGAAACTTTTACGAACAATAGATAAGCAATCAGATATTCCATAAGCGGCGTAGATGGCGCTACAGCTGTTTAGCTCGCCGCGTCATGTCGCCTCTACTGACGGGTGATGAGTAGATTGTAGCTATTTTTTCCGACTTCTCAAAAAAAGGAGGAGGTACTCAAGTCGACTGTATTTTTTTTTTTTTTTTTTATCTGTGTTACCTCATCACTTCTAATGTCTATTTTGTGACTAATAATGCGTACTTTGACGATGTTCTGGTTTACCCAACTTCAAAAGTTACCGCATAACTTCTTTCGTTGTGAGCCGATTTTGATGATTCTTTTTTTATTTGAAAGCTGGTGGATCAAGGTTCCGATGATAAAGCGGTGAAGTCGGTTTTTTTAAGCTTTGTTTGCGTTAAATCATACTGATTAAATTTAAATATGGTAATGCATTCAAATGAAATAATACGTAAACTTAAAATAATTTCGTTATATAACTTACTGTTTGTAGATCGTTGACACCGCAGGATGATTTCAACACAACTAAATAACCTAAGACTAAAAATATCTTCAATTTTTCTATTTTAACCGTAGAACTAAGTAGTAATCTAGAAAATGTACTAGTTAATATACCTGTTTACATTATGTCTACGTGAATAAGTCTAATCAGGATGAAGTTTTGCAATAAATATTGTGTTCTATTATACTAGTAATAAGAAACTAATTTGAAAACTTCATCCTGTCATTAGGTATAGTAAATAATATATTGTAAATATTAATAATCTCGGAGCATTCGATACCTGACTAAAATAGCCCATTTATCGGTTTATATGGTCAGTTTTATTCCTTTACTCGAACTTATTTTATTAAATTATATATAAATAATATAATAACAATGTTAGTTATTTAAGAAACATCGGTTCTATAAAGACGTATGGTGCTAGGTCGTGCTACGGACTAAGTCCAAATGAACCTGATTTTTTTATATTCCGCTTTTGTGTATATTTTTATACATAGTTTTGTACAGATATCTCTATTTTTGATACTTATTTATTTATGGTGGACTTTGAATTGTGGCTTTGTTTGCTACTAGAGATAGTCCGTTGTGCTATGTTCTTTTTAAGACACAAGAACATCTATTCTGTTCTCGTTGAAGTTTACAATAAAAACATAACTTAAACATAAACGCTTTCACGTTCACAGCCCCACACTAAGATCAATGACTTATGTCGTGGGTGCCAGAAACATTCGCATCACACACACAATCACAACCATATATGAAGTTACGTATGCCTATATCTATAAAAAATATATTCGATTATGTATTGTAATTTGGACTGATTTGCCGAAATTACAGGACCTAAAGATATTTAACATCTAATACCTAAGGGTGACGAACGAAGTGCTTTGCCGAGTATTTTGACCCAAATTCAAAACTCTAGGTGCCACTGAACTGTAATTGGCAAGCGCTACCATCAAGTGAGTGACTTGCTCGTTTCATCAATTAATTACCATAAATTCCTATAAGGTGCCCATAAAAAGTAAAGGAAAATTCTCACACTGAGCTTTGGAAACGATAGTTGGTTCAAAGTTTTGAAGCACAAAATTATATAAAGTTCAATCACAATATGTTACTTCATTTTCCCTTACCTATGTACCAATTCGTTTTATGAAATAAGTAGTCTGAAACGTGTGTACGTGATGAACAAAGTGCGTTTCAGTTACAGAAGTAAATGACTGAAATGTTTGGGTTCCTTGCCTGAGTCTGTGTTTCCTGATAAATACAATATGGGAGTCTTTAAGTCACGAGTGAATAGGCATCTTCTTGGCAAACGTGCTCCATCGTCGACCGCATCGTCACTTACCATCAAGTGAGATGGCGGTCAAACGTTTGCCTATCTAGAATAAAAAAAAAGGGTCTGTTTTATTATTCTAGACCTAAACACAAAGTTAAAAGATGCAACGTGCAATCATAACAGTAATTTGTGCGATGCACCACTACCATCACTCTAACTATATTAAGTTTCAATCACAAAGACTAAAGCTTATTAATTCATAGCAAACATGGACACAATTCGATTCATTTTAGCTTCTAGCGGATAAGGATTAATGTCGAGTCATGCCATTAGTTTAAGTTTTAAGATATCAATCGTTTTATCTTCATAAATTTGCTCATAGTAATTTCTCCGATATGCCTTGAAAGTTTATTAAATCTTGTTCATTTATTTTATGTCTTATTATATTTAAAGTTGTGAGACACAATATATATAAGTACAAGAAGGCGCTTCATGCGTTTGCCTCTCCGAAGCAAGGCATTATGTCACTGTTCGATTTACTCCAGCCGATTACGTTCTATAAAAGGCTCTACCTTTGCGACAGTACAGCGTATTGCAGTAGGAAAGCAGTACATGTAACTACTGTATAACAATAGACTCGCTTATATTAACTTTGTGTGCTCCAGCTAAGTTTTGATCCATGACTCAGAAGTTTTTAACGCAATAGACATAGACTATGTAATATATTAATTATTTTATATCACTTACCTATACTCAAATAATTTTATAAGTTTATAAATAAAGTTTATATGTAGCTTGGTAAAATTGAGTTTAGCTGTATTTAGTATTAAATATTATTTTGTATAAATAAAAAGTAATTAAGTTGTAATGTAAAAATAATAGTAATTAAAACACCAATGAATGCTATTAAAATACGTAATTTCGATTAATTGCATTTATACTCTGCATTTATTTATATTTTATTAATATCTTCTTACTTTGCTCAAACGTAATGTTAATGTTAAAAAGTAATGTATAATTTTTGTAGGTTTTATAGCAGCTATGATTATTTTAAGGATTAATTTATTGTTAGTTCAACAATGGGTCTGAGAGAAGGCAAGACAACTTATCCGTAGGTAATAGAATAAATAGCACTACATCTATGGAACGTTTTTTAAAAACTCTTCTTGATATCTAATCTCCAAAAAATATTTGTAAGAAATCGTACTTACATGATGTAGTTAAAAAACAGCGCCTCTAGCGGTTTCTATACGTAACTATTTACTTCAGTCTACAATGGAATATTTTGAAATGTTCCTCGAATATCATACCAATGAGATGCCATGGGTTATTCCGATATATTTACATGGTTCAACTGAAATGGAACATATCGAACTCCTACGTAATAAATGTGGATTTAACGCTTAAAAAATTTAATACAAAATATTTCATGGTACTATCGAACGAGAAGTATCTACGAAACTAAAACTATGATTTCCTATACATACTTTGCGAGACTTGATATCACATTAATAGCGGTGTGGGCAAAATTAAACTTAGTTACAAATAACAATCAAGAAATTGACTTCAAAAAGAAAAGCAGTTAAAAATGTAAGTGAACTTTGTAACACATAATGTGTAAAAAATTCATTTAACTCTTGAAATTTAAATGAACTTTTCGAGACATAATGTGTTCAAAGTTAATTAATTATGCTTACAGTGCCGTTCACAACTGCATAAGATTTTTTAACAGAAATACCTAATTGGACATTGTAAAGACCAAACCCTCTCTCAACCCTATTAAATAAATACGACATGCCACCCAAAAATCTTGCATTTATAAAGAAAAAACTATTAAAATAAGTTACACAGTGTCTTCGTTTAGAAAACGAACTCCCTTAGTGCAATTTTATTATTTAAAATACAGATTTCTCTTCCTAGTTTAATATTATTCAGATGGTTACGGTACTTAATTTTATTAAAGTGTTTCAACTCGACATTCTATTTATTTAAATTCTGGGGACATTTTATTTAATATAGAGTTATGTTTTGTTTATATTTTAAGTTTTTCTGGATGGATGTGGTGACGATGTGTTTAACGCGTAAGCACCTGTTAATTTTGTTTAATGGAATTAAAAATATGTTGGAACATAAATGTCGTTGATATTATTTACCCTAATAATGTAGTCGTTAGTATTATTCACACTAATAGTTCCCTGACAGTTAGACGAGTCTGTTAGGAAAAATAAATGTACTGAAATATACTTGGGATATTTAGAACAGTACGAGACTTTAGCAATGTATTTGTGATTTTTAAGTTCACTCGATTTTTTATTGCTCGTAAGTATATCTGTATTTTCTTCTAGAAGAAAATACGGGCGCGGCAGCCTTATATATGGCCGGTGGGGGAAAAGAAGCGGGATGAGGCGTGTGCGCCCACCTGACTCACAGAGTATGCACTAATTTGACAGGTGTCAAATATTCTGTCACAGATGTGTTAACAATACCTATTATTGCTATAGAAGAGAAACTGAATTCCACGACACATGTCGTCCTAGTGTGAGGTTCAAGGATTCATAATAAATAGAAAGTCTTGATCCTAATTTGCAAGCAAAATAAAGTCGTTATTATTTTAAAATGATTATACAAACGAAATTATATAAACTACATACAAATCTTTTACAGTAAATCTCATGCATTTGTTAAAAATTACTGCACTTATATGAACCTACTGCAAATATTGTTACACTGTGGCGCATCAATTCAGGAATTGTAGGTAGCGCGACAAGAATTGTTCATATCTAGTACCTATTCAAAATATGCACCTACCCACTTGTATATTCTTTTTTATTTTTTAACTTAATATTTGAACAATTATGTTTGCTAAATGGAGTCCAAACACAATATTTACTAACATAATGATTTGGTTTCTCATGTAAGTGAAATGTAATTTGTTTTAAGAAATATGAAATTATTTTTTAACCAAAAAACCTTGACTATGACTCTATGGTTCTATATTAATACATCTATTTGTCAGGTTTATTAAAAAATGATGTCTCAATTGAACAAATATACTTCTTGAACGATACTAAAGATAGTATCAAGTTCTAGTATCATATTTATACTCTCTAAATTTTACTTTTTTCTACAGTTAATGTTATACTGTAATATATTTCTTTTTTCGACTTTTTAGTGGTGATCGCAGGAAAGACCTGGATGCGATCAGCACAAAACAGAGGTGAGTGGCACAAGGGTGAGGAGGCTTATACCCTGCAGTGGGTCGATACAGGCTGATGATGATGATGATGATGATGATGATGATTTCTTTTTTACCGTGTATTTTTTTTAAACTGTTCTTTTTTATTCACAGAAAACATGTAGAATCCACATAAATTAAAACATCTCGTTGTTGTGAGAATTAGCATACACATTTTTTTCAGTTACTTAAAAGTCACTTATACACTTGATGCAATGGTGAAGATTCAAGGATTTTGCAGATTTACAAACCGTGTGTCTCCTATCTCAATCGGAAGATTTCTAAAGCTTCTCCGCCAGAGGGCTCTGTGAGTTGTTTCTTGTCAAAAGTAACTGAGATTTTTTGTCCTCCTACGTCCTATCATCATTGGCATCCTAGAACATAGTGTTTACAGATAACAAGATTATCTTTGTTGCTTTGTTAAAGGTGCCTAAAGGCTGACGATTATCGTAAGCTTTGCCAGGTGGCTTTGTGTGTTTGGGATAAGAGGAAAATCGGGTTTGGAAAAGTTACTTAAGCTTCTCGGCTAGATGGATCTGTATGTTGTTACTCGGCAATAGTGCACACGAGTCCGTGAATCATAGTTCTATTCTATATTATTAATCAAGCTCTTTCTCACGCTCGGTTACGTTTCTAGAACCACGAGCAATGAAGTATTTAATGTTCATATTTTCAATCTTCGTGCCTTTCATCAAGATTGGTTTAAATCTTGATGAAATTATACAATACAATTTCACAACTAATGATTTCACCACTACAAGAAATTAGTTGAATTTGGATGGTCTTCAGACCATTGTTTTCATAAGGTTTTTGTTAGGTTCCAAGGATAGGTCGTTACGACCTTATGAAAATAAATGGCGATTGCAAAATAAAACATAGCATTCCTTCATAACTTTAATTTTCCAAGGAATCGTTACATGTTTCCAAACATTACAATAAAATTAAATTCAGAATAGCCATCAACAATGATCATACAATTTTGTAACAAATCTTTACAATAAGTATATTGAAGAAAAAATAACGGATAAATAATAAAATAAGGAGAAGAGGTACTCAGGTGGTATAAAATATATAAATTACACGTAGTTAACTGACTACAACGATAACTTAACTAAATAAATAAAATTAATACTAATGACAAGTTATTTTAAACTCTAAATGCTAGCGGTTCACCTAAATGTTGATATACCACATCTTTATTTTCCGTTGCCCCTATTCCAAACAACATTCGAAAAGAGGTAACAGAAGATTGTACTTATTTAATACTAAAATGTGTTTTAAAATAATTTGTTCTATCTCCACCTCCGTAACAACTTGTAAAATTCAACGCACGTAAAATTTAACAAATAGGAAACAAATGATTTAACTGCAGCATCATATCGGCATTTGTTATTCTAATTAACTATTTCAACCTCGTAATACTCTAGAATAAATTACGTAAGTAAATGCAGAAATTGTTACTATACTCATTGAGCACACTGTCACGAAATATAAATATTGACATGTTCTTACTTCAGTCTCATCACACTAATATGTACAAATTATGTTAGAGAAGGCGCCGTTACGAGTAGAAGCGACTTTTTGAAATTACATGCGCCGTCGGTGGGTGCGGCCGAGGTATCGTCGTCACGGCCGCCGTCTTCTTCTTGAGCGTCGTGATGGGTCTTAGCTTCAGGAACAAGACCGCTGAGACGGCGCAGGAACACAGCAGCGTGGCAAGCAGAGCTCCGAGCGTGGCCGCGAACCCAGGCGTCGTCATGCACACGAGCCCGTGAGTCGGAGTTATCTTAGGTGCGGTATTCTCCACCGATGTATCCAAGTTCAAGTCGCCGGCTGATACCACTCGAATTACTCTGTTCACGCCCACTTCCTTCTCAGGTGTCGTTGCTCGACGCTGCCTCCTCACTCTTCGCTCATCCCTTCTTACTTCGACTCCAACTGGATATGAGTCGATTTGAGGAGGTCCGTACTCGGCGTGAGGTGCGATCACATTCGGGCCGCCCTCGGAACACTGTTCCGGACAACGGTATCTGCAAATCTGGATTGTGCATTGGAAATGGACTTCCATCGAGTCGGGGAACTTGAACGCTTGGAAGTGTGCGTACGACAATACGCTGGCACTCGCTCCGAAGTTTTTGATTTTTGTGAATCTCGACATGAGCTTTGGTCGTGTAACACAGCCTCGTCGGTCGACCAATTGGATTGGAGCTCGCTGACCGTCATGAGCGACGCAGTCCCGTACTAGCATATCGAACTTCGCATCATCGTCTTTGATGGCGAGCACCATTGTCATAGTTTGTCCAATCTTTACGAGACCAGATACTTCTGAAGCCCAAGGTCCTTTACCGACTTGAATCTGCATCCAGCAGCCGACATTATCCCCAGCAAAGTCAGCTCGAACTACGTCTAGCATATCGACTGGGAATGGTCTGAAAGTGACAGCCTTTTCGTATTGGTCGTGCCAGGTGCATCTGAGTTTACGCGCTTGATCCCAAACTTCTTGAACTTGAGGGTCGTACTGGATCACAATGACATTCTCGAAATAAGTTCCGGCGGCAGCCACGTCTCCTCTGTATCTAGGATCGCCACTACCAGCCGTGCCACAAGCGTGAGCGCCAATTTCGAAGGAAGCGGAAGCTCTTCCTAGATTTGGCGGCAAGTGGACACACTGGTGATTGGAGTAATGTCCCTTGGAGAAAACGATACCGAAGAAGGGTTTGTCGAAGCTTAAGAAGACGCGCATAGCGTTCTTTTCGCACTTGACATCTAGCGAGACGATTTTGGGCATGTCTGGCGCGGGCGCAGGCCACACGTCACCGGCGCCGCTGAAGACTTTCTCGCTGGCTGAAGTTTGCGCATCTGCGGGTGGTGCGGGCTGAGGTGGTGGTCCTCGGAAACCAGGTCCAATGTCATTCTTATGGTGGTTGACCGGAGGTCCATGCGCGAACGGCTTGGCGTGGATCGGATGGTGGTTTGAGATTCTGGGCATTCCTGAAATGAGATAAAGATATAATTTGAATGATGCATGATTGATTTAAGTGCACACTTTGCCTAACTACAATTATAAACATGAGTTGAAAATGCAAAATTAACTACTTAAGTACATTTTTGCATATAATTTACCTATTTTTTTGTGAGAGAACTGGTGTCAACGAACGGAGAAATGAACGAAACTTTACTGATCCGCCGAATTAGTTATAGCACTAAAAAGCTACTCGCAATGGCTACCACTAAAAGAAAAGATTTAAATCTTTACTTGTAGTACTTTATACTTCACTTCTAGTACTGTATCTTTACTTCTACGATAATATTATCGTGCCTATCTTAAATAAATCATTTGGGACTTAATGCAGCTTGGCAGAAGACTGTCTTGGAAGTTTTGTATATCCAATATGCAATATGCTAAGTAAACAATATTTTCTAGGATAATTTATATAGACGTACTCGTAGCTTTACTAATTAGGACATTGATTCTACACTAATTAGGTCACGGCTCCTCTAGAGTATAAATTGTAGCTGGCTCATCTCAAGAGACAAGTCTTATTTTACCTTGAAACAAAATATAGGTACTCTTTGATATTTGAACTGCCCGTTAGCTTAGTTGGGTGCGTGTTCGCCTTCTTATCAGCGGTATCGGGTTCGATTCCCGGCGAAAACGCAAGTTTTCTCCCCGAGGAATATTTGTGTTTTTGTTTCTGGTTGTGACTGTGTGTGTGATGTGAATGTTTTCGGCACCCACAACACAAGTCATCGAACTTAGTGTGGAGCTGTGAGTGTGAAAGCGTTTATATTTTATGTTTATGTTATGTTTAAATATACTTACCTAACGCATGATGCGCCTGGTGGTGCTGTGGGTTGGGCCGCCTGTTGTGTGGTGGTGGCGCTGGTGGAGGCGGACCGTTGTACGCGTGGCTGGGTGTGTCTCGCTCCTGCGACTCCATGGCCATCTGGTCGGAGGAAGTTTCCGCAGGCTGCGGTTCTGCAGCACTGCTTGTACCCGCGCCGCTGTCATTTGACGTTTGGTCGCTGAGAGTGCCACTCTGAAATAAATTAAAGCAATAAAATTTTTAATTAGTATTAATAAAATAATACTCTAACTTTTGGGAGGTAAATAAAAAAATATATTGATGCATTTGAGATTCAATAAATATATTCATAACCTATTATTATTTGAAGCAGTCTCCTGAATCATACGCCATTTTCTATATATAGATAACTAGGTAGGTGTAACACCTAGCCACCTAAGCCGACTTCGCCTGTACGTGGTATTTCAGCCGATCAACAAACGAGGCTTCGGACAATCACAAAAGCATTCCCAAGGTGGGTCCATTGTCAGGTCGATCATAATTCTTGTTAAAGCTTTTTGCGACATGGATTCACACTTCAGTTAAGGAGAAGGAGATGATGATCTACTATATAAATGAGAAAGCTTTGTTAGTACTTGAGCCATCGTTCATTTGCCAGATTAAATATAATTTTAAAGCACCTTAATTGGCTATAGAAAAGCTGTAGATTTTTTTGAATATTATTTAAACGCTGAATTGTATACATTTCAATGTTTTTATGTCATTACGACTATTTGGTATATAATAAAGCTTTATCTCAAAAGGTTTATCGCCATGTCGGTTGCGGCTAAAGCAGGTTTCTCTAAAAACGTGTGAAAGTTGTTTAAGCATCTATACATGCTGGTTTAGTGAAAGATATCATCAGTCATTTATCTGCTCCGGAATGTTAATATTTTCCGTGAAGCTATAGTGTTTTTAGCTCTCGATAAATCGATAAAATGTTAATAGTTTAAGGTTTTCTCAAAGTGAAATGAAGTGGAGAAAAAGTTAGACAAAATCGAAAGATTCGTACCAAAGTATTACACATATTAAGGATTTATACGACTTCACTCACGGTGGTTTGCTCGCATTGTTACGAGACTAGTTTTGGAACATTCGGTGCTCCTTCATCTGTCAAGTATGCGCGTAGACCGTCCGCCGTCAAACAACCGTTAGTGAAGTTATATAAATCTTTAATATAGACAAAATCGTTTATTTCTGACCTTCTGCAGACTAGACTAGGGTCATTTGTCAACTAACGTGCTAATTAGACATACCTACATTTTAGGGTTCCCATTAAGGTCCGAGGCCAAACTTCTTAATGACACAGCGGTCGTTTTTAATCATATCAAACGCATTCACAACTTATTTTAAAGTCTTGTATCATGGGTGCCGGAAATATTTACACAAAACACTCACAATCATACCCAGAACCAGAAGCATAAATGTCTGATGAGAAGAAAAGTTGTGCTCCCTATCGGTTTCGCTCTTGAACTCCAATAAAATCCAAATGTCAAAATCGTTTATTTACATGACCCCAAAGAGGCACTCATGAAAGTCAATAACTCTACTGCTAGATTAGTAGAGTAGAATCTTATTGTGAAGTTTCTACCACTTAACTGGGGTATGGCTTGATTATGACTGGACTATAAATACTTTACTTGACTTCTTTCTGCTAAGAAAAAGATTACGATGGTTTTAAAAAATATACTGTAAAAGACACTGGGAAATGCATTCGTCGTGCAAAGCTAAATCAAAAATAAACAAACTGACAATGACGGTTTCTGAAACGCTTTCAGTCACTCTAAAACAAGCTCCTGGTACATTTGTTTTGCTAGATCGGCAAGCATTCATCCCTTGATGGAAAGTGATGATAGAAAATACCTATTCAAGATACTACGCTATCCATTAGGTAACCTACTTATTAGAACTGTAATTGTGTGACCTATTTCGAATTGAATTGAACAGACAACATAAAGAGGCCTATAGAAAAGTAGTATATTGTTCCCTGGTCATATAACGAGGATACTAGTGGGCAACACAAAGGCCTCATATCTTTATTCAAACACACATTTATTATTCTACTTTCATTATTGTATAATGAAGGTAGAATAATTTGAATAAAAAATAATAAATAATAATTTGTAACACCTTCGGCCGCATCATCTCTTTCCATCAGGTGAGATAGTGGTCAAATGCTTGCCTATTCAACATAATATATAAAAGAGTAACCGTTTGACGTGACCCTTTTCAACCGATTTCAAAAAAGGAGGTTCTCAATTCGACTTTTTTTTGTATGTATGTTAAGCGATGATTCCGCCAATTATGAGTCGATTTTGATGATTGTTTTGTTTGGTAGATTATTCTTAAGAGTTGGTCCCATATAAAGTTTATCGAAATCGATCAAGTTAAAACCAAAATATAAGCGGTGAAGTCGGTTTTTGTTTAAATTATTACTAATAAAACTTGATAGAACTATTAATCGAATAGTACCTACTAGTGATACAACGAGTGCCAATAAAATTGATCGTCCAGCGGTGGGACTACGCTAATAAAAATTACAGTAATAAAAGTTCTGTGTGGAGTCAGTGAGATAGCTTTATTAGATTAGAGAGAATTGCTTTATCTATTGTAAGCAGGTTTTTTTATTTTGGCACTGTTTTTTAAATATATTTTTGGTAGTTCATTCTACATTATATTTTCAAACTAGTAATCAAGCACTGTCTCTTAATTGAAGATTTATAGAAATAGTTAATTTTAGATTATACCGTTCAGGGAACGGTATAATCCGCCGCATCATCGCTTTCTATCAGGTGAGATAGTGGCCAAATGCTTGCCTATCAAATATAAAAAAAGACGTGTGGCACTCGGGGACTGCCGCGGTAAAGCTATTGCATAGCATTTTTTATCAACTTATACAATTATAATTATTTATTTATTTTATTTATGCAGTATTTATTTTCCACCTAGAGACGAGTTGCTGAACTAAAGAGACAAGCGTGATATTTCAAAAAAGTCATTAAAAGTTCTGCTATTCATCGATAGATGGCAAAACTAAAAAGTATCACCGCTGTGCCTTTTGGAGTGGGGGGTGTTAGGTTATTTTCGTTACGGAATTTCTGGATTCGGTCTCCACGCTCAAGGCCCGCGATAGAAGCTATGCAATAGCTTAAAAATAGTAAGTGCTTAAAGTATTAGAAATAGAAGTAATTTTATTGCGTAAACTGTTTGTGTAAACTAAGAACCAGGTACAAAGACTTAAACTTAAAAAGTAGTAGGTATCAACAGTGTTTCCCTTTCGGGTGTACAACTGGATATTTTAAATACATTTTTTTTTTAAATTTGTTAGTTATTTAGTGACAAAATTACCACTTAAGAACAAAATTAGACATGTCCATGTCCATTGACTCGATAATATCGATACGCACTTTCTCCCAAAATTATTACGCAATTGAATAACAAGTTTACTCCATACATACCCTCCCTAATAACTACCTACTAACATTGGAGGTATGTTCATACCCACTCGTAAATCTTTATCGAAAAAGTAAAAAAATATACTTTCTAATTTCATAGCCGGCGGCGGGACGGGTAATAAAAATGTTGGTAGAGATGATTCGGTTTATTTCAGCGGTGCGCCTATGAGATATTATTCCGTGGTCTAGACAACTGCTGAAAACAGATTCAAAGTATTCTAAATTCAAACTGTAGTACAAGAAGAAAGATATAAGAAGAAAGCTTCTTATATCTTTCTATGATGAATTCTATACAATCTGTAATTAATTGCATAGTTAATAGTTGCTTAAACTACAAAATCAACGCCAGTTGACACTTTACACCTTAGACTTAACAGATATGATAAATAATATATTTTCAACCGACTTTAAAAAAGAAGGTTTTCAATTCGACTGTATGTTTTTTTTCTATGTATGTAATCTGATATCTCCGCCAATTATGAAACGAATTTAATGATTTTTTTTTGGTAGAGTATACTTTAGAGGTGGTCCCATATAAATTTAACCAAAATCGGTCAAGCCAAAACCGAAATATAAGCGATGTTGTCGGTTTTCTTAAGCTTTGCTTGCGTTTCAATAATTAAAATTTATAATATATATTTCCCTTGGGGAAATTTTTTGACTTTTAGTGGAAATCGAACCCGGTGTACTCACAGCGCTAACTATACCAGCGGGCAGTTCGAATTTCAAATCAATACACAATCAATACTAGATCTTTGTTTGACCCAATAACAAGTTGCAGAGAATCCAAAAGAAAAAGCGAGTCGTCAACACGGCTCTACACCACATGAGGAGACGTGCAGTAAACAAGACCTCATCATCAAAGATCTAGCATTTGATATCTTCATCTATACCCGTAAGGTTTAGAATCGCGTGTTTGTGCAAAGGTTCCTATTCGTCGGCATCTGAGGTGCGGCTGGGTGCACTGTGTCAGCGCTCGGTCGTTGCACTTGGACTCGATTTTACTTTCGTTTTATCGAGGATGTTGTGCGTGTCACGATCGAGATTTGTTTCCGAATGCGAGATAGGAGATTAATTAATACGACATATTTGTAGCATTGCAACTTACACTTTCGTGAAAGACATGACGGTAGTAGAGATTTTCAAAATAAGAACTGCACGCGCCTCTACAAAAATAGTTCATTTAATAAATAAGTATAAATAAAATATATGAAGAATGATTTATAGATTAGAATATATGTACCTACATAACGTACTCTAAGTAATTTATAGGTATTATTAATTTTCTTGCTTAACTATCAAGCAATAATTGAAACGCAAGCAAAGCATAAAAACCGGCTTCATCGCTTATATTTTAGTTTTGGCTTGACCGATTTCGATAACATTTATGGGACCACATCTGAAGTATACTCTACCAAACAGAAAAAAAATCATCAAAATCGATTCATAATTGGCGGAGATATCGCGTAACATATAAAAAAACATACAGTCAAATTGAGAACCTCCTTTTTTAAAGTCGGTTGAGAATGTAGAAATAGGCTCAATACCCAATGTCTAGTTTACAGTTTCAACATCAGATAAAATTATTACTATTTTAAAACATTAAACATATGTAATAATAATGCTAACGAGGAATAGCATTATTTTAATTTTAAATACAAATGTTCGGGAGTCGGAAAACGAATTCTTTAAACATTCACTAAGCGACATAAGCTATGAAAAAGGTAGCTTTTAAAATGTTCAAACGAAAAATTCGTATGATATGCCTTCCCTACACAATGAGGCTTCATTAGTATTCAGCTGAAAATAAATGCACGACCCCAATTTTCAGTAAAAATAATATATATGCTGCGCGTTTCAACTTCTATTGAGATCGGCTTGTTATTTATTTAGGACACGTCGAACATTCTTACGAAATTCCGAGTCTAAAGGACTCTAGACATAAAAATACCTTCATAAACATTAATAATATCACCATCATTTTTAACCGACTGCAAAAAAGGGGAACGTTCTCGATACGATTGCATTTAATAAAAATATTTATGTGTTACCTCATTCCTTCTTGCTTTATAGGTGAATCAATTTTGATGATTCAAAATCACTTTGTTCATTTTCTAGCAAAGCGTAAAAAACAGACTTCACTTATTTATGAAAATTAAAACTATCGTGAGTATTACACATAATTTATGTAGTATACGGCTTGAAACACGTCGAAAATGTTGACTTACTTTGTAGTCGACTAGTTTCGGACAAATTTGTTGTCCTTCATCAGGATCAGACGCGCGATACGCAGAGGCGAGCGGCTCGGGCCTCGGCGCGTGACACTGAATTTGTTGTGAATTTGTCCGAAACTAGTCGACTACAAAGTAAGTCAAAATTTTCGACGTGTTTCAAGCCGTATACAACATAAATCACTTCTTTGTCTTTAGAACCCTTGATCAGATTAAATGAATTAAATACGCATTATTGAGGATAACTCAAATACTACTGGTCAGATATTGATCAAATTTAAATGGAAGTACTAGCTTTCAAATAAAATAAGAATCGTCAAAATCGGTTCACTTAATGTTCTGAAGTAAAACACATAAAAAAGTATAAATATATTACAGTTATTTTTTAATTCAAGATAGGCAAAGTTTTGACCACCATCTCACCTGATGGTAGGCGACGATGTGGTAGAGGCAGACGATGGAGCAAGCTTGCCTAGAAGATAACTTATTCACTCGCAAATTGAAGACGCCCATATTGTACTCATCAGTAAACACCGACTCAGGCAAGGAGTTTCATTCCTTTGCAGTTCGCACAATGTATGTGGAAGCAAAACGCTTCGTGCGTATTTATGAAATGTCTACTATAATATATAGCGGTGTCGCTTAGCAGTATATATACAGTCGAATTGAGAACTCGGAAGTCGGTCGCTTTTGAAGTCGGTTAATAAAATACAAGTAAAACACACATAAACATTTTACTTAAAACTTGCTACTCTTAAAAAAAGGTCCAATCCAAAATTTCACGGTTCTTGCGGGCAGAATGCGTAATACATTTTATCTAACATCGCGTGACCTTGGCGTAATCGCCGTATTTTAGACACGCAATATACGCCCACTTATACTGAAAATAGCGTAGGATGGCCCAGAGCCATCCTACGATACATAAAAGAGCTGGGATGGCTTGGGTAGTTGCTGTCAGGGGGAAATGCACAATACACCCCAAGCGGGACGTCAGTGCAGGCCATATCCCCCCTACCTCAAATTAGAATTACAATTATACTGAAAATAAGATGACAAACATGGGAATAAACGCTAAGCTCTTTCGCACTCACAGCCCCAAACTAAGTTCGATGACTTGTGTCGTGGGTGCCGGCATAATTCACATCACACACACAATCACAACCAGAACCACATTTTTTTGATACTTGTGTTTCCGCCGGGAATCGAACCCGATACCCCGGTGTTCAGTAGGTGACCGCGCCCGAAGAAGCCAACAGGCAGTTTAGTAATATAAACGCAAGCAAAGCTTAAAAAACTTCATCGCTTATATTTTGGTTTTGGCTTGATCGAAAATTTATATGGGACCACCTATGAAGTATAATCTACCAAACAAAAAAGAATTATCAAAATCGGACTACTCTGTAAAAACTTATGAGTGATCATACATAAAAAAATATATACATATACGCGTCGACTTGAGTACCTTCTCCTTTATTGTGAAGTCGGTAGAAAATTTTACCATTAATTTTTGTATGGGAAGCGTAACGGACCACCTTAGGACATTTTTCACATCATTTATATTGCTTCTTTAAAAAAATGTTGGCCAGTAAAACCAAGCAGGATTTGAAGTGCCCGATGTGTGTCGTCGCTGTAGGTCGCATGTGCCCGACCGCCGGGAAAGGCGCTTTTACTCTTTCCTCGAGACACGAGCATTGTCGTAAATCGACATTTGCTGCCCACTTTATGACCATTCGATCTTCTGTCACTTTGCAAATTGCTCATGTTCAAGTAGTGAGGAAGTTAAGGTCTATTGAAGCCGCCAAAGCAAAATTGGAGCTTGTTAATCTGATAGTAGGTACGTTAATATAAATTGCGTCGTGAAAAATGAATGTCACAATTAGCCTTCCATTGTGTTACAGGGAGTCCATGTAGGTCAAGTATTGTTGTTGTACTGTACCTACTAAGAGTACTGGGATGGTTCAGGACTTTATACGTCCCTTTGTCAGAGGCATTTACCGCCTAAACCTTTCAAGGGAATAATTAGAAATTAAGTAAGTAAGTAATGAAATTATATAAATGAAAATATACCCCTGTGGGAGGCACCCGTGTACATGTAGTAGTACCTATAGTAAGAAAGGCAATAATTAAGAGGCTATATTTCTTTATGTGACTCCTTTATCTTCCAACAAAATTCAAATAAGAATTGAAATAGTAGGTACTTACGTTGTTCTGCTCTTGATAATTTTTTTATAATATGTGTATTTATTTATATTATAAGTTATCTATGAATACTTCAGAAATAGAAGGCTATGCAAATTAAAGTGCTGGCATAGTATTTGGCAACCTTTTTCCAACCAATGATAAGGTCTGTGAGGTAATTATGTAAACATTTCTCCGTTTCTATATTTAAATCGCATAGTCTGCATATAAATCCAAGTTAGCGTACAGATATTTCAAAAGTATATTTTTTTCTTTACGGCTCAATAGAGCCGAGTTCTTGGTAATAACCCAGTAATTGAATATAAAAGCCGAGAGCCGGCGCTCTCTTTGGTACAACCTGATTTATAGGTCCCTCGAAGAAAACATTTTGTGAAATCAAGTAATTCACTTCCATTCGTAGAATTAACTCAATCACAACGCTTCCGTTTCTACAATGTTTACTTGTTTACCCTTCTTACTTTCCACAGTAGGGTAAACAGGTAAATAGTCGGTATAGACGGAACTCGCTACGTCCGCGTCCGTCAGCGCAGTGGGTCGACCGGTGCCCATATTTGGTCGATTTACCCGATGGCCGTGTTAGATTTTATTTCTCTTTCTGTTAACCAATACATCCTAACACAGTTCTTTATGTTTTGAACAAAGATCTGGGACCTTTAGCTTGATGGACAGCACAGAGAAATGCTGACAACACGCGGGAGTATATAAAAAATATTAGAAAATTGAAATTGATTAGCCATGCTCCTTTCACGACATCATTACAGGCTCAGTAAGTTTGAGTGGTAGTTTATTGCAGACATATTAAGAATTATATATATTTTTTTATGCTAGATAGGCAAGCATTTGACCACTATCTCACCTGATGGAAAGTGAAGATGCGGCCGAAGCTTGACATGCTTGCCTTGAAGAGGTATCTTCCTATGTTCACTCTAGACTTGAAGACACCCAGATTGTACCGTTCGGGAAACAAAGACGCTGGCAATGAGTTCCACTCCCTTGCTGTACGGATAATAAACGTAGAAGCAAAACGCTTCGAGCAAACCGGAGGTATGTCGACCATATGGTATAACGTGGTAATAAGGGAAAAGGGGAAATAAAATCATATAATTCCTGCGCACCCTCTCCAAAATGTATGCGGTAGAATATCGAATCTTTGTACTTCATAGTAAATAAATATTAATAATTATTTGAAATGACGATAGATATGTTAAATTAGTCACATAGCGCTTGCACCTTTCTCAACTAACAAATCAACACTTTTAAGATTAATAATAGGTCATTCATAGTTAATTAATACTTAATTAATATGAGTATTGAAGTATATACATGCAATAATAACACATATCAACGCAATGATACTACTAATATTATTATAGTAATAAGTACTAATACGCTCGCAAGTAATAAGTACCTACTTAGTAAAAATTATAACAAGAAAATAACTTACTTTACCACTGAATCTTTTATTATTGTAGAGGACCTTGCATCTAGACAAATCATTAATAGGTCGATAGGTGAAAGTTTTTGTAAATCTTGCTAAATTTTAATATTGATAAAAAAATAGTATGTTTTAGTTAGAAACTAACAAAATAATGTTACATTTATGAAGATATAATGAGATATATTTTTTGTACGAACTATTGCCATATTAAAAATGTTTTAAGCTGGGACCTGAGATAGGCATCAATAAAAACTAAAGTGGTCTGCGATAAAATTAATATCGTACTTATACATCTTTGGCCGCATCGTCACTTTCCATCAGGTGAGATAGCGGTCAAATGCTTGCCTATCTAGTATAAAAAAAAACTAAGTCTCGGCTTGCTGCACTATCAAACAAAGACAGATATATCGTCTACTTGCTAAGCACAAACTTTGCTAAGCACTTACAGCTAAATGAGTTCTAAAATAGAACTAATTTCCATCTATAAAAAAATATACAAAGCAACAAGACTACTGTATCCTACTATATACCAATATGTACCTAATAACTCATTGACCTCGTCTTTGTTCCCGGAACGTGTCCTATTTACCATCAAACAACAAGACTGTTAAACGTTATCCATTTATGGTTGACATACCTCCAGTTCGCTCGAAGCGTTTTGCTTCTACGTTCATCATCCGTACAGCGAAGGACTGGAACTCATTGCCTGCGTCTTTGTTCCCTGAACAGTATAATCTGGGTGTCTTCAAGTCTAGAGTGAATGGGTACCTTCTGAGCAAGCATGTTCCATCTTTGGCCGCATCGTCACTTTCTATCAGGTGAGATAGCGGTCAAATGCTTGCCTATCTAGTATAAAAAAAAACGGTAAAATCTGGGAGTCATCAAGTCAAAAGTAAATAGGTATCTTCTAGGCAAGCACGTGTGGTTAAATGCCATGTAGTATAAACAATACTGTATGAACTACATGAATCACGGGATATCTTACTTTTATCACACTTCCCACTGACATTATAAATCCGAACTTATGTATGTAAATAAGGAATTATGTTTGTTTTCTCTTCACGATGTAACGGCTGAATGGATTTGGGTGAAATTTGGAATGTACATAGCTTATACTTAAGATAACACTTAGGCTATTTTCTACCGACTTCTAAAAAAGGAGGAGATACTCAAGTGTTTTTTATATGTGTTACCTCATTACTTCGTTCCACGTGAACAGATTTTGATTTCTTTTTTGTTTGATAGATGTTGCTTTCCAATTGGTCTCATTTAAATTTGATCAAGATCTGTTTGAAATATCGTCAATAATGCGTGTTTAGTACATCAAATCTGATCAAGAATAAGAATAGAATAAGAATCATTTTATTGTATATAACTGTGTACATAGTGGATGTTACAGTAATTATTTTGTACAAACAGTTTGTCCATTTCGGACGTACAATATTATTATTTGTAATACAATTACAAACTACAATTAAAAACAACACATGGATTGAATGTTAAAACACAAGAGTGTGAAAAACAGTTTTAAAAGAAACAATTATATAAAAATATACTTTATGTCAAAGTTTCGAAGATAAAGCGGTGAAGTCGGTTTTTATAAGCTTTGCTTGCGTTTTATTATTTAAGTATATATACGCGGGCGAAGCTTCGGGCATGGCTAGTTTATTTATATATGTTAAAGTCAGAACTTTCTATCAGGTGGGATCATGAACAAATGCTTCCTATCGAACATATTAACAGTTGTCTTTAGAGGTTTACGTTATTGCTTGACGCGTGCGTCAAAAGTTCCTATATAGATATTCTGTGTTAGAAAGCTATCTACAGATAATCATAAATATCATAAACATCTAACTCTGTGACATACATTCCATTATTATGAACGTATTTGCAACTACTTATCCATGTACCACCCAATCTATATTATCCATCCGCACATCCGTCAAGCTTCAAACCACATTACGAAAGTGGATTATCAATAAATCAGACATTAACTGATAGTTTTTTCATCCATTTACTGCCATCCTCACGGTTGAGTGCGGCTTTAATAACTGTCTTTCTGGTCTGTTTAATAATCTTTGATCATACATTGATATGCTGTGATTTGAACATTGCCTTTTCACTAAGGCTAATTGTTTATAATCTAACTAACCGCGGCTTAACTTTACATAAATTAAGTAGCACTAAGTTTTTACTAGAAGCCAATGTGCTAATCCTGGGTATAACCTATGCAGATTCCAAATTTTATCCACTTCCGTTCAGCTGTTACAGTGTGAATTACAATTTACACGTTTACATTCGCATTTATATATGTATATATATTATACTAGATCTATGCTATCTATCTCACGTGATGAAAATTGAAAATGAAGATGTAACATGTTAGTCCAGAAGATAAAGCTATTCATTCTAAATTTAAAAAATATAATGTATAATAATGATCATAATGATGATTACCTATAGGTAAATTGAGTACATTTTTACATTCTTCCAATATTAGGTAAACAGATTAGTCTGGAATAATATATGTATTAAAAATAAAAATACAGTTTCCATAATTATGAAATAAGTATCCGTTATACAAATAATAAATCACATCTGGAGTAAGGTCTCCCAAAAAAATTCTATCAGAGCGCCTGGTTGAAGCGACGCGTGATCAAAATGCTGGCACTTATTTGGCTCAACGTATTAGCATTGCAATTCAGAGAGGCAATGCCGCCAGCATGATGGGAACGCTACCCACTGGTAGTGGGCTTGAGCACTTGAGTTACCTATAAGCTCGATGTCTTGTAGGTAACTTAGTTCTTTGCTGTACATAGTTTTAGTTTAGTTTTAGGAAATATAGGCAATTGGCCCGTAGTTAGTTATGTACATTCCAAATTTCATCAAAGGTCTCCCTATATATGCTCATATAAAATTCAATACTATAAAACTGTTCATATAATTAACTAGGTAATGTAGTTTATGCTGTAAGTATTGTTAATTTTTAAAATCCATTTGTTTTTATTTGTGAGATAAGGATTCGTAAGATTTTATTATAACCATTTAGTTTATAAGCCAACAAAATATATCAACCTCAATACACCGACCTTTTCAAAACCGCATGCTCTAGATGTATTCGATTTGATTCAGCCTACCGCGAAATCGAGTTTACAAGATCTGATAACGCCCCTATTTCATCGATAACCGAGTTCCGGAACCTTGGCATCCCTTAATTATATAATCCCGTCTGTAAGTTACTACATACATATAATATAATTAGACATCGTTTCTTTAATAGGTACTAACTACAGAGCTAAACAAAGTTTCGGTTTTTTATCGGACACATTTCGGAGAGTGTGCTAAGGAACTGCACGATCTAGTTCCCCTATCCCCGTTCTGTCATCGGACAAGCAGATAAACTGCTAAGCCACACCGCTATATGGTGGACATTCCACAAATGCGCACTAAGCGTTTTGCCTCTACATTCATTGTGCGAACCGCAAAGGAATGGAACTCCTTACCTGAGTTGGTGTTTCCTGATGTGTACAATATGGGAGTCTTCAAGTCGCGAGTGAATAGGTATCTTCTAGGCAAGCTTGCTCCATCGTCGACCACATCGTCGCTTACCAACAGGTGAGATCGTGGTCAAAAGTTTGCCTACGTTGAATAAAAAAAAACTTATTATTTCATATCTACAACATTATTTTGAATTTTTTATGCTAGATATGTCAGCATTTGGCCGCTATCTCACCCGATGGAATGGTGAGGCGGCCGAAGATGAAGCATGCTTACCTAGAAGATACCTATTCACTCTAGACTTGAAGACTCCCAGATTATACTGTTCAGGGAACAAAGCGCGGGCAGCGAGTTCCACTCCTTCGCTGTACGGATGATAAATGTAGAAGCAAAACGCTTCGAGCGGACATGAGGTATGTCAACCATAAATGGATGACGTTGGTCAGTTCATCTTGTGGTCCGATTATAGAAAGGGCATGGGAGAATCAACTGATGTAATTCGAGTGCACACTCTCCGAAATGTAAGCGATAGAACACCGATAGGCTAGCTACCTTACGTAGATGATTGAGGCTCTGCAACTTGGTCTCAACTAGCTTGTCATCACCAATAAGTCATTTTGCTCGCCTATCAATGGAGTCAAGAGCGTCAAGCTGATACTTGGCTGATCCATCCCAAAGGTGGCCACAATACTCCAACTCCAGTAATTTAAACCCAATTTAAAATATTATCACTGCTTTATTTTCGAAACCTTGATCAGATTTAATATATTAAACACGCATTATTGACGATAACTCAAAAACTAGTGATCAGATCTTGATCAAATTTTAATGGACCACATGAAATGCTTTTAAACAAAAAAATATCCATCAAAATCGGCTCACAACGAAAGACATGAGAAAATGAAAAATACAGTCGAATTGAGAACCTCCTCCTTGTTTTGAAGTCGGTTAAAATATATTAATTTTCTTTTGTATTATGGAACGACTTTTTAATATTTTTTTTGACAGTATTACGTCTGTCAGACTTGGTGAAGTACTAGGCAAACATAAACATGAAAGAGGCATAACACTTCTTTTCTTTTCCGGGTAGGCCTACCTACGACTACCTAGTACTTATTCGAATATCATAGGTAATTTACATTGAATCGTATATAGGTACAAGCTGCCTGCATACGCATCAAATGTAGATTAGATAATTTGTATGGACGCCTATCATTTATTACTAAACACAATCGGCAGCCAACATCACTCCTCCTCATTAATAATTCAATTGAACAATAGGTACACCGTCTTACCAATAACCGTCCACATTTTAATAAGTACAATACAACCTGCCCCTTTCTACATTCTCTCATTTCATTGGTCAAACAAATTCATATTTGCTACGTGACCAAAATTCTATAGATGTTATACCTTTTATTGGCACTCTTTACAAATGGAACTTCCGGTCTCCATTTTAGATCTGACCAATTAAAAGCTACTTCGAAGCATAATGAAATTTAAAATAGGTACAGGTTATAGAAAACTTACCTTAACTTTGGTTTTATAGAAAAACGCAATGAAATATAAATTCAAAAGCTGTAATAATAAAACACGTAACGATTTATAACAATGCAAGTTGAACGTTTAAATAAAGTTCTGCGCCATGTCTAATTTCTAACATTTAATATTTTTTGAAGTGAATAGGCGCATTGAGCACTTTTTGAGTAAACAAAAATCATTGAATTTCATGAGTTTCCATGAGCTATATGTATACTGAGTATATATGTGTACTTTTTAGGTGAACAAAAAGCGTCATCGTCACCGCACGCTTCCCATGAGTAGTATACTGGCTACTGGCATCTGTCTCTTTCTAGTTCTATACTCTATGTATGTATGAACTTTTTCCACAGTACGTACATAGTTCACAAACAATAAGCACGTGATTTTATACCGACGGTACAATTCACAAGCTACTTAGTCTTCACTTCTATCGGCAGTCCCCAAAGACTGCTCCGCACGTTTTTTTAACATATATAATAACTGTGACGAGTGCAGTGCGCATGAGTTTGATTTATACAATGAACGAATGAATGAATGAATGATATATTTATTCGAAAATAGAATTCGGTTTGCATTAACTTATTTGACAATTTTTCGATATTATTTGAGGTTTGTAATCACCAACCAACCCAAACTAGGTGTTCCTGTGTTATGGCGTATCAATGCCCCGCTCGGACACAATATCTAGTAACATCTATTTATTAAGACTATTTATAAATACATCATTAACTTAAATTCTTATCATATCTAATTATCTAACAAAATTGGTTACTTAAGCAAGTATAGTAAATCATTAGTACATTCTGATTACGTAATATATAAATATAATATATTTTGTTTGTGGTTAATTTATAAATAAACAAGTTCACAACTCTGGATGGCACTGAACTGTCAAGAGGAAGCGTGACGCCATCAGTTAAGCGACTTACTCGTCTGGTCTCTCAATTACATAAAAACTCTCTTGTCACAATTTACTATATACAAAATTCAATGTACCGAAGTAAAGCATTTCTTTTATTCGATGAAAGCTTTCACAGAACGCAGATATTGCAAATCTGATACCTCCTATCTTATTTCAATTCTGTTTTTGCTCTTAGTATAAGTAAATGTCAATACGAACAGTTTTCTACAGTTAACGATGTAAATAAAGTGTATATACTTAAGTTAAGTTATAGTGAAAGTATTTTTACATACATTGAATTCAAATTCTGCTAATGTTTTTGATAGAATATACTATCGAGAAGTTAAAATATGAAACAGATCTGGGATTCATATTACGTAAGATATGCCAATGGCCAATTGCCTATATTTCCTAAAACTATACACAGCAGAGACCTAAGTTACCTACAAGACATCGAGGTTTTAAGTAAATCAAGTGCTCAAGCCCACTACCAGTGGGTAGCGTTCCGATCATGCTGGCGGCATTGCCTCTCTGAATTGCAATGCGTTGAGCCAAATAAGTAAATGAAAAACTAGAGATAGAGTAAGACTGAGTTGGTAGTCATCTTGACCGACTGGAACTTGACCACACAATTTTTATAAATTTTTTTGGTAGTTTAATCACCACTAGAGGAAATTAGTACAGTCTGGAAAAAAAATGTTCTATAAATTTGTTCCGATTGAATTAGATAGATACTTTGTTACGAAGGTATTCAATACATTATTGTGCTAGAGAAGATTATTGAGATGAGCTTGTATGTACCCATTATTTACACCAAGATTTATCTGATTCTATATGGTTATAACCCTTATAGTAAATTAAAAGATGCAATATTAAAATTTTCTGGAGTATTAGCAGTTGTCAAATATACCAGTTTGTCAAGCTGGCTTACCTTAAGACAAGTGACCGATTTTCCGTAGATATTGATTTTGTTTTATAGCGTTAGCCGAATTCATCGCTTAAGGCGGGACTTGAGTAGCTCAGCGGTTAGAGAAATAGGTTATGTGACTCTATGTCCATGTGGTAAATCCCCGCGTCAAGCGATATTTTTCCTGTATAAATTTACAACTTTACGCTTGTATACACATTAAAATTTTATTTTAATATTGTGATTTTTTAATTCGTCAACAAGAAAGCACTCGTATTTTCTGATGGCTTACATGTAAATGTTCGTCTTCATGACAGATAATATGTAAACACATATGCAAATATTTCATAGTAAGACTATCTAATACCTTCCTTTTTTGTAGGCCACATTTAATTCTGGTAACTCTATCCACAGTGAAAGTTGAGTAAAATAATGTAGTAGCAAAAGTTTCTCACCATGTGTAATATGAGTAAGACGCCTATAGCCATCCCCCGCCTCAGCCGCATCTTGAACTGTGAACAAACAAACGGATCGTTAAGAAAGTTTATTTTAAACAACTTTTTGGCAACTCGTGACCAAAATGCTGGCAAATATTTTGGACAGAGATTTAGCATTGCCATTCAACGTGACTATGCTGCCAGCAGCATTTTGGATACTTTGCCAACTGGTAGCGGTCTATTAGATTAAGTTTTGTATATATTTATATGTAGTTATAGTTATTTTTGGTTAATTTTAATTTCGTTTTTAGTTTAATGTAATATACTTAACTATTATGTGGAATAAATCTTTATTTAAAACTATTTTATTTGACTTAATAATAATAATATATTCAAAATTGATAATACGGAACCATGACAATATAAACTAGACATTACAAACCCTATATAAACGGAGGAAAGAGGCCTTGAAAAGGACAAGTCAATGTAGTAAGAATTTAAAGAACCCAACTGCGATAAATACCTACTTTTTATAAATATTGATGTAATTTCCTTCATTTTGATACCCTACACGATAAGATTGGTCAATCGAGTTAATTGGTTTAATTACCTTTAAACGAGCAATTCTTGTATATATAATCTGAATCTCGGAAACGGCTCCAACGATTTTCATGAAACTTAGTATGCAGGGGGTTTCGGGGCGATAAATCGATCTAGCTAGGTTTCATTTTTAGAAAACGTCGTTTTAACGAGCAAAACTCGGTCATCCAGTTACTTTTATTAGAATGAGCATGTGTAATCACATACACATACTAAGGTGTTCTTACTCATATTTCATATTTTGAAATGAGCCTTCTATTAAAATTCAGATGAATATGCATTGCATTGCATAAACTTTTCCTCTCGCAAGTAAAAGGGATACCGCGATATGCCGAGGCTGTGACCCACTCACCCCTGAACCTTGTTTTCTAACGAAAGGTTCCGTTTTACCTTAAAGCAGATGGAAAGTATATTTACATACATTTTACGTAAACAAAATAAATTGAATAAAGAAACAGTTATTGTTTTTTATTAAATAGTTTACCGATTATTTGTAGTCAAAAGAAGGCTTAAAATGTGAGAAAATATAAAGAATGGAAAATCTATTTGATTTTCCCATACAAACTGTTTGTACCTATCAAAGATAAGATACAAAATTAATTTCTGAACGCAATATTTGACCACAGACAAATGTGACATATATATAGAGTGATGTGAATGTTTCCGGCACCCAAGACACAAGTCATCGAACTTAGTGTGGGGCCGTGAGTGTGAAAGCGTTTATGTATATTTTTTTTAATTTCGTATGAATGAAGTTTTGCTACTTTTTTACTTAATTAACGGGGGCGAAGCATCGGAGCCTAACTAGTTACCTTTGGAAATGAAAAAGGTTATAAAATCAAACATAAAATCGTCGGACATACAGTTACAGTTAGTAGGTAATGCTGACCTAAATTCATAATATCTTTTAACTAGGTTTAGACCCGTATATATATATATACCCGTATATACCCGTATATACGTATATCCCATTAGGTATGGGTCCATTAGAAATATTATTACTTGTACATGGATATTATGCTTTGGCTGAATATTAGACTACACACAAATCTCTTGTATGTGATCTGAAGACCATAAAAACTATTAGGTCGCTAATTACAAGATTAGCGACCTAATACCTACTTTATAAATGACACGGCTTGACTGAGTGAGTGTGCGCCGTGACCTTCCGCCGTGAACTCGCCTGATGATGGGGATCGGACATCCCCGAAACCTAGGTCGCAATAGTCGACCCCAAAACGTGAGTCAAGCAGTATCATTTATACATTATAATGTTTTAAACTCACGAAAACTTTAATAATAAAATAACAAGAGATATTTACACAGAATATATTGTTTTTCTGTTCCATTCTAATCATAAATTACTGAATATTAATATTGGCAAACATTACAATATAAATATTGGCAAACATATTCATAACTTAAATAGTACCTATGGCTAATAGGTATAAGTAGGTACTTGTCCTATAATGTGAATCTACCTTACAATACATTTTTAAGTGAGCCACCCGTCGGTGTTGGAGTTTTTTAAGCCGCTCTACCAAAACAAAGTGAGAAAAGGTCAACCAGAACCACTTCATGATGAAAGGAAACTGAAATTGCCGTACAAAATAACATTTCATTTAACACATCAAAAAGAACGATTCATCGCGGGCAGTCCGCGATGTGACCGTACAACCAGTAAGGTCTCTTCAGCTTGCGCTACTTACTTGTGACAAGATTTATCAGACAGCCTGAAGTCATCCAGGCCTGAAGTCGATATCAGCAAAAGCAAAGCAATTTTGCTGTGTTATTAAGGTTATTTTAGGTGTATAGTCTGATAAGAAACATAAACTAATAAAAATGTTCACTAGCTGTCTCATTGCATGGCCTTACAAAGTTTTAAGTTTGACACCTGATAAAAAGCAATTAAAAGGATGTGAATTTTGTAATGGCTTTTTAAGGGTATTTTAATTAAAATAAATCTATAGGGCTATAATGTCGGACTTGAGAACCATCGATTAAATATTATCTTGATTTTCAGTTCAGTTAATTTAATTAATTTTTTGCATAATGATCGTGAGACACGATAAGTAAAAATGTTAGTGTTACTCTTAGATGTTAAAAATATGATTGACTTTTAAAACAGATGTTAAGTATTTGGATGCAATACATCTTATCTGATAGATCGTTTACTAAGAATAATTTAGCAGCATCACTTTAGAAAAACGTGCAATTGTCATTTCTGTAGTAGATCCAATAGTATTATTATTACAATTTTTCTTTTACATATTCTTCATACTATTAAAAAATGTATTAAATATATAGATTTTTATAATAATGTGTATTTTATAAAAATATATTTAAATATCTAAAATGAAGAATAGACATGTATATTATTTATATATATATCCTAAAATATTTATAATGAATTCGGTTATTTTGTTTCTGCCGCACACCCACCGCTTTTCTTTCACGGCCAGGATGGCTGGTAGAGAATGCTATTTGGTATTAGGCCATTCCCCGTACTTTGATTTGTACAAAATGATTAAATAAATAAATTCATAAACATAAACGCTTTAACACTCACAATTCCACACTAAGTTCGATGACTTGTGTCATGGGTAACGGAAACATTCACATCACACATACAATTACAACCAGAACCAGAAACACAAATTAGAATTCCTATATGCTTTCATTCGAATGCCTATATAATAAAGACTCATATATACCGATTGGTGCCAATTTAAAATGAAACATCTATACCAAGGCTTACAATTAACATTAAATCGTTACTAAATTCAAAATTTACCTTCATACCAACTCAGAATGCTGTTAAATACATTTGAGTAACAAGTTTACACAGCGAGATGAAGTTGAGTTACTTTACCGCACTCGTATACCTTACAGCGCTTAATTGGCAGGAGTTTGCGAAAGTAAGCGTGTGGTACACCGGCGGCTTTAATCACCGAATATTTTGGGCGTTCCCGTCGAGGGCAGGTTTTTCACAAGTGGGCCGTGGCCGTGGGACCTCAGGGAGAAAGTGCACGCGCCCGCCGGAATGTGCCCGGAACTCACCGATGGCGTTTTTGCAGCGCATTTCCCCGGTAAAATGCGGTGCATAACGAAGCGGCGGTTTGGTAATTAAAGAGTGTGGTGTGCCCGCAACCGATTCATATGTTGACGACGACTCGCAAGTTTTGCAGCACTTGAGGTCCCCAGGTAAGTTGCGGGATTGGCAGTAAAAAGCATGCTATAAAAAGCTACTTGAGGAACTTGTTCAAAAGGTCCATTTTTAGATTAAATAAATATTATATAGGCTAGCATTGGACCACTATCTCACTTGTAGGTTGTGGTCGACCTAGGCTTAGACTGCCTTTCAATCAAGAACGCCGTTTGGTATTTGGCGAATGATTATTCTGCTGGTTCGATAACTGAAGTGGTAGAACCAAGTAAGCGCTAGAAAAAGCAACATTTAATACAAACGTTGCAAACCTTTGCCTTTTTAAAAGTCAGTTAAAAAGATTTACTTACTCCATCATAAAAGATAAAATCCATGGATTTCATGACGATGTTACGCATTAGAGCTCAAGAAGTGAAATGAGCCGTATAGTTTCTATTCAATTTTATAATAGCATACTCTACATGCTATTAAATAGCATATTAAGAAGCACCCAAAGCGCGGTGTACCCACGCCTCATTCAAACTTTTGACGACTCGCCAATTTTACATCTCTTATTTTTTATGTCTGTTTATTTCGTCGTAATGGTTTGCAAATTTAAACAAGCAATAAAACGCTCCATTGAGTTTATTGCCGCGGAGCGTCGGTTGTTCGAATTACACCTTTTTGGCTTTAAATATTATGATGTCAATAACAATTTGGGCTTTATTGCTTTGGGATGCGGAACGCAAGTATCGGAAGTGCTGCAGATTTCATTAAAACGTGTGCTATATTTTGTTTTATATATAAATATATACGGAAGACCCATACTGTCTTGTTTTATGACTGGTTGCTATAATTACGTATTTCAATTACGGTGACATATTTTTTTATAAACGCTTTCATAGCCCCACACAAAGTCACAACCAGAATCAGGAACACATTTTTTTCTTTGGGAGAAATCTTGTGTTCCCGCCGGGAATCGAACCCAGCAGAAGGAAAAAGCACACCCAACTAAGCCAATGGGTAGTTCAGGCAGGGCGGATAATATGATAACTGTCCCATGTGTGTTTGTTTGACACTGTCTTTTATATTATGACAGTTATTAAGTCTTGAATATATTCCTAACGATAATAATTTTCGTGACTTTGAAATGTTTGTTTTATTTAACTTAGTTTTCTACTCGCATTTCAAAAGAATCCCATCATAGTATGTTTATGGATTAGAAACTTGTATAAAGCTTATTCTACTACGAGCTTCAGAACCATAATTAAAATCCACTACCATTTTAATTAGAGTCAACGACCATTTCAATTTTGTGTAGTCATTACAATATGCTGCCTTTGGGGATTCAACTTAGATCTTATTCCGTTTAGATAAGGTTTAAATTAAGTGTTATGTGTATAGGAGTCGAATCTCAGCCTCTTACTTTCACTGCGGACTTGACCCGCTTAGAGAGCCCTTCTATGAAATTTATTATACTTGTATGATTTGTGAGAATTTCAGCTTTAATTTATGAGTAGATGCTAAAGTATTCGAAGCGTGGGTGTTGGAAAAGTATGTAGTGGTGATTGTTGAATTCAACAATCTACATACTTTATAAGTAACTATAGCGATCCGTCCCAGCTTTGCACGAGTGCACATTTTATATATACTTACACTAGCTGTACCCGGCATGCTACAATACCACGTAAAGAATAAGAGTTTTACCTCTTTCATATTTATGGTTGCCTAGTACTTTAAAACTTTTTGGATATTGAAAAATCGCGGTTAACAAATAGAGGGGTATAGGAGGGACGGGGGGAGGGAGGAGGAGGGTGAAAAATACTTTACGACCTATTTTCATACCAAACAAATATGTTAAAAAACATTAAAATCGGTCCACCCGTTTCAGAGGAGAGCGACCACAAACACCGTGAAACGAGATTTTTATAATTAGATTATTCATATATTTTACCTCCTCCACTTTTCTGGTTGCCTAGTACTTTGATAACACACCAAAAACTTAATGACTAAATTATTACTACTTTAATGTTTATTAAGTTTGACTAAATTGAAAAAACATTATTTATCGGATGGAATTGTGATTAACCTTTCTTGAATCCACCTGAACACAAAAAACTTTCATCACAATGCATCCAGCTGTTTAGGAGGACTTCTCACATATACACGTACATAAGAATTATAGATATAAAAATAGATATATCTAATTAATCTATTTTTATTTGCACCTAAATGCATATTATAGTTATTAACACATAAACATTGATATTTGGTATTTGAGTGTTTCCCGGAGCGCAGCCCACAATAACTATTCTTATTTGTACCGATTTTATTAAGTACATCCCATATTTTTCCGATGATTATTGTTTTTTCTTCGGCATCGGTATACATAAGTTCGCTTTCAACCCTCTAGCGGACGTATTGGTGTGGATTGATTCACGCTCATCCCAATGGTTGTAGTACTATCAAATAATATATTATGAAAATTACATAAATTATCATGTCAAAGGGCCATACACGTAGGTGGGGGAGATTTTCCTGCCCGTGCGGGGCATCCTAAAACAAGGCTTCACAAATTAAGTACGAACCAGTTATAAGAAATCTACGTTGAATATCAAAACGCAATAAAAGCTTAAAAAAACTGACTACACCGCTTTATCTTCGGAACTTTGATCAGATTAGATGTACTAAACACGCATTATTGACTATATTTCAAGAACTCCTGATCAGATCTTAATCACATTTAAATGGGACCAATTGGAAAGCAAATGCTTTAAAACAAAAAAAACAACAAAATCTGTTCACGTGGAACGAAGTTATACCACACATAAAAAAATACAGTCGACTTGAGTACCTCCTGTGACTTGAGTACTGTAAAGTTGGTAGAAAATTTTGTAAGACACCAAAGTCACTGTTTTTGCACCTATTCTGTCCCTGGGTCTACCTCAAAAACAGTTACACACTTAAAGCGAATTTTACGTATGTTATCCGTTATATTCTGTACTTGAACAATAAATACAAGAATCAAACAATTATTATCAAGCAATTAACCACAAATGTTTATCTCAATTAAGCAAAATGAAACTGTAAAAAAGTAATGACAAAGTTCTATAGAATCACTTTTCAATCATCAATCCTTTGTGAAATAAGGTACCTCTTTATATCTATTATTTGCACGTATGAACATAAACTAAGTACCTACTTACTTAATCTTAGGAAACTAAATGTCTCACGCCCGACATAGTGCATCATTTGTAAAAATGACAGTAAGTAATATACCTATTGCAAATGTCACAGGCTAATTACGATAAAACGCTAAGCAGCTAAGATTAAAAAAATACATAACATCTAATCTGTTATTATCTATGAGTCTCATTATAAACTGACATTCATCATCTGTCAATGTCACTTTGACAAGTCAATGGAACAGTAACAGTCTAGACCAAGCCTAGACCGTGAGTAAACAATATCAATGAAAGGTTGGAGGCCTATCGACGGACTAGATCTGGAGTGCGTTGACCCTGCGCCGGCGCAGAAACTGAAAGTAAATTGTGACAATGTTAAGGACTGCTTGGGAAGGATTGCATCAGTGATTATAGAATTTGTATTACGCGAAATGAAAGCAAGTCCTTTTTAAGTATGATGTTTAAAGGTTGATTTTTTTTTAAATTTAATTGAGAGACGAGACGTGCATGTCACTCGCCAGATTGGTAAGCGTGACGCTTGCCTTTTACAGTTCCGTACCATCAAGATTTTTTTTGAATTTTTATAATTCGAAATCTTGCGCGGTAAAGCACTGCGTTCATCAACCTGAAATATTAGATGTTAAATCTCTTTAAGCCCTTTAATTTTACTGGAAATATTGCCCTTCAATCCGGAATGCAGTAATGTTTGCACACACTGCTTGGCAGTTGAATGGAAAAAAAATAATTGCGTTACCTTTGAAATATCTCTTTCGGCAAAATTTTATATATAATAAAGACATTTACGAGCATTTTTACACTATGAACATTACATTTATCTTTTACAATAATAATAATTGATTGCACAAATTCCAACTCGAAATGTTTGAGTTACTTCTCATACTAACGACCAACGGATAATTCAAAGACGAATAATGACGCTATATGTTTATATAGGATATTATAAATCCAGTGTTGACATGCCTGATGATGCTAAGTATGTCTAATAAGAAACCAAATATCCATATTTAATTCACGACCAATATGTAGAGTCGGCAATATAACTAGTCTTTTCAAAAAGCACAACCATATTTAAATTGTATTTTGTTGCTGGGTATATGCTCTTACTCGTTGATCTTACAGAAACATAACGCAATCGCTTCCCTCTCACAGTCTCACACAAAGATTTGTAGGTATCGTAGGTGCCGGAAACATTCACATCAAACACAAAAAACACACTCGAGACCAGAAGCTCAAATTTCCTTTGGGAAAAAAAACTTGTGTTCCCACCGGGAATTAAACCTGACACGCTATTTAGAAGGCAGACATGCAATCAACTGCGTCAACGGGCTATTCTAATAAGCGACGACTATCAACTCCTTCTAAGTCTGTGATTCCCGATAAGTACAATCTAAGAGTCATTAAATCTCGAGTGAACAGTATCTTCTAGGCAAGCATGCTCCATCTTCCACCACATCGTCACTTTCCATCAGGTGAGATAGTGGTCAAATGTTTGCCAATCGACAATAAAAAAAATTTGGTATGTTCATGTTAGCTACTGTGCTATTATAGGTGCCTAACTAATTATCTATTTCGAATATTTACTTCTAAGAAATAGATAAATGACAAGTCAAAAAGTTGTCCACTTCTAAAGCTTTAGAAACATTTTTAAATAGAAAAAGTGCCCCAAGTGCCCATCTCCATAATAGAAAAGCAAACTGAATTATTTCTTACATCAACAGAGCGCGCCCAGACGAAAGTATCGGTTTGTTTACACTTTCTCTCAGACACTTCTAGGATCTTGAGGATCTGTCGAGCGACGTCAACCTGTCAAATCAAGCGTCACTTATGATATGAGTAAAATGAAAGAGACAGAGTCATTCGTTGATAGCGCGTGTGAAAGAGAAATATGTTACATTTTTGGTCATCTGGTGCAACAGTTATGGTCAAATCTCATGATGAACGGTCAATGACATTGACTTTTGCTTTTGCTTACTTTTACTGCGTTATGTCTTATGGTGTTGTAATTTAAATTGGCGTTTCATTTAGTATTTTTATTGATAGCCGTCACGATTTTGGAGTAAAACGATTCATGATCAATGTTAAGTTTTGATGGCAGTGCCTAATTAACAGTTTAGGTTTGCCTGGGATACTTTTTTTCTCTTTGAATAGGTATTGGCTTCGCTATCTTGTGCATTTAGCCAGTGTCAAGTATTAATATATTTCAAGTATTACTGTTTTTCATATTAAAAGTCCTAGTCTCAGTAAAACACAAATAAAACAGTCAAGGTCCAGTCATAGTCAAGTCATGCCCTAGTAAAGTGGCAGAAACATTAATAGAACTTCTATTGGAGTTTATTGGAGCGAAGGTGAAAATTATGTTTTTCAACTTTGTATGATTTGCCTACACTTATGCACGTTCACTAAGTATTAACAGTTAATAATCCACCATTATTACACATCAACACTCGAAGAATCACAGGTTTTGGAAAATTAGACAAAATCAACAAAGCCATTTTTTCAAGTTCGCGACAAAAAAAACGTCCCTGGGATAGTCAACACACGTATGTCGTTTTGATTTTACGAGAGCAGAAACCAAATAACGCTTCTGCGTGATCTCCAGTATAATAAGTAGTAATTCTCTGTGGTAAGAGGTATTCAAGGAACATACATATACCGAGTTTATTTTATTAAAAAAAACAAGCCGTGCCCCGCTTTGCCCGCGTTTATCAAGTTAAAAAGCCTATGTGTTAATTCAGGTATAAATTTAAGTCCGTCGAGCCGTTACAGCGAGAAGAGAAAACAAACATACACAGTTACACTCAAAGCTTCGGATTTATAATATAAAGCAAATAAAATGACTAGTTTATGATCTTTTAGCTAATTATGAATGTTATATATGTTACTTGGTAAATTATTTCTAAAACTTTCGCGAACCGCAATCATGTTTTTATGAAAAGTCGACGTACAACAAAATAATGTTATTTGATAAAAAAAAAGCGCGAAATAATGTTACTTTAAAGATTAATCCGGTTTCCTCATATAACATGTTTTTTTTTATGTTGAATAGGCAAGAATTTGATCACTATCTCACCCGATGGAAAGTGATGATGGTAGTGTATTGTTGACATTATTTAAGATACAATTTTCTTTTTATACGTCGAGTTTATTCATTTTTTAGGAAATATAGGCAATTCTTATTTTATTGGAAAGATTTTATTTGTAGCCATAGAAATCCAATATTTAATGTTGTCTTCATCCAATCCAAATCGGAATCCGCCGACTATAGAACTAATAAGCACCTGCTCATTAATACTTATTAGTTCCATGCCGACATAATCAATTATAAAAATAGCAAAAACAAAACAATTCCTATTGAAGCATTCACATTCACATGGTGTACTTAGAAATGCACTAACGGTCTACTAATTGTCAAACACAATGCTCGCAGACTGAGAACAAGGGTGTCTCATCATAAACCTAGAATGGAGACCTCTTGGCCCACATTGGGGGTCGACGTGAAATATTGGAATCCGATTGTCAACTGTACAGTGTAAAACTAAGATCTATGTTTATTAATGTATTAAAGTGATGAACAAGTTAACGTGGAATAATATCTTTGTGGTAATAGACCTGGCTTCGAATTTTAAAGTCTGCTGGATTTGGCACACTCCGAAAACTCCAAGTAAATGTTGCAAACCAAAGTCACACAAGAACAACGAACATTATTATACGCTCTTTTAAATGTGTGAGTGCTAGGGTTGTCGCTTACACTTGTTTCTAACTGAGCTTGACTGGACTTGTTAGCCGACTACGATGCAAAAGGTAATGTTATGACTTTAGCATATTATATATGTATGTATGTTCGTTTGTCCCTCACTGCGTTCACTAATGTAACGTTTAGAATATCGTGTCAATTCCAGGGGTACCTGTCCTGTCATAGGCTTTTTTGTATAAAAAAAACAAAATGGTCGTCGTGCTCTAATAAATTGTGATAAAAAAACGAATACTGTCGTTATATATGTCAAATGAAAAATCTACAAAATACCAGTAAAAAAATCACGTAGGTAATATTTTTTATAGGTTTTAAACTATATGAAACCGTTTCGTACTATAGTATATTACTATATATAATATGTATAATATATTACTATATACCCGTAAGCGGCATACTGTTCTTCGAACATTAAAAAAAAAGTTAATTCATATTTATTGCGATTATCATTAGGTAACAAGAAAAGAATTGAGCCACAGTTTCCCATAACAAATGTGTAATTTAGACACATACATTTACTTATAGTAACAAAGGGTACGCGTACAATCAAGTACTCTGTGGCAATGCAGGTACAGCTAATACAATAATTTCAAGTGATATTTAAAATACTGGTTATTGCGAATTTCATATATAGAAATTTCTCTATTTACACTTCACCGGATGACCAGTCTGCCTCGTAAACCCACATAGAGACCAGCTGACATAGATTGTCTGGAGGTCGCCTATGGAATAGAAATAAGGAATTTATTAAAACTCGATGGTGACTTGGAAATGGGGACAGCTGGCCAGTATCTCAACGGTCTCTTACCAATAATAGTTTACTCGATAAATGACAAGATTTTCGTATGTTTGTTAAAAACAAGGTTACTAGGTTTGTTGCTCGTGGTCGTTTTGCTGCACTGAAATGACCAGTCAGATGGCGTAAAAACGTAAAACGCAATAAAACAACTGACTTTACAAAACAGAATTTAAAGCCACGGTGCGGTCATTCTATACCTACCTATTCTCTATCAGACTTTCTTAGGAGACAGCCCGTCTTATGAAAAATTTTCCAGTATTACCGTCCCCTTATTCACTACATCAATGCTTAATCTTAGCACATCTTACTAGTTACTAATTGAAAATCGCACACTAATCATAAAATAGAATATAAGTTTATTTGTGTAATTTACATCAATTACTAGAATGTAGAATAAATATAATCCTCAGTTGCTACTACAATTTCTGTCCATCTAAAGGTTGTCTGGTAGAAATCGCTAAAAGCGATAAGACCGCCCATTGTACTGCCTTATAATATTAATTTCGTAGTTTTAAGTTTGTATCTATTTGTTTTTTTGGTGTACAATAAAGAATTTTGTATTGTATTGTATTGTTTTGTATAATGAAATTAAAAGACTTAAAACTACCCTAATAATTAATGTACACTCACACAAAATGGTCCCAACTCAGCATAATATCGAAGGTGGTAGTCACTCACCTATCTTCGACGCTGGTATTATGTTGGAACCATTCCAGTGAAATCACGGCCCGCAAACAGTGCACATAAGCTAATTAATGACAACCAAAGTGGCCGCAAGTACAGAAAAATCATGATAAAATATAAAGTATCAATTAAATCTAAGCAAATGAATCAACATTGTATGAGATTATAAATAGAACATAAAATAACCAAAAAAACATCACTGTGTATAAAAATGGCTAATCGGACTTAAACAAAATTTGTAATGGTCGTGGCTCAAAAGGTAGCGTGGCTCTACAGCCCGATTAATTATGACCATCAAGGTCGCAAGTGATGCCGTAGGCCACAACCTACCTACCAATTTTATTAATGAATATCTCTCGATATGAAAATGTGGAACTTTGATCTTTAGTCCAATTTATACTAGGTATCAATATTATGTGCCTGAGCTATTTTTAATGTTTTTTAATGAGTACAAATAAAAGAAACAGCCTAAACGAATTTTTATCACAAATCTCAATAAAAAGCTTTACCTTTTTTTCATCGTTTCTAGGCTTTTAACGATAGCATTTGTAGAGAACTCTCACGTTTTTTATATCTCTCGTCCATTAAATCAAAACAATTTAGTACAAGTTCGTTTTTACGAGCATGTTTGATGAAGCTTTTGTTTTTTATGTAGGTACAATTTGTACGTAAAACTGATCGACATTCAACGCAACGTGAGCAGAACAGTTTTTTGAGTGGCATGTTCAGAAATTAATGTGTTTTTTTTTTATTCTCGATACATTTGACCACTATCTCACCTGATGGAAAGTGATGATGTGGTCGAAGATGGAGCATGCTTGCCTAGAAGATACCTGTTTACACTTTAAAACTGCACTTATCGGGAAACCACCATCAAGTTGAAAGTCTGTCGCCAAGCCAAATACGGTGTTCCGGCAGTTATCCTTGAGAGCCTGCGTATTCCAGGTCTAGTGTGTTTACCAGCTTCGAACACATCGTCACTTACCATCAGGTGAGATAGTGGTCAAAAACTAGCCTGTCACAAATAAAAAAAAAAATAAAAAATCCATTCCTTAGCAGTACGTATAATATATGTGGAAGCAAAACGCTTCGTACGCACCCTTGGAATAATAACCATAAACCGATGTCACATGGCTGATTGTCTAGTTGTCCGATGGTAAAAATGGGATGGGGGAATTAGATGGCGCAATTCCGTGGCACACTCTCCGAAATGTATCCCATAAAATACCGGATAGACTTGCGACCCTGCGACGATGTTCTACGCTTTAAAGCTTCGCATAAGTTCTTTGCAGTTTATTAGTCTCCTGGCTCATATTACTGACTTAGCAATTTAACTTTGCAATCGCAAGTCTGTTATAATTTCGGACAGTTTATATTTGTAATGAGAAATTGTTCAACAGTATGCAAATTTTGATAAAAATAAATCATTGAATCAGTGAGCGGTATGTAAGAGTAGTCAAAAACGAAAGTAGATTCGATCTAAAATCGACTCCGAAACATCGGGTGAGCATCGGATTTTGGTCAGTCGGTCGGTAACTTTCACCGACAACTAATTAGCGATACCGGGTATCGATGTTGTATTGCTGCTTACGAAACGAATGTCGATATCGATAAACGTGCTTATTAACATGACTGGTCGGCTGATAAGATTAACTTCGTGTGGTTTTGTGACATCTTTGTCGTGTTGGTATTTGGATATTGTTTCATTAGACCTTTAATCTTTAACAGACTTTAAAAAAAAAGAGGAAGTTCTCAGTTCGACTGTATTTTTTAAGAGGTGAACCGATTTTAGTGATTCTTTTTTTATTTGAAAACTGGTGCTTTCCATGTAATCACATTTAAATAAGCTACTGCATCGACAAAGTAAATAGGAAATAGAGACTTATAAACGTAAAATTTTCGGATAAGACAATCGAAGACATAAAATATGCAATCACATACACCAACAAACACGCACACAATAACACTCTTTCATTCCTACACATACGCACACACAATCACTGACAGCACAAATACTCACTAACTCTCACTTCCTTACACAATAATCACCTGTCACTCTTACGAACACACATGCTCACGGAACTTACCTGAATTTATCTTTATACAAAGACACTTTACTGTTATTTATATGAACAAAGATTTTTTTTTATTATTACACTGCTACACACCATAACCTACACAAAAAATGACAATGAACCTTTAGATATAGAAAATTATTACCATAAGATTAATTACTAACACTATATTAAAATTACTATTATGCATAAGTAGATAAAAAAATTACATCAACAATTACTGTAAAGGATACCTAACAATAAGCTATATTATGTGTTACCGGAGAGGGTTGCTGTTACCCAGCTATACAGGCTTTAAGGAGACCTAGTGCTGGGGACAGAGAATCACAAAGGTACATAATATCGAAATTATAATTCACATACATATTTTATCCTCAATCAAAATGTACCATACACTGTTCTTCCTGAATAAATAACTTTTTTAAATTTGATTAAGATTTGACGTCGTTTTATTTTGTAGTTTTTGAGTCATCCTCAATAATGCCTATTTAAATAATTTAGTCAAGGGTTCCGAAGATAAAGCGGTGAAGTTGATTTTTTAATTTATGTAATTGTTCAATCTAGCTGACAAAATTATGTTACCATTAAAAATATTTATATGTATCTAAAAGTCTTGACGAGTGTTTAACGCACCGCTTACCATCTATAAATATAAAATTTACTATCAGAAGTGTTTTTATGATAGGCATTTTATGAGAGTATACATCCATTAAACAGGATTATCATAAATTATAAAAGTAAGTAGTACATCGGAACTTTAATTTATTACGTAGCATTACTTTTTTATTGAACTAGTGAAGCAAAGTTCTATAAAAAGCTGATAGTTTCTAAACCAAATGAAACTTAAAAGAAGAAGTAATTGTTAAATGTTGACCAAATTTTTTGAAAGCCTGAAAATCACAATTCTTCTCCTTCACTTAAAACAAAAGAAAATAGAGGGTGAGGTAAAATGAAATTAAAGTGTAGTGAAAACATTTGCATCCATAAAACATAAAAAATTTCACACTCACAGCGCAGCACTAAGTTTGAAGACTTGTGTCATGGATGTCGAAAACATTGACATAACATACATAATTTAAAACAGAACCAGAAACACAAATGTTCCTTATGGAGAAAACTTGTGTTCACGCAGGGAATCGAACCCGATAGAGATATCGCGTTCGATTTTCAACGGGAACGGCGGTGAGAGTTCGCCCTCTCAGGGGTGCTGAGCATTCGTCAACGGCAGTTCGCAAAATTAGGAAAGATTATTTTATTTAGGTACGGTAGATTTTACGGTAGACCACCAACTTACTTGTTGATCAGCGACGATATGTTTTACCATTGCTATTAAAAAAAAACACTTTATCGATATCGAATACCACCATCACTATTGTAAGTTCACTGTCCATTCACGCGTACGCACAAGCGGGTGCAAGTAGTTGTTACCTAATCTGTGAAGTTAATCGATTGGGCGGGCGGGCCGCGGCACATGTCGAAAGGATAGATAGCGTAAGTAAATAACATGCACAAATAATAAGTTAGCATTGCAATTCAGAGAGGCAATGCCAGCATGATGGAAACGCTACAAGCTCGATGTCTTGTAGGTAACTTAGGTCTTTGCTGTATATAGTTTTAGATTAGTTTAGAAAATGTAGTTACAATATAGTATACGACTAGTTTTGATATAATTTGTCATCTGTATCACTTGTTATAAGCACATTATTTATGAATCGAAATGAATGCTTTAAATTTGCCTTTATCAAGTTACTTAACATAACTAGGTATTAAATAATTTGAACATAGAAGACAAAAATAGCAATAGCTTTTTGTTTTGTTAGTAATTCTGCTTTTTGTAATGTATGTAGTTGTAAATTTGCTTATGCTATAAGATCGACATTATTTTTATATTTCCGTCCTGGCTTCGCGCAATTGAAATGTCCGCTCAACTTTCCAAAATTTGTTTTACATGCAATCATTGTCCCGGGAAATTACGAACACAACAAAAAAAGCCAAAATGAGTTGAGTTATTTTCGAGATTTTGTGAAACTAAGGCACGGCAACTGAATCACACTAAGATTATAAATGCGAAAGTTTGTGTGTAAATGTGTAAGCGTGTAAGTTTGTTCGTTTTCTCTTCACGCCGTAATGACTGTACGGATGTGGATGAAATTTGAAATATCCATAACTAATATCAGCATAGTACCCAGGTAACACACAGGCTACTTAATTTACGCGGGCAAAGCCTCGGGGAACAACATGTTTAATATAATGTATATAAGCATTGATTTAAATAACGCTTGGTAATCCACACTAATATTATAAATACGTATGTGTTAGTCCTTTCAAGACTAACACGTATACTAAATTTTAACTTAATAAATGGGGGCGAAGCCGCGGGGCACGGCAAGTGTGTATATATAAGTGCGATACTGGTATGACGTTAATTCTATAATAAGTGATATATAGTTAATAACACATAAACGTAGATCCTAATATGTTACCTAGTAAATATGCCGCAACAAATCAGATTGAATTGTTTGTTAGATAAATTTCATTCGGACAATTTATTTTATCTAACGTATCAGTGAAATGTTTCTTAATATTACCAGTACACTAATAACAGTGAAATCTAGATACAGTACTGGTTTTTATCGGGTGTAGATATATTTATATTTCATCGATTGTTCGCCGATCTTGTTTACGTTATCGAGTGGTAAATTTATTGTATTTAAAGTAAAACTAGGTAATGTAAATCACTATTTACTTGAAACGTTGCCTTATTTCAATCTAGTTATTGTTTTATCTCTGACATAACAACATTTTGGAGTAGAAAGTAATTTTAATCTAATAACCTCTTTTTGCATTTAAACATAGACGCTTTCACAATCACAGATCCATACTACTTTGGGGAGAATACTTGAGGGAATCTAATCCGATACCCCTGCTTAACGTGCACCCAATTAAGCCAACGGGCAGTTCAATATATGCATTATAGGCCTAAAATAACGGCAAATATGGTACTTATACGGTGCCAATCATATTTCTTTTTGCTTCACCGTAGTCGGGTAAAATTAAGGTCACACTGTTCATAATTTTGTAAAGAAGCTATTTATCTATCTGAAACTTGGCTTTAACCAAGTGACAGTTTAACTCCGAAACAAATTCAATTGACACACATGACTCTACAACTATTTTGCAAACAGTTTATAAAGCCCATGTTTCGCTAAAACCCATTCATTGTTGCTGAGGTCAACGAAAGTGTCACCTATTGTTCAGTGTGTCGTTGTATGAGTTTGTATGTACCTATGTTTGATCAAACAAAAGATCGTTTGTAATGTCAATTAGAGCCTGGATAGTTCAAGCACGATTTTGACTTTCTCTTCGGGTACTCCGGTTGTGTAACTTGGAAGGCTTTAAGTTTCCATAGGGGAACGTAATAAGAGGTATAAATTGCCTCTTGGCCTAGTTGGGTGCGCTTTTGCCTTCTAAGCAACAGGTATCAGGTTTGGTTCTCGGTGGGAACGCAAGTTTTCTCCCCAAGAACAATTTGTCGCCAAGCACATGGTGTTCCGACAGCATCCTTGACAACCAGATTATGAAAACCGGTACTACCAGTTATCTTGAGGTGGATAACGGAAAAAAATGCCCTTGGTACTATGCCAGGTTGACTATTTAGGTGGACCATGGGCAATGACCGATTCTAGGCATGTCTATCTTCTTTAACTTATTGAGATAGTGGCCAAGGCTGCTTCTTTTAAATATGATAGATCAATATTTGACCACAATTTCACTTGCTATTAAGTGACGATAAAGTGACGATAAAGTGACGATGGAGCACGCTTGCCAAGAAAATACCTTTTCTCTCTTGACTTGAAAAACACCTAGATTGCACTTCAAAATTTGAAATTTAAGATCGTTTATTCACATGGGCCCTAAAGAGGCACTCATGAAAGTGAATGAATCTACTGCCAGATTCGGAAAATGACAGTCATCTCGTGAAGAACCTGGCAAAAAACTCGGCGGAGCATTTTTCATTCATTTTTTAAAACACTTAAATTACTAATAATGGAATTATAATTATTAACCTAGGCATATCTATATTATGTAGTCGCCAGAATGCGCGTGTGCAGTTTGCCTCCATGCATCCTTGAAATTAATGTAGTCCCTTTTTCGGGAACACAGATTCAGGCAAAGAGTAAATAAAGAGAGTAGTAGAGTTGCTTTTAGCAGAGATATAAATACACTCTCCCAGATCATCAAAACGTCATCACAACGTAAGGAGCGTACAAACCGCACATTAAAGAAGCCAAAACGTTAACGTAACAGCACTTTCGCTGCCAATCGTAATCCTGAACGAGTTTTTTGGGATTGAATTACGAAGTGCACGGGCTGCTAAAATATATTGACGGCTGTGTTTCTGTCTTTGAGATACAGACAAATAAAGAGCCGCATTCATTTTTATCATAGACAATTTCTTAAAAATACCAGGAAGCTCTCAGACATTTATTATTATTCTACCACTTAACACTTTTTAAAGTTCTAAGACTTTTTTATTAATCTAATACCTTTAAACGAGCAATACTTGTAGATATGTATATGTATGAAAAGACTCACGAATGACTCTACACTTTTTGTATATGTTATTTGAAATACATTTTAGTAAGCTTTATCTATGCTTGTTATATTGAGCCGTAGAATACAAATTTATCCATACAAACCATGAATATTAGGGTACAAAACTAGTAATTAATTGACTACCCTTTGGCTTAGTTGGGTAGGCGTTCGCATTTCAAGATGGGGTATCGGATTCGATTCCCGGCGGGAACACATGTTTTCTCCCCAAGGAAAATCTGTTTCTGGTTCTGGTTGTCATTGTTTGTGTGATGTGAATGTTTGTGTTTCCACGGCTGTGAGTGTGAAAGCGTTTAAGTTTATGTTATGTTTATAATTTCAGTAATATACAGACAACACTTCTTTAATCTGATCTAATTACGAATAATCGCCTACTGAAGATATAGTCTTCTTTAGAACAAAATATTATTTTTAACGCAGCATTTGTAGAACATACAAAAACGTTTGTATAACAAAGAAATCAATCGTTCTTAATTATATTTAAGCTTATTAATCACGAAAAAAAATATATGAAATCAAAAGCTAAAACTCACAGAGTTAAACAAACAGAACTATACATTGATAAAAAGGTATTAAAGTGCGTATGCGCAGTTACAAAAGGTTTTTGTGGTTGCGTCAACGTCAATGTCAATTATATAGACATTAGTTGTTTCTTTAAGATATAAATAAGAATGGCTTTAAATAATTCGACAGAGTTACTAATTAAAAAACAATTTTTCAAAAATATTCGTTTGTTACATTAACGATATAATATTATTACACAACTCACTTTTCCTTGCAATAATTTCGTCGTCATCTACTATGGTTGACATACATCTAGTTTGCTAGAACCAATCTACGTTCATCATCCGTACATCGAAGGAGTCCGTACATCGAAGGAGTCCCTTCTACGTTCATCATCCGTACATCGAAGGAGTCCCTTCTACGTTCATCATCCGTACATCGAAGGAGCGAAACTCATTGCCCGCGTCTTTGTTTCCTGAACGGTATAATCTGGGGCTCTTCAGGTCTAGAGTGAATAACTATCTTAATTTATGTTGTATAGGGCTAAAAACACGTAAAAAAGTCATAATCAATACTTTGTAGTCTGTACAGTTTAACATATACAACATGAATTATATCTCTCATTATCTCACTATAGTTTTAATTTACAATAGGTATAATTTAGGGACGCTTGCTACATCTTCTCTTTCCGTCAAGTGATGGTCAAATGCCTATAAAACTAGCTTAAAAAAATGTTTACTATACTCCTTTGAAGAATTTCTACTGCGATCATTAATAAAAATAGCAAAAATACAAGTACTAACTCGAAACCACGTCGTATACACAAATCCATCTCTATCTATGATGGTTAATTAGTCGTAGATTGTAGTAAATGTTCCAAGACACCTAAGTGAAATTTGCATTGCAAAAGCATTTTTATTACTGTATCTCATACTATTTAACTTATTTTGGGATTCGTTTAAGAGTAGTATTCCTTAGGAATAGAAAATAAATCACGATAGTAAACAAATACCATTGGTATTAGTTTTTGGTATTAGAAAGGAATATATAAACTTAAATGACTACCTCCTCTTTAGTCATTAATATTTTGTGGATGTCCTTGACCCAGTCCGTACCGGTTTTAGCATTCAAATCTGTTTTAATTCCGTAAGCACTATGATTCCGTTATACTTCATTAGATTTAATATATCACCAACTTATAAATTAATCTGACTTTGCCTATTAACATACTGGATAATAATTATAACGCAAGCAAAGCTTAAAAACCCGATTTCATCGCTTTATATTCGGAACCCTTGATAATGTAATGTTCACAAAATACAACGTGAAACAAAAACATAATTCTTATGATCCGATGAGAATGTATAACAAATATTAATTTAAGTTCCAACAGATCCTATGATCGGTTGGGAACAACAATATATAATTTACTGGAGTCCCAACGGATCTTAAGATCAGTTGGGAAGAATAATATATAATTTATTTTAGTTGCAACTGATCTTATGATCAGATGGGAACAACTGTTATGATCGGTTAATGTGAAAATCCGATACTATGATCCGTTGGGAAGTACCCAATAAATTAAATACGCATTATTGAGAATAACTCAAAAACAACTGGTCAGAACTTGATCAAATTTAAAATTGGTTCATCTAAAAAATAGTTCTTAGGTAACACACATTTAAAATACAGTCGAATTAAGAACCTCCTCCTATTTTTGAAGTCGGTAAAAACCAGTTCGACAGTGTATTTTTTTATGTATGTTCACTGATTTCTCCATCATTTATGGACCGATTGTCAATTTTTTTTTTCGGTTTGGTAAATTATCCTTCAGAGGTGGTCCCATATACATTTTATCGAAATCAATCAAGCTAAAACAAAACATAAGCAGTGAAGTCGTTTTTTTAAGCTTTGCTTACGTTTAAATTGTTGCCTTTTGGTTTTTATACTTTACTAGGGCATGACTTGACTATGACTGGACTTTGACTCTTTAACTTGACTTTGACTGTGATTTGTGACTAGGACTTTAATATGAAATACACTTGAAATATGACTTACTGATTACTTGACACTAGCTAAATGAACAAGATTGCGAAGCCAAAATTTAAAAAAATGTAAATTTAGCTAATGTAAATACCGCATACACTCACCATAATGTTGACAATTTAATACCGGGCTTGCGACATAGCGTCGGTGAATCTTAAATAAAAGTAGGCAAAACACTCACATTCGTAGGTACCTTTCTAATTATTTCAACGTATAAACAAAATCAGCTATTCAATATCTTTTAGAATGCACACTTGCCTACTTAAAATCGACTTGCTTCGCAACTTTCCCTTTTACGATGTCAAAAATTGCGTCTAAACAAAGTCGCTCTCAACATCTTTATTCTAATTAACATAAAAAACTGTTCGCACGATGTAGTATAAAACCACCGTTTAGGTGAGAATTTAAAACTTTTACTCGATAATTAGAATGTAATTGTGCAAATCGTGCGACGTTCTATAGATATGTTCTCATAGTGTATATTATTGTCTAAAGTTTTACTTTTACGCTTTGGATAATGGTTTTATTGAGGTGGAGGTGAGGGTCAGAAGGTTAAACATAGTTTTTGTTCTGTGGCAATTTAGCGTCAAACGCGTTATTAGAGATCATTGTCGGTGTTTATAATGCTTTGAGTTGAGCTTTTGGTGCATGCGATTTTGCTTTGAGATGCTGAAAATTATATTTTACTAGCTGCACCCCGCGGTTTTACTCGCGTAAGTCCTGGAGATCCTCGGAGATTCCGAGATAAATAGCCTTTATATATAATCCAGGGTGTCAGCTACCTCCATACCAAATTTCATCAAAATTTGTCCAGCCTTTTGAGTGTGAATAAGTATCAAACATACAAACACACTCACAAACTTTGGCATTTATACAATACAATAACTCTTTATTGACACCAATAATAAAAAAGTACAGAATAGAAATTACTAATACAATGGGCACGGTACAATGGGCGGTCTTATCGCTAAGAGCGATCTCTTCCAGACAACCTTTGGATGGACAGATAAGCAGGGATGGTGGTGTGGTAAAACTGAGACTAAGTACTAAATAAACTATTAGTGATGTCATTTATACTATTAGTGTGATGCAAAAAGTAGAAAAATATTTTCTTATAGCTCCTCTCCAATCTACGGGGCAATTGCCTATAATCCCTTAATCTATATAGGTACATCAAAAGATAGATATATACAGCAAAAGATCTAAGTTACTTACAAGCCACCGAATTTATAGGTAACTAAAGTGGTCAAGCCCACTACCAATGACCTCACGCATTACGCGTCGCCTCAACCAGGGGCTCTGATATTTTTTTAAATTAGAATGAGCTCCCGTTTCCCTCGGGCCTATTGTCTCAACACTAAATGGGTCAAGTATGTAACCACTGCTTAAGAAATCCTGCCGAGAAAAAATATGGTGCGTAAGTTTGCAATTATCTAATATTATAAGTCGAATCTTTGTCCTGACATACTGATTCACTGACTGACTGACTTAGAGACAACGAACAGCCTAAACCCCGGTCGTAGAGACTTGAAATTTGGAGGGTACGTTGGTCTTAGTACGTAGAGTTAAGAAAATATTTTTTTGAAATTCTACTCCTGAGAGGGTTACCTAAATGGGGTGGAAACGTTTGGATGAAAGTGTTTTGTATTTGAACTTATAGCGATGAAAATTGGTACTTGAGTAGTTCATTTCATATTAAAAATTAAATCATCAATATTTATTTGCCAGGGGTGCATTACGATGATGCAATGGGGGATGAAAGTTCATATAAAGTATTTTATTTGTGATCTTAAAGCTATGAAAATTGTAATTGAGTAGTAAATTGAAAATAATTTTAAAATAAGTCATTACTGTAAATTGGAAATTACTACTGTAATGCGTAGTTTACTCCATTAAAATCACATTAACATTATAAATCCGAAAGTTTGTGTGTAAATGTGTTAATGTATAGGTATGTTTTTTTTTATTCGCGCTGTAACGGATTAATAGATTTGGCTGAAATTTCTAAAGTACATAAAAAAGTTTACACTCAGGATTAACAAATAGGCTACTCTTTAACTTAATTAAAGCGGGCGAAGCCGCGGGACACGGCTAGTACTGAATATACCAGTATTCTATAAATATTTATTTAAAATGAACACGAATAAAAGATAATTAGAGAATATAAGAGATAAATATTTCATTTGACGACCCAGTTGGCGCAGTGGACAGGTGTCCGCCCTCTGCGCCGTGGGTCCTGGGTTCGATTCCCGGCAGGAGCACAAATTCCTTCCCAAGGGATATTTGTGCTTCTGGTTCTGGGTGTAACGTGTGTGTGATGTGAATGTTTCCGGCACCCACGATACAAGTCTTTGAACTTAGTGTAGGGCTGTGAGAGTGAAAGCGGTTGTTTGTTTGATTTTTTTTTATAATAAATACAATACATCACACTCACAATCACACCCAAAACCAAAAACACAAATGGTCCTTGGAAATTGTGCTAAACCCGGGAACCGAATTTAGAATCCGCGGCGAAAGAATATAATATTGAGATCCCACGACAAAAACAATTTAGATTCCTTACCATAATGCGTCTAAAATAAAAATAAATACAATCATCAAATTACAGTCATAACGTAAGCTTGAAACTATAAAAAGATATCTATTTATATTTGGGTAAAGATGAACGTTCCGCCAACTAAAATAACTTCAATACATTTATCAAACAAGTCAACTAAGGTGGCCTTACAAGAAACATTCGACACGCTCGTACAATTTAATAAACGACATCAAGTCCCACAACAATAATAATCCAAATAAATCTAATATCATTTATTTAATTGAGAGAAAGTACGGACAAAAACAGATGGCACAGTGGTTTAAAGCCTATACCGGAGATGGGGTTTCACCTATTAATGACTATTAAACTGCTATTAAATGAATGCCAGCTACTTAGGCCTTAGCGTTTCCTGTTTAATGGATATAAAAATTTCCAATGTCTTTCGAGGAATCTTCTAAGAGCTATGCGCTATATTTTGATAGGCGCTTGAGTTAGAATTTTTTAAATTTTATTTTATTACAGGTGATCTTATAGCTCGGTGGTCACATATTTTATTTACTAGCCGTGCCCCGCCGCTTCGCCCGCTATTATCAAGTTAAAAAGTAGCCTATGTGTTAATACTAGGTATAAGCTAAGTACATTCCAAATTTCATCCAAATCCGTTGAGCCGTTAAAGCGTGAAGAGGGAACAAACATATGTACTTACACACAAACTTTCAGAGTTATAATATTAGTAGGATAGGATGTAGGTATATGCTAATGACAAGAATCTACTGTCAAAAAAGTTGTGTCAGATGGCACTTATTTGGCTCAACGTATTAGCATTGCAATTCAGAAAGTCAATGCCGCCAGCATGATGGGAAAGCTAGTAGAACTGGTAGTGGGCTTGAGCACTTGAGCTTCCAATAAGCTCGATGTCTTGTAGGTAACTCAGTTCTTTGCTATATATAGTTTTAGTTTAGTTTTAGGAAATATATAGGCAATTGACCCGTAGAGTGTAAAAACTTGTTAAACGTAGATAAAACTTAAGCAATAAAATTACAAGAAATTAAGGGTCAGTAAGGTAATATTATTAAATTACAGGGGTACGTTATAAGTTTGTTGTTTGTATCTGTGTGTGTGTATCCTTATCTGTGTGTCAGTTTGTAGCATCGTATAGCTCCCAAAGAGCTGGAGCTAGATTTTGTTTGAAAGGTGACATGATTTAGAGTTTTTCGTATCAATCGGTGCAGCCGTTTTTTCAGATAACGAGTCAGTTAGTTTTCAGTTTTCTAAATTTTGATCTTGCCAATTTCTTTGATAGAGGAGAAATATTACGTAGTTTTCTAAGTTAATCCAGTTGATCCTATTGTTTCCCTACGAAAACATCCCGTGTAGTTCCTTCTGTAACAATCCAATCACGGCTATCATCAATAAAAGTTAACCAATCATAGACATCAAATTAGTGCGAACTGACGTCACTAATCAGTCTAACCAATGGCATGCCATTTGAATTTCCTATGCATTTTAATCACTTAATAAATCATCAAAATTCCAAATATCATAGCTTATAAGTAAGAAAATAATGTTATAGGTATTCTATAACTATAAAATTTCAAAAGAAAAATATTAAACCTAAATTTTACATCATGCATATTCGGTGCAAACACATCAAAAAAAAAACAGCCAAATCTGTTATACATGCGACAGTTGATTTTTATTTATATATATTGCATACAGGTATATAAAGGTACCAAAACCATTTTCTCAACATTTCCCCTCTCCATACAAGTTATATCAACTTTCAGTTAAATTTAAACTCACTTTCTCCTCACGATTGAAACGTTTAATTGTATCTAAAAGTTAAACTTTAAACCATTCCAATGCCTTCCCAAATTGATAAATACCCTGTAATCGAAGTTAATTGACCGTTAAATCATTGAGAGTTAAATCTTAAATTAAATGAGCGTGTTTGACCCGTGAAGACATCGAAGTTAAGTTAAATTGATCCGTGTAATGAACTGCGTAACTTGATTGATTTGTATTGACAGTTTGTAGCATTGTTAAAGAGATTGTAAAATGTTGGACTTATTTTCATTGTCAATGATATTTATTGACATGTGAATTGTTCGGCTTATTTCCGTTCTAGTAACAAGTCTAATTTGAAGTAGTAATTCTTTCGTAGATAATTTGGGGATTACTTTTTTACCCATACTACTCCAAACAAAAACAAAGCTGAAAAACAAGTAAAACCTAGAAAAAACAAATGGTAATAGGACAAAACAAAAGTCTACTAGACGACAAGATGAAAGGTGATGTCGAAATTGGATGTTAGTATAAATAAATACAGATGTCTTTAATATATTAAAATATACAGAAAATATAACGGGCACGCTACGGGCCTGCTAGTAGGCTCAAGCACTTGAGTTAGTTAAAGTTAGTTGTAGCTAACTCTTTATACCATGAAAATAATAATAAAATTTAGAACATACAAAAAAGGCCCGTAGATGTAATGTCAAGTGTGAACAATTAAACTACATACATCATTATATTAGAAAAAAATTATATCACACTGTGACAACACCTGTCATCATTTAGTTAAATATTTTGAAGTCACTTGTAATTTTGATGTCACCTGTACAGTAGTAAATTAAGAAATCAAATACAGATTTTTTTACTCCGACATACTTACTTTTGGTTTTCCTTATGTCCACTTTACTTTCACGAGATTTTCATTTATTTTTCCCGATTTTCATTTATTTTGACTGCTATTAATTATTTTTATTTGTTTTGTTCCGACTTCTGTTTGTTTTTTCGAACTGAGTTCTAATTTTTTAGAAGCAGTATTAAACAATATTTTCCCGTGCTACTTCTAACCGAGGTAGTCGTAATATGGGTAAAAAAATACTTTCTATAACAGTAGTAAGACTTGATACGGGAAGTTAGTAGACGAATTATTCGGATGTAATGATTAAGTATTTTGAGTGAATAAATAAAAAGCTCGAAACAAAAAGAAACTTTTAAGACGAAAAAATTTAAAATGTTTATAGGTGGTAATACTCGCTTATAAACACACTTTTAACAGCTACGCACTAAAAATACTTTTAGTAAGCAGACTCACACATACGACCTTAATTGATAAATACAACCTCTTGCAGTAAGTACTTTTCAATAAATGTCACTTGGACTTGTCAAAACCAATTAAATGAGTTCGAAGAACTTGAGGAGTCTACTGGCCAATGAAAAATGAATCTAGAGAGATGTAGAGAGATCAGTTTTAGAAGTACGTAGATTAAAACAGACTTTCTAGATTTGTTAACTCAGTTAATTTATTAGTTACATACAATACTAAGGTTTATAAGATTACACAATAATAAGGTGTAAACAGTAAAAAGTGTGGTAGAATAAAATAATATTCCTATCTACACAGCCAAGAAGTACATATACACGTATTAAACGAATATATTATATACGCGAATCGGTACGCGTAGCAGAGACGTCGAACTCATTGTCTTTGTTCCCTGAACTATACATTGTACAATCTGGGTGTCTTCAAGTCTAGAGTAAATATTAATAGTAAAATAATAAATAATAATTACCTTCTAGGCAAGCGTTCCATCTTGTTCATCAATGTTCCATCTTCGGCCGTATCGTTACTTTCCATTAGGTGAGATAGCGGTCAATTGCTTGCCTATCTAGCATAAAAAACTACTAGAACTAAAGAGAAGAGCTAAAGATATCTCAGGCTCAGTGACGCTCTTTAGAATAGTCCTATATGTCCAATAGTGGACTGATATAAGCGAAGTATTTTGGTTGAATATGTACTATGATATATTATTATGATATGAATAGAACATATTTAATTTTATCGCAATTTTTTTTTTCTTTTAATTTTGGCTTCGTAATCTCGTACATTTTGCCAGTGTCAAGTAATAATAAATTTTAAGTGTATTTCATATTAAAAGTCCTAGTCACAAGTCACAGTCAAAGTCAAGTACAAAAGTCCAGTCATAGTCAATTCATGCCTTAGTAAAGTGGTAGAAACTTTACTAGAACTTCTATTGGAGTTATGGAGTGAACGCGAAAATCACGTTTTTCAACTTTGTATGACTTGCCTATACTTATGCACATTTACTAAGTATTTGCGGTGAATAATCCACCATTATTACACATTGACACTCGAAAATCAGCAACGCCATTTTTTCACTATCGCGTCAAAACTCCACTATAGTTATTAAAAACACCGTTTTCTATTGTTAAATAAGTAAACTATAACCTACTCAAGTATAGTAAACAAAGTATCAAGTTACGCAGTCCTCATTAAAACTGCGTCATTAAACTTGTTCCTTCTCTAAGAAACGTCCGTGCCAACGGAAGTTCCCCAGCTAGGGCGGGCAGTTTCCAGGAATCATCTAGCAGAACCTTCCGTAACGTAAAGACCTTATGGACTTGTAATAAAGTTCATAATAGACAGATTTCTTCTTTGTAACACTGACACAGATTATACAGCGATTCGCTCTGAATATATTACATGTGTTGTATATAAATATGTAGGTATACATACGGATGCTGAATATTTTCTAAAAACATTCGGAGTTTATGTTAATAGATAAACATAAAGGCACTTTTACATTAGGTGTGTGATTGACGACGGTTTTGAGAGAGTCAGCTTAAGCGGTCGCGTATTAACCTATTCCTAACGTTGCGATTGGTTTCTATTTAAATTAAGCAAAAATTAACCTTATTTCATAGAGTTTTTGTCGGATTTGATTAAAAACCGATCGCAACAGAGATAGGTATATAGAGATATATATATTTTTTTTCTTAATTTTTTTTCTCTGATTTCTACCAGCGTATTGATTTTATTTTTATAGCATTAGCGATGCTAGGCAGAATTAAAGTAGAACTTTTACAATGTAAAAAATATCGCTCGAGACTAGGATTGAACCCGCGGCCATAGGATGTTATGCTCCATTTCTCTAAACGCTAAGCTACTTAAGCGCTGCCTAAAGCGACGAAATTATCCTATCGTTATAATTAACGTCTTATGGGAACGTATCATTCAGTCCCCGCCTGCTACTTGAGTACTGCCAAAATTTACTACGAAAGTAAGTATTGTTTTTAGTTCCAATATAATGTAAGATGTTTTAGCATCTAACATCTGCTCTATGTTTTGGATATGTTATGCCTAGACCACACATGTGGCTTCTATTTCATCCTAACTTCGTGCAAAGTATGACAACGATTGAACGTTTACAATATTCGATGCCATGACTTATTACGTTTAAAAGGAGTTTGATCAGTCAAAGCCAATCAACAAAGATATTATAGCAACCATAATGAACCTACATAAATTAGAAACAAAGAGAAATAACACACTAGGCTTTTTGATTTCATTTAACTTGTCAGTACACTGATGAAAATTTAATGGCCAGCTATTAATCATTTATACCTACTGCTAATTAATTTTACTACTTATTTACAAATCATTATTGAATAATTGTAATAAATAAAGAAAATCTCATTAACGAACTTCTCTATTATTTGATTTTAATCAAATCAAATAGGTACAATATAAGGCTGCGTGTCCACTTACTCGGCATCCGATCGTGTCGAGTTTGCGACCTGTTGGGGTTTAGGTTCACCATAGACTTAGGATGCGGCTTACCTCCGCTTGAAGCAGGTGTATTCTATTAAGCGAAATCTGAGAAACTATAGCTCCGTCTTTTGTTTCATTGCCGTCATTGTCATTACGCCAAAAAGAAACGAAATTGTTGCTATAGTGGTCTAATTAATGTTTCCATATATTGCGAGTTTGGGATTTTGAAGTAAAACTTTATATGGGAGGGCTTTGAAATTCTGATCTGCAACCTTTATTTGTGACAAAAAGTGGTGTACACTTTTTTTTGTGCCAAATAGGCAAGCATTTGACCACTATCTCACCTGATGGAAAGTGATAATGCGGTCGAAGATGTGACAAGCTTGCCTAGAAGATACCTATTCACTCTTGATTTGAAGACTCCCAGATTATACACCTCAGGAAACAATGACGCAGGCAATGAGTTCCACTCCTTCGCTGTACGGATGATGAACGTAGAAACAAACCGCTTCGAGCGAACTGGAGGTATGTCAACCATAAATGGATGACGTTTGACTGTTTGTCTGCTTGTTAGATAGTAAAATGGGCATAGTGGAATTAACTCATGTAATTCCTGCGCACACTGTAATGACTAATTACAATATTTCTCTGTAATACAAACGTTTCAATTATATCTTGTGTCTTTGTGTCAATTCTATCGTACATGACGAAACATCCCTGTTTTTTTTATTTGTGTGTGTGATGTGAATGTTTCCGGCAACCACGATACAAGTCTTTGAACTTAGTGTGGGGCTGTGAGTGTGAATGCGTTTGTTTGTTTAATTATAAGGCTCTACCCGCTTTAAATTAAAATACCCATCTAGCAAAAACTAGTAGCCGCACTTATATGTTACCGTTTCCTTATGTTTTCGTCATAATCTATCCAGTTACTTAATTTAATTAGCGCCTACTATTTCCTGAGCTTTTCTGACAACAATACCATTCTTTCTTTCTATCCTACGTGTTTTACATCATTCCTGCTCTATTTCATCGATCTTTTTCAATTGATCCAGAATAATCCGAAATCTCTGAACGGATAGTTCTGCGGATGATATCATCGGCAGATATCGTTCAAAATGACAACGCCCGGATTTGCCGAGTTTGTAAACGCAGCTTTATAAGCATCGATACAAAGCAGGAAATCTTACGCTCCGTATTCTTTGATGCCGAACAAGTGGACGTGCTGCTTAGCAGTCTGCATTGTAGCCTCTTGGAAAATCTTGCTTTATGTAAAACGACCTTAATATGTAATGGTAATTCAGTAGTTTCGCTGCTTGGTGGGTTTTGAAGCCTTTCGTTTTGAAATAGAAAAAGAGATGCAATGCACTTATTATGCATGCGTTTTGTTTTTTGCAGTTAATAATTAACTTATTAGGGTTGAGGTTTATTAGGTAGGTATGAAACAATATCTGTACTTAACGAAAGGACAGCCATTATTTTGTTTCATTAATTAAAAATAAATAATTAATTAATTCTTTTAAGATCACATTTGGTAATATCTTAATTATTTTTTCACTTTAACTCGTACAAATATCATTTTTTTTAACAATTTTCCTTATCATGTGAATAATGAAAGGTTTTACATATTTACAGTTTAAATGTTCTTAGATACATTTTAATGGATTTTTAATTTCGATGAAGTAGGTAAAACTATACAGATTAATAATGCTTATCAGAAATTACATAAAACGGGTAATTACCGAAAAGTACCATAAATATAAATCGTCGTTCTTCAGTTTTTTTATCTTTACGCTGTAAAATCTGTAGAACCATAAATCACCACAGAAGAATCAGAAAGAGACAGCAAATCCATTCACAACTTAATATAATGTAAACAAACAAAACATACCGTCCGGTCTTCCAACAAAAAACCAAAAAGCACAGCGAGTTAGGTCCAGCAAACACAATCACAGTTCGCACTAAAAGTCCACAGACAATATTTTTTCGAAAAAATTAAAAAGTCAAACGCACATGCGCGGGAATACGTTTGAAAATCGAACGCGGCTGTGCGCGCGCGCCAGACTGAGAATGACAAGTGCTATGAGCGCAGGTGCCAACCTCCCTCGAACAAGGTCACGCCCCTCTCTTCACACTCATTTCACCGGGAGAAAGTCTACCTACATCCATACCAAATTTCCGAACTGATTGACTCGAATGAATTAACCGATGTGTGGGATGATGAATGGAGTAGGGTCATGGAGGAATGTCGGTGCATGCCGGTGCCTTCATCATTGTCATAGGTCGCGATATGGATCTCTAAAGGGATCGTGCTGATCGCTGGTGTAGCTTTGGGAGAACAATTCTGTGGGAACGTTAAAACATTTGGAAAAAGACTCAGATATATTTATCAATAATTTATCTCTTTCTAAATCTGGTTGTAATTGTGTGTGAGATGTGAATGATTCCGGGACCAACGACACAAGTCATCGAACTTAGTGTGGGGCTGTGAGTGTGAAAGCGTTTATGTTTATGTTATAAGGTATATGCAGTTTTGTTTCGTTTTTATTCAATTTACTTTAATTTTAAAATATTAAATTTTAACATTTTACATTGCCGGTAAAAAAAGTTATTGATCAAAGTATCTCAAATCAAAACAAAAATTTTAAAACGCAATCAGTTTCGTCGAGTCAGGATCGACAATTGCGTTAACTAAGTGTGAGTTTTGCTATTTATTTACCCATACATTTTCATCACTTGTTATCCATTAAAATGTAGGTATACTTAATTACTAATTAGCATAGAAATAAGTAAATAATTTAGTAGGTGTGATTCTGTAGCTATAAAGATTCAAGAAAAGAATACTTGACTTTTATTTGTTTGGTAGATATATTAATAAGGATATAATTATATAGGATAATTCTTGAGTAAATAAAAAAAATATCACAATGTCGTTGTCCTTCTCCCACCGAGTGATTCAACATCAGTCATGAACTCACAATATGTGAATGTAGGCTATAATTTTCAATAATGAATTATAATTTATATATCCGTGATATGTTTAAATAAAAATATCACGCATTTTTTTTTCAGTATATCGTTTTACTGTAAAACAAAGTTTTTAATTGCACTTTCTTTTTTCCTTTTAATATTAGCTTCCCAATCTTGTGCATTTAGCCAGTGACAAGTAATATTTTATTTCAAGTGTATTTCATATTAAAAGCCCTAATCATAAGTCACAGTCAAATCAAGTAGGTACAAGAGTTTAGGACCAGTCATAGTTAAGTCATGCCCTATTAAAGTGGAAGAAACTTTACTAGAACTTCTATTGTTTCTAGTTTTGGAGCGAACGTGAAAATCACGTTTTTCAATTTGTATGATTTGCCTACACTTATGCACGTTTACTAAGTATTAACGGTTAATAATCCACCATTATTACACATTAACACTCGAAGAATCATAGGTTTCAGAATTTTTTTTCACTTTCGCGGTGTAACTCCCTTATTGCACGTTACACTCCGGATACTTGGCGTATGGCAGCTAGACTGGTGCTGTCTGTGATATGGTAACCTTAGTTAAACCGTTATTTTAAAACATATCACCATGTTTTAAAATAACCTTTTAACCATGGTTTCTCAATAAACATTTATATTATTATTTTTGGTCTTCTGAAATGCGTGCAAATTTGCAAGTCCTAGATACTTTTTGGCTCACCACATACATGTATATGTATCTTAATATTTTATTTCTGGCTTTAGATCACAGCTTTACATAATTATTTGATAATTTTAAATTATTCACTTGTATGGTTTAGACGCTAAATGCCTCTGACGAACGGACGGACAAACGGTCAAAGTGCTGTACCACCCAAGCCTACTGAGAGATCTTGCTTCGCTTGATCAATTAAGAAGAAAAGTTAAAAGAAATGAACCTCAAAAGTTTTTCATTATTAAGCAATATGTATGCGCGAGATCTCAGTTTGGGACGAACGACTAGTAATATATTATGTATAATATATTATCAAATTATTACGTTGTCGTACATTTCCTGTATAAAATGTTTAATGTCTCAATCTACAGAGCTCAATACAAATTGCAATCGATTATGAACGGTTACCATGCGACAACCGCGACACGCGACAAAGGCTCAATCGATCATCGTATTCGATACAATCGCGATAAAGTCAATTTGAGAATGCAAAATAGCTACCTTGTCGAAATAAGAAAGTTCTACATCTTCCAATAGGAACTTGAGATAGGCGTATCATTTATAAAGACATAGTACCTACTATATTGTTAGCAAAGATTTGCTGTTCACTTGCTATCGATACTTGAAATTGCGTAAATGTTTACGATGTCATCTTCGGTACAATTTTTTTATTTTTTTTATTTAAAAGGTTCTTTATTACATATTTATATTAGTACAGTTTCAGTGTAAATTATATCCTAAAAACTATACAGACTTAGTGTTTAAAATACGTTTAAAAGCCTAATTGCTTATATAAACTTATAAAAAGAAGTATATGAAAGAGGATAGCACTAATTTTGAATTATTAATTAGATATATTATTATATCACTTTAAGTGTTTATGTCAGCTTTTTGGTGAGCAATTACATTTGTAGCATAAAAAAGAAAGGCAGAAGTTTATAAATAACATCATAACTATTGTCACTAATATTACGTAAGTAACATAGCGGCGTAATTAAAACATAATATTATGAGGGTAATTAGTAATTAAAATTCATTTTATCTTAGGGAGTTGATATACAAAGCGCTCGAGGCGCGCGTACATGGCGCGCGTCCTGAACGCGCGCCTAGGGCGCTTTGTATATTTTGTTATATAAAAAGCAGCGCGGGGGGAGGAGTCGCGGGCGCTCTTCGTTTAGCCGCGCGCCTTGGGTGCTTTGTTTACTCTTAAATATGTTTACATGTTTCAAATTTTAATTGAGTATGTTATTCTGTAGTTTTCTCTAAGAAAAGAAAAGCTTTGATGACGCTCTCGTATATAACCTGCCCACCAATCAGCGGTCGTAGTCACGAATCCTACGTCGGGCTTGAGACTGAATCTTTTTAATTTTTTTTTCTCTAATTTAAACGAGGATTTTGCAGCTCAAGAGTTTTCTTCAAACTTGACAGTCTTAGATTCTCAGGGAAAGTGAAAGACTGTAATGAAGAAGCGCGTATCTATGTTGACTTTATTAATTGACCATATGTCGAAACTATGAATATATTAGCACAAATGAGATTCACAATCGTGTATTTTCTAAAAATATATGGAAATCTATGTAAATATGTCAATTGACGTTATTTATGAGCGTTCCCTTTTGTCTATGGTTGTGTATGATGATCGTGAATAACACATGATTTATAGTGATTATTGATTTCGTCTTAGATATTTATAGTTTTATCATGTTTCTTATTGAAAATTTAATTCTATTTTTAAATAATGAAGTTAATATGATAGCAGTAACTTGAAACTAGGTTATACATACTCGGCTGCATCCTCACTCTACAAACGCTAACCTATAAGAGATAAAAAGGACAGAAATATTTATGGGACATCGGGTTGGAACGAAGTTCCTTTCCGTATATTTGATCGAGCAAAGCGAGGTCTCTAATTTAACTCGGTTGGTTCAGCACTTTTTCCGTCCTTCCGTCCGTCCATCCGTCTGTCCGTCCGTCTGTCAGACGCGTTTAACGTCTAAATACAAGCGAAAAACTTCAAATTCACTGTGAATATATAAAGCCATGTGAATATATAAATTTTAATTGCCATTAAAATTTGAAAAGGTTAAGGAGCTCAATTAACAACATTTAAGATTAATTGAATGACCTTAAAATTCAATCTCACTTTTTTCCTTTGTATAAATTTCAATAAAAAACAATTTATTTATCAAAAAACTTTTAGAGAGTCAGGAATCGAACCAGCATTCCTCGGCGTATAAGCCAAGCGTCACGTTATCCGGTTGCACTAGACTCACAATTACCTACTCAATAATAAGGATAACAAAAAAAAAAATACACTTTACACGTGTATATTGTTACTGATTCGTTATTGCTAAGCTTATATTATTGTAGAGGACCTTGCATCTAGACAAATCTTTACGAAATGTACAGGTGCAATTTTTTGTATATTTTGTTAAACTCTCATATAAATAAAAATTAAAAAAATCTGTCCAATTTTTATTACTTAAAGAAAATAAAGCAAAAGGGTTAATTCAGTTAAGCATTAATTAGCAGAGTCCAGAGTGTAACGTGCAGCAAAGAACTTCTTTTCAACAAGTCAATGTACTAAAAACCCGACTGCGGAAACATAAATACTTTCAATGTAATTTTATGTAATCCCCTTTTAATTTCTTTCATTTTGATACATACCCAACTCGATATGTTTGTTTACTTTTTTATTAACGTATTATATTTATGTGCCAAAAATCCGCCATTTTGTTTTTTTTTATCTAAGGACACTTGTGTTCAAAAGATAAGTATATATATATATAAATATATAGTAGTAGAATAGTATATAATTGTAAGTATATATACATACAAGATACCCGCGAAAACGTATTACTAAAAAATCATTTTTTTTTCAAACACTTTCAAATCTTAGGACACTTGGATTTAAAAAATGATACATTAACTACGTTTGTTAGATACTACAAGGAAATAAGAAAATTTATAAATATACATACATATATACATGCATACAAGATACGTGCGCAAAAAATAACCCTTCCGTCTGGCAATAACCGAACCGTAAAAGAGTCAACTCCCTTTGCTTGTATCGCTGAGTAAGCACATACCTACATCACCACAAACATAATTGCCACATAATTAAGTTCGATTTTGTTACTGACACGCCATCAATATTAGAAAGCCGGGATGCTACGTGTAGTAGGGGCTCTATGTGGGACGGACGGACCACCCGTAGCCTGACGGAACATGAAATATGCGCGGGCATGGCTTACCGCGACTGAAACACGTTTGACGTTTATCAAGATTAAAGAGATTGTTATTGAATTGTCACTACGGAATATCTTTCTTTTATTTGTATAGCGTCATTTTGATGTAAGGGTTAATGGGCATTACGGTTGACATTAGGGTTCTTCGTTTATCATCCGTGCAGCGAAGAAGTGGAACTCATTGCTTTTGCGCAGGCAATGAGTTCCACTCCTTCGCTGGAACAAAGGTTCCCTGAACGGTATTATTTGGGTGTCTTCAAGTCTAGAGTGAATAGGTATTTTTTAGGCAAGGCTTTTACATCTTCGATCGTATCTACATCAGGTGAGATAGTGGTAAAATGCATGCCTATCTAGCATAAGAAATCAGTATAAATTAATTTAATAAATTAAAAATAATAAAAGACTAAAAAACCGTACATAAAATCTGTCATTTTAGCTAGAAATAAAAAATAAAAATGTATGATATATTACATTGAAAACGAAAGTCCATGGCAAGTCTATGTCTAATATTTGCCTAAAGTTATGTTTTCCCACGGCTGTAGATGTGGTCATGTTTTCTCCGGTTCACCGGATGTTGGCCCAAAAGTTTCTTTTCCTTGAAGACACTTGCACGAAATCCTGAGATTATGATGTCACAAGATGAAAGCTCTTTTGAAGCGGTGCCAACTCCTCATCGCCTCAGAACTTACTTGTTCCAAATATTTAATTGTTTCACTATGTTTGTATAATGTTTTTTTTTTTTTTTTTTTTTATGATTTATAGATAAACATTTGACCACTATCTCACCTGATGGAAAGTGATGATGCGGCCGAAGATGTGACATGTTTATCTAGAAGATACCTGTTCACTCTTGACTTGAAGACTCCCAAATTATACCCCTCGGGAAACAAAGACACAGGTAATGAGTTCCACTCCTTCGCCGTACGGATGATGTACGTAGAAGCGAAACGCTTCGAGCGAACTGGAGGTATATCAACCATAAATGGATGACGTTTGACAGTTTGTCTTGTTGTTAGATGGTAAAACGGGCATGGTGGAATTAACTCATGTAATTCCTGCGCACACTCTCCAAAATGTAGACGATAGAATACCGATAGACTAGCGACCTTACGTCGGTGACTGAGACTCCGCAATTTAGACTCGACTAGCTTATCATCGCCAATGAGTCTTTTTGCTCGTCGGTCGATGGACTCAAGAGCCTCAAGCTGGTACTTAGCGGAACCATCCCATAGGTGGCCGCAGTACTCCATACACGATCGGACTTGGGCTTGATATAAATTAAGAAGCTGTCCCGGTGTGAAGTACTGCCTAACCTTTGCGAGGATACCAAGTTTTTTAGCGGCCAGCTGAGCTCTGGCTTCGATGTATGTACCGAAGTTAAGGTTTGACGACAAAGTAACTCCAAGAAGCTCGAGCTTATTTGCTATCGGTATTTGTACATTTTGGAACGTCGGAGACAGGTGAAAAGGTCTCCGTTTCGCGGAGAAAAGACACGCCTGTGTTTTGGACGCATTAAACCTAACCAAGTTGGCGTCGCCCCAATCGGACACTGCACACAAGCTCGCATTCAACCGATCAATCATTTCCTCTCTTAGTGACTGGACTTGTACCTCACCAGCTCGTGCGTTGGATATGTATCTTTCGACAACAGTGCTATCATCTGCATACCCAAAGATACCGGGCTTGAGCAAATCGTTGATATGATGTTTTACCTTTTTTTTATGCTAGACTTAATCTATCAAACAAATAAATAAAAGAAACACTACACCTAATCACACAATCAAAGAAGACAAAGACTTGCCTAACATGGCATCTACAGGGTCGTTAATTAATGTCAATTAATACAAATAATAACATGAAAATAAACATTGATGTTTACATTTACTAAGTCATCATCATCATCATCTCAGCCACAGTCCACTGCTGGATATAGTCCTCCCCCAAAGTTTTCCAAAAAGAACGGTTTTAGCGGCCTGCATCTAGCGTCTTTCTGTGACCTTCATTATGTCATCCCTCCACCTTGTGGGCGGTCTTCCGACACTGCGCTTGCCAGTCCGTGGCCTCCATTCAAGAACCTTTTGGCCCCATCGGCCATCAGTTCTGCGTACTATGTGCCCTGCCCATTGCAACTTCAACTTGCTAATCCGAGTGTAATTAGAATATTTACAAAAAATACATTATTTAACATGACATGTCTTAGTTTTAAAAATCGTGGGTGCCGGAAACATTTACATGGCATCCAGAACCAAAAACACAAATTTCCCTTGTCGAGAAAACCTGTGTGCCCGGGAATCGAAACCAATACCTGCGGTTTAGTAGGCAGACGCGCAACAAAGTACGCCAGCGGGCAGTTGGAAATATTATCGATCAACTAATGTTATTATGCGATTAATCCGACAAAGATAAACGATGATTGTGGCAGACACTGAGACGCCTCAAACTGTCGCAATGGAACTCATGACGAAGCTATTATGTTACCTGACTTACTTACTTTTTAACATAAGAAGAAACACTTTCACAGCAACTCACTATGTTCGATGACTTGTATCGTGGGTACCGAAAACATTCACATCACAGATACAATCACACCTACAATCAGAAATACAAATTTCCCTTGGGGAAAACTTGTTTCTACCCGGAATCGAAAATACCCGTTGCTTAAAAGGTGAACGCACACCCAACTTAAGCAATGGGCAATTCAATTCAAATTTAGTAAATTAATTGGTTGATACATACACAAATATAAGTACATACATCTATATATACACAATAATAAATTTCCATGCCGTAATCTCGCAAAAACTCGAAAATGGCTCAAAAAATTAGTTTTTTTTTGTTTTATACGTCTCAATGCTGAGGTGGTTGAACAATTAATTTAGCGTAGTGGGCAAGTCTACTCTCCCTTTTGCATAAGGATAATTTGGGTCTTGACATTTTATTATACCGTTTGGAGAACAAAACGCTGGTAGCGAGTTCCTCTTTTACGGCACAGATGATGAACGTAGAAGAAAAACGATTCGAGCGAATACGAGCTTAGAGTAAAAAAGTATATCTTCTAGATAATTATGCTACATCGTCATCCGCATCAACACTTTCCATCAGGGAGATAGCGGTCAAATGCTATCAGGCATAAAAAAACCTAATATCACATACATAGAAGCTCTAAGTAAGCCATTTAGCTCATACAACCAAATGATGTCAAATAGCTCATAAAATCTAAACGAGTCCTCACCAAACTCGATATTTTTTCCGTGGCTTGGAGGAAGTGAAATCTCCGCATGTCGGTCGGCAAGGTCGGCAGGAGGATGCGAGTGGCCTCTTGAAGTTGTCACCGAGTACACATGTAGTACGCTCGGTAAATACATGTGCGATGTACTATTACTAGAACTAGTTCATAGTACATCGGAGTACAAAAACATAAGAACTTTAATAGCGACACTTTATTATGCAATATAATCATAATCATAATCAAATCTTATAATTTGTATCTTATTAGCCGGGACTCGCTGCTTCGCCCACGTGTTATGTTTAACAGTCTACGTGTTGATCCTGGGTAAAATCTATATATTTTCAAAATGTCATCCAAACCTGTTCAGCCGTTACAGTGTGAAGATAAAACAAACAACAATTACGAACTTTAGAATCTGTAATTAGTTGACTTTAATGTAATTTAATGGGCTACTCGACTATATGTCATATTATGTTCTTCTATCTAATCTTTTATGAACGTAGAACGACGTCCTATTATATTGCGTTATTCCTCTCCATCCAAAGGTTGTCTGGAAGAGATCGCTCTCAGCGATAAGACCGCCTATTGTTACACTTATATATTTTTTTACTGTCATTCCTATTTGTGTTCTTTGTTATTTTAAGGTGTTCAATAAAGAATATATCTATCTATCTATGTTAGACCAAACAGTAAGATATCATTATGTGATTAAAATTATTTTCACCAATAAAATGTTACACACTAATTACGATGTAATCATATATGAATTGCGTAATCTGGAACTATAAGCCAGAATTTTGTTAAAAAATTCAATATACATAACTTTCTTTTCTGCATAATGTGAAAGCTAAATTCTAGTAGTTATTAATTTTGAGGATCGTTTTATACTCGTTTAGAACGTCTCCAATACCTACCCATTTATAGACTAAAATCTACATAAGCGCGCACTAAAACTGATGCTATATTTCAATAAATGTCACAGCTTTGAATTTTACTAAATCTGTTGCATTGTTTCCAAAATTATCACCTTTCGAATTATAATCTATGAGTCTAGTCGTTTTTATAGTCTAACTGGACATTCAATCAAAATTGTATTCTCATAAAGTTAAAATAGAGAGATTTAAATGTTGACGTCACTGTTGTATTTTATTGACGTTTGAATCTAGATTGTTCCTGTAAAGCACAAAACTTATGTATTCTTATCTACTTTTTAAAAATTAAATTAAGGTAAATTGTTGACCACCATCTCACCTGATGGTAAGCGATGATGTGGTCGACAATGGAGCAAGGTTGCCTAGAAATTACAAATTCACTCGCGACTTGAAGACTCCCATATTGTACTCATCAGGAAACACCGACTCTGGTAAGGAATTCCATTCCTTTGCGGTTCGCACAATGAATGACTTATTAGACACTGGCCTCCTAAAGTGCCATATAACCGAAGTCCACTTACAAGACCCATTGCAACAAAAATGACTAGCTCAAACGCTCCTTCTATCTTCGTGCTTTCAAGTACAAGTACCAAAATCAAATTATTGAAAATATTCTCGATACTCCATCGCAAGCATACTCTCAATCAACTCACTTTACATACAAAAACTAAACCAAAACCCAGCCATTTGGACATTGTTAAAGTTACACACACAGATACACCTGTTAATCTTATAACACACTCTTTTTGCATCGGGGGTTAAAAACCTTGAAACAGAGTGGTACATTGAAGCGTATGTGCAATAGCAGTAAGTTGCGCGTGCAGGCGTCGCGTGCCTGTCGCCCCGGATGCGACAAATGCGTTTCTAGGAGACCCCCATTTATCTTACGTCTAGAGAAAAATAATGAAATGTGTAGAAATTTATTTGTTAGCTAAGCGGGTGTTGTTCTTTTTGTTGTTATAGAGAAGATATTGTATTGCGTTTCGTCACGAGCCATCTAAACCTTTTTTAAAAGAATTAACTTTATCACAAACCAGAATTATTTTTTCTACTGCTTTGTATCAATTTTAAGTTTTTTTGTATGCTTGATAGGAAAGCCTTTGACCGCAATCTGACGTCATTAGGAAAAAAGACGTATATGCATTTTTGACAAAATTGGGTTATTTACATCATCAGAATCAGGAAAAACAGACGAATCTACTAGAATTTTTAATTTAATATATTCAAATGCAACCTAGTAACTCTTACTTTTAATTTAGACGCGATTGGTACAAATCATAACAGTATACTAAAATTAAATAGTATAGACATTTATAAAATATATCACTCAATTTTGTCAAAAATGTCACATACGTCTTTTTTCCTTATGACGGCAGAAAAGATTGTTTAAACTACACTATGCCGCAAAGAACAGCATCGCCGCGGCGAGGTGCGCCACGTAATAAGCATACCGACGCCAGTTGACACTTGACACCCTGAACTTAAAAGAGAAGATTTAAATAATGTTTTAAAAAAATATTTGAATAATCATAAGCTGGATTTGTTATACTCAAAGAAAAAAGTATGTTGGTCTCTATGGTTTACATGATGTCCTAAGAGGTTCCTGGTATTTTGAAGTGACTTCAAATAAGGAGAAGGTTCTATGTTTGACTGTATGTATCTTTTTTTTATGTATGTTCGCCGTTTTGTCATCCATTTGTGGACCGATTCTCAAAAATTTTTTTTTGTTTTTTTAGATTATACTTCAGAAAATTTATATGGGACCACCCATATAAATTTTATCGAAATCGATCAAACCAAAACCAAAATCTAAGCGGTGAAGTTGGTTTTTTAGGCTTTGCTTATGTTTAAATTAGGTATACAAATTACCCTGTATTGGGACTCTGAAACCGCCCCCCGCGCTGCCGTTTTATATACTGCCGTCATAATAAAAAAAGCAGTAACTGCATTTTTGACAAAAATGAGTTATATACATTATCGGAATCAGGAAAAATAGACGCACGTACTATATTTTTGGAACGAAAGTTCCTTATCGCGCGTTGCGAAAGGGGGCTAGACGGAAAAAAATAAGATCAAAAGTTATAACGACACTTTTTGCTATAGTTGTAAGCCATACCACGTTCTCGTCCGATCACCGAAGTTAAGCAACGTCGGGCGCGATCAGTACTTGGATGGGTGACCGCCTGGGAACACCGCGTGATGTTGGTTTTTGAATGTTTCTTTTAATTTTGGAAAGAAAGTTCCTTATGACGCGTTGCGAAAGGGGGCTAGACGGAAATTGAACTTCGTTCCATCCGGGTGTCCCTTGACACCCCTCAAGTTTTTTTTTTAAATATTCAAACGCTACCTACTAAATATTATTTTTAATTTAGATGTACTTGCTCCAAGTCATAACATATAGTAAATAGCAATGACATTCATACTGATGTATATATTTCATCATAATTAAATAGTTTCATGTATAGGAGAAGACGCTGCTTCTTGAAACACAGTGTAAACTACATCGGGAACCAGAGCCTTCAGAATATTAGATGTTATAATAGATTATTTTTTTTACTGGTTCCCGATGTAGTTTACACTGTGTTTCAAGAAGCAGCGTCTCATTATATGTTCAATATATTATTGAAATAAATTTTTAAACTATTACAAATATTTATTGATTGAATGATAATTGCTACATTTCAGGTTCAATAAATTATAACAAAAATATAACTCAATGACTCAATTGACAAAAAAATCATTTACGTCTTTTTTCCTTATGACGGCAGTACAGGTCACGCGACTAGGGCGCGCGGCGGGTGCGCGCCCTGTACGCGCGCCTCGGGCGCTTTGTAAATAAAATCCCTAAAACTGTGCACAAACTATCACCGGAAACCTAAACAAAGTATCTTCATTGGCTACATTATTATGCATATTTGCCTAACGATGTTATTTAGGCGTAGACCTTCACTACAAGTTTTATTTGCGTTTATAATGGGTTGAACGGTACACAAACAATACATAGGTATGAACTATTGTCTTGTGGCATAGAACAAAGTTATGTTGCAATTGTCATCATGTAAATTGTAAATTCTAGCTCGAGTTTATGATTGTAACGGACGGATGGTAATCTGCTATGTTATAATTTCCATTGTAAAAATTTACGGGCCAAATAAACATAAAATATAAACACTTTCACACTCACAGCCCCACACTAAGTTTGATAAGTTGTGTCGTAAGAGCTGGAAACATTCACAAGACACACAGAATCACAAACAGAACCGGAAACACAAATTTTCCTTGGGGAGAATACTTGAGTTACCGCCGGGAATCGAACCCTATACCCCTGATTAGAAGGCGAACGCCCATCCAACTAAGCCAATGAGCAGTTCAAATAATGTCCTTATTTTCTAAAATTAATATCTGTACAGAAAAACGTAAGTTACATATTATATTGGTACTGAATATGATGTAGAGCTCGGGTAGAGTATATTCTTTTCAATTATGTAGAGTATCTATTTTCGTTTTTTTTTTCCAACATTTGCGACTTTTTTTTACTATTTACAAAACCACTTTTTCATTTATGTTTGTTAACTACGGCATTATATTTGTTTGTCACGATTTCCACTTGTTTTTTTCCTGATAAGTATAAACAAAAAAATTAAAATCGATTAAAAAAAACAAGCGCATATCATTAAAAACAAATGCAAACCGGACAAAACAAATGACAATTGTTGGAAAACTAAAAATAAATTATAAAAAAAAACTTGAGAGGTGTCAAGGGACACCCGGATGGAACGAAGTTCGATAGTTCCGTGTAACCCCCTTTCGCAACGCGTGGTAAGGAACTTTCGTTCCAAAATTAAAAGAAACATGCAAAAACCAACATCACGCGGTGTTCCCGGCGGTCACCCATCCAAGTACTGACCGCGCCCGACGCGACGTTGCTTAACTTCGGTGATCGGACGAGAACGTAGTATGGCTTACAACTATAGCAAAAAGTGTCGTTACAACTTTCAGTCTTAATGTTTTTATTCTAGCCCCCTTTCACAACGCGCGATAAGGAACTTTCGTTCCAACAGCAAACAATGTTCTAACAAGAATTTCACAGATTGGACTGTATGTAGACTATCACTATTCTTGAGAAGCAATGATATTAAACATAATGCTGTTCTATACTCACATATCATCTGTCTATATACTCAATCAAATGCATCATAATGATGGTCTTTACTTAATTAAAAGCTGTTGTTGTTGATGTTCCATACTAGCTGAACCCCGCAGTTTCCGGACTTTTTTAAAATAAAAATCATTTAAATTATGTACTATCTATGGGCTAATTGCCTATATTTCCTACAACTAAACCAAAACTATATACAGCAAAGAACTAAGTTACCTACAAGACATCGAGCTTATAGGTAACCCAAGTGCTCAAGCCCACTGCCAATGGGTAGAGTTCCCATCATGCTGGCGGCATTGCCTCTCTGAATTTTATAAATTGATGTGATAAGAATATCCAGAGCTTTGGCGTTCTACCGACGCATTTGAAAAATATCTATGCATAATTGAAACGCAAGCTTAAAAAAAACCGTCTTCATCGCTCATATTTCGGTTTTGGCTTGACCGATTTCAATAAAATTTGATGGGACCACCTCTGAAAAATACTCTACCAAACAGAAAAATAATCATCAAAATCGATTCGAGATATCGCGTAACATACATACAAAAAACAACATACAGTAGAATTGAGAACCTCCTTTTTTGAAGTCGGTTGAAAACTTGTTTAATAAACCTTAACCTAATTTCACACCTTTGCGTTCTGGCCTTGTATAAAACGGAAATACACCTCAATCCAACTTCACAATTTGCAAATTCATTATCAATGACCTGAGCTGTGCGTACGCGCATGAGTAAGCATAAATCTGATTATATGTGTGCACGTTTCATATATTTACGAGCCACTTTCCCACACAAACACAGCGACTTCGCAAATGCTTTGGCAAAACGTAAGTACTTGTACAATGTAAAAAAACCCGGCCAAGTGCGAGTCGGACTCGCGCACCGAGGGTTCCGTACAAACCTGTAGGTATATAAGTAAAAAAAGTTATAGTATTTTTATTGCTAAATGAAATTATTATATGATGTAAGTAAACATTATACTTTTCGCAATTTTTACTTTATCTGTGCTATAAGACATTGCTTCGTACCAAATTTCAAGATTCTGAGTTCACGGGTAGTACCCTGTAGGTTTTGATTCCCTTGCGAGTGTCGACAATTTGCAGCATAAACGTCTGTATCTTTTGATTGCGTTGGCTTAGAAGTTTGATTTTTTCACAGCTCTAAGGGACAGTAGACCTGAGTGTATGATATGAATTTCAGCTTGATACCTCCACGAGTTCCGGAGAAAAAGGGTCTCACAGACAGACATACGGACAACAAAGTGATCCTATAAGGGTTCCGTTTTTTTTCCTTTTGGGGTACGGAACCCTGAAAATGGTATTACTTGTACACAATCTAAGAGTAAATTACACTATCGACGTGTTTGTTAATATTAGTATGTTTAAATCGGGTACCTATGTAAGGGATGAAATTTTCTGAGGGGACAACCAGACACCATATTATGAAAATTAAAAATAAAATAAGTCGACGAACTGTGTTGATTGGGATAATTAAAATAAAATAACACCGCTTTTACACTCACAGCTCCACGCTAAGTACAAAGACTTGTGTCTTGGGAGCCGGAAATATTCACATCACACTCACAATCACAACCAGAACCAAAAACACAAGTTTTCCATGGGGAGAAAACTTATGTTCCCGCCTTGAATCAAATCTCGCCGGGAAAAATCTTAGAAGGTGATCGCACACCCAACTGAGCCAACGGGCAGTTAAATAGACAAGTATTTGAAATCATCTTTAAGTTAAACTATTTTTTTAATAAATAAAGAAAATACAGATTTAACTGAACTACTAACCTAATACAAAAAGTCATTGGTCGGCAGTGTACCCAAAATGCTGGCTGCGTTACCTCGTTGCACAGCGAGACTTAATTGCTGTGCAAAGTTAATGTTAAGTGTCTTTAAGTTTATCATATCATTTTTCATTTCGAATGACCATTAATATTTTTTTTTATATAATTGAGAGACGAGCAATGTGCACGCCTAATGGTAATAATCATCACGTTTGACTATTACAATTTAGTGCCACCAATTTTTTTTTAATTTAGGTCAAAATCCTGCGTGGCAAGGCACTGCGCTCGTCCCCTTGAGATATTAGATGTTATAATAATAAATAAATAATAATAATAAACGCTTTCACACTCACAGCCCCACACTAAGTTCGAAAAGTTGTGTCGGGGGTGCCGGAAACTTTCACATCACACACACAATCACAACCAGAAGAAACACACATTTTTCTTGGGGAGAAAACTTGTGTCCTCGTCGGAAATTGAACCCGATTGACTTGCTGCGTGGCTTAGTAGGCGAACGCCACCCAACTAAGCCAACGAGCAGATCAAATGCAATCCAATGTTAAATGTCTTTATGCCCTGTAATTTCACTAAAAAAAATGCATTTATTAATGTTGGTTAGTAATCGTTCTCACTTAAACTATCAATACTTATAATAAAACTGTAATAATCTTCTTATACAATCACATAACTAATGCTGGGGGCTTTGTCTCTCTGAATTGCAATGCTAATTCGTTGAGCCAAATAGGTACCAGCATTTTGATCACGCGTCACCTCACCAGGTGCTCTGATAGATTTTTGATAATAGAATAGTCTTCCGGTCCTCACGGACCCAGTTTCTCAACACCAAACAGCTCAAATCTGAGACCACTGCTGAGGTTACATATTTTGTTCATTGCAATTCAGAGAGGCAATGCCACCAGCATTATAGGAACGCTACCCACTGGTAGTGGGCTTGAGCACTTGAGTAGCTCGATGTCTTGTAGGTAACTTGGGTCTTTGCTGTATATAGTATTAGTTTAGTTTTAGGAAATTTAGGCAATTAGCCCGTAGTTAGGACTATCTTATTCATACTAAAACTTTGTAAATATTAAAAAAAAAAAAGGTAACGAAGTAGTGAAAAAGATAATAATTAAAAAACACTTTTTACGCAGTCGGGTATTTAAAAATTTTTGTACATTCCCTTGTTATATTTTAGTTCCGAAATTTGTTATAAAATATTTTAAAGTCAAATTCTAACTCAAATGTTAATTTTAATGTATTACAATGTAGCACATAATAATATCTCCAAGATTTATGTTGGTAGAGTACATAAAAATAAAAGGTTTTCTTTAAAGGCATGCGTTAATGTATGGAAAACTCGATTTCACAGAAGTACTTTAAAAGTCGATGAATTTACGAGAGTATAAGGCATAGACCACTCAACCTGAATACGTCCACTGAGTGATAAGGTCCACCCAAAACTGAACCCCTGAAGTACCTTCAATCCGTAGACCTTACAACTTTCAGTTAAGGTATGTTTTCGTCCGAAAAATAAAATAAAAATTCAAGGTTGGTGACTACTTTCCAACATGTCAATAAGAGCTTTCGCTATCTGTGACCGAAACTCTGGTTTTGTTTGTTTTACATGTTTGAACATTCTTTTTTGTGCTCGTGACGAGACCGTAGGCTAGGAGCTAGCAACATGTAAATGGATTTGATTGTTTGTTTGACTTAAGCTCGATATCGCATTGTTTAACATATTTCTCATATTATTTGGAAACAATTGAGACAGAAATTTGAATGTTTTTCATAGAACTAATGCTTTTATTTAATAAAATAATATTCATGATTGGCTATTAGAATACTTTTACCCGACAGCGTTGTAAGTAAATATATATTATCTTCTAGGCAAACTTGCATCGTCACTTAACATCCGGTTAAATAGTTATCAAACGTTTGCCTATCGAGGATCAAAAAAAATCTTCTATGCACAAAATTACAAATATAAATTAGACACAACTGCTATCAGTTTCATATATACACAAAACACGAGTCTTTTAGTAAAATGCTAAGCGGCTCACATAACGGCAGCGGCGTTTTGCTATAATATTATACTAAGTAGGTAATTCTATGAATAGAGAAAACCGATCTTAGTTTTATAGTCCCTAGCTGAATCGACATAAAGGCTTCACCACACAGGACGCACCTGGCTCCATAAATAAATAAATAAACGGCAACGTCGCAATCGCCAACTACACTACGCGCTATAGCGCATTGCCCACGCTCGCGTCCCACCACACAGATCTGCTTGAAACAAACGCGTCTTGTGTGAAATAGCTAAGCCTAAAAAGCTCAGCTTACATCAACAGATAAGTTACCCATACTGCCAAATTTTAATTGCATTTATCAACTTATCAAGTATTTTTCGAGATTTCGTGAGATTTTCGAGTTTGTCAGTGAATCGCATTGAATTTTTAAGATCAGTTGGGAAGAATAATGTATAATTTATTTTAGTTGCAACTGATCTTATGATCAGATGGGAACAACTGTTATGATCGGTTAATGTGAAAATCCGATACTATGATCCGTTGGGAAGTACCCGAATTTTTTGATCGCCAACTCCCAGTCAATGAATACGACGACGGATCGAAGCGTGACTCGCGGTGGATGTGTTAATTTATTAGTAGATTATATTTGCCTACAGGGAAAGTTGTTCGATGACCTTCATTACGTGAGAGCCGTAACTAAATCTTACGATATTAATCCTTTTGCGGTTGAGTGAGAAATGCGAGTGGTTACGAAGCTGCTTAGGTATGTAAGAAATGTAAACGACCATCATCTTTCACAAAATTGTATCATTTAATGAGTTTTATATTAAAACTAGCCGTGCTCCGCGGCTTCGCCTGCTATTATCAAAAGTTTAAAGTAGCCTATGTGTTAATCCTAGGTATAAGCTATGTACATTCCAAATTTCATGCAAATCCGTTCAGCCGTTAAAGCGTGAAGAGGGAACAAAATACTTACACTCTTATAAAATTACACAACAAACTTTGTTTGTGTGTAAGCACACAAACTTTCGCATTTATAATATTAATAGGATACGAAAGGATATAAATAAAGATGCTTGTTTAATGGTAAGCTCTGTTGTACTTCTCTTCTTGAGACAAATTTCTATAATGTGCTTTTAAGAAGTCATCGTAATGTCATCATTTCATTATGTTGGTACAACTTCAATATCTATATTCAATTTTACAGTATCTATCTTCTTAAATATCTAGTAATTACTGGGTCCATGAGACAACAAAACAAACATAACCGCTTCCACACTCACAGCCCTACACTAAGTTCAAAAACGTATGTTGTGGATGCTGGAAAAATTCACATCACACACACAATCACACCCACAACCAGAAACACAATTTTTTGTGGGAACACAAAAATTTGTGTTTCTGGTTTCTTTGTCGGAATCGAATCCGATACCGACAAAGTTCTAAATTAGAAGAACAGAGGAGTGTGAGCGCCATACAGTAAATGTCATAACTTGGCGTGACGCTTACCATCAGGTGAAGCTTGGCTTCTCTTTTTTTTATTTGCATACCTATTTCTTTAGGTACACCATTGAAATTATGATCTAGCCTCAAAACTAATAAGTAATTTAATTTTAATCTAAACTGCTGAGTAGAGTTAAGTAGTAAACTAAGATCATTCTTAGTTTACTACTCTCCAATAACACTTTTTTACTATCTCTCTTAAAGGGAAGACATTTTGTTCTTGTGTTTTTTGTTAATAGCAACTCACTATAATATACATTCACATCACCACACTAACTCAAAAGGTTTTAGTTGGGTCTTCTCACTATAAATCTTTGTTGTCGATGAGCTGGATTGCCTAAACGTTCACATGGCGAATAAAATTATACTGATGTAAAATTTATTTTATATAAGAACAAATATATATAGTAATTATTATAAATTAATGACAAAAGTTATTTGATACACCGAAAGTCAGCGGCCACACCGACTACAAAAATACTGAGGACCAATTATTACATTCTCAAAAAGGGCTATAAACATCAAAAATTTAATTTAACCAATCAGTACGTATGTTAAACAACTTAAACACAAACAAGACATATGGCTATCTAAAATTAAATCGACGTATATTCGGCTGTAAGGTTGTAATATAGCACCATAAACTACCTTCACAATCCTTTGTCACAATAAATACTTACCAATTTTTTGTGCTGCACAAACAAACGTAATATTGTCTGATTGCGGTATGGTTCTAACATGAAGTTATGCGGGTGATTGCACTAAGAGCAAAGATAAAAGTTAACGACGTTAATTGACATTTAAAATGGAAAGCCGATGTAGGTTCACGCATCTTGAATGTGTTCAGAGAAATAATGAAATCGGATCTGAAAAAAGTTATATATAGATATATGAGAACTTGATGTCTTGAGATTTGATAGCCTTACCAAATCGAGATTGAATCCATCGTTCTAGACCAAAAGACTTATTGGCTTTAAGGTTCAAGGTATATACAGTGAAACTTGGTTAAATGGGACCTGGATAAATGAAAATGATAAAAATGATAAAAACCTCTATTATTGAGAGTTACAATGAGGTCCCGGTACTTTTTCATTGAATAACCTCTATTAATGGGACTTTTCGAACCTGGTTAAATGAGATCTGATTTCTAGGATTTAATCGATGTTTACCTTTATAATTGGGACTCTGTAACTCAATTCCCTCTATAAATGAGACAAATTAACAGGTTGCGACAGGTTTTGACACTTTTGTTTACACATTAGAATGTCTTTCGCATACGCTTTGTTTGTCAGTACTATCTCAAGTTTTGACCTAAAAACAAGGGAGTAAAAGTGTACAAAATGCCCAAACGTAAATATCAAACTTGATGAAAAAAAAAAAAAAATTCCACGTTATTCATAATGTTTGTACATTCATACCTACATAATATATTAGATTCATTACACCAAAAATACGCATTTTTATTAACATTTCCACCTCTCCCTCTAAAAATGAAATAGCCGTACATTTCAACCTCTATAAGCAGGAGCCTCTGTAAATGAGACAACTATAATTTTAAACCTGCCTAATTGGAAAACTGGATTAATGGAAACACTCAATAAATGGTACAACATTCTTGGTCCCTTGAGATCCCAATTAACCAGGTTCCACTGTATATATAAGATTAAAGCGATAGAAAATGCGCTACAAAAAAGAAGAAGCTAAAGATGTCCTTCGTCTAGCGTTATCTTATACGTAGCAAATAAACATAAGCGAACTTCAAAAATATAAAACAAGCTAAGGATGTCGTCTAGTAATTATTTGTATAAAATCAAAACAATTTGGTAGTAGTATATAAAATAACTTTAAAATTGTTCTAATATAAAATACGAAATATATTATATATTTCGTATTTTATATTAAAAAAAATTACGTTAAAAAAAATTACGAATATTCCAAGAAGAAAAGTCTTTTCTTATACCATTCAGATTCCAGAGACGTTCTGATAATTATTAATACTAAGTAATACTCGACCAGTTGGCGCAGTGGACCGGTGTCCGCCCTCTACGCCGTGGGTCCTGGGTTCGATTCCCGGCAGGAGCACAAATTCCTTCCCAAGGGACATTTGTTGGTTCTGGGTGTAATGTGTGTGTGATGTGAATGTTTCCGGCACCCACGATACAAGTCTTTGAACTTAGTGTGGGGCTGTGAGTGTGAATGCGTTTGATGTTTGTTTTGACTCACGACTTAGGGGTGATTCAGAATGCCTCCTAAAATGCTTGATGTTTATAACCAAACAAAAACCACATATATAAAAATTTATTACTAATACTTGCGACATAAGAGGGTAATATTAAAATGTCTTCTAAAATTTATAACCAAAAAAAAACATAAATATAGTTTTTATATAGTTGTAGTTTAGTTTTAGGAAATATAGACAATGGGCCCGTAGACAGTTTATGAAAAAAAACCTGATATGTAAAAAAATTCGTCGGTACTATACAGGAGGCCACGACCCTACTAACTATTAGCTGAGTATATACGTGTATAGAGCGTAGCCGGACGAGACTTACCGACGCACATCTGGTACTGGTCAGCATACTGACACACATTTTGGACCTGTCCAAGTGTGTCCAAGTATTTATTTACTAGTATCATAAAAGTCGCAACTAATATGCGCCCGCTCTGAAGCAAAGAAATAAATGCCTCGCTTATTTATATTGGCTAGCTTTTAGAAGTCTACCAAATTGGATTTAGAGTGACGTAACTTTATTTTTCGAGTTTTATCAGCAAGCCCTTTCATTTGATACCTATATTGTAGGAGGGATTTTGGGTATTCCGCCATGTTAGATTTAGAATGACGTCACACAGCTAACCGTTGTCATCCAAACTAAACGTGAAAATAGAATTTCAGCTCAATCGGCTTTGATCAAATTTAAATGGGACCAAAGGAAAATCACGATTTCAAACAAAAAACATCATCAAAATCGGTTCACGTGGAAAAAGGTTATGATGTAATACACATACAAATAAATACAGTCGAATTGAGTACCTCCTCCTTTTTTGGGAAGTCGGTAAAAAGTGCCCTACTGCTAAATATTATTTTAAACAGGTTTATCCTCGAAAAACGTACGATATGAATTATATCCCCTGGTAAAGAAATGAGTTTTTTATCGGCAATAAGCCAACGGGCCGAGAGAGGCATACAGCGAATATGCAACAGATACGTCAACCAGAAATAATAAAAAAATATACAACGGTTACTTATATCATGAAATTCGGATATCATAATTCACCACAAGACCATGGAACTTCAATGTCTTCCGCTGCACTGCATTGAGCTGCTCCTCCGAAGACAAAGTGGTTTTCCTTTATTAGTCACAAATTTTCTCCATTCATCATTCACACTAATTCAGGTAGTGAAAAATATTATTATAATATTTGAATTTCAAATAATTATATTATTTGAACTGCCCGTTGGCTCAGTTGGGTGAGCGTTCGCCTTCTAAGCAGGGGTATCGGGTTCGATTCCCGACGGGAACACAAGTTTTCTCCCCAAGGAAAATGTGTGTTTCTGGTTCTGGTTGTGATTGTGTGTGTGATATGAATGTTTCCAGCACCCACGATACAAGTCATCGAACTTAGTGTGGGGCTGTGAGTGTGAAAGCGTTTATGTTATGCTTATGTTTAATATGATAAAACATAGGTATATTTTGCATGCATTATGTATGCGAGTATAATTTACTAACAGTCGAAATAAAACTTTAACCATAGGGATAAACTGCATCAAAATATCGATGCAGTTTAACCCTATGGTTAAACTGCATCGATATTTTGCTGCAGTTTATCCCTATGGTTAAAGTTTTATTAACCCTATGGTTAAACTGCATCGAAATACCTTCGTAATTTTTTGTCATATGAAATACTTGTCATCATTGCTTATACAATGAAAAGTATTTCATATGACGGATAATTTTAATATTCCTATTTAAAACTAGAGTTTGATTTTTTTTATATATAACTATTATGGATACTTTAGATTAGAAAGTCGGTTCTTTTTCGAGACAACAAACGTCGAAACCTGTTCATTGAAGGTATTCGCAATAAAATGATTCACTTTCTCTTAGAAAATGTCGACTAGTAAGTACGCATCGGATTATTTCGACGGTAAGATGTAATTATATTGATTTATTAAACGTTTCTATGGCGATCGATTAGAATATCGCCTCTCGACACACTAACGTGTAGGTGGGGCGCCAATGTACAGACATATTGGATAGTAATAACACAGTACTTATATGTACTAACTAAGATGGATTAACTAATCTGAAAGCAGTGTTGGATCCGAGGTTTAACTCTCTTTAAATTTAGTAGGAAACTGCTCAATAGCTTAGTTCGATGCGTGTTAATCTTCTAAGCATCATCGGTTTCGATTCCCGGCGGGAACATAAGTTTTCTCCCCAAAGAAAATTTGTGTTTCTAGTTCTGGTTGTGATTGCGAGTGTGATGTGAATGGCACCCACGACACAAGTCATTGAACTCAGTGTGGGGCTGTGAGCTTAAAAGAGTTTATGTTTAAACTTTTAAGAGTCCAGTTTTTCAAAACACAGTTAACTGCACTAACAACTGTTAGCATTGATATTTCTACCGACCTTACAAAATAGGAGGAGGTACTTAAGTCGAATGTATTTTTTTTATTTGAAAGATGTTGCTTTTTAATTGGTTCCATTTAAATATGATCAAGATCTGATCAGTAGTTCTTGAAATATCGTCAATAATGCGTGTTTAGTGCATCTAAAATGATCAAAGTTCCGAATATAAAGCGGTGAAGTCGGTTTTTTAAAGCTTTGCTTGCGTTTAATTATGTAAACCAATGTTCCAATTTAGTGTGGGGTAGTGCGTGTCAAATTGTTTACACATCTTAACATTCGCATCTTCCCTGCTTTACTGTTTATTCTCTCATCCGTGCCTTTGGTAGCCCATCACTTAAATCCATACACGACATGCCTTATCAACGACCTGTGTAAACATTTTACCCATAAGTCGAAAGGGTGTTTACTATCACTTTTAGTTTTACGATCACGTAAAACCCAAGGAAAAAGAAAATTATATCAAAGAACGGCCCGGCTTAGTTGGGCTTCTAAACAGCGGATATCACATTATTTTTAAACCGACTTCAAAAAAGGAGGTTCTCAATTCGACTGTATGTACTTTTTTTTGTATGTATGTTACCTGTTAATTCCGCCGATTATGAATCGATTTTGATGTTTTTTTTTGTTTTGTAGAGTATACTTCTGAGGTGGTCCCATATACATTTTATCGAAATCGTTCAAGCAAAAACCGAAATATAAACAATGAAGTAGTTTTTTTTAGTTTTGCTTCAATTATTTTATTCAAGATATTTTGTTTTAGTTGGTTCACGATGTTTCGATGCCAAGTTTCCCCAAAGGAAATTTGTGTTTCTAATGTGACTGTTTCCGGCACCCACGATACAAGTCATCGAACTTAATGTGGGGTTGTGAGTTAAAAGCGTTAATTGAGACATATTGCTGTTTTCTATTTTTTTCTAAAGTTAATTTTAGAGTGAGATTAGTGAATATAAAAAAGCTTTCTCTAATTATTAAAAAGAAGCCGACAGTTAACTTACAATAGGTACGTCAATAATAAGTTAAGTTGTTTCAAGTTCCCAAACACCATTTCTTCGGCGCTGCCAATTAAAAATGTACCATACAAACACTTTCTACTTACTAAGTGTTTGAACAACTACCAGTTTCCACGTTTGTTTTAATTTCTATCCACAAATAAATGGTAATCGAGTGGGTTGCGTGCGACTCTCCCAAAACAATATTTGCGTTACATTGCTATGAAGTAACGACGTAACATCTGAAAAAGCTATATTACATAAAAAAAAACTATTGGTAAATATTTTTGATGACCCAGATGATGGAGCTGTGAGCACGTCTTTTTTTTTTATTCAGTATAGACAAGCGTTAGACCACTATCCCACCTGATGGTAAGCGATGATATGTTCGACGATGGAGCAAACTTGCCTAGAAGATACCTATTCACTCGCGTCTCTATTAGTTTCTATTTCCGGTAAGAGTAAAATTTCCTCACCAAGGGACATTAAATTTGTGCTTCTGGCTCTGGTTCTGATTGTGCGTATGTTGTTAATATTTTCGGCACTTATGAGTCTAAAACTTAAGTCTTGAAACTTAGTGTGATGTGGTTGCGATTTTCATTTGTCGACTTTTTGCAGATATCATTGGTAATAAGAAAAAAATATAAAAACTTGGTAATTGACTGATATTTTAGCAAAGACCACGACTTTTATAAAGTAAACCAATCCTTTTCCTAGTCAAAAGTGTCACACCTTATATTTTCGGCTAGAAACCGGCATACTCGAACACCATAAATTAAACAAAACTGGTCTTACACGTCCAAATCTATGGAAAGTCCGATGTAGGTGCGGAAGGGCAGGCCAGTCGCCCACACGAACAATTTACGCCACAAGTAGCCCTAGCCCTTAAGGGCGTCACAGACGATAAATGTGCTTTATCATTTCATGTTAAGATATGTGCGCATAAATTAAAATAGGCTCTTAAGGATCCCACAAGGTAAAGATAAGATAATCTCTATCTCTTCTCTACATATTTGCATTTGATTTATAATTGCATAGTGTATTCATTAATATTTTTTGCTCACAGCAATACTACAAGAGTATCTATCGTATCCATATATTATTTTGAAATTATTATTTCTCTAGAAGGAAGTTTTACGTATGGAGTACACATATTTTATGACCGATATGTTACGGTATATTTTGAAACATAATTTTTTTTTTAAATTTCCACACCGCTAGATATCTTACTCGATATTGTAAGATATAAATAAATGTTATCTTCGACGACGTGAGGTTCATTTAAATTGTTTGGCGAGCGATATTTTATCTTAAAATGAAATATTATATCATTATCGTCGTCAATTATTTCACAACAATCTATCAGTAAAATTAAGTTATACGCTCAATGGTTAATTGTGACTTGCTCATCGGAAAAGTAATGATAATTAAACTTTACGCACCTTAACTCTGTGTTAATCTTCCGTAAGCAAGTGGATAAAATGGAACGCTTATAGTTTTGTCACGTGTGTCTGTTCGTATGTCCCACACTTATAAAAAGACCGTACTATTACAGTGGGAGTGCTGAAAATACACATTTTTCCCCCCACACATTTTTTAATACTAATCATAGGACCCTTCTCACTTGAATCAAGCTATCCCTTACACAAAAGCTTTGGGTTTATGGATGTATGTTACTCAATCGCATCAAATTTACTGAACTAATTGGTTTTGAATTTAAAAAATAAGTAGATACCACTGTTTATTATAGTACATGGTCATCATCATTATATTTCATCATCGTTAACGCGCCAACAACCAGTATAAAAGTATATTTCTTGTCGTTTTGCCTTTGGAAGTAAAATATGCAATGTGTCAAGCAAGCTTTTGGAACTTCATCATCACATATCAGCATCGTCAATGCGTGCTAAACTCTGTATTACAAACGCTTTCACACTCACATGACTTGTGTCGTGGGTGCCGGAAACATTCACATCACACACTTTATCACAACCAGAACTAGAAATATTTTTTTTTCCTTGGGGAGAAAATTTGTGTTCTTGCTGGGAATCGAACTCGATACCCCAGCTTAGAAGGCGAACGCCACCCAACTAAGCGAACAAGTAGTTATAAAAGTACTATCTCAATCGTCGTTTTTCCTTTTGCAGTTAAATATGCTATTTGGCTACTGTAGGCCTTTTGTACATTGTACGTTGCCTAAGGAAACTTCATCATCACATTTCATCATAGTCAAAGCGCGTACAGACTACAGCCCAGTAGGTTTTGAAAAAGCAGTGTCACTTGTCTTTTTAACTTTTATGATAGTTATATAAGTTTTGTAGTGAAAGAAGCTTTTTGTCTAATAGAGGCTATATTTCTTTGCAACAGAGTACTGTACATAACTTGTAAGTAAAACAATCAAATTGTACGTAGAGAATAGATAGATAGATAATACTTTATTGATCCACTTTATAAGATGAGATAAAACAAAGGTAACAAACAAGCTTATAAGTAAAGTATCACAACAGGCGGCCTTATCACTAATAGCGATATCTTACATAGAATAGTGATCTATTTAAAAAATACTGCCTCTATACATGTATACATAACGCCTACATTATTGTAACTATTTTTTCTGTTGGTAAGTGAGGATTTGATCGAGAGACTAGAATGAGACCGACTCTCAAGGAAAGATGCTGGAGCGCGAGTTAGATATATAGATATAAAGATAACACTTTATTGAATACTATGAAAATGTAAACTATGTGAACAGTGGCATTCTTATCACTCAGAGCGATCTCTTCCAGATAACCTAAGTGCATGGTAACAAATTTTTCTTCTTGAGATTGGAAAACTATAACTGTATTTCGGTACAGAGTATAGTTGGCAAAAAAGAAAACGGCAAGCTAGAAATATTAATGTTGTAAGCCAAATAATTCAAAGTTAAGCTTCTCCTTCTTCCGAAGCCTGACTAAAAGAGATCGCTTCAATACGGGGATAAATATCGTTGATATTACTCTTTATAGATATATCACATTTCACACTATCACATTGCTCGGGTAACTCCGCGGAGCGCTGCTAGTTCAATATAATTTCTAACTACCTATACTTGCGAAGATCCTAAAATATCGCTTGTGAATCTGCCCTTGACCAATTTACCTCCCTCGGGGTGCTATCGATTATACTCTCACGAGGAGAGAGGGCTCTTCAGCCGACACATAATAATAAACGATCGCAGTATTTGCGAGTATTTTTCGTAGCTTACTTTTATTATACATACTAAGACCTACGGCTTCGCCCGAGTAAATTAAGTTAAACCTTAGCCTATGTTTTAAATCTACGTAGCCTATAGATAGATAGATAGATAATACTTTATTGATCCACTTTATAAGATGAGATAAAACAAAGGTAACAAACAAGCTTATACGTAAAGTATCACAACAGGCGGCCTTATCGCTAATAGCGATCTCTACCAGGCCAGAAGCCTATGTTTTACACCTGGGTATGGGTTTACAGCTACGCGCGTTCCAAATTTCATCAAAATCTGTCTAGCCGTTACGGCGTGAAGAGAAAACAATCATACACATTAACACACAAACTTTCGAATTTATAATATTAGCGTAATAGTGTCAGGGCAATATTCTCATCTTGTAAAGTAAAGCGATTAGATAATTTTAATGTGGATCTGTGAGTGTGTTTATAATACTAGCCGTGCCCCGCGGCTTCGCCCGCTATTTCCAAGTTAAAAAGTAGCCTAGGTATAAGCTATGTACATTCCAAATTTTATCCAAATCCGTTCAGCCGTTAAAACGTGAAGAGGGATCAAACATTCTTACACACGTATACACAAACTTTCGGATTTATAATATTAGTAGGATAAAACTTAACAAGTAATTATCTAAGAACTAGATGTTTAAAAGTACCTAAATGTTAAGCTTTCGAAATATTTTGCTTAAAGTTAAAGCTATGATTAATGATTCGCAGTGAAGACGCCCCCGATCAGTGGTCGCGGTTTTGGATCCTGTGGCGGGTTCGTGCTTCCCCGGTGAAAGTAAAATCGTGATGAAATCCATAGTGGTACCGAGGCGGTTTTCTCGTGCTAGCTTCGCTAGCTACCCCGTACCGAAATACAGATAAAAAATCTGTCGTAAACCTCAATTATATTTCAATACCTGTCCTTAAGAGTCAATCAAAGGGGCTGTAATTTTGCAGTAGAGTCATTAACTTTCATGAGTGCCTCTTTGGGGCCCATGTGAATAAACGATTTTGACTTTGAATCACATTCTATGTCTGCTGGCTTTAACACATACTGAGTACTAGGTGACATTTTTTTTTAATTTAATAATTTTTTTTATGCTATATAGACGAGCATTTAACCAACATCTCACCTGATGGAAAGTGCTGATGCGGTAAAAGATGTAGCAAGCTTGCCTAGAAGTATTCCCTCTAGGCTTGAGAACTCCCAGATTATACCGTTCAAAAAATAAAGACACGGGCAATGAGTTCCATTCCTACACTGTACAGATGATAAACGCAGAACCGAATCGCTTCAAGCGAACTGGAGGTATGTCAACAGTTGTTTTGATGGTAAAACGGGCATGGGGAAATTAACTCGCATGTAATTGATACGCACACTCTACAAAATGTAAATGAATGAATACCTCTAGACTCGCACCCTTACGTCGGTGACCGAAACTGCAATTTGAACGTGACTAACTTCAATCAAGAGGTCAATAGATTCAAGAGTTAAGGTGGTGGTACTTGGTAGATCTATCCCAGAGGTAGCCGTAATATAATGGACAAACGCTAGCCTACCAAACATAAAAAAAAATTAAGCAACACACTATATCCTCGTAAAGTAGATGCTGCGCATCAGCCTATTTTTATGTTTTTACTGCGTCTATACCCTACATAGTCGTTAACATAAAATCAATGGACCAGTTCTTCGAGACCTCTCAACCGTCGCATTTATCTTCATTTTCCTAAAGTTATATGAAGAGTTTTAGCACATAGGATATAATTAACAGTGGGACTATTGCAGCCTGTAGTGAACCTGTGCGTCAGAATCTTATGTGTAAGTGTCACGCAATACTGCATTTAGTCATTTTTTGTCATTACTAATTTAAAAGTATGTTATTAAGGATGGGTTCGGGCAAAAATATATTCCCATTTCAGAACGCATGACATAATATACATATTTCTGTTACAAAATGTTTCGATCGATACCTAGTACATAACAAAACAAACTCGTAAATGACTGACTAAAAAGTTACTGCAGTAAATAGGTATTTATTGCAGTAACTATATTTTATGTCTATTTTTAATCTTATGGATAAAACCATATGGAGAAGGGCGTAGGATTATTTTATCCCGAACCATATCATATGATAATGATCTTCGGGGGATACCGCGGGGCAAAACTTGTATAACATAAATGCTTTCACACTTACAGCACTAACATCGAAAGCCTGTGTCGTGGGTGCTGGAAAAGTTCACATCGCACAAACACTAATTTACCTTGTGGAGAAAACTAGTGCTCCCGCCTGGAATCGAACCCGATAACCGCTGCTTAGAAGATAAGTATTCAGTATTTTATTGCATCTTAAGTAATTGCAAGGGTATGTCTTTATTACACTTACACTGAAGCCTTGTTTAGCGCTCAAAAGTAAACAGGAACAACGTTTCAATTAAATCCTATAACACACACATTCACACCCTCACACATACACACACAAATACCGTCTCGTAAATAAACTAATTTGTATTTGTTATTCGTTCCCTACATTGCTTACTCTCCTTAGACATGTCATACTAAATGATTTTATACTATGTCAGGAATCATGATAGGTCAGCTTGTGATGGCCGTTACCTTAACCTGAATGCGACGTTGGTAGACAGCCCGGATCCGAGCTTTGAGCTGAATGGTCTCTGGTTTGTCGCCTACTATACTATTAAATTGTTTATAATTGAATGAATCACTACTATAAACGTATCTACTCTACTGATATGCTTATTGAGTTGGTATTTTAGTGTCATACTTGAAATTACGGAAGATTAAATTAATTTTGTAGTGGTACTCTTCTGGTGAGTCCGCCTGGGGCCACACCATTGCCAGACATTCGACCGCCAAGCAAAAGTGTTGAAACATTAATGTGTTTCGGATTGAAGGGAAATGTTTCCAGTGAAATTATAAAATATCTAATATCTTAATATCTTTCAACGAGCAATTCTTGTATATATATGTGTGTAATCAGGATCTCGGAAACGGCTCCAACGATTTTCATGAAAGTTACAGATTAGGGGGCTTTCGGCCCAAAGAATCGATTTATCAACGTTCCAGGTCCGAGAAATGCTCGGTTCCCAAACTGCATTTGAAAAACCGGGTTTAAGAAACTATCAGCGCCATATATTACGCCATGACCGATTCAAAAAACTGTTTCTATTCGACACTAGATGGAGCTTTCTGAGGCTACAAATTCAAAACAAAAAATCGAGCAAAGCTCGGTCATCCGGATATTAATAACTAGCCGTGCTGCGCGGCTTTGCCCGCTATTATCAATTCAAAAAGTAGCCTATGTGTTAATCCTAGGTATAAGCTATGTACATTCCAAATTTCATCCAAATCCGTTCAGCCGTTAAAGCGTGAAGCGGGAACAAACATACTTACACACTTACACACAAACTTTGGGATTTATAATATTAGTAGGATATAAATTGAATATTATTAAACATTGGATTTATTAATCCCATAATTAAAGACCGAGCATTGTCTAATACACATGGAGATGAGTAATTTTGCTGAATTAAACCTGTGATTGTATTCATGAACACTCCAAAAACTTAATTAAAATACGTTAGGAAACGGAAGTGTTTAAATAATTCCTTGAATCAAAAATCTCCCGGGCGGGTGGGTAGATAAGGGCGGATCACAAAACATTATAAGCGGATGTTGTGGAGGGACTCCTTTCTACTTTATTAGCTACGGAGATTTTAGGGATTTGATGAATTATTTAATGAAGATTTTAGCTGCGTAGTAATTGGTAATTGTTAACTCAGAAAGGTGAAAAAGTGACTTTACTATCTCTGATACACATCTCTGACAGTATCTTTCTATCAGTGATATTGCCAGCCGCATCTTGGTGTCTCTAATAGGCTAGCATTTGGCCGCTTTTTATTTTAATGTGTGATTCTGTCGAGCTTGGTAAACATACAAGGCATAGAATGCAAATGACTTTGACCTTCAGTGTGATACCGTAAGCTTATAATAATTATAATATTAATTGTCTTATTCTATAATCCAGACATTTCATAAACCATTAAATATACAATGCAATACTCTAAGTTTTTACTCGCATATGTCACAGTTATTTTCAAGCCAATATCATCCATCCCATAGTCCATAGTTAATTAAATACAATTATTGTAAAGGCGTGTGCAAGCATAAAACGGCGTCAGCTTCTATCACAAGAGATTCCGTCGTATGTTTGGACACGCCTGATATGTTATTATTAAAATTTTATACCAAAGAGCCTCTTAGCGTTGGCTACTGCTCCGCTAATGCCTTACAAAGGTCCGGGCACAGACCCGTGAGATAAAATAAATAGTTGGATAATATTATTATAGAATACCGATAGACTTGCGACCATACGCCTGACTTGCGACCATACGCCTGAACTTGCGTCCATACGCCTGAAATGTACGGTAGGAAGTATTTCCTATCGTCCTACCCTGACATTCACTTCTCTTTGATTTCTTCGAAATAGGAAAAAGGATGTAACCGCGGTGATTCACTCAAGTTCCTAATTTTAGTACAAAGTCAGTGGTCACGTACCCGTGGAATGTTAAGAAAGTGCGCAGACGTGAGAGCGTTTAAACGATTGTGATTCTCCGCGCAAACTAATTTAGATTCGCGCGAGATGCCGCACTGCAGTTTAGTAATTCTGTGGTGTTGGTGTGGAGTATCGAAAGGTTAGACAGAACAAATTAATGTATAAAGAAAAACAAATTTTTGAAGTGAGACTTTTTATTGGAGCGCTTTGAAACTCTGACCTTTTTGTGTGACGAAAGTAGTAGGGGTTCTTTGTGATACAAAAGTTTCACTCCTGTTGTGTGTCTTTACGACTCACCCTTTTTTTTGTTCGGACGTTAGGAGGTTCGTCAAGGCGGGAGTACCATAAATGTAGATAATAAGCCAATAGCTTCCATCAAAGAGCTTAGGGTGTTCTATTGTTAACCTCTGCGGAGCAGAGAAGGCTAGTGTTTACGGTGAGAGGTTGTTAGTGTGCAAAACGAATGTTTCCATTTATCTCCATAACCGTTGGACCGACTTAGATACGATTTTTTTTATTTGAAGGTTACTTGACTGAAAGTTGGTGTTAAACTTTTGGTGAAAATAAGTGCAGTCGTTTTCAATACAGGTATATAGTTGGGGGCATTTTTGAAATTTTGATTATGGCCATTTTAATATTGTACCGAGAACGGTAGCTCATGAAAATACTATCTAGTTTGATGACTAATAAGTAATTTAAATTTGACATAGACTGCTAAGTATAGAGTATAATATAAGTATTTTTTCTTATAACCCTTTACAGGCTCTATTGAAGGGAAGAGGTTTTTTTTTTGTTAAATCACTAACAAAATTAGACTGTCACATCAATAAAAAATGGCAAAATCAAAATTTTGAAACACTTCTGATGCTCTGTCTGGTAAACGCCTGTACCAATTCTCACCAAACATAGCTAAGAACACTCTTGATCAATTAAAAAAACTATATCAAAATGGGTCCCTTCTTTTTCGTCGGAGGTTAATAACTTGAAAAGTTAAGCTCCGCGTGTTTTAATAGTTTTTTAATGCTTAATGTCTAATGCTTCGTCTATAAATTAAACTGTCTCGCTGCAGTTTTGGCTTTCCATAAGTGGTTATATGCTTGCCTACTGAGCGTAAATAAAGTGGCAGTCCATGCACATATGCAGACAAACGAGCGAGAAACAGTTGGTAATTTGATAAATTCGATGAAATGACATTTTGCTTGTCAATTCTAAGCATTCTGATGGCAAAATGAGTAAAGCACAGAACTCAGAGCGATGCCTCTCGCATATCAACCGACTCGCGGCGTTCCCGTGACCGCCTTGAGATAAGAATGGACGCTTCGGTGAAAACTTGAAGATAATGTATTTGTACGTAGGAGAAAATTAAAGTAAATACGTAACAACAACACTGACAATTAGGTACTCATTGTAGTAAGGACAGTTTTAACTTTGAATTAAAAAACAAATGTAATACCAAATTAGTAACAATTATTTTTTGGTAATAACCAATTTGATAACATATATTCACAATAAAAGTATCAGAGAACAGATTATAAGAACCTAAGACTAAAAGTTACTAAAAACTAAATTAAATCTAACTAAAATTATAAGCTCGGTGCCTTATAGGTAACTTAGCTCTTTGCTGTATACAATAGTTTTAGTTTAGTTTTAAGAAATATAAGCTATAGTTATTTTATTCATTGTAAATGTACTAAAAGTTACGGGTGGTAACAAATTTTCTCCCCAAGGGAAACTTGTGTTTCTGGTTTTGAGTGTGATTGTGTGAGATGTGAATGTTTCCGACACCCACGCCACAAGCCATTGAACTAAGTGTACGTCTATGGTAGAAGTTATTTTCTGATAAAATCAAGCATCCTGCATGAGATCTAATTTCCCCAATTTAGAAAACCAATATCGCATTTCGCTAACCTCATCAGCTAAATATATTCATACTAGATGCATGAATAAATTCCGTAAGTAGGTAATAGGAACGATAACGGCCCAAATTTTGCTAATGCCAGAACTAGTCGGCACACCTGCCCCGAGGTATGCGGCTCGAATAAATAAACCAAACTTGTTTAGTGGACTCCGTTCATCATTAAAACTTTGATGGGATAGTATCAATTAAGATGACCATTGATTAAAAAACCCGATCACGAAAGAATTTTTTTCGGATAATAGATTATCTTTTAAATGTGACTTTTTTATGCTAGACTAGCTGTACCCCGCGGTTTTACCCGCGTAATTTCCGGACCCATGGGAATTCCGGGATAAACAGAAGCCTATGTTCTTTCCCAAACTCTAGACTATCTGTGTACCAGTACCACTGAACCGATTTAAATTCTCAGTAATATCAGTACCACTGAACCGATTTAAATTTCATTCAAATCGGTTCAGTGGTTTTGGCGTGAAAGCGTAACAGACAGACACAGTTACTTTTGCATTTATAATATAAAAGTAAGGAAGGATAATTGAAACGCGCGCAAAGCTTAAACAACCGACTTCAACCATTATATTTATATGGGACCATCTCTGAACACATCTAACAAACAAAAAACATCAAAACAGATAAAGAGGCGTCGCATAAAAAAAAAATTGCCGTCGAATTGAGAACCTCCTTTTTTGAAGTGGGTTGAAAAGAGAGAAGCTATATAAAGCAACACGCTTGTCTTTAAAGCCCGTATATACGTGGTTAAACACTAGTCAATAAATAATTAAACGCAAGCAAAACTTAAAAGTACAACGAGGGAGTGGAACTCATTGCCTGCGTCTTTGTTTCCCGAATAGTACAATCTGGGTGTCTTCAAGTCTAGAGTGAATAGGTATCTTCTAGGCAAGTATGTTACATCTTTGGCCGCATCTTCACTTTCCATCAGGTGAGATAGTGGTCAAATGCTTGCCTATCTATCATAAAAAAAAGAAAACATTGTGTTTCTGGTTCTAGTTTTGTGTGTGATGGGAATGTTTCCAACACCCACGACACAAGTCATCGAACTTAGTGTGGGCCTGTGAGTGTGTGAGTGTAAAAGTGTGTAAGGATTATAAAAAATACTTGACCTATCATTTTAAATCCCATGCATATTATAGTATTTCTACTATCAAACATTTTATTTCATTCATTTTATCGCTACACCATCCCTACATTATCTTTTAGTTTATATTTCCATCCAAAGGTGGTCTGGAAGAGATCGCTCTTAACGATAAGACCGCCTTTTGTCCTATCTATCTTTATAAGTTTCTCTATAAGCTATAGTTATCTTTTGGTGTCAATAAAGAGTTTTTGTATTGTATTATATTGTCAGATTTCTACTAATTAGTTTCTACCTACTAATTTACTAACTATTTAGATTTCTACGCCACTTTCATAATATTAGGTAAAACATAGGCGAACATGCAAATATTTGCGCATGACGGGACTTCAACTGCATGAAAATAACTCTTTGATTATCCATGTATGATGAAATATTTATGAACTCACAACAATGGATACTAAGAAGGGCATGACAAATGCCTATAGTACCTTAGGTTTCGTATTCCATACCTTTATTTTGTACGTGAACGAATCATTAAACTGCAACGCATGGTATTTCTACAAAAGGGAATCACACTTCACTCTAATATTAATAATCCGAAAGTTTGTGTGTAAGTATGTTTGTTTTCTTTTCACGCTGTAACGGCTAAACGGATTTCAATAAAATTTTAAATGTACATAGCTTATACTTAGGATTAACACAAAGGCTACTTTTCGTGTAAGTCACTACTCAATGCACTATAAAATGAAAAGTGTCGTTAACTTCGATGACATACATCTTCCAGTAATTTTGAATTAAAAATCAACTACTCCACTGATTTTATTGAAATTTCTATGGAACTAATCTGAAAGTATTTAATATAACCCCCTATATAAATATATTTTTTGAAATCAGTTCATAAATTACGAAGAAGTAAAGAAACAAAATACAACCGAAATGAGAACCTCCTCCTTTTTAAGTTCGTTAAAAAAGAATTCAAAGAACGTCGGCACGAAACTAGCAAATTAAATGCATTACAATAATGATAATGCTAGTTCCATGGTAGTGTTAGATAAAGCTATTCTATGGAACTAGAATCTTGTCGAAATAGTTCATCTTGTGGCATTTTCGCGGGAATGTAATAGAGACATTCCAGGCGAAACATTTCGTATATGTAACTAATTATATATACACGATGAAGATATGTCGAAGGCATTTCTCGGCTGTTTTACCCTAAAGCGCATCAAGTAGAGGAGCATATTTTTTTGAACAAACTTCTTAATGTGTTTTGGATGGTTATAACGATTTTATCATAACCCATTTGAAGGACGACATTCAACTGTTATCTATCGAGGTCAAAGATCCTTCATTTATATTGTTATTTTTATAGTTGTTGGTACATAATGTATGAGAGATTTTAAATAGTAATGTGTGACATGTATACTTTGAGTTCAGACTTGTCTGATTGTTGTATTTTTACAAGCTTTTATAAATATTTTTTTATAGTTAAAACTTGCAATGACTATGTTTGTTCGGGGAATCTGCAACTCAATTTTGAAGCAGATATCTTCGACCGATTGAGCTAAAATGTTGTATTCAAATTTAGTTAGGATGTCATTGCATGGTTAGCTGTGTGACGTCATTCTTAATCTAATATGGCGGTACACCCAAAATGGCGGACAGGTTATTTTTAATGCAATCCTACAACATGGATATTAAATAAAAAGGCTTGATGATGAATAACTCGAAAAATAAAACTACGTAATTCTAAATCCAATATGGCGGACCTTTTTTTTTCATTAGACAATTTAATTTATTTCACATAGATAAGCGTTTGACCACAATCTCTAAAAGCTTTTTTTTTTATTTTAATACAATAGCTTATTTGAAAAAAAACTTATCTCTACATATATTTCCTGTTGGAATTGCCTCTGTTATGTTACTTTTTAATCTCAGATGCAAACAGAGGGTGTTATACATTTTACATTTACCAGATACACATAAACTTTATATCTATCTGCTTTATTATCTTAGCTCCCAAACGGATAAACTGATTTCGAGCTTGTGAATGGTCTACATTAAACAATATAAATAGGTCCAGATACTCTAGCATCATACACTATTGATGGTACGTCCTAATTTTCTCAAGTTGATTATTAATAGAACCCTAATGACGCATAAAACCCACAAAATATTTACCTACTGCAGAGAACAATAGACAAAAAATATAACTAGAATGAGTCACACGATAATGGTATGCTGGAAGCGTCCCTGTCCATTACCCGATGTCCCATACTAAATGATAACAAATACAATTTTAACCATTTCGTGTACATTGTTAGTCCGTCATCAACTCTTGGATAACTGCTACGCTAGTGTCCCAATAAAAGAAGTGTTTTGTTTTAATACGAAAAGCAAAAATCACTAATATTGATCTAGCAATTGCAAAAATTTATTAGAATAAGTTTCTGAAAAGAATTATTTAAAGGAGAATAGAGTTTTATAATCATGACTAAGTCCTTAATCGTGCTTGTGCTGATATCAATAAGTGTATCATTTGGAAGAATAGTGGACAAAAGGAAATGCCCAGAAGTGAGAGCAGTGCCACACTTTGATTTATCACAGGTCAGTTGATTAAGTACTTAATTATAGAGAAATAAAAGTATGCGAAAACTATAATTTATAGCCATGTTAACAGCTATAAATGTTTTTGATTTAAAACTAGATTTAGCTGTTTAGTCACGACTAAGTTTGTGTAGGTCAAGAGGCTTATGTGATTATCGTGATTAACTTGATGTCGAATCTATCAATTTTTAGGCTTTGGTATCATCTCGGTTTCGTTTTAAACTGGTAAGGCTTGATGAAACCAGATTTTGAGATTTTTTCTAGGTTAATAAGTTCAAAATGAAAGCCCTGACTCCCATATAGAAATATAATCCTCAATAGAACAAAATTGCTACTCGGAAAATAAAAAAAATATGATATGGTTGTCGTTTCGTTCGATCTGGTAGTACCCACTTAACGCGTTCATATAATATTATGTTTAAAAATAATGATCTGCAATTAGATATTGACTATTGAGCTGGGTTATACTTGGACGATTTAGCCTGTAAGGCTTAGGTATACGTGAAATATCTAGTTGCGTTACCAGCAGTCTTGTCCTCAGTTCATGGCACTTCTAAATTAGTCGAAAAATACTTTCACATACTTTGGGCTCTTTAGAAATAGCAAACCTGACTGAGGCCAAAAGCGCCTGGGGGATGGCATGCCCAAATACCGGGCTCCCAGTGAGCTTATCATCACGGAGATGGGATGTGGGATCGGCCACTCTGCAAACTAGCAACAAAACATCTTTTAGATACGTGTACTAGCGTCACAGAGCGTGCTCGAGTTCTAGCAGTTTCTAAATGGGAGTCAAGGCTTTGATTGCAAGACATCCCCTCTTTTAATACTAGTACACATATAGTTCTATCTGTTTTTTGTCTCGCTCTATACTTACGTTTGGGTGCAAGGTGCTATCAACATAGCACCTTGCACATAGCTGTATGTGTGGTAGGTACTGATGTTGACCAGCTCGGTCACCACGGCCTCTTGTGCCAGAAAAGGGCAGGCCGAATTTCCCGCCACGCCAGCCTCATCGCATCTCATCTCATCGCAGCCACCAGCGTCAATGTTCCAGCCATTCTCGAACCGAATGATCTGATGCGTGACCATATTAAAAGACCCGACGGCATGGCTTTTATTCCATGAAAGAGAGAACGGCCTTTAGTGTGAGATGCAACTTGTGTCGACACTTTAGCTCCGTCACATCTTCCTGAAACACAGAATGGGGTTGGTGACGCGGTAACTTCGACAGAGTACCGTAAACGGCGAAAATATGGAAAACTCGGCAGTGGTTACATATTTGAGCCGTTTGGTGTGTTGAAACACTGGGCCCGTGGAGACCGGGAGAACATTCTAGTTTCGAAAATCTATCTGAGCGCCTGGTTGAGGCGACGCGTGATCAAAATGCTGGTCCTTATTTGTCAACATGATGGGAACGCTACCCACTGAAAGTAGGCTTGAGTACTTGAGTTATCTATAAGCTCGATGTATTGTAGGTAACTTGGGTCTTTGCAGTATAGATATTTTTTTTTTTTTATTACAGACCAAGCAAACGTTTGACCACAATTACACCTGATATGATGGAAAGTGACGATGTAGTCTAAGGTGGAGCACGCTTGCTTAGTAAATACCTATTCACTTTACTTTTGAACACACCCAAATTGTACCTTTCGGGAAACACAGACGACGGCGAAGCGTTCCATTCTTTTGCTGTGCTATAAATGAACGAAGACGCGAAACGTTTCGTCCGAATGAACGGTATCTCAACCATAAATGGGTGACGCGACGCCGTTCTTCTAGATGAAAGGTTTTAGTTTAGTTTAAGGAAATATAGGCAATTAATTGGTCTGTAGATAGAATCTGAAATCAAATTAAAAAAAAGCCCGTTTGGTCACCCAGATTAATGTGTTCACTCGCACTGAGTTTGATGAATAGCATCGTAACATATCAGAATTGTCTCCCATTGATTTTGCTACATCGCAACTTATATGTCGTATTAGAAATTGAAGGAAAGTGACTAAAACAAATCTTCGATCATACATACTCTGATCAAAGAAACCAAATATACAAAGTTATTAGTACTTTGTATATTACCTACGTTGCTACTGATACTGTGTTCATGTAAACATTGTATGAGGCCGGTATTGCGTAGGCGTACCGGACAGGGGGTGTTGATAACAAGCATACAAAATGCTGTATGAAAACTCTGTAACATTATTTATTATTTGTAATGCTGTTTTAAGCCCTTAAGTACACTTTTTCTACGTATATAATAAAGTATCTGGATGACCATGGTTAAAACGACGTTTTCTATAAATGAAACCTAGCTAGATCGATTTATAAACGGCTCGACCGATTTTGATTTTTTTTTTGTGTTTGAACAGGTGGATTCAATAATGGTTTATCTTAATTTTTTTTTTTCTTTGATGAAATATTAAAAACCTTTGATCAGGACAACGTATGCCGGGTCCGCTAGTTTCTATATATATTATTCTTCTGTACGTTTGTATGTAGCTGAACTCCTCCTAAACAGCTAGACCTATTTTGATGATTTTTTTTGGGTGTGTTCAGGTGACTTTAAGAATGGTATGTTTAAATGATTTTTTTATTGATTTAATCCATTACAATTTTTATTTAAATTCTAAATAGCATTGTTAAACCAAAAGAGGTTTGTATTGGTACAGATATTCACACTGCATTATTAGATAGAGCATACTCTTTATACAACAATGGTTACATTGCATAAAATAAAATACTCTCCTAGCAACAAACACTTCGTGTCGATTCTATCAATAGAAACGCAATCACAAATCCGTTAGACCTTAAATATTACAAACAAACAACAAACAAACGCATTTACACTCACAGCCCCATACTAAGTTCAAAGACTTGTATCGTGGGTGCCGGAAACATTTACATATCGCACACCCAATCACACCCAGAACCAGAAGCACAAATCTCCCTTGGGAAGGTAAAGTGTGCTCCTGCCGGGAATCGAACCCAGGACCCACGGATTAGACGATATTGTGCACAAAGGTTTAAAATTGCTTTGTTTTTTCTAACTTTTACGCACCAGATATAAAATCCATGTTTGCGGCACCCACCACACAAGACGGACTTAGTGGGACTGTGAGTTTTTTTTTATTAGTGAGCTTAACTCACTAATAAAAATAAACCCGGCCAAGTGCAAGTCGGACTCGCGCACGAAGGGTTCCGTACCATTATCTATAAACAATCTAGTTTGTTGTATGGGAAATATTATTATTCTCTTTATTTATTGTTTTTTCTTAAGCTAAGGTTTTTTTTAACAATATTTTTATAAAAGTAATAAACAATACAATATTAAAAAATAAAGAAAACTGTAAAAAAAAATCTAAACCTAGTATGCCACCATTATTATTATCCCTTAAATATTTATATTATTTTATTTTTAGTATTTGTTGTTATAGCGGCAATAGAAATATATAATCTGTGAAAATTTCAACTGTCTAGCTATCACCGTTCTTGATATACAGCCTGGTGACAGACGGACGGACGGACGGACAGACGGACGAACGGAAAGCGAAGTCTCAGTAATAAGGTCCCGTTTTTACCCTTTGGGTACGGAACCCTAAAAAGCATATTTATTAAGCAGCGTTATCACCTCGGTGAGCTTTACTTAGCTTGGAAAATATCTACTCGCAAAATAAAGCCATTATATAAGTACGTATTTATAGATATTATTCACGTAATAACCCGAAGATTCAAGGAACTTTGAGGAGATCAGAAGTTGGAAGCTGAGCGGCGAACTTTAGACACCTTATCTCTTGTAAGCCGCCGTATCGTAATAGCATATTGATTAGTTTTGTAAGTAGAATCTTAATAAAACGCCCACGATCATTTATGATTAAGAGTATTTAGACAGATCTAGATCATTTCTACCGACTTCACAAAAAAGGAGGAGGTACTTAAGTCAACTGTTTTTTTTTAACGTTTAACTTAACTTCGTTCCACGTGAACCGATTTAGAATGTGTTTGTTTAAAAGATGTTGCTTTCCAATTGGTCCCATTTTAATTTGATCAAGATCTGATCAGTAGTTCTTGAAATATCTTCAATAATGCATGTTTAGTGCACCTAATCTGATCAAATACGAAGATAAAGCGGTGAAGTCGGATTTTTTTAAGCTTTGCTCGCGTTTAATTATTGCCTACCTAATTTATCTCCGCAAGAACCATACGTAACTTGCTATAATATTTTTGGGTGTTTTTAAAATACAATCTAAAGTTTTTCATATGCCAAGTCTAGTGAAATAAAGATCAACTTAAATAATTTAAACGCAAGCAAAGCTTAAAAAAAACCGACGTCACCGTTTTATATTCAGAATCCTTGATCAGATTCAATGATTTAAATAGGAATTATCAAGAAAAAATCACTAACTGCTAGTCAGATGTTGATCAAATTTAAATGGGAACACATGGGAGGCAAAAGTGTTCAAATTCAAAATTAATCATCAAAATAGGTTCACCTTGGGCCGAACTTCCTCGGGACGAATATGGCATAAATCGAAAGAAGAAATGCACACATAAAAAAAATACGGTCGAATTGAGAAACTCCTCCTTTTTTAAATTTGATTAAAAATAAACGCCTTTTCACTATTTTTTTATAATATTTGACACTAAATATTTTATTTACTGTTTGATCTGCCCATCGTTGATGGAGCAGTTTGGGAATTGTTGGTGAACAATCACTGGAGTACTTTGAGAATAATTTTAACTACCTACGGAGTAGGATGCAACTTAAATGCAATATTTTTTTGTAATATTTAATTCTCTGTAGTAGTTTTAGACAACAAAAGAATGGGGTACTTTGGGAACAACCCGTTGGTTTAGTTAGTTGCGCGTCCACCTTCTAAGCAATCAATAAGGACATCGAGTTCAGTGGGAGCACAAGTTTAATCTTCAAGGAAAATTTGTGTTTCTGGTTCTGGGTGTGATTGTATGTTTGATATGAACGTTTCCGGCAACAACAACACAAGTCATACAAAATAATGTGGAGCTGTAAGTGTGAAAGCGTTTCTGTATGAAATCGAAAGCGAAATCGTTTAGGTATTCACATGTTAATGACTCTATTGCCAGATTTGCAAAATTACAGCCATCTCGAGAAGAACCACGCAAGGAACTCGGCGGCGCATTTTTATTTAATATATATTTTTAATCGTTTATACACAATATGTAGTCGCTAGAAAGCGTTTGTGCAGTTTGCCTCCATGCATCCTTGTCATTATGGTAGTCAATCGTTTTATAATAAGCTTTGCCTGTTTTATAACAGATTCGAACTTTCCCAGTAGTAATCCAGTTATAATTTCAGGATTTTCATTGTAAAATATAACCCCATTTGCCATGAAAGATTTATTCGTTCTGCTTAATCGAAATGCGCGCACTATAATTTTATGCTTATATGTAGTATTAAGATTGTGTGCGTCGTTTCGATGTGACGACATTTGATTTTAATAACTATCCGTCATCTCTATATTAAATGCCAGTTATGTTCTTAACCAGGGTTTGGTTAACTTGAAACTAATAAATTAACTACAATTTATAGCGGTATGGAAGAGGCCTAAAATGCTGGTAGACATTAGTAATTATTATTAACGTCATTAAATATTATACTCCTATTACATTTGAGACTTTTTATATCTACTTAATAATTTAATTTCTAAATAGATTTCGTTTCTTATTGCAGATGCTCGGTGATTGGTTCATAGTGGAGTACTACGCGAGCGAAGAAGAAGCTCTCTCGTATAGCTGCATGAGGTCCGTGTTCACAGAGGATGACCATATACCGGCTGCTGGTGAGGGGTGATTTATCATACTAGTTTTTACAAGGTGGAGCTTATTTTAAATTTTTTTGCTAGAACGAAATGAGACTAGACGCTTGCCTGATGGTAAGCGACATACATGTCTATACAATATGTCTAAGTGCCACCCAGAACATGTCTTTTTTAATAACACCACCAGACTTGACCACACGAACATTGCGACACCGTTATAATAATATATATACTGTAACTGAAACTTTTAAAACGCGCACGAAGTGTTTTGCTTTCCCGTCCATTGCGTACTGCAAAAGAGTGGAATTCCTTACTAGGGTCTGTGTTCTCAGATAATACAGTCTTGGAGACTTCAAGTCGAGTGTGAATATGTAAGATATAAGATAAACATATCCTAAAGAAACCCAATTCTGTTAAATTCTTCTTTACTTTAATAAATATTGGAAGTGTGACAAATACGCAATGGATTGTCGACGATCATTTCTGTTGGTAAATGATGGTGTGGTTGGGAGTGGTAAACACGCTAGCAGATTGTTTTTAATTCTAAACGTAGACTATTATTCATGACCTTTTTTATTTCTAGACGGCACAGTAGAATGGACACCGGCCGTGACTATGAACTTCACCTACCGTTTCGCTGATGATCCTGACGGAGAGACTCTGTTGGGCAACATCACTTGGAAGGTGGACGTGAACGAACCGGCACATTGGACTCATGCAGAAAGCACCTGTAAGTTCTGAACTCCTTGGAAATGTATTATTCTCTTGAGTCTCGACCAGTTTCCTTTACACTGGCTATAAATAAGGTTTCTAGCGAAAGCAAAGCCAGGGGCAAATATAGTAAATATTTCAAGGGTACTAGCGATACAAACTAGTACCACTAGTACCCTCAAGAGTACAACGTGAAACCAGCGGTACTACTCCTGTATTCATTATATATTCTTATGTATACTTCTTATGTAATACAAATATTTAATATTTGACTACTACCTCACCTGATGGAAAGCTGTAATTTGACCGAAAATGTAGCATGCTTGCCTAGAAGGTTCCTAATTACTGTAGTCTTAAGTTAAGATTCAAAAACCTCAATGTAAGGTAACGGAAGATAGGTCTTAGTCAATACTTGGCTGAGCTCATACTTAGAGGTTAAGATTCAGAAATATTGATGTAAGACCGTGAGAGACCGGTCTCAGTCGAGATTTGGTTAAGCTGGTCCTTAGAGGTTCAGATTCAGAAATATTAATGTAAGACAGTGGAAAACCGGTCTTAGTCGAGACTAAGCCAAGCTGATCTTTAGAGTTTAAGGTTCAGAGATAATGACGTAAAACAGAGGGAGTATTGGGTTCGATTCCCGGCGAGAACACATGTTTTCTTCCTAAGGATTTGTGTTTCTGGTTCTGGGTGTAATTGTGTCTGTGAGATGTCAATGTTTCCGGCACCCACGACACAAAACTTAGTGAGGGGCTGTGAGTGTAAAAGCGTTTATGTTATGTTCTGTTAATATCTGTCATCCTTTTTCCCTATAGATGACGGCGTATACAACACTTACGTCCTCGACACGGAGTACAAAACTTGGGCCCTGCTGCTGCATTGCGCAGTACAGAAAGAAGGTGCGAGATATCTGACTGCCTTCGTGCTGTCCAGGACAACTTCTCTACCTAAAAACGTCATGGCATATCTAAGGGATAAATTACCCAGGTAAAACACTCACTGGGCCGCACTATGGTTTTTTTTTACCATAAAACGCTTATTAGCAAATTAAACCATTACGGCATACGTGGGACTGCTCATGGTTTGTTAGATTCATATTTATTGGGCAGGCAACAAAAAGTAGGCGTTAATGGTAAATGGACATCTGACGGGTCCACAGTTAAAATTGGCATGTCTCAAGGCTCAATATTAGGACCCTTCCTATTTTTAGTACCTTATTTACCTTGTATGACAACTACGCTAGCATTATATATTGTCTTATTTGCTGATGACACGTCACTTATTTTTAAAACTAGTAGAAAAGACTTGGGATTAAATGAAGTAAATTATGAATTAGATCTAGTCTCGAAATGGTTTGCTGCTATTAAGATATTGTTAAATGCTAGCAAAATTCAAATGTATCAAGTGTTCCCTTCCTAATATATTGATAGATGCAAATATTACATTTGAAAATAACAAATTAGATCTTGTAAAGAAAACTGTTTTCTTAGGTCTGACTATGGACTCTAAACTGCAGTGGGGTCTTCATAGGTTGCTTGAGTTCCGCTGCTCTTGCGATCCGTAAAATTGGAGCCCATGTGAATAAACGATTTTGATTTAATTTAATTTTAGACTTGTGTGGCGTGTGCTACCTTCACATTGCACACAAACCGTGGCAGTAGGGCATTTTTTTAAACGGGATGGTGTATTTCCAAAGCCCAGCTACCACTGTGTCGTAGTTGGTATTGTATGAATGGTTTGAATAATAGGCAAAATCAGAAAGGGGCAGTAAACAGACCGCCAAATCGTCTTCCAACAAGCTAGTTCCATTCCAAGCCTACCATCCTTGACCACAGAGAAATATTAATCTTTTCTTAACGTATCGAAATAAAATACAAACACATATTCCTTGATGAAGATCATGATGGAGTAAAAATAAGTATTAAAATAATAATTTAATAAATTGATATAATTTGTTGATTGTTAACTTTAAAATTTAACTTTATTTAAACATTAATATCCCAGAAATAGTGAGGCAATGAAAATTATCTCTATTTGCATAGATAATAATTACTATCCATCTATCGTGCGTTTCATTAGCGTAACTGAATTTTCCAACAACTGTGTAAACTTTGTAATGTGTACTGTAAATATATATGATAAATAGTAATAGTAAACATTCATTGGTATAAGCATGAAGGGCAGAAGAATGTTAATTAAGGCATTTAATAGATAAATATTAATCGATTATGTGATAGTTTAATTGCAAAAGTAAACCCAACCGCCGCTTAAAATACACGTAGCTCTATGTAGAATTAAGGTAGGTAAATAGTTAGCATTTCATCAAAAATAATCCATATTATTTCCACAATTTATAAAATCAGTTATTATTCATCATATAACCGCAATTCTACCGCAAATATATGTACCAATTTCTTATAATTTTTTTTTATTTTATGGATCAACAAGAAATACACATAAAAAAGAAGCATCTAAATTGGCAGACATGACAACATATAAAAAGGCCTAAATTACAGTAGATTGATAAAAAACCAAATGTGCATTTCTATTTAATTAACAGCTTTTAGCCCTATGTTGAAAATTAATTTACAATTAATAAGATAAGAAAATCAAATGTGTAATAATAAAAAAGATATAAAACAATAAAAGCACTCAAAAAAGTTGTAAGCCGCGGGCAAAGGAAAAGTACCTAACCAAAATTCTGGCTTCGAATTAATGAGTCTGATTGTTGGAACATTCATAATAAATGTTCCATTTTTAATTGGGCTAAAATTATACTTACTTGGTTCGCGGCCTGTTTTCCGTATGTCGGCCTTTTTGCGTTAAATCATACTTATATAACATTTTATCTCAAAATCTAATCATCACAGGATGTGCCACGACTCTCAAGAGCCTCTAAGCATCGAGATAGGAAACAAACCTTCGGTTTGTAAAACAAAATCCTTGCCTCTAAGAGATATGCGGGAGCGAGGGTAACAATTACGTCAGAGTTGTCAGATTCATAAAGAGTTTGTATGAAGGCAAAGAGATTAAAATTAATGATAACTTTTTAAGTTTTAATTCCAGCGTTTCATATAAAGAGATAGTCGGCTGCTGTTGTATTGTAGTCCGAGAAAACCGGTTTATGCAACGTCAACTTCATGATGTTTTTAACCCCCGTCCGTTGCGAAATCCGAAGGAGATCAGAGGAATATTATAAATTTGTTTATGTGTATCTGTCTGTGGCATTGTATGTGGACGAACCAAATGGACGAACCGATTTTGATGAAATTTGTATTGTTGGAAAGGTGATTTTATCGAGAATTTTATTAGAAATATTTCCCAGCCTATATACATGTAGTCACGCCTCTTTCCCATTGGGGTAGGCAGAGACCACATCGGATTACACATTGCCAGCGTTATACCCAAAGATAATATAAAACAACATAATAATATAAAAGTCAGAAAAAGTGCTCGTGGAGCGTTGTACACTATTTCGTGGAATGCAGTGGCATAACCCCGTAAATCTAGTCTTTGGGCACTGTCGAGTTGGTAGTGTTAGGACGAACCACTCGTATCTACTATTATCCGAGGTTCTAATTGTCAGTATAAAACAATATTTAATTTTGGAACACTAAGGGACTTCATACACAAAGCGCCCGAAGCACGCGCCCTTTACTGCCGTCATAAGAAAAAAGTCGTATGTGGTTTTTTTCAAAATGAAATTATGTACATCAGAAATGTCACTTGAGTTACCTATAAGCTCGATGTCTTGTAGGTAACTTAGTTCTTTGCTGTACATAGTTTTAATTTAGTTTTAGGAAATATAGATAATTCAGAAATGTCTTAACTGTTTTGTATGTGTTATGACTCGTAGCAGATGCGTCTTAATTAAAAGTAAGATTTAGTAGGTTGCGTTTGAATATTTTAAAATAATAGAAGATGCGTTTATTTTTCTTGATTCCGATGATGTATATAACTGAAATTTGACAAAAATGCAGCCCTCACGCGCCATACATTATACATTCAAAGCGCCCGGGGCGCGCGCCTCGGGCGCTTTATGTATCAAGTCCCCAAGTATATATTTTATAATTAATATATTGATTTGCTACGTAAACGCGTACAAGCAAGAGGATATTGTAGGTTGGGCCTATATTCACACCACTCTTATTACCCGACTATTCCGATTCCCCTCACTTCTTTCCCTTACTTATTTTAGAATAATAGCAAGATATAGATAATGACAAATTATTATTTTACAGATACGATGTGGACATAAATTACGTGTTCCCCATCCCACACAAGGACTGCTTGGATAAGCCGGCCAAAGCCGACTTCTCACCGATTCTAGTCGAAGTCGGCAGCAAGGTGCCCAAGCCGCCTGGAGTCACCTACACAGTTGGTTCTGGAAATGAGACATCTAATGTATAGGCACCATGAATCTGCGTACCCAAAGGACATTCCATGATGTAGTACCTACATTAGGTATAACAGATGATTGTCTCCTTTGCAGTTATTGTATATTTAAATGTTTAGACATTTATCAAATATCTTTAATTTTATTATTATTAAAATTGCATTCTGCCGTAATTTTTTTTATGCAGAATAGGCAAGCATTTGACTACTTTCTCACCTCTCCCCTGATTCAGAACCATACGATAACTCAGTTACCGTAAGATTCGAAATGCACACTTATTCTAAACTTTTTTTCGTTTTTGTACCTACCTAATCTTCATAATCTAATAGGTCCCCATGACGCTTTAGTAACTATATTATTATTAAAACTATCGTGAGTCGTCAGGCTCAGAACCGGCTCCAACGATTTTCATGAAATTTTGTATGCAGGAGGTTTCGCGGGCGATAAATCGATCTGGCTAGGTATCAATTTTAGAAAACGTCGCTCGGTGACCGAGACTCTGCAATTTCGACTCGACTAGCTTAACATCGCCAATGAGTCTTTTTGCTCGCCGGTCGATGGACTCTAATAGACCTTCAAGCTGGTACTTAGCAGATCCATCCCACAGGTGGCCGCAGACTCCATACACGATCGGACTTGACTATTGTTAAGTTGACGGAGTTGACTGTTGCTATGCCTAAACAAGTTTATCCTTCTTCCTACAATGTACATTCATTGTTTTTACCTTTATCTCCAACCCTGACCGGCGAAGGTAAACTAGAACAAACGCATTCAAAAGACAATAGGGAATCTACAACTGCACAAGATTTATTTTATTACCTCGCAGTCCCTTGAAGATCTACAGAAAAACCAACGTTAAGCATGTCTTAGAAAAGATAGGGCACGCAGTGATGTGTGCCGCTGTTAAGATGAAATAGACAGAATATGATGTGCCTAACAATTTGTTGCAACGGCGCAGCGTCATTCGGTCATATTCTACTTCTATTAGAAGTTAATGTACTAAATAATTAAACGAAAGCAAATTTTCAAAAACTGACTTCAACGTTTATATTTTGGTTTTGGCTGGATTGATTTCGATAAAATGTATATGGTAGTCCCATATAAATTTTGAAGTATAATCTACCAAACAAAAAAAACATCAAAATCGATTCGTAAATAGCGGAGATATCAGGTAACATACATACAAAAAAACATACAGTCGAATTGAGAACCTCTTTTTTTTGAAGTCGGTTGAAATACAAAAACCTGCCTGCGTCAAAACTAACTTTTTGAAGTAGGGAGGGCATTGAAATTCTAATTTGTTTGGGAAACCAATTGCAATGACATCAACCTTTTTGTTTGGGGAAAAGTGGTGGGGGCAAACACTGTGGTGAATCATTAAAATGTATCCATGTAATACAATAGTTTCACTTCTACTGTGTATTTATACACATTTACACTTTTTAATAATAGACATGCGATTATTAACTTTATCATTAACTTGACTTAATCACTTTATTATAAGTATTGAACATTGAAGGGAGAATGGTTCCTAACCGACTTTAAATCGTGATAGGTCCTAAATGGTCATTCAAAAAGAAAAATGATAAGAGAAACCTTAAGATATCCTGATACTCCGCTTAGAATAGGTAGTTCATCGACTTAATTTATCGTCTGCTTTCGACATTACATACAATCACACCTAGAACCAGAAAAATACATTTTCCATGTGGAGGGAGATTTTGCTTCTACCGGAAAACGACCACATGTTACTAACTAATAGGTACCTAGAGGTCAATAGTCAAATTTAAATCGGCTGGGTAGAGTTCGGTAAACTTCGCAACGTCAAAGCGCAAAGCTAAATCAAAAGCTCAAAGTCACACAGCGAGCTTTGGGAAAGGCTATGTTCGTGGTTTCTCTACAAGATCGAATTAGGAAGGAGGAGATCCGTAAACGAACGAAAGTCACCGACATAGCCCGGCGGATTAGTAAACTAAAGTGGCAATGGGCAGGGCACATTAGTATCTAGAACGGATAGCCGATGTGGCTGAAAGGTTCTGGAATGGAGGCTAAGGACTGACAAGCGCAGTGTCGGAAGACCGCCCGAATCCGGTTGAACGATATAATGAAGTTCGCTGGATGCAGGCCGCTAACAACCGTTCTTTTTGGAGATCTTAGGGGGATATAGGTTGGACATATCCTGCAGTGAAGTCCACTCCGACTGACAGGATGATGATGATGATGGAATATTTTTGCGGCCTGAACAGGCAAGGCCCGTCATTAATATAAACTACCCAATTTACACCTTTCACGGCAACATGTCCGTAAAAGAGAGACAGCTCCGATAGGTATTGTAATTAGGTAAGTATTTGTAAGTACGTGGATACTTGGCCGTGTCTAATAAAGCCTGCAATACCGAGCTAAATCGAAGTACTTTGAACATTGTGCGATAACTCGTGTTTCAGTTTTCAACACTATCTGGAACATCTGTATATAAGTTTGGCATAGAATAAGCGATAGAAGGTAAATACTCGAGGATTAGTAGAATTATTTGCGTGACAATGGTTTTTTTTAAATACCTTTTACTTTTAGTGAAAAATTTTTTTACTAAAATTTAAATGAAAAATAACCATTACTATAACTAGATATATTATAAATATTGAATATAGATGAGTTTGAATTCTATAATCGAATTTTAAATAAAAACATTAGAATATAAGTAAGAATTCTTGGATGTATACGTATGGAGTACATACTCTTAAGAACAAAAACCGTGTAAACCAAAACAAACGTATTAACACTCACAGCATAAACTAAGTTCGATGACTTGTGTCTTCACATAACACACCCTGAATCAGAAACACGAATGAAGAAAACTTGTGCTCACACCGGAAAGCGAACCAGATACCCGCTGCTAAGGAGGCAGACACGCAACATTCTTCGCCATCAAGTTCATATCCAGTTAGAAATATATCGCATTAGAATTCGAGTAAGATATGTAATGAATATCTCATGAATAAGTATGATGTGGATACAAAGAGCGGGTATAGTTCAGCGGTAGTTCGTGATCGACTCATGGTGCACGTGGTTTGAAACCCGCTCGGATCCGAGGTAAGTCCAATAAAAAATAAGTGAAGACATTATGTCCTTCTCAAGTTATTGGAATTCTCACTATTAAGTAACACGTCCAAAAAACACAACATAAGAAAATTAAACACAAGCAAAGCTTAAAAAAACCGACTTCACCGCTTTATCTTCGGAACATTAATCAGATTTAATTGATTAAACACGCATTATTGACTTTAACTCAAAAACTACTGATCAGATCTTAATCAAATTTTCAATGGGACCACATGAAAAGCACCAGCTTTCAAATAAAAAAATAATCATCAAAATCGGCTCAAAACGAAAGAAGTTATGAGGTAACTTTTGAAGTCGGTTAAGGGACTGGTATATGCCGTTGACCTTGCTCGAATGGGCGTCACCTATGAAAATGGCCCCGCACCGACCCCGCACCTCCTGAACATAATTACGAGCAGCGCGTATATTATTACGTATACCGCGCGGCGTTCGCTGCTCTCTAAAATAGTATAAGTAGAAATTATTTTTATTCCTGCTCTGGTTCCAATGACATTTGTGTTTCTGGTTCTGGGTGTGTTTGTGTATGACGATACAAGCCTTTGTACTTAGTGTGGGGCTGTAAGTGTGAATATGTTTGTTTATTTATTATTTCAACATTTTTGAGAAAATGTTTTTGTAATCATAAGCACAGATAGCGTGGCGGTTTCTGCATAGGGTTCCGTAGTATTTTACAAATTTTCTTCCGTAAAACGAACAATTTATGTCATTACATTAAACACACTATTATAAATCCAAAAGTAAAAAATAGCAATATTACAAAGGTCCTTGTTGGATTACTAGATGTACTTAAATAGGTATTTTTACAAACTTTATATAACTTGCAATGTATGTTACTATGTTTGTTCGTGTGGAATCTTGCGATTCAATTTTGAGGCTAATATCTTCAAACGATTAACCTGCAATTTTGTATTCACGTTTAGTTGGGATGACAATTCATGGTCAGTTATGTGACGTCATTCTATTTATTATTTGATGCACTCCTACAATATGGATATTAAATGAAAAGGCCTGGTGAGAATAACTCGAAAAATAAAGTGACGTCACTCTAAATTAAATATAGGACAACTAGAACCTTGTTTTTAAAGTAGCTTGTTTAGCTAAAATCTGATTTCATCTCCAATATGTTATAAGAAACACTTAATTTAATTATTGTGGGATCGATAATATTGGATCTTTTTGAACCAAACAAAAAACATGAACTGGTTTAAAATAAATATAAATACGCCTATTTTATGCTATATAGGCAAGCATTTGACCACCATCTCACAAAATGAAGTTATAGCATGCTTTCCTAGAAGATACCTATTCACTCTCATACTTGAAAACTCTTAGATTATACTTCGTTAAGGAAACAAAGACGCGGGCAATAAGTTCCACTTCTTCGCCGCCGTACGGATGATAAACGGAATCTTGCTCAACTTTGAAGCAGACATCTCAAGTATTTGAACTTAGTGTGAGTGGGCTGTAAGTGTGAATGTGTTTGTTTATTTATCATAATTATTATTTTTTAATTCATAATTTGTATGTTTGGCCACTATCTCACCAGATGGAAAGTGAAGAAGCGGTTGACAACAGAGCACGTTCCACTCCTTAGTGGTACACATGAGGAATGTATAATATAAAAAAATATATATTTCATAATGGAAGTCCTAGACACAAGTCACAGTCAAAGTCAAGTTTATTATTGCCCTTCATTACGTATAAATTTCTTTTCCTCCTTTGAAAATATTCTTGAAAATCTTCTACCCTCTTACAGTCACACCATCATTATGGGCGACTTCAATACTTGTCTCTTTAAAAATGACTATCGCTCTTCTCACTTAAAATCCATTGTAAACTCAAGCAACATGCACATACTTCCTCTCAACTCTACCCACAACTTTCACAACACGACCCCATCCCTTCTTGATTTAATGATAGTTTCATCTTTGGTGCATGTTGCTAAGCACGGACAGTTATCTGCTGATGCTTTTTCTTATCACGACTTAATCTTTTTGTCCTATAAAGTTCGTCCTCCTAAACCTAAACCTACTATTATTCTGCAGCGCAACTTTAACGGCATGAATTTGCAGGCCTTTATCGCTGATGCTAAGGAAATTGATTGGACGCTTGTTGTGGAGGCGGAATCAACTAAGACGGAATAACAAGCAAGTGTCAAGTTTTAATACGATTATAACCCGACTTTATGATGTCCATGCTCCTTTTCGTCGTATTAAAATAAAACACCTGCCCGCACCCTGGCTCAATGATGACATAAAACTGCTGATGCATAAAACATCTGTGGCGAAATCTAAGTACAAACTTCGTCCTACTGATTCAAATAAGGAAAAATATAATCAGTCTCGAAATCGCTGCAATAGGGTGTGTAGGGATGCTTTAAGACGCAACATCCATAAAGCAGTTGACAACGAAGACCAAGCTAAGGTTTGGACTTTTCTTTGGTCACTTGGTATTGGCAAATCCCGTCAGGATTCAATACCCAAAGATTTGGATACTGATTCATTAAACTTAAATTTTTCCTTTTCATCTAATATTAAAGACGCCGATAAACTCACAAATTTACAAACTCTTTCTTCTATATCCACTTTTGACCATCCTTCTCTTCTCTTTAGTTCTTTCACCGCTTGTGATGTTAAGCAGAGCATTCTTTCTATTACTTCAAATGCAGTAGGAATCGATGGTATCAGCCGAAACATGATAATTCCGATCCTTGACATAATACTTCCTATCCTTTGCCTAATCTTTAACCACTCTATATCAAATGGGACGTTCCCATCGATGTGGAAAGAAGCGCAAATCATTCACCTTCCCAATAAACTCAATCCTCAATCATTTTCTGAGTACCGACCCATATCTATCCTTCCATTCCTCTCCAAAGTCCTAGAACGCCTTGTCCACAAACAAATTCATTCTTTCCTCGTCTCCAACAATCTCTTGAATCCTCTCCAAACAGGGTTTCGGCCTGGCCATAGCACAGTAACTGCCTAAGTTAAAATCACCGATGATATCCGATTCGGAATGGAAAATGGCCAGCTAACTGTATTAACACTGCTCGATTTCAGCAACGCGTTTAATACAGTGGATTTTGATATTCTCCTTGCACTACTCCGCTCGCTTAACATATCTCCAACGGTGATCGACTGGTTTCATAGCTATCTCTTCGGTCGCCGTCAGTGAGTTCGCTTAGGAGAGTATCACTCTTCGTGGTGTAACACGACTGCCGGTGTACCGCAAGGCGGCGTCCTTTCTCCTTTACTCTTCGCATTATTTATTAATTCTATATCTCAAAATCTTTCTTCTTCTTACCACCTATATGCGGACGATCTTCAAATATATTCACAAGCTCCTCTTAATAACCTTCATAAAGCCGTTGACTCCATTAATACTGACCTTGAAACAATATGCGCTTGGAGTGATGCTTTTGGCTTGAAAATTAATCCACTGAAAACACAAGTTTTAATTGTTGGCAGCTCTAGGACTATATGTAAGATTGATTGGTAGGCGTTGCCTCACGTAGTTTTTGATGGAGTCAACATTCGGTCCACACGGTAGCTCTTTTTATGACAGTTCGTTCACTGTCGAAGCTGTTCGGCTGTGGAATGCTCTTCCAGTAGAAATAAGAAGGGCAAAGTCACTTAATATTTTTAAAAATAATGTCAAGGCTTACTATATTTCTTCATAAATCTTCTTGTTCCTTTTTGTTAGTTTTAGTGTTAGTGTTGCCCAAATTCATTCCTTTTTATTTTGCTTTTTTTTTTCTCCATATTAAATAGACATAATTTTATTATATGTATATATATGTAAATGTATGTATTGTATATTTAAAAATATTTAGTATTTTATAATTATATAGTATCTGTTTACGTGTATGTAAATTTATTATTTATATATCCTCTGTTTTAAATCACTGTTCTTCTATCTAATCTTTTATGAACGTAGAACGACGTCCTATTATATTGCGTTATTCCAAAGGTTGTCTGGAAGAGATCGCTTTCAGCGATAAGACCGCCTATTGTTACACTTATATAATGTTTTACTGTCATTCCTATTTGTGTTCTTTGTTATTTTAAGGTGTTCGATAAAGAATATATCTATCTATCTAATAGTATAGCACTAGAAATTTACAATGATTAACAAAATAATATAACCACTATAATTTAATCATATTATGCCCTTTCCAAACTCATTAGTTACCTGTTTTTTTCACAATTTTCAGTTTGATTTTGTTTTTATAGAGAATCTACATTGTTATCAATAGCCAACGATGACTTATTAGCAGTGGCGCTGAAAATATGCAACAGCAATTATTATTATAATATAATATGATTATAAATAATGACTTTATATTTTATGGGTAATGACTTTCAAAATAAGAAATCTTTTGCATCTAAACATTCGTTTTGAGCTATGTATTACATTTCCCAGCGTACTTACTTTCGACCATATTACATACCAAATGAGATGGTGGCGTTTCATTGACAGCGAAGCAGAGATAATTACTAGTTGACAAAATTCTAAAACAACATGGCCAGAAGATCGTATATCGATGTAATGTGCTATAATATGACTTGATAAAACTATAATGGGTTAAATTTTTGATATCACCCAACGGTTACGGATCCCTAAAAACAACAAGGCCGGCAGAACGTTTTTAGACGAAATTTGCTATAATATGACTTGATGAAACTATAATGGGTTCAATTTTAGATGTCATTCGGTTACGGAACCCTAAAAAATGACGAAGCCAGCAAAAAGTTCGTAGACGGAAAGTACCCTGATATAATTAGTAGATAAAATTCTAAAGGGTTCGTTTCTAGATAGGTATCGGGTAACTTGGTTACGGAACTCTAAAAAATACGAGACTATCAGAAGTATCGTGGAGAGAATGTGCTTTAAAAAAACTACAATAGTATGAAGGGTTCCATTTTAGAGGTCATTAGGTAAGGAACCCTAACAAATTACGTCGTCTGCAGAACGCTCACAGATGGGAAAGTTCCATAATTTATTTAGGATACCTTTGCACACTAAACATTTCATGGCTCTGGACTAAGTTCAAATCTGCGCTATCCAGAACCGTAACCGAGATGCCATCGCATCGCCATCCAGGTAGTCAGATTTCACTTGCACTATAGTTTTGACGTCTCGCTCGATTTACATATATATACGACCTACTTACTAACCTATACAACATAATACATATTAATACAAATATAAAATGAAAAAAACGTTTTGTTAATGATGCAATGTAACTTTTATTCTTTGTATTCTCCTTTTGAATTGTATTTTCAAATTGAGCTTTTTATGTCTTTTTGTTACCCATTTTGATTCAATATACAAGAAGATACTTTAAGCGAATTATTAGAGACAACTACTTGAACTATAATTTTATTACAAGTATTTTTATATTATTAATGTTAAATACCTACACCATACAATACATAAGCTTGTATTTACACAAATATATCCTTCTGGCGCTTAATCATAAAATATCTTTTGGGTACTATTTCCAAAGAACGAGCTTAGGAGATTTTGCCGCGAAAAGTTGCACAGGTCCACTCAGCACGGCGGCTCGTCCCGCACTGATTAAATGGGCGACCGAGGGGATACCATAGCGCTACGCATACCCGTGTGACGTTTAAAATGAATAAAAAAAATAAAAAACAATATTTGCAAAATATAGCGCCATGGTGTCATTAATGATGTATTCTACTATTTTTTTAAAATAATAAAAAAATCTTGTGATTAATACTTTAGGAGAAAAATGGTTATAAGTTTTAAAATAGAGGCGACTTTGACATTTTTTATTTTACATTTAATAAAACTTTTATTAAATTTTGAGACCACAGTGTCATGCTTCACATGATGAAAAATGACATACATTTTTTTTGGAGTTTTCACTATTACGGTTTCAGAGTAAAACGGTTATAAAAACACGCGATTTAGATATATCGCCGCCTTAAACGAAAACATCGTCAAAGTAGTCCACAAAATAGGCATTATTGGCGATATTTCAAGAACTACTGATCGGATCTTGATCAAATTTAAATGGGACCAATGAGAAAGCCACATCTTTCAAACTAAAAAAAATTTCGAAATCATATGATAAAAATGTACTACCACTGTAAGGAAACACTGTACACCGTCTTTCGCATTTTACCTAAATATTCCTATAATAAAGAGTGATAAAAATTATTGGTCAACTTTATTTTAAGGTAGACGTGGTTTGATAGTGGATGTCTCAGAAAGAACGTCAATTTATATTTTCTCGAACCTGCTATACTTCCAAAAATATATTTTCATTTGAAACGTAATGTTTTAATGAATTATATATTCTTAAACAATGTATTAATATACACAATTGATGAAAAGCATAAAAAAATGCATATTACTGACTGATGATACAACGGAATCTATACTTGTTGTTTATAAAACATACTAATTAGGTGACTTCTAAATTAGACACACCTTTCAAAATGTTAAACGTTACAATAGTTATTATATGAGTCCAATTAGTCGCGCTGACAACTTGACATCGTCTTCCTTGAAATAAATTTATTACATAAACTTGAAACGACCCCCAAAATCGATCGGAACTAATCGGCTCAAGCGTCGAGAACGTTAAGATTGTTTGGCCGTATATTCTTTGCCAACACATTAAGTATTCAGGCGTCTTACAACCTTCACTATAAGTATGAAAGGTACCGCCGGCGATTTTTTCATGATTACTTGAGAAACATGGTGCTGGCGCGGGTGTGTTTAGTTCTTTCGATATTCGTGTGCATAGACACAGTGGCTGGAAAGGTGCGTTCAGTGAAATTTTCAGTGATCTGTTTGTTAAAACGCTATGTAAGATAACCATAACCCAACTATTCATTTTTAATAACGTCAGAAGGCAAAGCTTTTTTTCGGACAATAATGTTTATTTTGAAGCAATTTTCCGTTAGATATCTGTTGTCAGATCAGTTAGTCAGATTCATCTAAGCACTACTATAATACTAATATTTAATTATAATTATTAGTTTATTCGCTCAAACTGAAATTTTAAATTTCAATAATTTAGTCTTTACCTTCTAATATTATGACACTTGGTTTGAAAAATTTAGGGTGATAATGTACACTACATTTGATATTTTATCATGAAAACTATCGCGATTGTTATTCATTGTTATGGTACTAACCGGCTGTTAATCGCGTTATTAACGTTGTTAACATTGGATATCTTATGAATTAATAAATAAATTAAAATACATATAAACTGAATAAATAGAAACCAGAAACATAATACGGAATATGCATTTTTTTGTTTATTTATGCTATTAATCGATTGTTTACTGTAATACCGAAATAAGATGTCACTTATAAAAACATTAAATTTCATATCAAAATAATAATAGACGTAAATAGTTTATTATAATAACAATGTCAGATAAGATTACAAAAGGGGATTAAAGCAAATAGTCCTGAAAAATGTTGTAAACCGCAAAGTAAGAATAATAATTAATTTAAAAAGTGAGCATATCCAGCAAATTTTTAATACCGTCATTTTAGAAGGGGAGCCCGAGCGGGGATTTTCCGTTTTATGTACCCCCACCATATACGAACCCTTGATATAGGGGCGTGCGTGAGGGCAGCCGATCAGATTAGTAAAAAAAACGATCCTTAGGAAAACTCGAGCGCGTCAGATTAATTCAATACAATTTCAATTCAATCAAAATAATTTCATGCGGAAAAGTGTACATTTCAATAATCTGACGATTTGAGCGTGACATAAGAAAATACGCGAGCCACAAAGTTGTAAAAAATGACGCTTTTTTCTCGGAATATTCAAGCGCGATTTTATTTAGGAAATCCTTTAAGGAATACGGAAAAAATACAATCTGACGATTTTTACAAGGCGATGTAGTTAAAACCAATAAAGCGTGCAGCGTACAGCTGCTGGCGCTATTTTCAACCGACTTCAAAAAAGGAGGTTTTCAGATTTTTGTTACGAGATATCTCTGCCAATTATGAATGGATTTTGATGATTTATTTTTATTTGGTAGATTATTATTGATTATTATTATCCAAGTATTTATTTAATCTCACGGGTCTGTGCCCGGACCTTTGTAAGGCATTAGCAGAGACGTAACCAACGCTAAGAGGCGCTTTGGTATAATTACATTTTAATAATAACATATCAGGCGTGTTCAAACATACGACGGACATCTCTTACGTTAGAAGTTGATGCCGTTTTATGCTTGCACACGCCTTTACAATAATTATATATTATTAACTATAGACTGGGTGATGGATGATATTGGGCTGACAATAACTGTGACTAATGCGAGTAAAAACTTAAGAGTATAGCATTGTATATTTGATGGTTTATAAAATATCTGGATTATGGCATGAGACTAACTACGGCACCTGCTGGGGTCTCACTTAGCCCCAGGGAGTGTCTCGGGGTACGCGGTGTCGCCACGCACCGACGACGGTTTGCCTGCGTTTTTATTATTATAATTATTACTTCGGAGGTGGTCCCATATAAATTTTATCGAAATCGATCCAGCCTTGCCTATTTCGCATTAAGAAAAGCTTTCAATATTTTTTACTAAACAGTTTAAATAATTGAAGTACATAAATAAACGAAAATTATTTTTATTTTAAATGCTAGAGTTCTCATAGAAAACTTGATTTTATTGAGGCGAACTGCCCGGTGGCTTAGTTGGGTGCGTGTTAGCCTCATAAGCAGGGGTATTGGGTTCAATTCCCGGCTGGAAAACACTTTTTCTCCCCAAGGGAAATTTGTGTTTCTGGTAGATTAGTGTAGAACTGTGAGGGTGAAAGCGTAAAATTAATAAAGCGTTTATTATAATTTATCTCTTTCTGCAACAAGACTAGTAAATAGCTCGTAATTTTTTTTTGCACTGTTAAAAATAAATACCCCTGTACTTATACATTGCATAGCTGTTAATGTTTATAAATTATTTTTTACTCGACTGCCAGTATCCTGTATGTATGTATATTTATAAATGTCTTTATAGCCTCGTATCTTCCAAACGGCTGTACATACCAACACTGTAAATTCAAATGTACTTAAATATAGTTTTAAAAAAAAGATGAAATTTGTGCGTGAAATAGTAATAGGTCTATCTTTAATGGACATGATATAAGCGCCCGAGGCGCGCGTCTTTTCCTGCCGTCATCGCGTCATAAGGAAAAAAGACGTAAGTACATTTTTGACAAATTTGAGTTATATACATCAGAAATGTCTTTTCTATTTAATATGTTATGACTTGTAGCAGATGTGTCTAAATTAAAAGTAAGATTAAGTAGGTTGCGTTTGAATATTTTGAAATAAAAAATATATTTTAGTGGTCTGTTTTAATTCGTCTATTTCTTCTGATTCCGATGATATATATAACTCAATTTTGACGAAAATGCAGTTACTGTTTTTTAATTATGATGGTAGTGTATAAAACGGCATCGCGGGGGAAAGAATCGAGGGCGCGCGCCCGAGGCGTGCGCCCGCCGCTCGGCCGCGCGCCTCGGTCGCTTTGTAAACCATATCCCTAAGAGCCAGTCATTCCTAGGCCTAGCGAGTTAACCATTGTTGACCACACCGTCACTTGTCATGAGGTGAGTTAGTGGTGAAACGCTAGCCAATCAAATATGAAAAAAAAAATCTCAAGCTTACATAGGTTTCTAAATCGCGACCATCTGATCGGGCGGGCTACGACGTCGCTATGGGTTATGCCACTGCGCTCCACGGCTATTGTTCTCAAACGATTGAATGTCCATACTTTGTATCCACTGGGCTCCACCGAACAAAAATTAAAATTATATTTTTAGTCGACATCGCTCCATGGAAATTTTAGTACTGTTAGCAAAAGTATTGTCGGATTAGGAATATAGGGTCTTGTAGGTGACGCTGCGATCGACATTCGTTGATTACGGCTTTTCAATGTTTACCTTGAATAAGGAGTGAATATTGTATTGCACAATGCATGATTCAATTACATCAGAAAATTTACCAGTGAAATCTTGTTATCTACAATGAAGGGCATTATCATTGAAGCGTAGCCAAAATTCTACATCGATACTAGCGGAACCGTTAGTTAAATTAATTAATTAAAAACATTATTTTACGAATCGAATTCGAACACACAAAAAAATCATCTAAATCGGTCCAGCCGTTTAGGAAGAGTTCAGTCACATACACACGTACAGATGAATTATATATAAAAATATAATCAACAACTCTCCGGAAAAGAACTACCCACTGGCGCAGTTGGTTGCGCGTTTCCTTCTAAGCAGCGAGTGTCAGGTTCGATTCTCAACGGGAACGCGAGTTTTCTCACCCAAGGAAAATTTGTGTTTCTAGTTCTGCGTGTGATTGTGTGTGTGATGTGAATGTTTCGTGCACCCACAACACAAGTTATTAGATTTAGTGTGAGTCTGTGATTGACAAAGCGTTTTTTTTTTCTTTAGCCCTTTTTAGGTTCCCTGTTGTGCGACTTGTTTTGCGATGATGATGATGATAGCTCGAACTCCACCTCATCGGGATCAGACTACGACTACTTGGACTGGTTTGGATTCGGTTCGTCATCCAGACGAAGTACCACCAGCACCACGGCTAAGCCAGCAACAGGAATGGTCGCAAGCCCTAGTGAAATCAATCTTTCCTTCCGTAAGTACCTAATACTTATATAATTTGGGAAGTCTAGAGTGAATAGATATCTTCTAGGTAAGCCTGCTTCGGCTGCATCACTTTCCATCAGATGAGATAGAGGCCAAATGCTTCTGCCAAAATCTACTTAGGACTTGGCTGAAACGCCGAGGTAAATAAAAATAGTTTTTAGCGCGATTAGGTTCCGACATGCTATCTTGACTATGTGTTAAAGAAACTTCAATAATTTTGTAATTTTCAGCTCCAAGCAGCCAAGGCGCAAACATCATGTTGACGAATAACGGCACTGCCTGGTACATGAACTTCCTGCCCTGGTCAGGGTCAGGTTCAGGGTCAGGGTCAGCAACGACCACGACAGTGACTCGAGTGACCACGGTCGCGGCGCCCGCTGCCACCACCGCTAAGGCCACTTCTGCCCCAGCTAAAGCTACCACTGCAGCTGGAGCTACCACTGCTGCCGGCGCTACAACTGCTGCTGGGGCTACAACCGCTGCACCTGGCGCTACCACTGCTGCTGCCACCACAGCGGCGACTACGGCAGCAGCAGGGAAATAGTGATTTTGTTCTGCAGAATTTCTTTCTTGGCAGGTTAAGTTAAAATGGATACGCGGTACAATTTCATGGAAGCGAATGTATATGGCCTTTATTTAGTTTTATCATAAACATAATTATATTTTAAAGATACACACTCGTTACTAAAGTAGCGCCACAATTTAGCTGTTAGTATCACTTACTTAGTAATTAATATCTATATTATAGAATTAGTGCGTGGAGGTCCGACTTTTGCGATCATCAGGCATGAACTGCCTGAACCTAAAAAGAACGCTCTCAGGCTACTATAGAGCTATCACTAATTTATTTTATGGAAAAACATGACATACTTAAATTTTAATTTAAATCCACGTAGCCAAAACCCTCATGTTATTTCGGTCAAGTAATATGAGGTCGTTTAAAATTAGTTTTTAAAAATGAACGAGGTAAGTTAGTGTCGGTGTCCAAACCGGGGGGTTTGGCAGCTGGAGAGCAGCTTGCAAAATAAATATAACTTTTAACTTGGGCGAACGACTGCAAGATCAATGTACAGAACAGCTGTAGATATGTAACAATTCATTGGGAGCAACTGACTGACCGCGAAGTCGTTCAGCTACTCTGTGGGCAGAAACATTTTAGAATCTTTAAGTATACTCGTATTAATGGTCCGAACACGATTTTTAGGTTTTAAGAGATTCAATAATTTTTTTCTTAAATAATTTCCCGAAGTAAAATATACATCAAACCTATTTTCTATCTGTTAGTTATTTATTTACGGCTTAAGTAAGCTGATTGAACGAAAAGTCCAAGATAACTTAAAAAGGTAAAATTTTCTAGAAAAAATCTATAGAGTGAACTGGCCTAATGCAGAATAGAACCAAGTCTGAAAATTTGTAGATTAAATTAATTACACATTGATAAGATTAGTTATGGACTCAGGATACCATATTTTTCCAGGAGCCGGCCTTGAACGTACCAAAATACTTCGTACAAAATTTACTAAATACATTGTAGTATCATCAACTGCACCGACACCGGTCGGTAGCTGCATCCGATACAATGTAAAGCTGCGACGTACATTGACATCACGATCAGTGTTCTCCCAAGTTATAACTCAGAGTTACCTTTGCCTAATTTATCTTTCAAGGTATTATAACCTGCCTGAGGTCTCGTCACCAACCCTAAACAGCCCCGTTCATGCTAAAGCTATAATAAATTACAATATACATGTTTATATCAGGGAGTAACTAGATTTTTATTTTCGATTTAAATCCTTAATGAATTTTATATTTTTTTTTAAATCGATTTGTGAGTTTTGTATTTGGTGTCAATTAAATAGTAATTTCGAATTGGAAATGGTAAATTTTGTTTTTATGTTTAATGGATTGTACGAGGTTCAGTTTTACCCCAGGGGTAATAGTAGTCATTTAGTTTTAAGTTTTTAACAGTAATAAACTTTATAATTGACAAAATGGCTATGTTTTGTCTATTTATGTTTGATAATATTAATTTCCATTATTTTAAGAACTTTTGATTTGTTTGAACGAAAATTTAATTATCTAATTCTATAGACATTTTTTATTGTTTTCCATTTTCAAAAGGAAATTGAACTTGTTTCGTAATATTTATGCTTTTTTCGTATCCAGATTTTACAAAAAATACTGCTACATGCTTTATAATATGTAGTATTTTTGGAACCTTGTCATCATCGAGCGAGGTCGCGGTTTGATTACCTATAATAAACATTTGTAGTACTAAGGACCTGCATCACAATATCCGATAAGCATAAACTATAGAAAAGAGCAACAATTCTATGAAATTATTGTGTACCTCAGAACTTTTTTCAAGGTGAAACGATTTTGATGATGTTTTTTATTTGAAAGCTGATGTTTTTCATGTGGTCCCATTTAAATTTGACCTAGATCTGACCAGTAGTTTTTGACTCATCCTCAATAATCAAGGGTTCCGAAGTTAAAGCGGTGAAGTCGGTTTTTTTTAGCTTTGCTTGCGTTTAAATAATTTTCGTATTCTCTCTTACATCCACTAATTTCAAAGACTTGTATCATATTTAAATCATAGTGTAATTCAATTTTTTCGTATTATAAATATTTTTGTATTAATTATAAAAAAAAAACCTTAACCTACTGTTATGCGATTCGGTTCTGTCACAGGAAATTTTATTTTATTTTTGGTGGCCATCTAAATTATACCAAGTTAAAATTTGGTGCACGCGTGGCCTTTTTGCTTTATGAAAAGTTTTTGTAGTGCAGGCATGACTTAAATAGCCCGAAAGATTTTTGTTTCATTTATTTGTACATATTTTTTTTTTTTTGGATGAGGCTGCTTAGGGCAACGATTGTTTTTTTGGTGGTCATTAAATTTAATCCCATATTATTTTAATTAAAAGTCAGAAGAAGTGCTCGTGGAGCGTTGTCCACTATTTCGTTGAGGGCACCCACGATTTAGTCTTTAAACTTAGTTTGGGGCTGTAAGTGTGAATGCGTTTGTTGAGGACGGAGTGTCCGATCTTTACGTAGTGCATTCACTCTGTGGCAGTGGATAAGTCCTTCTATAGTCCGAAATGACCTCATTTTCAGTATTGTTTTATAAGCACGTTCACGGATCGAATCATCTTTTGTCCGATTTTAATATATTCTGTGCACATATAGAATAACATATTCATAGATTTACAGATTGTTTAAAAAATCCTGTAATTGTGTAAAAACTTATAAGGAAAGTCTGTAGATGAATACTTGTCTGGCACGAAATGCTCGGTTATATTTTTTGACATTCAGCCTAATTGCCTGGATTTTAAATAAAGAAAATAATCATGTCAAAATACTAAAAATACAAAGAAAAACCGACAGGGTAAAACGGTAACTCACTTTTTTTATTTAAAATTTTTGTTTAACAGCTGTAATCATGCGACTATAGTATACGAACTTTAACATAAGTAGGTATTGTAAATTGAAGTGAGAATTGTTGCTTACCAAATTTAAACCCTAATACGTTGTAGATCCTAAATAGTCATTTAAAATAAATAATGGTTAAATGAACCTAGAGATTATTCTCAAAAACCTATATCTACAATGATATGATACTCCACTTGACACGGTTGATCAACTTATTTTTTATTCTTTTTGACAATATGGCGTCTGGCTGTAGCCATATTGAATTTTGATTGGTGTTTTGTCTTTAGTAACACTCTACACTTATAGATTGACGTATGAATCATCAAAATCAAAATCAAAATCGTTTATTCACATGGGCCCCAAAGAGGCACTCATGAATGTTAATGATTCTATTGCCAGATGCGCAAAATTACAGCCTCATTTCATCAAAATTGTTCTACTCGTATGGTCCCTAGAACGCCACAAACAGATCACATTTCTTGACCGATTTTCGTGAAAGTTTGTGAGCGGATTCGACAAAGAATTTACTTACTTTAATTTCGATTATTTTCAAAATGGTGGAGATACGGGGTTTGAAACTATAAAGAAATCAAATTTAACTATCTCAACCAGCATTTAGTCAGAGGGCTATTATTAATGGTAACAGTACAAGGTGCTATGACTAAATAGGATACTACGTCATCGCGTGTACATCCGTCTGTATGTCACAAGTATTTTTCACAGCTATTGTAACATATTACAGTTTCACAAAAGTTTACTGCTTGGTAATTTTTCACAGTCACGCGGCAATTTTTAAAACCTCGTTAAAGTATTTACTTGGAATATAATACCGATTCTGTATGGAGCATTCGATTTGCAGTACACCATTGCTAATTATTCCTACAAAACAAACCGTGGATAATTGCATTAAGACAAATAAAGGTATTTATTATACGTTTTATACAATGTCTTGATGTCACTAGAAGGGTGTATATAAAACTGCAATAAAAAGTAGGATATAAGGTAATTTGTTTCTTTACTTCAATTCCTGTGATATTTTTCCATAAATAAATAGATTTTTGTAGTGTTGTGTCACCGTGTTACAGCACCGAGTTACAGCATTGTGCAAAGTGACTCTGCACGTATTGTTGGAATATTGGCCAGCTCTGCCAGAGTCTAAACAACCAACAGTCCCAGCAATATAAATACGCCTTCTAAATCAATAAGTAGACCAAACGGTATAATCTGGGAGTCTTCAAGTCAAGAGTGAATAGGTATCTTCTAGGCAACCATGCTACATCTTCTACATTATTCTAATGAATTGTTTCTTCTGCACGCATAGACATGTAAGTACAAAAGAAATATGCAGTAATATTAACTAGGAGTGCTTATAAGTTGCAGATTTATCTTTTAGGTATTCTACCCGACTACTTATCTTACGGCGAAACCAAAATCATTTAACAACCTATATTATGTATGTTGTTCGTTTGTCACAGCATCCAAACTAATAAACTGATCGGAACTTATAGGATATCGTTGAATTTGTCACAATTCTACGGCTATCATAGGCTAGGTTTTTTAAGTAAAAAAATGAACGCTGCTGTACCCTATGAAGGATCAGGTATCAGAGTCAGTTCCCGGTGGTAACATAAGTTTTCTCGATGGTAAATAGTTGTGTAGTTTTACGGCAGGTGCCTAATTCTAGACTATAATATATTTGATAAGATCATTAGGATCATTAGAATCATTATATCAATAAGATCATTATCATTTGTACGTGCGCTAAACATGCTCGTGTTGTTATCATTATTTTTAAAGGCCTGAGGATGTTGTTTATTAGTTTCTGCAGAGTTTCTCCCTGAATTAACGGAAATTACTAGTTTTTTAACAAAATGTAATTAGACACGCCTTTTGTTGAAAGATTTTAGTATTAAAATTTAAGTGTTGTGTTTAAAAACAGCCAATTAAAAAATATTAGATTGAATTAAATCTATACTAATATTATAAAGAGGTACAGTTTGTGAGTTTGTGAGGTTGTAGGATTTTATTAATCTCTGGATCTTCTGAACCGATGAAAATTATTTAACCAATAGAAAGCCACGCTATTTGTGAGTGTCAAGGCTATGTTATTTTTTACCCGGGCGATGCCGGGCAGGTCTCATAGTAAAAGGGGCAAAGCCACCGGCGTTTCGTCTATTCCTGAATCTAAGTACAAGTAAGGGACTTGATATACAAAGCGACACAGGCGCGCGTCCGCTGCGCTGTGAATATAAAATGTAAGTATGGCGCCTAAGGGACTTGGTATACTTAGACGACCTACTAAGCGAAATATAATAATACTAAGCGAACAGGGCGCGCGATTTATACAGTGGCAGCAGCAACAACGGCCGAGGCGCGCGTGCAGGGCACGCGCCTGGGGCGCTTTGTATACCAAGTCCCTTAGACCTTAGATTACCTGCAGCGTAACATAACTGGTTTGCCTTCCACAAAGCATGACCAGAGTCTCATGTTTCATTGCATTATGTTGAGTGCCCTGATTGACACATCTCACCAGGAAGGAATGTTATTTATAATATCCATACTTAATTAATATTATAAATGCGAAAGTAACCACTACCACTGTACAGATTCTGATGAAATTTTGTGCAGAGATAGACTATAATCATCTATAATAGAGCTTGGGAAATGACATAGGCTCCCTTTTTATTCCGGAATTCCCGCGGGTCTGGGTCTTACGCGGGTAAAACCGCGGGCAGCAAGCTAGTTATGTTATATGTAATCACCAGCTGTGCACCGCGGCTTCGCTCGCGTTTATCAAGTTATAAAGTAGCCTATGTGTTAATCCTAGGTATAAGCTATGTACACTCCAAATTTAATTCGAATCCGCTCAGTCGTAACAGGGAACAAACATACTAACACACAAACTTTTGGGTTTATAATATTAGTATGATTTGTGCTATCATCTATCTATACTAATAATATTATAAAGAGGTAAAGTTTGTTTCTTTGTAATGTAAAAGGTAATCTCTAAAACTACTGATCCGATTCTGAAAATTATTTCACTAATAGTTAGCTACACTATCTCTGAGTGTAATAGGCTGTTTTGTTGAGATAAAAGTCAATTATTAGTTGGAAATAATAATATTCCTAAGACAAGTCGGAGAAAAATCTTTCTAATTTTCCGCTTTATCGGCACACGCTGACTAAACAGTTAGACATAGGGGAATACAATGTGTGGCAAAAATGTTGGCCTTTATGAGTTTTACAGGTTATCAGAGCGCCTGGTTAAGGCGACGCGTCATCAAAATGCTGGCACTTATTTGGCTCAACGTATTAACATTGCAATTCAGATAGGCAATGCCGCCAGCCTGATCGGAACGCTACCCACTGGTAGGCTTGAGCACGTGAGTTACCTATAAGCTCGATGTCTTGAAGGTAACTTAGATCTTTGCTATATATAGTTTTAGTTAAGTTTAAGGAAATATAGGCCAGTAGTTTGAGCGTCCAACAAACAAAAATAATGGAAATCTTGCATACCACTACACGAGCCTATTGCCTATATTTCCTAAAACTATACACATCTATTCAGCAAAGACTGAAGTTATCTACAAAGTTATTTTGATGCCTGCAAGCCACAGAGTTCATGAAAAACTCAAGTGTTCAAGCCTGCTACCAGGGGGTAGCGTTTCCATCATTCTGACGGCAATGCATCTCTGAATTGCAATGCTAATACGTTAAGCAGAGTCTTGGACTGTTGTTGTTTGGAGAGTATATCGTGAACTGCTTGTGAGCTTAGTTGGGTATGTGTTCGCCTTCTAAGCAGGGGTATCGGGTTCGATTCCCGGCGGGAACACAAGTTTTCTCCCCAAGGAAAATTTGTGCTTCTGGTTCTGGTTGTGATTGTGTGTGTGATGTGAATGTTTCCGGCACCCGAGTTCGAAGACTTGTGTCGTACAAGTCATCGAACTTAGTGTGGGGCAGTGAGTGTGAAAGCGTTTAAAAAAAAGTGTGCTCAGAAGTTACATGATATAATTCCTCCATGCTCTTTTTACCATCAAACAACAAGACAAACTGTCAAGAGTCGTCTATTTATGATTAACATACGTCCAGTTTGCTCGAAGCGTTTCGCTTCTACGTTTATCATCCGTACAGCGAAGGAGTGGAACTCATTGCCTGCGTCTTTGTTCCCTGAACGGTACAATCTGGGCGTCAAGTTTAGAGTGAATGGTTACCTGAAAATCAGTGACTAAGGTCTAACCTTAGTCGTATGCTGAGTCATAACCCATATTCATGACACTCACAACGTTTCACACTTCTCTTTCTTTTATTTGTTTTATATATGATTATTTTGTATGTACCTATATTTCTGTGTATTTTATTTATTTTGCTGTTTGTTTGTAGTGTAAATGGTGTGTGTGTCATAAATAAAAAAATATTTTCTTTCTTTCTTGCCTTCTATACCTTCTAGGCAAGCATGTCCCATCTTCGACCGCATCGTCACTTCCCATCAGGTGAGATAGTGGTCAAATGCTTACCTATCCATCATTTAAAAAAACCAAAATAAGTACAATAATCATAACATAGTTACTCGTATTATTTACGATTAAAAACTTTTGTGATTCTTACCCTATATAAACAGTTGCTATTTCGAATAGGTACTATTAGAAACTACAAACTGTAATAATGTACCTATAGTTTATTCAAAATTCCAGTGCATTCGTAACACAATATTATACCTGAGCCAATCTAATGAGAAAGATACTTTGATGTATTGTGCCTACCTGTAACGTGATAGCAATAATCATTTATGCGTTCTGAAAGCTAAGCGGCTCTCTTGAAAGTTTCTTGTTATACGAATAGACCATATATGTACTACAGTGAATTTTTTTAAGCAAGCGTGCTCCATCTTCGACCGCATCGTCACTTGACATCAGGTGAGATAGTGGTCAAACGTTTGCCTAACAGAGATAAAAAACAAATATTGTGCATGCATATTTTTACTTTAATCATAGGATTTTTTGGTAAACTTGACCATGATACAGAAAACAAAACATAAAAAAAACACATGATATACCTAAATTTGATAGTTGCCGCTCGTGGTGCCACATCTGACATCACAATAGTGTATTTATTTGATCAACATGACCACGGGTTAGGTAGAACCTACAGAATTTGCTAGAAGAAAACGCCCTGAAAGGTTAAGCTCGCCTTTGAGCTTATTTTGTTATGATGTTCTATTGATATAACGTAAACGCTTTCACACTCACAGCCCCACCCAAGTTTAATGACGTGTTGTGGGTGCCGGAAACATTAACATCACACACAATCACACCCAGAACGAAAAACACATTTTCCTTGGGGCTAAAACTTGTGTTGCCGCCGGGAACCGAACCCGATACCACTGCTTAGAAGGCGGACGCCAGCCCAACTAAGCTAACCGGCATATGTGTACAATAATGAAAAATCGTTTACATCACAACTTACCAACAAGTGCAACATAAGGCAACATTAGTCTAACGCAGGCAAAATAATCTACAAATTTTTCATCAGTTCCTGTACTTCCCAAATGTAACATTCCATTGATACACACATCCATAAATTATACATATACAATTAAAAATGAAAGAATGCTAGAAAAAAAATATTTTTATCGCATGCGTATCCTAATGAGCCATTTCCTATTCTGTGCCTATCGTCACAACCCTTAACCACATCTCAATTTACCAACAAGTGCGAACATCATCAAGCGCATTTATAAAAATCTATTTTCATCTGTTTCTTTACGTATTCTATATCATAGTTTAATTTAGGTATATTATTGTTTATGTATGTTTATTGTATTTTCTATATTATTATATTTATACAAAACACCGACGTCCAATTTCATTGCTTACTCCTCTCCATCCAAAGGTTGTCTGGAAGAGATCGCTCTTAGCGATAAGACCGACTGTTGTTACACTTATTTTCTAGATTATTATTCCTTGTCATGTATTTGTTAAGGTGTTCAATAAAGTGTTTATCTATATATCTATCTATCTTTACTTCCAGACACATGACCTGCACAGTTTCTTCCATATTGCATGACTCGTAAGTAATACATATTCTAATTTTGCATGTATTGCACGCGTCGATATGTCGTTAGCATAATAGCAACTGCCTTATTAGTCTTCCATGATTTTGTCTGTTCCTGTTATAAACTATACAATGAACCTGACGTGAATATTAATAAAATAAATAAATAAAATACATTTATTTCAAGTAACTATAGGACTCATAAAAGGAAACACAATACAAAATTAATAACAAATCAAACTTATAAACTAAATGACCCTGCTGACCACGACATGCCGATCGCAGCAATGTCTCATATAAGGGCAGTGTCGCCCGTCCGCTATCATCGCCAGGACGGCATTGGTGCTGCCACGCGTCCTGCACACCAGAGATGCACTCCGCTTGCGCATAGTCGCATGGAAACAGTCTATGCCCGCCTCGGCAAACATACCCGAGGCGCTGCAGTAGCGAGGCAGCCTCAATATCGCCCTTAACGCGTTATTATACTGGACCCGAAGGGCGTTGTACGATGCACGCGTGTAACTCGCCCATAAGCTGCACGTGTACAGGGAAGTGCAGTACGCTCGGAAGAGCGTTATCTTCACCTCCCTCGAACAGCGCGCAAACCTGCGTGCGAGCATGTTCGCCCTCACCGACAAGGCCCTCCGCTCCCGCTCTATGTCTGCATTGTCCTTGAGGTCAGACGTAACTATGTGCCCTAAATATTTAAATTGTTCCACCCTATTCAGAGGAACACCATTTAGAAAAACCGGTGGGAAATTATGTGGGCGCTTCGAACCGGCCTCAAAAACCATGCAATTACTTTTTGCAACATTGTACTTTAACCCATGTTCACAGGCGTACTCCTCACAGGTTCGCATCAGCTTTCTTAGGCCACAAACCGAAGCGCTCAGCAGCACCATGTCGTCTGCATAGCTAATATTGTTGACGCAAACTCCGCCAACGTAGCAGCCGACATGTTGGTTGCTGAGCGCGACTATCAGGGCATTCATGTACAGGTTAAAGAGTGAAGGGGATGACAACCCTCCCTGCCTCACCCCACACTCCAGCCGATACGGTTCCGACATTGCACCCGCCCACTTAACGAAGTTAACCTGATGTCTATACCAATACTTAAAGATGTTGATAAGTTCACGTGGTAGGTTAATACTTTCTAGTTTATCCCACAAGATGTCGTACGAGACCAGGTCAAAAGCCTTGGACAGGTCGAGGAAGCAGGCGTGCACGGGCGTCTTCCTATCCGTATAGTATCTGACGGCATGCTTAAAACACAATATTGCACTCTCAGTTGACAGTCGAGGCCGAAACCCGAACTGGTTATCGTGCAAATTTAGATAGTTGTCTAACTGTGTATTAAGCAGACCGTCAAACACCTTCGCAATGATGGTAGCAAGCGAAATCGGCCTGTAATTACTTTTGTCAGCAATATCTCCAGTCTTATTTTTCAGTACAGGTACTACTACGGTTTTCATAAAATCAGATGGTAAGTATGAATGGCTCACGCACAACGAGTAAAACATTGCCAACACCCTGTATATATGTGGGCCAGCGTGTATTAAGTGCTCGATGCTGAGGCCATCATGACCCGGGGATTTGCCTTTAGACATAGATTTTATCACCCTAGCCACATCTTTGGCAACAAAACTATTCCCCACGGTCTCGTCTGGCATCTCGGCATCCAGCACCGTCCTCGCTGGCCCCAGCGGGGACTGAATACGAAATTGGTCACTGAAAATATTAGCAACGTCCCTAGGGTCACTTACACCATCCACGCTCACCGGAAGTCCAGGCCGAAAGTTTAATTTGCTAGTACCCTGCCAGAAGCTGCGAAAGTGTCCACTATTATGTTTATCGGCAAGAGCATCCATTTTGATTTGGTCCTGATGATTTTGGCACCATTTAAGTCTGGACTTGAACAGTCTTCGACTTTGGCTCATTTCGTCATATGCACAACCAGATTTAGGCTTTCCGCACAGCACCCACTCCTGAAACCTCGCCCTGGCCTCCCGGTGAGCCGCGCCTACGTGTTTATTCCACCCTGCTATACGTGGCCCATTCCCATCCTTACTTCCCTTACGACTACTTCCTCGACCCGTCATAGTCGCCGCCCGTTGTAAAGCGGTTACAATGTCAGAGTAAAGACTGTCAAGGGTACACCTATGGTCTGGGTCATTTTTATTTTATTTTTTATTGAATATTGAGTTGCTAGTTGGTATATGCGAGAGATAGGAGCAGAAGGTAAGCTCAAAAGTAGCTCGATCACGCACATAGATATCGAAAATTTTGTAGCAAAGAAAAGGTTTTGTTCATCAGGTATGATAACGGCCAAATGCTTACCTATCTGGCATAAAAAACGATGATAGAGTCATATAGGCACGCGTACTATAGACATCCAAATCTCATCATCATCATCATCATGCTCAGCCTATCTCAGTCCACTGTTGGACATAGGCCTCTCCCAAGGCGCGCCACTGAGCCCGATCTTCGGCTCTTCTTCTCCAGTCGTTACCAGCAGCCCTACGTATATCGTCGCTCCACCTAGTCACAGGACGTCCTCTGCTACGCTTACCGATTCGTGGTCTCCACTCCAGAACTCGTCTACTCCAACGGTTATCAGTTCTGCGGCATATATGACCAGCCCACTGCCACTTCAGCTTGCTAATTCTTTGAGCTATGTCGATGACTTTCGTTCTCTGGCGAATTACTTCGTTCCGGATTCGATCCCTTAGAGATACACCGATCATAGCTCTTTCCATAGCTCGCTGAGCGACTTTGAATTGGTGGACTAGTCCTGCCGTTAGTGTCCACGTTTCGGCTCCGTATGTCATAACTGGTAAGACGCACTGATTATCCAAAATCTGTTCGGTACTAATTATTACAATCAAGAAGACGTAATTTATTACGTCATGTAATATCTTTAAACGAGCAATTCTTGTATATATAATCTGGCAGTTCTTGTATATATAGATATATATAATCTGAATCTCGGTAGGGGGTTTCGGGGGCAATACATCGATCTAGTTAGGTTTCATTTTTAGAAAACGTCGTTTTAACGAGCAAAGCTCGGTCATCCAGGTGTTCCAGGTCTAATGTGTTTACAAGCTTCGATCACATCGTCACTTACCATCAGGTGAGATAGTGGTCAAACACTAGCCTGTCACAAATAAAAAAAAAAGGTACTTATAATAATATACATTTTGATCATCCATATTTATTTAACTGACACGCTAATTCGTGTTTAGGTAAGTTATAAACTAGTAGATTTCATAATAAGCTTGTCACTTATAAATTATCATTTACTTATAATTAATTATCATAACGTTATGAACATTAAAATAAATCATTCTACGCAAGTAACGTTATGCGTACATAAAATTGTTATACAATATTATTTTGATAACAACTTACGTGTATTTTTAGAGCTCTGTTTCTTTTATTACAATCTTTTATTTAGTTTCAGCACAACATTCAGATGTTTGACATCAAATCTTGCTAATTAAATCTGATCCACTTCCCGGTTACCGATTGAGCTGAAATTTTGCATACATGTGTAAATCACGTGACAATGATATATTATGATGACATGGTGCTGATCTGATGATGGAACTGGAAGGTGGCCAAAGGAACTTCACAATGAAACGACACAACTTATCGTGCTTGAACTCATTTGAATCTTGTCGAGTAGTTTGTCTTTCAATGGAACCAGGGTCTGATGATGGAGCTGGATGGTGATCATAGGAACTTAGTAATGAAATGACGCAACCCCATTGAGTTTCGGCTCTTTTGATTCGTCTTGACAAGTTCAGTGGTTATATAACTTTTAGTCCTCTTTATTTAGAACTTGTAAAAGCTTAATTTTAAAAATCTTTTTAATGTACGACTTGCTTTACCTTTGGTAGCTGCCTTATAGTTTAGCGTTTGACCACTACTGCTATACTATCTATTACTTTCTTACCAACTATATAAGTATAAAACGTTTTTACCGTTATTTAGAGATATTAATTTAAGAGTATAACTATCTAATTTGATAAAAACTCACGCACATTTTGAACTATTACGGGACTAAACGGGAATTAGCGTGCGTAAGTCATGTCTAGATCGACAATTGTTTCGGCTGCATTCGGAAGCAAGATGAGTGCGGAGCGCTCGCCGTCGCGTTCCACCTCGCATTTTGAGCAGTAGCATGAAGAGCGCGGGAGGACGGCGGCGGTGGTCGTGGTGGTGGTGGTGGTGGTGATAACTATCTATGTATAAAATTAACTACCTGGTTACTTAATTCAAAAAGTCATTGGACGTCAGTGTGTCCAAAATGCTGACTGTGTTACCTCGTTGTAAAGCGAGACGTATGTTATGATGATGATGCGGCCGTAGATGTGACATGCTTGTCTAGAAGATACCTATTCACTCGAGACTTGAAGACTCCCAGATTATACCGTTCGGGGAACAAAGACGCAGGCAATGAGTTCCACTCCATCGCTGTACGGATGATAAACGTACAAGCAAACCACTTTGACCTTATTTAAATGTTTTTTATGACATTATAATCAATAAAAAGTGATAAAAATACATTAAATATTCAAAGTAGCATAACGCATGATATGGGCTTAACTGATTTGAGACATCAGGTTTTTCATTACAATGATTGGTTAACTTTCCTTTACGACAGCCCTGATTGGTTCGTAGACGCAAAAGAACGTCAAAAAAGACGCGAGCAAAATACCTTGAACCTAAATCCATACTCAAAAGAAATGTATTAAAAAACATTACGGCAATCTATATTGCTGGACTGGAAAGATTTTCTTTTCTTATGAACCAACGAATAGACTGAACTTTTAACCGATCTACTGTCGTACTGACGTCACATCAATTCAAACAATCGTAGTTTGACGAGCAGAAGAGACCTACAGCCTCGACCATACTATCATTTATTACCAACAACTGAGATAGTGTCATGTGATAGCTTGTAGCAGATAATATTATAAAAATCTACAGAACCCTCAAATCATTAACTTACTTACACTTGTTTAATTATTTTCGTAATCTTTATATAACTGAAGAATTAGCAGTGAATAATATAATCTGGTTCGCCGATTTTGTAGATTAAGCACACTTTACATACTACATAATTTTATTCGTCGATAGAACACTAAAATTATAGGTAGGTAATAAGGTAAGACGTCGGCTTCGGATGATACAGTACCTCGTGGTGAACAGTACCTCGTGGTATACGGTAATTCGTGGTACACTGTATCTTGTGGTAATCGTGTTTACATTAATCGTCATCCATATATGGTTGACATACCTCCAGCTCGCTCGAATCGTTTTGTTTCTAAATTTATCATCCGTACTGCGAAGGAGTGGAACCAAAGTGGAACTCATTGCCTGCGTCTTTGTTTCCCGAACGGTATAATCTAGGAGTCAAGTCAAGAGTAAATAGGTACATTCTAGCAAGCATGCTTCATCTTCGGCCGCATCATCACTTTCCATCAGGTGAGATTGTGGTCAAATGCTTGCCTAAAGAACAAGATGCATAAAATCAACAGTTTTGTAAAATACACAAATGTACCTAAGCATTATCTGCTAGAAAAAATATAAATTTTATTTACTTTTCAACCTACTTTAAAATAAGAGGTTCTCAATTCGACTGTTTGTGTTTTTTTTGTATGTAAGTTACGCAATATCTCCGTTAATTATGAATCGATTTTGATGTTTTTTTTTGTTTAATAGGTTATACTTCAGAGGTGGTCTCATATAAATTTTATAGAAATCGATCTAGCAAAAACCAAAATTTAAGCGGTGAAGTCGGTTTTTAAGCTTTGCTTGCGTTTAATTATACTTAGCTTATTCCACCAAATACTTCTGTCGAGGCGTTGTTTGCCTACGACCATGAGCCGTGGCCCAAAAGGTAGTCTCAATGTATTTTTTGATTACAGTAATTATATATGGGTATCTACTGTATTACATTTAAATTAATAATTTCTAAATAATACAATAAAGGAATGGTTTAGTGTAATTATATTTTATGAATGTAACTATAACGACCGAAAGTGGAAGCAGGCGAGCGACATACTTCTCGACGATTTTTCTCAAAAATTATTTTTTTAATTTGGTTAATGCATGATGAAACGAGCAAGTCTCTCGCCTGATGGTAAGCGTCACTCTTGCCCATTGCAGTTCAGTGGCACCCAAAGTTTTGAACTAAGGTCGAAATCCTGCTCGGCAAAGCACTGTGTTCGTCACCCTGAGATATTAGATGCTAAATCTCTTCAAGCGCTGTAATTTTACTGGAAACATTGCCCTTCAATCTAGACAATGGGGTACTGTCGCAGGCAGACTGCAAAATGAGTCCTATACTAAATGATGTCAACGAACCTACAAAGTTTCTCCAAACATTTATTTAAAAAAATAAAAAACGTTACCGCTCTTTTAAGTCCCGAAGCAGTAAGTTTGGACGCTTTACGACCATTATAATTTTTTCCAACTTCGCTGAAAAACCAACCGCATCAGTATTCCTCCGGCGCTTCCCGCAAATTAAGCGTCTATTTACATAAAACCTAAACTTTTCTTATTAAATTAAACCGAAATGAAATCCTGGAAGCACAAACACGTCTATAAAACTTAAGAAATGTTTATATTGGAAATGCTCGAATGCTTTTACGCTCGGAATAAAGTTGTGAATACTTTCGAAGTATGAAATCGCTTTGATATGAACGGATTACTCAGTTTGATTGGCATGCTATATTAAAAAACTTAAGTAATTGATGTACGAGTATTTTCATAACATTTGAGTCGTTACGTTATATCTATGTATTATATATATATATATATATTAAAAAACTTAAGTAATTGATGTACGAGTATTTTCATAACATTTGCGTCGTTACGTTATATCTATGTATTATATATATATATATATATATATATATATATATATATATATATTATATATGGATTAACACAAAGACACTTTTTATCCCGGAAACCCCGCGGGTCCGGGACTTACGCGGATAAAACCGCGGGGCGCAGCTAGTCCTACTAATATTATAAATCTGAAAGTTTGTGTATAAGTGTGTAAGTATGTTTGTTCCTTCTTCACGCTGTAACGTCTGAACGGATTTGGATGAAATTTGGAAAGTACTTAGATTATACCTAGGATTAACACAAAGGCTACTTTTTAACTTAATAATAGCGTGCGAAGCTGCGGGGTACGGCTAGTCCTACTAATATTATAAATCCGAAAGTTTGTGTGTATGTGTGTAAGTGCGCAAAGTATGTTTGTTCCCTCTTCACGCTTTAACTAATTTGTGTTTTTGTAGTCGTGTTTTTAGGTTTATTAATTTAAAAGTTCACTTGTTTTTCCCAACAACTTCAAGTAAATTAAAACAATTCAATGTACTACAAATTCAAATCCAGATGTAGAGTCTACGGGCCAATATTTCCTAAAACTAAACTAAAATTATATACATCTATACTATACAGCAAAGACCCAAACTACCTACAAGTCATCGAGCTTATAGGTAATTCAAGTGCTCAAGCCCACTACCAGTGGGTAGCGTTCCCACCATGCTGGCGGCATTGCCTCTCTGAATTGCAATACTTATACTTTAAGCCAAATTAAAACCCGATTGCAAAAAATATGAACCTGCTTTTTACGTAATCCTATTTAAATTTTCTTCATTTTGATACTCTACTGGGTAGAGTCTACTCGATATATGGTTTGGTTATTTTTTTTATCAACGTATTTCTATTATGTGCCAAAGAACCGCAGTTTTTTTTTCAATCACCTGTCTAATTACACTTGGGTTAATAAGACAAATATAACGATACCTTAACCGGTTATAAAGACATTTACAAAATATATTATAGAAACATCCTTCTAATACTTTAAATCCGAAAATTTGTGTGTAAGTGTGTAAGTCTGACAGTGTGTAAGTATGTTTGTTCACGCTTTAACGGCTGAACGGATTTGTATGAACTTTGTAATGTACATAGATTATTTATTTAACTCTTTACTGCCCAAAAAAGGTACAAAGGGTGTACTTAACGCTAAAAGTATTTTCTACCAGTTAAAAGCGAAGGCTGTAGGCATGCATCAAAAATAATAAAGTGGTAAAAATATGAAACTATTAAAAGAATTTTTGTACAGTCGGTTATACGTTATTTATTGGATCTAATTGTGAACTTAAAGCATTTATACTTTTGAGTCCATTTGAACACAAAAAAATCATCAAAATCGGTTCATCCGTTTAGGAGGAGTCAGTCACATACATACGTACAGAAGAATTATATTTGTATAGATTTAAATTTTTTCGTGGCCAAAACGTATTATGCGATCTTGTTAAACATTTTGCAATAATTATTGAGGCTGAGTGATTATATTGGCTAAGTGCTGCTAAGATATTGTATGACCGGAATAGATAAACGTAATTAAATAAATGATCAAAGCCCTTTACAGAACAAAGATTTACTTTTGTCCTTAGCTGGGTTTTTGCCAGCCAGCCTATATTTAGAAAGCGCCATTAACTCACTTATCTTGAGATAGATTGATGAATTGTATGGTTCAGTGGCTTTCGAGACGCCTGAGATAAGTGAGACTTTGGAATATTTCTTTCGTCCCAACCTATCTAGAATGTATAGTGATAAATTTAGAAAGGAAAAATTATCGCTTGAGGCGGGATTTGAACCCGCGGCCATAGGGTCTCATGCCCTATTGCTCTAACCGCTGAGCTACTCAAGCCCAGCCTGAACCGACGAAATTAACCTTTCCTTATTATTAAAGTCTTACGGGGACGTGTGACGTCATCTACCGAAACAGTTTATAGAAACTACTACGGCCAACGAGTCTAATATTGCAGTTAGCTCAACGTTGTGTATCTAGAATGTTTTAAGTTTCAAAAGCATATAAACACTGAAATAAAAGAAACCCTTTTACATTCACAGCTTAGTGTGGATTAATTTCGATGACTTGTGTCATGGATGAATGGATGGCGGAAAACATTCACATCACACACAATCACAACCAGAACCAGAAACACAAGTTTTCCATGGGGAGAAAACTTTCCGCCGGGAATCGAACCCGATAGTGCTTAGAATGTCTTTCCGGCACCCACGAAACAAGTCTTTGAACTTAGTGTGGAGCTGTGAGAGTGAAAGCGTTTATACGTAAAGCATTTATATTTCAAACTGTAGTGTGTAAACACCTGACTTAGCTAATAAGACCACCAACGTAGCATAAGTACCTAGACACCTAAGCCACTCATCATGTAGCGTTCACGTAATAAACACATATTCATCAATATATCTCTTCATCAATGCCTCCCAGCAGAACCACCTAACCTTGGATACCAACCCCCAATAAATGATGGCGTCCCTTGGGCTCATCCTATATCACATGGCGACCGTAACATAAAAAACAAACCTTCGCATTTATAATATTAAAAGGAATATAAGTAGGATTAAAGGAAGTAATTTCGTGGGTAAGTACCAGTACTCGGTATAGTTATTAAAGATACCGAATATCTTGTATATTAATTAAACGCATAAGCTTAAAAAGACCGACTTCATCACTTTATCTTCGGAACTTTGATCAGATAAGATGAACTAAACACGCATTATTGAAGATATTTTAAGAACTACTGATCAGATCTTAATCAAAATTAAATGGGACCAATTGGAAAGCAACATCTGTCAAACAAAAAAAAAAAAAGTCGGTTCTCGTGGAACGAAGTTTTAAGGAAACCAATGAGGTAACAAATAAAAAAAAAACAAATACAGTCGACTTGAGTACCTCCTCCTTTTTTGTGAAGTCGGTAGAAAACAAACCACGTTGCTGCTAAAGCAAAATGACAGTCTCAATAACATCTCATCCTTGCAAACAATAAATATCCCAGAAAGCAACGCCCTGTTGATTGGTGGAGCCACGGGACGCCCTTCGATGTTAATTAGTTTGCACTGGACAAGCTTGTTTATTTGCAGTCTGACAATTTGCAAACCGCTGCATGCTTGCGATGTTAATTGGCTTTTGTTAACGTAGTATTTGCTAACTAGGTATTTTAAAACAAAACTAAAGTGATATACATCTATACAGTGAAGACCCAAGTTACCTACAGCATCATAAGTCTTCCCATCATGCTCGCGGCATTGCCTCTCTGAATTGCAATGCTAATACGTTGAGCCAAAATAAGTGCCAGCATTTTGATCACGCGTCGCGTTTTATAATACGCTTTGCAGTGTAGATGTACTCGAATATAATTTTAGTTTATTTTAGGAAATATAGTTAGTTTGATATTTTGTACAGTCTTTAAGTCGCGAGTGGTTGGGTATCTTCTGGAAAAGCTTGCGCCATCGTCGAACACATCGTCGCTTACCATCTGCTGGTCTATCTTGAATAAAAAAAAGAGACTCTTGAACTGTATTTTAGCTTAGTTATGTGCGCGTTCGCTTTAAACCGAACGAATCAGGTTCGATTCCCGGCTGGAACACAAGTTATCGCCCCAAAGCAATCGCAATAGCACAGACAAGATAATAATTACTACATTTAATACGTTGTAGGTAGAAAACGGAAGCTTTCGTAGGTTAAAAACGGTATATTTATTGAATATTTTTTCGATGGGTTGAAAACGCCACACATGTTAGGTCGAAAACGGAAAAAAAACTAGTAGGTTAAAACTGCGGGGTAAGAACGGAATACCACAAGGAACATTTGTTTTTATGGTTGTGATTGTGCGTGTGATGTGAATGTCTCCGGCACCCACGACACGAGTCATCGAACTAATTGTGTGATTGTGAGTGTGAAAGCGTTTATTTCATTTTTTGGCCATAGACAAAAGGTAGCTTGCCTGTGGGAATTTTTAGCATACATATCGGTAATTGTGATTGTTTTTTCCATCTAGATTATAGAGTTATGGAAATTGGTAAGAAAATATCCACAATTCTAAATAATCTAGATCTAGATATTTCTAGAAAATTCTGGTATAACATAAACTGTCTGTAACTATAATTGAACTTTTTTGATAATAAACAGGTTGGTAGTGCCCACCCACTTCCCGTTTAGAACTTCATTGGAAAGGACATGAATTATATAATATTCTTCCCGAATCCAATACATTTTTGAAATTTAAATAATAATTAGACCAGTTAGCTGATGCAGAGCTTCAAAGGTTAGGGCATCGTCGCAACATGTTGAGCCTTTCAGTGTTTTATCGGATACATTTTGAAGTGTTCTAAGGAATCAATCCAGACAGACTGCTAATCGACACCGCTATATGGTAGATATTACTAAATTGCGGGAGAAAAAGTAGAAAGACGAAGTGTTTTGCTTCCACTTTTATTATGTGAACCGCAAAAGAATGAAACTACGTGCCTAAGTCTGTGTTTCTTGATGACTACTTTAAAGGAGTTTTCAAGTCACGAGTAAATAGGCCTTGTCTCAACCATCACCATAGTGATGATGAGGCTGAAGATGTAGCATGTTGCCAAAAACACACATATTCACTCTAGACGTGCAGACTCCCAGATTATATAGTTCAATAAACAAAGACACGGGCAATGAGTTCCACTCCTACGCCATATGAATGATAAACGTCGATGCCAACAAGTTCTTATAAATTAAAAAGATATTTTGAACTAAACGCGGCTATAATATTCTAACTCTAACTATTACTTATCTCCCATCAAAACTCGATATACCCAAGATAATAACGAGCATGCGAGTTGAACCCTTCATAACCCGCACTTCTATTTACGACGAAAAAGTAAAACAATCGCGAGCAGGAAGACGAGCGTTTTTAATTAGGAAACCGGCTCAGTAAAAGCGGCCTTCCGTCATTGTGAAGGCAGGAAAGCATCGGTGTTTTAATGAAATTGAAGCACGAAGACACGACACAGATTGATTAATAGTTACTACGTGATTCAAGAACGGGTGGCGATGCGCCCGCGCCGAATGCCGATCCCGAACGCAGCCAGTGTTGCCGCGCATTCTGAGCGCAACGCGCGTGCGCTCCTGTCAAGGTATTTGTCAAAAAGGTCGATGACATCCGCGATGACAGTTTGAATTGATTTTCGGAAATGGAATCGATCGAACTGGTTTCGGTTTGAGTGAGTTGCAGTGTTTGGGTGGTCTATTGTTTTGTTTTGGTTGAGACGGAGATATATTTTTTATAAACTGTTAATCAATTAAAATTATCTTTGATACTTACGTACTTTGACTCAATTAAGTATTTCATTGATAATTTAAAAACTTATGGATAATTTAATTGACCCTACTTTTATAACTTAAATTAAATACCTACCTACATTTCATAAAAGTGAATAAAGTTAAACATACAAGTGTTAACTCTACCTTACTCTACATAACTATGTTAACTAACAATGTATGACAAGACAAAACAAACAACTTCACCTATTATAAAAAATTATAATGTTAATTTGGTACAAAATAATGGACCTAATAATTGATATTTTCCAAAATATATTTATCTATTATATACAGTTTTGGATTTTATCCAAAAACTGTTTTATGATCTTACATATTTCCAAAAGATGTAAGTTTATTAAATAAAAACCATGCAATTTAATGAAAATAATTAAACGCAATAAAATAATATTCTATTCTATTCTATTCTAAAGCTAGATACCGACTTCACCGGTTTATTTTTAGACCCTTGATCAGATTAAATGAATTAAATGCGCATTATTGAGGATAACTCAAAAACTACTGGTCCGATCTCGATCAATTTAAATGAGACCACATATGAAGTACCCAAAAACATCATAATCGGTTCACCTAGAAAAAAGTTTTGAGGTAACATAATACAACTAGTCGTTCGCGCCGAACCGAGATCTCGCGCCTACATTTTGCCTATTAGAGAAAAACTTTAAGGTTAATTGCTTATAAATTTTTTTTAATAATAATTGTTAGATTTCTGTATTTGTTATTCAAGTACAGGATATAACGGATTATAGACGGTAAGTTTCAACGTTAAATATGAAGCCGTTTTTTGAGATATACCCCGGGACAAAATAGGTCTAAAAACAGTGACTTTGGTGGCTACCAAATTGTTATTTTCCAAAATAGATTTTTTTTAAAACCAATTTCGTACTCTACTTTAAAAGTTCCTTTCAACGATACCCCACGAGGGTATATAAAAAAATAAAAATGATTTTGCTCTTCACTTACATGTATGAATGCCCCCCTGAATATTTTCATTTAAATAATTTTAATTGTCATTTCTAGCTTTGAGCCATAGTTTTACATATTCTCTAATAATTTGAAGTTATTTATTTGTACGGTTTAGATGCTAGATGCCTCTGACAGACGAACGGACGGACGGACAAAGTGCCGAATCACCCAAGACAACTTAGAGATCAGCGAGATCAAAATAACATACAGTTGAATTGAGAACCTCCTTTTATAATGTCGGTTGAAAAATGCTAAAAAAATAAATATAGGTAGGTATGCTTATCTAGTTTGAGCTCTTTAAAGCTCAAACTAGATAAGCATACCTACCACAGGTATTGTTTAATGATACCCCGAGGTAAAATTCACGCAGCTGCATAAGATTAATGATTTTTTATTTTTTTAATCTAGCTGCTTATCTAGTTAATCATTTCAGCGTTGTTAATTAGCCTTGTTATTTTTTATTTTACTACCTTATTGATTCCAATTTAACAAAAGGTCAAATCTGGATTGCCAGTAACTGGTTCTTTATTGATAAAAATGCTGTAAACAGAGCAGTTCGAAAGAAAGACGCGAGTTAACAGAATTTTAACGAACTATTTTGTATTTGATTTAGAATCAGAATATTTTCTACTAACTTTACAAAAAAGGAGGAGTTACTCAAGTCGGCTGTATTTTTTTTTATGTGTTACCTCATAACTTCGTTCCACGTGAACCGATTTGTTTTTTTTTTTGTTTTAAAGATGTTGCTTCCAATTGGTACCATTTCGATTTGATGAAGATCTAGTTATTGAAATATCTTCAATAATGCGTGTTTAGTATATTTAATCTGATCAAAGTTCCGAAGATAAAGCGGTAAAGTCGGTTTTTTTAAGCTTTGCTTGCGTTTAATTATTATTGTCATGAACTGTGTATAGGACAGTTGTTATTAAAATAAATAGTATTGTTCCAACAGATGATCTGTTAAGAAACATTTTGAATAAAATTATTAATGAATAAATCAAATAACACCACTTCAAAAAACAAATCAAATTCTAATGCGGAACATAGTTGAAAACGATTATACTAAATATATAAATAACGTAGGTACATGACATATTGTCATATACTGTATAATTTTGTCATATCTATATACCTACCTACATAAGACAAAATCTGATTTATTACAACACTTATTATAGTTCTTTTTACTTACTTCCTTCTAATTTCTTAATATTTTCTCACCTATTAAACCTTCCTTGGACTTCAAATCGGTTCAGCCATTCTCGAGTTTTTCTGAGCCTAACAAACGTCAATTGATTTATATATTTCGATTTTCGTATTTATCCAACGTTGTCCACTTTCTAAGGAACATAATGAATGGGATGAAAACCGCATAATCATTTTTTTATCTAATGATACTGTAACTCACCAAACAAAGCAATCGTTCTTCAAGTTCATAATGTAAGAAACTATTTTAGAAATATTAATCATAACATTTTAGAAGAATAGGTACAGAGACTGGAAAGTGATTTTTTACAAGCATGATGCTTAAACTGTTTCTACTGTTGTTTGCGGTGAGCCAAGTGCCGGACGCTCATGGAAGGACCAGGAGGTTCACCAGGTCTCAGACCACGAATAGCCTGTCCAGAGCGAGATGTGATCTCATGTGTTTGGACAAGATAAAGGAAGGAAAACCTGAGGTAAATTGTAACATCTATCTAGGTTAAGATCATTCCTGTTTTTGTCATTTATGATAGTTTAAAAAAAAAAAATGGAAAATATGCGCCGCCAAGTTTCTTGCCAGGTTCTTCTCCAGATGGCTGTAATTTTTCGAATCAGGCAATAGTCGGTAACTTTCATGAGAATAAACGATTTTGATTGATCGATCATTTTACTCAATATGGACCATGTCAAAATTAAATGCTGGTACGAAACTTCATCTCCTTCAATCGACGTTGACAGAGACAAAGTACCGTCAGCATAATAAAAAACAATGCAATTTCTTTGAATTTGTATCAAAATCAAAATGAGTAGTTAACATATAACTTTGTTCTATTGATTTAACCTTGCCTTTATTAAACTACAATTATAAATACTTTATTAAAATGCAGATTTACACATGAATAAAATATTTTTAAAGTGTTCGTGGTGTAGATTGCTTTTCTTACCAACGGTACTGGTTCGATCCCAAGCACTGGACCGCGGTCGTAATTATATACGTACGCATACAGAGTAGTTAACCAGTAATCTATGTTGCGTATTAATGAACACTAACCAGGAAGAGGTATAGATGCATAGAGGTGGTAGAGCATTTTGTGAGTTGCTCGCCTGGCTTGCTACCAAAGTAGCTTACCACCATCAAGTTGAAAGTCTGCCGCCAAGCCAAATACGGGTGTTCCGGCAGTTATCCTTGAGAGCCTGCGTATTCCAGGTGTGTGTTTACCAGCTTCGATCACATCGTCACTTACCATCAGGTGAGATAGTGGTCAAACACTAGCCTGTCACAAATAAAAAAAAAAAGGAAGAAAGATGTTCGTGAGGAAATCGACAACTGAAAGAATTTACTTTTTAGTTAGGTTATATAGCAATAGGTATACATATATCGATAATTACAAAAATCGAAGACATTGCCATCCTTAGCCGAATTGAGCCCGTGGATAGCGGATACCATAGACTTTCTTACCTTTAAGATTTAAAATAAAGGCAAAGGAACCACATAACTACCTTTATAGAGTATCATAGCAGCATGGTATTATTTACAGAAGTAAACATTTTAAAAGGAAACATATCGCTTGAAGTGGAGATTGAGTAGCTCAAGTTTCTGTGATCTGTGGTTAGAGCAATAGCCTAACACTATACCTTGATTCCATCCATTTTCCAAAGCTTTTTGTAATCTTAAAATACCCATAAGCGTTTACTTATATGCTCTGTAACTTAACTAATTACTCTAGCTTAATATCAAAATTTAATGTTTTTGTGTTTTAAATTAAAATTTAAAATTAGTGTCTTCTGAACTATGTCAATGAAGATATTATTATTAATATTTATATAATATATACGTTTTTTCTTTTCTAATAAGGCATGAGACTTTATGGCCGCGAGTTCAATTCCTGCCTCAAGCGATATCTTTTCTTTCTAAATGTATTAGTTTATAATGCTTTAAAAACCAAACAAAAATATTACTAACTTAAAAGGGATGATAAGGTTGATAGTAGTAAACACGCAAGGTCTAGAATGACAAGCTCTCTATTTTTACAAGCTTTTATTATTATTTTTAGTTTCACCTGTCCCGATGTTTGTCATCAAATCTTGCAAATTAAATTTGATCCACTTCCCGCTTACCGATTGAGCTGAAATTTTGCATACATGTGTAAATTGCGTGACAATGCAATATTATAATGACATGGTGTTGATCTGATGATGGAGCTGGAAGGTGGCCAAAGGAACTTCGCAATAAAACGACACAACCTCATTGAGTTTGGGCTCATATGAAAGTCTTGACGAGTAGTTTGCCTTTTAATGGTAACCAGGGTCTGATGATGGAGCTAGAAGGTGGTCATAGGAACTCTGTAATGAAACGACGCAACCCCATCGAGTTTCGGCTCGTTTGATTTGACTTGACAAGTTCTCTGGTTATATAACTTTTAGTCCTCTTTATTTACAACTTGCAGGTTGATTTTTTAAAACTTTTTAAGTATGACTTGTTTTAAAGTTAGGCTCTGCAGACTTTGTGCATTTAGCCAGTGTCAAGTAATAATAATTATTGCAAGAATCTAATTTATTTATTCATTTTAATAATTCATATACCGGGAGCTCACTATATTTAATAAAATATATCAGAGCGTCTGGTTGAGGCGACGCGTGATCAAAATGCTGGTACTTATTTGGCTCAACGTATTAGCATTGTAATTCAGAGAGGCCATGCCGCCAGCATGATGGGAACGCTACCCACTAGTAGTGGGCTTGAGCACTTGAGTTACCTATAAGCTCGATGACTTGTAGGTAACTTGGATCTTTGCTGTATAGATGTATGAAATTTTAGTTTAGTTTTAGGAAATATACGCAATTGGCCCGTAGATTTATAACTTTGGTATACATGTACGAATATATTTATTTATTATACAACTAGACCTAGTAACAGTGAAAGTGAAGTTAAAAGTCATGGTCTAGTCATAGTCAAGTCATACCTTAGTAAAGTGGTAGAATCTTCTAGAAATTCTACATCACGTTTTTCTACTTTTTATAATTTGCCTACACTCGTGCACGTTCACAAACTCTAAACGCTTTATAATCCATTATTACACATTAACACTCAAATAATCATTTGTTTTGGAAAATACTACGAAAGCAACAAAGCCATTTTCGCGGCAAAACTCACTCAAATATTTTTTTGTTCCTTGTATACCAACTCCTTACACCTAGAAGCATTGTACTTTTTTTATTTTAATTTTGGCTTCGCAATCTTTTGCATTTAGCCAGTGTCAAGTATTTCATATTAAAAGTCCTAGTCACAAGTCAAGTAATATTCAAGGTCCAGTCATAGTCACGTCATGCCCAATTAAAGTGGTAGAAACTTTACTAGAAGTTCAATTGGAGTTTTGGAGTGGAGGCTAAAATAACTTTTTTCAGCTTTGTATGAATTGGCTACACTTATGCCCGTTTACTAGGTATTAACGTTAATAATCCACCATTATTATTCATTAAAACTCGAAGAATCACAGGTTTTAGAAAATTATAATTATATATAGATTTTCCAAGCCATTTTTCACTTTCGCGGCAAAACTCTAAGCATTGTGCTTATTATTTTCCTTATCCTCAACGGATAGTCAAAAATACCGAGTTCCAGAAACCAAAGTTCAATGAGTTGCCTCGAACTCTACAACAAAAAACTGTTATGATTTGACATTTAAAATTGTATACTCACAATCAAAAGTGCAAAAAATACGCGGACTTTTAGTACGTACAATCGTATAGAAGAGCTAAAAATAGCGATAAGACAACACCTGTCATGCATACCATAATACATGATAATACCATCCGCAAGTTAGATAGCCATTCGAGCAAAAAACTGACATTTATAATAAGCATTAATATTACAATCAAGATTGCATTCAGAGAAATCCACCGGAGAACAATAGGTCTCGGGAAAAAATACTAAAGTAATTTTTAGGTAGGTTTTGTCAGGTTAAAATAATCTTATATCTAAAGATACACATTGTGGTAGGATATAACAAATTTCTCAAAGAAAACTATAAAAGATCTTTTCAATTTGCCACAATTTCTAGACACTACTAACTAAGTAAAATTATATTATTATATTGTTTTGATAACATTGGTAAAAAAAAAACGACTTGAGTACCTCCTCCTTTTTTGGGAAGTCGGTAAAAAGTAGTGGATTCTTTTTTAAACATATGAAATACCTTGATTGACAATTGAAACCCAAGGAAAGCTTAAAAAAACCGACTTACATTTTGGTTTTGGCTTGATTGATTTCGATAAAATTTATATGGTACCTCTGAAGCATTCTACCAAACAACAACAAAAAAAAATCATCAACATCGGTTCATAAATGGCAGAATTATCGATTAACATCCATAAAAAACTGAAAAAATCACATACAGTCAAATTGAGTAGGTACCTCCTTTTTTGAAGTCGATTGAAAATGCAAATATTTAAGTGGGTTATGCCAGTGCCACTTTAATTAAAATAATATAAGCCAGTTCATTTATTCCACTGCGCTCCACGAGAAAATTATTAAGTACAGACAGCAAGTTAAGCTCAAATAAAATTGTAAATATATTAGTTATTAGTTTCGCTTATTTAAGGCGTTTCTAAGAAAAGAGACAAACAAAACAGAACGAGTGGTGGTAACACTCGTTCTTCCATTACTTAGATTATAATATAGATTCACAATATTCAGATGGTACATTTTTATTTGCACTGTCTCATTTTGTAGAGTAGGGTACATACTCCGAGAGCAGTAAAATGCTTACAGCTTAAATTTGTTGGTACCACTCATGAAGTTATTTTCGGCGATGCTTGCTATCGTAAAACTTGTCTAAGTGTAAGAGGGTACGAGTAAGTCTAAAGTACAGACAGTTCATAACATAGTACCTATAACTATCCTACTAATATTATAAATCCGAAAGTTTGTTTGTAAGTGTGTAAGTATGTTTGTTCCATCTTCACGCTTTAACGGCTAAACGGATTTGGATGAAATTTGGAATGTACATAGATTATACCTAGGATTAACACATAGGCTACTTTTAAACTTGATAATAGCGGGCGAAGCCGCGGGGCACGGCTAGTAGTAGATATAGTAAAGTATTTCGAAGACGCGCCTTACTTCTGCATTATCCACAAAATTCTACAGTGAAAATAAAACAATGGGAAATTTGCTCTTGGGAAACAATTGGGAAACTCTGTGAGTTGAAGACCGTATTTTTCTAAAAATATTTTTTTTTTTGTTTCATATTTTTAAAAACTATTTTGAACATTTTCGAAAATCTGAATCGAAAAAAATACCTATATCGAATTTAATCACAAAATTTCATTTGAATCAGTAAAAAAATGCGACCTGTAGAGGAGAACAATCGGAAATCCGCCGGACATACGAAAGCAATTTTGCCCAAGCATAAACAGAGATTCTCTTTGCTTTGCTCGCTCTACTCTCTCGGACCAATTAAACGAAAGCGGAATACATAGTACAATATCAGTTCCAGTGGATCCCAAATAGGCTTCCTATGCTATGTCGTATGTAGCAGGGATATACTATGAACTGTAACTGCCTACCGAAACTCGCATATATGTAAAGAAGTTTAATCAAAAAATCGGCCAAGTGCGAGTCGGACTCTGGCACGAAGGGTTCCGGTACCATCTAATATATTATAAACATGTTCCTGTCGCGCTGTTTGTTACCAAACTCCTTCGAAACGGCTCGACCGGTTGAAATTATGTTTGCATATAGGGTAGGTCTGAGAATCGGTCAACATCTATTTTATCATACCCCTAAATTTTAAGGGTCCAAACAAATCATTTTTTTGGAGAAGTTTTTTTAGGTGTTTTTATTTTTTTATGATTCAGCATGAAATCGCGGATAGCGGAGTCTTAGTAATAGGGTCCCGTTTACTGAACCCTAACAATGTCCATTATTCCTCTCAATATGAATCACGACTTTAAAGAGGTCATTGTTGATAAATAAGCAAATGTATGCTAATTACTTAACACTAATGATGTTGAAGTAACGGAACTTACTAAGTGAATATTCATTCACATTACGGGTTTTCTGTAATTAATATTCTCATATACAGTTCAACATTTTCACTTGCAAAAAAATACTTGTGAATGTTTCATCAGTTGTAAAGAAATACACTCGTTTTGTACCTATTTGCCTACTTTTTCACAATAACGCTGCATTTATGTCTAAAGGTGACCTAAAAGCTCCTTCTTGAGCTTTTTACTTGCGCTGAAGCGTATATCATAATAGCAGTTGACACTTCGTAAGAAATAGCGCTGCATTTAGTGCAAATGTGCAACTCACAACTAAAATTATATCTGAGTGGAGGTTGTAAGGTGCATTTTCGTTTGTAGGAGAGTTTCTAAAGGTTTCATTGTAACGGTTCCAGTATGCTCAAGCGAAGAGAAACATGTTGATATCTCGCAATGGGAAGTTGTATTCAGAATTTAGTCTTCGCTGAGAACAGAACATTTTTAATATATATTCAAACTTCCCGCTGGCTAGTTGGGTCCGCTTTCGCCTTTTAGGCAGCGGGTATCGGGTTCGATACCCGGTGTAAACACAAGATTTCCTTCCAAAGAAAAATTGTGTTTCTGGTTTTTGGTGTAATTGTGTGTTTGTGATGTGAATGTTTCCGGTACCCACAACACCAGTAATCGAACTGAGTGCGAATTATATAACTATTCAGTAGGTATGTCTTTTTGTATTAGCTATTGAGCACTATATAATTACTACGAAATCAGTAGGTGAATTTCAGTTGTAATCTTTGTAACTAATCTCGTATAAATACATACAATACATATTTATATACCTTTTATTTATAGACCTTTTTATTCCTTCGGATACTGTGAACACCAATTGTATTATATTTGTTTTGTGGCCCCCTGTTGAAATATGCACTATTTATTCCTTCTTAAAAGTTTATACCTATATGACGATCGTATTAAACATACACATTTTTAATAGAAGATGCCTTTCTAACAGTTGACCTGGTTTTGATCAAATTCGGTGTGTAGCTGATACTACACCAAGGAATAGGAATTGCAAAGAGGGAGCCGCAGATACAGTTATAGCGATCATATTCTACTCTACGAATGACATCGCACGTCGTAGATGCACTGCAACACTATCGTATATATTCATATTAACAGCTTTGACTTATTGGCAATTTTTTTGAGCTACTCTGTATCAGTTTTCTCTTTAAACTGGTTTTGTTCATTAATCTTTTGAGATAGGGCTCACAGTCTAATAGCCAATCAATACCCTGACTTTTGGCGCAGTAGTCAAGTCTCTACCTATTGTGCCGCGGATCTTGCGTGCTAATGAAAAATGAAAAATGAAAAATATTTATTTGCTGCATAAAAAACAACTTACGACTATTTCATATATGTTAGTAACTAACATGCGTAAATACAAAAGGTTTTATGCAGAGATGAATCAATAGTTCAATACAAGATGTACCTGCTGGCCTTCACACTAGGCAACGCCTGTATCGTGATGACCTGTTTAACGTTTACACAAGTGATATTTATTCCTCGGTTTACAGCTTATTACTATTTTTACCATTAAAAACTTAATATAGCTACTTATTTAATAAACATACAATTATAAAGTTTAAATACATTCTTATAACTTAACGTTTTATCTCATTTATTTTAGAATAACTAACAGTTTTTCAGTGTCTTCGTAATTAAGTGATAATAACCATTCTTTAACATGTGTTTTAGCTTGGCGCAATGTCAATTCTTTTATATTTGTTTCACATTTTTTGACGATATTATTATATATTTGAACTTTAAGAAACTCTCCAAAGCGTTGGGCAAATGTTGTGGCAGTTGAAAGATTTGGGAGTCTAAAAACTCTTCGTTTTATTAGACTTTCGTAGTTTTCGGATGCTAATACTGATTTATGAGCTAAAAGAAATGTTTTAAATATAAACAGCTGACGGACATTGAGCACGCCACTTTCTCTGTATAGATCATCTGTTGGATATCTACGAGGTTTTGTAAGCATTACTTTAAGCACAGAGCGTTGAGCTCTTTCAGCCTGTATTATTACAGTTTTAGCTGCAGATCCCCAACAGACGATGCAGTACATGAGAAGTGACTGGCACAATGCGTAGTATACCAACTTAAGGGTATCGTAATTGGCCACATCACGAAGTTGCCTCATAATATTGACAACTTTCCTAACGCGTCCAGATAGATTATCTATATGCATCTTAAAAGAAAGCTTGTCATCCACCAGTACACCAAGATATTTCATAGTTTTTGTCCGTTTTAATTCTTCACATAAACAAGATACACTACTTCCCTCACATGTATGAATCTTAATCGATTTCAATGATGACGGCGGTGCTGAGATTGAAGTTTTGTGAAAGCATGTATACATAGTTTTTTTAGTATTTAAAGTCAAAAGATTATTTTGCAACCAGTTATGGATTTGTGACATTCCAACTTCCGCTGCAGAAAAAGCATCATTCCATGTGGGCCCATCAAACAAAATTGCAGTGTCATCAGCATAACACAGTATGTTTGCATTTTGGATAGAAAGTTCGTGTATGTCATTTATATATAGTATAAATAACGTTGGCCCCAAGATACTGCCTTGGGGCACACCAAAATTTATAACTTGTGCCGCACTTACTGTTTGACCTACCTTAACACACTGCCTCCGCTGTTTTAAATAGCTATTGAACCAATTTAATGCACATCCTCGTACGCCCATTATCTCTAATTTTCTTAACAAAATTGGAGCGGAGACAGTGTCAAAGGCCTTGGCCAAGTCTAAAAATACGCCTACACAACACTCTTTCTTGTCTAAATGTGACGACACTATTGATGTTAGTAATGACACTGCATCCTCCGTCGATTTCCCTGTACGAAAGCCAAATTGCTTCTCGGAGATAAGATTTCGCGAGTCTATAAAATTCATAAGCCTCTTGTTGACAAGTTTCTCGAGTAGTTTTGAGAAAGCACACAAAAGCGAAATAGGTCTATAATTGTCAATCTTATCTTTTGGTCCATTTTTATGGATGGGGCAAACAAGCGCTAATTTCCATGCATCCGGGAACGCACCCGTGGCCATACTGAGATTGAAAATTGATGTAAGCGGCTTAACGAGTACTTCTTTGAGGGTTTTAAGAAGGGAGTTGCTTATGCTATCTATACCAGGTGCTTTATCATTATCTAAGTTAGCAATTAGACGTTCTACTTCATTTTCATCAGTAGGTTGCATGAAAAAAGACTCGACAGGCGAACATTTGATTTTTACACTTGTAGCTAATTCATTTTCAGATTTAGATATATTTTGCAGAATTCTGTCCGCCAGTTTTTGTCCTACAGTAGTAAAAAAGGTATTGCATGTGTCGAGAGAATCACGTTCATCAATACTTCCATTAAGAGTTAATAGTTCTCTTGTTTCATTTTTGGAAGAGTTGAGGTTGCAAGCATTTTTGATTGTCTTCCATAGCTTTTTTGTATTGTTTTTGTTTGCTTGCAGCTCCGTTCTTTCATATTCTAACCTGAGTTTACGAAGCAAATCTACGAAGAAATTTCGATAGCGTGTATATGCAATTTGAGTAATTAAATTATTTGGTTCCCGCTTTGCCTGCATATGGAGTTTATCTCGGTGACGCATACATCGCATCAGTCCTGGCGTAATCCATGGCTTTAAGTTATATTTCGACCTACTCACTTTAAGTGTACGAGTGTGTTTATCTAGTGTATCCGTTAAAATTTTCGTAAAAATATTAGTAATAAGATTTATATCATTAGATGTACCCAAATACCCAAATAAATAATGAGTTAAAGTTTTAAAATTAAGGTCAAAATTAATGATGCTGCAACATCCTTCGAAGAATAGATTATCATGTTTTTTGTTCACAATCAAGAATAATCTTCGATGTATCTACAGGAATCAGAGTTTTCAGTGTACATCTTGTTACTTCTTCAGATATTTCATCATCAAAGTCAATATTACAATAGCCATAAATCTATATATACGTATAAAATGTTATCATGTATTACCGTGCGTGTTTCTAAAAAGGTTTCAATTGCCATGTAATGTTTTTTATTTATTTATAGACACAGCAGTGCCGTTCAAAATGCCGTTCTCATGAGCTGAAACCGGGTACTTGTGCTATCCAAGACAGTCCCAAATGGGAAGCTGCGTGCATCGAGTCCTGTAATTCGGACTCCCAATGCGATGGCACTCAAAGATGCTGCCATCACGGCTGCGGGTCATCTTGCAGTGAGCCTGTTGATCTCCTCACTTTGCCTGGTAAGGTGCTGGTTGTATTGGTTTAAAAAGAGATTATGCTCTATTTAAAGTATTGCCAATGAAGTAGAAAATGAATGTTCCATTGAATTCAAAGAGTTTGTACTGTGTAGATAATGTACATGAATCCATATAAAAAAATTAAAAGGTTACACAATTTATTTTTTTATAATGCTATATAAGTTTTTGACCACAATTTCACCTAAAAGGACTGGAACTGGAAAGTGATGATGCAGCCGAAGATGTGACATGCCTAGAAGATATGCCTATTCATCGATTTGAAATTTTCCCTATTTAAAGATAACAAGATATTTGAAGAAAGACCTAGAAGACATTTTTATGTTAATCTAAGTATGTTTCTTTTATGTAACAGATTATTTAGAGATTAATCACATTCTAGGCTCAATGTGGTCATCCTCAGCAACATCATCACTTACCAACAGATAATAGAGGTCAAACACTGGTCAATAAAAAAAAAGCAACACTCCTAATTGGTCCAACAAAAGTAATAATAATTGTAATTCACTTAAGTTGGTTTATTTACTAGCCGACACAATGAAGCGTGAATTGTGTTAACTGAAAATCAATAAAATTTGAGCATTTCCATCTAGAAATTCTTGTAAATACATAACCATCAAAAAATAGTCTCATACTCATACCAATCATTCTATAAAAATACCTATTCCGAATATATTTCAGGTCTTCCAGCAATGCCTATAATTGAAGAAGCTAAGGAGAAACGCCGTGGCAAAGTCCAAATCAGGTGGTCTGGTGGAGTAGGAGACATAGCACGGGCTGTTCCGGGAAGGATGCTCTATATCCTTGAGGAACAACACCATTTAGGACCTAAATATGAAGAGATGAGGATGGGCGATTGGAACATGCTGTTGAGGACAAATAAGTAAGTGTTATCAGAGATTTGCTTTTTTACAGCCGAGAAAAATTGTTGACTCAGGTTAACACTAGCAAATCATAATAATTAATCAATGAAACTCACAAAGTATATATGAGTTAACAAAATAGCGTGACAAATAAACTAAATATAAAGAAATAATAAAGATTTGTGATATCAGGGTTAATCTAGATTTAATTGCTTGAAAATATTATTTATTCATTATAATATTTGTAAACTTAAATCAAATACTTCTTAAATCACAAGTATGAAAAAGAGGGGGAATAAAACAATAGTAGTACTATGAAATGATGGAGGCCGCTGGCCGAAAAAAAGAGTCTTTAAGTCGCGAGTGAATAGGCATCTTCTGGGCAAACGAGCTCCATCGTCGACCGCATCTTCACTTACCGTCAGGTGAGATGGCGGTCAAACGTTTGCCTATGTTAAATAATTAAAAAAAAAGTGCTTAAAATACTAGCTTCGTTTTCACGTTGAATATAATGTCACATCATCACTTTCCATCAGGTGAGATTGTGGTCAAATGCTTGCCTATCAGGCATAAAAAAAAATCTTCGGCCGCATCATCACTTTCCATCAGGTGAGATAGTGGTCAAATGCTTGCCTATTTAGTAATAAAAAAAAGAATAGCACTACATTTTTTTATTAAATTAGATAGTCAGCTGATAGATATGTAATCCCAAATAGGAAATCAGACAAAACTGTAAGCCATAGCCTGTATAGTACTTTTCATTTAGACGTTAGGTGCGTAACAAAGAATGACGTAAGTACCTCAATTAATAGAAAAATACCACCAACTGTACTATCAACACTCACCGGGTATCCGGATACTATTGTACCTATAACTACCTACGCAATAGAAAGTAAGATTGCAAGTAAACAGGTACTCGGTTACATTATTGTTACGTACTGTGACGTGAACGTGATCATTTTTATAACGACGAATGATAAATCACAGTTTACATCATAGTTACAAATGATTAAGGTGCTGCTTACCTGTTATGTAGGCACCTACTATGTCTTGATGTTTTATTTCCCGTGACGTGATCCACCTTCGCCATTGTTTATTAAGTTGGACCACTAGAGGCGACGAAATTAAAGATTCAAAACCACGGGAAATTTGAACTTATGACGAGGGTATAAATAAGAGAAACACCTATGAGTGTCGACAAATGAAATACGACAAAATCTATAATCGTCGCCAAAAAAAATGGTTGTCTGTAAAGTCGGTTTACGGACGATCATTTTACGTGATAACGTCATAAGAAAACATCGAAGTTTAGGCCGATCGTGCCTCTCTATCGCTTGTTGCGCGTCTCTCGCTTGCACGCTCAGGCTCAGGCGGAACGTGACACTTTTTCGTGCGTGCAGCCGGGTTCAGCGATTTATAAGACGTTATCACGTCAAAAACAAATGTTAGTACTTACAGCAAGTAATATAATTAATATAAAATTATTAATTGTTTTTTAATCGTTCGTTGCTTACAATTAGGTGAGATAGTGCTCAAAAGTTTGCCTATCTTGAATAAAATTATAATAATAACCAGACCCAACTACATGGGCAAGCGTAACGCTTACCATGAGACGAGTGATTTGTTCATCTTGTCTCACGGTTCCATAAAAATACACACAGCGAAGGAACTATGAAAACGTACTACATATTTACACATTGCCAATCAACAGAAGGAAGCCACCAATTATCGAGACAATTTAAAATGCCTGCAATACCAATTCTCTTTGTCCTTACACACGTTTAAATTGCAGTAATCATCCAGTGAAAATATCCGTCAGTTTTATAACTACCCACAACTTGTCAACTGTCAACTTGTAACTCTTACGTTGGCGAAATTGAGGTGGCGAACTCGGAAGAAATATCAAGCCGGTAATCATTACAATTGCCCTTATGTTCCCAATGTTCAATGTTTGTTCGTATGTGCGTATTTCATTTGCTGCCAGACTGTTCATCTGATTGTTATGAAACAACGATACTGGATGTTATATCGTTGTGACGATGAAACTGGTGAGTTGTTTATCTGATCCAAAAAAAAAATGTTTTTAAGCGACTTCAAAAAAGAAGTTCTAAGTTCGAATGTAAGTTTTTTTTTTATGTATGTTCACTGATTTCTGCCCTATTTGAGGACCGATCAAAATTCTTTTTTCGCTTGGTAGATTATACTTCAGAGGTGGTCCCATTTAAATTTTACTGAAATCGATCAAGCTAAAACCAAAATATACGCTGTGAAGTCGGTTTTTTAAGCTTTGCTTACGTTTAAATTATATTCATAATTATTTTTGGTACTAGGCAAACATAAACATGAAATATCTGTAATAATTTATTTTGTCTAAGTATATATAATCGTAATAAAGTACTAAGCAACCTTAAATGTGAAAGAGGTAACACTTTTTTTTAATTATGTGGCATTGCAACGTATGCCGGGTAAAGCCAGTAGATAAATAATAAAATTATAATTTCCATTTTATTTATAACGCAGGTAGGTACGTCCAAAGAACTATGGTTTTAATTTTAAAATTAATACTATCGTGAGTATTACACATAATAACTAATTTGTCCGAAAGTAGTCGACAAAAAAGTAAGTCGTAATTTTTACGTATTTTAAGCCGTATATAACATGGAAACATTATGTACTAGACTACATTCTAAAATTATACATAGGTACCATGAAACAAGGTTAATAGTGGTATATAACTCCTAATACATAGCTCTGGTTCACACTGGAAATTAACGCTCCAGTGAATAAGGTGTTAGTTACCTACAAGATATATACATGATACAGATGTATATCTATAGACACCTATACAGGTTCCTGTTGCTGTGATGATATTGTAATTGGAGTAGCAAGGAATGTGGTCGATAACATTTGAGCTTATAGGCGTCTAGATGATTACCATTACACATTACGATAAGTACCCTAGTTTCTTTGTCTTGAAAAAAGAGATTGGGCGTAGCAACTGTGATTGCATCGTCTTTCGAAATCAAAACCTTCTATCTTTTATTGCTTGGTTGATTGTCTTCATGTGAGGTGTGAAGACATGGCATATGGGACTTGATATACAAAGCAACTCAGGCGCGCGTCCAGGGCGCTGTAAAGATAAAATGTATGGTGCCTAACGAAAGATATATACTTAGCATCGCGGTCTTAGGTCGAGCGGCGCAGCGGAGGGCGCGCGCCTGCGACGCGATTACTCCACTGCGCTGCCGATGTTTTTTATGCCTATCACTAGAGCCTTCTAGTGTAACAAAATATACTAAGCGGAGAAGGCGCACGTATCAGTACAATGGCAGCACCAGCGGCCGAGATGCGCATACAGGGCGATTGTCCGGACGCGCCCTGGCCACTTTGTATATAAAGTCCCTAAGAGCAGGCACGACTGTCATCACAGGCAGGGCGTATGCTGTAACACACAGAGGCGCGTTTATGACAGTTACGCAAGGTTGCCCGTGACATACTTGGATTCATTTGTAATAGGTATTCTCGATAAGAAAGAAATATATCAAAAGGTTGGATTACTTTTTTAAATTTTTTGGGTGGATGATTAAGTAAGTTCGAATCCCCTTTACATGGTAAATGACGCAAATCATGTTTCAGGACTAAAGTTTCACTGCGAGACACACTGAAGTCAGGTCGCTGGTACCGATTTAGGGTGGCTTCAGTGGGAACATCTGGGTCCCGAGGGTTCTGTAATCCAAGCCCGCCGTTCACACCTCGTAGGGGACCGAGACCTCCACCTAAGCCGAAGAAGCTTAAAGTCCGTCCTGTGAAAGTCGAAAACGGTACGTAAATAGTGTTTTTTTTATATCCAAAATCCATCCTAATACCTAGATTGTCCAATGCGATAAACAGAATCAGTTTTTATGTTGTATGGGTGTGTGTTATGTGTGAAACGCGGAATTTCGAAGGCTGTAACGAAAAAAAAAGCCATTATAAATACTGCTTAGTTGTCTATTTTATTTTTTTGCATTCCACCACCACCCTAATGGAATGTAAAGATGAGGCCGAAGATGTAGCACGCTTGGCTAGAAGACCTATTCATTATAAACTTGAAGACTCCCAGATTATATCGTTCAGGAAAAAAAGACGCGGGCAATGATGACAGACAATTACTGACAGAGCTCATGTGGTAATAGAGTACGACGTATAATGTTCATATTGTAAGGGAGCCGTTGAATAATAAAGGAGTTTATTTCACAATGGCTCATATCGCGAGACGTAATTTTTTTTAGAAGAAATGTTTGGTATATAGATTTACTCAAAAATAAATGACCAATACGCTCCGTAGGTACTTATTGTAACAACTAGACCAACAGGTTTGATTCCTTGAAGGATTTAGAGCATTGAATAGGCAAATCACGTCATTAAGTAATCAAGAAACATTATAGATCATAAACCTATATTACCCACTTTTATTTATGAGGTGGTTAGGTGGGAACATTTCGTGGGTATTGCAAATTGGCAATAAAGACGATGTGACGTAATCGGCTAATCATTGACTTTATGCATTGTACTTTCATATGAAAATTGAGTTTTTCAATCAACAATTCTCTGATCAATCAAAACTACTTCTTTTAGAACTATTATGCTAACTAAGCTTTGCCCCGTAGTTTTGCCCGCGTTCATAATGTCGATGATCCTCGCGATCATGATGATTATAATTCGGGACTTCGCTCCAAGTTAACTTCTCTAGATTTCGGTATCTGTTCTTACGTACCCCAGATACGGTCTCAGTGAGAATCATTACGACATATTTATATAAATGAGATGTTGATGATGATAAATATTATTACACACATGGGCCTTCGTCATTATGAACGCCGGGTAATACTAAGGGGAGTTTTTGGCCCCGTTCATAATTATAATTATGATGATTCGGAACTTCGGGCAAAATCTACCTGTCTACAGTCAGAACCAATATTCACTAGTCACATTTTTCAGCTCTATGGAACTTAAAACAACTTTCTCATGTATTCAGGTACAGTCACAGTGAGACTCGAGTGGAAGGAGCCTCAGTCTGATCTTCCAATCCTTCGATACAAGGTTTTCTGGAGCCGTCGCGCAAGAGGTATTGGTGGGGAGCTGGATTCAGTCCTTGTCCACCATCAGAACGTTGCCAAGGTACTGACGACTGTGGGTTACATCGGTTACATATAAATTATTATTATGTAACCTTCATTCTTGACCGTGGATTTCATTCGTGAATAATAAGAATGTGAGACAGTAATTTAATTTGGTGATAAGTTTTCGTTGCGTTTCTAAAGTGGATCACATTTGCAAATGTGAGATTAAAAGTATTTCAAGACGAATAGGAACAAGCTTGTTGGTTTTCGAAACATTTCTTGATCGAAGATCGCGTTATGTGTTTGTAATTGACAGTATTTGACAAAAGTTATGAACAAGCATTTTTTTTTATACATGATAGGCAAACTTTTGACCACCGTCTCACCTGTTCTGAAAAGTTGGATCTACTATTGGCATGTCGGTTCTCGAAGCATTTCTTGATCGTAGTTAGCGTGTTTGTGATTTAAAGTATTTTATAAGACAATAATGAAAAAGTTAACTGGTAGCATTTCTTGATCGTGTCTTGCATGTTGAACGCTATCCACGTTGCGTGAGTGTAGATGAATATGCATTTGACGAGAATGAGTCACTCAAACCGTGTCTACTCTTATTGTAGCCAATCTGAGGATCCTTGTTTTTCCACAAATATTAATGAGTAAAACTTGTTACAGAACCAAAATCAAATAGACATCAAAGACCTGCAGCCGAACTCCATGTACTTTCTCCAAGTGCAAACGATCAGTCAGTTCGGGTTGGGGAAGCTGCGCAGTGACAAGGCGGAAATTTTCTACAACACTACTAGCAACATTCACGGTAGTTAACCCCCAATACTCCGGAGCACAATGTACCCATTTTTACAAGCTTTTATTTAGTTTCACCTGTCACTTTGTCTGTCTGCCGGTCTGTAATCAAATCCTTCAAGACCAATCCAAAAAAAAACAATTAGACCTACTTCCCGATGTCCCATTGGACTCAAATTTGATGTACTTATGTATCTTCGGTGCCAATACAATGATATGGTATCATGAAGCTGGTCTGATGTTGGAGACGGAAGATGCATAGGAACGTCTGAACTAAACAAGATAAACCCATCGAGTTTGGGCTCGTTGGATTCGTCTTGAAATTTTCTGTTTATTTAACTTTTTAGTACTTTTTACATGGTAAAAGCTTAAATACTGACTTCCAAGTAAAGGTTAGATCTAGCGATAGGCATACATAGACCTAATATTTAAAATTGTTATATGATATAATTCGCTAATTGAAATAAATTGTAGTAGATTTTAATGCAATCCATATATCACCTACTTACTTAAAAATGCAGATGCCAATCAACATGCATACAAATCACTAACTATGAGAACATATCAATATAATATTATTATCATAGCTACTAAACGCAGGACGCATTTAGTTCTAGCCATGAAGGATAGAGAAAGAGTTCTGTCCTTCATGGTTTAAACGGACCGGATGGCGTGCGGGGATGCGGCCGCGATCGTCTCATTTGCAGCGAAGCCCGCTCCCGCGTTCCAGCACGCCACGCCCAAGCCGTACGAACCATAATATGCGTCCCGAGTGTAGCAGTTATCGCAGCCTAGCCTAAAAAATATAATATGTAATTCTTATAAAAAGTAAAACAAATACTCAATTTTATTAACATTTTCAGATCTTCCACCAGAAGCTCTCCAAAAACGAACAAACAGGATAAAAGGGCTAAAACTTCATAAAATCATCTGGTACAACCACAAACTGAAGGCTAAAATCTCATGGGAACCACTGCCAAATGTTTACGAGCAACCGGGACGGTACATGCTTACCTTATTAATACAGAAACAAGCAACTTTTTATACTCTCTGAGTCCGGGAGATCCGGGACCAAAGTTTATTTATTCACAAGAATGTTTAACTGCTACTTTTTTATTATAAAACCTCTTTGCTGGAGTATAAAATAAATATACTTACAGTTAAATGGGATACAGCATGTAAAAAAAAATACTTTGTTTGGGCATGATTTGACTATAACTTTGACTAGTTTACTTGAATTTGACTGTGACTTGTGACTATGACGTTTATTATGAAATTATATACATTTAAAATATTTTATTACTCGACACAGGCTAAATGCAAGATTGCGGAGCCAGCATTGAAAATAAAATTTATAATAATGTACCTCAACCTAACTAACTAAAAAACAAGCTTAGTGTTTATTAAACTCGTAGTAGGTACTTGAAGCGTAGTATATGTACCTACATAATTATTATTATTTCTCCTTCAGATACTACGTAGAATGGAAGAATTCGAAATGTGATAATCCAAAGAAGCAGCGAAGGAGTCTGTCAGCAACAACAGAGGTAACTTTGAGATTAATTTATTTATAATCAACTACAGTCCTACTAGGAGAGAACACCATTTTAAATCACTATCTTTAATTTTCTATCCTGCCTTTTAGGTACACAATATACACAGCTACTCTTATTTTATTAGACCAACCTACATTACTATAAATTACTACTTCATAATTGAATAACAAAGTAAAAACCTTTCGCGCTTTACAAATTCAAAAATATTTTTTTCATTGTGAAGTTAGCTATAAGAGAACTGTTCCTCATGTTGCCAACATAAAAAATATTTTATCATTGAAATCCATCGTGAATGTGATTAAATAAAATGCATAGATATTTGTTTCATTTATTTAAAGCATTGTAGAAAACAATCTTGGTCAGTGATTAAATGACAAGATTTGAAAAAAAAAATCTTTAAATATTTGTTCTAATCTTGTGCCGTTCTTAGATGTTTGTACTTTATAACTATAGATATTATTCTGTTGTGATTAATTCAAAATAAAAACTGTTATTAGCTGTTTAATTATTCACAATATCATAGAATGTGACACATCAAAAAGTTATTAGTTTGTTTCGCTGATTTCAAACCACGTAATGCAATCAATTAAATATGAGCCTAAAATATCACACGGATTTACAAATATTATAATCTTCAATTCGCACTAGTGTTATCACTTCAGCATTGAGCATTCATGTTTTATATTAACTATAAAAGTAATTTTCGAATTTATCACAAGTATCAGCAAAAATACACATTAAATCTCAAGATAATACGAATGCCATCACGTTGACGTGTTCTAAAAATTCCTTCTCGTCCGTGATTTAATTTTCATTTTCTATGTTCGTTACTTGTTGCCTATAAAGTGCCCATCCATCACCCGTTGCTGGTTGCTTCATTCTTAAAAGGGGTATTTACTTACCTATGAACATACTGAGGAATAAAATATTCAAATTGAGAACCGTATTAGCAGGAAGTTGTCAATCAAATATTTCCATTCATACTCATTTAGAATAATATTAGGTAGTAAGATGTTCATTAAAATTGATTATACATTCCTAATTATTGTTCACAGCGAACCACTTTCGAACTTTATGAACTGGAATACAATTGCAGCTACGTCGTGAATGTCAACATGTCCTGGAAACCTAAGCATCCAGATTCTGAACTTTTGATTCAAGTGCCTGATTGTGAATATTTTAAAAAGAAATTAATAAATGGCACTGTTTTAAATTGTTAAACGAAAACTTCAAATTTTATCGTTATTTAGAAATAAAACTATATTTTAAACCTACGTAACAAAATGCCTTATCACAAAAGCTTTGTGATAATTTGTCATAATTGCTACTATCTGTCACCATTATGAAACATAACATCTTAGCGTCTTAATACTATTATTTTTTATAATAATTATAAAACAGGTATAGCAAACATAACTAAGGAAAGTCTATATGACCCAAAAAGTAAATATACAATGGTGTGTAACATAACAATAACATTAACGAAATTATCATTTTTCTAAAATAATGTTTAGGCTTTAAAATAATTTTAGTTAATAACATATACTTACCTACTGAAAAAGCAAATTATTGTAACATATTATTAAAAAATACTATATGTTTTAATGATAATGTAAGTAAATTATGCAAGACGTGATTATTGATAAGTATTAGTGGTTTCTACATATATTTTAAGTAAAATTATAAGTTTTAAGATGTCATTAAAAGATTTACAACTACATTGACATTTTTAATAAATTACTAGCTGTACCCGGCATGTGATGGAATTTTTTTTTTTTTTTCACTATTATAGTCACGATAGAGTGTTCCCTATTTTTGTTACAATCTAGCCAAGATTAGGCTAATAAGTAACTTAAATTTAACTTATTCTGCTAGATTTAAAATATCCAAGAACGTGTCCATTAACACTTTTCTTATTGTCTCTATAAAGGCGATGTGATGGAATGCCACGTTTGGAAAAAAGTGTTTTACCTATTTCACGTTTATGGTCGCCTAGTACCTTAAAACCATAATAAAATCTTTTTGAATATTGTTCATACAAAAATACTAAAATCACGATTAAAATATGCAGGGGTAATAGAATCCCTTTTATTAGACTATTTTTTATGTCCTAACTTAATTTGGTATAACGAGTTTTTGTTGTCATAATCGTTTTTTTGGCATACCATTTCAGTAAGCATAAATATAGATTAAGTTCATGGTTTTTGCCATAATTTTGATTTGCATAAAATTATAAGTCATATTGTTTATTCGTCTAATAGTTATTAGGCATAATGATCAAAAGGCTAATACATATAACTTGGGCACCATAGTATCTTAGTAGGTCAGGGTGCGGTGGGGGCGGCTCTTGGGCCACCCCTATGCCGCCAACATGTGTATTTTATATAAGAAAAGTATTTCTTTAAATGCAAACACAAATATAAAATGCTTATAAAAAATATGCTTAGTTATCTTTATGCGCACTTTACTTTAGGCTTTAGAATAGTATGCTTAAGAATTATTATGCTAATAGTAGTAATGCTTAAAAAAATGTGCCTAAAAAGTTATGCCAAATTAATACTGTACATAATTATAATTAGGATAAGTAAAAAATCCCCTGTGACATAAATTTTTGCAAAATAATAGGGAACCAGGTGTAGGAGGGCATGAAATATATAATATTACGACCTACTCTCATACCTACAAAATACACAAAAAAAAAATTTTAAATCTGTCGAGCCAATTTGGAGGAGTTCGACCACACACATCCTGACACGAGATTATAATATATATTTTTTGTATAATAATCACTGAATAATCTGTATTTAATTGATGAAAAGGTATCACTCATAACATATTATGTAAGCACACGGTATATTTATCATAAGTTTATATTATAGCCAAACAGTTTCAGGACATTCCATGTCTTCAGTGGTGTCTACGAGCGTACACCATGACATGTCGAGTCAAATATAAACATGTCGTAAGTGTAAACCGTGTACTACAAATATGGGCAGTATCATTCAAATAAAAAAATTTAATAAAATGTATCATAATTGAATTATTAAAAACTAACAAAAGATTGGTGTTGTGCTCCCTTTATTATGGGTAGATTTGTGATGAATTATAAAACTACCAAAATGATTATAATACTTAAATCAACTAATTTTCATGGATATAATATGAAAAATTTATAGGTTGAGTTGGTAAGTGATAAATAATTTCTATAACGCCATCCCGTTCTATAATGTGCCATTCTCAACACCAAGATCAACTGTTATTTTAGTGCTACCAAATTTTTTCAATAACACGTTCTATTTAGTTGCCAGTTAGTCAACTATCAAATTATATTTAACGTTTCTTAATTGAGCAAGAAAACAATTATTCCTTGAATTGCCCTAGAACGAATAAGTGTTTCATGTTATTTCAAATATTTTATTTAAGACGCTAGAATACCGAATATAAACAACAATTTTGAAGGTTTTCTTTTCCAATTAATAAATATAAAACATCTAACATTACATTAAACATAACCACTTTCACAGTTACAGCCCGCACTAAGTTCGATGACTTGTCTTATGTTTGCCGGAAACATATTTTGCACCACAATCACACCCAGAACCAGAAACACAAATTGACCTTAGCGAAGAAAACTTCCACTGGAAATCGAACCCGATACGGCGATACCCGTTACTTAAAAGGCGAACGCTCATCCAACTTAGCCTTAGTCCTTGTATTTGTCTTGTATTTGCAATTAAAATAAGCATGTATTTCAATAATCCATGTGTCTGTGACTTATTATTAGTAAGCCACAGTTTAATTAAAAATATTATGCAAAAACATCATAACTAAAACTACGAAAAATCTATTTTTCGAACAGCAACACTGCTTCAATATTTCTCAGAAAAAAAATCTTACGTTGCTAACTTCTGTCAAGTCTTCGCAACCCTCGTAATGTCAAAAGTAAATAAAAAATATTTCGTAGTAAAACAGTTTCTTCTATCAATTTTCGCAGAATTTGCTAATATTTATTGATTCGCACGTATTGTGTTATTTATTCCTATCGTTTATAACTGTTTACCTAAATCAAAGTGTCTTTTATAATCCTTATTGGACATATTCGCGATTACGATGTTTTTATCTTTATAAAATGCACAAATTACGCTATTGCACTGATATTTTGTGTCATATTTTTACTTGAAGTGCAAGAATACTCTGTAAAATATCGTTAAGTGTTCATTTTTATTAATTTGTGCCCTTGTGGTGTAAATGATATAAGGGCGTAACCACCCTAGAACCTGGTATGAGGCTGTGTGAAAAATGATCTTTAAATTTTTTTTCTGAAACGTAGTGAATAGTATTTTTGTGGAAAATGGCTGAGGACGAAGTTCTCTTCGACGACGTGTACGAGCTTTGTGAAATAATTGGCAAGTAAGTAAAAAAATAAATAACATTTGTAAAACATTTCATACATGTTACTCTGCTACAAGAACAAACAGACTTCTGTCCTTGGCGGGAGACAGTCCGGCTGTTTTCTTCTTTGAATCAAACAGGTGCTATGTGCATAACTGTATATTTCTGCATTAAAACTGCATCAACCAAACCTTACATCTGAAGAATTTGAGATATATTCTAAAGACAAATTCGGAAGTAGGAGTGTGTAGTTAAGTGTTTAAAATTGTTAATTTTGATTTGTATTAAAATTTAAACAGTCTGACCAACTATTCAACTGTTGTAACTCAATCTCTGTATCTTGTAATATGTACCACTATATTTAAGAAAAATCTGGATGTATCCACAATAAGTTTTTAAACTTAGTGTGAGGCTGTGAGTGTTAATGAGTTTGTGTTTAAACTAGAAGCTCTAGACTCGACTACTACTAGAAATGAATAGTTAGCTAAGACACTCATTAGCAATGACCTGAGTACTTATGTAGGCAGGGCGGGCCTTACCATAAGGTGAACGGAGCAGCTGCTCCATGCCCCTACTCCCAGGAGATACCTTGGTCAAATTTAGCATATTAGTTACCGACAGTACAAATGACGAAAGTACAATCTTTTCGTTTATTTAATTTTATATGCAATCAATCCTACCAGAAAAGGTACCAATTTGTATGTTTGTTAAAAGCTTAGTCTCTGTTCCACTTCTTTGCTAATGTGCAGTGATCAAGAAAATTAACCCACTTTTCAAATTTTGGCTTGGAATATGTGTCTAGTTATGTTTATTTAGTTATTAAGTAAATAAAAAAAATATTAGGAATGATTTCAAAGTTAAAAAATAAAAATATGGAGTATTTTTATTTTTTCTTGCTCATTCAGCTGCATCAAATTCATCTCATCAGGGTAGGTACACCTATGTGTTTCTACCTACTTGATGGTTGTGTGAGTAGGTAAATACCTACCTATGCAATCTCACATATCTATACCTGTATACACTATATATAGCTAAAACACAGCACACTCCTAACAAAAACTCCACACGAACTATTTCACAAATACAAACAAAAAAAATGTATCTATAAGTAGTTTACAATATTCCAAATGTATAACTACAATGCAAAACTAATAAGTAGTCATTATCACGCTCGTGACACATTCAGCTGAGTAAAATAGTCTCTGGGTCACCAAGATACAGGCCTAGCCTAGTTTGCGGCCCGCAGTAACATTCCTAAATGACTGTAACTATGTTTATACAGAATGTATGACAAATTCTAATGTAATATTTATGTATAATGTGTTTTTTGGCAAATAAATAAATAAATACATATTAGACATACAGACTTAAGATGTTATCTGGTTGTCTGTTAACTGGTATGCATATATAAGGGCCAAACAAGGAGGGCTCCATAAATCGGTTGTCGCTTTATGCTAAAATTTGCCTGTGGCTGGCACTGGATGCATGCTCCTTAGCTTAGGGCATCGTTGCAGTATAGCACGACATTAATAAATCTGAAAGCTATTGAGGCTCGTGCCAATTTAGTTGCCCACTTATTACCATGGTTGCAAACACAGGAAGGAATCCATTGCAACCCAGAGTAACTCCCGCTGCCATGATATTTAGAGTTTTGTCTAATATAGTATAAGCTATCGATGCACGTAAAAACATATAAAACTCGATGCTCTTTTGGAGTTTTCTCCAGCATCGAGTTATATGTTGCAAAGAACTTTTACATTCTGACAACATAATCACCTTTTCAGTCATTCGCTTACGACATGAGAGAGTGCCTCTGTGATTGCAAACAGTTAATCCTACTAATATTATAAATTCGAAAGTTTGTGTGTAAGTGTGTAAGTATGTTTGTTCCCTCTTCACACTTTAACGGCTGAACGGATTTGGATGAAATTTGGAATGTACATAGATAATACTTAGGATTAACACATAGGCTACTTTTTAACTTCATAATAGCGGGCGAAGTCGCGGGGCACGGCTAGTAATAATATATATGCTATAAGCATAATAGACTGATTAGGCAGATTCATACATTTGTACCCTTGATTCAATGAGACTGGGATCACAGAAAGCCGCACCATGGTCCTTTTTGTGTTTTGGATCAATCTGTATAGATATTGTGACAATAAACATTACATTAACAGTTTCACACTCACAGCCCCATTCTGTACACCCTCTCTGCGCATTTGCCTACTAAGCAACGGTTATCAGGTTCCATTTCCAGTGGAAACACAGATTTTCTCCTCAAGGGAAACTTTTGTTTTTGGTTTTAAGTGTAAAATGTGTTTATTAATATTATTTCTTTTGACAATTTTCCTGTGACATTAAAACACAAGCATCATTTTCAGGGGACCATTCAGTTTGGTGCGACGATGTGTGCACCGACAAACGGGCCAGCAGTTTGCTGTGAAGATTGTGGATGTGGCTAGATTCACAGCCAGCCCTGGGCTAAGTACCGCTGGTAAGTATTAACCTCACTCTCTTTTCGACACTGAGACCACATCTATACTAATATTATAAAGAGGTAAAGTTTGTTTGTTTGTTTGTTTGTTTGTTTGTTTGTTTGTTTGTTTGTATGTAAAAGGTAATCTCTGAAACTACTGATCCGATTCTGAAAATTCTTTCACCAATAGATAGCTACACTATCACTGAGTGTCATAGGCTATGTTTTGTCGGGATAGAAGTTAGTTATCAGTTCGAAATAATAATATTCGTAAGACAAGTCGGAGAAAAATTTGCTAACTTTCCGCTTTATCGGCGTACGCTGACTAAACGGTAAGACATAGTTGAATACAATGTATGGCAAAAATGTTGGCCTTCATGAGTTTTACAAAAAAGTCCGCGACAGCATATATCTAACATGTATGTATAGCTCAGAAAAAATACTTTTCTTTGTTAAAAATCTGAAAAAAAAGCGGCCTCTGTTTAGTTGGCTTTTTGAGACATTCAGTATTAATCCTTATCAAAATAAACTATTTCATCGTCTTACGTAGTTCATGTAGATACATTTTGCTTTTTACTGCATATGATTTGGATAAATAGTCTATGAGAAATCGTGAAATTAGTTTCACGAGAGCCCGCCCGTGAACGGGACGGGTCAGAAATGTACAGAAACGTACTACGAATTCCTGCACATTAAAAAATAGCGGCTTCTATTTCGTTGGCTTTTTTTAAGTATTTAATATTAATCTTTATCAAAAAAACCTATTTAATCGGCTTACTTAGTTCAGGTAGATGCAATTTGCTCTTTACTGCACATAATTTTTATAGTCTAGGAGAAATCGTTAAGTTTATTTGAGGGTGAAAACGGTGGATCACATAATGGAACAGTTACTGCGTAATCCGGCATACGTCTATGTTTTGAACCGACTAACATAAGAAGGGGGATATAAATTCGACTGTTTTTTTTTTGTTTAGTCGGTTATAACTTATCATTGAACTTTGAACTGCCCGCTAGCGTAGTTAGGTGGGCGTTTGCCTTTAAAGCACCGGGTTTGATGCCCGGTGGGAACACAGGTGTTTTCCCACGGGAATTTGTGTTTCTGGTTTTGAGTATGTTGTGAATGTTGTGTGAATCTTGGATGTTTACAGCCCCTTGATACAAGTCATTGAACTTAGTGTGGGGTTGTGACTGTGAAAGCGTTTATGGGTATGTTTTTTTAATATTTACTACCCGGCCGACGCCGGGCGGGTCGTTCCTGAACTTTGAATTGCTCGCTGGCGTAGATGGGTGCGCGTTCGCCTTCAAAGCAGCGGGTTCGATTACCGGTGGTAATTTACCTAGAAAATTTCTCTCCACGAGAAATTTGTGTTCCTGGTTTTGAGTATGTTGTGAATACTTTGTGAATCTTGGATGTTTACGGCCCCCCGATACAAGTCATTGAACTTAGTGTGGGGCTGTGAATGTGGAAGTGTGTTTATTTGTATATTTTTTAACCGGGCGACGCCGGGCGGGTCATCTTTTGAACTATCTACTCGCGTAAATGGGTACGCGTTTGCCTTCAAAGCAGCGGGATCGATTCGCGGTGGTAACAGAAGTTTTCTCACTACGGGAAATTTGTGTTCCTGGTTTTTAATATGTTGTGAATCTTGGATGTTTACGGCCCCACGCTACAAGTCACTGAACTTAGTGTGGGGCTTTGAATGTGGAAGTGTTTATGTGTAGATTTTTTAACCGGGCGACGCAGGGTAGGGAATCTTTGAACTTTGAACTACCCACTGGCGTAGATGAGTGCGCGTTCGTCTTTAAAGCAGCGGGTTCGAATCTCGGTGGGAACACAATAACAAAAGTTTTTTCCCCACGGGCAGTTTATGTTTCTGGTTCTGGGTATGACGTGAATGTTGTGTGTGTGGTGTTAATTGTTTACGGCCCCACGACACAACTTATAGTACTTTTACAGAGGGGCTGTGAGTGAGAAAGCGTTTATATGTAAGCTTTTGTTTACCCGGGCAACGCCGGGCGGGTCAGCTAGTCTATATATATAAAAGAAAGTCGTGTTAGTTACTCCACTTATAACTCAAGAACGGCTGAACCGATTTAGCTGAAAATTGGCAGGGAGGTAGTTTAGAGCCAGGAGAAGGACATAGGATACTTTTTAAGAACGTACATTTATTTAAATTTTTTTTTTACATTTCGACATGCTTTCCATTTTCTCATACGTCACTCGGATTTGGTAAAGTACTAGGCAAACATAAACATGAAGGTTGTAATAATATAGTCACGTGACATTGTAACGCATGCCGGGTATGGCTTCCTAAATATGCACATTCATTGACTGTTAGGCGGAACGAAGGTCGCCGGGACAGCTAGTATTATATACTAGCGTACCCGGCAGATGTCGTCCTGCCCCGTCTAGAATTTGGTGACATACGGATAGCAGCGCCACCTACAGAGTCCAATTGTATTTTAAAAACATCCAGGAACCCGGATGTTTTTAAAATACAATTGGACAAATAAATATTGTATTGTATTGAAATAAATATAAGTACACAAAATTTCATTCAAATCAATCCTGCCATTTAGGAGAAGTTAGGTGATAAATACAATATTTATAAATTCATACATAAATTTTAACATCTTTGCCTGAAGACAAAATACTCATAGGTAAGTAAGCTAGTTGAGTCAAAACTGCAAACTCTTGATCACCGACGTAAGGTAGCAAGCCTATCTAGGTATTCTATTGCTTATATTTTGGGAAGTGTGCTCAGTAATTACATGATATAATTGCTCCATACACTTTTTACCATCTAACAACAAGACAAACTGTCAAACATCATCCATTTAAGATTGTTTAAACGTCATCCATTAATGGTTGTTTCAAAGTCATCCATATGGTTGATGTACTTCCAGTTTGCTCGAAGCGTTTCGCTTCTACCTTAATCATCTTAACAGCGAAGGAGTGAAACTCATTCCCTGCGTCTTTGTTCTCTGAATGGTACAATCTGGGTGTCTTCAAGTCTAGAGTGAATAGGTACCTTCTTGGATAGCATGTTCCATCTTCGACCACATCGTCACTTTCCATGATGTAAGATAGCGGTCAAATGTTTGCCTATCCAGCATTAAAAAAATAAGATTAAGTGTCTCAAAAGAAAAAATAATACTTATAAGATCAGTTTGTTGCTTCTATATCTGCCTGTAAATACATTTTTTCTCAGGAATGTGAAGGAGGTATTACTTTGAAATTAATATCAATAACTTAGTCTGTGATACCATGAAGCTGTAGAAAAAACAAGTTTCTAAGTCTATATCCAGGATTTCTCGAAACTCGCCAAAAAGGCACTTCTTGTAAACTTGTATTATGCTAATATATGCGAAAGTTTGTTTGAGTGTATGTGTAAGTAAGTTTGTTTTGTTTTCGCACTGTAGCGGCTGAAAGGATTTGATTTGCAAAGTTATTTAAAATAATTAACTCGGGCGTAGCTGCGGGGATCGGCTAGTGATATATACTATTCTTTAAATTTAAAACCAACTTAAAAAAATTGATGAAGTTGGAGCGTCTCCGTTTCAGCTTGAGCAAAAATGCTTTTGAATGTCCGCGGATGTCCGGATGTTTTCCCCTACAGGTCGCGTCTAAAAAATAATAAGTAAATTCTTAAGAAAGGTATTTATTTTGAAAGCTTTGGAGTTAGTTCTTATTTATAAATTTTTTTTTTTTTTTTTTTTTTTATTTGTGACAGGCTAGTGTTTGACCACTATCTCACCTGATGGTAAGTGACGATGTGATCGAAGCTGGTAAACACACTAGACCTGGAATACGCAGGCTCTCAAGGATAACTGCCGGAACACCGTATTTGGCTTGGCGGCAGACTTTCAACTTGATGGTGGTAAGCTACTTTGGTAGCAAGCCAGGCGAGCAGCTCACAAAATGCTCTACCACCTCTCAAATGTCACCTGATTAGCACCACCCGGGGACCACGTGTAGGGAGTCAGACTTAAGGGGTATCCTCCTACGGACGTGGGTGACTCAGCCCCCAAATATTACCTATAATCCTGTGTCTGACATCTGCTTAACTTCATTTCAAACGCAAACTGATGTCGATAATTCCTCCCTACTTCATGAAAGTCCCCGTACTCGAAGTCTTACTATATAAACGGCTTCAAGTTTCTCATGAAAGCTCTCAATCGCGCGAGCTGAAGAAGTTTTACTTTCACCCACCTCTATAACTTCTGTAACGAGACGAGTAACTTACTTCGATTGCAAAGTGCAATTTGTAGGTTTTGGAATTTATTTTTTAATTATAATTGAAACGCAAGCAAAGCTTAAAAAAACCGACTTCATCGCTTTCGATAAAATTTATATGGGACCGCCTCTGACGTATACTCTACCAAACAAAAAAAAAACAACAAAATCGATTCATAATTGGCGGAGATATCGCGTAAGAAACATACAGTCAAATTGAGAACCTCCTTTTTTGAAGTCGGTTGAAAAATGGGACTAGAATTGACGTAACATAACATAAACGCTTTCACACTCACAGTCCCACACGATTCGATGACTTGTGTCGTGGGTACCGAAAACATTCACATCACACACAATCACACCCAGAACCAGAAACAACTCTTGGGTTGTTTCTAGTTCTGGGTGTGATTGAAACAGTCTCAGAAACCACCGGGACTCAAACCAGATACCCTCCGCTTAGAAAGCGACCGCGTACCCAGCTAAGGCAACGAGCAAACATCTCCGTAATCAGATTAACTGTACATAAGTTGGGTTTGTATTTTGACAAACTTTATTTTGTTTGTTTAGTTGTCTGTATGTAGTGCGAGTTTAACCAAAAGTTGTGTAGCAAACAATATTATTTGACCAAAGTTTTCATCCCAACTACACACTCCGCTTCAATTGTTGTTTAGGCACTTCGTAGTTTATTTGTTTTAGGTATTACAATTAAATTTGGTATAGAAATTAGTTTAACAATTAGCACACAGTTTGCAATGTTAAGTTTTATTTTGGGTCTGTAAATATTAACTTTTACATAAGCAAGGGATTTTTTAAAATTCTAAATAGGCTATTTGACCACTATCTCACCTGAAGGTAAGCGACAATGGGGTCGACGATGGAGCAAGCTTGGCTAAGTTTATGAGATTTTTAACCGACGTCACAAAAAAGGAGGAGGTTCTCAATTCGAATGTATTTTTTTATGTGTGTTGTCTCATATCTTTTTCTAGGTGAATCGATTTTGATGATTATTTTTTTGAATGTTGGTGCTTCCCGTGTTGTCCCATTTAAATTTTATCAAGATCTGACCAGCGGTGAAGTCAGTATTTTGTTGAGATTTGCTTGCCTTAAATTATTTGTAAACTAGCCGTGCCCCGCGGCTTCGCCCGCTATTATCAAGTTAGCCTATGTGTTAACCCTAGGTATAATATATCCTACATTCCAAATTTCATCCAAATCCGTTCAGCCGTTAAAGCGTGATGAGGGAACAAACATACTTACACACAAACTTTCGGATTTATAATATGAGTAGGATTATAAATGTAATTGTAAAGATGAATAATATTTGTTTAATAGACAGAAATCATCGTTTTCAATATCAAATTTCAATATGTTGTGTTTCTTCTTACATTAAGATCTTTTTTACATGAAATCTGGAGGATAAACGATATGATTTGCTTATGTTCCAGATCTGAAACGAGAAGCCACAATATGCCATATGCTGAAGCACCCTCATATAGTCGAGCTCCTCGAGACTTACAGCTCGGAAGGCATGCTCTACATGGTGTTCGAGTAGTAAGTATCGATGTAATAGGTAAGCATTTAGTCGGTTACCAAACAGCTTTGGGCTAGTTTGTTTTTACCCGACTACGGTGAAAATAGGGGTATGATTTTAGCACCGTTTTTGTGTATGTGCGTTTGTTCTTACAATGCCAAACTAGTGAACCGATTGTAACATTGTATTAGCTGTAATAAATTGAAATGTATGGAAACAGATGTGAATAAAAAAAAAAATAAGATGTAAGCTAGTTGAAGACTGCTTATTAAAGTGGGTAGCAAGAACCTCACAAGCAGTGTCCAAGGGGCGGTATAAATTACGCTGACTGATAGTAAAAAAACTAGATACTAAATAAAGAGGAAATTAAAAAATAATAATTGGTTTACACCCCCTAAATAAAAAAAAATAAACTGGAAAGAAAATTGTAGCAAAAACAAAAGCAACAGGTAGCTAAGAAAAAAAAATTGATTGTAACATAATATGGGGTATCGTCGAATTCGTTTGTATGGTCCTAGTGACATATGATAGGAAATATATACCGTGAAGATGAATGTCAAATGAAAGACCTTCAAAATACTATTAAAAATGTACACTAGTGGAAATATTTTTTAAATTAAAACTTTTTTTTTGGTTTTCTACCGATTTCACAAAACAGGAGGAGGTACTCAAGTCTGATCAAGATCTGATCAGTAGTTCTTGAAATATCTTCAATAATGCATGTTTAGTACATCTAATCTGATCAAAGCTCCGAAGAGAAAGCGGTGAAATCGGTTTTTAGGGTTCCGTACCCAAAGGGTAAAAACGGGACCCTATTACTGAGACTTCGCTGTACGTCTGTCCGTCCGTCCGTCTGTCACCAGGCTGTATCTCAAGAACGGTGATAGCTAGACAGTTGGAATTTTCACAGTTGATTGTGTTTATATTGCCGCTATAACAACAAATACTAAAAATAAAATAAATATTGAAGGGGGGCTCCCATATAACAAACTTGATTTTTTATAGATAATGGTACTGAACCCTTCGTGCGCGAGTCCGACTCGCATTTGGTTTTTTTAAGCTTTGCTTGCGTTTAATTATGTCCTATTCAAATTGAAACCGATCGCAACCAAAGATAGGTAAATAAAATATCAATGAATGCGACTGTGTTAGCTCAGAATCTTGTTAAACTATATAGTTATCGACACAGAATAGGTAACAGTACAAGCATCCTCTGTTAATAGGGAACCCGTGGTACGTGACTTGGCTACCGATATCCGATTGTTTGCCGTGCATACCGCTGCAATCTCTGGAGCCAATTTGGTCGGCCCGATTTATGTATGAACTGGGACGCCTGTGCATGTATATTTGGGTGATGGATTTTTTAATATCGAATCGTAGAAAGAGTTGTTATTGTTGTAGAGTATAGTGGTCAGTTGAAAATATGCGTAAAGTCGCATAGTTGAACTGCTGGAGTAGCTGGTTACATGGTTTCTACTCTGCGAGTTCTATTCTCGGTAGACACACAAATTTTCTTCCGCAAGGATAATTGATTTTCTCGTTTTAGTTGTAGTTGTGTGTGTGATGTTTATTGCCGGCGCCTGCGATATAAACCTTCGACGAGCGCGGGGCTGTGAAAGAGTGTTTGTTTTTTTTTTTGTTTAAAAAGTGGGGTAGTCCAACTGGGCTTTCGATAAGATTCTTCCGGCCTCTTGATGATATCCAAAACAGTACTGAAAAGCACGGTGACACTGGGTTCTCAATTGTGCTAGTACAAATTACCACTGACAATGCGACATCCTCTAATGGTAAAAATACCGACCTTTCGCACGAAGCGTTTCGCTTCCACACAATGAATATGTGAACTGCCAAAGAATGGAACGCCCTGCCGTCTACTGTGTTTCCCGAAAGTATAATGTGGGGTTGTCCAAGAGGAGAGTGAATAGGTATTTACTGAGCAAGCGTGTTCCATCTTCGACCGCATCGCTTTCCACCAGGTGCCAGGTGAGATTGTGGTCAAACGCTGGCTTAGTATCAAATAAAAAAAACTGACCAGGCATCTCGCGCGAGCTTTTTTATGCTAAGTAGGCAAGCATTTGACTGCCCTGTTGGCGCGGAGGACAAGTCTTTGCCCTCTGCGCCGTGGGCCCTGGGTTCGATTCCCGGCAGGAGCACAACTTTCCTTCCCAAGAGAGATTTGTGCTTTTGGTTCCGGGTTAGTGTCATTGTGTTTGTTATATATAAAATGTTTCCGGCACCTACGATACAAGTCTTTAAACTCAGTGTGAAGCTGTGAGTGTGAATGCGTTTGTTTGTTTGTTGAAAATTTGATTTAGCATGCTTGCCTAAAAAAGTATGTCACATTTTCGGCCGCTTCATCACTTTCCATTACGTGAGCTTGGGCCGGGCCGCCCATGTGCATTCTCATTTTAAAATTCATAACGAATATCAAATCCGCGATCACTCACGTCGCATCCGACTGTCAAAGATGACAGGCTGACATCACAATGGCATTAAAATTCTAACCACAAATATATCTAAAAATAGATTCATCGTTACTTAACTCTTACTAGATATGAATATATAATAATAATAATGATTTTATGTATAAGATAATTGTTATATGAAACTATAACTTATCTAGCGATTTATCAAAATTATTAGATTGTTGTTTTTAGGCATACTCGTACATGGTTAAGAAATACAATTTAGAGATCAACTCCATATTTCTATAATTAGTGCCTATGATGATTTTAGTATGTTATGTTTGCTAATAAATAAATAAATAAACAAACTACAAATTAATAGGTACAGCATATAAGAGATTATGTTGATTTACCTATTGATTATAGAAATCAAATTCATTTTCTTATTTATTAAGCTATTGCATAGCTTCTATCGCGGGCCTTGAGCGTGGAGACCGAATCCAGAAATTCCGTAACGAAAATAACCTAACACCCCTCACTCCGACCGGCACAGCGGTGATACTTTTTAGTTTTGCCATCTATCGATGAAGCAGGCCTTTTAATGACTTTTTTTAAATATCACGCTTGTCTCTTCAGCAACTCGCTTCTAGGTGGCAGGAAAAAAAAAACTGCATAAATAAAATAAATAAATAATTATGTTGATAAAAAATGCTATGCAATAGCTTTACCGCGGCAGTCCCCGAGTGCCACACGTCTTTTTTTTATAAAAGTTCAGTCGATTTGTCTTAATCTTGAGTGTCACTAAAGACCTGATAGTCGAAAATTAATATGGCGTTGGCAAGTCGAAAATTAATATGGCGATTAATAATGTAATAATAATTTAAACGTAAGTAAAGCTTAAAAAAACCGACTTCATCGCTTATAATTCCGTTTTGGCTTGACCGATTTCGATACAATTTATATGGGACCGCTAAGACCTCTGAAGTATACTGTACCAAACAAAAAAAAATATTATCAAAATCGATTCATAATTGTCGGAGATATCGCGTAACATAAATACAAAAAAAAAAAGACGTGTGGCACTCGGGGACTGCCGCGGTAAAGCTATTGCATAGCATTTTTTATCAACTTATGCAATGATGATTATTTATTTATTTTATTTATGCAGTATTTTTTTTCCTGCCACCTGTTGAGAGAGAGAGTTGCTGAACTAAAGAGACAAGCGTGATATTTCAAAAAAGTCATTAAAAGTTCTGCTATTCATCGATAGATGGCAAAACTAAAAAGTATCACCGCTGTGCCGGTCGGAGTGGGGGGTGTTAGGTTATTTTCGTTACGGATTTTCTGGATTCGGTCTCCACGCTCAAGGCCCGCGATAGAAGCTATGCAATAGCTTAAAAACATACAGTCGAATTGAGGACCTTATTTTTTTTTATTCGGTTGAAAAGTAAAAGTTAACTTTTTACGCAGTGCCGTTTAAATTTTTTTTAGAATAATGACACGTTACATTTCTGAAGCCGTATAACACCTTCAAGCAATCTAGTGGTAGCTAATACTGTACACTATTCTCGTACTATTGCGTGATAAATCTAAATACGTTATACCTATCTAGCATTTATTATTACCGCTGTTTCATAATGTACAAGACAGGGCTGCTTGATTGGTCACGCAACGTTACTCTCCATAACAAGAGAACGTAACCTCAATAATTGTTGTGGTGTTCTATTATATCCATTGACGAACGAATCATGCGTGAAACGACTACAAAGCACCAATTTTAAATGTAGAATGCCCTTTTTCAACCGACTTCAAAAAAGGAGGTTCTCAATTCGACTGTATGTTTTTTTATGTATGCTACGCAATAACTCCGCCAATTATAAATTGATATTGTGTGTTTTATTTGTTTGATAGATTATACTTTAAAGGTGGTCCATATAAATTTTATCGAAATCGATCAAGCCAAAACCAAAATGGAAGCGGTGAAGTCGGTTTTTTAAGCTTTGCTTGCGTTTCAATTAATGTTATTACTATTTTTTTTTGATGATACTCTTTATTTTGACCGGAAGCAAAGGCAGCAAAAAAGCGGACGCGCTGTTTACTCGGCTTTGCGTAGAAAGAGATAAACATATGGAGTACGTGACATTATCACGGGGAATAGATCAATAATAGAAACTCATTTAGCGCGATGAATATACCATAAATAGTATAATAAAAATTGAATTTCTTTATTGAAGTCTGAGCGTTTTAAAACATTTGAATAGCGTCCTTAACCAGCATTTTATTCATATATAATGTCTTTAAGAGGCATATTATCAATAAAATTTTATATCAGGATGTTTATTGTTAACTGTTTTAATACACGGTTATTATTCGGAGATCTGCAGTACAACCATGATGCAAGATATTATATAGAAATATTAACCTAAGTCACTTACCTGTTCGAGTTTGAAAGCAAATTCATGGAATAAATATTCATACGTTGCGTTAAACTATAATGGGCAAACTACCGGGCGTGCTTAGAAAAAAAAAATGGCTTAAGTTTTCTATTAAATAAGCAAACAGTAGATTGAGCTAGCAATGTAAACAGTTATACTCCATACTAAATTATGTTAGTAGGATTATATACCTTTTTACGTAATGAGAAGTTATTGTGTTTCCAGTATGGACGGCTCTGACCTTTGCTTTGAAGTGGTGCGCCGGGCGTCCGCTGGATTTGTCTACAGCGAAGCTGTTGCCTGGTAATATATTGTACTTACTGTTTCTTTAAGCTTGCTGATTAGTTCAATGAAACATTAGTTAAATTTAAATTCCCAACCTAGTAAAGATATTAAGCTCAAGAAGTGTTTGTAAGTGTTTATGTAACTATAGAACTGAAGAGACTATGAGCAAATTTGCTATGAACAATGACTAGTTGATGCTGGAAAATAATAGAGATTTGGTTAGGCAAGATATTACCTACTGTAAATAGGGTGTTACTGAAAATGTCTGACATACTTCTTAAGAGATCGCTTTTAGCGATAAGACCGCCGATTGTACACTATAATTTAAGTTTTGTTATTTTGAGTGGTTTATGTAAGGTGTGACAATAAAGCGTTATCTATCTATCTATCTATCTACTTTTCAGTGGTTCCAAAACTTTTTCATAGGTAATACCCAACAGATTTCAACTTATGTCTACACTTGTTCTATAAAAGTGCTAGAAATCGCCAGTAGAAACATTATTTTGATTTATTAATGCAAATTGTTTCAGAAACAAAAATCTAATAATATGTTTCTACCATTTTCAGCCATTACATGCGTCAAATCCTCGAAGCGCTTCGCTACTGCCACGAAAATGACATCGTACATCGCGACGTTCGTCCGCATTGCGTGCTTCTCGCGGGGCGGGACAACTGCGCGCCCGTCAAACTTGGCGGATTCGGTGTAGCGGCCCAACTACCCGCGCCTACGGCTAATAGAGCGCCGCCTGGTGAGTTAATACTTCTTAGATGATGACTTGTATTACCTGGACTGCGCACTTCTAGAGACTGCCAACTGCGCGCCCGTCGGACTGGGAAGTGTTGGTGTGCATGGCTGCCTAACTACCTATGTTTAGGGCTAATAGAGCGCCGCCGGGGTGAGTAAATACTACTAAGATTAAGATTTGTGTTGCTTGAACTACGTATTTCTAGAGGCTGCCAACTGCGCGTCCGTCAAACTGGAAGGTGTCGGTGTGGCTGCCTAACTACCTGCCATAATGGCTAATAAAGCAAAGCTTGTGAGTAGATACTGCCAATAAAAAATTTAGCAGGCGAGTTCTCATCCCCATAGTTAGCAAATACGCGCTGATAGAAAACATAATACATTGTGTACTCTTAGAGTCTTACGACTGCGCGTCGGTCAACCAGGAGAGTTCGGTGTAGCGGCCCAATTACCCGCGCCTATAACTAAAAGAGTGCTGCCTATAGAGTAAAGAAAGTAAGACGTAGACTTGTGCTGCTTGAACTGCGCTCTTCTATAGATTATCAACAGCGCATCCATCAAATATGGAGGGTTTGATTTGACAGCCCGTCCCTACTAATCATTAAGTGCTGCTTGGTGAGTAAATACTGCAAAATTAGCCAGATTTCGCTGTTTAAACAGCGCACTTCTAGAAGCGACAACGACGCGCCCGTCAAACTGAAAGGATTCCACATAGTGACTACTTGTGACACAAGGTGAGTAAATACAGCAATATTGGACTTAGATTTCAGTATTGCGTGGACTGCGAGGCTGACGAATGATCTCTTTCTATCAACATTCTTTGATAACTGCATTACACAAATCCATTGAACATCGCGAGCAGACACTTGAGCTGTGTACTGACTGCAACTTCATACAAACCCATGTTCCCTGATATAAATTGTATAGGGTATACTTATGATTCTGCATCGTCATTGCAAATTTTCTTTTAAACATAATACGTATACATGATTTCTTTACATATTAAAATAAGTACATAACAGTATACATGCGATAACAGTAGGTTGTATTGTACAGAACTGGTGATGGACAATCGACCACTAATGGGTCCGATGGGCCAAGCGTATCTGAAATCAGACGAGTACGGTAAGACGTCAATGTCTAACGAATATGTGCCCTAACTGCATGGACATAACGTGCAATATCATCTGCACCCATGTCACAGTCACCTGTCTTGTGCAACAGACAACCACGTACCTTCTATGTGTTGGCACTTTACAAAGATTGGCACTGAACTCATTGTAACACCTTACATCATTCATTATATAATTAAACGCAAGCAAAGCTTAAAAAAAACCGACTTCACCGCATTTTCTTCGGAGCTTTGATCAGATTAGATGTACTCAACTATTGACTAAATTTAAATGGGAGCAATACGAAAGCAACATCTTAACAAAAAAAAACAAAGTCGGTGAATGTGGAACGAAGTTAACACAAAAAAAAAATACTGTCGACTTGATATCCTATTTTTTTGTGAAGTCGGTAGAAAATTACGCGGCCTGCAAAACTTTTCCTCTGTTTTAGCAAGGAAAAGTTGGGATAGCTATTTTACATTGATTTATATGGCAACGATTTTTATTTAGCGATTTTTTGGCACCGCTGTAAACGCCATTGTCACAATTAAATTAATGTATTATTTTGAAAATACTTTTGACATGGATAATTCCATTCTAATGCCTATATGCATTTTTTTATTACACAACTGCGATATTTAGATAAAGTCGAGGCAGGCCAATAGTTCCACTGGAGCAGTATTTCTTTTTTACTCAAATATATACTGTTTATTATTATTGTATATATATCTACAGATCTTCCTAACAGAACAGCAGTTTTAAACGATTGAGCGTAAGATAAAATAAATTTTTTTTGGGGTGCGTTCAGTTTTGTTATGCATGATCTCTATCAACGTGAGCTTGTGTGGACTACGCTACCACTGAATACATTGTAGCATCAACAGCTACACCGTACGTACTCATCATTGGTCATTGCTACAGAGTATTTTTCTTTTAAAGTTAGTTAACTGATTATTATGTTCGTCCATATACCAATTCTGAACCGCCTGCCAAATTATATTAATCTGATCATGATTGTACACGTCATAACGTTAGTTCAGAAACCTGCCGCATGGCAGGACGTTGGCGTGTCTGTGCCATTGTATTGGAAGTCGATTTAGTTCCGACTTAAATTACTAGATTAACTCTACACCGTCAATCATACCGCTCATTTTTAACTGACATCCAAAAATGATATGGTTCTCAATTCTACTAAATACTGCTTTGTAGAAAGACATCATGCCTCATCCACCCATATCCTGGTTACGTTGTAATTAAACAATTTTAAACCAATCCTTACGCTATCCCATGTCTCCTAAAACGTTTGCTCCAAACAAACGCATCCCTATAAGAGATCTAAGCTAACTGATAATGTTCTCAGGTCGCATCGGAACTCCCCATTACATGGCTCCTGAGGTGGTTTCGAGCCAGTTGTATGGGAAGCCTGTGGATGTATGGGCGGCGGGGATTTTACTGCACGTGCTTTTAGTTGGATATTTGCCGTTCACTGGAACTAGGGAACGCCTGTTCGAAGCCGTTTGCCGCGGGAGATTGCGGGTAAGCTTATCTATGGTTATCTAAGACTCAAGTAAGATTTAAAACTTTTCTACTAAAAGGATTGAATAGAACGTCCCATATTTTTCACTCCCGGATAAAATAAATGTGAGTGTTAGAAATATTGTTAGAAACGAGATATTTACCATGTTTTGTTGGTTTTTTATAGAGATTATTTTGGCACCGTTACTCCTTAATAAAAAACCTAAAATATAACGTATTCATTCAGTTTCAAATAAAAATTCTATAGTCATATTTATTTTACCCGGAAGTGAAAAACATCGGACTTTCTATTTACTTCTTTTAGTAGCTGAAAAACATATCATCATCTCGGATGTGCCATAAATAATCAAATTCGTTTTGCGTGAGACATATAACATTAAAAAAAAAAAGATTTTCTTTTATTTAGGCAATCGTTGGTTTAGTTTGGTGAGCGTTTGCCTTCTAAGCATGAGTATCGGGTTCGATTCCTGGCGGGAACACAAGTTTTCAAGAAAATTTGAGTTTCTGGATTTGGTTGTGATTGTGTGTGTGTGATAAAAAGCGTTTATGCTATATTTAACTCAACCCATCTGAACAGCGCTTAAAATGATAACATCCGATTATTTACAGTCACCGCCAACACTTTTTTTACACGTAATTTTTACTTTCAGTTCGATGCTCCGCCATGGGATGACATCAGCGATTCTGCTAAAGATTTGGTCCAGCGCATGTTGACCGTTGACCACACGCAGAGGATCAACATACAAGATGTGCTCAATCATCGGTGGATAAGGGTAACTTTACATCTTTTTTCTTCAATCTTCTCTTCCTTAAAGCCTTAATGTATCAAGGTATGAAAAAGGCCTATAAACGGTTTTTTTTAACTCTGATAGGTTAGCGGTTGACCAATCGTCTGATGGTAAGTTTTCATGTATTCAAGGATGGTAAACACGTTAGACCTAGGATTAAATGGTAAAAAATTAGTCGCAAATGTAATTGTATAGTAATAATAGTTAAAAATAAAACTAATATTCATTATTTACTTGATGTGAATAATATACTTAACAATTTAGCATACAGAAAGACAAAATATATATTTTGCGAAACGTATTTCGCAAAAGATGGATAATTTGTCTTTCTGTGTATGATAATGAAAACAAAGAGGTTTTTAAAATATTAAACATATTGTAATTGTAATAAATAATAAAATATTTTTTTCTTTTATGAGGGCCTCTTTGGGGCCCATGTGAATAAACAATTTTGATTTGATAAACATAAGCGCTCTTACACTCACAGCTCCACACTAAGTTCGATGACTTGTGTCCTGGGTGTCGGAAACATTAATATCACACACACAATCACAACCAGAACCAGAAACTAATTTTTTTCTTGTGGAGATAACTTGTGTTCCCGCCGGGAATCGAACCCGTTACCCCTGCTTAGAAAGCGAACACTAACCCTACTAAGCCAACGGTCAGTTAATTTCAATTAAACCTATCATATCAATTTAATTTTTTCAACCATCCGAAATAACCAGGCAAAAAAAATACGGTAAAGACTAACAAACTAGTAATAACCTAATGTTATTTCATTGTTTCTAGGACCGAGACAAGCAAAACCGCATCCACCTCGCTGGCACAGTGGACGAGCTGAAGAAGTTCAACAGCCGTCGCCGTCTGCGCGCCGCCACTCTCGCCGCCGCCGCAGCCGATGATGAAGAGGAAGAGGAATCTGTGCCCAGGAAACAGGCCATGCTTGAAGAGGCTAACGCTGCAGGTATGTTGTAGCACCTATGGACTATAAAAATAATGTAAAAGCTGTATCCGCTACATTAGTTATAGGTGTAGATAAAGTATGCCATGCTTGATGAGCCTAACGCTGCAGGTATGTTGTAGCACCTATACTATACAAATTATGTAAAAGCTGTATCCGCTACATTAGTTATAGGTGTAGATAAAGTATGCCATGCTTGATGAGCCTAACGCTGCAGGTATGTTGTAGCACCTATACTATACAAATTATGTAAAAGCTGTATCCGCTACATTAGTTATAGGTGTAGATGAAATATGCCATGCTTGAAGAGCCTAACGCTGCAGGTATGTTGTAGCACCTATTGACTATACAAATTATGTAAAAGCTGTATCCGCTACATTAATTATAGGTGTTGATGAAATATGCCATGCTTGAAGAGCCTAACGCTGCAGGTATGTTGTAGCACCTATGGACAGAATAAATTTAAAAGCTGTATCCGCTACATTAGTTATAGGTGTAGTTGAAATATGCCATGCTTGAAGAGCCTAACGCTGCATGTATGTTGTCGCACGTATAGACCAAAGTTGTTCAAAAAGTTGTATCTGCTACATTATTTGTTGGTGTAGTAGAAACAGGCGATGCTTGAAAAGATCAACACTGCAGTTATGTTGTAGCACCTATGGACTGTAGAATTGATGTTAAAGTTGTATCCGCTACATTAGTTGGTGTCGAAGAAACAGGCCATGCTTGAAGAGGCTAACGCTGCAGGTATGTCGTAGCATTTATAGACCAAAGTTGTTCAATAAGTTGTATCTGCTACATTATTTGTTGGTGTTGTAGAAACAGGCCATGCTTGAAGAGGCTAACGCTGCAGGTATGTCGTAGCATTTATAGACCAAAGTTGTTCAATAAGTTGTATCTGCTACATTATTTGTTGGTGTTGTAGAAACAGGCCATGCTTGAAGAGGCTAAAGCTGCAGGTATGTCGTAGCATTTATAGACCAAAGTTATTCAATAAGTTGTATCTGCTACATTATTGTTGGTGTTGTAGAAACAGGCCATGCTTGAAGAGGCTAACGCTGCAAGTATGTTGTCGCACGTATAGACCAAAATTGTTCAAAAGGTTGTATCTGCTACATTATTTGTTGGTGTAGTAGAAACAGGCAATGCTTAAAGAGGCCTACGCTGCAGGTATGTTGTCGCACGTATAGACCAAAGTTGTTCAAAAAGTTGTATCTGCTACATTATTTGTTGGTGTAGTAGAAACAGGCAATGCATGAAGAGGCCTACGCTGCAGGTATGTTGTCGCACGTATAGACCAAAGTTGTTCAGTGAAACAGGCCATCCATTAAGAGGCTAACGCTGCAGGTATGTTGTAGCACTATGGGCTGTAGAATTGATGTAAAAGCTGTTTCCGCTACTTTAGTTGGTGTCGTAGAAACAGGCCATCCATGAAGAATCCATGAAGACTGTATAAATAATGTAAAAGCTGTATCCGCTACATTAGTCGTATTTGCAATAGATACAGGCCATGCTTGAAGAGGCCTACCCTGCAGGTATGTTGCACCTATAGTTTGTAGAATTGATGTAAAAGCTGTATCCACTACATTAGTCATATGTGCAATAGAAATAAGCCACGCTCGAAGAGGCTTACGCTGCATGTTGTAGGACCTATAGACTGTAGAAATGTTGAAGGAGCTCTATCTTCTCTACATTAGTCGTATGTGTCGTAGAAACAGGGCATGATTGAAGAGGCTCACGCTGCATGTTGTATGGACTAGAATTTGTGAAGAAGCTGTATCCACTATATGAGTCGTAGATACAGGCCATGCTTTAAGAGGCTAGTGCTTGCTGGTTTGTTGTAGCATCCATGGACTGTAGGATTATCATACAATCTATATTCGCTACAATCAAAGTCAAAGTCTGTAGGACATTCTACAAATGCGCACGAAGCGTTTTGCCTCCACATTGTGCCTCCACGGTTGTAATTGTGTGTGTGATGTGAATGTTTCCGACACCTACGACACAAGTCATCGAACTTAGTGTGGGGCTGTGGGTGTGAAAGTGTTTATGTGTGTTTATGTTATTCATTGTGCGAACCGCAAAGGAGTGGAACTCCTTGCCTGAGTCGTTGTTTTCTGATGAGTACAATATGGGATTCTTCAAGTCGCGAGTGAATAGGTCAAAGTAGTTAATCTTCTAGGCAAGCTTGCTTTATCGTCGACCACATCTTCACTTACCATCAGGTGGATGGTCAAAATATTGCCTATGTGAATAAAAAAAAGGCATTGACAACCTCTTGGAGGTCGAAATGCTAAGGGGCATTTTATATACAGAATGTTTATTGCGAAGTTCTTTGTGAAGTTTCTTCAAGTGATATTATATTTGTTTCAGCCGTGAACCTTGTGGTGGAATCTTTGGACGATGTCTCTGTTTTACAAGACGGGCCGCTGTTTATGGATCCCGATCTGTTCCAGAGCGTACTTGATGATATGCAGTTACGGGCTTTGCTAGAGGTAAGCATGGGTGTGTCTTTAAAATGCATAGCAAAATGTTTGACTTTTCAATTTAAGCATATGTGTACATAACTGATGCTAGGTTTCAATGTGAAGGGTTTAGAATCCACACCACTAAATGAAGACACTTATGTGCAATAAAAATGCCTCTGACTTTGTTTTGAAATCGTTGTATGATCTGGATGTTGCTATGTTTGGTACAGCCCCAAAGCCGAACACCGTACGTCCGTCCCGGCATGAGGAATTGCAAAAGTGTAAAATGAAAAAAAAATTGTAAATTCATATATCAAAGAACCCGACTGTAAAAAAAGAGTACAATAAATTACAATGCGGATGGTGACTTTAACAGTTGGGATTTATCTTTGTATAATAAGGCTGTAATTTTGCAAATCTGTCATTAACTTTCATGATTAACTGGGGCGCATGTAAATAAACGATTTGTGAGTTTTACCGAGAAAGTAAAAAAATGGCGTTGTTGATTTTGTATGATTTTCCAAAACCTGTGATTCTTCTAGAGTTAAAGTGTAATAATGGTGGATTTTTAACCGTTAATACTCAGTAAACGTGCATAAGTGTAGGCAAATCATACAAAGTTGAAAAACGTTATTTTCGTCTTCGCTCCAAAACTCCAATAGAAGTTCTAGTAAAGTTTCTACCACTTTATTAGAGCATGACTTGACTAGACTTGACTGTGACTTGTGACTGGACTTTTAATATGAAATACACTTAAAATATATAATAACTTGACATAGGCTAAATGCACAAGATTGCGAAGCCAATATTTAAAAAAAAATTGGTTGTCTGTAAAGTTGTGGTTGTCGGTTTACGGACGATAGTTTTACGTGATAACGTCATAACTCAAACGCTTAGGCCAATCGTGTCTCTATCGCTTGTTCCGCGCTTTCGCTTGCACGTTCAGGCTCAGGCGGAACGTGACAATTTTTCGTGCGCGCAGCCGGTGTTCATCGATTTATAAGACGTTATCACGTCAAAAACGATTTGTAATTTTGTTTTTTTTTTAGGTGTATGACCGCATAGCGTGCACCGTGGTGGTGACGAGCGGGCGCGCGCCGGCCGCCGACGGGCGCCAGCGCAGCCGCCACGCGCTCGAGGCCGCGCGCCCGCGACACGCCGGGCCCGCGCCCGCCGCCGCCGCGCCCGCCACCGCCGCCAACATACACGAGCTGCGCCGCGTGCTGGCACTGCCGCACCTCAAGGTACGCTACTGTACTACTCACACGCAGCCGCCACGCGCTCGAGGCCGCGCGCCCGCGACACGCCGGGCCCGCGCCCGCCGCCGCCGCGCCCGCCACCGCCGCCAACATACACGAGCTGCGCCGCGTGCTGGCACTGCCGCACCTCAAGGTACACTACTATACTACTCGAGGTACACTACTGTACTACTCAAGGTACACCACTGTGTTACTCAAGGTACACTACTGTACTACTCGAGGTACACTACTGTATTACTCACACGCGCCCGCCGCCGACGGGCGCCAGCGCAGCCGCCACGCGCTCGAGGCCGAGCGTACACACCTCAAGGTACACTAGTGTACTACTCAAGGCTCACTGCTGTACTACTCAAGGTACACTACTGTAATCACGCCAGAGCTGCGTTCAATGCCTACTACAACTTAGGTCGTTCGGTTATCTATTTTCTTTTCTTTTAATTCTGGCTACGCAGTCTCGTGCATTAGGCCAATATCAAGTTAATAAATCCATAGTACGAGATTCTGTGTACTATAGTACGAAGTTCAGTGTACATAGTACGAGTTTTAGTGTCTATAGTACGTGTTAGTGTCTAAAGTACGAGTTAAGACGTATGATGTAAGAGGTTCAGAGGTAAGATTTAAAAATTAATAAAGTAAGATTCAAAAATTAACCTATACTTCAGCGTCTATAGAACGAGGTGGTGAGTCCGGTATAGTAATGTTATTTAAATAATTACTTTGTAAACCAAACTCCAAATCCAGTTCCATCATTAGTACGAGGTTCGATGTCTATATAGGCCTTATCTCATTGCTGACAAGCTAGTTGAGTCCAAGTTGCAGAGCCTCAGTCATAGACATAAGGTAGCTAGCCTTTCGGTGTTCTATCGCTTACATTTCGGAGAGTGTGCACTCGAATTACATCAGTTGATTCCCCCATGCCCTTTCTATAATCGGATCACAAGACGAACTGACCAACGTCATCCATTTATGGTTGACATATCTCATATCCGCTCAAAACGTTATGCTTCTACATTTATCATCCGTACAGCGAAGGAGTGGAACTCACTCGCGGGCAGTGTTGTTTGTGTCTTTGTTCCCCAAACAATATAATCTGGGAGTCTTCAAGTCTAAAGTGAATCTAGTAAATCTAGGTAAGCATGCTACATCTTCGGCCGCATCATCACTTTCCATCAGGTGAGATAGCTTCTAAATGCTTAACTATTTAATAAAAAAAGACCATATAGCTACATTTCTACTACGGAATCATACAGAATATACAAGGTTACTTTGAATCAGCGCTCCATACTTCGCAGGGAGGTCGGGTATCGACAATGAAACATAAAAAAAAAAATATTTTTTTAGATCAGTTTGTAAAGTGCCGAGCTACGAATACAACCAATTATCCAACACGTAAACTCAAAAATAAAAAACAATAAAACATACACGTATGTTAACGCAGGTGACGCTGCGCGGCCCACTATCATCAATGCGTGCGCGTCGGGGCGAGTGTCGGGTCAATGCCCGTTAGCGTGCAGTCGAGCCTAGTATTGTACACCGCGCTTTCAATGAACAATTTCAATTAGTGAACAAGACCTAATCAGTTTTTTCAAAACAAAACAAACACTTTTACACTCACAGCATTATCTACACTAAGTTCAAAGAGTCATGGTCATTCATAACCTACGAACTGCCGAGTCACACTTAGAACAAGAAACACGAAATTCGTTTGAGAAGGAAAATGAAAAGAAAAACTTTACAAACTTATCAAAAAATAAAAAAAAAATAAAAAAATTTTTTGTCTTGCTTTTTTGATACCCTACCTGTGGAGTATGGAGCGCTAATTCAAAGTAACCTTGTATATAAAACTTATGTCAATAAATGTTTATTATTATTATTATTATTATATACTAAAAATAAATACACATTTTTACTACAAATTTACATACTATGTACAATATGGGAGTCTTTAAGTAGCGAGTGAATAGGTACCTTTAGCCAAGTTCGCTCTATCTTCGACCACATTGTGGCTTACCATTAGGTGAAAGAGTGGTCAAAAGTATCGTTAATCAAAAAAAAAGCTTTGCAGTTACCAAAAATTTCGTTTTTCAACCTTGTATGAGTGGCCTATACTCATGCCCGTTTACGAACTTAATAATAATCCACCAGTAATAACGCTTAATAATTATCTACCATTGGTACACATTAAGGGGGCATCGAGGGTGGTTGATTTGCCCATACAATCGTTATACCGAAATTATTTATAATTCAAGCATATTACCACCATACTGTGCTGTTATTCAGATTAAAAACATATTAATCTAGGTTCCTGGACAGTTTTTATTCCAAAATAATTACCTAAAACGAAATATAAACCAATAGATTTTCACACATTATTACGACGTAAATGTCACATGTTTAACTTATTCGTTTTGTATTAAAAACTAACACATTTCTTTTGTCATTACAACAGGAACATAGTTTATCATTTCAAGGTACTATTAATGCAAAAAACAATGGCTAAAGATTACATTTTCATTAATAATTTTTGGTATTACGGCACCTATCATAATGTCTAACAAATTTTGTTCGGTCGGTAGTACTATCACATCAAGCATGGGCACAGTTTGCCAGTTAAACAGAGACAGCCTATATTGCGACGGAGTTTTGCAATCGACTCGTTTCACAAAAGCCGGGGATTTTGTGAAACGAGTCTTAAGAACTCTTAAAGAACTCTTAACACGCGAAAAATCATAAGTTTGAAAATACAAAATCAACAGCAACACTTTTCACTTCTGCGGCAAAGCTCAACTCTAATGTTGTAACAGTGAAGCGTCTATATTAACTTTCAACATTTTTATAAAAACGTACGAATGAAAGAATCAATTGGCAAAATCAAAATTTTGATAAACTACCGACGACGCTCTATCTGAAAAACAGCTGCACCGATTTTTATCACATATAGATACAGACAGACACACACACACACACACGCACATACACACACACAAACACACCATACACACACCAACACACGCACACACATACACACACACACCAACACACTCACACACATACACACACATACATACACACCCACCAACACACACACACACACTCACACACACTCACACACACATACACACACGCACACATACACACACACACACACACGCACACACACTTACAGGTTCTTCATTCGACCGCATGTTTTTTTTTGTTATGTTACGCGATATCTCCGCCAATTATGAATCGATTTAAATGACTTTTTTTGTTTTGTAAAGTATACTTCAGAGGTGGTCCCATATAATTTTTGTTGTTGTCGATGTTTTTTTAAGCTTTGCTTGCGGTTCAATATTTTTTACCAATAAGTTTCAAATCCCGCTATCCCTATTATGGCTGGCCCGATTTGAAATATTTTTGTTTAAAACGGTTTATCAAGTTTTCTCATATAAAAATTGTCAAGACCTGATCAAGGGTTCCGGAGACAAATCGGTGTAATCGGGTTTTTAAGTTTAGCTTGCGTTTGAATATTTTTTTACTTGTTATTGATCAAATTTTAATTTTACTGAAATAATTATTTAAATGCTCCACTAGATGGCAGTATCTACAATAATCCATTAAAATATTATTTTCAGATCATGTTCCTAAAGCTCCTGGTTCCTCTCCGATCCTGTCCCGTGCCCATCATTGAAGATATCATCGTAGAAGCAAAAATAACGAGCCAGCAAACAAAATGCTTACAGTTTTTAATAGGTTGCAAAGCTTTGCAAAACTCTCAAGCAATCTCCGTAGATTGCTGGAAGCCTAGTAACGTCTACATTAGCTGACGGTGTAGTACTTTTTACAATCGACTTGTTTTGCGATTTGTGCACTAATACACCCGTAGTAATTAATTAATTATTATTATTAACGCGTTCACACTCATAGCCTCACACTAAGTTCAAAGACTTGTATCGTAGGTGCCGGAAACATTCACATCGCACACACATTACACCCAGAACCAGAAGCACAAATATCCCTTGGGAAGGAATTTGTGCTCCTGCCGGGAATCGAACCCAGGACCCACGGCGCAGAGGGCGGACCTGTCCACTGCGCCAACTGGGCTAACTGATATACTAATTTGATTCCACTCTATCGCACATTTCAACTATAATCCACCTTTATTACATATTAACACTCGAAAAATCACAGGTTATGGAAAATTATACAAAATCAACAACGCCATTTTTTTACTTTCGCGCAAGCGGCAAGACTCCTAATTCTGATTTAATAGGAAAAGTTCTGAAATTGACTACAGCTGTCATGGCATCTCACTCCCACATACGATTAACGGCAATAGTGGGAGTGAAATAGATATATATACATCTGTCGTTCTAAATCTATCTCGAAACTGTAAACGTTTGTTTGCTGACTCCAATGCTAGTCATTTATTTTAAACCATTAGAATTAAATTAGTTTATCGCTTAGTAGTTAGTCTTTTTATTTATTAAGCTGTTGTTTTTTTTAATAAATCGTTATGTTTTAAAGCATTTTTTATTTCATCATCATCATCATCATTACTAATTTAATTTCCCATTATTCCTCCATTACGGTTACTAATGTATCTTTATTATGTTGTAGAAATATATTCTAAAACTGACAAATTAAATGTATTATTTAATTTGTGTAACGATTGAGGGCGACCAAAGATTATAAAAGCAGGATTCACCCGCTGGGGAAGAGGGAGAGTGCATTCTTGTGATTGGCTGATGCGTGCTTGTGATTGGCCGATGTGATAGTCGTCGGCGTCAGTTGCGGAACGACCAATCAAAAGTACTGTTTTTTGTTCGTTCGTTTGTTTTGATACTTTACAACCAAAACTGAAAATAAACTCTTAACTACTTAAATAAAAAATAAAAATAATAACAGTAATGTAATTTAAACGCAAGTATAGCTTAAATAATTTAAATGTAAGCAATGTTTAAAAAGACCGACTTAACCGCTTGTATTTTAGTTTTGGCTTGATCAATTTCGATAAAATTTATATGGGACGACCTTTAAAGTATATTATCTACCAAATAAAAAAAAAATTAGAGAATCGGTCCACAAAAGGGTGAGAAATCGGTGAACATACATAAAAAAACATACAGTCGAACATAGTACCTCCTTTTTTGAAGTCGGTAAAAACGACTTAAGCGCTTTATCTTCGGAACCCCTGATCAGATTCAATTGATTAAATACGCATTATTGAGGATAACTCTAAAACTAGGTACTCGTCAGATCTTGATCAAATTTAAATGTGCGCACAATGAAAACAACAAAATCGGTTCACCTACTATAAAGTTATGAGATAACACAAAAAAAAACAGTTGAACTGAGAACCTCCTCCTTTTTGAAGTCGGTTAATAAGAAAACTTTGTTGTAAGTAAAGGTGCGTTCTATAGATTGTATTACTATTTCTATAGATGTATGTAGAAGATGTTGATCTATATTTCAACAGATGTTACGCTTAGTTACACACTAAGTTCGATGTCAGGATCGTAGCTGGTGGAAAAAAGTGGTCTCTGCCTACCCCAATGGGAAAGAGTACTATATGTATATATGTAAGTTCGATGACATTATGGGGGTGCCGAAATAATCTCATCACAAGACGGACGCGTATCTAACTTAACCAACGGAGTAGTAAATAAAAAATAAATAAACCAAAAACAGACTGCCTCCACTATCTTGGGAGCCCTTCTTCCGATCTTGATTAAGATGATTGATTTTCTTGGATGACTGGCTGAACATGATGTCGTAGCATTATACGATATGTAGGTACAGAGATTATATGAAGAATTACCTTGCGGCTTCGTCAGCTTTAGTAAAAAAATGTGTTTACTTTTGTATGTGTTGTGGCTATAAGCTATGCGCATTGAAATTTCATCCGGATTCTTCGACCCGAATCTGAGGGTACATTTTGGGCATCGATTATCTTTACATCGACGCGACGTCGAAATCGAACGATTTTCTTTTCTTATGAACCATCGAATCGACTAAATGTTTGACCGACTCTCGTATCGATGTCGCATCAATACGAACAATCGTAGTTGTCAAACTCGTCTGGTAGTCAGACCAGAGTAGACCGAATTTGACGATCCTGCGGGTCTATTCCGGGCATCGATTATCTTTACATTGACGTCTAAATCGAACGATTTCTTTTCTTATGAACCATCGAATCGACTAAATGTTTGACCGACTCTCGTATCGATGTCGCATCAATTCGAACAATCGTAGTTGTCAAACTCGTCTGGTCGTCAGACCAGAGTAAACCGAATTTGACGATCCTGCGGGTCTATTCCGGGCATCGATTATCTTTACATTGACGTCTAAATCGAACGATTTCTTTTCTTATGAACCATCGAATCGACTAAATGTTTGACCGACTCTCGTATCGATGTCGCATCAATTCGAACAATCGTAGTTGTCAAACTCGTCTGGTCGTCAGACCAGAGTAAACCGAATTTGACGATCCTGCGGGTCTATTCCGGGCATCGATTATCTTTACATTGACGTCTAAATCGAACGATTTCTTTTCTTATGAACCATCGAATCGACTAAATGTTTGACCGACTCTCGTATCGATGTCGCATCAATTCGAACAATCGTAGTTGTCAAACTCGTCTGGTCGTCAGACCAGAGTAAACCGAATTTGACGATCCTGCGGGTCTATTCCGGGCATCGATTATCTTTACATCGACGTCTAAATCGAACGATTTTCTTTTCTTATGAAACATCGAATCGAATGCACTTACGACCGATCAACTGTCCTATCGACGTCGCATCAATTCGAACAATCGTAGTTTGATGCCCGAAATAGACACCCTGTTGTGATTATGTGTAAGTAATATATACATTAGTTTTTTTTTCATGTTGGCACATGGTACAGTTACGAAAGTAAAAAATATTACATCAATAACTTAATTAAAAAGTTCATTAAATTAAAGGACATTAAAACAAATTATATCCTTCTAATATTATGAATGAAAAAGTTGGTAAGTATGTTTGATCCCTCCTCACGCTTTAACGGCTGAATAGATTTGGATGAACTTTGGAATGTACATAGCTTATAACTAGGATTAACACATAGGCAACTTTTTAACTTGATAATAGCGGGCAAAGCCGTAGAGCACGGCTAGTATTAAATATTGCAAAATTACATTACATTATTTTCAGAAATAAATCCTACTAATATTATAAATCCGAAAATTTGTGTGTAAGTATGTTTGTTCCATCTTCACGCTTTAACGGCTAAACGGATTTGGATGAAATTTGGGATGTACATAGATTATACCTAGTATTAACACATAGGCTACTTTTAACTTGATAATAGCGAGCGAAGCCGCGGGGCACGGCTAGTGTCAGATAAAAATTAAAATATCTCTGGATCCATGGTACAAGTCTTTGAACTTAGTGTAGAGCTGTGAGTGTGAATGCAATTGTTATAAAAATTATTCTAACCGTTATCGCTTTGGATGTTATATATAACCATAAACAAGTCAAACTTACTCGTATAGGTAGTAGGTACACCAAGCTCAACATATCGAAAGATTTCAACAGTATTCAAGAAAGGAACTCGATATTTACTATCTCCGATATCGAGTAACAAATCCGGACGATATATCGATTTTACGGATATTGACAGCGTATTTTATCTTACAGAAGTTTTATTAGACCGCACCATGGTTGGAATACCTAAGGGTATCTACCACCTAATGTCCGAAGCGTTAATCTTATATCTCTCAATTTATTAACCGACTTCAAAAAAAGCAGGAATATTTCATTTGGACTGTATTGTTTTATGTGTGTTCAGAACTTTTTTAGGTGAACCGATTTTGATGATTCATTTTTAATGGAAAGTTAGTGTTTCTGATGTAGTCCTATTTAAATTCATGGTCTGATAAGTATTTTTTGAGTAATCCTTAATAAACATAAACATAAACACTCACAGCCCCACACTAAGTTTGATAGACTTGTATCGTGGGTGCCGTAAACATTTACATCACATACACAATCAAGACCAGAACCAGAACACGTGGGTTCACCGGTGGAGAGTCAGGGGACTCTACCGGCTTACAAGTCCTGACACGTCTGGGGGGTGGCCTTGGTGAGCAAGGTCACCCCTTGGCACTGTGGCCGGGTATGCATCCGGGGCTACCGCCGGGCAAAAGAGTGACTGCTAGCGCGACCCTATCTTGCCCCAACTCGGCGAGGGACTGCTCACGGGGGAGTTTTTAGTGAGTTCGAGCCCCACATACCCCCTTCCTTCACCCCTGAGGAGAAAAAGAAGCACTGGATATTTTCCAAATCACAAAAAAAATCATAAGCTTTAGTAATGATTTGGAATAATCCAGTATTATGGTACGTAGAGATCTTTCATTCTAAACGTGCACACCCCTCCACCAAATTTTTCAAACTATCGAGTGTCAAATGTATAAAAATGTTTATGGAGGGGCGTGCATATTTAGAAAAAAAGATCTATACCTACTTGTACCTATACGAACATAAGCAGTGTTAGGGATTGTCTCGGCACGGTCCATAACTCGTCAGTAAAACGTGACGGGTAAAGTTATAGAGGCTTTTTCTCATAAAAAATCTCATTCATTGGACGCACACCTTTCACAGAATTCAATAACCGTACCAACTGTTCCGTATGTCTTAAGTAAGAACATTACCGTAGGAGTGAACAATCTTCAGTATAATATCTTCAAGTTATAGTTGCCCATGAAATATGAGAGTTGGATCTCTGATCCCGTATGTAAATCTCTGGAGATTTGTGGCGACTGGCGTCTAAGTTTTGGGGAGTATTGTAGTAAATAAATGGTGATACCTATTTATGCCAAACTCAAAGGATCCGAATAAACAGTTTACCAATTTAAACAGTGTTCCAAAACGTTCTGTAAATTCAGTTTTGTTAATAAGTAGGTGTTTTGTTACTTATCTGATATCCGCTCGAAGCGTTTTGCTTCTACATTTATCATGAAAGAGTGGAACACACTGCCCGCCTGCTTTAATTTCGTAAAGTATAATTTGGGAGTATTCAGACTGATATCTTCTAGATAAGCATGTTAAAATTTCGGCCGCATCGTCACCTTCCATAGCCAAGGCCATCGACCGGCGAGCTAAAAGGCTCATTGGCGATGATAAGCTAGTCGAGTCTAGGTTGCAGAGTCTTGGTCATCGACGTAAGGTCGCAAGCTTATCGGTATTTTACCGTTTTCATTTTGGAACCGAACAGTACAATCTGGGTGTCTTCAAGTCTAGAGTGAATAGGTATCTTCTAGGCAAGCATGTCACATCTTCGGCCGCATCTTCACTTCCCATCAGGTGAGATAGTGGTCAAATGATTGCCTATATATCATAAAAAAAAAAAAGGCATCAAAAGATAAATTGCGACTAATATTACGGCATGTGAATAATTTGCGTCATGGTTAAGTAATTCTAAGAATGATAGTGATTTCTGTCATCCATTAACTTCTTTGATCGACAAAAAAGTTATTGGATAAAAATCTGCTAACGAAGTATAATATTAGGTTACTATTAGAGTGTTACTGTTAGTTATAATATTTAGAGTCTGAGTAGGTATTATGTATTAGAGTTAAGAAATGATAAAAAAATGAATGAAAAAATGCGCCGCCGAGTTTCTTGCCCGGTTCTACTCGAGATGGCTGTAATTTTGCGAATCTGGAAGTAGAATCATTAACTTTCATGAGTGCCTCTTTTGATCTTGATTGACTGTTGCTGACATCTTTACCCAGTTTCCTTAGTGTCCTAATATTGCTTGCTTGTTTGTCGGACGGACTAGTGGGCAGTCCTATAGTGTCAGGATTTTTTAGGCCGCCTGAAGGTATTCAACATGGCTTCTAATATTTGCGTAACATCAAATTTCTTTTTAACAATACTAAGCACTTGAACAATAATATTAATAAATTATTAAAGTTCAATAAGAAGGCTTCATTCACCTATACTAAATACTTACAGAAATATCTCTCTACGTCCAGGCAGACATTGTCTCCTATTAGGCTGGCCCTTTGCCAACAACTTACCTGTACCGAACTATTAAAATGAGACGTGAAGGTAGCTACACCTGTCGATTGCACCTTGTGCTTTTTATATTTTACACTAGCCGTGCCCCTCGGCTTCGCCCGCTTTTATTAAGTTATATAGTAGAAGTTACGTATGTGTTAATCCTAGGTATAATCTATGTACATTCCAAATTTCATCCAAATCCGTTCAGCCATTAAAGCGTGAAGAGGGAACAAACATAATATTTACACACTTACACACAAACTTTCGGATTTATAATATTTATTTAATAATGCACACATGAACAATAGTTATTTACATACTTGGACGTAGGATATTAGTAGGAAGTAGGATAGTACGATACGTATTGTAAGTATATAATGATATAATATCACTTAGTATGTATACCTACTGAACGAGTACCTACTTTTTTACGATTGTACAAGAAAGTGTAAGACGCCACTCAACCGAATTAGGTTCTTATACTTCATCCCTTGTTATGGCAAATGAATCTAATATTATGTGCATAAATTTACGTACGTGTGGTTGCCCTTGTAAAACTTTTACGCCATACTCGTTTCTCTTCATTTACATGTTTCAGTAGGGTCACCACTTTTGTCTCGAAACACGGATGAAAGGACTAGTTGTATGGACTTTCCCTTAGTTATTCACAACTGTTTGAGTGCCTGGCCAACTTTTGAATTCTAGATTTAGGAAAGGTTTCTGTTTGGGTAGGCTTTCGTGTGTTCTTTTGGAGCAGCTTATCTAAATTCATTGATTTGGAGATGTGTAGAACGTAGATAAGTTCGCTTACTTCTACGGATTTTCTGGGTTGATGAGCGAAGGGATTTTATTTGGCAAATAACTATTCTTCCTATAAATAGTTACCAAACTTAACTTGCGTTAATTATGACTAATCAAGACATAAAAGAGTCTTCTTGTTCCTCGTTCCTCGTGACAAATTAGGCAAATGTTTCGGGTCGGAACTGGGCACTAGGCAAATATTTTGAGTAGATAATTTTGTTCTTAAGTGAATCTAACATTTTATTTCGTGTTTCCTAGAAACAGTCATGTTCACATAGTTTCAGGTTTCGGTTTCTATTCACTATTGTCATTTAGTTATGTTAACCAAACGAAATAATTTGCAAGTCTTCAAGTCGTATCATATAAAAAAGCATACTACATTTTCTGAGAATGTAGCCGCTTTCCATCAATTATTTTTTTTCGAATTCAACTTAAGGTGGTTTGTAACCGTTTTACTCGGCATTCATAATAAAACCAGTAAACAAAAATGTAAGGGGGATCATTGGATGTGGTTAAAAGGTGCTCGTATTGACGTATACCTCCCCCTTAGTCACACGCTAGCCTGTTGTGTAATAAAAGAGGCCTTAAATACCTATAATTAAGCAATCATTAAAAAAACATATTCAAATAGCTCAAAACTACACTACCTATCATATACAATTGCCTATATTTTTTAAAACTATATATTATACATCTATATAGCAAAGACCTAAGTTACCTACATAGAGGTAGATGTTTGTCTAAAACTTAACTCTCATGGTCGCCCGAAGCTTTCAACACAAATGGAAGTAGAGTACCTATATTAATACCTATATAAAGTCTAGCTATCGAATCTGAATATGATATTGGTTCCTAGTGATTTTCCTTTGTTATAAAGAATGTTGCGTTCTGCTTCTGATGCATGACACTGAAAGGCTGTTACGAGAGGATGTAGAACATTTTTAATAAAACTGGGCTTGTAAGCACAATAGAAAAGTACCCGCTGCTTCTTGGTATATTTTACTTTGAGATGTAACTATCTTCGATAGGTAGATGGCTGCCTGCTTTTAGTTGACTAGTTATAAAAGCGTAGTTACTGTTTTGAAAAAATACTATAAATGGCAATAATAATTAAACGCAAGAAGAGCTTAAAAAAAACCGACTTCACCGCTTAATCTTCGGAAGCTTGATCCGATTAAATGAATTAAACACGCATTTTTGATGACTATTGGTTCGGGCACACTGCTGACCAATGACTTTTTGTATTAGGTACTATTAGGTTAGTTAAGTTTTTATAGGTATACTCGTATGGTTATTTGCCGCTTTGTTAAAAAAAACGAATAAAGAAAAATATTTAAATAAAAAAAGGTTATTGCAAAGACTGACGTCTTAAATGAATATGTTCTGTTGTAGGTATCAAACTGCCAAAAAAACTATTTGAGAACGATTCAAGAAAATATGTCATGCAAAAGCACCGTCTCGAACGTATAAAATCATTGTTTTTCCAAACACGCTCGACCCCTACGATATCTCCCTCTAAACCCATTCTACCTTCATTGCGTATTCGGTCTACGATTACTCCAAATTTAATTATACCGAATAACAATCACATAAATAATACGAACACGCTATAATTTGGACATAATTGTCATTGTGGGACGCAAAATATTTGCGTACAATTTAGGGCCCCGAGGAGTACTGTATTTTAGTTCAAATAAATTATAAAGATCGCAATTCTCACTGTTTTAAACGGTGCGTGCTATTTGTTACAATTAGAGAAGTGACCAGGTTCGATAATAAAATAGATTTTTTGTCAAATTGGCGGAGATATGGGAGTTGAAAACTAAAATAAAAACATATTTAGCTATTTCGAAAAATACGCGAGGTTTTCAGCCCACCGAGCCACTAGTATATAATTTATTTTGTATGTGACTGAACTACTCCTTAACGGCAAGACCGATTTTTATGAAACTTTTGTGTGTTAATGTGGATTTAACTTTGGTTTAGATTCACAATTCGAATAGATATTTTTTTTCATCTACGCGGGTGAATTTTTTAATCAATATATTGATTTGTTTAACTATTAAGCTGCTATATAAAGATAAAAGCTTTCAAACTCACAGCTCCACACTAAGTTCGATGACTTGTGTTGTGGGTGCCGGTAACATTCACATCACACACACATAATAACACCAAGAACTAGAAACACAAATTTTCCTTGGGGAAAAGGAAAAACTTGTGTTCCCGCCGGGAATCGAACCCGATACCCGAAGGCGAACGCTCACCTAAGCCAATGGGCAGTTCGATATAATACGAGATTTATAGATCTCGAAACTACGCTTTCGATTCTCGCGTAAACATCCATACTTGATATTCATACAAGACGTTTAAAGTTTGTCACTTCGTATACGCGGAGTTTTCAGGCGCTGAAAATTTGCAGCGCCAGATGTTACTAGCATGTTTTTGAATTTTCTTCCTGTAGCACATGCCATTTACCTCGTTCGCTGCATTGAACTTTAAGTTTAAAATGTATGAGGGGAAACAACTCTTTATATTATTCATCATTTTCATTAGGTATTCAAAACTTAAGCTTTGATCCGCGCGCGTAATCAAAACATCACAACATTTACATCACACACAATCACACCCAAAACCAGAAGCACAAATGTCACTTTGGATGGAAATTGTGCTTTTGTTGGTGATCGAATTTAGGACCCATGACGCAGAGGGTAGGGACCTGCCTACTGCGCCAAACGGATCGTCAATAACGGAAGTTATCCACCGTAAAGACAAAAACATTGATAAGTGTGAAATAATTATCATGTAGATGGAACTATTAGGTAGGTACATATTTGACTTATCCAGCTTGGTAACATATTATGAACAAACATGTAATAAAGTAAATCACTAAATTAAGTCAGTCACCATTAAACTAGCAAAATTAAAAGTTTTCGGGTCTTATAAGTTCATTTTCATAAATTCTCATAATAACGCCTTAAGTACCTTTGAAACAAGATAAAAAATCCCGCAAATAGCTAACTTTCCCAACAAAGTTACAGACATATTTCATATCGTAGAATTAATCCCAACTATTTAATATTCTGCCAGCTTTCACCACCTACTAAATTAAACATAGAACTGATATAAACTTTCACTCGGGATTACATTTTAAAACTTTGGAAAAAATCCCGAGGATAGGGGTTTTCACGGAGTTTGCATAATTCTCGTGGTCATTAATCAAAGGTTAATGACTGCTGTTTTTCTACCTTTCTTTTTTTAACGCTTACGCTGCATTTTACGTAAATTGCGCTTGGGAGTAAACCTTACCAAATTCGGATTCGCTGGAATAAGTCAGCCAATTGGGTACTATCTAAGAGAACTTCAATCCGAAGAAGTAACAAACATACAAACACACTCACAAACTTTCGCCTTTATAATAATAGTGTGATGAACACCGGGGTTCCTCAGAGATTTGTCCTTTCTGCAACATTGTTAATGTTGCACATGAATGATCTGCTCAAGCCCGGTATATTTAGGTAAGCAGACGATAGCACTGTTGTAGAGAGAGTCACATGTCTGATGCCCGACCTGGTGAGGAACAAGTCCAGTATCATAGAGAAGTTATGTTGGGATTTACGAACTTGATTCTTAATGGTGTATCCGACTGGGGAGACTGGTGTGCCAATTAGGTTCCAAGTTCAATGCGTCTAAAACCCAGGCATTTCTATTTACCGCTGAACGGTGGCCTTTCTTTCTAGCTTCGTCATTTCAAAATGTTCAGCTACCGATTACTAATCATCTCGAGCTGCTTGGCGTCATTCTGACGTCCAACCTTAACTTTATATCCGCTCGAACCGTTTTGCTTCTACATATATCATCCGTGCAGCGAAGGAGTGGAACTCACTGCCTGCTTCTTTGTTCCCCGAATGGTATAATTAAGGAGCCTTCAAGTCTAGATCGAATAGGTATCTTCTACATAAGCATCTCTTTCAACAGGTTAGATAGCGGCCAAATGCTTGTTTATCTAGCATCTACATTTTCTTGTATTCCCGCCAGGAATCAAACCCGATACCCCTGTTTAAAAGGCGAATACCGCACCCAATTTAGCTCCGTTGGCCCCGTAGGGTAGGTAAATTGCTCACAAACAAACAAATAATAACTAGAAGTGCTTGATGCAGATTTTCCCTGATAATAATAATATATTCTAGTTGAAGTAACCCCGTTTTTCTGAGGTTTGCTGAATGCAGGTTTTCCACCTCACTGCGTTGTGAGATGAAATCTCGAGCAACTCCACAATTACCTCGGTCCTGAAGTTTCAGCGAAATTGGATTTGAAGAATCTTCCCTCTGATTGAGAAAGATTGAAAAAGTTTTCTCTGACAAGCTCTCTGTTTGGATGATTGATAGATGTTAAAAGTTTAAATGTGCATGGAATTAAATGTATAAAATAATAAATGTATCTAACATTTCGAATTTAATAGCTACCGGCCAGTTGCCGTTATCCTCTAAAATCAAATATATATAATAAACTGCCCATTCGTGGATGCGCGTATGCGCTTTGGGTATTGGGTTCGATTACCGTTAGAAACACAAGTTTTATCCCAAGGAAAATCTCTTTCTGGTTCTGTGGGGTGTATGTTTCCAGCACCCACAATACAAGGCATCGAACTTAATGCGCGGCTGTGAGTGTGAGAAGCGTTTATTTATATAGCAAAAAGCTCTCTAAAAGGCAATACGCTTATTCGTAACTTAAATGCTAAGGCAGCATAGAGTGCGTGCAAATACTCGTTTAATGTATAAAAAAATGTGATTTTTTAATTTTTTTGTATGCTTAATATGCAAGCATTTGACCACTATCTCACCTGATGTAAAGTGATGATGCTGACTGAAGATGTAGCATGTATATCGAATAAATGTCACAACTTCTTATATAAGACATAAAACCAATGAGACAAAAGCTAAAACAAATATTAAGTACTAAAAAAGCATTTTTCATCCGACAATAATATGTGTGTGAGTGCCGATTTACATTATAATAATACTCAAATACAATGATTGTCGTAATAATAATGTTGTAGTGCGCGTTGATGTAAACGTTAATATATTGGGAATTGTTCTATATTTTTATCTTTCCGCATCAAGGTATACGTAACCCGTAACCTGGAGTCTGAAGCACACTTCCACTGAGCAGCGTCCCCATCTAGCTATGCCGTAGCATGATAGTTATGGTGCTATGGTAAAATCAATTGCTTCCTTTCGAATTTTCAGTTTTTTTTTGTTTGAACATAACATTAAACAAACTGCTTACGTTCATTATGTTATCTGCCCTGGTAACCCACAGCAGATGTAACTGAAGTAAGTTAGCATCCTTCATCATTAGTAGAACTTATAATGCAGTCTGCACAAAATCTAACTCAATTACTCCTAACGCCACGCTCTCAAACCATTATTCAAACTGAAAATACCCACAATTTGCAACAAAAAAGAAATTACCCGACGCTACTGTCACGAAGTGTATGGCTTAATTAATGCAATTCTCCGGCGAATAGAAGGCTTTGTTCTCTGCAGGATCCCTATGATGAATATACAGTCACAATGTGGAAGCAATCTTAGGGATACTTCATAATAATATGTAAATTTTTACTGATATTTAAATAAACAAAAAAACAATTGTAGAATTGCTTGTGCGTGTAATTCGTTGTGAAAAGACTGGAACTTTTGACTGGACTGATTTTGCATGTACATTCTTGGCCTGAACTGCCCGCTGACGTAGTTAGGTGTGTGTTTATTTTCTAAGCAGCGGATATCAGGTTCGATTCCTAGTTTCTAGATCGAGCGTATTTTTAGCTATATTTGGTTAAAATCGGTGCAGTGGTTTAATAGGAAGAGCGTAGGCGGTACTTAAAAAAAAATATTTTGGCCGATTGTGTTTTAATATGTAAAAATGCTAGTACTAATGTTATACGTGAAGTCAAACTGAAAGTTTTCGGCCGCATCATCACTTTCCATCACGTGAGATTGTGGTCAAATGCTTGCCTATCAGGCATACAAAAAAACAATTAAACCATGTTAAATTCGATATCATAGATTGTTTTATGATCTATAATAAGCATTTGACCACTGTCTCACCTGATGGAAAAAGACAATGCGGCCGAAGATGTTAACATTAATTTTAATTACTCGTAGTTAACATGCTTATTATGTTATTTACATACAAGTGAAACTAATTACGGATCTGTAAAAAAAGCCTTATACCTAAGTCCCAGTGTGTGCTGACCCTATAGATAGTAATTTCTTGGCAAAACCTCATATTACCGAACAATTTGAGACTGTGTCCCTATTAAAAAGTTAAGGCACTTTAAGTTGTAAGAGTATCGCAAAGATTTTTGCATAAAACTGTCGTTAAAACAAGTTCCTAAGAAGTCTGCGAGTGACATCAGATAAATCCATTCTTGATTCTGTAATTAGTCAAATTAAAGAGAACAGATTTCTTTGGATAATGGTTTGATTTTACGATTTTTGTAGTGGAAATCAAGAAAATATGGAACCATTTAGAAAACAATTCGATAAATAGACATTTTGCGCTCTCGCATTATAACTTGACATTTATTAATGTAAAAGTTTACATATAATTAGTTAAATAATACACGCAGGTATTATTTAACTAATTATAAAAAAATCAAGTACTTAGCAATGTTTTTTTTTATGTTAGATAGGTAAAAGTTTGATCACTATCTCACTTGATGGAAAGTGATGATGCGGTCTAGAAGACACATGTTCATTCTAGGCTTGAAGACTACCAGACTTCTAGATTATATTGTTCAGGGAACAAAGACAAAGGCAATGAGTTCCACTCATTTGCTGGATGGATGATAAACGTAGAAGCGAAATGCTTCGATGGAGGAGTTATGATTATTATTCCATCTAACAACAAGACAAACTATTAAACGTCATCCATTTATGGTTGACATACCTGCAGTTCGCTCAAATCGTTTTGCTTCTATATTCATCATCCGTACAGCAAAGGAGTGGAACTCATTGCCTGCGTCTTTGTTGCCCGATCGGTATAATCTGGGAGTCTTCAAGTCTCGAGTGAATAGGTATCTTATAGACAAGAATGTCACACCTTCGGCCGCATCATCACTTTCCATCAGGTGAGATAGTGGTTAAATGCTTGCCTATTGCACATAAAAAGAAATGTCTACCATACGTATGACGTTTGACAGTTTGTCTTGTTGCTAGATGGTATAATAGGTAGGTTTGAAGGAATTAACTCATATGATTCCTGTTCATACTACAAAATGCAAATGTTAAAACCGGTAGACTTGCGTCCTTTCATCGCCGTCGGTTACCGAAACTTAGTAATTTGTATACCACTCTATCGCCAATAAGTCTTCTTACTATAATCTTGCAGTAATTTAGGGGTTGACTAGATCGCAAAATGACTAAGTTAATTATTAGGCCACATAATATTAAAATGACCGAGTCGCAAAATGACCACGTTCCAAAAAGTCCATAAAATTATTACCTCCTTATTTCAAGACGGATAACAATATAGGTTGGCTCAGAAACCACCGTAATTAAACAAAAATCGAGTACCTTAATACCTACGGAACATGTGACCTCGATAATCGGTCAAAGTAAAACAACCCTTTGTGAAAATAACGAATACTTGATCCGTGCCGCGACATGAAACGAGAGCGTACGACTAACAAGCGAGACTGTTCAATTTTACAGCCTTTTAAATTCATGTGTGATGAGCAGGTACTACTACGCGCTATTGTTTATTCTGTGGGGTCATGTGCAGGGGACAATTGTAGGAATCAGACCACAAGAAAGGTCACCCAAGCGATGGACTGATCAGATACAATCTGCCTAAGGCGGTACCTTGTACGAATGTTCCAAAATCACAACGAACAGAGAGGTGGTGGTACATCGTGAGGCGAGCAACTTCAGCCCCTGAAAATACGAGCGTACTAGTACTACAAGAGCGTATACGACTTCGTCTTTGTGTCGATTTATCAAAGATGACACCATCATCATCATTATCATTATTAGCCAATTACGTTTCCACTGTAAGGGCTCAAGACCTTTTCTAATTAAAGACTAAGAGAGATTCTAAACCACAGTCGCTAACCAAAAACGCTGGCCAATGCGATGGATGACGCAGATGTCCTTAATTTGGTAACACATTGTAATTTTTTTAATAAGGCAAACCGGAATAAAATCTTACTAAATCAAGCCGTTTAGGGTCTACAGTGCCACCATAGAGAAATTATGAGAGACCATCAAGAATAGACCATCAAGGATTGTTTATGTGTTTTTTTTGTGTACTTAAGACAAATGATCTTTTTGAATTTCATTTATTCAGATTACATCCTCAAGTAGGTACAAAGTACTACAAAGTGTCCAAATATGAAAACTTTATTTTTTGTCGTTACTTAATACAACCAATTCTTAGCGGCTCTAAATATTTGCATAGCGTCTTAATAAAAGATGGTTGCTGTAACATTCCAGATAAATATTGAAAACACTCTGTTCCGTTGACATAACACGTACGGTCAGATATCAAGTTTTAAAATTTATGTGTACAGTCAGCACGAACGACACGTGAAAAATAAATAAGTTCGTTCGATGAAGCCGGCCGGTCCGGAAGGAGTTCGACATGTTGACGTATAAATTTAAACTCTACAGTAGAATAGATATTTTGCTGCCGTTACAGTAAGGAGATCGATTTCGTTACAGAATACAAAACAAATCAAATATTTTGTCAAACCAATATATTTATGACCGAGCGAGCGCGAAGCGCGAACGGAGCGCGAGCGAAGCGATTCAGTTTCAGCTTGGGCAAAATTGCTTTGGTCCGGATGTCCGGTTGTTTTCCTCTACAGGTTGCATATCTCAACCAATCCTTGTGAAATTTTGTGAACATGTTCCATAATAATATAGATTTTTTCATCTCTTCAGTTTTTGGAAATCTTTCTGAATGACGGAGAAATAGGGGTTGAAAACTAAAAACAAACAACTGGTTGCACTCCGGGAGTGCCGGCAGAAGTGAAAACTCGAACATTAACGTTGTAAACAGAAGGAGCATACATTTTCGCCGCGCGGTAGAAAGAGAGGGGGATATCCACTCTCCCTCCGTTTTACGAATTTTCGATCAGGTCACGTCTTCTGACGCGAGTTTAACATTTTATACCCATCCCAAAAAAACTGCACAACGCCGCTAAATAAGTTATAATAGCTATAAGAAAATATTTCAGACATTTCGAAGAATACGTGATGTCTTCTGCTCTAAGTCACTAGTAATATTTGTAACTTTAATTGTTCCTAGATAAGTTATAAACTAACACGGTTATATTTATTGGTAGTGAATTGACTGCTAAACACGCGTTATAAAGTTGAATTCACCGGCAAACTTTAACGAAGTTTACCCGTCGCTGTCACAGCAGTGATTCTGTTGTGAGATCTAGCACGAAGTGGGGTAACCACAAATATTGAGAATAAACATAGTCCCGCGGGATCTGATCCAGCTCAATGTTTACTTAAATGAGAAGCTACTGTCAGATTAGAATAGAATAGACTATTATTTATTGTACTTCAAAGAAAAAAAAAGTGACAGATATAGGTAACCGTTATATAACAAAAGTACAATGCGGCTCCTTATTTGGTAAACTTATTAAAAGTAAATGTTTGAAAACAGGCTTATTTTAGAAACGCGACTAATAACCTGACTCATTCAGGTAAAATCTAAGCCAAACAATACGAAAAGACGGGTTTTCGTAATCGTATAGCTTTAGTAAGTTTAAAATTTGATTTTTTGCGACCCAGTTCGCAATGTTCGGTTAATCCGTTTGTCTCACGCGTTTATTTGTTATGAGTTACATAGTTATTAAATGTTGTGTGTTAACCTCTTATTGGCTCCTTTGTAAACGTAATAATAATAAATATTTGAATACAGGCTTATTTAAGACTGCGACTGAAAACCTGACTCATTCAAGTAGGATTTAAGTCAAACAATATGAAAAGTAAGGTTATCGTACACCGTATAGCGCAGGTGAGTTTAAAAATTGAATTCCCGCGTCCCAGTTCGCAATGTTCGGCTAATCCGTTTGTCTCGCGCGCTCATTTGTCATGGGTAACCTAGTTAGTGAGAGCTGTTTGTATTAATAGCCGCTTCGTGCTAGTTTAAGTGTTAGTTACCCAATTAAATGACGGGCTCTGTTTGTGTTTTAATCCTTTTGGTTCTTGATTCTCTAAGAATAAGGTTCTAATAAGCGTCGCATTATTATTTTGGATATGTGATGCCTTATAACCAAATAGCGCGATTTTGATGATATTCGATTTTTTTATTGCTTCCGATTTGCAAGGCATAGCTTAGTATCATACCGATCACAAAAGACAACTTATTGAAATCGGCCTATTAAAACGTGTGGGAGCTTTGTAATGTCATCAGTCATATATACATACATACAACAACAGTTTGAACTCATCTGTTCCCCTTTATTATTTTTGTCAAGTCATACGTGACTAGTACTGTCTATAGGTATATATCTTATAATTAATCTAAATGTTATAATTAATCATATTTTGGAGTTATCAGGAATCGGACGGATCAGTACAATAATATAATTATGACACAATTTTTACAAGAAATAATTAAACGCAAGCAAGCCGCAAGCCTTCTGTCTTAAGTTACTATTACTTTATAATAACCGATATATCATAAACATACACGCTTTTAAACTCACAGCCCACTAAACTCGATGTCTTGAATCGTGGATGCCGGAAACATTCACATCGCACACAACCACACCCAGAACCAGAAACACAAATTTCCCTTGGGGAGAAAACTTGCATTGCTATTGGGGAATCGAACCCGATATTCTCGCTTAGAAGGCGGGCGCGCACTTAACTAAGCTGACGGGCAGTTTATCGAGCTATAACTTCTGATTTCAAATAAATCACGATATCAAACCTAAGTGAATATAAATTAAAATGTAATATAATTCTAATAAATCAGCACCCTACCCTCACAATCTCGGATCCAATTACGACCATGATTACACAAAGCGCCGAAGTTATAAAATACTCTGACAAATTCCAAAACATCGGACAAGCTTATGAAATTCCATATAAATCATGTTATCAGGAATCAATATTCTCTCATATTTGCCCTCCTATCCTATGTCAAAGGAAAACTCCGGGCTCTGATGCTCGTAACTGTATATTGGAGCAAGCAGTTTTGTTTTATGAAAATCTTTGTCTATACCTACCTACTAAAGATACTGTAGTAGAGATTGTCTAAGCTAAAATGACGCGCCCCACCTTCGCATTTGAGCGTGGTCGGATTTATCACCCGACTAGTCGACCGTCTCGTACACGTGCAGATCCATTGTTCACTGAACAATCGACGCTCCCATACAGATGAAGTGTCGTCATTAATATTTGTACTCACACATCTAAATAAACTAATTAAGTAGTGGGGCGCGTCATTTCAGCTTGGACGAGCTCTACCTAAGTATTATAAGCAATGGTTGGAAGCCGTGGCTTTTGTCCAGGGCTGGGGAATTAAAAGCCTTCTGATCATAACTGTTTATTATCTAGTAGGTCGCTAATGTTCTTTTAGGCTCTGGAATTTTAGGTAGTATTGTAAAACTGTAACTGAGGTATACCCGTCCTATGTTCATAATTAAACCAACATGGAAATAAAAAAGTATTTTTCATAATATCGAATAGCAGATGTAGGTGAAAGTGAGAAAATGGCGTTGTTGATTTTGTATAATTTTCCAAAACCTGTGTAAAGTTCTTCGATTGTTAATGAGTTATAATGGGTGGATTATTAACCGTTAATACTTAGTAAACGTGCATAAGTGTAGGCAAATCATACAAAGTTGAGAAACTTGATTTTCGCTTTCGCTCCAATAAAAGTTCTTGTATTTGTTTATTAATTTTATTTATTTATTCCTTGTATATAACACCATTTCAGAAAAAAAACCAAAGCGATGCTATATTTACATAAAACTTGTTAATTACTAATACTTGTTACTTGACTAATATATATATATAAAGGTTCTACCTCTTTACTAGGGCATGACTTGACTATAACTGGACCTGGACTCTTTTACTTGACTTTGACTGTGACTTGTGACTAGGATTTTAATTAAAAATACTCTTGTAATGTATTATTACTTGACACTGGCTATAGGCACAATATTGGGAAGCCATATTAAAAAAAAAATAACAGCAGATGTAGGGAATAGAGTATTTGAGTTTTTCGACTAATGTACGCATACTTCAAAGGAAACGTTAGCCTTACAAATTCACGAAATAAAACTGTCAAATATAGGCGTTATATCGAATACCCATTTTGGTTAATTTTAATGATAATTTCCAGCTAAACGACCGTTGTTCTGTCTTGTCAATGGACCGTTTGGACTACCAAATGTCACCCACGCAAGATAAGTTGACATTCGGTGAAAAGATCAAAACCAATTATGCCATCTTCTTCAATGTAATACCTGCACTGACGTCCCGCTTAGGGTGTATTCTGCACTGCCCCCAACCAGGAACTACCCCATCCCTCAGTAACGGAGTATGGTTATGGGATGCTGGCATAACTGACCCAGTGGTGAAACTGTTGTATGGGATGGATTTCAGTTTTGTGAAATGTTGCTCTGGCTTTAATTGCATTCTAGCTGTGGATCTAATTCATGTAATCATGGCATTTGAAATTAATGATTTCAAGTCGAATCTTCGTTTTATAAACGAAGCCCCGTGAATCAAATCTCAAAAGCTTAGTATTATAGGAATACAAAGTATCGATAGGTGAACTAGGCTTAGATCGTTGTAAATGTGATCTAGTCAGTATGTTAATTACTTGCCTTTGTACGAGGTCTGTAAATAGTGACCTGCGGCAAATTGAGGCAAGGCGTATTGACAGGTTGATTGAGGGATTGAATTTGGGTCCTAACTAAGGTGGTTAATCGATTTGGGTACAACGGGACTACTATATGCCAGAAGGTAGAGTGTATTATGTTAACTAAACTAAATCCAAATGTTAGAATGTATTTATTTACATATTTATGTATGATATTTACGAGTATTATAAGTAATGTTTTTATGTTATATCAGGCTTTAAACACGTAAAACGGGATATTTACCATGTATTTCGTTTGTTTTGAGTTTCCGATATTTCGCAAGTACCATGATCACGGAGTAACTGAATTAGTGGGGGTGGATAAAGATTTAGATTTACCAGCTTACGAAACGGTCTACCCTAAACGAAATACATGGTAAATATCCCGTTAATGATACAAACATTTGTAGTGGAAGTGACCATGGTAGCTTAAAATCTTACATATTACATTATGTATCTATTTAGTATATAATCTGTTAGCGTTTTTCACGCATACACAGACATGAACATGCTTAACCCATGATTGGATGCGGCTCCCGTAATTTTATCATGCCCTATAATGATAAAATCAATGCCATATAATTTTGTAAGTATGTAAAATAATATGATATTGCTAGCTAGCCCACCCCACTTCGCCCGTTCACATGTTATAAATGGCTCAACGAAAATCTTTTCTTAACTGACTCCTATTCCCCATAAGCGACCTTCCAAACTATAGCTTTATAAATAAAGTAAATTTCGATAAGTGATAAGGCTGTGCATCAGTGAATCTTGCTTGCTTTTAAATATAAGTAGAAAATTATAATCCAGCTTATTTTGCGACGTTCGTGTAAAATTAATCACAGCACTAACGAGATGGCAACTAATAATGAATAAAAGGGTTTCCGGGGGCTTATTATAATTGAATATACAATTTTTGTTAAGATGGCCGTTGCTGTTAGTCAAAATACTCGCAGACCTGGTCTAAAGCCTGTTTTCCCGTGTTTTCTCCATCGGTATGAAAAAGAGGCGCTGCATAAAAAGAGAGACAGCATCATCCCTTAATTGGCATTCGAAAAATTCCAGGAAAGTTCGCAGAACGTGGAAATTTCAGGTATTGTGTGCGGAACATTCATAAAACTTGTACCAAGAAAAACGTGATTTCGAAAAAGCTTTTAATGTTTGTGAAAAAATGAATTTCGTATAGAATTTCTGTGAAAATCTCTGTGTCTTACATATGTGATTATTCTATTTAGATATTTTGTTTCCGCTGCATCAGGATCCCGTATAAACCTATAACTAGGTTTTTTTTATACTTCACTTTCGCGTAGATATTTTCCGCATGCGTCTATTTTGCCAAAGTCAAGGGTTTTTTTAATATTCATAATATGGTAAGCGACGATGCGGTCGACAATGGACTACATTGCCTAGAAGATTCCTATAGAAGAGCTCGATGGCCCGCAACTCGACCGGTAGGAAGCGTCACGTTACGTAAATAAGCGACGGGATGTGTATATTAAACAGCGTTTTTACATTCACAGCCCCACACTAAGTTCGATGACTTGTGTCGTAGGTGCCTGAAACATTCACATCAGGCGGGAACACATAGTTTCTCCCCAAGGATATTTTGTGTTTCTGGTTCTAATTGTTATTGTGTGTCTGATAATGAATGCTTTCGGCATTCGCGATACAATTTTCAACGGACTTCATAAAAGGAGGATCTCAATTCGACTGTATTTTTTTGTATGTATGTCACGCGATATCTCCGCCAATTATAAATCGATTTTGACGATTTTTTTTTTGGTAGTTTACACTTCAGAGGGGGCCATATAAATTGTATCGAAATCGGTCTAACCGAAACCAAAATATAAGCGGAAATCGGTGTTTTTAAGCTTTGCTTGCGTTTACTAGAAGACATACTCGTAATATAAAATATTTGTAAAGTCAGCTATAAAATGTTTAAAACGGTTCGTCTTTGTTGTCAAAACGCTAAGAACATTTTACGAAAGCGCATGACAAGCAATCTTGTTCTTCAAAGGCGTTCGAAAAGATTAAAACGGAACTACCTTGAAGAATGTTCCGTTATTCAGAATATTTTATTCGGTAAGGGTTTTTTTCTTGTGCTTAGACATACATCTTTAATAACATAAATCCTATAAAAAAGTACATTATATTATTTAAGGTCAATACATTCATGATTATTCAAAATACAGATTTAACTAAACTATAAAGATTTGGCTGGGAGACTGAAAGAGTCGACACGTGACCAAAATGCCGGTTTGTATTTTGCACAGCAATTAAGTCTCGCTGTGCAACGAGGTACCGCAGCCAGCATTTTGGGCACACTGCCGACCAATGACTTATTGTATTACGTATGTAGTTTAATCTTATAAATATGTAAATTTGTATTTATTGGTAATAAATGTATTTTATAGTACGACTATTGTTTATGACATAATGACAAACTTAGACTGTTAACCCATATATAATAAAATTAACCAAAAACTAAAAACCTGTTACATAATAGTGCATAAGGCCAATTTTGAACCGACTTAAAAATCAAATCAGATCAAAATTAAATCAAAATCGTTTATTGACATGGGCCCCAAAGAGGCACTTATGAAAGTTAATAATTCTACTGCCAGATCATACTTCAGAGGTGGTCCCATATACATTTTATCGATTTAGTGCTTTTTGAGAATATCAACAAAACACAAAATATAAGCGGTGAAGTCGCTTTGCTTGCGTTAAAATTATAGTTTTAATGCTTTGTTTATTTATTTTGGCAAGCGTTTGACCATCGTCACACCTGATGGAAAGTGACGATGCGGCCGAAAATATGACATGCTTGCCTAAAAGGTACCTATTTGATAGGAATCAGGAACTGCAACAATGTAGTACTGTAGTAGATGCTATAGCAATCATGACAGATATTCACTAAAATATTCACAAGTTTGAGTTCAAACAAAACACAGCTTCAGTAAATCTCACACAATTATCTGCGAAATAAAAGACCTGTAGTTTCGATCACAGGCCTTTGTCCGATGAAAGGTTTTCTCTGCAAAGTGTTGAATCACTCGGAACGGTAAAAAATATGCAATGAGAAAAAAATAGAGACTGCTACTAGTATTTGCTTTTAAGCGAGTTTAAGAAAAAATATTGAAGAGAAGAAATTTGACGTTTTAGGATTGATTTTTTCCCAATACCTAATGGTAATAATTATATGCAAGCAAAGCTCAAAAAAACCGACTACATCGCTTCGATAAAATGTATATGGGACCACCGCTGAAGTATAATCTACCAAACATAAAAAAATCATCACAGTCGATTCGTAATTGGCGAAAATGTCGCGTAACATACACTAAAAAAAAACATACAGTCGAATTGAGAACCTCCTTTTTTGAAGTCGTTTGAAAATATACATTAAATACAGAACAACGTTATTAACTAGTATTACGTTATTAAACGCCACTTAATTGGACCCACCATATTAAATAAACCACATATTAAATTAAAATTAGAACAAACAAATGAAAAGTTTCGATAATATCACGGGGCTTAAAACAATTTTTATTTATCTCTACGTTTTGGTCGCATTATTGGCCATGGTCTCGAAAGACCTCGGGTGTCAGCGTCGATCAGGACAAATATTGTCACTTGAAAAAAGCAAGAAGTTTGCCTGGTGAAGTGTTACGCCACGCGTGCGTCTTACATCTGAAGTGTCTCCTGGATTTGTAGAGAAAAACAATCTCACAAGATATTGTCTTGTGCTCCTCTTCGTAAGTTCTTAATAATTGACAATGCATCATGAAATAAAATCTAAAAAAAAAACATTATTTATACCGCATCCTCACTTCCCGCCAGGTAAGATAGTGGTCAAACGTTTGCCTATCATGAATTAAATAAAAATTGCCCATATATTTCCCAAAAACATACTGCAGCTTAAAACATTACAGGCTATTACTTAAATTTTATTTTTTATTCTACAGGTAAGTTCTTCATCGTATGCTGACAGCCACTTTCTGCGAAGGTAAGTGCTTATATAAAGTCGATTAATATCACATCCTGAACACTCCATCCAAATGTTTGAAATCTTCCTCACAAAAGAACACTGACCCTACGTACATGCTTGCAAATGTGTGCGTGTTAAGGTTGTCATATTCACGCGTGCACTTGCTTCCACTAAGAGCTGGTAAACTATTTTACGAAGTGTACGCGACAACCCTCACCGTTTCAACTTCCTAAAGCCCACGGTACTACAATACGTATCAAATAAACAGTTATTTCTGAATGAGAGCATTCAAAAGCTAAGTAATCATAACAACCCACGGTAATACTCAAGTAAGGACTAAGGGTGTTGTTATGATTTCTTAGATGTTAAATGCTCTGGGTTATTTAGTACTTTATATCGTAGGATAGGGCGGGGCTATTTGCGTTTAGGGGTAATTTGGGCAGTCGAAATATCTTAGAAACTATACACCACACGCTAACACATCAAATGGTGGAAAGAAGCGGTCGCGGGAGGGGAACTAATCGCGCGACCGACCAGTTTTATATCGAGTGAAGAGAGACCACTTTTCGATCGAGTGAAGTAGCGCACTTAGTTTATTTTATGACGAACAAGTAACGCAACAGTAATTGGGAATATTTCTTCTGTACGAGTCATATTTTATTCTTTTTAATGAAGTAAGTGTTAAACTTTCATAAATATAGTGTATTTTCGAATATACAAAAGCTTTGGACATAATTCTAACAGTTTTTTCACAATCTTACTTTTTTATAATATTTTCGGGTTGGGGTTAGTTGAGCAACTGAGCGCTCGAAGAATTAGTACGAAAGTAGTGTATTTCTTTATTTTATTTTTGAATGCAGACTTATTAAAGGAAAACTGTTTTGTAAAATTGGTTTTTACATTACTAAAGGCTTACATGATGCTGCAAAGGCTATCAACTATGAAGGGAAAAGTGTAAAAAGCGCCGCCATTGAACTTGGTAACAAATGGATGATTTTAATAAGATGCTCGATAAAAAATAGATTGTGAAGTTGTTGATTCATCAATTTTCTGTTTTAATATATTTAATTGATGAATAAACAACTTCACACGGAACTTAACAACTTCAAGTAGTAAAACTGAGTCTAATTCAAAAGTTAAGCTTAAGTTATGTTGAATTTTTATTGAAATTTTTCTTTTGTTGGATATTAAAAGAAAATATCTTTAATTTTCACTGTTACGTCACTAAAATACTATAAACTAATAGCTATTTGTAAAATAAACATTTTCATTTACGTCTAGTAAATATTGAAACGTTGGTTTGGCTAAAATTTCTAACTGCTCAATTTGCCCCATGCAGTGCCCAGCTTACCTCACCTATAACGTGGGGTACGTTGATCATCTCTGACTTTCTTCTCTTAACGATTGTAGCTCTTAAATGCAATTTGTTAGAAATAAATTTACTATGGACATTTATGCAAAAGGATAAAATACTTACCCACCAGTATGCAAAGACTTATCTTTAAGGAGCTTTGACCGATCAAGCAAAAAATTGCTCAACTTGCCCCTCCCTACCCTACCATGGGACTTAGAAGATTAAAACGTAATATACCCACTTATCGGCGCGGTTGGGGAAGCGGAGAGTATCTGTTCTGTATATTAATTATTTGTTTATGTACAAAGTTTATGTGCATATATATCACTCGCTCTTAGGAAAACTTACCCAAATATTTTACTCGAAAAATATTGAGAATGCCAAAGCTTCGTCATAAATTACTTTCAAGACCAACCGACTGTAGGTAAGTATCGAAACCAGTCGAGTCTGAAACTAAACAATCTACCATTCAAGAACGGGCTTTGAAATATTTCATTATTTTTCTTTGATACTTCAACTATTTGGTTCCGAGATTCTGAAAGCTATTTCGAGGAATCGCTGTTTAAAAGCAATTAAAGTCTTTTGCAATATTTTAATTAAGTACCTTCTTTATAAACCAAGATTACATAAAGAATTGTTAGTTTGATTTATTGGTCGGATGTAAACTGCTCGTTGGATTAGATACCGCGTTCGCTTTCTAAGCAGGGTTCGATTCCCGGCTCGAACACTCATTTTCTGTTTAGGAAGCCATATCCGGCTTGCATTACAATGCCACGTGACTATATTATTACCTCCTTCATGTTTATGTTTGCCTAGTACTTTACCAAATCCGAGTGACTTATGAGAAAAATAATTTCTGAACAACTATAAAAAAAAAAATACGTTCCTAAAAACGTATCCTATGTCCGTCTCCTGGTTTTAAGCTACCTCCCCACCAATTTTCAGCCAAATCGGTTCAGCCATTCTTGAGTTATAAATAGTTTAACTAACACGACTTTCTTTTATATACCTATTAAATTGTTAAAATTTTAGGTACATAACTATCTGACTCTACATTTTCTCTTACAAAAGACGCGAGGAAAGATGAACCCGGGATATGGAGCCTGTGTTTAATCTCAGCGTTTATAATTACTCGTTTAAATCTTAATAATAGCGTCGCTGTAAATAATGCAGTCTATTATATTTATGAGATAATAATTCAAAACCATGGTTATTTCGAGAAGTTTATCGCGTGGGACGTATTAACTAAAATTTGAATTTAACATTTTACGCGTCGTGTCAGTTCAAGCATGATATAGGTACAATTTGTTAGCCGACTTCAAAAAAAGAGGAGGTTCTATGTATATTTTTTTTATGTAAAGTCACCGATTTCTCCCCCATTTGTGGACCGATTCTCAAAATATTTATTTGCTTGGTAGATTATACTTCAGAGGTGGTTTCATATACATTTGTTGTATGTTTATATTATTACTTGCGAGTAACACCTATATTTTATTAACCGACTTAAAAAAAGGAGGAGATTCTCAATTCGTCGAAATCTTTTTTTTATATGTGTTACATACTACTGTGTGTAACCCATGCGATGGACCGATCAGATCAAATCGCTGAGGGCGGCCCCTTGCATGAGTGTACCAGAATGATCTCAAATAGAAGTAGATGGCGAAAAATCGTGTAACGAGTGGTCTATACAGAATGACGACCACGACCGCTCTGCCAAGAGCGAAACGAATGAGAAGAAGAAGATTACTGTGTACTATATTAATCGAAGACGCCGATTTGGAAAATTCTTTTTTTTTTTTTGTTTTAAAGGGTCTTCTTCCCATGTGGTCTCATTCAAATTTGATCAATAATGCGTATCATTTAATCAAATCAAGGCTTCCAAATATGAACCAGGGAAGTCGGTTTTTTTTGGCTTTGTTTGCGTTAAATTATTGCTTACTACTCACGTAGAACGAAGGCAAGTACCTAATAACTTCCATCCGGTAATTCAAAGAGGGTTTTCTTGCATCTTAATCCCAGGAACTCTTAGGTAGGTCCTGCACGTCCTCCACATCCCTAGTTTAAATTCAAATGAGGTGACAATGTAATTGCAGTCTAATTAGACGCGAAGAAACTTGGCAGGTAATTAAACACGCGCCTGAAGGGTTTTATGAGAAATCCTATTAATTATGACGTTGTTCCGCCGTGGGTATACAAATAATTTTGTTACGACGAGTATGACAGAATGTTATTCGATATACTTGTAACTTCTCTTAACTAAATTGAAATATTTTATAATGTAAAGATATAATTAGTATTTAATAATATATTTATAAATATATATTATCATTATGTATATTATTTACAGGTATTCCTATATTTATACATTTATTATACTTTTATTTTTCAAACATATTTACTGCACCGCCACCCTTTTCTCTGCACCTCCAGGATGACTGGCAGAAAATGCTATTCTAGCATTAAGTCCTCCTTGTACTGTTGTTTTGTGCAAAAGTATTAAATAAAAAATAAATAAATAAATAGAAATTGCATGATAAACATTTTACTTAACATGTTGTAACGGTTATAATTTAATAATAAGTTCCTCTTTATTTTTTGATAAGGATACTCTATCAAATTGCCTATATTTCCTAAAACAATATACATCTAGGTATACAGCAAAGACCTAAGTTACCTACAAGGTATTGAGCTTATAGGTAACTCAAGTGCTGCTCTGAATTGCAATGCTAATACGTTAAGCCAAATAAGTACCAGCATTTTGATCACTCGCCGCCTAAATGGCTGAAAAAGCGCTCTGATAGATTTTTGAAAATAGAATGAGCCCCCGATACCCACGGGCCCAGAGTCTTAACACCAAACGGCCCAAATATGTAACCAACACATAACTATTTCAATATGTAATTTTATAAATAATTAAATAGTTTCACTCATGTTCAGTCTGAAAATTCTAATTCATTCATTTATGAAACTTTTAAATAGTATCCAAATGCCACTTTTAGGTATTTAGGTGATATCAAAGGATTGTCAAATGTATGTAGTCGTATCGTAAAGCTTTTATTACATCGTGATCCAAATTGTCTTAAAATTCGTTCAAACAATATATAAATGGGTCAAAAATGTATTTTAAATTTAACGGGTTTTTTTATATGTACTTTATTGTACTAGTCAAACCCTTTTATTTGAAATTAATTTTAAAGGGGTTGAAATAATATAATCCACCATTTTTGGGCGGCGACCATCTTGTATTTACAATGGTTCTAAATATACTTATTTGTATTGTTATCAGAACTAAAGTTCTGCACCAAATTTCAGATCAATCCGTCGAAAGGAAGGGTGTACCATTTAAATTACTAAATTTGACCCAACAAACAGGGCAAGCTAAATAAAACCCTTTCAAAATGACTTAACATGACCTACGTAAATTAACGTTATAACATACACAATGCTAAGATTTGCAGGGGCTTATCCACAAAAGCTATGATACCAATGTATCTATATTCCATTGATATCTGCTGAAGGACTCGCATTCATAGAAATACATTTTCATTTACCACGGAATTGTGGTCTAACGCTGGACTATAATGCAAAAGTATATCCAAAAAATAAGTATGTAATTGGATCTATTATAACCTAGACTTTGCAGTTTTAAGATGATATAGGCTTCTCCAGGTAAATACGCTGTTTCAAATATACCCTTTTCAGAAAAGCTCAAGTAAATAAAAAAACTATTTTAACATAGAAGCTACCACTATATAGATAAAACTACCACAAAACAAAACACATACTCTCGAATATTGTAACCGCGAGAAGGAAGCTTGCTCGCTCGCGAACAATACTCCTTCGAGACAAAGGGCTCATTTCGCAGGATCCTACCGCGTATCGATACGCGAGCTAGCTCTTAGGAGCCTGAATGGATTCCTTGGCTAAGAGTTCTATGTTAGCTGTTATAGCAAGACTAAGAGGAAATAAGGGCTGAAGCTATATTTCAACGGCTGAAGCTATATGTAACTTTAATAATTAAACAACTGTATTTCTTGTTAAAAGGTCCAAATAGAATTCTGCTACGAATCAAAACGCGGACAGTTTTTAGGGGCCTGAATGTACGTTGGCGTATTGAATTATATGGCAAAACGCTGTCTTGTACCAAAGAGCCTAAAGAGCATTGTATTATATAGTAATAATAAAACTTGAGCTAAAGCCTTCTTTTGATATCTCCTAGACTATTTTATACAAGTCAGGGGCCAGCGTTACACCTAACTACACAACATTATGGAAAGACTTTCGCTGCGCAATTGATTGTGTGAGTAATGTAAATGTTTCCGGTACCCACGATGCAAGTCTTTGATTTTAATCTGGGATTGTGAGTGTGAAATCCTTCGGCGCAACTTTTTTATCTTGTATGCTATTATTATAGGACAGGAGATAAAGTCAAACATACATAATTATACCTAATATGATTTCTGAATTCTAAATAAAAATGTCTCCACAAATTCGAAGAAGAAAATCCAATTTATAGAAACCATTATTGTTCACATATAATTTAGCAATATTCTTAGTGAGAATATGCTTAGATTTCTCAGTAAACCCCAGCTTAATCCAACACCAGTGCTTGGCCCGACGCCAGACGATCGGATACTACAAAATCGTTTGTCTATGTGTGCTCTGCTAACAACTCTTTGTCTTGTCTTGATTAAAGGGTTCGCAAGACCCTTGTCCTGACCTATAAGTTGTTGGACAGTTTGAAAATTATTGACTACTTAGACCACAAATATAGGGCAAATCACAATGTATCATGGCGTGCAGTTTCAAACATGAAAATCTTTTTTCGAAAAGCGTATTTTAAATCAAACTTGACATATTATAATGATCTATCTAATACCTTTAAACGAGCAATTCTTGTATATATTTATATGTGTGTAATCAGGATCTCGGAATCGGCTCCAACGATTTTCATGAAATTTTGTATGGAGGTTTCGGGGACGATAAATCGATTTAGCTAGGTTTCAATTTTAGAAAACGTCGTCTTATCCGTGTTTTCAGCTGAGCAAAACTCGGTCATCCGGGTACTTTAATTAAAAGTTTCGGAAGTATCGCACATTATCACTTATATCCGGTTGGACTTACAGTAAATATATGGCCGTTATATAACACTACCGGTTTCGACGGCAATCAGTGCCTCATAATTAGTTATAAAAACGCGTGTAGACGTTGCGGGGGCTTCGCATGACTGATTGCCTTCGATCGCGGCATATCACGGCTATATATATAAGTCAAACCGGATATAAGTGATAAACTTGTATATATTGATTAAGGTTTTCAAAGGATTTCTATACAAAATTAGTACCATCTTGCTGTCAGCTTACACAAGGAAGTCATAATGATGAAATTAAAAAAAATCCTTAATCCTGGAGTACGTTATTAACTTAATGTACGCGTTGGTCGTAGTAGTTTCAAACTGCCAATAAATGGCGTCACTCATAAGACGCTAATTATAAAAAAACGATAAATTCGCCGCTTGTAACCAAGCTTGGATAGCTTAGTGGTTAGAGTGAGTGGTAAGGTGTGACACCCTATAGCTACGAGTTGAAATGCGACTCCAAGCGATATTTTTCCTTCAGTGGCATAGTTGTCTTATACCTCACGTCATAGGACCAATTATTGTACAACTATAAAAGGTTAAATTTGTTTGATTAGCAGTTGTAGTTAGTCAAACATCTTAGGGTTTTAGGTATTAATAGTATTTTTTAGCTAAGGGTCTTTATTATAGTTGGGCACTGTGTTTAAAAACTTTGGTAGTTTATGTAGAACTTTGGTATGCTAGATATCTCCGCCCCTACCCACCGACACGCGGTTGCGGGTTGCGGTTTGCGGAGTTAGTATCAGTCTAGTCTCTATAGGTATTTGTCTAGGTAGATAGATATTAATCTGCGACGCACTGCGCTCATCAATCCAAAATACTAAATGTTAAAACTCATTTTGCCTTGTAACTTTTACTGTACTTTGTTAAAGATTGTAAACATTGCGAAATACAGTACATTTGCACACTAATGTTTAACGGTTGAATGACCGGTTACTTCTACAGGCGGACTGTGTAAAAGAGTTATATTGTACTGTAAGTAATATAGTTGGCATGATCTACAAGATACTGACAGACAAATGTATAAAGTACTGAAGCACCCAAGTTAACACGTTATTTATTGTTTAGGTAACATCTCGGGACTTAATCGCAACCAAGTGGCATTGGCCATGGTCTCGAGAAGACTCAATGCTCTTTCGAGACCTTGGCCAATGCAACTTGGTCGCGATTAAGTCCCGAGATCTAACATGATCTATGTGTTTGAATACTGAAAGCTTAAAATATACAGAATTCATGTTTTTAGATCAAAATTTGTTTCAGTAAACAAACATTTAAAACCTCATATCTCGCAAGGCTGCATTATGTTTCATGCACCGAAATTCCAAGAGAAATAGTTTTACGTATAAACAAAGCCCAGTGGCGTAGGCTGCGGAGACATTTCAAAGAGCCAGTATGAAATATAGCCGCGGGCAGTCTTACATTTGCGAGGCGCTTGTATGCAGGGATTTTCTACGATTTATTATACGTACTTATGTAAAAGTTGCATGTGACCTGGAGGCGTAAGATAAATGCGGGTTTTTAGGTACGAGCCTTATCTTCTGCCACTTGGAACGACAACATTAAGTTGAGTGGCTTTTACTGGTTTGAAGTCTTTCGGATGCAGGCTTCGTAATCAAGTAACATATATAATATAAAAAAATCGAGAACCCTACTTTTTTAACTAAACAAAAAAAACTGTAAAACCGCAGATGGACTGCGAAGATAAAATATCCAAAAACGAACGCACTCAATTAAAAAACGATGTTCAGATTCTTGATATCTCGAATAAAGTATTCAAAAAACAGAGGGTGTGTCGTAAAGACACACGATAAAAATGAAACTTTTGTATTACAGGGAAACATTTTAATTATTCATCACGATGTTTACCCCCACCAATTTTCGTCACACAAAAAGGTTGCGGGTCAGAATTTCAAGCCTCTCTCATAAGAAGTTTTACTTCAATAATTTTTAATAATCATTGCTAAAATATCTAACTGAAATAACAATTATTATCCGCTCCAGATCCAATCACCACACCTCAATACCTATCACTTGATTGACAGGGGTACAATCACACGTTTAGGGGTGACTTTCACTTTTGTTGCCATGGGGGTTGAACTAGGGGGATGAAAAGGATAGTTCAGTGACGTTGCCAAAGAGTAAGGTTAAATAGATATCGGAAGGTGATAAATGATGTAGGATTTAGATGTCCGTGCTTTATGATGCGTTAACTCTTGCCTGCCTTTTAGGTATGGGTTTAAAGTATTTATTCTCAACAAGTCGTGTCCCGCGGTTTCGCCTGCTTTAATTGAGTTAAAAAGAAGCCAACTTGTTAATCCTTGGTATAATTCCAAATATCAGCCAAATCTGTTCAGCCTTTAAGGGTGTGAAGAGAAAACAAACATACTTTCACATTTACACACACATTAGACATAATTGCCACTTACTTAATAAACAAAATCATAATAAAAATATTTATTACATCATCGTCAATTCGTTTAATCGGTAAATACAATATGTTTATATGTTATATATAATATGTTAATATTTATATAATATGTTTGACAAAGGGCCTATCCCTTTGTAGTGTGATAGAAATAAAAGACGTGCGCACTGGAGATGAGTTGTATTGTAGAAGAGAGATTACATTGGCAGGAGTAATAGATAATAAATTTGATTACACCTGTCGGATGACAGTGACATGTGATTTGATGTTTCCAGCAATGTCAATATGTTTATAGTATATATATTTGTACAAACATACAGTATAAACATCATGTCTACTTAATTACTTATCAAAATTTTAATTAGCAAGACGAACTTTTATAAACTACAACGCGACTACTAATACTAATTGGCTTCCTATAATGTATAATCTAATATCGATTATATTTAAACGAGCAATTATTGTATATATATGTGTAATCAGGATCTCGGAAACGGCTCCAACGATTTTCATGAAGTTACAGATTAGGGGTTTTTCGGCCCAAGGAATCGATTTATCAACGTTCCGAGAAATGCTCGGTTCCCAAACTGCATTTGAAAAACCGGGCTTAAGAAACTATCAGCGCCATCTATTACGCCATGACCGATGTAAAAAACTGTTTCTACTCGACACTAGATGGAGCTTTATTTTACCAAAAACCGAGCAAAGCTCGGTCATCCGGATATTATCTTTGAAATGGTATTTTGGAGCTCCTTCATTTGATACCCATGACGATGATTGTGTTTATTTGTTTTTAATCATTACGTTACAATACTGCTTATTAGTTACGCTGTGAGGGTACAAACGAACATACGTACATTCATACAGTGCTTAAATCACGACCCTTATTTATAGTTCGCCGTAGTCGGGTATAAAAAATGAATTGTAACTACATTTGTCATTAAAGTAAATAATTAAGTTATGAAATTATTCGCATATAAAGACGTTTCAATAATCCTCTTTATTAGAAGTAGCTTAGAATATGAAACACTCAACTCTGGAAACCTCTAGAGATGCTTCATTCGGCTCCTCGATTTCTGAAGGTATCTTCGAATTACCTTAGCCAATTTATTTTGATTGAGATTGGATTCATTTGATATTTAATGTGTTTTTTTTCTCTAAATGGAGACTTGTTTAGGACGATTAATAAAAATTGTATCGTAACTTTACATTTAATGTAAGGTACAAATCTTTTTACTGTATGAATTTAGTAACTGTTGATAACATCGCGTGAGACTAGCATACATGGTCGTAGCTGGCCGAGTACTAGATAAAGATTTTCGAGAAGTTTTAATGTCTTAAATACCTTGACTAAGGAAGATTATGAACTACCGAATTGGTTCGTAATATTGCAATTTTTTGTGTGAAATCATAACCGTCTGGGCGTTCATAATCTTTCTAGTTTTTATATATTAACCCCTCGAGTTTAGTTTCATTTGGTTGGTTTAAACGTTCGTTGTTTTATTGCATTGCTTAATTAACCCATGTTAACAATAATTGAGATATCAAAGAGAATTATTTATACTTATCCCCATAAATATAGATAAATACTAACATTAATTTTATATTCCACAATTCATTTTAAATTTCCTCTCTTCGTTATCCAAAATGATCCGCTCAACGCGCGTATCGGATTCATTATGATACAAAAATACAACCAATGACAGGCGATTGATCTCCCTTGGGCTTTTCCAGGATTACCGTATTAACAGGATTTTGTTTGATTAAATGGACGTCAACATTCTGGTTCCGTGGGTTTTGTTAATGACCACGCTTAGGTGAGGCCCTGTGCGGCTTGTGTGGAGCTTGCAAATAGAGGTGGAAATGTGATGTAAACTGAGACTATTAAGTAGAGATACTCTATATGAGGTATACTACGATTGAACTATGAATGAGTGCTATCCAGGTCAATATTAGAAAATGACTAAGCACTATGGATTTTGAACTGTGGCGTAGTTTGCACGTTTGCCTTCTAAACAGCGGGTATCGGGTTGTATTCCCGGTGAGAACACAAGTTTTCTCCCCAAGGAGATGTGTTTCTGTATCTGGGTGTGATTCTGTGTGTGAAGTGAATGCTTCCAGCACCAATGTAATAAGTTATCGTTCGCAGTTACCCGCGATACAACTTAGAGTGGCGCTGTGAGTGTGAAAGCGTTTTTAGTGGCTTGTCGAGTCCCAACGATTTGTGTCGTAGATGCCGAAAACATCCACATTTTATAAGCAATCACACTCATAAATAGAAAGACAAATTTCCCTTGGGGAGTAAATTTGTGTTTAACGAAACGAACACGTTTGTTAAATCAATAAACTCGCACTGCAACCGAGGCTTGTAAGACAAGCTTTTTGATATAAGTGCCAAAAAGTTTCATCTAACTCCACTGGACTTCACTCAACCAAAACACAAGAATGCTGCGCCGTTTTAGTACTACAAAGCAAGTGAAATTCAAAAACGCTATTAGAATAAAATAACTAAACCGCTTTGTCTCTCAGTAACCACTGTAATGAAGACCGCGTGGAGCGGCACTCTACCCATCTCTGAGGATAGCTTAAAGCATTTTATCCTTGTACACTTTTGCGCTCCGGCACTTGGGATAGGTTAACTGCGACTCTGTCACAGTATAATGTTACCAACGATTGTGTGCAGTGAACTCAAAGCATTTTAGCATTTTGGGTGTGATTTTGTGTCTGAAGAGAATGTTTCCGTTACTCACAATATGAATCTTCGAACTTTGTGTGGGGCTATGAGTGTGGAAGCGTTTATTACGATTACGACGTTGTCTTTGTGTTGCTGATTCGATGGCTTGATCCTTGCTTCAAAATTTTGCATGGCCTCGAGCGTATAAAGCATCAATTTGCATTGTTTTTTGTTGGTAGAGTCGATCTCGACTCTTCTAACTAAATAAGCTGATGTAGAGTTCAAAACAAAACGAAAAACTAATAAACAGTTCGGTCTATTGAACAAGAGTCCAGCCGTCTTCGAGAAATCGAGTATATAGAAATTCTATTTTTGAAATTGATTAAAAAATGCATGAAAAATTTAATTCATGTTATTTCTGCACTCACTCTATAAAACTTTACAATTAGACTCGATGACCTACGACATTTTTTTATATACTGCAATTTGGATTCGCCTGCCTACGAGCATTGCACGAATGTTACTTATTTCTATGTTACAAACTACAACACAAACTCAATAAACAGTATTTTATATTTCCTACTGCACCATCACCTTAAACGTAAAATAAAAAACTTACGCCACTTTCTTGTTGAATTTACTGTTCCTAATGCATTCGCTTTATTCCCATCTCCGCTTTTTAAAGTAATGAGTGAAACGGAATACCCATGCCTTCATAATGTACATGTTCTTTGCTAAAATATAGGTCAGATGCCTCTTTTCATAGCATTTGAGTTTCGACTTTTACGCTTTGATATTTCGATTTACTTTTATTTAATTATTCGGGGACTTGTCCGTCGTATATAGTTGTATAGTCTATCTTGGAAAAAACATTTAAATGCTAATAAATTCTCTCACAGTAACAGCCCCACACCCAGAACCAGAAACACACACGTCCTATGGGGAGAAAACTTGTCTTTCCATCGGGAATTGAACCAACTACCCGCTGCTCAGAAGGCAGACGCGCTAACTACAACGCTAGCGAGCAGTTCTGTTTCTTCGAGGATCGGGTGTATATTTTTATCGACTTTTTTGTCCCATATACCTATACGGTGAAGTCGGATTTGTTTTGCATTCACACTCACAGCTTTGCTTGTTTGATTTGAAATGAATGTCGAGTGTTTACAAGTAATACCTACTTAAAAAGTTTTTTAAAATCAAGCTAATACCGTTTATAAAAAAAGAACTAGTTACATACACAGAAAACTTGTCAAAACATTTCAAACAAGCCCAAACTTGATGGGTCCATCTTGTTTAGCTCTGAAGTTCCTGTGGCCATCTTCCATATAATTTAGCTTGCAAGATATTATTACAAACCGACAGATAGACAACAGGACCGTTAAAATTAAATGAAAGCTTGTATTAAATTATGCTTATGTACAAATTTATAAAGGTCGGTTACATAGTTTTTTATAATTATTTTAATATTCAGACAAACATGTTGATATTCAAGAGCTACCGAACGTGAATTTTAATATCAAATTCCATTACTGCGTTCTGAAATTGCTGCTTATTATAGCAGCATTCAATTAAATTTTAATACTTTAAAAAATTCCTTTAAGGAGCATAACAATTATATTACCTTATAAAATATGTACTTATATACCTTGAATAATTTGATTATGATGAGATTGAAGAATTGTTATCGACATTTTTAACTAATGCTTATTTAAAATACAAACACATACATACATGCGCTTACACACGCACACAAAGACACCCCTTACATATATTTTCACTTTCCACGCATACATAAACTTAAACACATACAAACAAAAACATACATTTATTTTAGTAATAATAAAAAATAATTGGTCCTAACTTATTGTTTAGAAAACGAGCTGTTTAGATATATTTCAATTAGTCAACTCTGATGGGAGAAGCCACTGACTTAAGACTAGTTCGGGAGCCTATGGATTCATTATAATTATGTTGTATCCTATTATGTCAATAAATCTATTTGTATTTGTAATTATTTTTTGGACGCTTGTATAGTAGTGCTCTATTGCTTGAATTCATCGTTGTTATCGACTCTTTACCGACGTTACTGATGTCTAATGATTTTGCTACGATTGTTTCAATTGAATTGCAATCTATCATTTAATTATTTGTCTTAAATGTCATAAGGGGTAATTAAAAAAAATGTCACGTGGGTAATGAAATGTTTTGTCATTTTCTTTTTAGAACGAATTTTTGTTTCTAGAATGATCTCATTTGGTCATTGTATTTTTTTTTCGTACACATACATATTTTTAATATGTATTAATTTAAAAATTAATACATATTTATAATTTTTTATCGCATTTCTTTAAATGTAAATAATATTTTTAACAAATACTCAAATATTAAATTATCTTAATAATCCAAATTGTTACTGGTCGCCAATGTTCACAAAATACTGCCTGGCGTTGCCTCATTGTCCTATACAGTGAGGCAACGCCAGGCAGTATTTTGTGAACATTGGCATGATACATACATAGCATCAACTTTAACATAAAACATTCAAATGTTGTAATCTATATTCATAAACTCAAAAAATTTGTGTAATATCAAATTAAAGAACAATTTTAAATAAATGAATCTCACATAATATCACTGATTTTAGCGTTTATTGTCAATATATTTCCAACTCAAAACTAATATAAATTATATTAGTTTTAAATTGGAAAATTAGTTTTCCTTTTATATCTCAAACATTTAATTCCTCTCTCCCATTCAGTACATATCCTATGTACACCACTGAATGATTAATTTCCAGTGATTTATTCCGGTGTATTACAGAGGCTATTCGATGTTATCCCGCTATCCGGGCATCCCGGGAATGTTCGTTGAGTTACTGCCCCGGGATTAGATGAATGCAAACTGGAAGAGGAAATACTATTTCATTTTGCACCTGAGATATAGGAACTAATCCCACAGAATAAATTACAGGTGTTATAATAAGAGTAGCAACAGATAGTATAACCTGACAAAAATAAAGACAAATTCTATCATTTATGAAAGTTTAAAGACTGAACCCGACTACTAACAGTACCCTTAAAATAGCTGTTAAAACCATAAAATCACAGTAAAAAATGTTCAACGTATAACACACTACATCATACTATCACACTTCAAACTAATATCAGACTTTGTGTGTTAGTATGTAAATGTGTAAGTGTGTTTGTATTCTCTTTACGCTGTATCAGCTGAACGGATTTGGATGAATTCGGAAATTGGATGAATTGGACGAATTTTGGAATATGCATAGCTTATGACTAGGATTAGGCCTATGTCCAGCAGTGGACTTTCGAAGCCTAATGATGATGATGATGATGCTACCTAGCCTTAACATATAGGCTATTTTTTAACTTGATAAACGCGGGCGAAGCTGCGGTTCATGGTTAGTGTATTATATTTTTAGAATTGAGTACTAAAGAGCTCTTGAAATTGATACCCATCTCTAAAGTATTGATGAGATGATGAGATGAGATTATGTTTTTTTGTATGTTACGTGATATCTCCGCCGATTATGAATCGATTTTGTTTTTTTTTTTGCTTGGTAGAGTACCTACACTCCAGAGGTGGTCCCATATAAATTTTATCGAAATCGGTCAAGCCAAAACCGAAATATAAGCGATGAAGTTGTTTTTGCTTGCGTTTCAATTATTATTGTCACATTTTTTTTGTATAAAGAACGCCATTTATTTCCTTATAAAAAAAATCTAGGATATTGCATCTGAAGAGTCATTAAACAATTTATTCAGCAGTTTGGGTGTTGTTGTTGAACAAACGAACATACACTGGTAGATACAAACATACTGCCCGTTGGCTTAATTAGTTGCGTGACAAGTTTTCTCTCCAAGGGAAATTTGTGTTTTTGGTTCTTATAGTGTTTTTGTATATGTGTGTGTGTGATATAAATGTTTCCGTCACCCGCGACACTATATTAATAATCAATTTATTTCGGACATAATCCATAAAATCATAACATACAAAGATATACATAATATGTATAGCTTTACAAAAAGTTTATATTAAGCGTCCATGTTATACGGTGCTCATATCAAAATCCCCCTTAATTTGGCTTCCTTGTAATAATGTCGTAATCTAGCAAAGAGTTTCTTCCCTTATGTTTAATATTCTAACACCACTTCTCCTAAAACAATTCTCTCTTCCCAGATACTTCCAAATTGATTTTCAAAAAGCCTCATAACACAGGAAAAAGGTACAAAAAGCCAAGTTAGCTGCCAACAGGTTCTCAAGGATGATAATCTTGACAAGGGGAAAATTGAGGAAATTGATTCTATACGTTAAGAGATCTCTTGTGTACAGATGCTATTTTGGACGACAGATATACATAAAGTACTACTTTATGTACGAAAAGTGTATGTAAGGTGTACATAAAGCTTTTCTTTAAAATAGGCAAGCATTTGACTAATATCTCACCTGATGGAAAGTGACGATGCGGCCGATGTGACATGCTTGCCTAGAAGATACCTATTCACTCTTGACTTGAAGGCTCCCAGATTATACCCCTCGGGGAACAATGACGCAGGCAATGAATTCCACTCTTTCGTTGTACGGATGATGACCGTAGAACGGTAGTGGAGGTATGTCAACAATAAATGGATGACATTTGACAGTTTGTCTGGTTGTTAGATGGTAAAATGGGCATGGTTGATTATACTTTATGTACACCTTACATACAGTACTACTAGACTGCCGGTTAGCTTATTTGGGTGCGCCTTCGCTTTTTAAGCAGTGGTATCGGGTTCGATTCTCGGCGGAAACAGATGTGGATGCCGGCAACAATCACATTTCACAATCACGCCCAGCACTAAAAACACAAATTGACCTTAGGGAGAATTTACTTACTCCCACCGGAATCTAACCCGTACCCGCTTCTTGGACGACATATTTTCAACTACGCCAATGGCGAGTGTGTTGGTTCTATCCCCAAAAAGGTGAATGCATTACGATTTTGGAGATTGTTCAGGGAATTGCATGATCTTATTCCCGCATCACCATTCTACTACCGAACATCTAAGCAGACGGAATACCGAACATTTGCACGAAGCGTTTCGCTTCCACTTTCATTATAAGAACTGCAAAAGAATGGAACGCCCTCTGTTTTCCTAAAAGTATAATGTGGGCTTGTTCAAGAATAGAGTGAATATTAGGGTGAGGTATTTACCAAGCAAGCGTGATCCACCTTAGACTACATCGTCACTTTCCATCAGGTGTGGTTTTAGTCAAACATTTGCTTAGTCAGTTATAAAAAAAGGTTGGTTTTATTAAAATGTACGTGTTCTAGCGAATACATTTGGCAATTCACAATTTATTTTATGATAGGTATTGATTTTCGCAATGCGATTCGATATCGCACTTTCTAATAAGACTGATGGTTTTGGCAATCTGAGCCAATATCTGGAATGGTATTCGATTACAGGAAGTGGCCATTTAATATCCCCTCTCTGAAGTGTTTGGGATGTTACTTTAGACGCGTTTTCCTTATATTCTGTAAATTGTGCACTAAATAATTTAAACGCAAGCATAGCTTAAAAAACCGACTTCACCGCTTATATTTTGGTTTTGGCTTGATCGATTTTGATAGAATTTATATGGAATCACTTCTGAAGTACTCTTATCTACCAAATAAAAAAAAATCGTCAAATTAGATTCATAAATTAGCGGTACTATCGCGTACATACAAAGAAAAAACATACAGCCAAAAACATATAACCTCATTTTTTGAAGTCGGTTGAAAATATGCAGAAATGTTATGCTTTGTTTTTTTTTCTTTTTTTTACCCGACGACGTCGAGTGATTCTTAGATAAGTGTTAACAATTTTGGCGTGAAATAGTAATACCCTATAAAATGTTAATTTTTTTATTATTTTTAAGGGTATTTAAATGAAGGAAATTAAAAGGGAATTGCATGAAAAGTAGGTGAACATTTTTCGTTGTGGAGCTTTTTGAATTTTTAGTAGTAATTTTATTTTCGTTTTTTGTCCAGCGCAGTAATATTGTGTGTATTTAAGTGATACGTATATAAATTCACAATTGTTTAACATCTATCTCTTTATATATACATATAAAAATGAATTGACGTTTGTTTGTCTCACAAAAACTCGAGAACGGCTCGACCAATTTGGCTGTTTCTTTTTTTGTTGTGTTTCATAATTATCAGGGCAAGATTTGTATGTTTTTTTTTTTATTCCACCGAAAATTAACCCATGCGAAGTAGGGGTGGATCGCTAGTTTATAATATTTTTTTTTAATTAGAAGGAGTAGTGTAACATTTGTCCATGGAAGTGTTCAGAATGTATAATACCTACAATACCAGAGGAAGAAGAGCATTTTACACTCGAGGCTCCGGCAAATATTGTGCATAATTTCACTAGAGCTTTTGTTCTTGGACATATTTTGAAGGCAAAAGTGGGCAAGCAATTTAATTCACTACGTCAAAAGACCTCTCAAAGGCATCCTTTGCAAATGTTAGTTTTGGGGATTTCAGTATTTTCTGTGATGGCTTTGTAGAGGTCTTCCGGCAAAACCAAAAGCCTTGAGTTTGCTGACCATGTATTAAAGGTATATTACATCATAAGATTTAAAACCTTTATGTTAAGATATTAGGGTTTATTCTACATTTTTTTTTTAATTTGAAACTAAGCTAGCGTTTGACCACAATTTTACCTGATGGAAAGCGACGATGCGGTCGAAGATGGAGCACGCTTGCTCAGTAAAAACCTATTCACTCTCTTCTTGAACAACCCCATTTTATACTTTTCGGGAAACACAGTCTACTGTGTTTCCCGAAAACGCCAAGTTGGCAGTTCTCATAATGAAAGTGGAAGCGAAACGTTTAAATGCAAACAAAGCTTAAAAAAATCCGACTTCACCGCTTTATCTTATCAGATTAAATGAATTCAATACGCAATACCAACTCAAAAACGACTAGTCAGATCTTGATCAAATTTAAATGGTACCACGTGGGTCGCATCAGCGTTCAAATTAAAAAAAATCATCAAAATCAGTTATCTTAAAAAGAAGTTATGAGGTAACACACAAAAATACATGCGGGGCAGTCTTTGGGGACTGCCTATACAAGTGAAAAACTAAGTAGCTTGTAAATTGTATCGTCGAGCTATTAGGAAACGTGCGGTGACGTTGACGCGAGTTTCAAGCTTTTTGTTCACCTAAAAAGTACACATATATACACAGTATACATATAGCTCATGGATAGCGTTTGGTGACGATGACGCGAGTTCCATGATTTATGTTCACCCAAAAAGTGCTCAACGCGTATAAAGAATTGATTTTATTTATATAGCCATGCTAGGCAGAACTATAGTGATAAATTTAGAAAGGAAAAATTATCGCTTGAGGCGGGATTTGAACCCGCGGCCATAGGGTCTCATGCCCTATTGCTCTAACCGATGAGCTACTCAAGCCCCGCCTGAAGCGACGAAATTAACCATTCCTTATTATTAATGTCTTACCCTATGGTCGCGGGTTCAAATCCCGCCTCAAGCGATAATTTTCCCTTTTTAAATTTATCACTATAGCGCATAAAGAAGTTTTTACTTCAAACAGTCGAATTGAAAACATTAAAGGAATACAATCCTAAAGCACGTTTTATCTACATTAACCAGCGCAAAGTGAAACACGGGTAACGAAACTTTTTGATGGCTACCGGTAAATCTCTCGAATTTGGCTTATAACCTGACTACGCGGAAGGAAAGTTATGTTTTTTTGGCCCTTTTTAGCGCGTGGCACCGATACGTTTTAACCGACTTCAAAAAAGGAGGAGATACTTAATTCAACTGTTTTTTTATGTGTGTTACCTCATAACTTCTTTCGTTGTGAGCCGATTTTGATGATATTTTTTTCGTTTAAAAGCTGGTGCTTTCCATGTGGTCCAAATTTAATTTGATCAAGATCTGATCTCTAGTTTTTGAGTTATCGTCAATAATGCTTGTTTAATACATTAAATCTGATCAAGGTTCCGAAGATAAAGCGGTGAGGTCGGTTTTTTTAAGCTTTGCTTGAGTTTAATTATTTAGTCCCACTAAACTATGATTACATATTATTTTAACCCTTACATCAAGCATTTTATAACCACAAACCTTGTCAACAAATGAAAACTGCAAAGCACTATCACAATAATTTCCGAGGCCAAGTCGCCACCTAGAGAAATGTGACGTCACATCCGTCGTGTCTCGAGTGTCGGAGACTGATGTGGGTGCGACCGGAGACACCGACCACAATGACGTCGTGTGAATACTTGTGTATTTGTGTACATATATTATATAGTTGACGGGATATATATACAGACGCAATATTTGGCGTTTTGGAGTATATGTTGTGCCGACCGCGACCCCATTTACTGGGAAAGGCAAATGAAATGATGTTATTTGGGACTGTATTGCTGTGCTTACATTTGTAATTTAATGTTGTTATAATCATTAAAAATAATGTTTAGGCAGCTTTCCTTGAGAGCCAGTTATTTTAGCCCTAGCGTGTTTAACATAGAAGAACATAGAATAGGTGAAATAGTGGTCAAATGATGTGGCTTATTATACACAGTACCCGGATGAGCTTAGCTCGGTTTTTTTTATGGTAAAAGACGTTTTCTATTAATGAAACCTAGCTAGATCGATTTATCGCCCCCGAAACCTTAATAAATTTCATGAAAATCGTTGGAGCCGTTTCCGAGATCCTGATTACACATATATATATATATATACTAGCTGCGCCCCGCGGTTTCACCCGCGTTGATAATGATGAAAAGTGATGATGATGATGATGATGAAAAATAGATATTGGCCGATTCTCATAGATACCGGATAAGCACAAAAAATTTCATCAAAATCGGTCAAGCCGTTTCGGAGGAGTATGGCAACGAAAACTGTGACACGAGAATTTTATATCTATACTAATATTATAAAGAGGTAAAGTTTGTATTATAAAGAGGTAAAGTTTGTTTGTTTGTTTGTTTGTTTGTATGTAAAAGGTAATCTCTGAAACTACTGATCCGATTCTGAAAATTCTTTCACCAATAGATAGCTACACTATCACTGAGTGTCATAGGCTATGTTTTGTCGGGATAGAAGTTAGTTATCAGTTCGAAATAATAATATTCGTAAGACAAGTCGGAGAAAAATTTGCTAACTTTCCGCTTTATCGGCGTACGCTGACTAAACGGTAAGACATAGTTGAATACAATGTATGGCAAAAATGTTGGCCTTCATGAGTTTTACAAAAAAGTCCGCGACAGCATATATCTAACATGTATGTATAGCTCAGAAAAAACACTTTTCTTTTTTAAAAATCTGAAAAAAAAGCGGCCTATGTTTAGTTGGCTTTTTGAGACATTCAGTATTAATCCTTATCAAAATAAACTATTTCATCGTCTTACGTAGTTCATGTAGATACATTTTGCTTTTTACTGCATATGATTTGGATAAATAGTCTATGAGAAATCGTGAAATTAGTTTCACGGGAGCCCGCCCGTGAACGGGACGGGTCAGAAATGTACCGCCACGTACTACGAATTCCTGCACATTAAAAAATAGCGGCTTCTATTTCGTTGGCTTTTTTTAAGTATTTAATATTAATCCTTATCAAAAAAACCTATTTCATCGGCTTACGTAGTTCAGGTAGATGTAATTTGCTCTTTACTGCACATAATTTGGACCTATAGTCTAGGAGAAATCGTTAAGTTTATTTGAGGGTGAAAACGGTGGATCACAGAATGAAACAGTTACTGCGTAATCCGGCATACGTCTATGTTTTGAACCGACTAACATAAGAAGGAGGATATAAATTCGACTGTTTTTTTTTGTTTAGTCTTATCATTAAACTTTGAACTGCCCGCTAGCGTAGTTAGGTGGGCGTTTGCCTTTAAAGCACCGGGTTTGATGCCCGGTGGGAACACAGGTGTTTTCCCACGGGAATTTGTGTTTCTGGTTCTGAGTATGTTGTGAATGTTGTGTGAATCTTGGATGTTTACTGCCCCTTGATACAAGTCATTGAACTTAGTGTGGGGTTGTGAATGTGAAAGCGTTTATGGGTATGTTTTTTAATATTTACTACCCGGCCGACGCCGGGCGGGTCGTTCCTGAACTTTGAATTGCTCGCTGGCGTAGATGGGTGCGCGTTCGCCTTCAAAGCAGCGGGTTCGATTACCGGTGGTAATTTACCTAGAAAATTTATCTCCACGAGAAATTTGTGTTCCTGGTTTTGAGTATGTTGTGAATACTTTGTTAATCTTGGATGTTTACGGCCCCCGATACAAGTCATTGAACTTAGGGTGGGGCTGTGAATGTGGAAGTGTGTTTCTTTGCATATTTTTTAACCGGGCGACGCCGGGCGGGTCATCTTTTGAACTATCTACTCGCGTAAATGGGTACGCGTTTGCCTTCAAAGCAGCGGGATCGATTCGCGGTGGTAACAGAAGTTTTCTCCCTACGGGAAATTTGTGTTCCTGGTTTTTAATATGTTGTGAATCTTGGATGTTTACGGCCCCACGTTACAAGTCACTGAACTTAGTGTGGGGCTGTGAATGTGGAAGTGTTTATGTGTAGATTTTTAAACCGGGCGACGCAGAGTGGGGAATCTTTGAACTTTGAACTACCCACTGGCGTAGATGAGTGCGCGTTCGTCTTTAAAGCAGCGGGTTCGAATCTCGGTGGGAACACAATAACAAAAGTTTATTCCCCACGGGCAGTTTATATTTCTGGTTCTGGGTATGACATGAATGTTGTGTGTGTGGTGTTAATTGTTTACGGCCCCACGACACAACTTATAGTTCTTTTACAGTGAGGCTGTGAGTGAGAAAGCGTTTATATGTAAGCTTTTGTTTACCCGGGCAACGCCGGGCGGGTCAGCTAGTATTAGATATACAAGAATTGCTTGTTTAAAGGTATTAGATTCAACCACTAGCAGTATTGTGCAAACATAACAGTATTTCGGATTGAAGGGTAATGTTGCCAGTTAAAGCATAGGGCATAAAAATATTTAAGATCTTAAATGATGACGAGCGCGCAGTACTTAGCTGCGCAAAGTTTTGAATTATATATTTTTCGAAACTTTGGATGGCGCAAAACTGTAATGGGGAAGTATAACGCTTACCATCATGCGAAAAACGTGCCCCAAGCCCTCTTCCCCGCGCTCAGCCATCAGTTTCACCGACTTTGTTTTACCAATTTTCAGCCGACTTAAAAAAAGGAGGTTCTCAATTCAACTGTTTTTTTTTGTATGTTTGTTTGTTACGTGAGATCTCCGCCAATTATTGATCGATTTTGATGATTTTTTTATTTGTAGATTATACTTTAGAGGTGGTCCCATATAAATTTTATCGAAATCGATCCAGTCAAAACCAAAATATAAGCGTTGAAGTCGGTTTTTTAAACTTTGCTTGCGTTTAATTATTAAAACATTGATTGATCGGATATACTCTGATATAAGCCAATTGTACGAAAGTTACTGAACCATCTGACATTGACTCATGGCAGCCCTGTAATTTATTCATTACATAAGTTTGGACAATCTGACCCAAAATGAATAGGTGGTGCGGATGTTGCATATAGGGACTGAGGATGGTAAGTGTTGCCAGTTTAAAGATATTACTTTAGTTCGAGTGCTAAGTTACAACTTGTTCTAAACTGCATAGTTGTTTGGGCGTAGTTAACGCAGTTTCAATGAATCTCAAGAATTGCCAACTGCAGTAAAGTAAGTAAGTCAATCATACTTATTTATTTTAATTCTCGAGTCTAAGTCCAGACGTTTGTTAGGCGTTAGCGGAGGCGTAGGCAACGCTAAGAGGCCTTTAGTTCAATTATAATTAACTAGCCGTGCCCCGCGGCTTCGCCCACGTTTATCAAGTTAAAAAGTAGCCTTTGTGTTATTGCGGAACCTAAACTATCTTAATTCTAAATTTCATTAAAATCGATTTACTCGTTATGGCAATACCCGGTAACAAACATTTACACACACACACACAAACTTTTGCCTTTATAATATTAGTAGGATTATATCACCGAATCGAACCAAGGGTCCATGGTGCATAGAGTAGAGATTTGCTTACTCCGCCAACTAGTTTATATAAGTGTTATAGCTCATTAAGTAACATTATTATAATGCAAAAATGCTATAAAATAATAAAAAAAAGTCTCTAGAAACCTTATTTATTTAATTACTGTTTTATCAAAATCAATCAAATCGAAATCGTAAGTTTTTAAGCTACCATGGTCACTTTCACTATAAATGTTTGTAATTTGATACTGTGAGTGTTGTGTGTCGCGATCGAGTTCAAGCTCATAGTGATAACAACGGTAGTGGTGTTCAAAGCAGTAAACGAGTACAAAAGCGGGTAGACCGTTTCGTATGCTCGTAAATCTAAATCTTCATCCACCCGCACTATTCCAGTTACTCCGTGATCATGGTGCTTGCAACAGTGCCGAAATATTAGAAACTCAAAACAAATACATGGTAAATATCGTTATTGATACAAACATCGAAATCGTTTATTCACATGGGGTCCAAAGAGTTACTCATGAAAGTTAATGACTTTACTGCCAGATTCGCAAAATTACAGCCATCTTAAGAATAACCTTGGAAGAAACTCTGTGACGCATATTTTTATTCATTCTTTTAAAACATTCTTAAATGACTGAGGAATTATCCTACTAATATTATAAATCCGAAAGTTTGTGTGTAAGTGTGTAAGTATGTTTGTTCCCTCTTCACGCTTTAACGGCTGAACGGATTTGGATGAAATTTGAAATGTACATAGCTTATACTTAGGATTAACACATAGGCTACTTTTTAACTTGATAATAGCGGGCGAAGCCGCGGGGCACGGCTAGTATCTCATATCTTTAAACGAGCAATTCTTGTAAAGGTATGTGTAATCTGGATCTCGGAAACGGCTCCAACGATTTTCATGAAAGTTACAGATTAGGGGTTTTTCGGCCCAAGGAATCGATTTATCAACGTTCCAGGTCCAAGAAATCCTCGGTTCCCAAACTGCATTTGAAAAATCGGGTTTAAGAAACTATCAGCGCCAACTATTACTCCATGACCGATGTAAAAAACTGTTTCTACTCGACACTAGATGGAGCTTTCCGAGGCTACAAATTCAAACACATTCTACCAAAAACAAAAAATCCGGAATCCGGTCATCCGGATATTTATTATTAACCATATTTACATATTTAACCATATTAATAGTCGCCAGAAACTTAACATTTTTCAGATGAGTATGTTACTAGCTATGTCACGTAGAGTTTCAACTAAATTCAGTTTCGTACTCCATCATATAACGCGACACGTGAAAGAAGAAGTCTGAAATACTCCGTCTATTGCAGACTTCTTAGAAAATTTCAGCTCCACTTCAAGCTGGGCGGAATAGGGAAGTGCCACTTGACTGCGTTATATCCAGATGTATGGCGAATAATGTTATGTATGCAAAAGATAGGAACTTTATTTTTAACAGATATATTTTGTATTTTATTATATAATTAAACGCAAGCAAAGCTTAAAAAAACCGGCCTCACCGCTTTATCTTCGGAACCTTGATTAAATTTAATGTATTAAATACGCATTATTTACTATTACTCAAAAACTAGAGATCTGATCTTAATCAAATTTAAATGGGACCACATGAAAAGCACCAGCTTTCAAATAAAAAAATAATCAATTTATTTATATAGCATTAGCCATGCTCGGCAGAACTATAGTGATAAATTTAGAAAGGAAAAATTATCGCTTGAGGCGGGATTTGAACCCGCGGCCATAGGGTGTCATGCCCTATTGCTCTAACCACTGAGCTACTCAAGTCCCGCCTGAAGCGACGAAATTAACCTTTCCTTATTATTTACGTCTTACGGGGACGTGTGACGTCATCTACGGAAATAGTTAGTTTCCTTTCTAAATTTATCACTATAAAAAAATAATCATCAAAATCGGCGCACAAAAAAAGAAGTTATGAGGTAACAATTGGAAAGCAAACGCTTTCAAACAAAAAAAAAAATCGAAATTGGTTCACGTGGAACGAATATGTGACAGAAGTAACACAGTAATTATAAAAAACAAAATACAGTCGACCTAAGTACCTCCTCCTTTTTTGTGAAGTCGGTAGAAAATGTCATAATACGTCAAAACATTTAGAAGATTGGCCTGCCTCATTAGATCAACTAAAAAATTACTAAACAGCACTCTAGCCATAGTTCACACTTAGTTGCAAATATCATAAACTTCCAACCTTTAGTAAACTATAGAGTCTCTCATTGTTCTTCTCTTTTGTTCCAGTATACAAAATTTGGCTATAATAAAATCCAACCAAAATATATAGTCATTTATTTATCCCGGTATTGTTTCAAATGTGTCATACAGGTAAATTATATTGTAGGTAAATCATTGTGCATTTTGTGTTGATGTAATATTTTTAATGTTTCTGCGGTATCGTATTTACTTTGGAGTTTATGATAGGTTACAGACGAAATGGATGTTGCACAGAAGAATTAATAAATGTAGTTTACATCAATTTATCAAAAGTGGTAAAATAAAGGAAAAAGTATCCCTTGAGGCGGGGATTGAACCCGGAGCCATAGAACATACGCACGTCCCCATAAGACGTTAAATAATAAGGAAGGTATAATTTCGTTGCTTCAGGCAGGGCAATAGGGCATAACACCCTATGGCCGCGGGTTCAATCCTCAAGCGTTAAATATTCCTTACTGAATTTACTACTTTAGTTCAGCCTAGCATAGCTCACGCTATAAAATCAATATCAATTAATTTATTAGTGAGGTTCCTTAGCTAATCATAACATCTGTGCCAGATGTTAGTCATAAGACAACAATAAATAGTAAAGCTATGTGATGTGCTCAGGTATTTTGATAAATTCTAACACCAGGACTGCATATATTTCTACTATGCTACTAGTCCAACCGACAAGCAAGCAAGCTATGATATATATAAACTGATCGTATCTAGTCTGCAATAATCTAAGTAACATAAGGATTTTAAATGAAAATTTAAATGAAAAAAATAGATATAATATATAGAACTGTATTCAGTTAGACTCACACGACACACATAAACACATTTGCACAAACTTTCATATCTATATATTTATTCAGTAGATATTTTAAAACTAAAAGTCAGTTTATTTATTCCAAAACCTAGTTTTACTATTATAAATATTCAAGTTATAAAAAAAAATAGGTTAAAGATGATTTTAAAACTTTTATGAGGATTCAAGCTTTTATTTAGTTTCATCTGTCCCGTTGTCTGTCTGTCGGTCTGTAATCAAATCTTGCAAGCTAAATTAGACCCACTTCCCGATGTCCGATTGGACTCAAATTTGGTGTACTTATTTATTTTCGGTGACAATACAATGATATAGTACCATAGAGCTGGTCTGATAATGGAACTCCTGAACTAAACAAGATAAACCCATCGAGTTTGGGCTCGTTTGATTCGTCTTGACTAGTTCTGTGGTTATATAACTTTTTAGTAATCTTTTTATTTACAACTGCAAAAAAATATTTTTTTAAATGTACCTTGTACGTTGCTGTCCATCGAATTCCCATTACCAACTGCAACGACCATCAAGTTTGCAAATGCAAAACCCAGCGGTCATCAAACCGTATCGGCGAAGACATAAACCGACCGGAAACAAATATTCATTTGATATTCCATTTTATGTGGAACTAGCAAACAGGTCGCGATTTGTTATGAGCACTGCGGAACGGAGATGTGTTCGGAAACTGACCTGTCTGGAGCAATGCCTGGGCATTCCATCATATAAGTAAATGTAGATCAGAAAAATAACTTGGAGCGTTATTTGAAGCATTTTGGCTATAGGATATCATACCGCTGTAGAAGCAGAAGCGTGCTTTTCTTTTGTAATTTTTTTTAAACGCTTTCACACTCACAGCCCCACACTAAGTTCGATGACTTGAGTCATGGGTGCCGGAAACATTCACACCACACACACAATCACAACCAGAACCAGAAACACAATTTTTCCATGGAGAGGAAACTTGTTTTCCCGCCGGAAATCGAACCCGGGGTATCGGGTTCGATTTCCGATTTCCTTAGAAGGCGAACGCCACCCAACTAAGCCGTTGGCGTTCGCCAATGGCTTAGTTGGGTGGCGTTCGCCTTAGGTAACTTCATACATCATCATAAACATTGTTCTTTCTACAGGGCTCGAGCTGATTACATTTTCCATTTTTTTTTTATAGCCTTACTTATTCAAAAACAAGCGGAAGTGCTGCGTTACAATTTAATTTATACTTCTTTTGGCGCGTTTGGGAAAAAATATGTGTAAGTGAGAATTTTTACATTACGCGCACACCCCTCCCTCCTAAAAGCGACACCATGAAGTTGGTTAGTAATTGTCTCCCAAATTTTTTGTGATAACTGTATTCAAGGTAGTTATTAAATGTTTTTTTTCACAAACAAAGAGTACTGGCGGAGAACACGGGTTACATTTTTTAGTTATTTTTGTTATGTTACGCTAAAGAAGTAAATAAATACACACACATTATTTGTTCATATTTTTTAGTGATTGTTGCTTGTACTTATATTAAAACTTTCTGCCGTAGATCAGTCGAAGAGGTGTAATTTATTTGATATTTTTTTATGGAACCATGTTGGCACGATTACAAACGTCATAAGTGTGAAAATCTAAGGGAAAGCAAGTTGGCATATCGCCAGCAAAATTGTCGGCTAGCAATGTGGAATTATATTAGCCAAATAATATGTCGCCTTAACGGCTGACACGCGTAACTTTTAGACTCGGAGAGAGCATTTCCTTGTTTTCTCGAAAACCTTGTGCTAATGGTTACATATTTTACACACGTATTAGCGATCGTCCCAGTGGGGAATTACGAAGTTTGTTTTAAAATAATTATTTTATGGGCTTGAACTTCGCATTTTGAATTTGGTATGATTTATTTTTGGAACACAGCGACGCTGATATATGTGACCGTATATACCTTGGTTATAACATTGCTGGGCCTGTTTTCTCCGATCGCCTGTGTAGTTTTTTCGTTGAGTTTGGAACTGGGTTTTTTGAGTGGCCCCCTCATTGCTGTATCTCCTCATTTCTCTACTAGTTACTGAGTAGAATATTCTTATCGTAAATATACAATGTGTAACAGAAAGGTGTAGTAATACTCAAGTTACACATCTAGCTAAATGTATGGAGTCTAACAGGAACTTCTGCATTCGCGGCAGCACCTTGAATATTGAGTTATGATGAATTAAATTTTGCTTGCCTAGAAGATATCTATTTATAATAGATTTTTCTATGTTCTTAACCGACATAAAAAAAGAAGGAGGTTCTATGTTCGACTGCATTTTTTTATGTATGTTCACGATTTCTCCCCCATTTGTGGAACTGTTCTCAAAATTGTTTTTTTGTTTGGTAGATTATACTTCAGTGGTGGACCATATAAATTTTATAGAAATCAATCAAGCCAAACCAAAATATAAGCTGCGATATCGGTTTTTTAAGCTTTGCTTACGTTTAAATTACATATACATATGTGTATATATATTTTATCTGTTCTATTTTTCTATACAGTACGAAAAGAAGCATGTCGCCCAACAACATCTTTCTTGACTTCTTTTGTTACCAGGACCATAAAAGAAGCAGGGGTATCACTGGCAAGAAAGCCTTCCTTACTTATTTGTATGAGTGTATACCTATTACATTTACCGAAAGTACATTATAAATGCGGACATTTTCGACGTAACACGTAAAGATTTTATTGCTCCGCGCTGTTAAATTCTCTCTGCGTTTATAAATAAAATGAATGCATTAAATGCTGATGATTTCGTCGATCTTCGATTCGAATATAGTTCATTTAGAATGCAATGTCTATGATTGCCTTTTAATATCTTGAGTACGAATTAAGCTGTAAGTTATTCATAGTGTACCTCAATCTCAACGTCCAGTTCAACTCATTTGATGTTTCAGTTCTGTTATTATAACCTTCATTAAGAATAGACGAGCAATTATTTTGCTAACGATAATTGAATACCAAGATTTAAATACTGATAATGACTTTTCTATTCTAAAGCTATTTATATTATTTTAAGGTATGTTATATATATTAAATGCGGCGCCTTTTAAACAGCGGGTATCGGGTTCGAGATTCATCGATGCATTCGATTCCAATCTCATGACAAGTCGTCGACCTTAGTGTAAGGCTGTGAGTGTGAAAGCGTTTGTGTTTATGTTTAAATAAATGCCTCAACATCACCTTGTCCCTCTCCTTAATAATTTGGCCGGCCATCACAAAATCATTAGAAATCTATTGTCATTTTTAGTTTGGGCGAAGAACAAACGAATATGTACGCATAATACTTCTCTCTGCTGTGATGTTGTCGGATAAAAAAATTGGCACGAGTTTTTATGACCGGCCGCCTGCCTGATTTTATCCTTTGGGTATGCTTTTGTCTACCAGAGCCGCGTTTTGCTCATTGACAGGGTATAGTTGACGTTTGTCGGCTTCTTAAATGTTAAACCAACATATCCCATACCTTAAGAGGTATGGGATATGTTGGTATAACATTTAAGAAGAGATGCTACTGATAATTCTTTTGACAATTTTTTTTCAACCATTATATCAAAATGAAATGAAATAAGGCTCGCTCTTAAAAATTCTGTATATTTTCAAGTTATATTCATGCAGTAATTTCTTTGCAAATCTCTTTTCATATTTCAGACTGCTCATATATCTGCACAGAAGGACGCGACACTTTCGCCGCAGTACAAATAAACTTGGCTAAGAAAGCATACGAGTTATTTTATGAGAGAACTTACACCCGAGGATAGACCAACCGCTTCTGAATCATAACATTTTATAGACGAAACTTAGATCACAATAATCTTACCATCTATAGTTGCTGGTATTTCAAGAAAGGAATAATTGGATAACCCTACTACATTGTCCATCTGATGACGACCCTTTTGGCGCAGTGGGCTCTCTGCTCTCTGCGCCGTGGGTCCTGGGTTCGATTCCCGGCACGAGCTCATTTTTGTCTTCCAAGAGACCTTTGTGCCTAGAACCAGAGGCACAATTCAACGTTCGCTTTCTAAGCAAGGGTTATCGGGTTCGATTCCTGGCGGAAACACAAGTTTTCTCCCCAAGGAAAAGGTGTGTAATGTGAATGTTTCCAGCATCCAAGACACAAGTCATTGAACTTAGTGTGGGGCTGTTAGTGTGAAAGCGTTTAAAATTGTAAACCGCTAGAGTTGTAGCGACGTTGATCTGTTGCCCTATCAATATATCTGCATTAACCTTACTGTGGTATACTCTTGCATAAATAACAACGACTTTATCATGCTTAAGTATTTGCTATGAAGATTAATAATTATGTTCTGTTTTGATATTTGAAATTGGTTTGGAAACAGACACGGTGTCACAGGACTTTGTCTATTTATCTCTGTCTACGAAAAATTGCACGTGTGTCTAAGGATTGAACGCTTGCGTTGCTTGCTTGTTTGCTTGGAGTATGGGTGAAGACTTGAAGGCGTTCGATAGCCGTATCGGACACCTTCAAATAATTGGTTGACGCTTACTTTTAGTAGTAATGTAAGAGATTAGAAAAGCCACTAAAATAATTGTCTGCATTAACCCTGTGCTAGTACGCTCTAGCATTAATAATAATGACTTAATTATGACTACGTATTTGCTATGAAGATTAATAATTATGTACTGGTTTGATTTAAATTCTAAATTAGAATTTTAAGACATATCTAACAAGATAAAACTTATAAATTGAGATTGGCAATCAACTTACTTTATCTAGTTAGATAAATACTTGTAAAATTGTGTTACTCAGAAAACCCGTCCATTTTGAAGTATTTTTTCATTAACTTAACAACATTCTAGTTTCAACTAATTGCAATGCTTTTGGCTGGCCTTTAGCATTTATTAAAATTAACTTTAGAATTGGAAAAAGCACTTAGCATAAATAAAAAGTTGTAACATTTAACGGACTGTTTTATATGGTTTGAGTAACATGTATGATAAGTTGCTTTGTCCAATTTATTCACAACTAGATGTACCCGGCGTGTCGTAAGTAAAAAAAGTGTTTTACCACTTTCACGTGTATGGTTGCCTAGTAATTTATTACCGTAATATTTATAAACTTTTAAAATAAATATACTTAAAGACTTAAATTATTACTTCATTCATGTTTATGTTTAATAACTAGACAGATAGAATAAAAAAAAGACGTGTGGCACTCGGGGACTGCCACGGTAAAGCTATTGCATAGCATTTTTTATCAACTTATGCAATTATAATTATTTATTTATTTTATTTATGCAGTATTTTTTTTCCTGCCACCTAGATGCGAGTTGCTGAACTAAAGAGACAAGCGTGATATTTCAAAAAAGTCATTAAAAGTTCTGCTATTCATCGATAGATGGCAAAACTAAAAAGTATCACCGCCGAAAACGAGATAAAGTCCTTATCCACCATCGAGGTCAAACGCGAAAATTTGAATTAAATTATTTAATTAATTTTTAATAATTACTCATGTTAAATTAATTTAAAAGTTAAAGATGGCCGTTTGTAAAATGTAAAAGCATACATTTGATAAAAAAATACTATGACGCCTAATATGCCAAGACTGTGTATGCATTATAGGCAGACATTTGATTGAAATTTACGAATATACAATGATGCCGCATGTTATTATGTAGCTTCCTTGATCTAGTATGCTCGTCTAGAAAATACATTTACGTTTGCTTTAATTTGATTTCGAAACAGATACAGTGTTCACACACTCACTTTAGTTTAAAACTGTGCAGTTTTGAGGAGTTTTTTTAAGGACCTCTATTAAACAATATGTCGGTCCTATTGTATATTCCTACGGTAGAATTAATAAAATAGTGCTAATAATAAATTAAATTAACTTAAGCTTACCCATAAAACAAAATAGCTTGTGAGCCGCCTGCGACGATGGATCGGACAACATTTGGCGGAACCTGCCAACATCGTAACTGTTTATATTGTAGAGTATTGCCCAAAATAAACTCCAGGTCGATTAATGAAGAAATTTAATCGACCTGGGTTTGCATCAACTTTGACTTCTAATGAAGGAATAGTTCAAGAGTGAATTACATCTGTTGCTGTGATTACAATTCGAGTTTGGTTATTTATTTTTTATTTATTTATTTAATTCTTTATTGCACGATAAAAAGTGTACAAAAACAGGACTTAATGCTAAAAGCATTCTCTACCAGATTTCATAAAATATTAGAATAAGAATTTAAGCATTCTTATTCTATTTATGGGTAGAATAATTCGATTATCTCTATGTATTTTTTTATCTATTATATTAGTTAGGTTAGCTCAAGGTACTTGCCTTGCACTCAGAAGACGTGTACATTCAACCAATAAATGGTGAACATCGTTCACAACCTCACATTCCACACAATCGGGAGAGACAACCTTTCGCATTATAAATGCGAATTTTCGAGGCATATGGGTAGTAGAGTTGCCCCTGTGCCTTTAGATTAAACGCTAGTGTTGCTTGCTTGCTTGTTTGTCGTATTGGGGCAGTTCTGGTGAGAAGGTTATGAAGGCCGCTTGAAAGTATCCGTCATGACCGTTATTTAACGCTTGCGTTAACTTTTTGTAGTCCGACTTATTGTACTCATGTCTTGTAAGAGATTAGAAAACCCAGCATAATAATTGAAAAATAATAACTTACCTCTGCATTACAATTGGGATGGATTTTATCTCAACCTACAAATAATAAGACAGCGAGAAGATAATACAACTTTGGAAATTGCTTTTGGCACGACTTTTCTTCGAGTTTGTTTGTTCACATTATCTAATACGAAGTCATTATAAAATAAAACTCGCCGGAGAGTTCTTTGGAGACATGTTGAAAAAAATGGTGACATAAAAGAGAATTAATGACCTAGTGACATAATAATGTCTCGTTATTTTATTAATCAATTGTATATAGTTCTCAACCAACTTCAAAAAAGGGGTTGTCAATTCGATTATATGTTTTTTAATGTATGTTACGCGATAATTCCGCCAATTATTAATCGATTTTGATGATTTTTTTGTTTGGTAGATTATACTTCAGAGGTAGGCCCATATAAATTTTATCGAAATCTATCTAGCCAAAACTTAAATATAAGCAGTGAAGTCGGCTTTTTTAAGCTGTGCTCGCGTTTAAATTATTCTCGAATCACATTATCTGACTTCTGTAACGCCTTGTGTGTGACGTAATATAGTTTTGGATATTGACTATCGTAACTCAGTACTTTCTTGTATTGTAGGTGCTGAACACATTCACAAACATGGTTAAAAACAAAAAACGTTTCCCTTGGGGATAAAATATGTGCTCACAACCAACCTTTATACCTATCGGGAAAATCAAATCTATCGGTTTCAATTACCGGCTGTACGCACAAATTTTAGTCCCCCAATGTAGAAGGCTGTACGTGTACGTGTAACTGACTATGCCTCCAGTAAACGGACATTTTGTACAATAAGCCTCTAGCTCCATTACAAAGTAGACATATGTCTAGCACTTAAGTGAACGTTGTTGTATAATAACAGAGTGATATTATAAAAGATTCATACAGAGAACCTAGTTCTCATTAAACATTTTCTATAGTCGAAATCTGTTCCGGAGATTGACGCATACTATTTTTTTCGTATCACACTTTCATTCCTGATCATTAAATCAATATGTTCAAAAATAATGCAATTAAATCCAGTGTATATTTTAGTGAACGCCGTCGTGTAAAAAATATGGTCGTCTCACAAAGATAGTTAAAAAATATCATACAATTTTATCATTGGTTTGATTTTTAACAAACTATATAAGACGGACGTCATTGGTATTTCAGCAGCTGCCGCAGTGACTTGACGATTAATTTGTCTACTCATATATGTCTACTGACTATAAAATTCATCGAAATTGTAATGGATTTAAAGTGGTTAAAACTAAAAATACCCAAATAACTCTAAAGTATCAGGCCTCTCTAGCTCCATTGTAATATAACGTCATATATTCGTATCTGTCTATACAGTTGCAAATTCCGGTTAGATTTCTGGCACCCGAATACCAAATTCATCCATTCAATTTGGCAATTCCAGACGAGAAAGCGTTTTCGGTCATGCGGTCACCATACTATATTCGGGTCTGGGGTATATATATGCGACACTATCATTTCATTTTATTTGATTATTCAAGTAGAAGCGTATGCTTGAAATAAAATTCGGAATACATACTTTATGACGAAAGCTGAAATAACTTTTGTAAGATAAATTTGCAAATTTCATTCTATATAAGAAGTTTTTGCAAATAGTTTTTTTAATGCAACTGACAGATGGGACGAGCAAGCTGCTCGTCCCATAAACCTACTTGTAAGTGTCACGCTTGCTAATTACAGTTTAAAGATTCGGAATTCAGAAATTCAACAATTCAAAATGTCAATGCATTGCGTTCCTCAGATATCAGATGTCTTATGTCCCGTAATTTCACTGGAAACATTGCTCGTCACTCCAAAATACAGTAATGTTTAAATAATACTGATTAAAGGTTAAATAATTAGTAATGGTTTGGTACGAAATACACGTATATCAAAGAATTACTTTATTTAAAGATAACCCAACATACATAAACATAAACATGAACGCTTTCACACTCACAGCCCTACACTAAGTTTGATGACTTGTGTCGTGGTTGCCGGAAACATTCACATCACACACACAATCACAACCAGAACCAGAAACACAAATTTTCCTTAGAGAGAAAACTTGTGTTCCCGCCGGGAATCGAACCCGATACCCCTGATTAGAAGGCAAACGCCACCCAACTAAGCCAACGGGCAGTTCTATATACATATAATATAGAAATATTAAACAAATAATGAAAGCTCCAAATCGCGTTTGAAAAGACCCCTCGATACAAAACGAGTTATTCCGCAAGACAGCTCTGCAATTACTACCAACTTCGTTGCAAAAGATATGAAGAGTCTTAATTACTCTTAAATCGTATTAAATTATCCATCACAATATTTGCAGTTAACTTTTCTAAATTCAATTTGTAATACGCCCTTTCAATTAGCGATATTCAAGTCACCGAGCGGTAAGGTCAACGAAGCGGTCAACGGAATATAGGTCAAGGTATGGACTACCTTTCATAACGCTCGTCATAACCTTAATTGCATCCTTGCTATGGGTATCGTGTATTATTTTTGCTGTTCGATGATAAATATTAGGAAATATGCGTTACGTAGATACTGTACTAGTATTTAAGAACCTTTGAGTCTATTAGTTTTGATCGTACGAAATTTCTAGGTTTTGTATTGTTTCCTTCTTTGCTGTGAGTAAATGTATTGAAATAAACCAAACAGTCGCCGATAAAAACACGTACTATAGCGTTGGTTCTGTGATTGAAATAATTATGACAAATAAGCAATAAACTATGTTTCAATGTTATATTCGGCTTAAAACACGAAAATTTTGACTTACTTTGTAGTCGACTAGTTAAACTGCAATAAACTGTCTAACTCTAAGCTCGGTGCCTTGTAAGTAACTTAGGTGTATGCTGTATAAAGATTTAGTTTATATAGTTTTAGGAAATATAGGCAAATGGCCCGTAGAATGCAAAAAAATAATATTTAGATATTAAAAAAATACTTGGAAAAAGAAAACAAATTAATTAATACAGTACATACCGGTACAGAAGTTTATCTTTGCAGAGACAATAATTTAAACGTAAGCAAAGCTTAAAAAACCGCTTATATTTTGGTTTTGGCTTGATCGATTTCAATAGAAATTTATATGGGACCAACCCTGAAGTATAATCTAACCAATCAAAAAGTTACATTTTGAAAATCGGTCCGAATATGGGGGAGAAATCGGTGAACATACATAAAAAAAAAAACATACAGTGCTACCTCCTCCTTTTTGAAGTAATTACATAAATAGCGACTCTTGATTTGACGCAATAAATGGTCATTTCAGTTTACACAGCGCAGCTGCGTTATGATGTACTTGGTTTTTTCTGTCACATTGAGTATCCAATACGGTATATCTGGCTATAGCCTGAACATGATTATTGGGATAATAGTGCATAAAATATGATGCACTATTTTCCCATTTCCATACCAATTTAAATAAAGCGCTTTGATATCCTGTCAAGCCCAATCTTCAAGATGGTTTTTCGAGCAAGTTATATATCTGAGTATAGATTTTCATTCTTCACTCCTTATCTTCCCATTGTTGCATGTATGTAATTGAATATTTAAGGTTACCACTATAACATTAATCTTCACAACATCGGATATACACATCGACTGATGAATTAAGCAACAATCGACCCTGTAACCGTCATAAACACAACAAAAACAGGACAAGACAACAGCTGGCGGACGGTCCGGAACAAAGAGAAAAATTGGACAGCTGAACCAGCCATATCCCTACCGAGGGGAGAATAATGGTAAACAAAAAGTGCTTCGACGAGACATTTTGGAAGTTTTACGTCTAAATAAATCAAACAGGGATTTGGACCTCAAATGGTTTATGGCGCGTTGATAAAAACGGAAAGTGTTATCTTGTGATTCATTGTGTGAGTTCGGTTGCTGAAACAATTGTGAACAAACAGTGGATTTGGGTTACAAATGCTTTTATTCGATTGTGGTGACTCGATTATAAATTGTTTGACATTATAGACTTCGAGAGCATGACGAGAAGTGTGAGAAAGTTGTTTGCACAAAGCCATTGGCACGACACAGCTTACTTGTATATTTACGATAAGGCAAGATTTCTCACCCTTTATTACCTAAAATTACACGAGTTAATGCCCCCATGCCCGTTTTACCATTTAAGAACAAGAGCAACCATGTAACGTCATCCATTTACATTTGTTTGACATACCTCCAGTTCGCTCGATTCGCTTCTACGCTATCGGTCTTGTTACCAGAAATAATTCTCGTCGTCTTTGCTCCCCAAACGGTATAATCTGGGAGTCTACAAGTCAAGAGTCAAATTAAAATAGTTTATTCACAATGGTCTAATGAGTTCAGGTGAGATTGTGGTCAAATGCTTGTAAATGGAGCATAAAAAATGTTTCTCCCCGAAAAGGGAATTCCGTCAGACAATTAAACGAACTAAGTTACGTCATCTTACCATCAAATTCCCGTTCTGTCACAATTCCCCTAGCCCCTCACATATTAACCTCACATTCTCAAAAAAGATTTACGTCACAATACCCCTCTGTCCCAACATACCTGCTGTTATTGGGGCAAAACGCAACTATGCAAATCGTGGCGCGGTCGGGACGCATATAATTCAATTTTAGGACCGATCATACAGACGGGGGCACCAATTTGTTCGTAAATAAAACACGCACGTTTGGCAGGTGTCGGGGAGAAGCTGTTTTTGTTGTGATGGCTGGAATTGTAAATTGTTTATTAGGGTTCATAATGCTTTGTTTGGGGAGGGATGTTTGGTTAACTCAATTTGATATTGTGCTGATGCTGCCGATGTTATTCATGTGTGACGAATTCTATTTCCTATTTGATGTTTTTTTGTACTACTGCTTTTTCTCTAACTGGTATGCCATGATGCCTGTTACTAGTAGAAACTCGTGTTTTTGAGGGTCTATACTTTTTCTACCTATTAACTGAGGCATAAACTTATGAGGAGTATAAATAATTATACGCGAGAAAAGCTTAAAAAAAACCGACTTCACAAAAAAAGAGTGACTAGATTATCGACTCTATTGTACGTGTTTAGTACATCTAATCTGATCAAAGTTCCGAAGATAAAGCAGTAAAGTAGGATTTTTTAAAGCTTTTTTTGCGTATAATTACTTATACTCCTCATAAGTTTTTGCCTCAGTTAGTGGAGTCACCTAAAATACTGAATAATTAAGTTTAAGATATTATGAAATTTAACCTTTTTTGGTTTTACCGCTTTTTTCGTACCGTTTTGGCGACCCAGTTGGCGCGGTGGGCATGTGTATGCCTTTGCATCGTGGATTCTGGGTTCGGTTCCCGGCAGGAGCTCTATTTTCGTTCCCAAGGGGCTTTGTGCTCCTGGTTGGGTGTGACATTTAGGTAAATGTTTCCCACACCCACAATAGAAGTCTTCGAACCTAGCGTGGGGCTGTGAGTGTCAATGCATTTGTCTGTTTGTTTTGTTTGTATTATCTTACTGAATAATTACTCTGTTCTCTTCAAAATGATTCCGAATATTTTGAATCACAAAATTGTCGCCGACTAAATCTTAAATAAACCAGTATTAAAAAGACTAACAAACCCTTGAATTTGTTGAATTCTTCCTTCCGTGTGTAACACATGCTAGGGCGGTACGCCGCAACGTTAAAAATGCACAAGTTTAAGGCAATTCAAACCAAAGTTTCGGGTTTCAGTGTTTTAGTTGACCAAGAAGCATGCGATATTCGTTTTAAGGAACACTTTTGATGTTCAGTGTACCTATGATTCTACATTAATAAAACGTAAAAAGAAATATCTTATTGTTAGTGTGATGTAATAAAATAATTAAAAAAAATATATATTAGCTTAGCCGTTACATCGTGAAGATAAAACAAACATACTTACACATTAACATACATGATACAATAATATTTACCCACAATCTTTCGGATTTATAATATTACAGTCTTACTTATAAAAATGTCGCTAAGCAATGCTTAGCCACCTCTTAGTTAAGCAGCTCTTAAGTCCATAATCAATGATTAACTTTTTTCACTCATACAGTCTTACTTATAAACCCCTCTTAATTTTTAATCAATTGCTTAGCTACAGTTTAACAAAAATTTCACTCATAAACGCGATTTAGCGTTAAGTAATGCTTAAATAGTTGTCAAAATTAAACACCGCCATTGCCTAGTTTAAACTTGCTAAGAGGCAAGATGGCGGGACTGATATATTTCAATAATAATTGTGTCAAAACTTTTTAAGTAAGGCGCAAAATTGTTTACTTCGACAACCGTTGAATGTCACCTGTCTTAGATTTTCATTTCAATAGATTAATATAACCACATTTTTGACAGCTGTATTCGTGTAATTTCACTTTTAGTCGACTATTTTGGTTATAATCTATGGCGATCGTGTACATTTCGATTATTTTTGATTCTCTGTGTGTTTCTCAACTAAGCAGAGCCTAACTAATGTTTATCAGTCTTACTTATAAAAATGTCGCTAAGCAATGTGCTAAAAAATGTTTATGAGTGAAAAAAAGTTAATCATTGATAATGGACTTAAGAGCTGCTTAACTAAAAGGTGGCTAAGCATTGCTTAGCGACATTTTTATAAGTAAGACTGATAAACATTAGTTAGGCTCTTCTTAGTTGAGAAACACATAGAGAATCGAAAATAATCGAAATGTACACGATCGCCATAGATTATAACCAAAATAGTCGACTAAGAGTGAAATTATACGAATACAGCTGTCAAAAATGTGGTTTTATTAATCTATTGAAATGAAAATCTAAGACAGATGACATTCAACGGTTGTAAACAATTTTGCGCCTTACGTAAAAAGTTTTGACACAATTATTATTGAAATATATCAGTCCCGCCATCTTGCCTCTTAGCAAGTTTAAACTAGGCAATGGCGGTGTTTAATTTTGACAACTATTTAAGCATTACTTAACGCTAAATCGCGTTTATGAGTGAAACTTTTTAGTTTATGAGGGGTTTATAAGTAAGACTGTTAGTGTGATAATGTTCTCTGCGGCCAGCGGTTTAGGCTGTGCATTGTCTATACGTCAATCAGTCAGATATCAGTATGTCAAGACATTGATTCTAATAGTATTCTAATAGATAAAACAACAAACAACCTACAATAAAAATGTAAGACTTCGTCGAAATAAACCCTACCGAGGTTTATCTTAAATGTCATGTAAATACAAAAGGTCAGACGTTGTTTATCTATAGAATTATTATGTCATGGAATCAATTACTTTTATGCGAGTAAATATAATATTTTCCTGATATCTGCTAACATTATGGAACCTCGGTAAACACATATGTCGTCAAGATAAACGAACGACTTCGAAATTGAGTGCGGAATGCCTGAATACACAGATAACGATTATTATCGAAAAATATGATGAGGTATTTAGTCAATCTTTGGGAGCTTCTATTTTAATTTTTAAAAACTAATTAATTCTAAATTTATACTACGTGTAGCCGATTTGGAGGCTTTTTACCGACTTCCCAAAAAAGGTACTCAAATCGACTTTATTTTTTATTTTTTTATTTGTGTTACCTCATAACTTCTTGCCACGTGAGACGATTTCGAATTTTTTTTTTTGCTTGAAAGATGTTGCTTTCTTATTGATCCCGTTTAAATTTGATCAAGATCTGATCAGTAGTTCTTGGAATATCGTCAATAATGCTTATTTTGTGGACTACTTTGACGATGTTCTCGTTTAACCGACTTCAAAAGTTACCTCATAACTTCTTTCGTTTAATGATTATTTTTTTATTTGAAAGCTGGTGCTTTTTATGTGGTCCCATTGAAAATTTGATCAAGATTTAATCAGTATTTTTGAGTTATAGTCAATAATGCGTGTTTAATACATTAAATCTGATCATGGTTCCGAAGATAAAGCGGTGAAGTCGGGTTTTTTAAGCTTTGCTTGCGTTTCATTATAATATTAATTAATTGCTTATCGCTAGTTCTTCACACGAAGACTTAAATGCTTAACATTACTGGAGATCTTACTCAGCTCTTCTGAGAAATGCATCGGATGTGCTTGAGTAAGCCATCTCTAGTCCTATTGGACTAGAGATGGCCACAAGGGCGAGGGGGATACATAACTATTTGCTACAGTATATTTTATATACAATGCGCATCAAAGAAATCACATCAGTTAATTCCTCCACTGGGTTATAATTGGATAACGTTTGACAGATGGTACAGGGCACATCTGTCAAACGTTATCCAATTATAACCCAACTAAGGCACCAACGACACTAGTCATCGAACTTTGTGGGACTGTGAGTGTAAAAGCGTTTCTGCTTATTTTATACTAGCCGTGCCACGCGGCTTCGCCTGCTATTATCAGGTTAAAAAGTAGCCTATGAGTTAATTCTAGGTATAATCTATGTACATTCCAAATTTTATCCAAATCCGTTCAGCCGTTAAAGCGTTTCTGATAAAACCGGACCTACGCAGAAATGAGATATTTTTTTAAATTTGCCTGAATTCCCATATGTGGGCGACAGCATAATTATTATTTCACCTGCAGTTTTCTTTTTACGCAAATTATAAAGTCGACCGTTCGACGTCGGTGTCACACCGAAACTCATTTACCTGGCTGGCTGGCTCCTGGTAACTAAGGAAATTAGATTGAGGCAAGTCAATTTGGTGTACAGTGTGGGTCTTAAATACATAGTAGGGTCGACTTTAGGATTCGCCACACAGGACGCAACAGATCGGCGCGGCGTGCGGGGATGCGGGCGCGGTCATCGCTGCAGAGGCGACCATTCGAGCTAGCGTCCTATGTGGCACAGCCTTTACCATAGGGACATAGGTAACTGAACGGATGGCTTTGGGTTGACTATTATAGCAACTGCTTCAGTGTTTTAAAGCCGTGATAGCGCCGCGCCTTTGTCGGAAACCCGCCCGCCTTCTGTTCTGGTGTCGCGTTATCGAGTCCTATGATATGCTTTAACTAGCGGTGAAGGTCATGAAATCCATTGAAAGCTAGTAGCAAATACATTCATAGTTAAAGTTAAAAAAATCTGTCGAATTCATTAAATTTGAAGTTTCATCAGCTTAAGGATTAAATGTCAGTCATTTTAGGTCCAGCATTTAAACCATCCTTTACAACTATATCATTGCTTACCATTATGAGAGATGATGGTCAAAACGTCAACTATTATTTTAAATCATTTTATAACATCTCCCATAATATTTCACAATTTTTTTACGGTTTTGGATACGGTTTATATACGGTATACGGTAAAAGAAGCGCTTTTGTAAGGAAAGACCTCAGGGAAAGACAGATAGAGACGGTGTGGACTTATTAATAGGTCCTTTGGGTTTTTGGTACCTTTTTGGTACGGCATATGTAGCATATGTGGTATATACAATGTTGTTACAAAACTGTTTTGTTTTTACAATTTGATTAATATTTGACCAATAAAATTGTACTAAGAATTATTTGAACTGTGTATACTATATGTTTACATGTGTATAATCATTATTCCACTGCAATTATTCTATTTTGTGTTGAGTAGATAAAACATGTCAGGACAACCATTTCGTGTAGGTAACATTTACCTACTATATTGGACCATTGATATACATATACAGACAATAAAATAAATATATAAAGAATCGTCTCATTGCAGAGAATCTAAGCAAACGTACAAAAAAGTAAAATTTAGTGTGAGTGCATGAATAATAACTTGTTTTAGCGAGGTATTTCTATAACGAATTGTCTGATAGTCTAGCCTTGGAACCTGAGCTTTCGTCGTAAGTCAACATGAACGTGGGTAAAGCCTTTTGAAGGCTATTGCTAGTATATTATTAAAGCAATCATGAAACATTTGAGTACCTAAGAAACAATAAACATTATATCAATATCTTTAATTCTGCGAAATTCTTAATAGACAATCGATAGGACCCACATTACAACCATCTCGAGAATGCGCGCTAAGCATTCGGTTCCACCTCTGCCTGGGTGTGGAATGGTAAAGGAATTTTCGTCTATCCTATTGTATTGCAGGAATTATGTATAATATCCTCGGCACGCCATGTTTGGTGCAGAAACTTTTCCATATATTTTTAACTGTACCAGGTTTACCGTTGCTTTTCAATACAATGTGAGATTGTAGTAAAACGCCTATCACAAAAAAGTACATTTTTCATCCGCAACGCAAGACGGCACCCACGAACGAAGTGGGGCTGTGAGTGAAAAAAGAGCTCCTTCCATGAATCGACACAAGAGACAGACGGGAACATTAATACACCTATGGGCAGTCGATCTGTCTTTATAAATACTTCAAAAAGAAGTCAAGTACAGATCAGGTGGCATGGTCCTAATGTCTTAATAGTTACAAATGGTGACGAATTTTCTCTTAACCCAAATCTGAATCCGATACTCCTCGTACACTACCACTAAGTACATCCACGAAAAACCTTTCACTTCAAAAGTATCGAGTTTCCTCAAACAAATCCAGCATTAGCCAATTCGTTAACGACCATTAGAGCTCTGGGGATACAACAAATCCTTTTCCGCTGTGATCTTGAATCGCTAATGCTGACACGAGTCGGACCCCTGTTTCGTGTGAAAAGAGCACACGCCGCATTAAAAGTCCTGTTTTGAGCTGGGCTGATGTAGGCTTTGTGGAGTGAATGAAGGCGGGGGTGGGATGCTCGCGCAGCCTCCGTCGCGCCGCCAGAGCGGCAGTTCTCGACGCGACAAGCGGGCAATCTCACGCGACACCCGCTTGCAACACGCTACAAAACAGTGCATACTATCTCATTACAAAACTTCTCCATCGTAAGTACGACAGTGCAAATCAAACGGTCACTCCATCTAGCCAGTTCCGACAGATCGACCTTTACGAAAACTTCATCGCGTATGTCAATCAAGTCGCTTTTCTGTTATCAAACGGCAATTAGATCTGATGTTCTTTGCTGACAAGAGTGTAGTCACCTGACTGTCTAGAGGTCGTCGCTTTCGGTTCAAATAAGTGCGCGCCAATCACGTGTCTCCTACAGACGAATGTCTCGTCTGCTGTTATTGAAAACTGAATATGATATATACTCAATCGAAGCCTTCACAGTGTCAGCAGTAACACTCTATGCATGTTTACATATCCACGCATGATATAAAGAGTCTTAGAGCATATGTCACAAAGAGTCAAGATTGCTCGACGAAGCACACTTGTAGCTTCTTCAGAAAGATTTCACGCCCCTGTTCTCTAGTGCCCGCATTACATAGTACCTTAACAATGTCCCTTTTATCATACATAAATAAAAGCAGGTGCGTATTATCCCCACATTATACAGATACGCGTTTTACAGATGAGCGACTCTCCTGCCTTTTGTTCGAATAAAATGTTCATCAATCATAGAAACCTATTGATATTCAAATAATTGATAGAATGAAGCTATTAATGTAAGATGATATGTTGTATTAAGTTTCGATCTGCTGCCAGATAATTCCGTTGTAACTCGGGTCTAGAGTTGGCAGGGAGCTGACATTGGATTGTTCTCTTTGCCCGCTGTACGTTTCACATAGTGAGGTTAGTTCGTAAGTCGCTGTTAACTGCTGTAATCCCTCTGCGAAGCCTACTACTAGTTTATCGTTAGGCCAGGTCTTAGTTAAGGATTTTGTTGATCTTAAGTGAATAGATTTTTCGACGGCAGAGATTTAATTTGTGTTAGTTAATAAGATTTTTGGGTTGCGACTTTTGGTGATCGTCTTAATTTTCTAACAGTTAAATTATCTGTACATCCTTATTTTCTTTTTATGAATTCGTACATTGTTTATATTTTATTTTTATTTATCTTGCACTTCTGGCTAGCTACAGCTCTATCATATTACATATAAGTACGTTGTTTAGCATCATCGAGTAAAAAAAAATTCATTAAAGGTATTCTATTATATCCACTGGAAAAAGATGAGATGATGTCAAAGATGTATCTTTTACAGCCAATTCTCATTCTAGATCTGACGTACTTTTCAACCGCGACCACGCTTTTGCTGTATTTTAACGTAATTATGGTACAATATTTCAGACGATTTCTTTAATATTTTATTATAGTTTGATCGAAGTAAAACGTCATAACTCGCAACCATCGTATTATATCTGTCCGTCTTGCTTCATTTATAATTTTCATTTATTCTCATTTCTGGTATAAACTTTACTGCTTCTTAAAAGTTTACTTCTTCCCGTTGCTCTCTTGAATCCAACAATCAAGATTACTCATAATTAAACAGTTATTCTTAATCCCGGTGTCTTAAATAAGTTTGATTAAAACGCGCTGCGTCGAATTTCTAAATTAAAATTCTCCGCCGAAGCTTAATTCGCTCACAAATGTATAACCTCATTACTCTACCCTCTTCACGGTGGCTTTCCTTGATACGTTTTCAGAGGTACCTAGCAACCTAAATGACCTGTATTCTGGGATATTCTCCATCTCTCCCGAGGAAAGTATGTAATTCATTTGGAAGCGAAAGTAATGAAGCAGTATGGCTAGTACCCTCACTTAGTGCCCTATGCTGGCTTTAGACTAAGAATTTACTTACATGTAGGTAAGTGCAGCGCATACTGAAGACTGCGAGCAAAGGTAAACATAATAACAATTGCATAGAATACAACTGTATTGGAATTTCTGCGACATTGCTGAGAGACCGGTATTGCAGTCACTTGTGCTTGTGTGTGCTTGAGGGTTAGGGATAGGGTGGGTGAAGTGGGGTTGCTCACTTCACTTACTAAAGTCAGGAGCGAACAGATATATTTAAGGCAATCATGCTTTATCGTCGATCGCATCATCACTTACCATCGGGTGAAATAGTGGTCAAATGTTTGACTATATTGAATAAAAAAAAACTCTCTGACCCTTAATACTATTTTAAACATATATTTTAAAGATTCATAATAATAACTTATAGAATGTATCAAACTCACGAAAACTTAATAATTAAATTACTTACTATATAAGTACATTACATTTCGCATGGAAATTGTCTATGGCGTGATATTATAAGTGATTAACCAGAATATTTTCAACCGATTTCATAAAAGCAATCGAAATCGTTCAAGCCAAAACCAAAATATAAGCGGTGAAGTCGGTTTTTAAACTTTGCTTGCGTTTAATTATCAATTTCATTAACATATATTTTCTTTACCCCTGATTCATGAACGCCTCATGTCATTTCATTTTCCACCGCTGGATGACTGGTAGAGAATGCTTTTAGCATTAAGTCCTCCTTTTGTACACTTTTTACTGTGCAATAAAGTATTAAATAAATAATAAATAAATAATTCCCCAATTTCAGTATTGTAATTCAATTTTAATATTTGGTTCCATTTAAAAAGCGGTTTATGTATTAATTATAACCTAGTCGTATATACTAGAGTGAACACCAGCACGTTAAAAAATGCAATACTTAACCGTTATTAACTAATTAATAAAGTACTGAAAATGTTACTGAGTTGATTTATGCATTTTACATATAATATGCAATATTGGTTAATATGGCAAAGCGTTTTAGCCCTTCATAGTTCATACTCCGCGAAGAATTTTTTTTTATCTGCTTCGCCAATCGCTGCTGCTACACGCTCGTTTCGCTCTCTCGATAAAGACTAACATCCCAAACTTCTGCAAAGTGTGAATTGATATTATTTAAAATTTGCCGGATAAGTTTAAGACGATATGCAAGTTTTTTTTGAGCCGCTAAGAATTAATCGTTATTTAGTAACGGTAAAAAAATTATTTTGATAATACATACTTGAAGATATAATGTAAAGAAATGAATTTTAAAACATGATGCCAGCATTTTGGGCACACTGCCGACCAGTGACTTTTTGTATTAGGTTAGTAGTTTAGTTAAATCTGTATTTTCTTTATTTATAAACCATTGATATTATTTGTTTCATAAACATGATTGATAGTTTTCTCGTAAGAATCATTTTTCAAAAGTTGGGTCTTTTGAAACTCTAACATAGTTCTTACACCGCGCTAAAAGATATATATTTTTTTACTACATTCATTAAATAATTGAAAAAAAAAACATTACCCATTTTTATTCAAACTTTGTAGTTCTCACGCTAACCTAGTATTTATGTTTTATCACTTAACCGAGATAATGAGACGCGGCTCTGTTATATATATTCATCTCTTTTTAATGTAAGGCTAGTAAATAGCTCGTCAAATTTTTAACACCTTCAGCTTAAATACGTTTGTGTATCGTCTTAATATAACTTTTACTTGCGTTATGCTTTTTTGAAGTCCTATGATTTCGGAAAAGCATAGTAAAGAAGTAAATAGGTAGTATGTAACATTAACACGTCTCCAAAAACCACTGTATGTCAACGAGAAATCGTCTCTGGGTAAAAACAAGCACGTCTAACTTTTTTCTTTCATGTGAGAAGAGAAATATCCAAAATGGTTTTGGAATATAACGTGATCTGAATGAATATACGAGTATATCATTTTATCTTCAACGCATTATTTGCCTATATTTTTTTATCTTCTTTTACCTTAGAGGCTACTACAGGTTTGCGTTAATAGCTGCATAGCAGATGGCAAACTGCGTCACAAAAGAAAAAAAAACATTATTCATAGAACTTTGTGGCAACTAAGTTTAAGATAATTCCTGTATTAGTCATTTAAGAAAGTTTAAAAAAAAAGAATTGTAAAAAATGCGCCGCTGAGTTCTTTACCAGGTTCTTCTCAAGATGGCTGTAATTTTGCGATCTAGCAGTAGAGTCATTAACTTTCATGAGTACCTCTTTGGAGCCTATGTGAATAAACGATTTTGAATTTGAAAGTATTTCATTTGAATAGTTGCCCTTTAATTCGAAATTCAGTAGCAGTTCAGTTAGCACACTGTTGCTAGGGTGTTGAATTACTTGCAAAGGTTTAGTACTGCCCCAGGCAAACTCGGCAAATCTACCATACATTTGTATAATACGTAGACCTGGTTATCCTTTCGGGTAAACAACTGTATTGTCTCTTTTAATTTGTATCCAGAAATATCATCATTTATGGGTAAATAGAGCATAATATTGTAACTATTAAGTCCAGAATAATAAATAAATGTGTTCAACAAAGAAACTGAAGCTTATTTAAATTTATAAATTAAATATGAGAATAGATCTACAACTATTAAATGATTGGTTAAACTAATTGTAAAGTGCTGGGTTATATTTGGGGCAGAGGATAAGCCTTGCGATATAGCCAGCGTGGTAATGCAGCAAGCATTAGGGAACTTTGCTGAACATTAAAGATCGTCTAAATCATCTTTAACCTATTTTTTTTTTATAACTTGAATATTTATAATTGTAAAGATAGATAGATAGATAGATAATACTTTATTGATCCACTTTACAAGATGAGATAAAACAAAGGTTACAAACAAGTTTATACGTAAAGTATCACAACAGGCGGCCTTATCACTAATAGCGATCTCTAAAACTAGGTTTTGGAATAAATAAACCTCATTAAGATCAAAAAAAAAATGTAAGAATAAAAAGTTCTTCTGACAGTATATCAAACTAGAACATAATAAAAGACTAATCTCATTGTCACACATACAGCCCATACCACACACACATACAGCCTACACCACACACACATACAGCCTACACCACAGACCCACACACACACTCATCGTCGGCCGCATCATCACTTTTAATCAGGTGAGATTGTGCTCAAATGCTTGCCTAACGGGCATACAAAAAAACACCCACCAATACATATATAGAAAAAAGCACTCTTATGACTTTTTTTAAACAATAGGGATTGTTTCGTTAAGATAGGTTGGTAGGAAGGTACTTATTCTTTCGAGATAGTTTAATTATAATCATGACTAATAGAATACTGCGGTAACTGACCCGAACGTCACCGCCGCGGTCGTCGCTCCCTTCATTTTCGGGATTTCCATGCTAGGTGAGTCCAACGTCGGACGTTTCCGTGGCTTCGGCCAAATCCCTTTCTGCTAATAAAATTATTCAAACGCCACGGTCAGATTAGGGGGACGTCCTTGTCATTTGAGGAAGGAGAGAAGAAATTGTGTTATTATTGTTTGAATGCTTGATTTATTAAAAGGGTCCCCCCCGGTACTGTAATATTTTGTTGGTCATTTGTTGGAGGTAGTTATTGTCTGTTGTGTTTTATTTTTAATTGGGATTATTTTTCGTTTAGTTTTTATAGTTGCGAATTTGTTATTACGCAACTATAACTGTCAGCCATAGCACTGTACCTACAATTATAACAGACAATTAAACAATAATGCGCCTAGTACAAAAGGCCCATTATCTAAATGCACTGAGTAGTAGGTAAGTCATCTTCAATTAATGTAATGCTAAGATTTACAATGTTAAGTTACGTAACACCTTGTTTATTAAAAAATTATAAAGGTGAATCGCCTGAAACGTCATGAATAATGTTATTGATATGTGTATTGCCGTATCCAGTATACACTCTGTATATTTATTTGACAAATAAAGATCCTTCGAAACAAACACCTGCAACTAAGATTATTATAACTAAGCATTGCTATCGCATACCAAACATATCTAATACATTTTAAAATATTTTAAAAGTGCAGCCAGTATCTCTATAAAACTGTATCTGTTTTTATTAAAACAAATTATACACTATCAAACGAGTAATAATCATCTAACTCTGCCAGCTTCGTCAAAAAAATGTTACATAATTAAACAAGAGTCAAAGACATTGGCCTCGATTCTGATGTACACTGACTAAATTAAATTTAAACTATCCCCGTCTCTTACAAAATAAAACACAAGACAGATATAGCATGCATTTTAGTGCTGTCACGCTAGTTTATCAATTAAAATATGAACAGCAGAAGCAGAAAGGCGCTTGATTTTAGTTAATACCAATACAACACATACTCGACTAAGCTTGCATAGACATCTAAGTTCTGACTAACTTGACAGCACAGCAGTAAGCTATCTCTGTCTTGTGTTCCTATTTTGTAAAAGACAGGAATAGTTTATATTAAAAGACAGGAATAGTTTAAATTTAATTTAGTGTGTGACATCAGAATCGAGGCCAATAGATATTCCCATTTTATAGCGCGACGAGTAAAGAATCAAAGACGAAAGTACAGAGTCTTATCTATTACATCCTTACATACTTCTGTGTTACACGCCCCATTAAAATCCCCTGTAGGAATAAATGTACTAATAAAAGCTTTTGACAGTCCGTTTATCAACAATTTTATTAGCTCCGTTATCTATCTATAGGTGATATTAAATTTTACGAGCACAGACCTAATTTGCAGTTGAAGGTCCAATAGCTTTCGATTTGTTAAAATCTTTTGAATTACAACGATTTAGGTGATTGACCTAATGATTTGGGATTCGTACCCAAAAAAGTATAAGTATGATGTCTATCCGTCGCGTCGGTTTAACCTTACTTTTTAACCGACTTCAGTTTCTCCGTCAAATGTGGACCGACGTTGAACCTAATTTTTTTTTGTTTGAAATCATGAGAATACTGTCGAGGTATCAGTCAGAATCTGACAAAATCCTGATGAACCTACGAAAATCGAGGGAAACCCTTAAAATATATATTATTTAAATACGTGTACACTAGTGTACAGTGCATTTGTAGTGATTTTCTGTGTTTTTTTTCAAATTTTTTGATTTTTATAAAGATTTTTTATGTAGTTCTTTATTTTTCGAACCTTAATAGGTACTTAGTTAAGTATTTACAGGATGTGTATGGTTAGGCATGGCGAATATCCTACAAGTATATATAAAACGAAAAAGTAAAATGAAAGGGTACATAAGAAAGAATTAATTTTGTATTTATTTAACGTCACGGTAATACATACACGCTTAAAATTCACTTTGAGTGACTCTATATGTACTAACTAGCCGTGTCCCGTGTTATGTAGAGTCCGTGTTATGCTCCAAACTACTTAAGTCAGATACACCTATCCAAATATGACCCAGTAGGTTAGTTGATACCTTATCAATACCCAGCTGGCAGAAATTAAATGAAAAATTCCCATTTCAAAATGGGAAAACGATTATGGTACCCTCTTTGTGACAGTGGCCTCGTCTGCAAGCTGAGCGATAAGCATTCGAGAAATTGAAAAGGATTCCTTTGCGTGAGTGAGCTCGTTCATAGGATTAAATTGGCTTAGTTAAAGATTTAAGGATTGCCAACTAAGTATAAGGAAATAATTCTAAGCTGGGCTTACAGCAGAGCAATTAAGATGATTATGACGCGGCCGCTGGATTATGTGGCATCTTTGTGTTACTAATTGTGTATTGTTAATTGCGAATGGGAGAGTTTTGGGGTATCTAATGTAGCGCTATATAGAAATGTCCCAATGAAACAGCGTTACTTAGCTGTGGTCGATTAACCGACTTACAAATTAATCTTACTTTACACAATCGTTTTCCACAGATAAACAAGCACAAGTAGTACATAATCTATATTGAAAATAACTCCGGCGAGTCATCTGGGAAATGGCTGCGCTGATTTTCACCAAACAAAACGCTTTCGATCAGTAACCTTTCAAATAAAAAACCGTATCTGAATCAGTCAAATCATTTTGGAGATAAATAGTCACATTAGTTTACACGCAACCTTTCACTTTAAATTAATATATGTATTCTTTAACCGTTCTATGTCCGTTCCATTCCGTATCCGTTCAATGAAACAATTGCCAATTGATACACATCCACTGCTTTTTCACTCTTCTGTATTACCCAGGGAACCGCCTTGGGTATAAATACAGGCGGCACGAGCTCAACGTTCTAGTTAAACTTTACCATTTCTACATTTCACGGTACCAAGTTGAAATGCTAAGTCAACACCTAACTAAGCTCTCTTGTATTATGAGTGTGATCGGAATCCTTGATAGCACAGTCTCATATAACTATAGAATGGTAGGAACTAGAATTCATTCGATTTGAACTATTTATTCGGTATAATATCCTCGACACAACAAACACGTTCACACTTTGAGCCTTACACTAAGTTCAAAGACTTCAAAGGGCCTGAATCAAGTGTGATCGTGCTTGTATGATGTAACACTTACAATACACATAATTATGATCACAATCAGAACTAGAAGCACAAATATTCTTTGAGATGGAAAATTGTGCTTGTGCCGGGAATCAATTCCGCAATCAATCCCGAAACTTGCGACTTAGAAAGTAAATATTTGTCCACTACGCCAAAAGCGTCGTCCTACACGAGTGACTCTTGTAAGAATTCTTGACGTCACTCTACGCAAGTTACATTTAAACATATGACGCACCGAGGTAAATTTTTTAAAGACTTCTGAAATCTCATTTTTAACTCAATCTAAAAACAAAAATACTTGTTAAATTTTAACTAAATTATGTTGCCTTTAGTGGCGCAAGGCAAGATTCCAATTTTTTTTTCCAGCCTTTTGCGAGAGTTTGAAAACTGTAAAAATGTATTGGACACTAAAATTGCCAATTTGACGAACCTTTTGGCAAGTCATTACTTTCTGTCTGTATTGAGTCCTGCTTTCCATTGCTTGTAGGAGCACAATATTACATCTTTAAGGATATTTGTGGTTCTGATTGTACTGTGTGTGATGTGAATATATAATTCTCGAGCTGCCCGTAGGCTTAGTTGGGTTGCACGTTCGCAATTAAGCAGGGGTATCGGGTTCGATTCCAGGTGGAACCACAAGTTTCCCCCCAAGGGAAATTTGTATTTCTGGTTCTTAATGTGATTGTGATGTAAATGTTTCCGGCACCCACGACACAATTCATGGAACTTAGTGTGGGGCTGTGAATGGCAAAGCGTTTATTTTTTATTGGTTTACAGCGAAGGAGTGGAACTCACTGCCCTAGTCTTTGTTCCCCGAACAGCATCATCTGGGAGTCTTCAAGTCTAGAGTGGTACTTAGGTATCTTCTAAGGATGTATGCTTCTTATTCGGCGCATCATTCGGTGTCATAAAAAAAACGTAAATTTAAACCTTTATGCACAAAATTTACGTTATATTGGCAAAAAGATAGTTAAGTTTAGATAAACGATCACGTAGTTAGAATATGATTCACCCACGCTGGAAATATTTGAACTTAGCATGAAGCTTTAAAAGCTTGTTCAATTATCATCGCAAATCAACGGCTCCATGTGATTTTGATGAAACACCTGCACGCCGTATTATTTAACTTTCCAGCATCAATTCGATCCATTAATTAATTCTGTCCAACGTTTACATAAAATACAGTTTCATTTTGTTAACATTGGCCGGACAGATATTCATATTGTTTCTAGCAATCTCGCACTGGCACTCGAATTCGATTGATCAATCAACATTCATATTGTAATGTTGGGTCGTAATATGTTTGATTATTTGTTGGCGTTTTGCCACAAATAGATGACATTTATAGATTTAACTGTAAAATTATTTATTTTGTTATGTTGATAGCTAAACGAGTACGTTGAAATTGTAATTTATTTATATCTTATTACAAATCAATGACGACCCAGTTGGCACAGTGGACAGGTGTCGGCTCTCTGTGTTGTGGATCCTGGGTTCGATTCCCGGCAGGAGCACAAATTCCTTCCCAAGGGATATTTGTGCTTCTCGTTCTGGATATATTTGTGTGTGTGATGTAAATGTTCCCGGCACCCACGATACAAGTATTTGAACTTAGTGTGAATGTGTTTTTTTAATCAATGCACAATTTATACCGTAAGCGGGACGAATAAGAATAAATTAATTCATTATAAATTCAAACACTGTAGATTTTGGATATTACACGTCAATGTACTAAAAAATAAAAAAACTGCGAGAAATGTAAACCTTTTTTTATGTAATTAAATTTTTTATTAAGTTCCCTTTAATTTCCTTAATTTTGATACCTTAGTCGATAGGTTTAGTACGGCATTTTTATTAACGTTTTACTTTTTCGCGCCAAAACTCCGCAATTTTTTTCGAACACATATATAAAATCCCACTTAGGTTTTAAGACGAATATTACGATACCTTAACGTCGAAATTCATCCGGCTCTTTGGAAGATACGAGGTAATAAAGATGTTTACAAATATGCACACATTCATACAAGTTACGCACGAAAAATATAACCCTTTTAATGTTAAAATTATCGTGAGTATTACACATTATGTTATGTGTTATATTCGGCTTAAAACACGCGCGACACGCGCCGAGGCCCGAGCCGCACGCCTCTGCGTATCGCGCGTCTGACTCATCCTGATGAAGGACAACTAATTTGTCCGAAACTAGTTGACTACAAAGTAAGTCAAAAATTTTCGTAGCCGAATATAACATAATATAAATATAACCCTTCCTTGGCAATCGGTTAAAGAGTAATCTGGGAAACGTTTCCTACGTTATCCCTAACTTTGATACGAAGTATGTGTGAGTGTGTGAATAACATAATTGAACGAGGTGTTTTTCAAACAGATTTCGATAAAGATCCATCAAGTGTAACTCAAGCCAAGCTGACTCGGTTGTGTAAGCTGCAGCAGCTTATTAAAAAGGGATCCGCGCTTTACACTTCCGCCCCTAACCGCATCGTCTTTCCACACCAAAGTACATACAACTTACCCCGTGTACAAAAGACCGTGACCCATTTCGCCTCATCGCCCCATCGCCGGAGGCATCACCCTATTTCAATACGCCCTTGCCGTGTCTGCATTGTAAACATAATATTCAAAGTTGCCCTCTTTATGCATTGTAAAAATGATGTTCCTCACGTTTTTTATGTAAAATAATATTCCAAATTTGGTTATAAAGATCTTTATGGCTGGTGTAAGACATGTTTTCGAGTGTAAGACTTTATTCGTCAAAGGGTTTTTGCGTGAAAAAGTGACTATGGTTTTTTCATTGATGTACAACAACATGCCTATAATTTACTAGGAGGAAATATCTTTCAGCGGCAAATGCTTGATTTTTGTTGATGTGAAACTTTTTATTGGAGGCCTTTGAAATTCTAATCCGCAACCTTTTTGTGTGACGATAAGTAAGGGTTAACACTGTGATGAATATTTAAAACGTTTAACTGTAATACAAAAGTTCACTTGTATCGTGTGTCTTAAAGACACAACCTGTTTTTTTTGTGTGTTGTGACTACTATCTCAATTTAGCTTTGCTTAATACTACGGGCCAATTGCCTATATTTCCTAAAACTATGTACAGCAAAGTACTAAGTTACCTACAAGACATCGAGCTTACATTAAATAAAAAAATATTAAAATAATGCTATCGAATATTTAATATGAAAAACTCGACGTAAAAAAGCAACCTGTCACCTATAACAATATCCTATATTTTCTACCGATTTCACAAAAAAGGAGGTACTAATTTTTTTTTTGTTTGAACCGATCTTAAATTTTTTGTTTGAAAGCAGTTGCTTTCCCATTGGTTCCATTCAAATTTGATCAAGATTTGATCAGTAGTTTTTAAGTGATCGTCAATAATGCGTGTTTAATATATTTAATCTGATCGTGATTCCGGAAGATAAAGCGGTGAAGTCGGTTTTTTAAGCTTTGCTTGCGTTTAATTATTACGTATCGCGTCACATCGGCCAAGAATGTTTACCATCTCTGACCACATCAGCAGGTTGAAAATATGCAAGATGACATGGATTTAAGTCAATAAAACAAAATTAATCATGAACGAACTTTACGTACGAGTTACAGGAAAAAATGTACATGACCTTAAATAATTAAAAATGTTAATGAAAACCTTGCCTTGTTCTCTTTATGGATTCAGTTTTAGATCTTAACCACATCATTTTTCTACAAACTAAAAGTATCTTTTTTTTTATGTTAAATAGGCAACCATTTGACCGCTATCTCACCCGATGGAAAGTGATGATGCGGCCGAAGGTGTGACATGCTTGCCTAGAAGATACCTATTCACTCGAGACTTGAAGACTCCCAGATTATACCGTTCGGGGAACAAAGACGCAGGCAATGAGTTTCACTCCTTCGCTGTACGGATGATGAATGTAGAAGCAAAACGCTATCACGCGAAGTTAGTCCCAAAAAAGAAACGTACATTAAGCATTAGGAAAAGTAGTCTTTTAAAAACCACCAAAACGAAACGACGAAATTCTCATTGAAAGCTACACCAAATAAAGGATAAACAAAAGCAGTCCCGCATCGTCCTGTTCTCGACCCGGAAATAAAGGTCCTTTCAGTGCTGTCCTCATTTTGACTTGTTGACGTATACCCGGACATGGTAAATACGCTATAAACATATGCGCTGCAAAGACCAGATTTGTTTCAATGACGTTATTGCTATATACGAGTATCCTAATAAATATAATAATAAAAGGTATTGCTATATCCAAAATTAAACTAATGGTAGTAGGTGTAACGGCCAATATAATTCAAAACACAGCTCAAATAGTGACTAATCTGTTTTGGTACAGACCATGCAGAAATAACACTGTTTTTTATGACGCTGCCCAATTTTATTTTGTCGCTTCGACCTAGACGTGTTTAGTAACGACGAAAGATAGAGTTTTCATGTTAAGACAATATATACTTGAAGATATAATCTAAATAAATGAAAACCAGAAACATGGCAAGTATGTGAAAGTTTTTTCTATAGAATATTTAGTCAAAGTTGGGTCTTTTCCAATATTAATATAGTTCATCTCCGAATCTATAAGAGATAAACATTGATTTTATTACAAAATTATTTGGGTTATCGAAGTTCCTAAAAATTTTAAACATTTTTATTTTAAATGGTATAGGTTAGTTCTCGAGAAGAACTTGTTTTAATCATTTATCCCTTATCCGAAATAAAACGACGTGGCTCTGATCTACATATTTGTCTCTTTCTACAGAAAGACAAGTAAAGCGCACAGACGCAATTTCGTTAGTAAATTTGAGTGTATCATACATAGTGTAAAAAAAAACAGTTTTTTACTATTTATAAACTAGCCCACTACCGTGACCTACCTCATCTCCCTTTAGAATGGCAACTTTTATTATTTTTCAATAAAATAATGTTATTCCAAGTATAAAATAAGCAAAAGCTAAATACACAAGGGACCTACGGAAATTATAATTTTTGTAAACTGTGTAATTGAACTTATAAAGATTTACTGAAATTATTGTTATAGTGGCATGCTCGTCGACTACCGGAACAACTGTTAGAAGGTCATACGCAACTACTTGTATCTCATATCAAAATTTTAATATGCAAAGGCACGGCGTCGCTTCGCCGCAAATTTATTTTCATTATCGCGTTCAGCTGTGCTACCAGCAATATTTTCAACGACCCAGATTGTGGAGCCCGTGACTAAAATTAATAAAGTAACTTCCCTTGCTAAAGACAAAAAATCAAACTTAATAAACTAAAGTTTGCGGTTTCGGAAATTCGAATGCAAAATCCGGTCGGTCCCGCAGAGATATCTCATTGTGAGGGAGGCTGTGCTGATGACCTACTGACCCATATCTGGACTGCTGCAGCCAGTGGTCTGAGTCCTATTTGTTTCAAGTTCTGGCAGTGATTCCTGGTGCCATCCATATTCATGTCAATGTGTTGTTCCTACCGAATCTTGCGGGTTTCGTCTATCGGCACATTGCGTAACTTGTTATGATTGTTTTCTAAGTTACCTCCGCGCACCTTTTTGTTGATGTATTAGACGCGTCTGCGGGGAAATCAATATTAACAGAGCCCGTGAAGCTTCACACAGTATTGTATTGTTGAAAAGGATTGTAATAATTCACGAATAAGCTATGTACGAAAAGACAGAGTGTAGGTTTTGGTTTTATAAGTTACGATAATACCACAAGATAGTCGCATTGCAATGTATATTTGGTATATGATAAATTGGGATATGACGGTAACGACATTGATGCTTCCACCGCGAAGCAATTAAGTATTTAAAGTTCTCGTAAAAAAGAATATGATGATAATAAAACGACATCCTTGCGCCATTTCGACAGAAACTCCCTTTAATTGCCATTCAGAAATAAATTGGCATAACCGAGAGTTTTAATGAACTACAACTGGGTCAAGGCTGTAGGTTGAAAAGATAGGGACACAGTGCTCAAATTTGAATATGCAACAATATTGGAGCTAAATAATTGTGTTGAACTTATCAACTTCTGGCAAACGGTTCCTCTTATTTGCATAATTATGTTTATACTGAATTTTTCATCGCTCACATTGTTGTTGGCGAGTTTAATTTGATTTATAGTTCGATTGGCTTACCCAATACCGAAATTGGCTTTCAGTGCCGCTTATAATCTCTCTAATTTGTTTCGCGTGCCCAGATTTGAGTTTTGAGCCAGATCGATAAGTCGTCCCACAGCCTCCACCCCACATTTGCGTAGGCTTGAACAATTTTTTTTTCTTTTTCCAATTAAAGCTCAACGCTAGCGAATTCTTTTGCAGCTCGACTTGAATGTTTTATGCTTGCAGCCGCGTGGGAAATTAATGTTGGGTGCACTAAACCATTGTGCATAAGATTTTTCTTCGAAGCCAGCGGTTCGTTAAAATTTCAAAGATACGCTCTTTACGCTTAGCACGGTATTAACTGGGATTTTTATGTAGCTTTCATTTCCAAGAAAATTATTGTTTCGTTGAACAAACGGCCTTTTGTTTCTCTTCTAACGGCAGAATCTTATTATTTCGGATTGGCAAGTCTAAATCGAATGAATCGAACAATTGAGAGAGAAAAACAGGTTAGTCAGTGTTTGCAGAGGCGCCGCACCTTCGAGAGTTCAATCGGGCCGGGAATTGGATTCGTCGGGAACCTCGAGTCGCTTAGGTCTAAACTGCGGCTTACCGCAACCGAGTCAAGGGCTCGGGGGACTCCTGTTACCCTACCCCATTATTCCACTATCTCACACCCCTACCTGAGTTCCTTATTTATCGACTGAACATGATGTTACGTGCGTGAACAACGTGCTGAGCAATCTTTTTCTCACAACGATGAATTTTTAAGCGCAACACGAGCTCATTGAATATTTAAAGGCGTGAAGGTGTGTCGTAAAGAACACGTTTTGTAGTTCAGATTTCGGCGACTTTATTGCGAGAACGTAAGGTTTATACGGTGCAATAAGGAATTATTCCCCGGCTAATAATGTTAGTGTGTGTTTTATTTTTGTCATAACACCGAACAATGTTGCGTTAGAAATTGGCAAAATTTTTCGTTCTGAAAAGCTTTAGTTCTCGTGCAGCATTCGGTTTTTATATTGTGAAGAAAATGTTTCATATTGGAAGAACAGCATCACGATGTTTCACAAAGAGTTTGTTAGCAAATCTATGACGTCCCAGTTTCCCAGTGGCGTGACTAGTATTCGTATCATATCTGCCAGTTGCTATAATTCGTACGTGTTCTCCATGTTTATAACTCGGTATCTGTCAGCTCTCGAGTAGTAAATTTGAGCCATTATTTGTTTCGTCTCCAACAGAGTACATTGCGATTGATGTCGAGGGACTGTTCAGTTTGAATTTCCACTTGTACTGATAAAGAGGGGGAGGAATAAATTTCATTTTATTTCACCATTTTCTCTTCATTTACGCGGACACTCGTCTCTAGAGATTCTTTCGAAATTGTATATTTGAATCACACTCCGTCGAAGGATTTCGTTTTATAAATCGTATGTTTAATCTATGTATATATAAAATAAAGTCAGGTTAGTTACACCATTTATAACTCTAGAGCGGATGGACCGATTAAATTATTTTTTATTACTTCGCTTTGAATAACAGAGCTACTGTTAAAACGATGAAAATAAAATATTAAAAACTAGCGATCCGCCCCGGCTTCGCCCGGGTGAAAAAGAAAAGGGCTATTTTTAGGGTTTTTCCAGCAATAATTCTAATTTTCCGTAAAAACCATCCTTGAACTTCAACGAACATTTTAAAAAAAGATTTGGCCAAATTGGTCCAGGCGTTGTTGAGTTATGCGCTTACCAACACATTTTGCGATTCATTTTTATATTATAGATAACTTGCTTCATTCGTTTTGTATGGAAACTTATTGAATTATCGTCTTGGTAAAGTATTAAATAAACATAAACATAAAAAAGGTTTTAATTTAGTCATTGAGTTTTTAGTACGGTATTAAAGTACTAGACAACTATAAACTTGAAAGAAATAAAACACTCATTTTCTATTCGTGGCATTTTAACGCATGCCGGGTGCAGCAGCTAGTTTAGCATAAATGTGTATTACTCGTACGTTTACAAAATCCATAGCAACATTCCGCCTGAAATTTAATTTGCACTCCATGTTAGCTTCTTAATATAATATGTTTTATATTGCGCACACCTGTGCGTAACAAATAAATAATTGCAAATTGCGTTCCTTCCACGAAAATATATCTTTCTTTTATACGCGACATTACGCTTTAATCGTTTCTATTCACAGTATTACTAATATCGCTGTTGCAGAGAGAAAGTTTCATTTGGTTCCAAGTTTCACGGTCTAACCGCTACGTAGCAGTTGCAAGCTTCTTGTTGAACTTGCGACCGAGCATTCTGATATCGGATCCAAATGCGGTCGTCCATTCTTGTAGAGAGGAACTTACGTTCACCGCAGAATTCCGTGTGCTACTGAATCGGAGCTGGTCTCCGCTTACTTCCTTAGTGAAAAGACAAACTTGAACCATTGTGAGCGTAACGGAATGTGGTTATTACCTCCGGCGCAATTTGTCTCTTTGTCTGCACTAAGAACATTAAAATTCTCTTGAGCTTCATTCAATTGTCATTCATCCTTAGATAATATCTGTTGATTGGAGTCTCGTTTATCTTCCAATTAAGATTACATCCTGCAAAGAAGCTTGAAGTTCAGACTTAAAAAACTACTATCCATCTTCATTTTACTACTATTTTAGAATAATATCTCACAATGAAACGTATTGATATTTATACGTTCATTATATGTATTATTCTTTTTCTAAATTGACTCATTTTAAAACTAAAAGCGGACTTAGCGGAAATACGTGTGTAAATAAAATTGCTAATATGAGACTATTCAAATTTAAAAAATCCATATGTTCCAAGCGTGATTATTGGTATCTGTCACATTTCAGTTAAATGTATTATAATAGATATTTCTACATTGTAGGCTGCGGTAGTTTAGTTCCTCGTTTGAACATTGTTAAAGTTTTCGCAAAGGTCGATCATTCGAGCTCGAGAAAGTGATGGGATGCGTATGTAACAAGCACATTAGATGCAAATCTAGTGTAGAGACCGAATTTTAATTAAATTTGTACTCATGAAGTGATAGTAGCTACATACAGTTGGTGTTGTATGTAGTATTCACGCTGAGTCGAGTAAGACTTGTTAAGAATCGAGTTAGTTGTGTACACATAAAGTTAAAGTGAAGTTACTGTTTGTGAGTGGGAATGCGCAGCGAATCTAGTGAGACTAATTATTTATTTAATACACAAACAAATACTGTGAAGGCATTGTGAAGTTTGCATTTGTGAGGGTGAGGAGATACGCAGGGTATCAGCGAGACTGGTTATAGAATGAAAAATAAACAAATGAAGTGAAATCAAAGTGAAGTTTAAATTTAAAAAGGTGAAGAAATGCGCTGCTAATATAGCGAGACTAGTTATTGAGTTAACACTAAACAAATGAAGTAAAGTTATAGTATTTGAAAAGGTGAGGGAATGCGCGGTGATTCTCGCGAGACTGATTATTGAGAAATCACTCAACAAATGAAGTGAAGTCATAGTGAAGTTTCTATTTGAAAAGGTGTGGGAATGCGCGGCGATTCTCGCGAGACTGTTCATTGAGTAATCACTAAACAAATGAAGTGAAGTGAAAGTGAAGTTCGCGTTAGTGCGGGTGGGGATGCGCGGCGAGTCGCGCGTTGGGTAGCGCGCGTGCAACGAGCGGGAAGGGTGTCGGGCCGCGAGCCGGAGTGGTGCCCGCACGACGCGCGGCGGCACGCGCTGACGTGCGCGCGGCGCTGCGCGTGCTGCGGCGCGGCGCGATGCGCGCCCGGTCCTGATATGGAGGAGGGCGGGTACTGGCGGCCGTCGTGCTCGACGCTCTCGCTTGCCGAGCACCATGGCAGCACGCCGCACTTGTGCGCGCGACACCGCCCCCCGCCCCTCCGCCACGCGCCGCACGTGCACACGCATGCGCACGCGCACGCGCACCAGCACGGCCACTCGCATCAAATGCCGGGGCACGCGCCGCACGCCTCGTGCCCCGTGCATAGCCCATTTAGACAACCCACGCCGGAGTATTGCGCGGCGCATTCACAGGTTTGTATTAATTAAAAAAAACTATTTAAATTTAAATCTTTATTACATTCTCTAAAGATCTCTTCTCTAAAGGTAGGTGATAGAAATAAGTGACAGTACATTAGCGATTGGGCACAACAGTTTAGAGCAAAGGAGGGCGATATGCTTCATTAATAATATAATATATCAAATTAATTAGTGTAGTATTAGAATATTTTTATTACTATAAATTATTATTATTGTATGTTGTATATTGTTGTATTTGAATTTGTGTGTAATGTAACTGTTTAAGAGATTTCAGAATTGCTCTATAATGTGCAATTTGAAACCGTTTTACTCAAAATTAATAACAAAACCTAATAAAATTATTCATCGAAATCTGTATTCATGATTTAAAAAATGACTTCATAGAATATGCATAACACTTTAAAATAATGTAAGTTGTATTAATGAGTATATTTAAGTCTAGAGTGTACAGGTACTTTTTAGGCAAGCATGGCCCATCTTTGACCAGATCGTCACTTATTATCAGGTGAGATAGTGGTCGATTGCTTGCCTATCCAGCATAAAAATGTGTCTTTACACCACAACATTCGATTATTTAAAATGTTTCAAAATCCATGAAATTTTTACTACAGTCCGCTCTTAGCAATAAGTTAGCCTTACTTAAGTTATTTTCTTTAGTGTACAATAAAAATAAAACGATTTTCTTATTTTCTAAATAAAGCTTTTGTCTTTGTTATTTCGTATATTGAAGTCTTCTGTAAAATAACTAGACTACACTTAAAACTTTCGCCTCTCTTCCATATAAACCAAGCACGAAACCACACTACAACACTGAGCTTAAGATTATCTAATAAATGAAAGAGACTTTCAACGACGTAGACGTGCTAACTCCACTATTGACAATACCGGCTCGTAAAAATAGGTGACAACTGAAAATGCTCCCTGGGAATCCCGTAATGTCACCTAAGGTAATTTATCACCCTTTTTCTCTATCTTCGAAAGGGCTCTTTATAATAAATGAAATAAGTATATCAGCATATATTACAATACGTCAAATAAAGGTAAAAAGAAAACAAGTATAATTGAGTAGATAGATAGATAGATAGATAAATTCTTTATTTGCACACCAAAATAAATAACACTTACAAAGAAATCTTAAATATAACATAGGAGCACAAAGGGCGGTCTTATCGCTCAAAGCGATTTCTTCCAGACAACCAAAGGGAGATGATAAAAATATTACAAACAGGGACGGTGGTGTACCTCGACACGTATTTAAATTAATAAATGTACTTATACATACTTATTAATATTACATACATAATATACATACAAAAACCTACATAAATAATAACAATATATTATAAACATACACAAACTAATATATATTATTATATATACATTATATGACTAATAAGGGACATTCATAGCTTTAACTTAATTGAGAGTGATACCATTTTTTAATTTGTTCTATAAAAGTGTGTAGTGATTGAGAGCGACGTATAGAGACCGGTAAACCGTTCCAGAGGCGAATAGCTTGTACAGTAAAAGATTTATCATAAAATGTAGAACTGTGGCTTGGCATTCTCAATTCTAATGATTCAGATGACCTCAATGAGAGTGAGTGCCCAAGGTGAAGAAATTCAAACTGATCTTTGAGATAGCGTGGGGAGGAGGGATTAAACAGTACGGTATATAATAAAGAGAGGATGTGTGTATTCCGGCGAAAACGTATGGGAAGCCACTTGAGTCTAGTGCGAAATTGAGAGACATGATCATACTTACGCAAGCCAAATATGAACCTGATGCAAACATTCTGGAGACGTTCAAGCTTATTCAGCTGGTCCTCTGTGATATCTAAGTAGCAGGCGTCGGCATAATCAAGAATTGAAAGTAAAAGAGATTGTGCAAGCGCAACTTTGGTAGCAGTCGGAAGAAAATTACGCAGCCTTCGTAGTGAGCTTGCAGAAGCAAAAATCTTACGACTAACAGCTTGTAATTGTGGTTTCCATGACAAAGTCTGATCAATGATAATCCCAAGATTCTTTACTTCTTTGCTGTAAGGGATTGTAACACCGTTAAAAACTACTGAAGGCAGGTTATTTTGGTCAAGTTTGGATAACATTTTAGAGCTACCGATAACAATAACCTGAGTTTTATCAGGATTCACACTAAGTCCATATGATTTGCTCCATTTAACTATATGTTCCAAATCATTATAAATCATATGAATACAGTCAGGAAGGTTTTTAAGAGTAGCTTGAGAATAAATCTGGAGATCGTCAGCATAGAGGTGGTAGGATGAAGAAAGGTTGTCAGATATAGAATTAATAAAGGTTGAAAAAAGGAGTGGAGATAAAACGCCGCCCTGTGGTACACCAGCATTTGTGGTACACCACGAGGAGTATAGGTCCTCGAGACGAACACGCTGCCGGCGACCGAACAGGTAAGTACGAAAAAAGTCGATTGCAGAAGGAGATATGTTAATAGAGCGTAATATACCCAGAAGTAGGTCGAAGTCGACGGCATTAAAGGCGTTACTGAAATCGAGGAGTGTTAGCACAGTTAACTTGCCGTTTTCCATGCCAACTCTAATGTCATCAGTGATTTTTGTTAAGGCTGTAACGGTGCTGTGAGAAGGACGGAAGCCAGATTGAAAAGGATTGAGGAGATTGTTACTTATTTGGAATGAACTCAACTGATTGTGGACAAGACGTTCTAGGACTTTAGAAAGGAATGGGAGAATGGATATAGGACGATATTCAGAAAGAGATTTAGGATTAGGTTTTTTGGGTAATGGAATAATTTGTGCGTCCTTCCATAATGAGGGAAAATTTCCGCTCATTATGGAGTAGTTAAGGATGTGGCATAGGATGGAATCAATAAGATCAAGGATAGGGACTATCATGTTACGACTAATACCGTCGATTCCGACAGCATTGGATGCAATCGATAATACGCTCTTCTTAACATCACCAGCTGAGAATGGAGTGAAACTGAACGAAGAGAAAGTGGAAGTTGGCAAATTGGAGAGGAGACTGAGAGTTTTATTTTAGTATTCCCTTTATCTAAGACATTGATACCTGATGTTGATGAAAATTGATTGTTGAGAGAGTCTAAATTTAGATTTTGAGGAATACAATTTTGTTTGGATTTGCCAATTCCCAATGATCTGAGGAATCTCCAGACTATCGCCGGTTCTTCATTATCTATAGATTTGTGAATGTGTCGGCGTTGAGCGTCTCTACACACCCTATTGCAACGATTCCTTAGTTTAAAGTATTTAGATTTATTGAAATCGTTAGGAGAGCATGATGAGTACTAAGTGACTTATAAAGGTTTTTTTTTAAATCAAGCTTTAATCAGTTTTAAAAATGACTAAAGTGTTATGTAACCAGATAACCTTTCAAAACTAATCAAACGAGCCCAAACTCGATGGGTTATCGTGACGGGCTCAAAAGTTTAAATGGCCATCTTCCGTATCTATCATCAGACCAAATCCATGGTACCATATTAGTATATTGTCACCGAAGATACATAAGTACACCAAATTTGAGTCCAATCGGACATCGGGAAGTGGTGATTACAGACCGACAAATAGGTATTCAACGGGACAGGTGGATCTAATAAATGCTTGTAATAAATGGAAGTCTACTTGTTTATATCCCATTAAAAAATATGCGTGACACGAATACTCGATATTCAGAGCATTTATTAAATAAAATGGGTTTATTTTCATAGTAACATGATTTAAATAGTATGAAAGAGCAAAAATAACGTATTTATATTATTTTATTTTTAAAGCATTCTGCTATGCTATAGGCTCCAAAAACAGGGTGTGGCGATTGAAGTAAAACTTTTGTATTACAGGGAAATATTTTAAATATTCATAACAGTGTTTACCCTCCAACAGTTTTTGGCACACAAAAAGGTTGCGGATCAGAATTTCAAAGCCCTCCCATAAAAAAAATGCCTCAATAAATTCAGATATAAAAAAGAAAAGGACGGAGCGGAATTCGAACACCATCATCGGGACGCCACACCGGTGCGGCATGACTCCAAATCTGGTGTTTGAATACCGGTCTAAGTGACCGTTTTCTTGCTAATTTCTAAACGTATGCTTTTTATGTTCTTATTTCAAACGGAGCCCGAATTCTTCAGTAAGATCAATGATTACTCTAATAAACGAAATATAACATATTTGACACAATATGCTCGCTTAAATTTTAATAATATCAGCTCTTAACCTCGTAAAGATATGTGAACACTGAAAATTCTCTCTGGAAATATCGTAGCTTCACCTAACGCAATTTACAACTCCATTTCTTCCTCTTCGAATACGCCTCTTTTATATTCAATTAAATCAGTACGAAGTACCTACATCAGGGTTTAAACAAAGTTAGATGCAAGGAGATATGGCATTTATAAGGCATTGTTAAAAAGGTGACGCAAGAAAGGAGATTATTATTCTTAAAATGGCTTTATTATATTCGAGATAAGATAAACGTAAATAAAATGCTACTTCATTTTATTACACCTTAACATGTTTTTTTAAATTTACATAAAATGAGCACACAATGAGTAAAATTCATACGTGAATAATTAACGAATAAGGAAATATTTTTAATCACTTAATTATTGATACACGGACGTAAACAACTACAGACGTAATGCCGCAAACAAAACGGGTGAAGCCTACAAAGCTTACACAGCCCCAGGTCCTACAAATTTCGCTTGTCATACGCACGCTACATGCACACAAATACACGAAAGTTCCGACAATCACTGCCCTTACACCTATTAACTATGTAAGTAAGTAGTAGGTTGTATGTGACGATTTTCACGAGTTTCACGCACACACGGACATCTACTTGATTCAGTCATAATTGGATGAGGTTACGTCCGTGTTAATTTCGAGTCCGTGTCTCTATACTAATATTATAAAGAGGTAATCTTTGTTGATAATATTTTTATCAGGTCGTAAAGATATGTGACATCTGAAAATTGTCCCAGGGAATATAGTAGCGCCACCTGACGTAATTTATCACCCCATTTCTTTCTCTCCTTCGGAAAGGTCTCTGTCATTTTTAGTGGAAGATATTTGCATTTATACGTCAGATGTTGAATGCAAGATGATACGGAACTCAGAAGGCATTAATAATAGCGAGACGCTCGAGAGGTGAAGATTTATTTTGTAAACTCGCTTTTATGTACCTTTTTTCTAAGGGAAAAAGCAAAAATATCACTAGTCGTTCGCGCCAAACTTTTGAGATTAATTGCTTATAACTGTTTTTCTTTTAAATTATTGTTGATTTCTGTATTTTTTGTTCAAGTACAGGAAAATAACGTATAATTTACGTATGTTTCAGTTTTAAATGTCCGTTTTAGAGACAGACCCGGTGACAAAAATGTTCTAAAAACGTGACTAAGTGACTTTGGTGGCCTACAAAATTGTGTTTTTTCAACACAGATGTTTTTGTATCGATTTCTCGAGTTCTTTTTAACAATTCCCCACACGGGCAGATAAAAAAATAAAATTATTTTGTTCCCCGCTTACGTTTATGGGTGCCCCCTTAATATTTTCATTAACTTTCATTGCCATTTCTGACTTTGAGTTACAGCTTTACATATTCTCTGAGAATTTGAAGTTATTCGCTTGTTTGGTTTAGACACTAGATGCCTCTGACAGACAGATGGACAAAGTGCTGAACCACCCAATTCACCTTAGAAATCTCGCTCGATCAATAATGTTGTGAAATATATTTTTTTATACAGTACACCGAAATATGTAAAACACAATATCAAACACCGGGTAATTGAACGCGAACAAGTTGATTCTTCGTATTTATATTAAGCAGCTGAAATACCGAGGAAATATTGAAGTTTCCCCCAAACTCCATAAAAACTCGATTTGGGTTATGTTCAAAGTAAAATTCTTTGACCACGTCAAGTCCAGCACTACAAGAAATAAAATAAGCAGCGACAATATATTATACTTATACTCGCTCTAGTTACCCTGAGAGCCTACAAATCGCTGCTATATTGCCCGCCTCTGACGTCAAATTATTCCATTCAAATGTACACGGTGTTGAAATTTAAACATTTTGTATTTCATCGAAATACTGTTGCTGGAAATTCGATTTTCAACATATTTTTAAAGAACGCAACTGCGTTGCTTCTACGTATCAACATTTTATGGGTGGATAGGACATACAAAATATCGCATTTTCAACGAATTTTACATGAACGTAGTTATTACTGTATTCGGAGTAAATAGCTTATAAATAAATGAACTTACCGATGTCCAATTGGAGTAAAAATTGGTGTACTTATTTATCTTGATATGGTACCATGGAGATAGTCTGATGATGGCGACAAGAGACAGTTTGATTTTAAAAACTTTTTAAAGTATTACTTGTTTAATTTATCAAGGATTTTTTACAGGAAATAGAATGCAGTGAAAAAACAAATAATTCTTTTAGGTAGCTCGTTCAGTGAATGTTAGCAAACGCTACTAGATTGACTGTTTTTGTCGTCAAATATTCCCATTCAGACGTACACAGTTTCATAAATAATTCGTATGGTATATGATAGGTACCTCACGTAACGTTTGCAGATGTTTATTAGTGTTTGTTTTGTCACTGATAAAGTGAGCATGATATCAATCGCTCCCGAACATGTGTTTATGTTTCGCTATAAAAGAACAGAACGCATCCAGATGGAAATACTTCCTCCACATCAATCTTGCACGATTACGTTACATTATGAACTACAGGCCATCAATCAAGCGCATCTGGTGTGGCGACGGCGGGGAGTTAACAAGTTATATATCCTCCAATCTATATAATATATGTAAAAGAAAGTCGTGTTAGTTACACTGTTTATAACCCAAGAACGGCTCAACTGATTTGGCTAAAAATTGGTGGGGAGGTAGCTTAGAACTAGGAGACGGACGTAGGACTTTTTAGGAACGTCACATTTTTTAATAGGTGTATAAATATCATTTTCTCATACGTCACTCGGATTTGGTGAAGTACTAGGCAAACATAAACATGAAGGAGGTAATAATATAGACACGTGGCATTGTAACGCATGCCGGGTATGGCTTCCCAAACATGGACATTCATTGACGTTGTTAGGCGGAACGAAGGTCGCCGGGACAGCTAGTATTGTTATATAGAACATGTGCGTTATTGACTTCATTTTCTTTTAAAAGGGTGTAAAGCAAGCCTCCAAAAATTTGCAGTCATAATTGATATGACTCTCTTGGCGAGGTGGGACGCGACGGCGAGCGCTCCGCACTCATCCTGAAGAAGGCTTCCGAATGAAGCCGAAACAATTGTCGATTTAGACATCGATAACGTAAGTCACGCTAATTCCCTTTTTAATTTTAAATAATAAGCAGTTCAAAATTAGCGTGAGTTTTCATCAGACTCTCTTGGCATAGATTCTTTGGTTATGACAATATCAAGTGTCAATTTACCCACATTGAATGTTTAATACCGGACTAGCTATTATTCCTCTAAATAATTAAATATTATCCAAAGACTGTGCAAATTATCTTGGATTGGCGCACAGCTTAAATATGTCCAATTTGATAGATTGAGATGTATCACTAAGTCCGCCGTTTAATATTTAATCAACGGGCCATCTCAGTACAATGTTGTGTTTTTTGCTATGCAAATAATTTATTAGGTAAGTCTTAATAAAGCAGCCCTCATATAGCTACAATATCAATTGAACTACCCGTTGGCTAAATTGGGTGAGCGTTTGCCTTCTAAGCAAGGATATCGGGTTCTACTCCCGGCGGGAACACAAGTTTTCTCCCCATGGATAATTTGTGTTTCTTGTTCTGGATGCTGTGTGTGTGATGTGAATGTTTCCGGCACCCACGACACAAGTCATCGAACTTAGTGTGGGGCTGTGAGTGTGAAAGCGTTTATCTTTTAATGAGTTTTTTTTTATAATCTACTTGATTAAAATAAGGAAACATTACAGGAGTTTGACCAAATACGTATTTTTAACTCTTGAAGCAATTAACCGTGCACCTTCAGTTACTCAGCCTATAGATACCTAAGTCCTAATATTAACTGCCTTGTATCAAACCCTTTTTATCTGTCACACCCAAAAAGTAATCTCTCAAATAAGCCCTTTGATTTCCGCGAATCTGACATCAGCGAAACAGAAATTGCTTTTTTTATAAAACATATTAAAGAACGCGCGCAAAATTACTTGTGAGGTTGTGACGTAATTGAAACAAGCGGGAGAGGGTAGAATGGAATTTTATGTATAACAATGGAAGTCAATGATCGCGTCTTACTGGATAAATTGGTTCAGTATGCGAGAAACGGTTAATTTGTTGTTTGTAACATAGTTTGAAATGCGGCTGAGCTGCACCACCTTTCGTTCAGATTATTTGTTTAGGTGTATTGACAGCTTGCACTCAGTCACAAAAACGATAATTGCAGTATATATATTACGTATAATAATGTAATATACCACTGTTTATACATTATTGTTTACTATGTTGATACGCTCAAAGAAATTTGCCTGAGTCGGTGTTTCCTGATAAGTACAATATAGGGTGAGTCTTTGAATAGTTTTCTTCTAGGTAATCTTTACTCAATCGTTGACCACATCGTCGATTACCATCAGGTGAGATAGTGGTCAAAAGCTTGCCTAACTTGAATAAAAAAAAAAAAAAAAACTTTCAGTTGCATACATTTTGATTTATGTTTCAATAGCTACGCTAGGCATAACAATGTGAAGGAAAAGATAATTTCGTTGTTTGAAGCAGGACTTGGGTAGATCAGTGGTTAGAGCAATAGGGCATGTAAAATGACCCGGTTATCTAGCCGAAATAGAGATAGAACAGGGCTATTCTTAGTCGTTTCTAATTGAAGAGTTGAGAGTAGGACCGCAATAAAGTTAGATCTACTATAAACTTTATATATTTTTATATGTGATTATGCAATCGTGCAAATGCAGCGTGCAGGCTTAGTAAACACCTATTCGCTTTCTTCTCGAACAATCCAATATTATACTCAAGGGAAACGCAATAAAGACGGCAAGCGTTCCACTCTTTTGCTGTTCTTATATTAAAAGTTAAAGCAAAATACCTCGTGTGAATGGGTTTTTTAAATATAAGGAAATGGTTTTGCTGTCATTTTAAGATTGTATTTTTTTTTTTTCATGACCATGGATGCATAGTCCTTCAGTCGAAATATTAAACAAATATTAACAATTTCTATTCTTCATAATAAAAGTCTTAGTCACAAGTCACAGTCAAAGTCAAGTAGTCAGTCATAGTCAAGTCATGCCCTAGTAAAGTGGTAGAAACTTTACTAGAACTTCTATTGGAGTTTTGGAGCGAAGGCGAAAATCACGTTTTTCAACTTTGTATGACTTACCCACACCAATGAACATTCACTAAGCATTAACGGCTAATAATCCACCACTACTACACAATGGTGCTAATTCTGTTGAGCACCGAACTAACCTAAACTAAACTAAAAATAAACTAATTTTAGTCAAAGAATACCTAAACGCTATTCTGATTTTACGTTGAACTTAATTTAAAAGTTGAAATGACAGGACTAAAATTGATTTTGACAGCAACCAAATTGAATTGTATTCACAAGAGCCGCAATCACATATTCCTCCATTGTAGACTTTGTAGGTCAGCTTCATTAATTGCACGTGTTATTCTTTCAAGTATAAGATCAGATTTAAAAAAATCCAGACCTTTTTCATACAGACTAATTTGGGTTTAAAATTTCTATTTTTAGTCTTAATTTGACGTAAAACATGTACATCAGAATAAGAATTTGGTCATTTTCACTAAATAGATTAACTAAACTAACTTAGTCCTGTCAAACTTAATTTTAGTCTAATCTTGCATTTTCTGAATAGGTTTTGGACTAAAACAGGACTAAAACTAATTTTAGGCTAGTTTAGGCTAATTCTGGACAACAGAATCGGCACCATTAACACTCGAAGAATCACAAGTTTTGGAAAATTATACAAAATCAACAACGCCATCTTTTCACGTTCGCGGCAAAACTCTCTTTAAGATTGTATCGTCATATGTGTTTCCATACTGAAATAAGTCTTACCTTCCGTCACAAGCCTCCCCAAGGTCATGTAAAAGGTGAAAATTTAACGTTCGTACCCTCGAGGGAAATTAAAAATCCGCCCGCTGTCACCAATGTTTGGCACATTCCCTCTTATTTTAATATGTTTAATCGTCGTTATGTTGCTGGCAACTGGCAACCCAACCTTAACGTTCCGGGTCGACAGACGGAAAATAACCGGAACGTAAATGTAAAAAAAGCCTTTGGGCGTTTCGTATAGGTAGATGTTTTTTAATCTTATTTGGACTCTGATAGCTTTTTATTTTAACATTATGACAGCGGATGACTGCGTTTTAACTCATAAAGAGCAGGCTGCGGTTCCGTAACAGCATAAATATGGCAATTACGCAAGGTCGCGCGTGCTACATTTTTTTTTTAGATTATCGTTAAATATTGAAAATTAAGATAAAATATCAAAATTTCGGCTAATTAACGGATACCTTGCTATGTTTTCTAACATATATTATCAAAATCAAAATCGTTTACATGGGCCCCAAAGAGGCACTCATGAAAGTTAATGATTCCATTGCCAGATTCGCAAAATAAAACATCGTATGCGAGTGCTTTGAAATTCTGTACCGCGACCTTTTTGTGTGACCAAAAGTGATGGGGAAAAATACTATGATGAATAATTAAAATGTATCCTTGTAATACAAAAGTTTCACTTCTATCGTGCATCTTTACGACACACCCCGTTTTTTATTTATTTACGGAATCAGGTTAAAGCCAATTCAACGTAACATAAAAAAATAAAATAAAAAAGGTATAATTTTGAAATAAAACTCATTCAATTGTAAAACTGTCTAAATAAAGGATAGAAAAAAGTATTGATATCATATATTTAAAAAAAATCTAAGTAACTCTTTTTATCAAAAATAACATTCTTTAATATGACTAAAAAAAAACTACAATTATATACAGTAGGTAAATAATTAAATAAATATTAAATGTACAATGTTAGATGATAAACATTAGAATGTTTTGTATTAGAATATTACCCTGAAGTCGACAAAGTTGCTAAGCACCAAACTATGTTCTAGGTAACTCTTTACAGTAAACAAACAAACAAACGCCTTCACACTCACAGCCCCATACTAAGTTCAAAGACTTGTATCGTGGGTGCCAGAAACATTCACATCACACACATTACACCCAGAACCAGAAGCACAAATATCCCTTGGGAAGGTATTTGTGCTCCTGCCGGGAATCGAACCCAGGACCCACGGCGCAGAGGGCGGGCCACTGCCTGTCCACTGCGCCAACTGGGTTGTCAAAGTAAATACGTATTATGGCTTTCAAGATCTCATTTTCTCGTATCATGAATCGAAAACCTTTATAAAGCAAGCAATAAAACCAAAAAAAGCTCCAATTACGTCCTCAAAGTTAATTTAAAGATTACAGACGTCCGTACCGGAATTTAATATCAAGATGCCGCCCTATAATCCTTTGAGTCCTTTAAATTTTCGCAAGACAGGGGATTTATTATTAACGTTTTGGGTAAAGGTTTGTTTTTGTTGAAGAAACCTCATTCTTTAGGCATTTCAACTGGTGGAGACATGATTTGAACGTGGAAATGTATACGAGAATAGTTGTTGATATACCACGCTGTTACAGAGAATGCACTAACGAGTACTAAGCAGTTTTTTTTTGTTTTGGGTAATGTCTAGCTCTTCCCTTCCTTCCCAGGGTAAAAATAAAGGGGTTTATTAGGCTCGAAGCCACTAAATCTCCCATTAGAAGTCCCTCGCAGAATGGGGCAACGTGACTAGCGCGACCTTATTTTGCGTTACTCGGCTCACGTGGCAAGATAGGGTGGCGTTAACATTCACTACCTTGCCCCGGCGGCGCGGCGGTAGGCTCGGATAAATACTATGCCACAGCGTAGAAGGATAGAATAAGGTTATAGAAGAATGACCAAGATGGCCAAGGTCACCCCCCAAACGTGAGGGGCCGTGCAAGCAAAAAGAAAAAAAAAGTGAACGCCTAAAATCTTCATTTAACTCTCATTTGTAAGTTTTTAACTTACCATGGTCACTTTCACTATAAATGTTTGTATCAATAACGGGATATTTACCATGTATTTCGTTCTCAAAACAAAGGAAATACATGGTAAATATCCCGTTATTGATACAAACATTTATAGTGACCACTGTCTCACCTGATGGAAAGTGATGATGATGCCGAAGATGTCATTGCCTAGACGATACCTATTGATTCTTGACTTCACTAGTTGGTATATATATCTAGTTTTACTCAAAGCTGAGTAATGTTAATTAAGAGAAATATTTTTTGGTAATAAGGCTGGGCGAAGCAAATCTCCCCAGCCTTAGTCTTTGTGTATTTTCCCCAGGAATATTAAATATCTCAAGAAATATTATACTACATGATTTACGTAATCAAATTGGTACTCATAGCTTTAAACTACTATAATTATTATTATTCTCTAATCTGTATTCTCAATCCCAAGACACAGGTCTCAGCCTGGTTTGAAAATATAGGATAACGTATGCTTTGTATATATAATTACTTATCTGTTAACACGAACCCGTTTTATGAACTTTTTACCCGACTGCCAAGGAAGGCTTATGTCTTTCGCGCGTATCTTATATGCATGTATGTCTTTTTGTAATTTTCTTTATTCCCTCATGTATAGATGTATATAATTTTAGAAAATATTGGCAATTGGTCCGCAGTTTTACTATCGCGTGTATGATAAAATAATCGCTCAAAGTTTGCCATAACAATTTCTGAAAATCATATCAGAATTCGCCACAATGTATGTTTTACATTTACAGTATAAATAAATCCGGAAATGTGTTAGCAGATTTGCGTATTGAGGGTTCTGTACAAACTTTTAAGTATTATTATAGTACATCCATCGCTGGTGTCGATTTTCAAAGATTTTGCCTGTTTTTTATTGCAGATTTTTCTACTACTATGTAAAAATTAGTGATAACACTATTTTAGGTATTAGAAATACATACTGGAGACTGATTTGGTTCAAATCAGCTGAAACAAACGCTTTCACACTTACAGCTCCAAACTAATTTCAAAGATTTGTATGGTGAATGATGGAAGTAGATTTTTTTAAACTTTCGCGAACTTCAATCATGTTTATGTGAGAAAATCGGGTCTTTTCGCGCTTTTATTTTCAAAATAGCATTATTTTGACTAACCTCGACGTCTCGGCAGGGTTGCACCAGTTAGTCAAAATAATGCTATTTTGAAAATAAAAATGATGGAAGTATTTACATCGCAAACACAATCACGCACAGAACGAACACAAATGACACATATGTCCGAAACATACACACAATTAATTCAACACAACATTTTCATTACAAAATAAATACTATGAACAGACAACCATCCTAAATCGATACTCCTCAGCGTTATTATTCCTTAGTAACTGTCTAAGCGAAACCCAAGTATTTGGAACCCTAAGGCGGAAAAAATGAGTACGTCAAGAGCGACACTAATTACCTACTGGCTGACGAAGTAGGTATCCGTCTTCTTGGAGATATATTTGCAAATTAGGGAGCAAATATTCATTAGTTTAGAATTGGACAAATAGTAAATGACGTTTGGATACATTTTCTTGTAAAATAATGCTAGAAATAAATTATTAACCGACTTAAAAAATAGAGGAGGTTCTCAATTTGACTGTATTTTTTTATTTGCAAACTAGTGCTTTTCACGTTTCGATATATACATAGTTTTTGAGTCTTGTAGGTAACTTAGTTCTTTGTTGTATATAGTTTGTGGAAATATAGGCATTTGGTCCGTACATACGTTTTTGAGTTATCAATAATGCGTATTTAATTTGATTAAAGGCTCCGAAGATAAAAAACGTTTTTTTAAGCTTTGCTTGCGTTTCTATTATTAACCGACTTCAAAAAAAGGAGGAGGTTCTCAATTCGAATACATTTTTTATTTTTTTTATTCGTGACTGATTTTTATATAATATCTAGCCGTGCCCCGCGGCTTCGCCCCGCTATTATTAAGTTAAAAAGTAGCCTATGTGTTAAGCCTAGGTATAGTCTATGTACATTCCAAATTTCATCCAAATCCGTTCAGCTGTTAAAGCGTGAACAGGGAACAAACATACACACTTACACACAAACTTTCGGATTTATAATATTATTAGGATTTGACTACTATCTCAACTGATAATAACAGATGATTATCTAGAATATAAACATTCAGGGACCAATGACACGTTTTTTAAACAAAATAATTTAATTAAAAGGTAAATATATACAGAGTTTACAAAATATGCTCTACTATCAAAATCAAAATCCTTTATTCACATGGGCCCCAAAGAGGCACTATAGTAGTTTATCTATAGAGCTTTCCAATACAAACTAGTCAGAGCGTTAAAACAATTTCGTACTTAAGAACCTATTACAATGTTCAATATTTATCAGGAATTCGCTCGAGTAAACTCTAATGGATACCTTATTTGAGCGTTTATACGTTTATTAATATATCAACATTCGTAGATCGCGAACAACGGTCCAATTTGATCACACCTTTTAACTTTTCAACGATTAATCCCAGCTTTTACTGTTCATTTATATGTTTTTATACGCTTGTGCAATCTGAAGCTTTTATAGTGCAGCCGGCGGATTACCATACATATTCGAGAGCGTTTTATTCTGAGCCATGAAAGTTACCTATATATCAACAATCCATATAAAAGACGATTGCATGAAGATTAAATCAGAATACAAAACGCATTACCTACCGCTCCTTTTAAAAAACCCTGTAGACAAAATATAAGGTTTTAAGCTATTGCATAGCTTCTATCGCGGGCCTTGAGCGTGGAGACCGAATCCAGAAATTCCGTAACGAAAATAACCTAACACCCCCCACTCCGACCGGCACAGCGGTGATACTTTTTAGTTTTGCCATCTATCGATGAATAGCAGAACTTTTAATGACTTTTTTGAAATATCACGCTTGTCTCTTTAGTTCAGCAACTCGCCTCTAGGTGGCAGGAAAAAAAATACTGCATAAATAAAATAAATAAATAATTATAATTGCATAAGTTGATAAAAAATGCTATGCAATAGCTTTACCGCGGCAGTCCCCGAGTGCCACACGTCTTTTTTTATTTCTTTTATTTGTGATGATGTAATGTTTAAATTACTTACCTATTTATAACTAACCAGCTGTACCCGGCATGCGTTACAATGCCACGTTTAGAAAAATGTTTATCTATTTCACGTTTATGGTCGCCTAGTACTTTGATCCATACTAAAAACTTTTTGGTATCCAAAAAGTTTCATATAAAAATACAAAAATCACGATTAATAATAATTAAATGCAAGCAAGGCTTAAAAAAACCGACTTCACCGCTTTATCTTCGGAACTTTAATCAGATAAGATGTACTTAACACGCTTTTTGACGATATTTCAAGAACTACTGATCAGATCTTGATCAGTTTTAGAAAGCAATATCATTCAAACAAAAAATAAAATTCAATATCTGTTCACATGGAACGAAGATATGAGGTAACACAAATAAAAAAATACTGTCGACTTGACTACCTTCTCTTTTTTGTGAAGTCGGTAGAAAAATGGAGGGTGAGGTATAGGATGAAAATACGACCTATCACACCTACCAAATATACAAAAAAAAATCGGTCGCGCCGTTTCGGAGAAGTTCGACCATAAACACCGTGACTCGAGATTTTTATCTATTAGAAGATAATACCATATAATACGTGACATTAGAATGTACGATAAGTGAAATCAGAATACCATCTTCATGGGCTCCATTCACACACAAACATACACGCTTTCACACTCACAGGCCCACATTAAGTTCTATGACTTGTGTCGTAGGTACCGGAAACATTCTCATCACACACACAATCACACCCAGAACGGGAAACACAAGTTTACCTTTTGAAGAAAACTTGTCTTCCCACCGTTACCATTACCCTGCTTAGAAGGCGAACGCGCATCCCACTAACCCGACACATGGAGGCAAAATATAAGGTTTTAATATTTTTTATTTCTAATGATAGGTATAACGTTTTTCTCTTATTCGTCTATTAAGTGATGATAAGTGAAATTAAAATAGATTAATCGTCATGGGTTTTCAATGAAAGATCTCCAAAATAACATTTCGAAAACATAGAACACATTCAGGTATGATGTATAAAGTATTATTTTTTTAACTATTAGAAGCCATTTCGTAGTCGCGTTCTGGTAATATTTTAATTTCCACGCGTAATAGAATACAGCATCTCCCAGCCTATGAGGTATAATGAAGTCAGCCCGTATGTTATTTTGAAGATATTGATTTTGTCTCTATCCCCGTCTAATTAAACTCTCTGTTTTGCTTTAGCTACGTTTGATGTTTGGCTTCGGATTGCTGTAATGAGTTGATGAGGCAATTAATTTTCCTAGTAACCTGTGTGCTATATAACAGCTGGGTTAATAATTCAACACCATCATCATAGTTTTAAGGCCCTGAATAGTTTGAACTGCCCGTTGGCTAACTTGAGTAGGCGTCCGCCTTCTAAGCAGTAGCCTTATAAGCGGTATCGGGTTCGATTCTCGGCGGAAACACAAGTTTTCTCCCCAAGGATTATTTGTGTTTCTGGTTCTGGTTGTGATTGTGTGTGTTATGTGAATGTTTCCGGCACCTACGACGCAAGTCATCGAACTTAGTGTGGGGCTGTGAGTGTTAAAGCGTTTATGTTTATGTTATGTGGATGACGTTTAACAGTTTGTCTTGTTGCTAGATGGTAAAACGGGCATGGGGGAATTAACTCGTGTAATTACTGCGCATTTATTTCTGCAACATGGATTAGTTATGCAAATAAATTAGGGACGAAAATGTGCTCTCGTCGGAAATCTTACTTGGTACTTGTGACTTGAAAATCTGACTATGCCTACACGGTCCAAAATGTTTAAATCAATTTCTTACACCCCAACATCAAGGGTATCCTTAAAACCTACAAGATCAAAGGTACGCTCTCGGAGAATAGTTCAAGGGACATTAATTTTAATTCTATTGTTATGAGAAAGGGCACCGACGCCATATTCTCCCTTAAATAGGCCACCGATATGATAGGAATTAAATTATGATGTTCATAAATCTGGAACGATCGGTGCTTTGATAAAGTTGGCCTACGGTGACAATGTGGCTTGAACATTATATGTTATTGAATAAATTAGATTTAACCCATTCTGGGTATGATTTGGTCTTTCTAGGTACCTACTAACGGTATTGGTACACGTTTAGTTTACTGTTTTTGTTTTATACTCGATAGGCAAGCATTTGACTTCTATTTCACCTGATGGAAAACGATGATGTAGCCGAAGATGTAGCATGCTTGCCTAGAAGAAACCTATTCACTCTTGACTTGAAGCCTCCCAGATTTTACCGTTTGGGGAACAAAGACGAGGGCAATGAGTTACTGTTCAACTGTGAGATCTCGACGTTCTTAGAATCTAGTAATCAGCATGAGCTGATCAAAAGTAGTTAAAAGTAGCCAGATTATTTCCATCCATCCATCTATTGGTTGAAAATAGTATTGTTATTAGTGTTGTATGCATGTGTCAGAGTGAAGATTTGGAGAAGGCTAAGTTAGGTTTGGTTATCTAACTACCTGAAGCTGGCTTGTATCTGTTCTCTCCATTGAAATCGAGATGTTTTTTTATGTATAAAAACCATGTGTTTCTGTAAACCATGTGTTTGAAGCACGAAAAGGGGTGGAACTCATTGCCTGCGTCTTTGTTCCGCTAACAGTAAAATCTGAAGTCTTCAAGTCTCGAGTGAATGGGTATTTTCTAGGCAAGCAAGGAGATCAGGTCAAATGGATGCCTATTCGGCATAAAAAAAACAAAAGCACACTTAATTGTGTTTTTAATAAAAAGTAAATGAGTATATTTACAAAATTTACTGAAATTTCCACTTGAAAGATAGACTTTGATTTGAGATTTTCTGATGTTAAAGAGGTAACTTTTAATGAGTTTTAATTACTTTCAGGCGAATGTAACTTTCGCAACTTTGATACAGATTGTTAGTTGAGTATTCGCTCGACGAGTTACATTACACTGTTGTTATTAATTAAACGCAAGCAAAGCTTAAAAAAACCGACTTCACCGCTTTATTCCGGAACCTTGATCAGATTTAATGTATTGCATACGCATTATTGGCGATTACTCAAAAACTAGGAATCAGATCTTGATCAAATTTCAATGGGAGAACGTGAAAAGCACCAGCTTTCAAATAAAAAAAATAATATTAAAAATTGGTTCACAACGGAATATGTTATGAGATAACTTTTGAAGTCAGTCAAAAACGAGAACATCGTCAATGCAGTCCACAGAATGCGCATCATCAATAGACGATATTTCAAGAACTACTGATCAGATGTTAATCAAATTTAAATGGGACCAATAAGAAAGCAACCCCTCTCAAACTAAAATAAAATTGTCGAAATCCGGTCACGTGCAAAGAAGATAACACGCATAAAAAAACAGTCGACTTGAGTACCTCCTTCTTTTTTGTGAAGTCGGTAAAAACAAGCTCCCTAAAAATTATAATATTTGCAATAATCCCGAGTCGCTTTCTGGCTTTTTGATTTTCTCCCCAAGGAAAAATTGTGTTTCTGGTTCTGTATAACTTTTGAGCACCATCTCACCTGATCATAAGCGACGATGTCGACGATGGAGCAACCTTGCATAGAATAAAAGATACCCTTTCACTCGCGACTTCAAGTCTCCCATATTGTACTCATCAGGAAACACTGACTCAGGAAAGGAGTTCATTTCCTTGCGGTTCGCAAAATGAATGTGAAAGCAAAACGCTTCGTCCGCATTTGTTCTTGATGTGATTGTCTTATAATGTCACATCTTTGTACTTAGTGTCGGGCTGTGAGTGTGATAGCGTTTACTTATTTCAATTTGCTTCCAAATCTCGGTCCAATTAATAATTACTCACGTTTTATTTTTAGCCTACCCGCTGTCGTGGCGGCCGCAGCGATCCGCTGTCTTATTGATTAATTACCGTGTGGACTACCCCTAATAAATTACTGTTTGGTTCCCTATCTCATGCTTGCGGATTACTGTTACACCCCTGTATGTACTTGCCCTATGCGAGATAATCGTCATGGATACGTTTCGTAGGTACTGCGTTACGTAATACTAATTAATATTTAAAACAGGTCTACTTACAAAAATGATTACGTAAAAAGTATTTCTTTACACGAGGTAAACATAATATCTTGTAATTATTTCAGTCGGCCATAGATAGATAGAAAATTCTTAATTGTACAAGATAAAACTGGTACATAGCTGGCTGTAATTTTGCGAATCTGGCAGAAGAGTCGTTCACTTTCATGAGTGCCTCTTTGGGGCCTATGTGAATAAACGATTTTTATTTGATTTGATAGGTGGACTTCATGCTAATTAGCATTTTATTCCAACTAACCTTTGTGTATTATCGAGTTGGTGGTAGTGCTATGCGTTATATGTGTTTTATATTATTCGTTTTACAGTAGATAGACCAAAAATAATAATAATAATAATAGATCAATTTATTTCATATAGGCCATCAATTACGGTACAGAAGCTATGACAGACAGATAGACGGCGTAGGCTTTTTTTTTTGTGGGGTGGAAAATGCCTGCCACTTCCTTTCCTTCCCAGAGGTGAAGGTAAGGGGTGTGTGGGGCTTGAACCCACTAAAAACCCCCCCGTGAGCAGTCCCTCGCCGAGGTGGGGCAAGATAGGGTCGCGCTAGCAGTCACTATCTTGCCCCGGCGGTAGGCCCGAATACAAACCGGGCCACTGCGCCCATGACCTTATCGTCCTTATCGACCGTCTATCTAATGTAGCATAAGGAATAATAGTAGTAATAATAAGATGAACTATCGCCACTCTCAGACTGATTATATATAGCACCGCCGCTTGTATTTTTATGTCCGATAGGCATGCATTTGACCACAATCTCACCTGAAGGAAGTAATTTTTTTTATTCAAGATAGGCAAACGTTTGACCGCTATCTTCCTGATGGTAAGTGACGATGCGGACGATGGAACACTTTTGCCCAGAAGATAGCTCAACGATCTCAAGAGCCTTAAGTTGGTATTTAGCTAAACCGTCATAAAGATTTCTTGTTATTTAGATCAAGCGCTACCATGCAATATTTTATTACACAGTGATATCCCGGAAAATAGTATACTTAATGTTTATTTCACTGTAGTACTTTGCAATAATTGAACGCAAGCATCATCATCATCATCATCTCAGCCACAAGAAGTCCACTGCTGGATATAGGCCTCCCCCAAAGATTTCCAAAAAGAACGGTTGTTAGCGGCCTGCATCCTGCGACCGCTGCTTCATTCAATATATTTCATCAAAATATGCAATATTGACGATATTTCAATAACTACTGATCAGATCTTGATCAAATTTAAATGGGACCAATAAGAAAGCAAAATCTTTCAAACTAAAAACAAAAAATTCGAAATTGACACACGCGGAGAGAAGTTATGAGGTAACAAAAAAAAAACAGTCGACTTGAGTACCTCCTCCTTTTTTGGGAAGTCGGTAATAAAAGATAATAATCATAGCCCAATATAATTACAAAGGATCTTCATAAAACTTAATTGTATTAGGTCCATAAAGGAAACGAAAATTCCGAGAATTATTTCCCACTATCCAAACCGAAACCTTCATCCTATACTATTGAACTATAATATTACCCAACGAAAATTTTGATAGTCATTAAATTTTATTCATTCATAAAAATCCATGAAATAAAAACCGCTTCACGTAAAAGCAGTTTCTGATAGGGCATTATCATAAAAGTGAACCTTCATCGGTTTTGCATTTTAGATGGAAGATGGTGAACGATTTTATCGGTCTGTTTTAAACTAAGATAAAAAAATACTTTAAAAGAGTAAAATATCGCGGCGTTCATTTAAAGAATGAGTTTTGCTACTTTTCTACCGAAATCACAAAAAGGAGGAGGTACTGGTTTTTTTTTGTGTGTTACCTCATCAATTCTTTCCACGTGAACCGATTTTTTTTTGTTTGATAGATGTTGCTTTCCAATTGGTCCCATTTAAAATTGATCAAGATCTGATCAGTACTTCTTGAAATATGGTCAATAATGCGTGTTTAGTACATCTAATCTGATCAAAGTTCCGAAGATAAAGCGGTGAAGTCGGTTTTTTTTAGCTTTGCTTGCGTTTAATTATTACGAAAGAAAGTTTTGCGGTACAGAGTCAAGTTACAAGTATGGCCGATGTCGGGTTATTGCCTGCGCCTTTTTACCCGACTTACTTTTTTATGTCGAACGACCAATTAGAATCCATAACGATTTACGATTTAGATACCAACCATTTAAATTTTCAACAGTTACAATACCTACAGCTAAATCGAAAAATAGGTTTTATAACCGAAAAAAGAAAAAAAAAATTACGCAGTCGGATTTTCGTTTTTTTTGTATTTTGACTTGTCAGTTTTATCAATCCAATTTAAGTCTATACAAGTCAAAAGTGAATAAGTGTCTTGTAGGTAAGAATTTTGCATCCTTGATTGTGTCGTCATTTTCCAATTTATTTATGTATAATTATATAGTACCTGGATGACCGAGCTTTGTTCGTTTTTTTTTTGGTAATGACGTTTTCTAAAACCTAGCTAGATCGATTTATCGCCGCCGAAACCCGCTGCATACAAAATTTCATGAAAATCGTTGGAGCCGTTTCCGAGATTAAGATTATATATACAAAAATTGCTCGTTTAAAGGTAAGTATTAGATTAAATTATGTTTCTGACTCTGGGCGTCATGTTTCTGGCACAAAAATACCAGTCTTCGGGTTTATTGATGTGAGTAAAAAAGCGTTTAAGTGTATGTTGCGATTCGATTTCATCATCATCATAAGCCTATTTTTGTCCACTGCGGACATAGGCCTCTTCTAATGAACGCCACTGAGCCCGGTCTTCGGCTCTTCTCATCCAGTTTCTGCCGGCCTACTTTCGCAAGTCGTCGCTCCACTTGGTCGACGGGAGTCTTGCAATAGGTTTGCCGATTGGATTTGATAAAGCGCTTTGTAGTGAAGGTGATACGGGCGATGTTTAGTCCTACGACTAGCGTTATCTTCCGGTGAAGGTAACATCGTTTGATAAACCATTATCCTATACTAGCCTAGGTTACTACAGAAATGCAGTCGCAGCTTACTTCCCTCACGTAGAAAAACTGTCGCCTATGTCACAAGCGCGTTGGTGTTGCAGCTATCTTCGAGAACTCACGTTGTAGATCTAACGCCTCACATTACCACTCTCAACTTATTCTTTAGTTACCAACTGGTGAAATAGCGGTCTAACATTAAATAACACACATCAAACTCAAATCGTGTGCATGAAACTATAAAGCACGTTGACAAAATAGATTTTTATTATATTTTTTTATAATAAATCGCTTATATTCTTCTACCGCGCTCACAATTCATTTCACATGTAGCTTTAGTAATGAACTTGTTCTCATTGCCACCACATCCTGAATACATCATCGGCATACAGTGTCTCCTGACAACATCGTAGAAGTATACGAGGATCATTTGTGCGCACGGACCTTTTAAAGGAACTTGATAACAGAAATAGGGGGCGTTCTTCAAACCTGGGAAAGGACCATCGACGGGACCTGAAAAAATGTGACATTGTTTTATTACTGGATAGGAAAGCATTTATCACTATTACACCTGTTACTTACTGTTTTTGTTTTGAAGTGTTGTTCAAAGGCGAAAATCCTAAAATCTCCCCAAGGGAATTTTTGTTTCTGGTTCTAGGATGTGATTGTTTCTGGCACCCACGGCTAAAGTCATCGAACTTAATGTGAAAGCGTTAAACTGCTTCCTTCATTTTACGTTGCTGATATTGGCTTCATCTTGCCAGAAAGTTATCTAAATTTTTTTCTGTACAACCTTTAAAACAAATATATAAATGATACGTACGACCATCCTTATTATAATCATGAAAATAGCTGACGTCCAAATATTTGGCTGCCACTGAAGCACTTATTGCAAGCAAGCAGCAGAACGTTCGTAGTACACTCGGCATTGCATCCGATTTCAATACCAGGTCCAATAGAGCTGGGAGCGTTAGCTATCGATAGTATCGTACTATCTGGATTTCTTACTTTAAATGTCAAACATTACAAAGTATTGTATAAATGACAACCCTACGAATGAGTGGACGCTTGAAGTACTCGTGTCATCACTTCTGATGCCTATTCGCTTTTTAGAGATGAGCCGTGTCGATTTTTTTTTTCAATTAATTCTTTGTTCGCTGTAATCTATATTAAAATTGTTGTTTCCCGCGGCTTTGCCTGCGTTTAAATTATATTTTTCGTGTTTTTTTTTCGATATTTTAATAGTTGTTCTGCTTATCGGGCCGAAGACAATTCCAACAAAGATCATAAAAAGTCGAGCCAGCAGTTCTCGAGTTATAGGTGTAGTAACAAATTCGGCTCAGTTTTATATATACAATTGTATTACTGTAAAATCTTATAATTGATCTGTGCTTCGCCTATATATTATTTAATTTTGTATAAACAACACTCTTTTCAACGAAAGACTTCGCTTGTTCTGTTCCATTTCAAAGTCACAATTAGAAAATCAGATTTACAGAAGAAGGAGATGTGAAGCTATTTGCCTCAGGTTGATAGAAACACACTGCATCTTTTGCTAAGCATTATACAACGAATCAATAACAGAGTCTTCCCTTTGATTGTACGCGAACAACGAAAGGGTACAATGCGGCATGCTACGATTCTTCTGATATAAAATCCATTGTGTTTTTAAAACGAATAGGGTATATGCGTTTTCGATAGATACAAAGGGTAAGGAAGTTGATTCATATTCCTTGATAAAAGGAAAATGATTCACTTTTCTTATATTATCTCTATGTTATGAAAACTGAGTATTTTTTTTCCTACTTATAGGGTTCCATTGATTTTAGTTAGGCAAATATAAAATCAGGTTTGTAAATGAATTGTACATTTTGATTCGGTATTTGACTGACAACACATATCATTATATCGTTTAAGGGACATTTAGTCCAATTACACTTATAAGAGGTTTAAGATATTTGAAGTATTTAAACTGGGTGTGGGGCTGTATGTGTGAAATCGTTTGTATGTTTGGAAAGCTAAAGCCTTCAAAGTAAAGGCGCAATGCGGAATCAACTACATTAAAGGTCACTGTGCTAAAAAGAACCTTACATCAATTCAATTAGATTGGATTTCAGCCAATCCTATCAGTAAAACCATTGTGCTATCGTATATAATTCCCTAAAGATGTTGTATTATTGCTGAAAGACCTTTTTGGGCTAGTCGGCAAGTCTGGTTTCTACGCCGCGGATCCTGGGTTCAATTCCCTGCAGAAGCACATTTTTTTTCCCTAGGTACATTTTTGTACTTCTGGTTCTGGGTGTATGTGGTTTATATCATGCTTAAATATGATGTGAGGATTTATCCCTTCATTGCTTAAATAGAAAATAAGCAAACTGTATCATCATGGCTTAAATAGAAAGTAAACAAACGGTACCCCATAGCTTTAACAGAAAGTAAACAAATGGTACCCCATAACTTCAACAAGAAAGTATGCTTAAAATTGAAGGATAGCAATCGGTACCCGAATTGCTTATTTCCTATTGCCCGTCAATAATTGGCCTCATTTCTGCTTGTATCGATATGAAAACAGCTCTATTCGCAATCAGAAACAATCAAGCGTGATATCGGTGTAGCTTTTATTGCTGTCCGAGTGATTTTCAGTTGAAGATAGCCGTTATATTGCATTTTACGTTCGTAGCAATAAATGACGTACAGGGTTGATAACAGGTTTTACAACCTCTTAAGGCAGTCTTACTTCACAATACTTTGGTGTCTCCAGTAAATATATCAACGTATGTTGATAAAGAAAGCTTATTGTATTATAATTCATTATGTTAAAGAGAAGCACTCATGGAAGCAAACTGCACAAGCTTTATGCGATGCGATAGCGATGGCAAAATATAGATAACCCTAGGTTAAAATAAATAGATAGATAGATAGATAGATTATATTAACGAACTTCTTGTCTGGTTTTTTTTTCGATTTGGCTGTAAATTGCACTAGAGTCATTAAATCTCACGAGTTTCTCTATGGGCCCATGTGAATAAAGAATTAAGATTTTTTGGTTTTTGACAGTAATATTAGAGTCAGATTGCTTTAAAAAGAGATCGTGGTTTTGTCCTCTTACCTATGATATTGCCTCCTAAAAAACTAGACCAGTTTGAGTTGAACTCTTTACCTGAGAGTCCGTACAAAAATGATGAATGTAGACAGTTCGGTCTATTAAAGTCTATCTCCAGCAATAAAAATCATGTGATATAACTATAAATTAACAACTATCCGATTTTCTTGTAATTTTATAGGTCAAAGAAGTACTACCAATTACCATTTTGAGGGTTATTTATCTATTTATTTAAACCTGTTTATATTATCTATTTATCTTACTGGCTTATAATAATATATTGTATTTATTAAATTTTAAGTTAGATTCTATTTTTTTTTTTTTTTTTTTTACGCTTTTTGCTTCCTGCTTAGTTCAGGTTTAACTGAAAATCGGTGTCGAGTTCTTTGCTCGGCAAAAAAGCTAAGTTAAACCTTTTTGGCATACATAAACTCAAATTAATGATTAAAAAAAATGTTTAATGTTACATTTTAAGTTACTAATTGTTATTTTTAATTTTTTATAGTGCCAAATAAATGTGTTTTCTTTCTTTCTTTTACTACCTATATGTTTTGATAAGAGGGTTTATGAGTATCAAAATATGTGACATGTATAGCACAAATTTTTTGATTGCGTTTGCTTGAAAGTTGATCGTTTGATTCCTGTGTAACATAAACCTTAGTATTTTATATAAATTTCGAGTTAACTATAGATTATTTTGCAAAAGGTTCTTGACATAAGAACAGATGAATGTACAAAAGTGATACTGTAAAGGTACCAATTGTTTATTTTAGGGACGAAACTTTCAAGAACACATTTTATTACAATAAAACGTTAATTCGCACGTTAAACATATATCTTAATCCGTAAATTAAAAAAGAAGCAAACAGAATATTTCATACACACATGCTAAGTATGTACCACATATTCTAAAGACTTGTAAAACTAATAAAAATATGAAAGAACACGTTCCAGTCTTGTAAGAAACCTGTTACAAGCGAACGGCGAAGTTCCAAGGTTAGGGACGCCTTAAAAGTTCGCTAAGTAACGAAAGTTTAAATCACAATTTGAACAGAGAACGTGAATATGAAATTCATATCAAATAGTAAGTAAAAAGAGAGAGTTGTAATATTTGAACAGAAATTAAATCTGGAACGAGTTCTGGCGCGAGTGAAAAATGTCGTCGATAATGTATTAATTTCCAAAACTTGTGATTCTTTGAGTGGTAATGTGTAATAATTATGGATTATTAACTATTCATAGTTCGTGACTGTAGGGCAAATCATACAAAAAAAACATGATTTTCACTTTCGGTCCAAAATTCCAACAGAAGTAGGTCTCTACCACTTTACTGGAGCATGACTTGACTATGATTGGACCTTGACTCTTTTACTTTACTGTGACTTGTGAATATGACTGTTTATATAAATATATCAATTATACTTGAATAATATTAATTACTTGACACTGGCTAAATGAACAAGACTGCAAAGTCAAAATTATAAGAAAATGTGGATGACAAACTGAAAAGCAGAAGACAAATTGAAAACATTTGATCAGTAAACACACCGCTTACAAATAAATGTTATACAATTTTCTCAAATAGTCCTATAATTTGTGATGGAAATAATAGTAAATTAATATGGCATAGTAATACATACAATAATATAAATAGATCCAGCTGGACTGTGTCAATTTCTTACATTAATATTATTTTAGTTTTTAAATATAGGCTCTTATTTTATTTATATCATCTTATTTAAACCTTCTTCTTTGGCTCTGTCTACTTATCTATTAATTCACATTTATTTATCATATTTCGTTCATAGCTTTCATCACTTTTCAAAACGTGCCCATACCAAGCTGTAGTATTACTTCTTAACTTTGCCGTCTCTGATTTAACTTTCAAACTTCCACTGATGTACTCATTCCTTTTTTGTTGAAGAAAACGTGCTCATTTAAATAATAGAGAATTAAACGTTTCAAAAATTTTAACTGAGAGCATAAAATATTATGCAAAAGAGTTACTTCTTTTGCTCCATGATTGTGTGTAAAAGCAATGTCTGTGTACAGCAAAATCAGCTGATGACGTCAACAATTAGTACAAGTAATTTCTTTTCAAATAAGTATTGCTAATTATTTGCTTGTTTTTTATATGACTAAAGTGGTTTTAATTGATCGAGCGAAACAAGATCTCATAGTTGCCTTTGGTGGTTTAGCAAAATGTCCGTCTATCAGACACGTTAAGAGTATTAACTTTACAAGCGAATAAGTTCAAATTCTATGACAAAAGCCAAAAATGGCAATTAAAATGATATTAATAAAATTTTGAGGGAGCATATAAAGTGGGCAGCAAAATAATTTTAAATTTATTTTTCTTTCCATGGGGTATCGTTGAAAAGAGCTTTGCAAGTACGACACCATTTTTTTTTAAATGGTGCGAGTCGTGCGCCATGACAGTCTTGATATTGTCTTTGTGTGCATGCCGTGGTTTGTGCAATGTGCACGTACACATACAAGCTGCGTTCGGTACTACTCAATAACGACACGTATTTGTACTACATCAAGACCGGCGCGACGGCAGCTCTCACTGAAACAAAGCAGCTCTTAGTTAAATAATCTCACGTTATAAGACCTTCACCACAGACCAGGGTAACTACCAAGATTCACTGAAATACAAAGTTTTGGATTGTGTTTCGTGCAATCTTACTTAATAAACAGTTTTTATTTCGTTTTGGCCTGAGGTTTGGCAACTGGTCAACTGGCAGTTCAATCCTCGATCGTGACTGTTAATGTCTGTAGTGACTAATAGAGACAAAACATTGTTTGAGTTTATTACTTCAACTAAATGTTTTGAATTGCCTTATAGCGTAGTTACTTGAGTGTCTGCCTTCAAAGCATCAAGTATCAGGTTCGATTCCCGGTGTAACTTGTGTTTCTGTTTCTAGGTATGGCTGTTTGTGTGATGTGATGTTTCCGGAACCTACGATACAAGTCTTGGAAGGTCCAGTGTAGAGCTATGATATTTATGTTGTTAATATAATAATATGTTTAATGGTAACCATTTAGTGGGATTTTTTTCCGGTTGTTCGTCTATAGACAATAGTCGTTAAGCCATGTCGAATGCCTTCAGGCGGCCTGAAAAAATCAGAATACCAAAGCTGCCCATTAATTCACAGAAGAAGCAAGTGGACTGCGTTGGCGTATTATCGGATTCGATTCTCGGTGGTATCACATCATTTTTGGGGGCTGAGTCACCCACGTCCGTAGGAGGATACCCCTTAAGTCTGACTCCCTACACGTGGTCTCCAGGTGGTGCTAATCAGGTGACATTTGAGAGATGGTAGAGCATTTTGTGAGTTGCTCGCCTGGCTTGCTACCAAGTAGCTTACCACCATCAAGTTGAAAGTCTGCCGCCAAGCCAACTACGGTGTTCCGGCAGTTATCCTTGAGAGCCTGCGTATTCCAGGTCTAGTGTGTTTACCAGCTTCGATCACATCGTCACTTACCATCACGTGAGATAGTGGTCAAACACTAGCCTGTCACAAATTAAAAAAAAAAAAAAACACACTTCTCACCTTAAGGAAAATTTTTGTCTGGTTCTGAGCGTCATTGTGTGTTTGATATGAATGTTTCCAGCACCCGCGACACGGGTAATCGAACTTATTGTGGGAATGCAACTGTAAAAGTGTTAAAAAAGGTAAGCAATTGTAATTTTCGATATCTGGTAGAGTAGAAACACACAAAATGTGCACGCCATCCTCCACAAAAAAATCATTCATTTGACGCTCGATCGTTTGACAAATTTGGTGGAGGGGTGTGCACATTAAACGTGAGTATAACCATTCTAAGAATGGTTCTACTCTACTAGTTTACAAAGGCGCTGTTGTAACTACCTACCACGGTGAAAATGTTCATAAACCTGTACGAAATAATATAAATAGATACAGGTTATACGAAACCTGTCAGCAGGCGTGTGAAATTGTGGTTGACGCTCTGTTTGTTCATGTCAGCAAATACAGCAAAGTTTCGAAAAGTAAACACGTGTGATTTGTGACACTGGAGTTTACAAGTAGACCGCACAAACATTATTTTGTGGCTTTTAATTAATTTTGTGCTTGAACTGCGGGGTTTGATCTCGCTCAGGTCATGTAAGTTCAAGGTTTCGTTGGTACATTGGATATTGTTCAGTACATACGTTTATATTTCCCTATATGAATTTTTGCCTGCATTTTTATATTATAATATTGTCTTGACCAGTGCGGTATAAACATCCAACTAGAGGAGACTATTCTGTGGACTACATTGACCAAGATCTCGTTTTTAACCGACTTCAAAAGTAACCTCATAACTTCTTTCTTTGTGCGCCGATTTTGATGATTATTATTTTACTTGAAAGCTGGTGCTTTATATGTGGTCCCATTTAGTCCAATTTGGCCAAGATCTGATCACTAGTTTTTGAGTTATTGTCAATAATGCGTGTTCAATACGCTAAATCTGATCAAGGTTCCGAAGATAAAGCGGTGAAGTAGGTTTTTTAAGCTTTGCTTGCGTTTAATTATTGGTATACCGTATCAATTTTCAGTTGTGACGTCCACATCACGATTATAGCATTTGTTCTACTGGCCGATCAATTATTTACTAAGCTTTGAAATTAAAGGGACATATTGACAGTTCGTGACATCAACTAGATCAGCAATTAGTTACATTCGTTTCGAACGTGACTATGGCATTATAACATGCTGCTAGTATTTGTTCATTTGTAATCCTTGCTCAAATGCTGGGTAAAGTGTTTAACTGTGCATACAATATGCGAATTCGCTCGATAATGTCGTCGACGAATGGAAGTATAGTGGATTATTCGATAATACAATTTATTATTGCATAACCGCAAAATACCGCATCCAGGCAGTTTCATTATTGATTGATGTTTTTAAGTGAAATGGTTAGCCGTTGCATATATACATACATGTAATTATTCTGTTTAGCTATAACGATTTCGATGTTTTTGAACGTGTTAAGGTGCATTCAAGAATAGTTTAGATTCACAATTCGATACAAACAAACAAACAAACAAACGCATTCACACTCACAGCCCCACACTAAGTTCAAAGACTTGTATCGTGGGTGCCGGAAGCATTCATATCACAAACACACATTACACCCAGAACCAGAAGCACAAACATCCCTTGGGAAGGAATTTGTGCTCCTGCCAGGAATTGAACCCAGGACCCACGGCGCAGAGGGCGGACACCTGTCCACAGCGCCAACTGGATCGTCATAATGTAATAAATTACTTAATTTATATTAATGAATTAATCCAATAAATAATGTAAGAAATTACATTCGTGCAAAGCAGGGTTGGGTTGCTAGTACCTACATATAATAACAAGCAATATTTTTGATCTTGCGGCATGTACCTTTTGTTCGTTCGAAGCGTTTTCCTACGTATATCGAAGGAACGCCCGCATGTTTGTACTTCAAACAGTATCATCTGGGAGTCTTTAAGTATAACGTCTCTGATAAAGTTGCTTAGAAGAACTTACAACTCATGAAGGGTGTCATCACAAGACATTGCAATTTAAATTTCACCTGCATAAAACTAAGGCAACTAATATTTTTTTATGGAGAAGCTGCACGCAGGATACTCAAGAGGTAACTCCATGATGGGCTCTGAAGCCCTAAAGCTTCTCGCTTTTAAAAACCCTCAAAATTTTAACATACTAACAGCTGTTATACAAAGCTTTGTGTTGACATCGGTAAGTACAAAAAAATGGTCACTACTGATGACTGTTGTATACCACCCGTTTTTTATATCAAAGGCTACCCTTTGCGAAAATCCCTTCATTTACACAATCCGACAGCACGGCGCTTTTAAAACTGTAAACAAACTGCGAGCGAGCATACCTCGACCATCACCGCTAAGCCTAAGTAAATCTCGCTATATAAGTACATACAAAGGGCAAATTTACTTTGCCCTTGATTAATATTGTTTCCCGGGAAAATTAATAGGGCGCGCGAAAGAATTTTTAGCTGACATCGCAAACATGCTTGACAGTTTTGTGTGTCTGGCGGAATTGAATTTTTCGGGCGTTTTTGTGGAGGTACCTGATGTTAGGGCCAGAGAGGCTTTCACAAAAGGTGTCTTATATTACTTGATGAAATAGATTTTATGCTGGATATGCAAGCGTTTGACCACAACCTCACCTGATGGAAAGTGATGATGCGGTCGAAGATGTAGCATGTTTGTATCAATAATCAAAAACTAAAAAACTTCACTATATATGCGGGTTATTTGTAAAATACCAGAAACATTTTGGGACATCATTCCAATTATTGAAACAAAAGTATTTCGTTACGGTTGCATATTCAATTTTATGATTTTACAAAGTTGCTGTATGCTCGAATAGAACAAGCTGTTGAAATAATATTTACTTACTTAAATATATAAATGTACATAATTTTACAATAAAAGTTAATTCTATTCAAATCAAATCAAATCAAAATCGTTTATTCACATGGACCCCAAAAAGGCACTCATGAAAGTTAATGAATCTATTGCCAGATTCGCAAAATTACAGCCATCTCGAGAAAAACCTGGCAAGAAACTCGGCGGCGCATTTTTTTTTCATTCATTTTTTAAAAAACATTCTTGATTTCTAATACATAATTTTCTTAACCTAGGTGTTATTATGGTAGTCGCTAGAAAGAGCCTGTGCAGTTTGCCTCCATGCATCCTTGTCATACTTGTTATTATATTCATGTTGTTGTTTTTACTTCATTTTGATTCCGCAGGTACAAAGAGTTCCTGTTATATTCTCTTAACCGTTTCGTACACTTTGCTCTGCACTTGAACAGTAGTTATTCGATGCTTTCACTAAACAATGTGACGAAGTGCGACACCGCGGTTTCATTCAGAACTGCGGGGTGTTCAAATATTGAGTTTATAACTTAAAATATCTAAATGTACAATATAGATTATTCAATTCTATTATATTCATGTTGTTGCTTTTACTACAGTTTCACAGTCCGCAGGCAAATAAAGATCCTGTATTAATATTTTTACCGATTCGTACACTGTACTCTGCACTTCAACAGCAAATATCCAGTGCTTTCACTAAACAATGTGATGAAGTGCGACACCGCGGTAACGCTCGGAACTGCGGGATGTTCAAATATTGAGTTAATTACTTAAAATATCTTACAATATAAAGATAAAATAAGGGTTATTCAATAAAATATAATATATAAAAATAAAATAATAATAAAATAATAAATGTGACGAACTACGACGCCCCGGTTATCGCTCGGAACTGCGGGGTGTTCAAATATTGTGTTTATTACTTAAACTATCTTAATTTACACTGTTTTACAATAAAGACTTTACAATTCTATTATATTCATGTTGTTGCTTTTACTACACTTTGACAGTCTGCAGGTAGAGAGATCCAGTAATATTATTTTTACAGATTCGTCACTTTACTCTGCGCTTGAACAGCTATTCGATGCTTTCACTAAACAATGTGACGAAGTGCGACACCGCGGTATCGCTCGAAACTGTGGGGTGTTCAAATATTGAGTTTATCTAATGGAATCGGTCTCGTTTCACGCTCTCTTCCGGCGTTGTCATAGCTATTCCACAGGTCGGAAATATGATACGCTATCTGTTTACAGCAACTTACAGTTACTTACAGGCTGATAAAGTGTCTAGTGTATGCTAGAGCGTGTATCTAAGTATAGAAAGTCCTTTGTGACCGTGAATGCATTTTATCGATCTCGGTATTCCAATCACTATGTATAGTTTCTGTGATGCATATAGGGAGTCGAAAGATTAGTACTGTTCTAATACAGGATGAAGGTAACTTTAGATGTATATATAGGACAAAATAGAAATAATATGGCGACCTTGCTGTAATACCAAGTTAAGGATTGATAATATGGCTCTTTTATACTCCACGCATATCTTTATTTTAATATTTCTGCTGTTTGAGTGTACGTGACTGAATGGCTGGAACGATATTAATGTATTTTTAAGCTATTGCATAGCATCTATCGCGGGCCTTGAGCGTGGAGACCGAATCCAGAAATTCCGTAACGAAAATAACCTAACACCCCCCACTCCGACCGGCACAGCGGTGATACTTTTTAGTTTTGCCATCTATCGATGAATAGCAGAACTTTTAATGGCTTTTTTTGGAATATCACGCTCGTCTCTTTAGTTCAGCAACTCGCCTCTAGGTGGCAGGAAAAAAAATACTGCATAAATAAAATAAATACATAATTATAATTGCATAAGTTGACAAAAATGCAATGCAATAGCTTTACCGCGGCAGTCCCCAAGTGCCACACGTCTTTTTTTATGTGTGTTTAGGTGGATTCAATAAAGTAAAAAATAGTAAAACATCTAATTGTTTATTTTCAACACAGCGCGGCGATTGCAGCTGTTATAGCGCTTTCTGCTCATCATAGGCAATGAAAATATATTGTAATAACTCATGTTTTTGTATTTTATAGAATCCTTATGTTTTATGTACATTTAAATTAAAGCTTTGATAAGTGCTCTAATTAAGTAATCACGTTAGGTACAATGTTTGGAAAGTTATTATTTATTCTATTAATGTGTATTTATTTATATTAGTCAAAATTATATTGATGTATAATTCAATCTACTATTTACAATGACATATTTAATAACAGATTTATATTTTCAAGTAATGCTGGTATAATTATATATTAACCAATTTATATAATTACAATTTCAATAAATGCAAATATAGGGATTTAAAGTACACTAAATTAAACTAAATACTAAATTAAAACAAGATAAGATTAGAAAAGGGGGATTAAAACAAATAGTAATCAAAAATTTTGTAAACCGCTTGCCAAAGGAAAAGTGCCCAAAATACTGGCTACGTTTCCACGTTGAATAGCGATGCTAATTTTTGTGCTAAATAAGAGCCAGCATTCTGGTCACTTGTCGCCTCGATTAAACGTTTGGATAAAAATTTCGTGTGCTCCCGGTCCCCACGGACCCAAAGTTTCTACCCCAAACGGTACAAACATATAACCTCTATCAAGGTTGAAACATTATTATTATTATTTATATTGATTTTGAAATTTCTGCATCGAAGTAACTGAAAAAAAAATTGTTTATTTATATTCATATTCATGCATTAACAATTGCTGCTGTAACAATTGCATGTACATTACTAAAATGACTGAATCCCACAACACAGGACTCATCCTAGTGTGGGATTAAGGGCTCACCGAAAGTAACATTATGTGTAATGTAATGTTAGTTGTGTCTAAATACTTAAGTGTCAATGGAATAAATTTATTTAATTAATTAGATATGTATTTATTGAAGAATGGTTAAATACATACAAGCAGGATAAAAAAAAATCTCATGGACAATCTCATACATCACTCAAATTTGTAAAGTACTAGGCAAACATAAACATGAAGGAGATACTATTAACTTTAAGAAATTTAGTCAAGACTAAATTATTACTTTTTGTCAATAAGTTTTTAGTATGGTATTAAAGTACTAAGCAACCATAAACGTGAAAGAGGTAAAATGCTTTTTCTTTTACGTGCCATGGGAATCTGGTATACCTAGCTAGTTTAATTAAAATTATATGTTAGACGGATTTATTCATTATACATTTACTAATCTTACTTATCTCAATTCTACCACCTCTATACGTGCAAATGCACCAAAACCTAAACTCTAGTGTGAAAGCAATGCAGATTAGCATACATGCATTGTTTTCGAGAATAGAGCTCATCTAACAAATGGAATCATTTCAGTATCGGAACACCCTAGTTGTTTGTAAGTTGTTAAGAAGTATGTTTTTAATTGATTATTTCATAAGAATACGTATGAATTTCATTATTAAAATACGGCTATCACTCACGTGTTTTGTCGAAATTGTCGATATATTTGATAATATTTTTAATATTTGATTTATCGCCCTAGGTTTCGAGCATGTTTACGCGATGAAGACGTCTTCGTCGCGATCTCGTGGCGTAAACTCATCCCGAAGAACAGCTCGTACATGCTTGAAACCTAGATCGTCAATTTCGACAAATGACTTGAGTGAAAGCCGTATTTTAGTAATAAAATTATAATGTCTGATACTCACACAAACTTTAAAATTTAAATATGTTTTAGTGGTTCACGGTATATTTTGTATATATTATATATATTTATTATAATAATATGTGTATTATTATATATATTATATGTCTAACGAACATTTTAGTATGTATTTATATTAGGTTTTAATTGTAAACAGGTATACATATATTTTATTTGTCAATTATCACTGATTATTTTATTAATTTTCATGCACTCAAATTTTGTTTTCTTAGATCACCGACGTCCAACTTTATTGCGAAATTCCTCTCCACCCAAAGGTTGTCTGGAAGACATCGCTTTTAACGATATGACCACCTATTATATACGCGCCAAAAAAATGTGCACATTTATACAGATATATTGTGAGTAAAATAAAACTTTGAATACAAGCTCAATTATTATTATAATTAATTATTGGTAAATCAATAAGAAAACAAAAAATAATCATTAAAGTGTCTAGAACAGGAACGTGATTTTAGAAAATAATAATTACAATTGTTTCCAAATGCTTTCGCAAACTACGAAATTTCATTATATCTTATGAAAGCGAAAGCGTAAAATGCGAAATATTTTTACCATAGGGTTGCTAATCTTAAGCCCACATGAAAATTTCAATAGCGACGGAGTGGTGGAATAGACTAAGAGCTGTTGAAACAAATGTTATGTCAGTTCTGTTTCAATAAATTGTTGATTTTCTTTTTCCGGCTTGTAGAGCTTATAGTTTAAGTTAAATATGATTTGTAAAAAAAATTATAGTAATATTTAAAAAATTCATGGTATGTAACAAAATGTAATAACTTCGGAATGAAAATGTTTTGCTTTCACATTAAATAGAAAACAAAAAAGCGAAAAGCAGCGTAGCATGAGAAAATTAGCAAAACTGCGCGAAAAGCAAAAAACCGACTGAGATCAAGCAGTGGCATGCTCTCATGCAAATGTTTACCATACCATTTATGCGGTAAGATTACCCTCGTGCTCCTTGGATCCGCCAAAAGAAACCTTCCTTTCCTAAAATTCAACTACTCAAATGACTTTTTAAGAGATTTTACCATTCTCTGTAAACTGTATTACTATGGTGATTTGTAACACAGTCACAATTCAATCGCAAGACGGTCTAATTCCCTCCTGGTTGATAAATAGTTTACGAACAAGATACACGTTATAAATCTACGATTAACTTGTAAGCCTTGTACTAAATCTTATTACTTATTGGTGTTTACAATTCATTTATCGGCAATCCCACACAAAACCAGCTGAAACTTTTTTAAACTAATAAAATAAAAGTAATAATAACGGTGCTAGCTCTTTTACTATTAACTTTTCCTTTTACCTTGAAGCTGGAAACGCGGTCTGAAAATTCTGAAATACCTACGCGATGTTTTTGTTATTTCTTGTGGGATAGAACAAGAATATTAGAGTTTTGCGACTGTTGGGATATTAATGGTTTGAAAGTGAGTGTATTTTCTTTCTAGATTGTCGGCTAAATATTGCTTAAGAAGAATTCCTTTATGCTAAAGTTATATGTTTGAAAAAACTTGCGAGGAGATATTATTTTTAGATGTATGATATACTAGCCGTGCCCCGCGGCTTCGCCCGCTATTATCAAGCTAAAAAATAGCCTATGTGTTAATCCTAGGTATAATCTATGTACGTTCCAAATTTCATCCAAATCCGTTCAGCCGTTAAGGCGTGAAGAGGGAAAAACATACTTACACGCTTACACACTTACACACAAACTTTCGGATTCATAATATTAGTAGGAATTAGGATTAAAGGAACAAATGTTATTAAATGCTTACATACAGAAACGAAATAATACATTACCAACATTAAATTAAAGAATTATTTACCTACGGCGTTTATAATATAACAACTTGGTTTGTTAATTTGAATACTCTTACATACATGTTAAAAAAGAGAGCTGTGCGAAATAAATTTAAAAAAGCGATGATGTACCGGAGATTCTTGCCTAGCGTGAACATTAAAAACCTACATCAAACTTGGTGTAAAATGGTTAAAATATGCTTTGATACCTAAATCCGTTTATTCGGACTCTAAGTTTGCCTGACTATTGAGGTTGCCAGATTTATCATATGTTACCCCAAAAATGTATGCTTATTTAAGGGTAATATATTTTATGCACAGAAATTAGATAATATGATCGTACCTATTAGTAGTCAATGACGTTATGGTTATTAGTTTACTAAGTTCAAGCTTTGGTTGCGTTAATTAGTTTTAGCGAAGTAAGTTGCCTGTATTATACTCCGAGGTTTAAACTATTTGTATACTAAATTATATCAATGTACTAAAACCTTTAGAGGTAATGTTCTCCAGTTCGCTAGAAGCGTTTGATTCTACTATCATCCGTACAGCGAAGGAGTGGAACTCATTGCCTGCGTCTTTGTTCCCTGAACAGTACAATCTGGGTGGCTTCAAGTCTAGAATAAATAGGTACCTTCTAGGCAAGCATGTCCCATCTTCGGCCGCATTGTCACTTTCCATCAGGTGAGATAGTGGTCAAATGCTTTCCTATCCAGCATTAAAAAAATAAAAATATAATATGTTCTTGTACTAAACATTTTGTTTTTATCATACTTTTTATTTTATTTTGATAAAAACATTTGTTCCTCGTGACTTTTACATTTCTAATTTCGTATTTTTCTCTAGGCCATCTTTGAAATAAGTCACTCAACTAAAATTATTTTTATAAAAGAGTGATGTTTCATAAAATCATTATTTTTTGTACTTATCATGCCATTGGCAGTAAGAAGGCAGCACTCCCCGCGACCCACTTTATGCTCATTAACGTGCAGCCACGATGCACCGGACACCACAATGCAGTACCTTACTTATTCAGGACCCTGGCCGCTTTTTCGGAAAAAGCCGCTGAAATTATAAAGGGAGAATTATTTACATTAGCCACGTTTGTACGATATACAGTGTCTAACCGTGATTTGTTAATGTTTGTCAAATGAAATTGATAAGTAAAGAAATGTGACATTGATGACTACTGACGTTGAAGTGTTTGTTCTTACAGAATGCTGGATAGACGATGTGTCTATGGAGTAGGTAGTTGCTGTAGGTATATATGAAAGAATTATGCTTTCTTAAACGGCTTTTCGGAAAATACAGATCTTGGATATTATAATATATATTAGGTACGTTGCGACATGATAATCATCAATATTTTTAGAACCAAAAAAATCACATCGTGCACGAAAGCTGACGCTACGTTCGTCTTCCGTATTCCCACAGCGATGGCAATAACTCACACGACAGAAACACAGCGGAAATAACAATTTTAACTCGCACACTCACACTCCCACGAACATTACTCAGTCCGCAATACGGCAGACCAACTGGCACTAGCTCAAATAAAATAATATGACGATATATCACAGACAGACACCGACACTCGTTTGTCATTACGTATAGACACTTCATGATTTTTTGTTTTTAGAAAACATGTTTTGAAGTGAGAACTACAAACAGTGAGCAAAGATCCACAATTTGTTTGAATGGCTAGAATAATCGACAAGATCAGAAAGGGGGCAAGCAGTGAACAGACCAAATTTTTTATGGGATGGCTTTGCAATTCTAATCCGCAACCTTTTAATGTGACGAAAAGCGGTTGTGGTAAAACATAAACACTGTAATGAATAATTCAAATTAGTAAATACAGTAATACAGAACTTTTAATTTTATCATGTGTCTTTATCGACACACCCTCTTTTTTTATTGATTGGCAAACGTTTGACCACTGTCTGATGGGAAGTAATGCAGCGGCCGAAGATGTAGCATGCTAGCCTAAAAAATACCCGCTCACTTGAATATCGCTCATGGAACAAAGACGCAAGTAATGAGTTTAACTCTTTTGCTCTAGGGATGATGAATGTAGAAGCTAAACGTTTCGAGACAACTGGATGTATATGTAAAATCAGTTAAGTTTCATAGTTTAAAAGATTTTTCATACTAAAACTTTTCATCCGATGTGATCAATGACCACATAATGTTTACACATGTGTAGCATCCAATGAACCACACAACACCAGGCGTCGAGCATATCTCTGACCTTTTCTTTCAGTAATGAGAAATAAATGGGCTTATAAACTTACATAATATTTACTCTTTTCTTCAACAAAAGTAAAATATATTAGGAAGGTACTAGCGTGCCCGCGGTTTCGCTTCCAGCTCCCGGACACAAGCTCCTACCCGAAGGAAATGTGTGTTTCTAGTTCTGGATGTGTGTGTGATATATATTTTTTTAATTATGTACATTTTAGGCTTATAACACCACTAGAATTACAATCTAGCCCTATCCAGACTAATAAGTAATTTAATTTCGACCTAAACTGCTAAGTAGAGTAGTATACTAACGACGTCCTATTACTTTACGTTATTCCTATCCATCCAAAGGTTGTCTGGAAGAGATCGCTTTCAGCGATAAGACCGCCTATTGTTACACTTTTCTAAAAATGTACTGTTAAAATTTTACTTTTTGTGTTATTTATTATTTAAGATGTTCAATAAAGAGTATATCTATCTATCTATACTAAGAATGTGACTATTAACACTTTACTTACTGCATTTGAAGTGAATGTTACCGATACCCACGATACAAGTCTTCGAACTTAGTGTGGGGTTGTCAGATTTCTCACTTGCATACAACGTAGAGAAAAATATAACCGCAGTTGCGGTTGACCATTAATCCCTCCCCATTTATAACTTTCCTCGATACAAAACATGTAGGTACATAGATGCTTAGCGATTGCGAGGTACACGGAAAGCGAGCCGTTTACCTGTAGCTTCCCTCGAAAGCTTATTATACTTTCCAGGCAAAAGTTGCTATCTTCGGCTATATCTATAAAAACAGCTCAACTTGAATATCAAAACTCCTTACAGTCTACTTTTGTAGAGGTAATTTAGCTAGTAATATAGCTCTTGTAGAGCTCTTTGAATTTACCTTTGTGAGCGAAACTACCAAAAGCTTGAGTTTCGCCTTCTGAATATGATGAACAATTTAATGCAGATTATACCATCATTGCTGTAGTCATATTAGTGTGACGAACTTTAGAAATAATAGATCACCATCGTCTATTATAAAAAATCTAATCGGAGTTAAAGTCTTTTTCAGTCCGTCTAATATTTTGTCACCTTAGAACTCGATTTTGAAATGTTTATGTAATTGAAAAGATATAAATTGGTCCATATAATTTCGTCAAAATCGGTACAGTTGTTTGGTTTTATAATTAACTGGAAAAAATATGACATCATCATAAAAGAAATTGCATATTTTTTATTAAAACAATAATAAACAATTATTGACATGTTTGAAATCGGTACCAGGTAAACCGACTTTAAAATGTGTCGTGGGTGCTGGAAACTTTCACATCACACACACAATCGCAACCAGAACCAGATATACAAATTTTCCTTGGAGAGGAAAATTGTGTTCCCGCCGGGAATTGAACCCGATATCCCTGCTTAGAAGCCGAACCCTCACCCAGCTAAGCCTATGGGCAATTCTATTTGATAAATTATTGTAACTAATTTTTAATAGAAACAGACTGCATGCATCCATGTATAATTTTTGGACACCATTTAAATGGCTGAATGTATGATTCGTAGTATTGTTGATAATGCACTACAATCTTTTTTTTTTCTTTTTTTTATGCCTCATAGGCAAGCATTTGACTACAATCTCACCTGATTCTTGCAACAAATGATTTATAATTATGATTATGACCGATGTCTTAGGATATAAAAGTGCATAAAGTTTTAGTGGAAAAATATAGACGAACGCGGCACTAAAAGTGAATGGTCGAGAATTTTGCTTTTACAGTCAACAGACAATTTCAGTTTTATTGTAACCTCTATGCAGACTGTGCTGAAACTTTGTACTGGTTATCGTTTTACAGCTCTGCAAGTTTTGTTTCTAGAGCATTTATGCACCAGTATCTAAGAAGTTAGAACTATTGTAGTAATTTAACTTATTTACTTACGGTTATTTTATTAATTACTAGGTGTAATTAATAAAATAACCGCAGCTTCGCCCGCGCTTTTATTGACCACCCAGTTGGTATAGTGGGCAGGTATCTGCCCTCTGCGTTGTTGGTTCTGGGTGCTATTCTTTTTCTTCTCAAGGGACATCTGTACTTTCGGTTCTTGGTGTGATTGTGTGTGTGATGTAAATGGCGGCAACTACGATACAAGTCGTTGAAATAAGTATGGAGCTTTGAGTGTGAAAGCGTTTCTTTGTTTTGATGATGTTGAATCAGAATGAGAAGTATATTTTGTCTGTCTCCGTGATTTTAAAAACTTCTCTTAAGGTATTTTTCAGCCAAGCATGCTAAATATTCGGCCGAATCATATCTTTCCATGAAGGTGTCAAATGCTTACCTATCTTGTATATACAGAAACGTTTGATATAAAAAAATAACAAAGACTAAGGACATAATAACTGTAACATATCCGTACAAGTCGTAAATTCCAATCTTCTTTATAGTTTAGTTACCAACTGATGTGTGAGCAGAACTGAATAAAATACATTTTGTCTTTATTGGTACCCACCCTTAGGCTCGCAACCCTTAAATCATATTGATAGCAATGTATCCGGGCCATGGGACGCATAAGACAATTTGGCGACTTGGAATTTTCTTCCGCCTTCGTTTCCCGACAAAACTGTATTATTTGATATTGGTTTTAGATCGTGTTCCATAAGAGTACCTACAGAATTGCTAACTATATAAGAGATATTTTGTATATCAATCACATGAAATGTAAATTTTATGATGCTATTATTACAAGCTTTTATTTAGCTTCACCCGACCTGTTATCTGTCGGTCTGTGATTTTGCAAGCTAAATTAGACCCACTTCCCGAAGTCCGATTGGACTCAAATTTGGCTCACTTATGTATCTTCGGTGACAATACAATCGTTTCATGCAGCTGGTCAGATGGTAGAATGGCCGTAGGAACTTCTGAAATAAACAAGATAAATCTATCGATATATAGGGTTCGTTTAATTAGTCTTGACAAAATAACCCTCAACCACATCCCCATTTATCAATAGGTGATAGAGAGTAGTTGAATCCTTATCTTTCAGATATAGTAAACAGTCCTTTCAGTTTTTTATAAAAATTGCAAGGATGCACCTTTTATATTTTTGTTTGTCACTTTTTGTGCCATTTTTGGCTGTGGGACATAGCTTTACATATTCTCTGAGAATATAAAGTTATTTGCTTGGATGGTTTAGACGCTTAATACTTTTAACAGATGGACGGACGGACAAAGAATAAACCTCCCCAAGTCAGCTTAAAGATGTCGCTTTGCTCGATTAATCAGATTATACACAGCCGTATTATCATCTAAAGTTTAACAATACAACTCTTAAATACGTTGTTCTAGTCTCCGTGACAGGTATTACAACCGTTTTCATCGCCGATAAGTAAAATATTAAAGCTTAATGGGTCGCCATAACAGTCAGTTTTATTATAGTCTTTATATTCCAGATAATAAAAACTTGATAGCATATTATACGGCGTTTGCCTTTATGGTAAGGAAAGTAAGCTTCTGTCTGAATGTAGAGTTTACATCCTTATGTACTAAAATGTTATTCTTAGTTGTAATATGAGTTAAAATATATTTAATGAATAAGACTAAACACGAATATTTTCATATGATCCAGCCTGCGGAGTACTGCGGCAGCCTCTGAGATCCACCAATTACTAGCTAGAAGCTCTTAAATCAATCGACCGGCAAGCTAAAAGACTCATTATTCAAGCTAGCTGAGTCCAAATTGCAGTCTCAACCGTTTAGGTGCAAAATATATCTTTCCCAAAACGACATTTTCCCAGAAAGTCTCTTTCCCAGAATGTACCTTTCCCAAAATGTCCCTTTCCCATAAAATCCCTTGCCTAGAAAAACCCAAATTGAGTCATTATGCGGCCGAAGATATAACATACAGCTGTTATTTATACTGTTGGCAGTTGTCTTCGAGTTACATTACTGTACTTGACAGTTACTACTTAACTGCTTATGCTATAGTATAATTACCAGTTTGTTCAGCGACGTAAAGTCGCAAACGTATCGGTATACCATTGCTTACATTTTTAGAAATGTGCGCAGGATACATGATTTATTCCTCCATATCTTTTTTCTCCATCAACCAACATACAAGACATTCTACCAAATTTAATTCTTTTGACTTATAGTTGATATAGCTTCAGTTCTCTTTCAGTCAACACGCTAGGCAAAGAAAAAAGACGTGTGGCACTCGGGGACTGCCGCGGTAAAGCTATTGCATAGCATTTTTTATCAACTTATGCAATTATAATTATTTATTTATTTTATTTATGCAGTATTTTTTTCCTGCCACCTAGAGGCGAGTTGCTGAACTAAAAAGACAAGCGTGATATTTAAAAAAAGTCATTAAAAGTTCTGCTATTCATCGATAGATGGCAAAACTAAAAAGTATCACCGCTGTGCCGGTCGGAGTGGGGGGTGTTAGGTTATTTTCGTTACGGAATTTCTGGATTCGGTCTCCACGCTCAAGACCCGCGAAGCTATGCAATAGCTTAAAAATGTCTTATATAACTTTTCATCTACATTCAGACCTGCTCCTATAGTATTCTCACCTATGAGTAACCTTACATAAAATCATAAAACAGGGTATCCCAGATTTATGGGTCCAGTAGGACCCGCGCAATTTAATGTAGTATATCACCTATAACTTTTTGTCCCTTATAATAAAAATAACATTCCCAATTTATATCCATATATCATAAATATTTATAAATGTTTGTTTGTTTCAGGTAATGGCGCATGTAAAATTTCACTCTCAGCTGATTTATGTACGTATTGGTTGCTTAATTTCCTGTTGGGTACTGCGGGATAAATATCTCATTGTTTTTACCCAAAACCCTGTATATATGCGTATTTTTCGAACACAGGAAGTGTGAAATGGCATGGGAAAATGATTCTTATGTGTATAGGTAAATGGTTCTTGTAAATGTGGGAGCTAAAAGGTATTAGGTCCTAATTAAGGTAGCTACAACTTAATTTGAGGTTTATATTAATACGTTTTGGTAATGAGACTTAGTCGATTGAGTATACCTTTTTTCACCTATATGCGAGCATTATTTTTGAATCTAAATTGAGAGCTACTTAATATAAAACCTACTATCCTACTAATATTATAAATCCGAAAGTGTGTGTAAGTGTGTTAGTGTGTGTGTAAGTATGTTTGTTCACGCTTTAACGGCTGCACGGATTAGTATGAAATTTGAATGTACATAGCTTATACCTAGAACTAACACATAGGCTACTTTTTAACTTTATAATAGCGTGCGAAACCGCGAGATACGGCTAACACATATTAATATGATTGATGTAAGTTTAACTTTATTTTGGTAGTAAGTATTAACGTGATGTCATTATTTAATTCGATTTAATCACAAATGTTCTAAATGCGTAGTATTATGTTATCAAAAAATGTGATAAAACAAACAAGTATTTTAATTAAAAAAGCGTACAAAACAGAAAAAAATAGAAAATATGATAATGCGCATATAATATATAACACATTATAACAAAACATTGTTTCTATTCGACACTACTATAATTTAAAATAACATTCCCACACTAAAGTAGTACACTACACTAAAGTGTGGAAGAGATTGGTTTAAGCAATAAGATCGCCCATTGTAGCCTTGTAAAATTTTATATTTTATGTACCAATTATTTTAAAATCAAAATCAAAATCGTTTATTCACATGGGCCCCAAAGAGGCACTCATGAAAGTTAATGAATCTATTGCCAGATTCGCAAAATTACAGCCATCTCGAGAAGAACCTGGCAAGAAACTCGGCGGCACATTTTTTTTTCATTAATTAAAAAGAAACATTCTTAATTTCTAATACATAATTTTCTTAACCTAGGTGTTATTATGGTAGTCGCTAGAAAGAGCCTGTGCAGTTTGCCTCCATGCATCCTTGTCATTAAGATATGTAAAGAGTAAAACTGTTATTGTAATGACATACACTCAGTGAGTCTTGTTACATCTTGATAACAGATTAAAACTTGCTTTAAATAGATCTTCAACTTGTGTTGGAGGAAAATAAAGCCATCTCCACCAACCAAAGTTAACAAATCAAGGCCAAACTGTAAATCATCTCGAACATCGCAACACAAACTCGATTCCGCCCAAAATTTTCGCTAGAACATTCCCTCGAAATCATTTGCCCTATTTACTAAGCAAAGAACAGGCTATTAATTATATAACTAATATTAAATTACTTCTCAAACTTTATCAAATGATTCTGTCCAATCTTGGAAACTTTGGCAATTGAATAGCGGCTATACTAATCTATACGTAATATAATATATCTTGTTTCAATAATTGATTATATCCAAAAGTACTGTAGCCAGATGTGCGTATTTTTTTTCTAAGTTATTTTTTTTCTGATCTGCACCCTTTTTGTGTGAGGAAAAGTGGTAAAGGTAGTAAATAGGTATCTAGCTAGGCTAGCATGCTACATCTTCGGCCGCATCATCGCATCACTTTCCATCAGGTAACTTCTACAAAAAAAATGCAAAAGACCTGCTTAACTTCTTTTCTATCTCTTAAAAGTACTTTTAAAACAGGGTGTGTCGTAAATACTCGCGATAGAAGTGAAACTTTTGTATCACAGGGAAATATTTTAATTATTCATCCTATTGTTCACCCTACCATTTATCGGTCGTATATGTATATAATATATATTAGTTTGTGTATGTTAATAATATGTTATTATTATTTATGTAGGTTTTTGTAGGTATAGTATGTATCTAATATTAATAAGTATGTGTAAATATATTTATTTATTTAAATAAATGTTGAGGTTCACCACCGTTCCTGTTTGTAATATCTTTATCATCTCCCTGTGATTGTCTGGAAGAAATCGCTTAGAGCGATAAGACCGATCTTTTTGCTCCTATGTTAAATTTAAGATTTCTTTATGTGTTCTTTTTTGATGTGCAAATAAAGAATTTATCTATCTACCACTTTTCGTCACACAAAAATGTTGCCATAAGAAGCTTAACTTTAATATTAAACCTACACAGAAACAAACAGTTTGGTGATCGCGAAATCGGTATGAAACATTAACCGATTGGAAACATTCAATAAACTCAAACAAAAGACTCAATCCGATACTCGCTGAGCATTGTACGAAAGTGTTTAAACGACCGCCTTTTCATAATGAGAACGTCAGTTTATTCAGTTCTATAAACAAAGGAATGGTTACTGATCGGCCCAATTCCTGATAGGATATTTTGAACGATTGTGATAAAGCACAAAAGGAGGTTTACCTTTCTAATAGTCCTTGCCCAAAGAGTGGTATCAAGTCTACTGTACCGGTTTTCTTAACTATTTTTACTAAGTGTATTGTTTAACTGCTTTTTAAAAAACTGATCTTTTTTTTCGATTTGTTCGTTGGCTTTATTATGAAGCGTTTTCCGTCTAAGCTAAGGGGTATCAGGTTTGATTCCCAGCGGGAATAAAAGTTTTCTCTCCAAGGAAAAATTGCGTTTCTGGTTCTGGTTGTGATTGTGTGTGTGATGTGAATGTTTCCGGCACCCACGACACAAGTTATTGAACTTAGTGTGCGGTTGAGAGTGATAAGCGTTTTTATTTAAAAAGGGGCTGTGAGTGTGTAAGCGTTCATGTGTGTTCAGGCTTGTAAAAAAAAAACTTTCTGTCTAAAAAAAATACTTCTTTTTTTTATTAACTAAAGAAGAAGTTTTTAAATGTATATCCATGCCAAGGTTGTCTAGAAGAGATTGATTTATGCGATAAGACCGCCTATTGTGAAACCTTTTAAAGGTTCATTTAGTTTGTGCCTAAGATTTGTATTGAATTTCTATAAAGACTATTGAAAGTACTGTTTTTTGTTGTTAGTACCTTAACGACCGAAAAACATGCCCCCGAAACCCCCTGCATACTAAATTTCATGAAAATTGTTGGAGCCGGTTCCGAGATTCAGATTATATATATACATATATACAAGAATTGCTCGTTTAAAGGTATAAATGGATAGATAGATAAATATAATGTCAAAATTTTAATTCAAAATTGTTTATTTAAATGCGGCCCATTTATATTATAGAGGCCCTTTTAAAAATGGCTGAATCGCAAGTATAGTCAAAACTTACATCTCTAATTATAAAAATGTGTAGTCTAATTTACCCTAACTTGATTATGAAGAAGAAAAAACCGGATCACCAGTCTCTCGTGATCACGGCCAGTGCAACCCTGCCGAAACGTCGAGGTTAGTCAAAATAAAGTTATTTTGAAAATAAAAGCGCGAAAATACCCAGCTTTCTCATAAAAAACATGATTCTTAACTATGACAAATCTGCAGCACTATAGAAGCAGGATCAAAAAGTAAGAAGTAAAACAACCAATTTATTATCCGGCATCATACACCGTTTTATGGTAAATCTTGGCTTTATGCTCTACCCAGATATGACGAGGCATAAACTCATATTATGTCTTGGCTGCTTGTAATAGGAAAAAATGCTTTGTTTTTGTATTGGACTTAATTTTAGGTTTTACCGTAACACGGGGGATATTCTCATTTCACGTCACTTGAATTTTGTTTGATTGTTTATTTTGATCTTTATATTTTTGCACTATTATTCCTCAGACGTAATTGGTAACATACGAGTTCACACACCTAGATTAAAAGACAACACAAAGTATTGCTTCAAGAGCTATCTAAGTAATATAATTGTCAAAATTATTATTTAAAATTAAATTTAACTTTGTAAATATTCATGAAGTAGCTGTGCCCCGTGGTTTTTCGCACAAGTCCCGGACTCCCGGGATTCCCGTGATAAAAAGTAGCCTATATGTTAATCCAGGGTTTTAGCTACCTCTATACCAAACTTTATCAAAATTGATCTCTCACAAACTTTCGCCTTCATAATATTAGTGTACAATACGATACTATACGAGGTTTCTTTCTTGAAACTGTTTCTGTGCCCAACAAGGCCTGTAATGTAACTATAAACATTTATATTATACAACTCATGAACTTACAGAATGCAATAAATGAATATGATATGTTTTTGAATTGCCGCTGGTGTAGTTGTTTGCGTATCATTTATCATATCATGTAAAAGAGGACATACTTGAATTCGGATAAGATCTAGAAACTATCGTTTACGCGAAGTATACTTTTCTACACTCTATTTGAAAATTAGTCAAGTGAAATCATTAGGTATTCCTATTCTCTTGTACAAAACTGACAAATTACTTACTTATTGTCCTATAGACTAGTGGGCAGACCTAGTGTCAGAATTGTATCTGTATGACGGCATCCGACATGGCATAACGATTGTTATCTTACGATTAACAACTGGAACCGTCAGCTTAAGGTGCTCTGAAGCACGGTGACACTCAGTTGAAAATCCCATAAAACGGTCACCCATCCAAGCACGGGTCTGACTGAACATTGCTTCACCTTATCGATCAGTTACGATCGACCAGATGGACCTAGCTACAACTGACAAATTAAAAACCCTAAACAAATCAGGAGCTCAAATTCACAGAGAACTCTCCCACACAGTTAACTCCTTTTCCAAAATATCACGTGAAAATCTCCCACTCAATCGGGCTTCAAACTTGCCCCGTAAAAGTTGTTCAGCGACAAAAACAAATTAACATAAGGTAGGAAGTTGGCGTTACGACTACTATAACTGTACGTCACAGGAATGGGTATGCTAAGTAAGTAGTCAATTTCGTTACTTGGCTATAGTCAATTTCGCTTTCGGCTAGAGTTCGGAGCCAGCACGCACAATGTGAGCCCCAAAAGTTTTAATTTATTCGAAACTTTCGATGATATCTTAATTTTTTGAACTTTTTGTGGGACTTTTGAACAAACTCTCTTATTATGTTACATTATATTAATAAATTAGCAGATGTCAATGTGTGCGTGCAGCGTGCTGTGAGCTGTCACAGGTTACTAAATGTTCTGCTGATGTTCGCCCCTTGGATGTATTTCTATGGGTGTTGCTTGCTATATAAAAAGCTTTTCTAGGACCTATGGTGGTTTGTCCATTTTGTACGCATCATTATGTCTATATTATTTATTGGTCCGTGATTTTGACTTTAATATTTGTTAGGACTTCTGTACCGTTCATAATATTTTACTGTGATAAAAATTTAAATGTTTAAATTTTTAACCAAAATTCCAATAATTTCCTGCGATTGCCGATAGCTTCTGTTACTTTTAACTGATTTAGGTGTAATTAAAAAAGATATTCAAAACCCTTATTATACCGCACTGGAACTACACCATACTGCAAAATATCTAAATCTAACTTACATAATACATCAAACTTCTTATTCCTCACCGTCCTTAAAGTTTGATAATAATTTCTCTAAATATTTAAAGGAATCTTACCTTCAACTGAAACTGATGTTAAAAGCTATTATAACGTTTAATAGGTCGTGGTGGGAACGAGATCATTTGGAATTCTGACGTGGCCCTGATCTAATGATTTAATGGTCAGACTTAGTTTAGATCCACGATCAATAATGCATGGACGGTTTTAACTCTCTTCGCCTCACCGTTTCATTGAATGAAAGACTCACTCCGACTGCATTAACGCCGCATTATTTTCAGAATATATTGTTATTATTCATCATCATCAGCCTGTATCTACCCACTGCAACGTATGTGCCTCCTCTCTTTTGTGTCACTCTATCTATGTTTTGCGCTCATTGTATTTATGTCATTTTGCGAAACAGCGAGCTACCCGATGGATCGACGACATTTACTATATCGTCCATCCATCGAGCAGCTGCTTTGCCAATGGCTCGCCAGTTCGCTTGTTTCTCTCTATATACACTCAGTTAGGGCTCTTCTCCACCTATATTCACCTTGCCTTACCCTGTTATTATTTACCTCTTTGTAAATCCGGCAAATATATTACTGATTTGAAAACAACAAGACAAACAAACGCATTCACACTCACAGCCCGACAAAATCAAAGACTTGTATCGTGGGTGCCGGAAACATTTACATATCACACACACAATCACACCATAAAGTGTCAAGTTTTTGCTTAGGTTTATAGGTCTTTGCTTCAAAGCTTTTTTGCACTCGTGTGTAAACCCATATCTTTATTAAGAATACAAAATAAAACATTGTATATTCTTGTATAATTGTTATTTTTTAGTGCAACCCATAAATATTTAAATAAAATAATACGTTTCCTGCTATCATGTAATGAACTGCCCATTGGCTTAATTTAGTAAGCGTTTGCCTTGTAAGCAGTGGTATCGGGTTCGATTCCCGGGGGGACAAGTTTTCTCCTCAAGGAAAATTTTGTTTCTAGTTCTGATTGTGCGTGTGGTGTGGCTTTCACGACAATTCATCGAACTTAGTGTGGGGCTGTGAGTGCGAAGGCGTTTATTTATGTATGAATATATATGCTTTGATCTCATCAGTTTTAAAAAACCTATAACCATACTAAATACTTTACAGCACGTTTATTTCTTTACAGGTTAGGAAAATGGCGCACGACTGTTCTGAATTTTACATACATTTGATTCATAATTGTTTGACATATTGTGAAGTGGGTGCGCAATTTTAGATAGCATCATAATTTAGAGGAAGTCCGATCCGATATGTCCGAGATTTATACGTTTTTTCCGAGGGACTTTCTGCTGGGTGGATGAAGCTCTATTGCACGAAGTATACACCTACGTAGTATAAAAAAAAAACATTTAATTTTGAGCCGTGCCACGCGGCTTTGCCTACGTTAATTATTTTTAAAGTAGCCTATTTTATTCCGAAAACTAAACTATCTACATTCTACATTTCATCAAAATCGATTTATTCGTTACGAAGATACGTGGTTATAAACATTCACACACACAAACTTTCGCATTTATAATACTAGTAGGATCTCATTGTATGTATACAGGGTTATTTGTAAAATACTAGAGAACTGTCAGATCACGATTCTTGTTCTATTATTATTATGTCAGAAAATCTTTTGACTTTGTGTATAAATATGTTGTCACATCCACAAGACAGTAACATTACCTTCTAAAAAAAAACATAGATTATGTTATGACCAGTGACAAAGACCAGCTTTATGAACTACTTAAATAAAGATGAAAAATAACTACAACCCGACACTAACTAGATGCACTTAGTTTGCGGAGCCAAAAAAACATTGCATTAAAAGTTGAGAGGTCTCTACATTACGAAAATTATAATGTATTCTGTATAATTTTAACTTAAAACACCACCTACTCCGTACTTAAGAGTACAGCCGCAGTACAAACAGTAAGAGCCCCCGTAAACTACGGACTTTCTATCGGCCGATAGTTTAGTCGGGTAAGGCTGTTACCGTGCACGCTGAGACAAAAATTAAATACCAAGTCGTTTAATATGCTCATTTTCATATTATGTCGTAATACTGATTAAGAGACTGACCAAACCATCTGCCAATAGAAAGTCGAAAAATAATTGTACCCCCGCATAAATTTTTTTTTTCGACTTTCTATTGGCAGATGGTTTGGTCAGTCTTAACGATTTGATTATGACAAAATAACTTGACGCTTAACATATAAGTCAATGCGCGAGCTGTTTCGATTTACCTAAAATTCTACTATACCTCTATCCTATACGAATTTCATTATAAATTAACCTGAAGTGTTTTATCACTATAATATTTTATATGCGTGATAAGCAAGCATTTAGCCATTACATCACCTGATGGATTAATTATATTCGTTGATTTACCTCTAAAATGTTATCTAATAATTTTATAATAGTAATGCAAAAGAGCATTTTAAACGAGATAAATGCAGATGCAGATCAAAAGATATTGAACTAGTTTGCATCAATATTTAGAAGTCTGATGCGCGGAGTCAGTTTGATGATTCCTTCGACAATCAAGTACTCACGCTCATTCGTTTCATCAATATTCATAGACTTTGATAAAAAATCATGCACATTTAAATTAAAATTAATTCGTGAACAATCATGACTTACGCGTTGCCTATGTCTAAATCGACAATCATTTCGGCTTGATTCGTGGTGGGAAGCGACGGCAAGCGCTCCACATTCATCCTGAAGAAGGCTTTCGAAAAGCTCAAACAATTATAGTAGACATCGACAATGAGTAAATCACGCTTATTCCCGTTTTAATTTTTATGAAATAATCCATAGACCTGTTTTACTGTTTATACATTGCACCAGTAGGTATTGTATAACGCGGTCCGCTTACAATTTAAATCTCATTGCAAACAGACACTCTTGAACTGGATTGTTATCGCATTGTTTTACTACATTTCTAACTAGAGCTGGTTAAATCGCGTTCATTATTTATCCAATTGAACTGTTTTCTTCGTGGCAGTTCGTTTATTGAAAGTGTTGTTGGTGTTTATTTAATTTGAGTTAAAAAATACTAGATATGCCCCGCGGCTTTACCCGCGTATATCAAGTTTAAAAGTAGCCTATGTGTTAATCATATAAGTACATTCCAAATTTCATCCAAATCCGTTCAGCCGTTACAGCGTGAAGAGAGAAAATATATACTTACCCACTTACACTCAAACTTTCGGATTTATAATATAAGTCCTTTCATCCATTCCTTTACGCGTGACTTTAAGGCTCCCGGACTATACCTAACAGAAAACACATATTTATGTAAGGATTTCCATTCCTTAGCGGTGCTCATAATAAATAAGGCAAATCGCTTCGTACGTACAAACATTAAAACATTTCCTCTTACTAAACGAAATCGATCACCTTTAACAATTTTTTTATCTATAAAATTATTAAACAACAAGATAACAAAATATACCATTAGGTATATCTTTTTCCAAATACTTTAACACTTAACTAACACTGGTTTAAAAGCTGTACCAAAATTAATAAAAATATGGCACCAGCTATACAAAAACAATCACTTAAATAAAAAATATTCATCAAAATCGGTACGCACCAAGACAACAGCAATATAATATAAATAATAGTTTAAATAATATAAACAATTGTGTCAACCCGTTTCTTTTAAAGTCCGTGTTTTCCACCACTTTTATAGCTCATATATATAGTATAATTCCCGTCTCAGTTTCACAATTAGCCTAAGCCTCTCGAAAATTTTCCTCAAGATCTAAGGAAACTGCACCCTATAATGCCCCAAAATGATTATTACAAATCTGTCAAGCCCTTTCGCTACGCTAAGCCTTTACCGACTTCCGTTACGCAAAGGAAAAATGATAAAAATTGCTTTAAGTATTTTAAACGGAAGAAAAACACTTTCTTCTCGCTACATTGTTCGTGACATTTTCATCATAATAAAACTGTTGCATCCAGCTTAAGCAGAGTAAAAAAGTATGAAAATTGTGTTCTGGAGGAAGCTCTCTTGATTTTATTTCGCTGGAAATCTCATTTGTGCAGCAATTATGATGTTCCCCATCGGGAATAGATATAGCGTTGCATTTATATCTCACTGGAGCATTTATATCTCACTTCTTGTTTTTATTTTTCGACCGCTATTTTATCGCTAGTGCCTTTATTTGAATTGAAATGTGGTGAATAATAAGAATTCATTCGTTGTGACCCAGTTAGCGCAGTGGGCAAACCTCTGCCCTGTACGACGTGGGTTCTATTTAATTCCCGGCAGTTGCACAGTTTTGTATGGCTTTCGAATATGCCATAAAACGCAAAATTGTCCTAAGTTCACCAAAACCGCTGCAGCGCGCCTTAGGAATGCGTGGCAAGGCGGGGGGGAGGGAGCATGAGTTCACAAACAGTTGAGCGTTGACGGCGACTGACAGAGTTGAGCCTTCCCCGCTTCGTCGATCATTGCATATAGGTACAGTAGTTTCGGTCAGTCTTTTTTATCAGTTATAGGCTAGCGTTTGACCACAATCTCACCTGATGGTAAGTGATAATATAAACGAAGATGGTTACACGCTAGGCCTAGAAAGTGACTGACTCTATAATCTTAGTATTCCGACCTCTAATAAAATTAATTAAAACGTATTAAAACAACACATACCTGTTCCACGTTATTGTTCAAATTGAATTAAATACTTGTAGCAATTTATTTGAACAACCCTCGAACTATAGCCGAATTTGAGTCGAAAGTAGAACAATTGGAGTTTAAATTTTAGGTAAATTTAAACTGTGCGGTTTCAACGCCAATTAGACCTGAGATAATTTTAACAGCTGCTAGAGTTTGACCTTAACTATTTAAAAATAACTGCTGTACGCAAGCCAATTAATGTTCTGTGAAAGTTGGTTGAACTGTAATTCGTTTGCACTGTATAGCTAAAAATGATAGCTTTGCTATTTGTTAATGTCGTTTTACTAGCTTTTATTTAGTTTCATCTGTCCCGTTGTCTATCTGTCGGTCTGTAATCAAATCTTGCAAGCTAAATTAGACCCACTTCCCGATGTCCGATTGCACTCAAATGTGATGTACTTATGTACACCATACTTCTATTTGGTGACAATATCATGGATATAATATGTACCATGGAGCTAGTCTGATGATGGAAACGGAGGATGGCCTTAGGAACTAAACAAAACAAGATAAACCCATCAAGTTTGGGCTCGTTTGATTCGTCTTGACAAGTTCCCTGGTTATATAACTTTTTTGTCCTCTTTTTATTTACAACTGGAAAAAACTTGATTTTCAAAATCTTTCTACAGTATTACTTGTTTTAATTTTCCGTTAAATGCATAGAAACATGTGCCCCTATGTGGTAAGCTTCGCTACGCTATAATCGCTTGTGATGACAATCGTGCTCGGACTAAAGCGCAGCCTGCTTTTAAAGAGTTGAATCTGGTGTTTCAGAAGAACCGATCATAAAAAACAGTTTTATTGAGAAAAGTTTCACCAATAATTTTTTTTTTCTTTAATATAGATTTAACATAAACGTATTCAAGCTCTCAGTCACACACTTAATTCGGTGACCTGTGTCGTGAAACATTCATATCAAAAACATAGTCACACCCAGACCCAGAAACAAATTTACCTTAGGGAGAAAACTTGGGTTAACAACATCGGTAACATTGGGAATTGGACCCGATGCCTGCTGCTTAGAAGGAGAATGCACACTCAACAAGGCCAACAGGAAAATTTAATTATATTATGTTGTTTATAAAGTTTATATTGCCCAAAGATACATCACAATCCGAAAGTTTGTGTGTAATATATGTGTTTGTTTTATCTTCACGCTGTAACGGCTGATTTAAATTTAATTTGGAATGTAAATATCTTATTAGTACCTTGGATAAACACATAGGCTACTTTTTAACTTGATAAACGCAGGCGAAACTGCGGGGCACGGCTAGTACTAATACTAGTTCTCATCACAAAATATTCTGATAGCATAAATTGACACTTTAAATGGATACAATATAGTCATGAATGCACCTCTCTCTGACTTGTTTCTAAAATATATAGGTTACTGTTGCAAGTCTTGCCATTCTCTATACACTGCTTTAAACATGCGACATTGCAAATAATAGCCGTTGGAAGAACTCTTGTACTGGCTGGTGCATTCCCTTGTGCATGTTTCCCTCGTTCGTGAACGTGTGGATTGCAGCTTCATGCCAAATAGTTTCACTATAGTACATGCAGACGCAAATATTTGCCCTTTCTGTTGAACTGCCCGTTGGCTAAGTTGGGTGAGCGTTCGCCTGTTAAGCAGGGGTATCGGGTTCGATTCACAAGTTTTCTCCCCATGAATAATTTGTGTTTGTTGCTATGCTTGTGATTGTATGTAATGTGAATGTTTCCAGCACCCACAACACAAGTCAACAAACTTAGTGTGGGGCTGTGAGTGTGAAAGCGCTTATGTTTTTCTATTGTGAAAAAATATATTATCAGTAAAGGGCACGGACACTAGGTCTGTAGTGACCACACAAAAAACATACTATTTGTCCTTCGCGACAAAAGCAAAATATTTTTTTTTTCCATGCGGCTTTTGTTATTGTTTAGAATAAACTTTGAATGTACATAGCTTATACCTAGGATTAACAACAAACAAACAAACGCATTCACACTCACAAAATCGATTTCCATTAGTTAAGTTAGATAAATCGGTCAAATGGATGCAAATCCACAAACGTGATATAAATCTTTTTTTTATTTTTTTAAAGAAAAAAAAAATTGTTACTCAGCAAAATAGAAAAAAGAACAATAAAAATACTATTATAAAATAAACATATGAAGTAAAGTCACAAATCGGCCCCAACTCAGCATAATACTGGCAGATGACCAGCGCTGATCTTCCGTTGGAGCCGTACGTTTACATTGTAGTAGTAATATATAAGTCGTATATTTATAGGTATCCATTAATCTGGTTATACTTGAACTTACAGCTGACTTTATCTCCAGTATTTCATGAATTTATGTAACGCAGGGTACTCGTTTTTACATAGCCAAGTGTTATGTTGGCTCGCTGCCCAGTACCGAAATCTATTCCTTCTGTGTATGACAACTGCAGTACTGTCCAAATATAACGACTGAAATCCATATAATATGAGATCATTTTGTGGTCTCTTCTCAAATAGATTTACGATATTTTGGAATATCTAGTACCATACTTGTTCAGCTCTATAGGCAGCTTCTTTTTCGTTGGAAAGAGTAATTAATTGAGCGAAGCGGGATCTTTAAGTTGACTTGGGTGGATCAGTACTTTGTCTTTTCCTTCGTCTGTCAGAGACATCGCTAGATGATCTATACAATACACGCGAATAACTTTAAATTCTCAGAGAATATGTAAGACTGTGGCCTAAATCAAAAATGATGTAATATAAATTTAAATATGAAGGAGCATACATACACGTAAGGGTCAAAATATAAAAAAAAAAATACACATGTAGAATATCGTTGATAAGAACTTAACAAGTAGAGTAACAAGCCATTTTAAAAAATCTATGTTGCAAAATAAGAATTGGGTGGGACACCATAGTTACTGTTTTATACCGGGGTCTATTTCAAAACAGGATGCATATTTAAAGTTGAATCCTGCATATATAATATCCCTTATATTCTTTAATAAAACAAAAATGTTAATACAAAAATTAAACGATTATTATTAAGAAAAAGTTATAATCAATTAACCTCAAAAGTTTTTCTTTGTTTGAAATGTAGGCGCGAGATCTCAGTTCGTTAAACCCGCCGATTCGCAGTCGGAGAAAATGAGGTGGTAACTCTAAACGGTTTAACTGTAGAAGCTTAATCAGCTATATAAAACATTACACAAATCTACAATCTTCCAAAGTTAGGTTATTCTTTATAAACAGTCTAGGACATCATACATCATACATTTCTCTCACAGCAATTATTGTAATTAGAATCAGGGGAATACTTCTTAAAGTTTTAACTGTAAAAATTTAATCAGCTGGATAACATGTTACACAAATGTACAACCACAAAGTTAGGTTTTTCGTCATAAACAATCTAGAAGTCATACATTTTTCTTACAGCAATTATTTAATGAGAATCATGGGATACTTCTAAACGTTTAAACTGTGGTTACTCAGCTGGATAAAATGTGACACAAATCTGAATCGCCAAATCGTCAACAAACCGGAGTGTTCTAGTTACCTATCGCAAGAATATAATGTTGTCGTCATAAGATATTTACTAAGTCTAGTCCAATTTCGTATTTATGTACTATTGTACATTATATCTTATATTATCTATCTATGTAATACCTTCAAACGAGCAATATATAATCTGAATCTCGGATACGGCTCCAACGATTTTCATAAAATTTAGTATGCAGGGGGTTTTGAGGGCGATGAATCGATCTAGCTAGGTTTGATTTTTAGAAAACGATATTTACCAAAAAAATAAAACCGAGCAAAGCTCGGTCAAGTACAATTTACTCATGTATGATAATAATATATATTTATATTTGGTATATTTGTAGTATGTTATGCTATGTATACATGTAGGTATATTTTAAGTCATAAATAATAGTTAATAGTACTTGTACTGCACTACCACGAATTTTTATGCACCTTTCGGATGACTGGCAGAAAATGCTGTGTTAGCATTAAGTCCTCCGTGTACAGCTATATTGTGCAAAAGAATAAATAAATAAATATCGAATTGTATTCGCCATTTAGCGGTACCCCTCGAGGTAAACGACAATGCGGTCTTTTACGTCGCCCCTTTCAATTTGGCTTACGTTTATATACGTATTTTTACGTGGGATGAATCATTGAACGTGGGCGTCGGTGAAACTCTCTCGGGATTTCACTTAATTGTCTAAAGATTATACCACAGGTATTTAGTAGGTTAGAACAAAGTTAAAGATACGTATAAAAACAACTGGATTTTCGCCTGTAACAGATTAGGTTATGTTTAAGAGTATGCCTAAAAATTAACATATTTCGCAATAATGTCCTGAGTCCATCCCTTATCAATGTGTAACTCTTATATACAATTTTTCGATAGTATTCTATTCTCCAAAAAAGCTGGTTTGACTATTGAATTAATTCAACTCAAAAGACGTTTTTGTCAAAAATTATGCCATTTTGATTAATTTTTTTTTTTTGTTGAATTAGCTTTATCCTTATGCCGTTAATAAATACCAATAGTTAGAAATATGTTCTCCTTATTATCCGCTACATAGCCAAAATTTTGGTAAATTTGTTACAGAGGCTGTTACGCGCGACCGTAACCACCATAGATGGATAGATAAATTCTTAATTAACACACCAAAAAAAAAAATTATCCGCCTCCGCCGCCTCCGTTTAATGCGCCTGTACCTACGTGCTAAGACATACGCTCTATAATCGCCTGTGATGACATTCGTATGTACTCCAACCAATCTATCTGTTTTTAATGCTATGAAAGTAAGTGCTGAAATGTTAAAAAGTATTTGTTAAATTAGGTAGATTATGTACTCGAGATATATTATATAAACATAAACGCTTTCTGACTTACAGATTATAGTTTGCACTTATCCAGTTGATGGCGTAGTACTTCTCTAAAGGATGCATGACAAAGTGAGAACAAATTAGTTTTAGGTATTGGACTAGAGATCAAAGATACTGGTTGCTGCTCTTTGCTGAGATATTTCTTCCCTTTTTCTTTCCGATTTTTCCGAAGAAACTGATTGACATTATGATACCGTCAATGGCCTTATTCACGGTCAACGGAAATATCGTGAATAACCTCGAATTGATTGTTACCACTATCGTATAACATACAAATAGTGTACTGCCCGTTGGCTCAGTAGGGTGAGCGTTCGCTTTCTAAGCAGGGGCATCGGGTTCAATTCCCGGCAGGAACACAAATTTTCTCCCCAAGAAAATGTGTTTCTGGTTCTGGTTGTGATTGTGTGTGTGATGTTAATGTTTCCGGCACCCACGACACAAGTCATTGTACTTAGTGTGGGGCTGTGAGTGTGAAAGCGTTTATGTTATGTTTATAGACACAAATATATAACGATTCCAAAAATTTACGTTTTGAAAATATCATCGACGCTCTTTAGATAACTGCTGCACCAATTGTTACCAAACACTCTCGATCAAGTCACCTTTAAATTAAAAAAAAACCGCATCTAAATCAGTTTATCCGTTTAAGAGCTACGGTGCCACGGACAGACACACACACATTGCGGTCAAAAATTATAACACCCTTTTTGCGTCGAAGGTCAAAAACAAAAATACAATCATTAGTCACATAAACCAGGCCTAAATATATGATATTATGATATGAAATTAAACTAAATACAAGCTTTCAAAAGTTTTCGATCTCGCAACTGGGGAATAAATTAGCTTTGCATATTCTGCAGTAATTACCATTCACTTGACTTCAAAACAAATTTCGTACGCTACAAAATGAATGTCAATAAATTAACTAATCTGCACCTGCACTCGAATTGCAAATGAAAATTTAAACATACACAGTCATATCAGTTTGCTTAAATTTTAATTAAACCGTGGCAACTACAGAACAATAATTTTAAGTTTAATATGTTCCGAAATGCAACTTCATTTGCCTCACTTACTATTCGAAATTGCATGAAATACCTTTATTGAATTCGATGTATCTAATTGAAGCATTCATATCGACAATAAAACCAATTGTTATTATGTAACATTCAAATTTGCTAATGATTGTGATTTCGTGAAATTAGAACTATGCCATTCATATACCAGGTTTGAATACCAACTGTATTTCTTTTTATTCGTATTTATTACTGAAAGTTAAAACTATCAAGAGTATTATACGTAATAATTCTATGTTATATATGGCTTGAAAACGTACAAATGTCGACTTACTCTGTTGTCGACTGTTGTTTCGGACAAATTAGTTGTCCGTGACAGTCACGTGTACAGGCCTGAGCCGCACGCCTCCGCGTATCGCGCGTCTGACTTATCCTGGTGAAGACAACTAAATTGTCCGACACTAGTCGGCAATACAATAAGTCGAATTTTTTACACGTCTTAGTATCATAACGTTTAATCATTATATTTATTTTTACTCTAAACAAATTAGTGTTTCGGACAAATAAGTTGTGTTTGACAGTCACGTGTACAGGCCTGAGGCGATAACCTCCGCGTATCGCGCGTCTGACTCATTCTGATAAAGGACAACTAAATTGTCCGAAACTAGTCGACAACAAACTAAGTCGAATTTTTTACGCGTTTGAAGTAATATAAAGTTTAATCAATATATTTATTATTACTCTAAACTATATTACATGAAAGTCACGTAGCTAACCTAAAATGTTAGTTTGGTGATTAATCGCGAATAGTTTTGGTGCTGAATCGGGAATACTTCAAAAGTTTACCTTAACCTTTTGCTTCGTTCAACTACTTCTGACGTAATTTTTTGCAGTTAACTAAACAAATCTATAGCATTTTTCCAAAAAGTTCCTACTTGGCAACCAATTGCGTAGCATATAGTTTTTCTCTTTGCAGTTGGTTAAGTAATTAAGTTGCGAATATGACAGATAACTATTTTTGGTTACATACTACCAGATATAGTTGTTATGAAAATTAAATGCTACATCCCTTGCGGTTTTTTTTTTCTAAACATTTGAAACACTTGACATATTCTGACTCTATAATAAAGAAATGCTTTCATACTGATTGTCCTACACTAAATTCGAAGACTGGTGTCGTGTGTGCCGGAAATATACACACCACAAACACAATCACACCCAAAAACAGAGACACAAATTTCCCTTGAGGAAAAAACTTGTATTTCCACCGGGAATCGAACCCGATAACCGCTGCTTGGAAAGCAAAGGCGCGCCCATCTAAGCCAGTGGGCAGTTCGAAATACATAATCACACCAAACAACACATATTTCCCTTGGGGAGAAAACACATGTTACCACCGGGAATCAAACCTGATACCAGCTGCTTAGAAGACAGACGTGCAACCAACCAATTACGCCAAGTCGTTCATCAGTCTTTTGTACTGAATTTGTTGAAACTCTTTCTTATTTATACGATTCAGGTACAAAAGCTCGTAAAGAAAGCTTTTATTGTTTCAAATGGATTGTAGACATTGTTAATGTCTTTTTTAATGTAGAGTCCCTGCTGGAGCCAATTTCGTTATTTTCAGCGATAGGTATTGTTGTCTTATACTTTAATATATTATCGTGTTATTCAGTGATATCAAACAAATAAAATCTTTCACACTCACAGCCACGCAATAAGCTTGAAGATTCGTAACGCGGGTGCCGGAAACATTCACGTTACACTCAAAACTGAACATATATATCCGTATCTTCTGAAACTGTGTGTTCTCACTGGGAATCGATCCTGGCACGGAAAGCAGACCATGATAGAGATGTATCCAAGTACGCAATAGCAAAAAATAAGGCAGTAATAAAGTGATTGATTAAAAAAATCAATTAAATATAAATAAAGGAATTATTATAAACACTGACATGTCAATATATCTTCCAGAAATTCTTTCACTATGTAATAGCATTTGGCAATTAATAATTAAAATAGCTTATGCTTAATTTTGGCTATAGATCCGTAGAGTAGTTCCGCATAGTATTTACAAATAACGCTGTATATTATTATTACTTCATTATAATAATTTCTCATGTAAGTAAATAAATGAATTCTTGTAAGAAATAGTAAAACTCTCTTACCTCATACTACGATCTTGAGTCCAATCAATGTATAATTGTATATACTATAGTAACTTCGTGCGTTACCTAAGGACACTAAAAAAGGCCGTGGTCAGAGTAGTCAAGCGATTTAACAACGGATACCTTTTGGCTGAGATGTAAGTAGTGGCTCTGTGAGCTGAAGATCTCGCGTATTTTTCGAAATGCCTGAAATATGTTTTTTTTTCCTTTTCAATGCCAATATCATCGCCATTTTGAAAAAAAAACAAAAACTGAACAAATGAAAAATTCTGTATAAATATCGAACATGCTCATACAATTTTACGAGAATCGGTTGATTAATGCGACCTGTAGAGGAGAACAACCGGAAATCCGGACGCACGAAAGCAATTTTGCCCAAGCTGAAACGGAGACGCTTGTTAGCGCTACGCGCTCGTTCGGTCAACCACGGACAATAAACAGTGCCCGTGGTCAAATCATATGACAAACTGATCTGGCACTGGTTAGGTATCTAGAGAAAATCCATCAAAAACAACGTCTCCAAAAACAGCTAAATGCATATTGACAACCGTCTGCTTCAGGGTCTTGGCTCCAGGCCATGTTCTTGTTTTTATTGGTTTCTCGTTGGAGTAGCAAACGCTTGTAGTAGATATTTTGTGCTGCGGCCGTTTGCATTTACTGCAGCTAATGGGCTGTAACCAGTCGACTGTGGTTACTTGCATAAGTTAGAAAATAATTTGATGAAGCCCTTTTTTACAGCTATTATTTAGTTTCACCAGACCCGTTGTCTGTTTGTCAGCCTGTAATCTTATCTTGCAAGCTAAATTAGACTCACTTTTAGATGTCCGATCGGACTCAAATTTGGTGTACTTATGTATCTTCTTTTTCTGTAGGTGACAATACAATTATATGGTACCATGGAGCTGGTCCGATGATGGAGACGGAAGGTAGCTATAGGAACTTCTGAACTAAACAAGATTAACCCGTCGAGTTTGGGCTCGTTTGATTCGTCTTGATAAGTTCTCTGGTTATATAACTTTTTAGTACTTTTTTATTACTTGTTTCTGTTGTTAACAAACTTATACTAAGTTTGTAAAAAATACACTAATTTTTATTTCATAATTAAGTCGAAATGTAGGTCCTAGAATATGGTATAATTTAGATTTAAACTTAAGCCGTTACAGAAATGCCTCGTAACAAACATACAGTATAGGAACGTTGCGTGCCGCGACATTCCAGTGTACCATGTAGTTTGTTCTCCAACTAACACAAAAACACACACACACAAACAAACTTACAAATTGTTTATTAGTCTTATCAGTTAAAAAAATAATACAGACAAACGTTAGCTATTTTGAGGCTAATACTTAAACTCTGAGTATCATAGTTTGCTCCTCAAATGACGATGCAATCTACGATGTATTGCGCTTGCTTTGATGCTACTTAACTCTTGTAGGCGGCACGTAAAGGTTATTTTCTTAAACTAAGATTGTTATTTATTATTATGTATTGAAATAGATAGTAGAAGGAAAGTAAGGAGCGCTGTTTGGTAGACAGCCGGCATCGGCACCGTCTTCCATCTTGTGCATTGAGCTACAATAGAAATAGTCTACTTAGGCACATTTAATTATTTTCGTTTAGTTTACTAAATAAACGCTGTAATCTCTTTCAAAGTTGTTTTTAATCGGAGGAATCTTGTACCTAATACCACTCTTATTCAAGGTTTTTACACACGTGCTATGAAACTAGGCCAAAATATAATGAAACATGCATGTTTGCTATATCTGTAACGAAATACTTTCAAAGTTCATATTTTGCCAGTATTTCTACACAAACAATTTCGTAGATAAATTTCCTGAACTTTGTTCCATAAACGTTGAACAAATTTTGACGTTAACCATAACAGTATTGCATAAGTAACTCTACATGGCGCTTTTCCCAATATGTTCTTTAGAACCACTGTAAAAGAGGAAAAGAAAACACTTTCACACTCACAGCGCCACTAAGTTTGATGATTTGTATCGAAATCGGGTTGCCGGAAACTCAAATTTACACCCACAATCACATAGTAGCTGATCCAGGGGCTCAACGCGGGCGGTGCGGCAGCGGCAACAAAACCTACCCTCAGCGGGATCAAACTCCCTCCAAACGACAATCCTGGATCCGCCACTGCATCACAACCTCGACGCTTATTATTAGACCACTGCTTGTTTCTTATCTGTATTAATATAATAGAGTGTGTTAAAATAAGAATTATACTTTCCTAATCACCAAAAAGAACCGGCGGAAAACGAGCAACGATATTTTGTTTCCTTTGTATTATAATGCGGTGTAGTAATAGTACCGCTAGTACCCTCACTTTGTACCCTTGAGAGTACCTTCTCGTGATACAACTTGGTATAAAATAGTACCATCACTTCGATGCCACTCAAACTTTTTCTAAAAGTTCTTTAAAATAAAAGAAAATAGAAACGGCAAGCGTCTTACTACACGCAGCACGAACGAATATAATTTATTTTTGGACCGCGTCGAGTTTGCTCGAATGCACTTCGTATTGTAATTCGGAAACTATTTGTCATTTTTATTGTTAAAGTTTTCAAATCTTTTCGAATATTCTTGAGGTTTCTAGTTTGTCTCGCGTTACCTTATTGGCAGAAAACCAAAACGGTTGACATAATTCAAACTAAACGGTTCGATTTTTCTACTGTTACTGGCTTTACCCGATATGCGTTGCAATAGTTTAGATAATATCTCGGGACTTGATCGCGCTAAATAGGATTGTACGTGAAGCGGTTGAAATTAAGAAACATCGTTATTTCAACCGGGAGGATGGATTTAGGCTGGCTGCCGGTCGGAATCCAGTTATAAGTAAGTGTTCGCGTCGCGATTTATCCCGCGATGAACCTGCTGGTATCGTGAGTGTTGTGTGTCGTGGCAATTATTCCTCACAAAACCAAGTGCAGGTAATTAGAGACAATACTCGCCCTTTCCCACGCTGACACTCGCATTCTCCAGTCTTCTCGAGACCATGGCCAATGCAACTTGGCCGAAACGTGGAAGTAAATAAAAATAGTTTTTAGCGCGATTAAGTCCCGAGATATTACCTAAACTGTGTGTTCGAATCGCGAAAGTTTTAAAATGCGTTGCAATGCCACGTAAAGAATAAAAGCATTTTCACAGTTATGGTTGCCTAGTTCCTACTTTACTAAATCCGAGTGACGTATTCCCTTGTTTCTTTTCGTGTTTTAATATATATTCTGCTCAAATCTAAACCATTCATGAATCCATCTTAAAAACACAAAAATTTCATCAAAATCGGTTCAGCCGTTTAGGAGAAGTTTAGTCACATACACACGTAGGTACAGAAGAATTATATACGTAAAGAATATTTTTTCTTCTTTACCTGTGAAATTAGAAGGAATTTTTGCCGCATATTTTGAACTTTAACTTTTTTGGGTTCGCCAGAAACCGGGCTCAATGGCGTTGATTAGGAGAGGCCATGTTCAGCAGTGGATAAATATATACTGACGTAATTGTGTTAGTAAGTGATGCGATTTTCGTTGCCGTTTGTATGTCTGAAATTTATTCCTGCTAGTAATAATACGTCACTAGACCGGGCGATAAAAATAGAGGGAAATAATGTATGTATAATTTCAAAGTTTGCTCATACTAAAATCTATTCTAAAAAATGTTTTGTTTGAGTTATTCTATTGCACTAGGAAGCAGTACGCATTTTTATTGAAAACCGATACAAAAATACCTTTTACTGTGCGAATGAAACTTGCAAATGAAGAACAATATCACCAATTTGTCACAAATTGTGAACAATCGGGATTGTGATTGGTGAACAGTTTTATACGCATAGAATGCAAAACCCGCGCCAATAGAGTAAGGGACTAGAATTGAAGTTTTTTTTATGCTCGACAGGCAAGCATTTGACCATAATCTCACCTAGAAAGTGATGATGCGGCCGAAGATGTAGCATGCCTAGGCGGTACTTATTTACTCTTGACTTGAAGACCCCCAGATTATACCGTTCAGGGAACAAAGACGAGGACAATGAGTTCCACTCCTTCGCAGTACGGATGATAAACGTACAAGCAAAGCGCTTTGAGCGAACTGTATGTTTTTTTTATGTGTGTTATCTCATAACATCGTTTCACGTGAACCGATTTAAAATATTTTTTTTGTTTGAAAGATGTTTTTTTCCAATTCAAAGTTGATCAAAATCTGATCTGTAGTTCTTGAAATATCTTCAAATCATGCTGAAAGCATAGCTTCTTTGCCAAATAATTATCTTTGTCAAATAGGTATTGAAAGTGGAGGAATTTGCCGAAACCATTTTATTCTCTACTATTAGAGATGTTTTTTTTTGCGGTTCCACTTACTTTCACTAAGCATACTCACGAAGCAATGTATAATTTATATTAATCATCTCGGAAAACACTCGCAAATAAAATATTTAAATATTATTCAGCTTCCTGAATTAACGCAGATGTTTAGCTTAAGACCCGCCGCGATTTCTTAATGGGGTCCAATTTACATTTTATTTTTCCTTATTGCTTTACTCACTTAGACATTCCCGTTTTGAGTTGTTTATATTGCCCGTCATCCGGATGATTAAAACAATAGGTAGGGTTGAAAGAGAATGAAATGTTTTTGGACCTTGATAGCGTTTCTGTTACGAGTAAAGTAAATTGTTTTCTTTTAATTTAGTTACAGGGCTTTCTGAGTACAGGTAAAGGTAAGGTTTGTTTCGACAATTTCGTTTTACATATTTCAAAGGTTATATTTGATTGAAATTATCACGTGTTTTTCTTTCTTAATTAATTATTGTATCAACATCATCTAACGATATCTCACATTCAAACTCATTAGTTGCAACCGCTATAGTAATCATTTAATAATAGTTGTAAAATTCTATAACACGCACAAAATAGATATAAATTCTTTATATGCACACCAAAAAATAACACTAACAAAGAAATCCTACTAATATTATAAATCCGAAAGTTTGTGTGCAAGTTTGTGTGTATGTTTGTTCCCTTTTCACGCTTTAACGGCTGAACGGATTTGGATGAAGTTTGGAGTGTACTTAGATTATACCTAGGATTAACGCATAGGCTACTTTTTAACTTGATAATAGCGGGTGAAGCCGCGGGGCACGGCTAGTCTTAAATATAACATAGGAGCACAAATGGCGGTCTTATCGTTTAAAACGATTTTTTCCGGACAACCAAAAAAAGATGATAAAAATATTACAAAAAGGGACGGTGGTGTATCCCAACACGTATTTAAATTAATAAATGTACTTACACATACTTATTAATATAAGATACATAATATACATACAAAAACCTACATAAATAATAATAATATATTATAAATATACACAAACTAATATATTAAGTGAGACGTCAGTACAGGTCTTACCGCACCCCAACGCATATTAGAATAAAAATTTATAATAGGCCTTTTAATGTTTAATTAAAAAAATATTTTTAATGTGAATAAAGGATATTTGCCAAGTATTTCGTTTGTTTTGAGTTAACGATACTTCGGCAAGGTATTTGATAAAAATCTTAATTTGTGAGAACATACAAGTGAAACGAATAAAAATGTGTTAAAAGCTAAAACACATATTCAAACTACTCTCTGTGTAGTCACCACACCTTCCTTAAAAGTCAATTAAAACAAATAGCACGCCAGACAAATCCGTCGCATTTGCAATAGCGTTCAACATTACCACAGCCTCCGAGTAAATTGAGGCTAAATGAATAATTACGTTTAAAGGTCTTCCCGGAAAAGCTCCCCCTGATAAAGCTAATTACAGGACCGAGGCACCTAACAAACAAAGGTCTGGGGCTCAGTTCCTAATTGAAAACTGTGAAATGGTGCTTTACAGCGCGGGCAATAAAGGTATCGGTAAAGGTGCACTTCTTCTAAAGTAGTTTAGTGAAATGATGCGGTTTGTCGCGGGCAATGAAGGTGTGTGAAGGAGCATTTTATTCTTAAGTAGTTAAGTGAAATGATGTGTTTCATCGCGGGAAATGAAGGAGTTGATAGAGGTGCACTTTTTTAAGTAGATGAATTAAATTACACATTTTGTCGCGGGCATTAAAGTTGTTGGGTATTTATTTTCCCAAATAGTTGAATGAAATTATGTAATTTCTCGTGGGCAATGAAAATATTTCTGAAAAAGCACTTTCTTCACGAGTTGTTGAGTGAATAGGTATTTTTTTTTTTTTTATTTGTGACAGGCTAGTGTTTGACCACTATCTCACCTGATGGTAAGTGACGATGTGATCGAAGCTGGTAAACACACTAGACCTGGAATACGCAGGCTCTCAAGGATAACTGCCGGAACACTGTATTTGGCTTGGCGGCAGACTTTCAACTTGATGGTGGTAAGCTACTTTGGTAGCAAGCCAGGCGAGCAACTCACAAAATGCTCTACCACCTCTCAAATGTCACTTGATTAGCACCACCCGGGGACCACGTGTAGGGAGTCAGACTTAAGGGGTATCCTCCTACGGACGTGTGTGACTCAGGTATCTTCTAGGTAAGCATGCTACATCTTCGCCATCTTCGCATCATCACTTTCCATCAACTGAAATAGCGGCTAAATGCTTACTTACCTATCTGGCATAAAAAATATCGAATTATTCTCGAAATACTTATGTATAAACAAATTTGCATAGTTTTTTATTATTACCTTTTTTAACGGTTTGTGTGACATGAATCCTAACAAATAGATTACTCTTAATATTGGTTGCTATTTCAACTTCCCCAGTATAAGGTTAAATATTTTAACATAAAATAGCACAAAAATAACTAAAATCTCGAACATGAACGTTTAGTAAAAATATATAAATATTTTAGTCCAAAATCCATTTGCTTTTGTTCGGCTTTGCGCAGATTGATCTATACTGCCATCACACTAACACCCTACTAAATTTTTTACGGATCATAATTTTTCTGCCATTTTTTTATTTTAACTATGCACAGCTATGATTGACTGAGATACAAATAACTTCATGAAATTAAACATCGGGCTGCACTCCGGGAGTGCCGGCAGAAATGAAAATTAGAACACGTTGTAAACAGCAGGATCAGGCATACATTTCCCCGCGCGGTAAAAGAGAGGGGGATATTACTTCCTCTCCTACGCCACGCCGCGCGCCGGCGGTCTACTCTCCCTCCGTCTTACGAACTTTCGATCAGGTCACGTATCCTGACGCGAGTTTAAATTTTTTTACCCATCCCAAAAAGTGCACAACGCCGCTAAAGAAGTTTTCGCTTCAATAATAAATTACTTTCCTATTCAACCTCTAAATACATCTTATACCTTTAAACGAGCAATACTTGTTGTATATAATAATATAATTAATCTGAATCTCGGAAACGACTCCAACGATTTTCATGAAATTTAGTATGCAGGAGGTTTCGGGGGCGATAAATCGATCTAGCTAGGTTTTTGTTTTTTAGAAAACGTCGTTTAAAATTAAATAAAACCGAGCAAAGTCGGTCATCTAGGTACTAATAATTACATAATTATAGCAAACTTACATTAATAATAATATTAAAAAGATGTGACCAATCTCCACCTTCCTGATGTGCCGTTTTCATCAGCGCGGCGCGTCGTCCAAAAACTGAAGATTTTGTATCACCTCTGTAAGAGAAGGCGATGGAGTTCCTTCCCATATTGGAAATCTCGGGGGCTTTTTTAATAGTCCAGATGGAAAAACATTTGACCAGCATCTGACCTAATGGTAAATGACGATGCGTTGAATGGAGGATGTTTGCCTAGAAGGGTATTGTGAAAGATGGTATCTTCGGACATTATTACACTACATTTTTATGTTAATTTATAAGGTTATTTAATAATATAATTAGTTAAATTATTTAATTTAACCGCTTATCTTCATGTGAGATAGTGGTCAAACGCTTGCTTATACTGAATAAGATAATTAATCGCAAGCAAAGCTTAAAAAAACCGTCTTCACCGGTTATATTTTGCTCTTGGCTTGATTGATTTCGAAAAAAATTATATAGGACCACCTCTCAAGTATTATTTACCAAACAAAAAAACAATTATCAAAATCTGACTACTCTGTAAAAAAATATGCGTGGCATAAAAAAATCGCTTCGGCCGTTTATAGAACCGGAGTTTCGGAACTGGTTCCGTACGAGGCTTTTAATATATTTGTACGGAACTGGTTCCGATCGAGGCTTTTAATTTACTTGTACGGAACTGGTTCCGATCAAGTAATTATCGTATTCCATCTGCCGTGAAAGTAACTATGTAGATACTATAATAGACTTAAACAGTTATATTGTCCTACTCATATTTTAAACGTGAATGATTGGACAGATGTAGGGATGGATGGATGTTTTTCCTTCTTTCAGCGGCATAAGTAAACGATGATTAACTCCACTTTTAAATTTATAATTTACATGTTTTTATTTCATTTACCTTATAAAATGTCTTAAAATTTAAAAACATTAAAAATATAATATATATACGCGTCGACTTGAGTACCTCCTTCTTTTTTGTGGTCGGTAGAAAAATGTACGTGTAACAACTAACCGCTAATCAGATTGTGGTACGTAGAACGTAAAACAATGTGTATTTTGTTCATAGATTGAACCCGTTCTCTGAATCCCAAGACACTGGCTCCAGCCTTGTTTGGTATACACCGCAGCCGAATACATTGGACTAAACAAATAACCCCTGTTATAATGTTTATCTGCCATGCTACGTATATTTTTTATCATCGACCATATAATCACTTACCATCAATTTGTGACATAAAAAAAGATGGCGGCACGCCGAGTTAGTAGTCATCGTCCACTCACACAAAGTACAGTAGGTAGTAGATTATTTCTATTAAATATTCAATCAATTATGCCATGGCTTTCTTTATAGATTTTGTGATATTCATAATTTTATCGTTATCAGAAGTGGTCTTGAGAGTCATAACGACGACCTATGTTTTTTATTTTATTTGAGCATAGACGAAAATTCTAAAATAGGTTGAATTTTCAATGTAGACTGACACACTAAAGTAAGCGAGAGTACAGTGAAATGGTCTTCCGTCTTTAATAACACGATCTCTATCTTTTTAATAATAACTGTATTTTTTTAATAATATGAAACAATAAAAAATAGGTAAAGATCATGTAATGACGATCTTTAACTTTTTTTAATTGTTTCAGTTTATTATAGAAAATATTAAGTTATGGAGCTAAGGAAGAAAAGAAAAATAAATGTTTCATGAGAGAAAACTTGTGTTCCCGCCGGGAATCGAACCCGATTCCCGATGCTTAGAAGGCGAACACCAACCAACTAAGCCAACGAGCAGTTCGTTTATATACGTAAACAATATAATAATATCAATAAAAAATATATTTTTTATTGCTTACATTTGATCCTAAACTATAAAATATCGAAATTCGATTAACAATGATCAAACTACTAAATAAACACAAAGCTTAGTATCTAAAATAATATATGTTTTCAAGTAACTTTCTAAGTTACCAACTACTAGCTCTTATTACTAAGTTAGAGCATACTAATTCCGCAAACGATGCTCAAATTGCAATATAACTCCTGAAACCAGCGCTTACCGATCAGTTAATCTATAGTTAGTTGCACTTAGCTTTGGGACAACAGCAACGATCCTAACAGAAGGCAAGCTTACGCGGATTTTCGAAAAGCTGAAGCTACGCAATGAGGCTGCTTTGTTACTGTGGTTGCGTTGCGTAATAGCAAGCTACTTAAATATAAAACGCTTTCACACTCACTGTACCAAACTAAGTTCTATAACTTGTGTCGTGGGTGCAAGAAACATTCACATCATACATACAATCAATCTGGGAGTCTTCAAATCAAGAATGTATTGGTATCTTCTAGGCAAGCATGTCACATCTTCGGCCGCATCATCACTTTCCATTAGGTGAGATAGTGTTCAATTGCCTATGTAGCATAAAAAACAAAAAAAAAACAATCTCAACCAGAACCAGAAACACTCATTTTCTTCAGGGAGAAAATGTGTGTTCCCGCTTGGAATTGAACCCCTCCTTATAAGGCGAATGCTCACACAACTAAGCTAACGGGCACTTCAAATATATATCTTATGTTATTTTGCAATGATATCCTAAGTCGATCACATGTCCTAATGTTAAACGTTCATTTAAACCTATATTATTTTCCAAGACGTTTTCTTATCCTCCATTTAGCCAGTTTCATGATTAAATCCATTTCACTCGGATATTTTCCTAAGCGATTTTAAATTTATTTTGCATTTATCAATATTTTTCTCTCAATTTTTTTTTAATAATTATGAGAATTACTAATTTTAATTCTTCACCTACATTTCACCACTTAACAGCCCCCATATCAGCACCCGTTCACGAGCATGACTTGTGAACAAGCTTGCGCCGCCGCATGTTTGAACCTGCCAGTGGTTTTGTATTTCTTTCGTCCTTGCGTCATCATCGTTATTCCTCGATATAATATAACTCGATTTTATTTATTACATAAAGTTATATTCTTTGATGGTTTTACTTGACGCAGCCAGCGGTTGCTTAAAAACAATGTACTCACCCACACCAAGCTCAAAGATTTGTATTGTGGGTTCCGGAAACATTTACATATCATACACAACATCACATCCGAACCAGAAGCTTCCTTCGGGAAGGAATATTGTGCTCCTGCCGAGAATCGAACCCAGGACCCAAGGTGCAGAGGGCATAGATTTGCACACTGCGTCGTCTGAGTCGTCAAAGTTTCGTATGTTTAGTGTTTCATGACCCGCCCGGCATTACATGCCACTTTCAACCTTCAATACGTATTTTTATTGGTGAGAATGAGGCATTAAGTCCAGACACTTCTTTCAAATCCGGCTTACTGCGTACACTGTGACGCTCCTAAACTACAAGTAATTCAACTATTTAAGTCGTAATCTATACTCTTGAATTGATTCGGAAACTTGGTAGGGGGTGCAAGGCAGCTTCTTTGTCATTAAGTTTACATTGTAGTGCTACTCACGCTGTGCAATTTCGTCCAACTCGAAAATGTTTACGTATAAAAGACGAAATTCATTGTAGCATAGTTAAAGTTTGCTGTGACGAAGTTTCTCTGCTAGTTCCGACGTCTAATGTACTTTTGAATGCGCTTTTTTGGCTGTAATTGTGAGAGGACTTGAATAAATTAAATAAGACGTAGCAGTTTAAAAATAAATTGTATCCTCATTAATTCCTTTGTTTTTCTCTTCATTTCTTTGCGTATAACGTAGATATTTTCCTCCGAGTGTTCCTCTAAATTAGACATTCCGGTCTCCCTTCATGATAGCTCTCAATTCTTCAGAAAATCAGGGACTTAAAACCAAAATTCGCGATAAAAACCAATAATAGAAACCCTCCCCAAACGATTCGATTTAAGCCCTTCAAAGCGCACACAGGTGGGGGCGTAGCACTAAATTATTTCCACCTTTTTCCTTATAAGAAAGTAGGTCAAGGTGTGTGACAAATTATTCCGGGGTGTGAGTGCAAATACGCGGCTTTTTTTCTAAACGCCACGATTTTTGCCGGGGTCTGAGATTTTCACGAAAGCTGATGTATGAGATAGATGTGGACCGGATTGAACTTTTGCTGGATATACAGTGTTATTACTTTTCTACCGTCTTCACAAAAAAGGAGGAATTACTCAAGTCGACTGTATTTTTTTTTATGTGTATTACCTCAAAACTTCGTTCCGATTCCTCCGATTCTGATGTCCTCATAACGTGAACCGATTTTGTTTTTTTTTGTTTGAAATATGTGCTTTCAATTGGTCCCATTTAAATTTGATCAAGATCAAGTCAGTAGTTCTTGAAATATCGTCAATAATGCTTGTTTAGTTCATCTAATCTGATCAAAGTTCCGAAGATTTATTGTGTACTTTAATTAAATTTCAACTAAATGCAATTTAAATAAATAAACCACACCTAAAACAAGAAGCATACACGTCCATTAGGAAGGAACATTGTGCTTCTGCCGAGAATAGAACCCAGGGTGCAGATGGTAGGGATTTGCCCACTACGCCAACTGGGTCGTCAATAAGGACTTTCGGGCACGTCAATTAGTTCACGATACTATGGGTGACATTGCAAGAAAAGTACTGCCTGGCCCTAACCTCATTCCTAACTTATTATTAGCGTGGTCGTTAAAAGAGCTCGTCTCCGCGAAAATGATAATGAAAACCAAGACATTCTGGCCTCGTTGCCATAAAACTAACTGCGAGAGAGGCGTCTCTGTATATTTTACTCCGATTTAAGGCAAACGAGCCGGAAAGGTCGGTTAATGTGAGAAGACGGGACTGTTGGCCTTTTGCCTCCGTCATATTGGCATTGTTCTACAAGAAGTTCTTATAATCTTGGTTGTGAATGTAGTAATGCATATGTTTTCTTTTTCAAAGTATGTGTTGCATTTTTATTACATACGGGAATGTATATTTTTCTTAAATAAATGACATAACATACTAATATTATAAATGCGAAAGGTTGTGTGTGAATTTTGATTACCACGTATATCTATCTGTAAGGAATAAACCGATTATGATGAAATTTTGAATGTAGATAGTTTAGGTTTCGGAATAACACATAGGCTACTTTGATTAACGCGGGCCAAGCCGCGGGGAACGGCTAGTACAAAATAAGCGAGAAAATGTAACCCCACTTTTGGCAGTCGGGTAGTGAATTAACTTTAAAATTTCACTGACTGAATAAAAGTTTGAATTGAAATTAATAATAAATTAATCTTTATAATCTTGAATTGCTTTGTTTGCAACAAAAAAGTTAGATTTTATATTTTGCGATACCACAACACCAAGATTTGAAGACCATAAAAACTATAAGTTTTAAGTGCTCCCTCCGCCATCTGCTGTAAAAGCTGGAGCTTAGGCTAAGCAGTGTTGTTTCACAAGTGCCTACATTGATTATTATTTCTGTTGTAGTCACAATGTTGCTTGAAACGCCTGTAAAGTGTCACTCTGAACTGGCTTTCTTATAACTATTAGTAACATAATTTAAACGCAAGCAAAGCTTTAAAAAAGCCGACTTCACCACTTATATTTTGGTTTTGGCTTAATCGATTTCGATTATATTTATATGGGACCACATCTGAAGAACAAACTACCATGCAAAAAAAAATCATTAATATCGATTTAGAATTGGCGGAATTTTCGCGTAACATATTATATACAAAAAAATTAAAAACAGTTGAATTAATAACCTCCTTTTTTGAAGTCGGTTGAAAATAGCTTACATAACATAAAACCAAATATAAGACTAAAGTTAATTAAATCTAACTAAAATTAAATATATTTACTAATCATATTGTGATACTATTTCTCCGGCATCTTAGATTCAAGTTTAGGCAATAAGTGTTAGGGTTATGTGTGTACGTTTTATGTTATTTTAAAATGAAAAAAAATAAAATTATTTACTAACTTGAAACATAATACAATTGGGTGAACAAATATTTTTTCAACAGCATGTTTCACCATAGACTGACATGCAAAAGTTTAAACGATTACCTAATTATAAACAAATTAAAATAGACAATTAATTATTGATATGTGTATGTCAATGATAAAATTTATTGATATATGAAAGTTTATCAATGATAATTAATTTAGTCCGATAATTGTGAAGATAGGTATAAATAAATAGTATTAAAAAAATTACCTGCTACCTAAATTATCTGGTGCTTCTTAAACAGAAGTGTAAGGAAACCAGTTTACAAGCTATATGTGGTTACAGCTTGAGAAGAAAAGTTGACAAACTTTCCTAACGTGACATTTTTACTAAAGTACAAATGTAAAAGGTTGGCTACATTTATCAACCCTTATCGGCCATGGGATAAGTACCTACGTGACGTTTTAGGTTGGCATTCCTGCGTTAATAAAAAGTGATCGAAAGACGATAGGCGTGACACCTGTCGGGTGTCAACCCTAACGTTCCGGGTAATTTAAGCTTTCCCAGGTTTTTGTAAGGTTGACGTGTGACATAAAGATGTTAAGGTAAGATGAACACTTTGACTGTCGCAAGTCATTAAACTTTTTTTTTTTGAAATATTATATATTGACCTGCTTCACCTTTTTTCCTCCTTAAATCTAGACGGACGGCGGCGGCGTTGCGTTGAAATTATTTACTTTTTACATTTACATTGAACGGTGATGTAAAAGGTTTTATAATTGTTGGACCTTTGTTATTCTTCTTGAGGTGAAATCTACCGGAGTTCGGATATCATGAGCGTTATCAGGATTTTGGATTCAGCTGCTTAAAGCAGCGATCTTTTGCTCAGTTTGAACCTTGTATGAAGAGCCATGAGGTATGTCTTCTTTGGTCGAGGCATTCCTTTGTCTGTCTCTACCTTGTCTTGATATCGTGGCTTTCAAAGCTTTCTATTGGATGAACCTTTGTCAGTACGTTTCTTTTGTCGGGAAATGTTTGGATTTTTGTTGATGGCGGTTGGTCCCATTCGCCTCAAAAAGATTAAATAAACGGAACAGGCAACTGGGACCGGGGTCCCAGCTTCGGAGCGGTCTCATTGAACACTTTTAAATTGATTAAGTTGAATGTTGAATTCTAAGAAAATTTAGAATTCTAACTGCTTATTGATACGTACGGTTTCTATATACCCCGGAGTATAATCATCATCATACATATCCAATATGTGTATAAGTTTTTTATTTTATTTCTAGATAGGTAAATTCTGACCACATTATCACTTGATGGAAAATAATGATGATACCGAAGATGTAGCATGTTTGTCTAAAGGATACCTATTCACTCTTGACACCCAGATTATACTGTTTAGGGAAACAGACGCAGGCAATTAGTTTCAATATTTTAGAAATAGTAGAAGCTTTGTTGACACTTACACACGTTGATACTTAGAAGCGAAATGCTTCGAGCGAAGTGTCAATCATTTTTTTTTTTCATGTATAATGCTATCTACGGGCCAATTGCCTATATTTCCTAAAACTAAACTAAACTATGTACAGCAAAGAACTAAGTTACCTACAAGACATCGAGCTTATAGGTAACTCAAGTGCTCAAGCTTCTCAACTCATTGCCTCTCTGAATTGCAATGCTAATACGTTGAGCCAAATAAGTGCCAGTATTTTGATCACGCGTCGCCTCAACCAGGCGCTCTGATAGAATTTTGAAAATTGAATGAGCTCCCGGTCCCCACGGACCCAGTGTCTCATCACCAAACGGCTCAAATATGTAACCACTGCCAAGGTTTCCATATTTTCGCCGTTTGCGCTGCTCTGCCGAAGTTGCCGCGACGCCAACCCCATTCTGTGTTTCAGGAAGATGTGACGGAGCTAAAGTATCGACACAAGTTGCATCCCACACTAAATATTGTCAATTGTCATCATAAATGGATGACAATTGACAGTTTGTCTTGATTTTAGATGGTAAAATGGTGGTTAAGTTTGAAGCGAGGTATCCCTTTCTTGTTTAACATACTCAGAGTCACATCCACACACTGCTCAATTCTCAACGTAAGGTTTGATATTATTACGTAGCACTACATTTTTAACAGCAACTGCAGTCGCAAACCGATATTTCCCCGGAGTAACGTTCCTGTGTCGACGACCTAAGTCGTGCATCACTATCACGCTAAGACTTTACGACTCTTTCGCGCCAACATGTCATACAACATGTAACAAACTACTTCGCGATATGAGCTAAGCTTGGTAACACAAAGGACCATTTAATATTAGGACGCTGTAACACCGGTGAAGTCCTCGTAAAAAACAAAAGAGCTCCTTGCGACGGATGAACTTTGTCCAATTAACTTTGTTTACGGTCTTGAGATAGTAATAGGTCCATATTCTTGTCTGGTTGACGAATTTAATTGTATGCTTAATGCCACGTTAACATTTTAGGACTTGGCTGATAGCACCTTCATATTTTGCCGAGCGCTTTTGTTTATTTCACTTTACGTTATGACAAAAAGCTTAAGCGTTAAAAACATGGAACAAAAACGACAAAGTGCTTAGGATCGCTATTTTATTTCGCTAAACAATCTTTATTTGAGTTTTTCTAGTGGAATTTCATAATAAACACAATCATATCTGACTAAAATATGATAGGTTTAATACATCTTGGTGGTGTAATGCAATTACACTTTTTAATTAATTAATATTTTTTATGTTAACAATTTGCTTACTCAATCCACATATATACCATCTAAAACATGGCCATCAAGAATAGTTCTATTTTTATACGCATTAACGCCTACTGAGCTAAAATATAAAAAAAAATACTTACTACTATAATTTTATACTTGTAAGAAAAAAGGCAAATGCGCACCCAAATAAGCCAGCGTGCAGTTCAGATATGCATTTTCCGTAAACCACTTCATTATTAATCGAAATAAGTTTGGCAAAGTGTGAAAGCGTTTACGTTTATCGCCTGATGGTAAGCGTCACGCTTACCTATTACAGTTCAGTGCCACCCAGAGTTTTGAACTTAGGTCAAAATCTTGCACGGCGAAGCACTGCGTTTGTCACCCTGAGATATTAGATGATAAATCTCTTCAAACCCTATAATTTCACAGGAATAATTACTCTTTAATCCTATATACAGTAATGTCTGGCGATAGTGTGGAACCTTCCTTAGGCGGGTTTTGCAAAACAAACACATTCACACTCACTCACAGGCCCACACTAAGTTCAAAGACTTGTATCGTGGGTGCCGGAAACATTCACATCACACACACACACACATTACACCCAGAACCAGAAGCACAAATATCCCTTGGGAAGGAATTTGTGCTACTGCCGGGAATCGAACCCAGGACCCACGGTGCAGAGGGCGAGCACCTGTCCACTGCGCCAACTGGGTCGTCAGGCAAAAAGAATTTTGCCACTAGGTTCAATGTTATATAATATATATTGTGGAAAAATCTTGGGTTCCCACTGAGAATCGAACTCGATAGCTGCTGCTTAGAAGGCGGACGCCGAACCGACTACGCCAGTGAGCAATTCTAACATTATTTTATTTTTACTATCACATTTTTTCGTAATCGCTGCTTTACGTAGATTTTTTCCTAATGGAATATTTTCTCTTGTTATTTTTCCTGGTCGCGGTTCTATACCCATCCACATTCATAGATTACACTATTCTTATTAGATTACATAACATGCCCATACCAACCTAAATTATTTGTGTTAGGGTGTGTGTATATGAAAATATATTTATTGATTATAATCTATCGAATAGTCTCAAAATTGACTATTTATTAGTATGAAAACTATTGTGAGGGTGGTACAGCACTTTGTCTGCTCGTCCGTCCGTCCGTCTTTCACAGGCATTAAGCGCCTAAACGATATAGGCAAATCGCTTCAAATTCTCAGAAAACATGTTAAGCTATGGCCCAAAGCTAAAAATGGCAATGAAAATAATATAAGTTAAAATATCAAGGGGGTACCCTTAGTATGCATCAAACTCACTGTTTTTAGACCTATTTTGTCTCGGACTCTATCTGAAAAAACGGCTTCATATATAAAGCTGAAGATCAATACATAAAAACTTGGCATGATTTGGCATCAGTCACAGATTATCTATTAGTCCCAAACTTCTAACTTCTTCTAACCCGGTGACCATAGATACAAACACTTGGCTTTATAACATACTAGCCGTTCCCCGCGGCTTCGCCCATGTTTATCAATTAAAAAGTAGCCTATGTGTTAATGCTTGGTATAAGCATTGTACAATTAGGCTGTAATTTTGCGAATCTGGCAGTAGAGTCATTAACATGAGTGCCTCTTTGTTGCCCATGTGAATAAATGATTTTGAATTTGTTTCCGTTCAGCAGTTACAGCATAAAGAATAAACAACTGATGTACTATTTTATAAATTTGGTTTCTGTACATAAAATATGTTATTATATACTTTTATAATAATAATAAGACGTACTCCTCTGCTCTAATATTGTTGTGCCCGACAGGGTCTCTAATGAACTGTAAACTTTTAAAACCATGTGCTGACTATTAGAGATTGCAATAAACATTTGAATTTGAATTTTAATTTGAACAAACATACTTACACACTGACTTTCGGATTTATAATATAAGTATGATTTTCCCATAACAATCAACTCATGTATTCAGACATACACTGTTAAAGGAAATGACGCACTCGTAACAACCGTTTCCTGTTCTAGATTCAGCGAATCACATTCCAATTTCCTTGGCTAGATTGGTTCGGAGTTTACAATCAGTGTTAGCTATTGACAGTTGATGTAATTTTAACTTTTGTATAAATAAGTAATAGGCTTGTAAACCACAAAACGTGAGGGATGATGTGCTCTGTATATATATATATATATATTATTTTTTAAATATATATAGATTCTATAATGTAATAGTTTATAAAATACCAGATACCTCTTAGGACATCATTACAGCCATAGAAACTAAGATAAGCCAAGTTACCTATAAGCTTGATGTCTTGTAGGTAATTTAGGTTTTTGATGTATATATTTTTAGTTTTGTTTTAGGAAATATAGGCAATCAGCCCGTGGATAGTACCGTCTGAATGACCAGATCTTAGGGAACCAAAAAAAATATAGGATACTAGAATTTTGGAACGGAAAGGAGTGGAACTCATTGCCCTCGTCTTTGTTCCCCGAACGGTATAATCTGGAAGTCTTCAAGTCAAGAGTGAATAGGTACCTTCCTAGCAAGCATGCTTCATCTTCGGCCGCATTATCACTTTCCATCAGGGGAAATGCTTGCCTATCAAGCATAAAATATATATATATGCCTAATGCCATTAACATTATCTCGTCATCTTTTATTTTTTAATTTTGCCTCAGTCTTGTGCATTTAGCCATTCAAGTTATAAAATATTTCAAGTTACACGTTTCATATAAGAAATCGTACACACAGTCAAAGACAAGTAAAAGAGTCGAGATACAGTCATAATCAAGTCCTAATAAAGTAGTAGACACTTTACTAGAAATTCTATTGGAATTTTAGAGCGAAGACGAAAATCACGTTTTTCAACTATATATGCTTACTTACTATTATACTATATATGACTAGCCGTGCCCCGCAGCTTTATCCGTTATTATCAAGTTAAAAAGTAGCCTATGTGTTAATCTTAGGTATCATGTATGTACATTCCAAATTTCATCCAAATACGATCTGCCGTTAAAGCGTGATGAGGGAACAAACATACTTAAACGCTTACACACAAACTTTCGGATTTATAATATTTGTAGGATTACTAGGATTTGTCTACACTCAAGTATTAATCAACATTAACAACCCACGTTTATTACACATGAACACTTGAAGAATTACAAGTTTTGGAAAAGAATACAAAGTTGACATCGTATTTTTTCCAATACTCAAGTATTCGTTTGAGACAGATGGATGTTAGCCTAATAGTCACTTCGAGTTACTTGAGTTGAGGTTTCCATCTAATCCTACCAAAAATCTTTTAATATTTTTTTTTTTAGGCAAACGTTTGACTGCCATCTCAACTGATGGTAAGTGACGATGCGGTCGATGATGGAGCACGTTTGCCTAGAAGATGCCTATTCACTCGTGACTTAAAGACTCCCATATTGTATTTATCAGGAAACACAGACTCAGGCAAGGAATTCCACTCCTTTGCAGTCCGCATAATGAATGTGGAGGCAAAACGCTTCGTCCGCATTTGTGGAATATCTACCATATAACGTTGTCGCTTAAGAGACTGTCTCGATGTCCGATAATAGAATGGGGATGGGGGAATTAGATTGTGTAATTCCGTTGCACACTCTCCGAAATGTATCCGATAAAATACCGAGAGACTCGCCACCATGCGACGATGCCCTAAGCTCTGAAGTTTTGCATCAGTCAACTGGTCGCTGTTAATAAGTCTCTTGGCTCTTCGCTCAATGATTTCAAGAGTCTCAAGTTAGTATTTAGCTGAACCGTCCCAAAGATGAGAACAATACTCCAAACATGAACGCATTTTAATAATCTTTTAATGCAATAAAAAGAAGTATTTTCCATATTATATAACCAGATAAGTACCGGTTCGTTTATAATAGATTCATAATAGCAAGAGAAATGGGATAGAAATTCGATTAGTTCACATAGTTCTCATTCGTTCCGTGCACTTAATTATTCATGGAATCCAGTATGAACATGTGTAACATCCATTTGAGTATTTGTAATGATCTAAAATGAATTAATTCCATTAACGTATTTGAACCAGTGTGTCAACAGTTTCTTAGAAACATGTTATGTTTAATAAAAATTGGATATTGGATGTGCGGTTCTTCTTTTAGTTTTATACGTGAAAATAGTTTGCTAGCTGTATATCAAATAGTGGCTTTAAAAGCGTGTTATTTGAATAAAGACGACTGATGTAACCTTAAGAGACTTGATATACAAAGGCGAGCGTCCGGGCGCGCGCCCTGGCCGCAATGTATATCAAGTACGCGCGCCTCGGCCGCTGCTACTGCGTCCTAGCCGCCAATAATACAAATACGTACGCCCTGTGCGCTCTATACATTTTGTAACACTGGAGCCTATACAAAGCGGACGCCAAGTATATTTCGGGCGCCATACATTTTATCATCACAGCGCCCTGGCCGCGCACCTGGGGCGCTTTCTATATCAAGTTCCTAAGGCTGTGCCATACAGGGCGCATTTGGTTTGAACAGATTGACGTGAACGGCAGATCGACGTTGAAAGCCATAGAACACTGATAGGCTAGCTACCTTACGTCGATTAATCGATTGAAACATGCGTATCGTTGAATTTGGTACAAATCTCAGAGTGTCAAAGCTACTAGAGTTATTTATAATTAAAACGCAAGCAAAGCTTAAAAAACCGACTTCATTGCTTATATTTTGGTTTTGGCTTGACCGATTTCGATAAAATGTATATAGGATCACCCTTGAAGTATACTACCAAACAAAAAAAAACATCAAAATCGATTCATAATTGGCGGAGATATCGCGTAAAAAACATACAAAAAAACATGCAGTCGAATTGGGAACTTCCTTTTTTGAAGTCGGTTGATAAAAAATGGCGTCGGTAGTAATAAAGTACTTAGCAAAAAAAAATTAAAACAGACAAATACACATTTTATAAGATTAAATGAGAGAACTTTAAATACCGTTTCAAAAATATGTAACATTTAATGATAGTACAACGAAGAACTCTTTTTTTGGTTTTAAACTATAAGAAGCCATTTTGCACTAGTAGCCGGGTTTTAGTTTTTAAACATTCTCTTTGTTGTATTCGCAGGCGACGTAAAAATCTGTCAGGTGCATTTCTCTTTGTAAATATCAAGTTTTATATAACTTGCCTTTTACTCAACTGCCGATACCGGCGAGACCTTAATGAGTTCCCTGCCCATTCTCTCGATACATTTTAAATTGGATCTTTGCATTTTAATGTCTTCTAGGAACGAAACGTGGCAAACGAGGAAGAAAATATTAGCTTGAATATTTTGTGTTAACGAACATTTCATTGAAATTGTTAATTATCGTCCACTTTTAAATACATAGAGCTGGTACTTGCAATATTTACGTATGGACTAGTCGGTAGTCATCTGTCTGATCGACTGTTGTCTTACGAGTTAACGTGAACTTCAAAGCGCGGTACTCTTTAAATAATAATAATTATGTACTGGTTACCGATTCAATTACTGGATGTACTGAATATTGCTTAACCTAGCCTACCTAGTTTCGATTGAATTTTCTACCGACTTCACAAAAAAAGGAGGAGGTACTCAAGTCGACACCATTTTTTAATTTTTTTATGTGTGTTACCTCATAATTTATTTCCACGTGAAGCGATTTTGATTTTTTTTTGGTTAGAAAGATGTTGCTTTCCAATTGGTCTCATTTAAATTTGATCAAGATCTGACAGTAGTTCTTGTGTAATGTGTGCTGAGTACATCTAATCTGATCAAAGTTGCGAAGATAAAGCGGTGAAATCGGTTTTTTAAAGCTTTGCTTGCATTTAATTAGTACACGAGTTGTCCGATACTAGCATGTCAATTTTAGGAAAAGAGCAATTATTATTTGTTTGTATTAGTTGTGGTAGATGTTGCTTTCGCAGATGGAAAGCCTACAACATGAACGGACAGTAAATGATAGCTTCTGGGATGTCATTTTGTGATTAGCGGCATAATTTGTTTACTTTAGATGGATTTTTTTGGGACTGGCAATTTTTGATTTGAGATTGACTACGATCTATGGTAGTATTTTTCATTGTTAATATGAGGGGTTAAACTAATATTTTACAACATAAAAACACTGGCTAGCCAGGAGCACATTAGAACAACCTAACTCTCAGAATGCCGACTGTTCTACAGTTACTGTACCTAATAAGAGTAAGCCAGATTTTTTTTACAAACAACAATAATTGAGAGAATATCGTAATTTTGTTACTTATCGAATAAGATTCTATATAATAAGGAATAAGATTCCTATATATAATAAGAAATAAGATTCCTAAAATCCCTAAGGATAAGGCTTTGTTCGGTACGGTAGCGAGGTTGTAGTGGTAAATGAAATTGTTAATTGTTTATAACTAGCGCTATTTATTAGTTGTATTAAATGTTCTTATACTATGTTATAATATTATGTTATTGAAATGTTTATGTGATGTTGAATGCACCCGTGTGCCGCGGTAGCCAAAAGTGCACTGTCTTAAAACTTAACTAATGAGAGCAACACGGCATGCGAATAATCGCCGACTCAACATTTTTGGTAATATACCGAACAAGCTATAATCTTATAAAAAAAAATTATAATCATTAACACATTACATTAATCATATCTCACATGCAATCGTTAGATTTAAAATGTAATTATGAGTCAAATTACCATACAATATGTCAAAATTGTTCTTATGTTATTAATTATGATTAATAAAAAATACCTTATCTTACATCGAACAAAGTTACATTTAGCGATAAGTATATGCGAAATAAATGTAATGTTTTTAACGGCTACATTTATCATCGCCCCTAAAATAGCGTCACGGGCGTTTAAATCTTACTCCTAGAACAACTTTGTTCTCAGTTAAAAGTTGGAGCACCCCCAACTTCAAATCAAATTAAGGTCACTGCAGTAGTTATGGCCCCGAACGAATGTGCAAGGGACCAACTTGCAGAAACAAATGCGGCAAAAAATATAATGATGGAACTCACATTTTTTTTATCGTTTGTGTTTACTAATTAGTCTTGTAAACCACAAAATCATCTTAACTTTTAAGCTATTGCATAGCTTCTATCGCGGGCCTTGAGCGTGGAGACCGAATCCAGAAATTCCGTAACGAAAATAACCTAACACCCCCCACTCCGACCGGCACAGCGTGATATTTCAAAAAAGTCATTAAAAGTTCTGCTATTCATCGATAGATGGCAAAACTAAAAAGTATCACTTTTAGTTTTGCCATCTATCGATGAATAGCAGAACTTTTAATGACTTTTTTGAAATATCACGCTTGTCTCTTTAGTTCAGCAACTCGCCTCTAGGTGGCAGGAAAAAAATACTGCATAAATAAAATAAATAAATAATTATAATTGCATAAGTTGATAAAAAATGCTATGCAATAGCTTTACCGCGGCAGTCCCCGAGTGCCACTCGTCTTTATTTTTTTTCTATAAAGACAATGTAAGAATTAAGTAAATTACAGTCAAATAAAATTATTTGTAACCGACTTCAAAAAGAGCAGGTGGTTCTTAATTCGACTGTATTTTTTTTAAAATCTAAAGTGAAGGTATAATATAGCTATCTCCGGGCAAATTTGATCAAGATCTGAGTTGACATTTTTGAGTTATCCTTAATAATGCGTATTTAATTGACTTCGACTACTCACATTGTTATTTGACAGGGTAAGGTGTCAACGTTGTCACATATAAAAATATACAAGATATATTATATATCTTGTAAATATTTATATGGGACTGCTAATCAAGGGTTCCGGCGGCGGTCGGTTTTTTAAGTTTTGCTTTTCTAATTATTTACAATACGGACTGGCTGGTACAGTCATATCTAGTTGTTAACTTTTAAGCTAGTTACGTCCCATTATCGGACATAAATGAAAAAGGATGTTATAAACCCAAAGAATATGAGACCAATTGGTGGGCTTAGATATTTTTTCTTATATACACAAAGCACAACAAGGGGACCAGGATGTATGGTAATAATTATCTATATAAATGCTCAATCAGTGTTAGATTAAGCTGTACGAAACGTAGTTATGCTTTTTGAATAGTCACAACTTGTAAACCTTTACGTGATCAATGAAAAGTCCATAAACCCGATGAATTATTATAGTGTCTCAAAGCTACTGACTCATAGATCATATAAATTTATCATTTAAAATATTTGTCCCCTCCATTTGAAAATCATTTTAAGCATCTCCATTTATATTTATGTCTAACGTTATTGCTACCAGGATAAAATGTTTAGTTACAAAAGAATTATTTTGGTATCGGAAGAAATTGAACATAATATTGCATTTCATATTATATATTGCGACCCAGTTGGCGCAGTGGACAGGTGTCGCCCTCTGCGCCGTGGGTCCTGGGTTCGATTCCTGGCAGGAGCACAAATTCCTTCCCAATGGATATTTGTGCTTCTGGTTCTAGGTGTAATGTGTGTGATGTGAATGTTTCCGGCACCCACGATACAAGTCTTTGAACTTAGTGTGGGGCTGTGAGTGTGAATGCGTTTGTTTGTTTGTTTGTTCATATTCAATACTCAATATGAGATACCCCAAAGACACCGATCTGTAATGCACCGAAAGTTTTACTCATAGATTAATTAGTAAAGTATCTAACTATTACTTTGGTTTCTAACAATGCCCAGAGAATTTGCTTTCAAATATCATTATGAACAGCTGGACAAGTTAGCAGTAGACGATTTACCGGGTACCAAACCAGTTTTCAACCGACTTCAAAAAAACGGAGGTTCTAAATTCGACTCTATGTATTTTTTTTGTTTTTGTATGTATGTTACGCGATAATTCCGCCAATTATAAATCGATTATGATGTTTTTCTTTTTGGTATATTATACTTCAGAGGTGGTCCCATATGCATTTTATCGCAATCGATCAAGCCAAAACTAAAACATAAGCGGTGAAGTTGGGTTTCTACCGACTTCATAAAAAAAGAGGAGGTACTCAAGTCAACTTAATTTTTTTAATGTTTTTTTTTGTTAGAAAGATGTTGCTTTCCAATTGATCCTATTTAAATTTGATCAAGATCTGATCAGTAGTTCTTGAAAAATCGTCAATAATGCGTGTTTAGTACATCTAATCTGATCAAAGTTGCGAAGATAAAGCGGTGAAATCGGTATTTTAAAGCTTTGCTTGCGTTTAATTTGTACAAGAGTTGTCCGATACTGGCATGTCAATTTTAGGAAAAGAGCAATTATTATTTGTTTGTATTAGTTGTGGTAGATGTTGTTATCGCAGATGGAAAGCCTATAAAATGAACGGACAGTAAATGATAGCTTCTGGGATGTAATTTTGTGATTAGCGGCATAATTTGTTTACTTTAGATGGATTTTTTTGGGACTGGCAAACGATTGACCAAGTTCTATGGTAGTATTTTTCATTGTTAATATGAGGGGGTAAACTAAGATTCTACAACATCAAAACACTGGTTAGCTAGGAGCGCCCTAGAACAACCTAACTCTCAGAATGCCGACTGTTCTACAGTTACTGTACCTAATAAGAGTAAGCCAGAATTTTTTTACAAACAACAACAATTGAGAGAATCTCGTGATTTTGTTACTTATCGAATAAGATTCGATATAATAAGGAATAAGATTCCTATATATAATAAGAAATAAGATTCCTAAAATGCCTTTAAAGGATAAGGCTTTGTTCGGTACGGTAGCGAGGTTGTAGTGGTAAATGAAGTTGTTAATTGTTTATAACTAACGCTATTATTTATTTGTATTAAATGTTCTAAACTATGTTCTTATGTTATAATATGTTATTGAAATGTTTATGTTATGTTGAATGCATCCGTGTGCCGCGGTAGCCAAAAGTGCACTGTCTTAAAACTTAACTAATGAGAGCAACACGGCATGCGAATAATCGCCGACTCAACATTTTTGGTAATATACTGAACAAGCTTATCCTATAAAAAAATATAATTTATAAGCATTGACACATTACATTAATCATATCTCACATGCAATCGTTAGATTTTAAATGTTATTATGAGTCAAAATACCATACAATATGTCAAAATTGTTCTTATGTTATTAATTATGATTAATAAAAAATATCTTATCTTACATAGAACAAAGTTACATTTAGCGATAAGTATATGCGAAATAAATGTAATGTTTTTAACAACTAGACTTATCATCGCCCTAAAATAGCGTCACGGGCGTTTAAATCTTACTCCTAGAACAACTTTGTTCTCAGTTAAAAGTTGGAGCACCCCCAACTTCAAACCAAATTAAGGTCACTGCAGTAGTTATGGCCCCGAACGAATGTGCAAGGGACCAACTTGCAGAAACAAATGCGGCAAAAAATATAATGATGGAACTCACTTTTTTTTATCATTTGTGTTTACTAATTAGTCTTGTAAACCACAAAATCATCTTAACTTTTTTTTTCTCTAAAGACAATGTGAGAATTAAGTAAATTACAGTCAAATTAAATTATTTGTAACCGACTTCAAAAAGAGCAGGTGGTTCTTAATTCGACTGTATTTTTTTAATCTAAAGTGAAGGTGTAATATAGCTATCAACAGGCCAATTTGTTTGTATTATTTTATTTTTATATATGTTATCTCAGAGTTTTCTTCTAGATGAACCGATTTTGATCACCCTTTTTGTATTTGAAAGCTGTTGCTTCTGAAGTGATCGCATTTAAATTAGATCAAGATCTGCCTTGTAGTTTTTGAGTTATATTAATAATGCGTATTTAATTGACTTCGACTACTTACAATGTTATTTGAAAGGGTAAAACCTTGACAGGTTGTCCCATATAAAAAATTACAAGATATATAAAAGCAGATCAAGGGTTCCGGAGGTTAAGCAAACTTTAACCTTTGCTTTCCAAACAATTTACAATACGGACTGGCTATTGCCAGGATAATATGAGATACCCCAAGGCACCGATCTGTAATGCACCGAAAGTTTTACTCGTAGATTCATTAGTAAAGTATCTAACTATTACTTTGGTTTCTAACAATGTCCAGAGAATATGCTTTCATGTTTTTTTTGTATTTATGTTACGCGATAATTCAGCCAATTATGAATCGATTTTGATGATTTCTTTTTGTTTAGTCGATTATACTATAGAGGTGGTCTCGTATACATTTTATCGAAGTCAATCAAGCCAAAACCAAAATATAAGAGGTGAAGTTGGATTTTAAAGCTTTTGCTTGCGTTTCAATAATTATTGTTTATATTACCTCTAAAATCAATCAAAAAACGGATTTAATCTGAAATTAAACCGTTATAGATTTCTTTTAGTATAATACAAAATCCAATAGAAGTCGCTACGTAGAATTTTTCTTCGAATTACTTTTCGGGATGTCAGAGTTTACGTGCACGACCTTTCCTCGGTAAAAAGATACCGTCAATCAGTCTTATATAGAACATGTTCGAACTATATTTTCTAACTATATTGCTTGAAGATAGATAGCCTCAGGGAGATGTCTTGCAAGTTGATTGCTGGGCCGCTGCCAAATATTGGTAGTAAATTATGTACTACGGCATACGTCGACGGCGGGCTATGTATTGAATGCCCATTTGGAGGCTTTGTTTACAAGTCCCTTTTACATGAGCTATAACGGTCAGCTAAAGATAGGAAAGGTTTAATGAAATAGCATTTGTTTTATCGATAATTTCGTTTTTTAATTGAAGTAATCTATATATAAAATGTACGTGGGTCCTGGGTTCGATTCCCGACAGGACCAGAATTTTTCTTTTCAAGGAAGATTTGTGCTTCTGGTTCTGGATGTGATATGTTTAATCAGTTTAAACACTTTTTACAATCACAGTCTCACACTAAATTCGATGTTTTTTTTCGTGGATGCCGGAAACATTCACATCACATACACAATCACATATATAAATACATATGTTCTTTGGGGAGATAACTTGTGTTCCGGCCGGGAATCGAACCCGATACTCTTGCTTAGAAATCGAATGCTCACCCAAATAAGCCAACGGGCAGTTCAATATTGTAAGCAGCGATTGTCAATAAACATAACTTTAAATCATTAATAAAACTAGCTATTATTTACTATCAGAGGAGGAATCGTTTTCTTATCTATGTGAGTTACACGGCCACTAAGACAAAAAAGCAGACACTACAATCGGGTTTCAAAATACGTATAAGCATAGAAGAAATTCTTCTAGTTTTTTATGTTCAAAAGACATTGTATGATATGTATTATTTAGGTTAGTCTGTTATATTCAGCCCTGAGGGAAAACAAAACGTGAGCAACGAGAAACCTATGTGGCTTAATACTCTTAGGCTAAGGCAGAGCTTTCAACTGTAAGTTTCAGGAGTATAGGTGCCCCGAGATTTGAAGTCACAAGTTGTAAGTATGTTACATTATCGTGGCTGGCGTGACTCGTGACAATTACATAGGCAAAGAGCTTGCTTGTAGATAAGATAAGATAAGATAATTCTTTATTGGCTAAAACTGTAGTGTTAGTATTTGCGAGTTCTTATTGCAGGTAATGTTATTACAGTTGACCCATCTCGGGCGTCCAATGTCAAAAAATATGATTATACAAGCCATACAAATTTTCATTATTTAGATTATAGATATTTGGAATTTATGGTGAATAAGATACAATAATTATAATTAGTTTGTGAAATATAAAGAACACTACAAAAATGTCAGAGATATTGAATTCATGCTATGTCAAAAAACTTTTAAGGAAATATTCTTTCAAACTATAGAAAACATTTTCAGTCAACCAATTTTTTAAAGCAGATTTAAACATATTCATAGGAAGTTCTTTAATTCTCTTAGGGAGGTGGTTATAGACCTTTATGCTAGACACATAGGTACTCTTCTCAAAGATCTTACACTGTATAAATGGAAGATGTAAGTCATTGTAACACCTCATTTGAGTACTTCTTACACGCACATCAGACTTCGTTTTAAAAATATATCTATTATTCCTGACAAACAAGTTCCATTATGTATATTGCTGTGAGTGTTAAATATTTTTTATTTTTAAAAAGTTCTCTGAGAGATTCATCACTACGCAAACCATATAGTATTCTGAGGCAACGTTTTTGTAGTATAAAAGTACTATCGATGTTAACAGAATTGCCCCAGAATATGATGCCATACGTCAGCAATGGATATAAGTTTCCATAATAGGCGTTGCGTGCCACATCTATCGAACAGACGTCAGTCAATACTGAAAGCGCATAACACTGACTAGAAATTTTGCTGTTTATGCTATCTCATATATCTTGTCTCTTATTTTCTCTCCCTATCGTTAAAAACTTGGTGGTTCTGTGAACATCGCGTATTTTTAGAAATGACTAAAATATGGACATAATATACATAACAATCATTACCTAAAACAATGTTGTAATACAAATTTAGAGAAAAACAGCGAACAAGCTCTTTTATATATAGTATTAAAATTAACTTCTTATTTCAAGGTTGAAATGTTATTATCCTACTAATATTATAAATCCGAAAGTTTGTGTGTAAGTGTGTGTGCAAGTATGTTTGTTCCCTCTTCACGCTTTAACGGCTGAACGGATTTGGATGAAATATGGAATGTACATAGATTATACCTAGGATTAACACATAGGCTACTTTTTAACTTAATAATAGCGGGCGAAGCTGCAGGGCACGGCTAGTAGTATATATAAGCATATTCGCTCTGCATGCTCATGCTCGCATCCATTTACAAAATTTGCAAAATACAGCATTGCTGCTTCCTTTAAATTGTTTTTAGGGTGCCGTACCTTAAAAGGAAAAAACGGAACCCTTATAGGATCACTTTGTTGTCCGTCAGTCTGTCTGTCAAGACCTTTTTTCTAAGGAACGCGTGGAGGTATCAAGCTGAAATTCATATCAAATACTCAGATCTACTGTCACTTGGAGCTAAAAACTAGAAGCTAGAAAACAATAGGTGCCAGAAGAACAAAGAACTAAATTAAACAACTTTTAGTATTCGTAGGCCCTTAGCTATAAGTACGTAGAGGCCAGTGTCGTAGCAAGGTTACTCCGTTTTTTTAGCGCTCATGTATACACATATAGTTTAAATTATTAATTTTGCTACAGAAAACAAACCTTTTTTACCGTCGTATTACTAATATCATGGATATATTTATCGACATAATTAAGATAGTACAAAACTAACGTTAAACGCTGTGCCTTATTACTATATAATATTTTATATATTTTAGCTCATGTAGCTTATAAACTTATTTGATAATTATGCTCTTTTCACTTTCGTATCTAATTCAATGGTATAAGTTATTTTTATATTTAATTTACTACTTTAATTCCGTACTGGTTTAATTTTGGGTTTTCTCAGAACAACCCAGCCCATAGCAAATAGAACAAATTCTAATAGTTGTGTGTGTGATGTAAATGTTTCCGTCACCCACGATGCAAGTTAAATTCGAAAAAGTGTGGATGTGGAAGCGAATGTGTAAATTTGATTATTTTGGAAGTCGTTTTGTAATAGATAAATCTTACACACTACTAGTGCTTGGAGAAGTCCTCACAGTCCGATTAATCGAACCAACGAAAAAATTCATTTTCCAAGCGACCGAACTTAGCTGCCAGACCTCTGGCTATAACAAATAAATGCAACAAAACCGTTTTATTTTTAACACATGCAAGTCATAGACAGAATTTCAATATTGTTTGCACGAATATTAGATTTCATACAAATATCTGACTCTACCAGCATTGTGTTCGCAAATTCGTGTACCTACCCACATTTCAAATACTTTCCATTGACTGAAATTTCTGCCTTATTTTGAGAGTGGCAAGACACGTTTTTCCATGTTTAGTTCGAAATGTGAATTTGTTGAGGTTAGAGATGAATTTACATATTGCATTCTTAACGTTTCAGTTAGAATATGATGAAAATTGTAAGCAGAGTTGTTATTGTACAAGTGTTATTGAATATCACTTTCTGTTTGAAGTTGAAATAATGTTGGAACTTTCGCAAAATTGTATTAATTTTTATGTGTTTTACTAAACAGTCTAAAATTATTCGTAAAGTTTTAAAATCATATCTTTAGATGACCATTACCATATAAACTTGCAAAAAAATATATATATAAACGCGTTCGCCACATTTATTGAAATTCTTATACAATTTTACTTACCTCTTATTGACAGCAACAAATAACAAAAGCGCTATGCGAGCAAGATAATTGGTACGTAATCAATTTTCTACCGACTTCCCAAAAAAGGAGGAGGTACTCAAGACGACTGTATATTTTTTTTTTGTGTTACCTCATGACTTCTCTCCACGTGAGACGATTTCGAAATTTTTTTTCAGTTTGAAAGATGTTGCTTTCTAATTGGTCCCATTTAAATTTGATCAAGATCTGATCAGTAGTTCTTGAAATATCGTCAATAATGCCCTTTTTGTGACGAATAATGCGTACTTTGACGATGTTCTCGTTTACCCGACTTCAAAAGTTACCTCATAACTCCTTTCGTTGTGAGCCGATTTTGATGATTCTTTTTGATGATTTTATTTGAAAGCTGGTGCTTTTTATGTAGTCCCATTGAAATTTTATCAAGGTCCGATCTCTTGTTTTTGAGTTATAGTCATAAATAATGCGTGTTTATACATTAAATCTGACCAAGGTTCCGATGATAAAGCGGTGAAGTCGGTTTTTTTAAGCTTTGCTTGCGTTTATTATCTACGTCATAAATTTACATTTTGGCAGAACGTCATAGTCGCCGTCTTCTGACCATTTCTACCGGAGTCAAATATCTAAATAAGCTTTGCTTTTTCTATTCGAAACACTTCTATTCTACGTTATTCTCATTGTCCATTTCCTTTTATATAGAACTTCTTATAGAGAACGTAAAATCTGTTATCTATATGCTATGTACGTAAAATCAGATACACCACTCTCTACTATCCAATAAAAATAAAAATGAAATTTCTTACCATAAGTAAACGACCGACTGCAAATAAATAACTCAAAGAGATTGACGGATGTTCGTACACCGCATAGCAGGAAGTCCAAGATTTGATAATAAAATACTTTGATGGGCAGGCAGGGACAGGAAAGGTTAAGGGTGTATTGTATGGGCACTTTATAAGGGTTGAATTTACGTTAATAGTTAAAGGCCCTGAGCAAATACGGACGACGTGAATGGCATGGCAATGTACCGTGACCTCCATAAAGTGGGATGTATTTTTAAGCAAGTGCTTTCGCCTTTTGTGGTGCTTCAATCCGGCAAGTTCGTTGGTGATACGGCTTATAGCGGATGGTTATGTTTGCTCTGCATATAGATCGAAAGATTGTTTTGCTGAAAGAAGTTTCATATACATGCTAGCCAAGCATTTGATTACTAACTCACTCAATGAAAAGAGAAAATGCTTGCCTGGAAGAAATTTATTCCCATGATCTTGTTTTTGTAGCACTAGCAAAGCTAAAGTAATAAGCAAATTAAAAAAATATATGTTTCCTTTCTAAATTTAAATTCAAAGTTTTGCCCAGTATTGCTTGTGATGTAACTAAACAAAATCAATTGATTTGAGTGGACGTTATCTACAATGTTAGAATCGTTAGCTGTAGTTGTTCCAATCTCTTTTGATAAATGGCGCCACACATCTCCATAAGATATTAATAATTAGAAAGAGATAATTTCGTCGCTTCAGGCAGAGCTTGAGTAAGTCCGCGATTAGAGCAATATGGCATGAGATTTAATCCTCGCATCAAGCGATTTTTTTATTTCTTAATATACTACTCCAACTTATTAACTGTTATATTGAAGACTTCCAGATTAACCCGGGAATTATATCGGAAAACAAACACGACTGCAATCTGTTGGTATGATGAATGAATGTAGGAGCAAAATGCTTTTAATCTATGTCAACCTTAAATGTCAACCATTTAAGGTAGACATAGATTGAAAGCATTTTTCGTTAATTGTCTGTTCCTCCTGTTATTCGATGTTAGAATGAAGAATATACATATATTAAAAAACAGCTTTCTAATATTATCAGTATATGCAGTTTTCCACCTATTGTATAATTTAGCATGACGTGTTTTTTTTGTACATTTTTAAATAGTTGGCAAATGGATGATTTCAATTACAATATCATGTATTTAAATTCGTCGTATTTTACTTGTATGTTGTTGTAAATAGCGTGACATTATTTTTGAGAGATCTTGACTAAACAAAATAGCAATTTTGTGTTGTTCTTGGTTTTATTAAATATAACTGGATCTTCTGATGTATTTTTTTAAACATATTTATTCCAGCTATCAAACTGCAAGGTATCACATGTACACTAACAAAAACTCAACAAGCGGCGACAGTCCGTGACGTGAATGAACCTCCCTCATATTTATCATTATTCGTATTCGAAGCGAAACTGAAAAGCTTCTGTCGTCCCAATTCGGGTTTCCAACACATACATAATGTATGGGCTTAGAAACGTGTTACAAATGAGTAAAAGTAAGTAGATGAACATTGTGAAAGATATGGACAGATCAAGTTAAACCTCGGCATTAAAATATAGATAAGCCTTATCCCGCCTCATTTGATAATTTTTCCTTTCTTAATTTATTACAGATATGCTTTTACTTTAAACTTGAAATTTTACTTTAAGCGTTACCTATGGTATGACTTATGTCTAATGTGATGGAAATTACAATTATTAAATATTGATTCCAAAAATTATATCTTTTGTATTGTAAACATTATGTGCTGTAAATATTATTGCATGTCGGAAAGGTACACATTGTAGTGACGTAATTTATAACACCTAAAAATGTACACAGTTATACAATAAATCATTATCTATTCTATTCTATGTAATGGAAAATGCGCGATCGAATTTCTCGCTTGGTTCTTCTCGAGATGGCTGGAAATTTGCAAATCTGACATTTAAATCTTAATTTTCATGAGTGCCTTTTTGGGGACCATTTGAATAAACGATTTCGAATTATGAATTTGAATTTAAAATCTTTTTAAAAACGAAACGCCTTATAAAAACATAAAACATAAACGCTTTCACACTCACAGCCCCACACTAAGTTCAATGACTTGTGTCGTGGGTGCCGGAAACATACACATCACACACAATCACAACCAGAACCAAAAACACAAATTTTCCTTGGGGAGAAAACTTGTGTTCCCGCCGGGAATCGAACCCGATACCCCTGCTTAGAAGGCGAACGCTCACCCCACTTAGCCAACGGGCAGTTCGTATATGATTATGAATTTTGTGTTGTCTGTAGTTAAAACCCATTATGTTATCAAAAGTGAGAAGATGTGTGACAAGCTCCTAGGACATGGACCGCATACATTAGATGCAATGCATCGATTTTACCCCAGTCGCAATAATTGGACTAACGTTCGAGACGCACGTAAAATGCTTGCATTTTTTTTTTTAAATAAACAACATTAATGCCTACCTGTATGAGTACAGGACGGAATTCATTCATACACAAGATCTACATAATAGCTCAAGAACAAAAGAAAAATATGTGAAAATAAAAATGTAATAGAATGTCTTCGCCTATCATCAGCCTTAGATGCATCTGGTCAAGTTTTTACCCGACTGTTTTTCGCGTGTGTCTTGTATGTATGTATGTATATTTGTAAATATCTTTATTACCTCGTATCTTCCAAACGGCTAGTCTGTTTTATTTGTCTTAAAACACAAGTGTCCTTAGAGTCCTTAGATAGGTGTTTAAAGAAAATCAAAACGGTGGATTTTTGGCGTGAAATAGTAATAAGTCAATAAAAAATATAAAAAAATATAAAAAAATAATAAAAAATAACCAAACCCATCGATTTGGGTATCAAAATTAAGGAAATTAAAAGGGGATTACAAAAAAATACATAAATTTTGTAACGCAGCTGGGATCTTTGAATGTTTAGTACATTGACATGTTGTTTATTTGATGTGTACCAAATCTTCCCATATTAAAAACAGTTAGTTGCATCCAACATAAAATTCGATATAGGCAAAATTCCAGGATTGTTACATTCCCCAATATATGTTTCACAAACAGCTTGCCACAAATGCAATACTTTGGCCTGTATACAATAAGCTGGTCCTCGTAAGTATGATATTAAATCCGCAAAGACATGAAGAGGCTGGCTTTAAGGATTTCCAAATCCATTCCGGTGACGCCCGTATGCCTGTCGTGATTACCTATTTGTTTCTGAGGCTTTATCTCGAGCGTTTTGTGTCGTGGTTTTTGTTGAAATTCCTAAATAATACCTCGCTTTTTTAGATGGTTCTAAAATTTGAAGGACTTTAATAAAGCGCTTCAATTTTTTTAATTTTATCTACCAACTGCTCTTGTCATATTTTTAAGGTATTGTACGCTTATGATTTTTGTGTGTTCTTATAGCAGCTACATATACACCTCCTTTGCATATCACACTAATAATATAAATCCGAAAGTTCGTGTGGAAGTGTGTCTGTTTTCAAAACGGCTGAACGAAATTGGATGAAATTTAAATTAGAATGTACTTACATAGCTTATACCTAGGATTAACGCATAAGCTACTTTTACTAAACAGACCACCGCCCCGGTGTTATATAAAGTAATAAGGTATCAATAAAATAATAAGGTATCTCTATTTATTTTTTTATTATCTCTTTGTTTTCAGGTAAGCTACATGAATCTACCCAGAACAACTAAAAACTAACAGATACGAAGTATGGAGTAGGTAAGTGATACTAATTACCGTCGTCATATAATTTATGGTTGTAGCACAGAAAATATTACTATAATATCCTTCTGTCGTTGTAGTGAAACCTGTACAATAATATAATTGTTGGCATTTTAATAATATTTGGGTCGTGCCATGTGCACCGGTTACACCCACAAGCAGGACTACGGAGAATGTACATAACCCGTACACCCACTTGTGGGTTAAGCTAGAATCTTTTGTGAACTACTGTAGTAGGGTTTTTTGTACTGTCTTTTGTTTACCTCCAACACAAGCTGGAGTACCTTTTAAAAGCGGATTTAATTAATCTGTTATAAATCTTTTATAAAGACGCAATGGGCTTCAATGAGCGTCATGTATTATTGGCATGTCAATTGTTTTTATTGAAGTTTGTAAGTTGAAGTTGCTTAAAATCAAAATCGTTTATTCACATGGGCCCAAAGAGGCACTCATGAAATTTAACAACTCTACTGCCAGATTCGCAAAATTACAGCCACCTCGAGAAGAACTTGCCAAGAAACAAGATTTTTTTATTATCCATTTTTATCAAAATCATTCTTAAGCACTAATACATTACTAATTAACCTAGGTTTCTCTATGTTATGTAGTCGCTAGATAGCGCTTGCGCAGTTTGCCTCCATGCATCCTTGTATAGTAGTCGATCGTTTTATAGCAAGCTTTCTTGCCTTTCGGGGAACAAAGACGATTGTTTATTCACATGGACCCCAAAGAGGCACTTATTAAAGTTAATGACTCTACTGCCACATTCGCAAAATTACGAGTACAGCCACCTCGAGAAGAATCAAAATAATTCTTAAATACTAATACATAATTATATTAACCTAGGTATATCTATATTATGTAGTCGCTAAAAAGCGCTTGAGCAGTTTGCCTCTATGCATCCTTGTCTTAAATGTAGTCAATCGTTTTATAATAAGTACACATAGTAGGTTGACGGGGAATCACGTAAAAAAAACAAATAGTAATTGGAGAGTCAATTATAGTCAAACTATAGCTTATACTCCCCAGTTATCATTAGGTTATATATAAATATACTTATAAACTATTAATAGAGAACACAGCATTACAATTAGGGATTGCTAAATTGAACGGGATCAGGTTCCCAACTTTGTATCCAGTCAAGTGAGATATGGTGTTAACAGTTTGAAACACGGTCGGTAGTGTGAATTTGCTGTTTGCATGCTCTAAAATCTAAATGCTCCGATATAAACGTTATAAACGTTTAATTTTGAATGGTATGAAAATTTAGTATTGCTAGTCATATTACTTGAGTATTTAGTACAATTAAGAGTGAAAAGTATTATTGAGCGAGATCCACCCCGGCTTCACACGGATGTAATTTAGACATAATTAAACGTAAACAACGCTTAAAAAAACTGATTTCACAGGCAAAATTGGCCTACAACGAAAGAAGTTATGAGATAACTTTTGAAGTCGGATAAACGAGAACATCATCAAAGTAGTCCATAAAATAGACATTATTGACGATATTTCAAGATCAGATCTTGATCAAATTTAAATGGGACCAATTAGAAAGCAACATCTTTCGAACTAAAAACTTCGAAGTCGGCTCACGTGGAGAGAAGTTTTGAGGTAAACAAAAAATATATATATATATACAGTCGACTTGAGTACCTCCTTTTTTGGGAAGTCGGATAAAAATGAAAGAAATGGTTACAGTGAATCAAACGTAACAGATAGAGATATGCCATTGCAGAGTTTTAATTTATTTTATAAGTAAAGCTGAACTCCGTATAATTATACTGATAATATCAATAGTTTAATGTACGAGAACATTGGTTAATAGAGACGCGACGTCGAAACTCACCATTACTTCAGAGGGTTGGAGTCTAACATCTTCGAGCAGCTTAATAAAATGCTCGAAGTCTTTTACGTAGCAACTAGTTTGACCTATAATTTATTGTAATATAGTCGTCAGATGTTTAGACAAGTTATACGTTGGGGCATCGATCTGGCTAATTCTTGGGTGTAGAGGCCAATCTGGCTTATGAATTTTTGGGAATCCATACATTTGTGGGAGTGTAGGATTGTGAGGACGTAGGCGTTCCAGCAAGTCTATGTCAGCGTGCTCTTGCAAGAGTAAGTATGTCTCGCGGCGTAAACTGATCCCGAAGAAGAGCATCGTACATGCTCGAAACCTAGATTAACAATTTCGACAATTGACGTAAGTGATGGTCGTATTTTAATAATAAAAATATTGGTGTCTGATTCTCACAAAAACTTTAATATCACACATCCCTCACACAATCACAACCAGAACCAGAAACACTAATTTCCCTTGTGGAGAAATATGTGTTCTCGCCGGGAATCGAACCCGATACCCCTAAGAGGCGAACGCGCACCCAGCTAAGCCAACAGGCAGCATATTCTAATGGAGAAATTCTATTGGAGCTACGTTGATCAACTTTGTATACCTAATTTGCTTACACTCATGCACGTACACTCACAATCTACCATTATTAACATTCGAAGAATCACATGTTTTAAAAAATAATATAAAATCGACATAGTCATGTTTGCACTTAAGCGACAAAATACTCTATTTACTACTTATAAAATGTGTTTTATTGTTTTTTTTTGACTTTACAAACATATTTTCTTTCATCGGTAGCATTTTTTAGTTCAGAAAACTCAATACACAACTGTGGCATCAGTTTCATTTTGAGACAACATTGTACAGAGTAGGAAATCTTATTACACCGAGATCATTGTGTACCACAACCAAAATTGGATCCGTTGAAACAAGGAAGGCTTAACGTCTCATACACATGGATTCCGAACCTAACAAGGATCTTGGATCCACCAATCTAATTAAGCTGCTAAGGATAGTATGATGTGTGTAATCCCTAAATGATGAGATACCTATTCTTGGGATCAGACGCCTAATAGAGGTCGTGTGAACGTGGCATTATATAGCATTATATGAGGCGTGTCGTGTGTAGAAGTACGTCACAGGGGTTTAAGTCGCGGTACAGAGATATACTCTCGGTGAAGTAAATTCTGACAATAAAGTAATACACGATGGAAGACTGGAAGTATTCGTACTATTTTGCTCTTGGCTCGGGTTAAGGGATTTGTGACTTGGCTAGATGCTCGCAACAAGAGCTCATACGCTGCACCAAATGCAGTTTGGGTGGCTGAGTTCTGGACCTCACCTATTTAACGGTTTAGCATAGACTCGCTAAGAAGAATACTTGGCAAAAAATGGAGGAAGTTCTCAACTCCACACATTTTTTTATGTTTTTGTTACTCGATTACTCGAAGACGGCTGGACAGATTTGGATTCTTTTTGACGTGATAACGTCTTAAGGAGTCTAAAAGAGTAGTATCAAGTTTTTTTCTATAAAATGTCTTGAACTGATCAAGGGTTCCGGAGACAAAGCGCTGACGTCGGTATTTTTAAGTTTTCTTACGTTTAGATTATAGTGTAGAAATTCAGGCTATGGCCGTCTTTTTCATGGATTCGTTTCGTGGGTTTGTTTGAATCCAGACTATTCCAGACAAATGAGAATTTTTTTGTTTGATTTATAAAGGCAATATGTGTTTCAAGATGTGATTGCTTGTGTGGAGTGAATGTTACCGGCACCACACAATCGCACCTTAGTGCCGATCTGTGAGTGTGAATACGTTTACGACCTCACGTGAAGGTCAGTTATTCGTGCCTATTTAGTAATCGGACTACAAGACAAACTGACGAACGTCGTGAACTGGGAGTGGAACTCGTTACCTATATATGTACCCGGACAGTTGTCTTCTTGGTAATATTGAGGTTGTTGATATACAGATACTGCCTTGATATAGCCACGAAGGTGGCCATATAGTGAAGTGGTCATATAGTGCAAATTATGTGCGGCCGTCCTCGTGCGAATTTATAACAGATAGAGATGCGAGTTATGTATGTAGAGTATATGGGATTTTAATAATTGATCAACATAAATATTTGTTAAATACTACGCGCATTTTTAAATATTAAATAAAATTTTATCGGGATTTAGCATGACTTACGTAATTAGATCGAAAATTGTTTCCGCTTTATTCGAAAGCCTTCTTCAGGATGAATGCGGAACGGTCGCCGTCGCGTCCCATCTCGCACAAAGAAAGCTTCTGAATGAAACCGAAACAATTGTCAATACAGGCATCGACAACGCGTTAGTCACACTAATTCTCTCACATTTAAGTAAAATGTTGCTTACCACAAAACAAAAATGACGAAAGGAAGGATGAAAAGAAGTACACTCTTGGATGCTAATTAATATGCAAACAAATCTAGAAAGACTAAGTAGATTTTAACCTGCTTTTAGCTTTTTTAGATTTAAAACTTTGTATATTGGTATATTTTGCATTGGCAATTTGGGAAATTACGTCGAGTATTCTCGTCGTCTATTCCACAGAGCCTAAAGACGAAAGTCTTCAATCAGTGCGTCCTGCCTGTCATGACATACGGTGCCGAAACGTGGACACTCACGGTTGGCCTGGTCCACAAATTTAAAGTCGCTCAGCGAGCTATGGAAAGGGCTATGCTCGGAGTTTCTCTGAAGGATCGAATCCGGAACGAGGTTATCCGACAGAGAACCAAAGTAGTCGACATAGCACAGCGAATGAGTAAGCTGAAGTGGCAATGGGCTGGCCATATTAGCCGGAGAACCGATAACCGTTGGGGTAAACATGTTCTCGAGTGGAGACCGCGAATTGGCAAACGTAGCACAGGACGCCCTCAGGCTCGGTGGAGCGACGATCTTCGCAAGGTGGCTGGCAGGAGCTGGATGAGAGAAGCAGAGGATCGTGCTCAGTGGCGTGCAATTGGAGAGGCCTATGTCCAGCAGTGGACTTCCATAGGCTGATGATGATGATGATGATGATGATGATATTTTGCATTAAGTGCATATCACCTATCACCACATCATCAATTACTAACAGATAAGATAGTTCAAATTGTGAAAAAAATCAAATTCGAATATTTATTGCTTTCTCTAAAAATTACAGTAAATTAGATACCCTGTTGGGTGTCACAATTTAGAACAGAGGGGGACATGATCTATTAAAATTAATAAGCTGTTTTTAAAATTTCTCAACATTTTTATAATTATTCTTGAATTTGTTTAAAATTATGTTTTCAGTATTAACTATAATACTGAAAATATAATTTTAAACAAATTGAACAATGAACGAAAAATACTTAACATTTACTAAAATGTTAAGTATTTTTCGTTCATTGTTTGTATCTTTACGGATAATAAGACAACATAATTTTCCTTTGTTATTATTGTGTGACTTCCCACTGCAGAGCAAAAGTTTGTCTTCCCTTTTTTCAATATTGATGGTTTTGTAATTCATCTGTCCAGTCTTACCAATAGTTTTCCTTTATTTATTTTGTTTCACTATGACAAGGTTGTATGTAGAGATTCCGCACATCTCCAGCAATTAAAATAACGAATTTATCTGACCCATCATTTACGCCTTTTCGTTCCATTGAGAATAGTTGTCCATTTGATTAAAACAACTGAACCTTAATTAAACTACAATTGGAGTTTGTACGAAACAAAAGCAAACTAGGAACGGGTACCTCAAAGCCATTTCCTCTGTTACGTTTAGTAACGCAAAACTAACGTATATTTGATTTGTATATTTCGTATCTGTGTATTTATTTCCAAATTTTAATAAAGCGTTTTGTTTTGTGATAATATGTTATACGTAATATTTATTTCCATACTTATAAAACTGTATTTTTACTTGATTGGCTATCTTCCTCATCAAGAAGATTTTTTTTGTTAGGCCAAGTAGTTCTAGACATAATGTGTTGACTTACCAAGGTGACATAGTGGTCAAACACTAGTATAGCATAGTTTTTTTTAGCTTCATGTAAATTTGTCGTTTTAAATCGACTTAATAGACCTGATTCCTAATTCAGTTGTATATTTTTTTTCAAGCTGTACCCGACATGCCTTGCAAATCTACGTAAAACATAATGTCTTCCTCGTTCATGTTTATGAAATAAAAAATTCTGCTAAAAAATTAGTTACCCTTTGACTGACCCATAGAACTAACACCAAAATCGTTATCCTTGTACAGTTTTTAAATCATAAGGTCCGGAAAAATATGTCATCCGAGTAATATTTATTTTTTCACTTATGATTTTTTAAACTGTTTTTTTTTATAGTTCATTAGTTTTAGTATATTCCGCAAACTAAATCCAACGACATAGGTAATCAACATGGTAACCTCAACGGAGTTAAATTACTATTTAGCATAAGTTTATTTCGGGTCGCAGAGATAAACTCCAGCAATAGTCAGTTAATTGTGGATCCGAACGCGTCCATATACTTAATTAAAAGGGTCCTAGTATGGAGCCTTGTGGGACTCGGAATTACAAAGGTGCTTTCTGCGTAGCTAGCATCACTGATGAGACTGTATGGTTAGAGCGTTACGTATGGTGATTACAAATGAGCCTGGGAACGATTTTGATGCGGTGACGGTGTGAGAAGAAATCGTCAGTAATGCGACAACTATCACGTCTTTGGTAACCCTGATATTGAGACCCAATGGAATCAGTTTGAATGAGAATTGGAATTTTAAACATCGGCTTTTTTTCTGACTGAACAACAAATATATTATTATCCAAGTATTTATTTTATCTCACGGATCTGTGCCCGGACCTTTGTAAGGCATTAGCGGAGCAGTAGCCAACGCTAAGAGGCCCTTTGGTATAGTTATAACAATAACATATCAGGCGTGTCCAAACATACGACGGACATCTCTGATGTTAGAAGTTGACGCTGTTTTATGATTGTACACGCTTTTACAATAATTATATACATATAATAATTAACTATGGACTAGGGGATGGATGATATTGGGTTGACAATAACTGTGACTTATGCGAGTAAAAACTTATTATTGCATTGTATATTATTTATTATTTTTAACAAAATAGTCTTCAATCCTTCTAAATGCAGCGTCATGGCGTTTGTTCGGATGCGCCTCCCTATTGAATTCCAATACTAACTTGATGACATATCTTATCAAGATCGACTACTATTGAAGACCTGGGTGTAACTTTCGACCGGAAAACATTCATTTTATTAAAACAAGTCATTTTTTGGACGAATAGTAAGACTTTTGTCTTGTTATGAATTAAGAGGCAATCAAAACCTTTAGAGGACTTCCTTTGAAGACATATTTTTTTCCAGACAGGCTTTTTAATAAAATACTAGCTGACCCGCCCCGTCTTTGCCGGTAATATGAAAGGCTAAAGCAATAACAATTAATATTTAGTTGACTTGAGCACCTTGAGAGAGGGCAAACGGAGCCGTCTAGCAACAAGATGGGTTGGCAATATTACTAAAATTGCACGTCAAACTTGGATAAGATTAGTAATAATTTAAACGTAAGCAAAGCTTAAAAAATTTTACCGCTTATATTTTGGTTCGGCGTGATGATTTCGATAAAATTAATATGGGCCAGGTGGTTCCAGGTAGTCCCACCTCTGAAGTATAATCTAACAAACAAAGAATAATTTTAAGAATCGGTCCACCAATGGGAGAGAAATCAGTGTACATAAAAAAAACATACAGTCGAACATAGAACCTCCTCCTTTTTTGAAGTATGTTAAAAATGAGAAACCTATACTCAACAGCCAATTTCGTCCCAACGAAAAAGACTGTTGATGATAATGATGAGAATCTCAAGTCCCGCTTCAAGATTTATTTTTCTTTCTATGTATTTAACTTTAGTCCTACCCAGCACAGCATCTTTTTTGTTATTCAAGATAGGCAAATGTTTGACCACTATATCACTTGGTGGTAAGCGGCAATGCGGTCGTTGATGTAGCACGTTAACCTAGAAAATGCCTATTCATTCACGACTTAAGGACTCCCATATTGTATTCATCAAGAAATATAGACTCAGGTAAAAAGTTCTATTCCTTTGCGGTTTTCATAATGAATGTGGAAGCAAAATGCTTAGCCCGCATTTGTGGAGTGTATACCATAAAGCGGTGTTGCTTAGAAGTCTGTTTCAACCTCCAATAATAGAATGGGAATAGGGGAATTAGATTGTATAATTCCGTTGCACACTCTGAAATGTAACCGATATATTTTAAACGCAAGCATAGCTTAAAACAATCGATTTCATCGCTTTATCGCCGGAACCCTTGATCAGAGTAAAATACGCATTATTAAGATGAATCAAAAACTACTGGACAGATCTTGATCAAATTTAAATTGGACCACATGGTAAGCACCAGCTTTTAGAAAAACATTAGAATTTTACAAATCGGTTCAGGCGTCTTTGAGTAATCGATGAACATACATAAAAAAAGATTCCGACGAATTGAGAACCTCCCCCTATTTTGAAGTCGGTTAAAATGCCGATATACTCCGCTGACATGCCCTAAGCATTATTGAATAATCACAAATCCACTGATCATTCCACGAAACCGCTACACATTAAAACAGAATACTGAATGTTTCACACACGCCACACTTTGAGTCGGATAGAGTTTCATTATTCATTTGCGGTTCGCGATCGTTCAGATAGCTGGTGTGCTTATAGATTCTGTGCTCGTAAATGTTAAGTTTGATTCTGAATCTGTATCAAGCTTTAGTCCGATTTGAATGAAGCACTGCAGTTACCTGTGGAATGGATCCGCCAGCTTGAAACTTTTGAATCCATTGACCGACGAGCGAAAAGACTCATTGACGCAAGTAATTTAATAGAGTCTCTATCGGTACTCTTTTGTTTATATTTTGGAGTGTGTGCAGGAATTACATGAGTTAATAATTCCTCTACGCGCTTTTAACCAAAAAGGCGGGTAGAGTAGAGGATTTATTAACTCATGTGAGATGGTTCTAACAATAATACAAACTATCTAATATCTTTAAACGAGCAATTCTTGTATATATATGTGTAAACAGGATCTCGGAAACGGCTCCAACGATTTTCGTGAAAGATACGGATTAGGGGTTTTTCGGCCCAAGGAATCAATTTATCAACGTTCCAGGTTCGAGAAATGGTCGGTTCCCAAACTGCATTTGAAAAACCGGGTTTAAGAAACTATCAGCGCCATCTATAACACCATGACCGATGTAAAAAACTGTTTCTACTCGACACTAGATGGAGCTTTTTGAGGCTACAAATTCAAACATATTCTACCAAAAACAAAAAACTGAGCAAAGCTCGGTCATCCGGATATTTAAACATTATCTATGTTTGACATACCTACAGTTCGTTTACAGCGTTTTGCTTCTAAATTTATCATCCGTTCGTCCGCATCATCACTTTCTATTAGGTGAGATAGCGGCCAAATGCTTACCTATATGGAATTAAAAAAACACTTCAAAATAAGTAATTTAATTCATTTGTTAGACACAGTAAAGAGAGTTTATCCATGTTTATCTTTCTTCCAATAGTAATCTTCATCAGCACAGTTTACTGCAATGTCGATTGCAATAGTTTCCATAAAACAAACAACTTGAAAACTCTCTTTTCTTTCTTTCACTTGGCCATTTAAACAACTAAATTGCCTGAGAGCTAGAGCTGTTGAAGACTTATCTCAGAACATTACAATCTGTTGAAAGCATGCAGTGTTGAGTTCTAAATGCACTAGCCCGCAAGAATATAAATGAATGTTTATGAACACCTATCTAAGCACACTTGGGATTTTAGGACGAATTTTTTTAAAAACGATAATTATTTTACTGTAGAAATCCCTGGATAGGTTTCTACAGTAAAATAATTATCGTTTTAAAAATACGATGTAAAAAAGAAATTTACAAACATACATTAAATACATGATACTCGCAAAAAACATAACCCTTCCTTAGAAGTCGGGTAATGACGGACACACGGACATCCTTAGTAAAGAAAACACAAAATTAAAATGAATCTATGCAGAGATAAATGATATAAGCCGTTAAGTAGAGATCGGCGATTCTAAAAATCTAATTTAAATTATTTATTTATCGTAAACATGCTGCATGCACAAGTGAACAAACATCTTCTAGGCATGCATGCGCCATCTTGACCTCATCGTCACGTTCCATCAGGTGAGGTAATGGTCAAATGCTTGCCTATCGAGAATTTAAAAATATGCAAGTTTTGATAAACTTATTGTGTTTAGGTATTATCCAAAAGGGTATACAGTATTATCAGAAGTATTAAAAAAATGTAGGCCTTGTATCATTTTTTAAATTCCGTTTAGTATAAGTGATAATTAGGTTCACTAAAGTAATTAATTTAATTTAATTAAATGGCTAAAACACAAAAGGTCCTCAAAAGGTCGATAGAAAGTGGTGATTGTAGTCGGTTTTTATTTTAGTAAAAAAATATAAAATATTCCTGATTAAATCCAACAACAGTTATTTCATTGATCTTGTTTCTTTAGAGCATAACAAATTAAAATCTAATACCTCCCCCAGTCAAAGGTTACGTCATAGGAAAAAAAAAATAGGAAAAAAAGGATTAAATCGGCCTTTGTGCTAAGTGTATTATCGCTTCCAGCGTCTATTTTCTTCCTTTGTGAGTGCGGGCGAGAGTAAGATATCATAGAAAATCCTAGTGTTACTTGAATTCCAATCCTGATCCAATGGATTTCAATTAACTAAAGAGAATAGAGAAAAAGATTTATGAAACTGGTTCTTGCATGAGAAATGTGGACTAAGTGCAGTATTATCAAACGTTTGTTAACATAATTGGTTAGATGTGATGCAATTGTTTATGCCGATTGATATATAAATTCTTTGTTGAACTCCTTAACAAATACATGACAAGGAGTAATAACCTAGAAAACAATTGTAACAATAGGCGGTCTTATCGCTAAGAGCGATCTCTTTCAGACAACCTTTGGATGGAGAGGAACAAAGCAATGAAATCGGACATCGGTGTTTTGTATAAATATAGGTAAGTTAGATACGTTTTAAGGTTTTGAGACATGCAAATACTTAAATATTATTATTAACTAGTGATCCGCCCCGGTTTCGAGTGGGTGCTATATCCGGTGGTTGACCTGAAAATTCCAAAAAAAAAAAAACTCTATATATAAAAAAAACAAAGTCGGGTTTGTTACAACACTTATAACACGAGAACGGGTGGACCAATTTTAATTATCATTGATTTGTTCGATTTACCTTTATCAGATCACAAGTGGAGTAAGTTAAGTTTTTTGAAAATGTTCCTTTTTCGCCTCTTACAGCTTAAAAACAAACTAAATTTACGTAAGCTATGGCAAATACTCAACTCTCTGACAGGTCGTAATAAATCTTCAGTTGACGAAGTAATTTTAAGAGCTTTTAATAATAGTAAGACTGACATAAAAGTCATAGCTAATAATTTCGCGCGGGAATTCAGTCAATGTGTAAAGAAAATTATGCCTAAGTGTAACAAATGCCTCTTAATGGAATCGGAATATACGTATCCACAAAATAAATCTATGTTTGTCAAAAAAGCATCAGCAGAAAATGTACTCAAAATTATTAAAAACTTAAATAACAATAAAGCGCCAGGCATAGACAACATAAGATGTATTGATATCAAGTCTATTTGTGAAAAAATGATACGGGTCATAGTTAAGCTCATCAACAATAGTATGGCCACGGGTAAATATCCTCAGGATTTAAAAACGGGAATTGTTAGACCTATATATAAAAAAGGTAGCCATAAAGAATACGGCAATTATAGGCCAATTACCATACTGCCAGTCATAGATAAAATAATCGAAAAATTCGTATGTAAACAGATACATGACTTCTATATAAAACACGATGTACTGTCTAATGTACAGTTTGGATTTCAGCAAAATAAATCTACTACACAATTACTTACCAAATTTACAGACGAAGTAAATAAATGTCTTAATGACAAAAATCACGTGATACTATTATTTATAGATTTTAGCAAGGCGTTTGATACGCTTAGGCATGAAACTCTTCTAAAAAAGCTAAGTAACTCTGGTGTTCGAGGACCTATGCTAAAATGGTGTGAAGATTATCTCAAAAGTCGCAAATATCGTGTCAAGGTGGGAGATGAGTATAGTGAAGCTATGGATATTACTGAAGGCACAGCTCAAGGTTCGGTACTTGGCCCTTTGCACTATCTCGCCTATGTTAATGACATGGAACATGTGATCAATCACTGTTCAGTCTACCAATATGCAGATGATACCTGTCTTCTAGCTTCGAGTAAAAATCTTAGCGCGGCAGTAAAATACATGCAGGATGATTTCACACAAGTTAGTAAATGGTCGCACGACGCTGGTCTTGTTTTGAATGCGTCCAAAACTAAAATAATACACGTCCGCTCAAGTCATGTAAACCATAAAGATCCCTTTACAATAGTTGCCCACGATCATAATTGTCTACATAGCACATCGCAGTATAATGTCAGTAACTGCACATGTGATGAAATAGAACAGGTATCTCATCATACATACTTAGGGCTTATAGTAGATAACAGATTTAACTGGAGTTACCACATTGACTCAGTATGTGACAAACTCAGAGCTATACTAGCTAAATTTTATATAATAAAACCCAAAGTACCGTTCCAGATTCTACTAAGTATGTATGTGGCGATGGCTGAATCTGTTATATCGTATGGAATCACAAGTTATGGACGAACATTTAAAACATATATCGAAAAAATATTGAATTTACAAGTTAGGTTATTAAAACTTATAGTCCCTAGTAACATTAAAAAACAATATAAAGAAAACCTGATTGATATTTTCAAGTTCTGCAATATACTACCGGTACAAGATAAGGTGCATATGTCTCTCATGATCGAACAATTTAATAACAAGGAAATACAAATACCTATATCACATAAAATCTTTACGAGAAAAATTTCTCAAAATATGCTAACAATACCTAGAGAAAATAATTACTACGGAAGAAGAACATTAGCATACCTAATTCCCACCCTAATTAACAAATTGCCCCAAAAACTAAAACACGATATAAATACCATGAATTACAAAAGAATGTTTAAGAAGCATTTCTATACTAATCTAAAACACAGAAAGCTCTCATAATATAATATACTAGCCGTGCCCCGCGGCTTCACCCGCTATTATCAAGTTAAAAAGTAGCCTATGTGTTAATCCTAGGTATAATCTATGTACATTCCAAATTTCATACAAATCCGTTCAGCCGTTAAAGCATGAAGAGGGAACAAACATACTTACACACTTACACACAAACTTTCGGATTTATAATATTAGTAGGATACCTATAAATACAAATTATTTTTAAGTATTTATATATCCTTTAATACTATGCAACTTAAGATACTTATTATACTTATTATTACAATTATTATTCTACTAATATAATTTAAGAAAGCTACTTACTTTTAAACATCCTGTATTTAATTATTGAATAGACGCTGCATGCGCGCGGGCTGGTTGCAGAACCGGTTCGTGCGAGCTCCGAGCCCGTGCACAGTGCATCGTCTTTACAAATAGGTGCTTGCCGATCTTGTATTAATGATTAGTCTAGCTAAATTTTACTGTGCAACGTTGTTAAGATAGCGCGCGTTGCGAATTATTGTATCGAGACAAACCCAGTGGTTTTTCGATACAATTGTATTGTAAATCATTGTTTAATTGTAAGAAATAAATAAATAAAAAAAAAAAAAAAAAAGCTTTTGTACGTAAACAAGTACTTTGTGTTAGCAACATTTTAGATATAAAACAAAGCTTAACAAGCTTAAACTTAATGTTTGTGGTGCATATAACTTTTCACAAAATAATAGAGACTGAAAGTCTAAAACATTCTAGCAGCAGTGGCTCTGTTTGTGAGTTAAAGACTTTTTTATACAGAATAGGCAAGCATTTGACCACTATCTCACCTGATGGAAAGTGATGATGCGACCAAAGATGGGACATGCTTGCCTAGAAGATATCTATTCACTAGAGACTTGAAGACTCCCAGATTATACCGTTCGCGTATATTTCGAAATGGCTGAACCACAGTATCTCCGCCATTTGGGTGTGATTGTGTGTGTAATGTGTATATTTCCGGCACCTACAAGTCATTGAACTTAGTGAGGGACTGTGAGTGTGAAACCGTTTATGTTATGTTTTGTTAAATTTTGAGAAATTTCCAAAATCTAAATCGACAAAAATAAAACATGTTGTTATAAAAGCTGTTAACAAAATTTCATGAGAATTCGAGAAATGCGACCTTTACGATCTTATAGGAGAACAGCGTCCGGCTGTTCTCCTATAAGATCGTAAAGGTCGCATTATCCAGATATACGAAAGCATTTTTGTCTAAGCTGGAAAGTAGACGCTTCTCTCGCGCTGCTTCGGTCAAATATCCAAAAACATTTTCCAGTGTCAGAATAAAAATATATCATGACTACACAGTGAAAGCTGTATGGTAGTTTTTCTGGTTTATTTCTCCAAACTAGAGCGCTTAGATAAAGCTTCGTATACACTGACTAGTTGGAAATATGCAAAATGCTTTCCTTTTTTTTGGTAACATTTTGCACGGTGTTGAAATATTTGGCAATACGAGGTACTCGTATGTTTCAACAGTGTTTTGTCTGCTCTGTTCTAGGACGCTTTGAGCTATTGATTCATTGAGATAGAAAATGTTTTGACATATTCTAACAGAGTTTTGTGCAAAGTATAATATTTTCTAGTTGAATTATTTAAAAATGAAAGATCCTTTTTAAGTATGCAATACAATTTGTAATAAACTACAGTTTGCTTAACTGGCTAATATTATTAAACGCATGCAAAGCTAAAAAAAATAAAATAAAAATTAAAAGCATTATTAAATGTATAAAATACGCATTTACGTCCTTGTTCACTTTGCAATGTGGCTCCAACTAATGCCTCATTGTATTTTAGCCTCTTTCTGCGTCGCTCTATCGAATCCAAAACCTGCAGGTCTTTGACATAGTTTTTCAAATACATTTATACTAAGGAACCAATTGATCAAACTTCATATAAAAACACACAAAAATGACTCCAATCCTAATGATATAAGGTTCTCGCAATATATGTTTTCTTTCCAATAATTTTCCTCCAAAAAAACAATTGACATACAACGGTCAGAGCCTTAATGGCCTAATAAAACAAAACAAACAATTCCAGAAATGGTCAGTGACTTTCTGTTTATTTAGGCGGTTAGACGTAATGGGCAGAATTGAGTATATAAAGATTCTAGTACATAAATAATACTGGTTGCGGTCAATGGTTCCGGATAAGTGTGTTGAATGGGCTGTTAAGGTGGAAATTTGGGGATGCGGAACTGATTTATGTTCTTACAGCTCGTATATGTTTTAGGGACTATAGAATTCTTGCTTTTATCTGCTAAGAAATCTGGATACAATAGTTATTTTTATTGTGTAGCGGCGGAGCGGCGGAAGGATTGTTTTTTTCGATAGGTATTCGATTTAAATATAAAGAAATTATTAAAATGCTACGTATTAATAATAGAAAATGTTTGGGATACTTACATGATATTTTCAATCTATATAAACAACAACTCACTCGCTTTATAAAATTATCTCCTGTATAAAGGTTTTCCTGGAAGAAATCTCTCTGAAGAGTCAAGCTCATACGTATTTTGCAGCAGCTTTATATGTATTTTGCTATTTCATGTTTCTTTGATGTGTACAATAAAAAGTATAACAAGATAAAATACTAAAAAATTATAAAAACTCGACGCGTCAACTTACATTTTTAATTAATTATTTTTTGTTAAAAAGAGCTATTCTGCGAATAATATTTTTATCACACATTTATTGTAATTATGAATCATTATATATCCTAAATGGTCATTCAAAATAAAAATGGTAAAGAAACCTAAAAATGATCTTCAAATATCTATTCAATGATACCCATTTGATACAGTTCGTCGAATTTCATAATTGTATTTTTGACAATATGGCGTTTGGCAGTAGCCATATTGAATTTTGATAACTGTCATTGATGACTATAGCTCTTTATATTTTTAGTAACACTCGCACGATGAAGACCAATTGACGTAAGAATCATCAAAAACGGCCCGCGCGTTTGGCATCTAGAATGCCACAAAGGAACAAACATACATACAATATTATTCAGACAGCAATAGTAGAAATCCATTCTATGCGTGTTTACCATCCTAAACTACATAATAAATGTTGGTCAGATAGTGGTCAAACACTATCAGAGATAAAAAGAAAAATATCAGTCAAGCACCATAGAAATCCTGAAAATATTGGTATAACAGAAAGCGTAAACATAAACCTCTCGCCTTTCTCAACACCTAAGCCCAAGACAATAATCTCCAAAAATACTTCGTAAACAATCATCGATACGTCCATCTTGACCCTTACTTTGTCTACAACAAAGCCGTATTTGCCGGCAATAAAGTGCGTTATGTGTTCCGTATTAAGAGCCTTTATATCGAAGTTGGCTTGAATGACCCGCATTAGTTCCATATTAAGAACTGTTCCGTATTAGGAAGGAAGGAAATGGTTTCCTTCGGGGCTCCTTAGCGTTATAGCAATCGATGCTCGGGTTCCTTATGTCTTATTAATTAACGGAATATCTGAAATAAGCTCTTGCTTGTTGGTATGGGCGTTAAACGGAAATATTGTGTTAGTAATTCTGGTATTTTAATAAAACATAAACATCACATAAACGCTTTCACACTCACAGCCCCACACTGAGTTCGATGACTTGTGTTGTGGATGCCGGAAATATTCACATCACACACATAATCACAATTAAAACCAGAAACACAAATTTTCCTTAAGGATAAAACTTGTGTTTCCCCCGGGAATCGATCCCGATACCCCCGCTTAGAAGGCGAATGCTCACCTTACTAAGCTGGCAGCCTAAATATGCACTTCAATTTGATAGGTTGAGGCTATACCTAAATATATACCTAATATGTTTTGCTTACTACAAACTATTATATAATTTTTATTTCCTTGAAATTGCTAAGTAATCAACAGTCATCTATACAAAATATTAAACAAATATCAAAACTTTTACTTTCACGCTTATAACACCGTACTAAGTCCATAAACTTGAATTGTGGCTGCGTAAAAAACATAATCATCAAACATCAAACGCACAATCATACCCAATATCGGAAACACAAATTTAATGTCTCTTCAGATCGAAAATTGTGCTCTTGCTAATTATTGAACCCAGGACCCACGGCGTAGAGAGCAAAGAATTGCCGATTGCACCAACAGGGTCGTCAAAGAGTTAGTATATGTATTTGCCTGCAACGTTGTTAGCATAAGCTGTTGGAACAATATCGATTTCGACCGATCGTTGGTGACAATAATAAAATAAAAAAGACAGTATGATGAATCAACGGATCACTCTGTAGACGCGTATTACAAGAATTGTTCTTGATGTTCTTATAAAATAATAAAGTTCTAACTTATTCGTAGTAAATATTGAAACTATACGCTATGCAGATTACAAGTCGCAAACTTGTACCGTTTTCCTCAGAAAAACTTGCTTGTTCTTTGTTCCGCAAGTTGCGAAGTAATAAATATTCGCTCGGACCAGCCGAATGGACTGTGAGAGACTTTTCAAGTTAGCAGTGACAGGGTAATCGATTTTAAACTTACTATTCGATCAGCGAAAGCCATTTTTCGCTCGAAGTTCATTTTAAACTCTAATAGTTCAGTTTTGAATAATGGACTTTGTCTCCACGTCGGTTCTCCTGAGAGTAGAGATTTCTAAATTGTAGTGCCGAAATTTCACAGAAAACCGTCTTTCAAAAAAGTAAGTCTTCTGAATCTATTATTTTTAGTTCAAGATAGGCAAAAATTTGAACACCATTTTATCTGGTAAGTGATGATGTGATCGACAATGGAGCATGTTTGCCTAGAAGATACCAGTTTACTCGTGACGTGACGACTCCCCTCTTGTACGTTTCGAGAAACACAGACTCGTGCAAGGAATTTTCTAAGCCGTGCGCGTAATAACATCTACCTGCGTCTACTATTTCCTACAAATCTTGTACTAAAAAAACAGCCCAATCCGTCGAGCCGTTCCCAAGTCAATGGTCTTTTATACAACAATTAATTTATTTTCATTTCTGGTAACAACTGAGCTGTTATCTTGAAAAAAGAGATTTTCTAAACTATTGCGTCATAATTTCTCTGAAAAAACGTTTTCCAAAAAGCTTACAAGGGGATTCGTTGTTCGTCTATTGTAATTTGTCACCTCTTTTATTAATTTTTTATTTGGAAGTTAAAGTAATTTCTGGTAACAACTGTTACAGTGTTCTTGAAAGTAGAGATTTCCTAAATTGTTGTACCAAAATTTCTCAGAAAACCGTCGATCAGAAAATTTTTGTAGCAGCTGCGTTTTTTTTTAGCTATTGTAGTCCACTTCTTTCATTTATTTTGTATAAATAAACTAGTGACCCGACAGACGTCCTGTCTTAGCACATTCATTGGGTTATTGTAAACTCGCCAGAAAGTAAATTAGCCACTGGAAAAAGCATATGTAAACTCGCCACAGTTCTATTTTAATGTTGTAAATTCGCCACATGTTATTTTGAATTATACTAGGTACCTAAACTTGCCACATTCAAATGCGCGAAATAAAAATCTTCGTTAAGTTTTCTGAATTTTACCAATTTTCTGCGAAATTTTCTTAAATTTTCTTTACGTAAAACCTTCTATAAAGTATTACAAAACTTAAAAAAAGAGGAATAAAATCGGTTATGTTGTTCTCAAGTTATGGCGCGACTAAGGTAAATAGGGATTCATTTGTATATATAGATTATTTTCATACCAAGTAACACGTGCCACTCGTCACTACTGGTAACAATCTCGAACTTTTTCTCGAATTTATTGCCAGTGGTTGTGTATGGGAGATTTTTCCATTTGTCGCTAGTGGTATTAGATCCAGTGGCGAAACCTAAGAGCACGAAATTCTTGAAAATTCTAGTAGCACTACCATACAGTTACATAGCTAGTTAGTCTTGTCTGTCATTATATACAAAACATGCAAATATATTGTAAACGTAATAATGTTTACTGATCTTGTAAGCCTGGGAAATCAAAATATTTTGTGACGTAACTCAGGTAATCTCTATTGTAAGAAGAACTGTTGTTTGTCTGTTTGTTCGATAATTATCAAAACTACTACACCAATTAAAATTTAACTTTTTGATTGGTCAACCTATGTCCAGCAGTGGACTTCTTGCGACTGGAATGATGATGATTTTTTTTAATCTTTCTAGGTATACAATTATACTAATCAAAGTATTATCTTATTTAAATGCGATTCAACCGACTTCAAAAAAGGAAAATTTCAATTCGACTGTATGTTTTTTTGTATGTTTCTCCGCCAATTATGGATTGGTATATTCCGCGATTTTGATGTTGTTTTTTTGTTTGGTAGAGTATACTTCAGAGGTATCGCATATAAGTTTTTTCGAAATCGATCAATTAATGACTTCAGATTGTTTTCATTGACGGTACTAATGTCACAAAAAACGTTAAAATGGCCGCTTTCTAAGTAGGTCTGATAATGGAACCTGAATTCATTTTAAAATAATTATTTTGATATCAAATGTACCTAATGTTTTTAATTTTTTTTTTTAATAAATGCATTAAAATATGCATATTCCCTAATATCATTGAGTTCAAAAGTGTGTGTTGTGTGAATATATATAAACGATTTTTTGCAACGACTTGAAAAGTGTTCGGTAATTATTGGATGTTATCTACTGTCTAATAATTAGCTAAGACTTTTTACCCAATTAACTCTGGTAAAGCTCCAGGGCAGATCTGTAAATAAGATAATCGATAAGTATACCCACATTATGTTATTATACCAATATAAACCATATTAAGTAGGTATAAAACTCCTTTTTGTTTATTTCACGAGCTTAGATTTTCTTGAAGTAAAATGGGTGATCTCATTTCACTCTGATTTTATTAATTAGTCCCTTGCTTCCTCTCCTACATCTTGTCAACAATGGAGTACTATTATAATGTAAATTATTTTACATTTTTGTGAGCCGTTTTACCTTTTTTTCCCCTTTTACCTGCTATCTATTCCGGGTTTATCGTTGTTAATTAATTTTATGTCTGTCTCAAGAGTGCTTAGCATCAGAATTAACCGTTTTGATTTATAACGGTTGGCTTTTTTTCAAGGAAGTTGGTACTTTGAGAAAGGACACTGTAGTTTTTTTTATTTATTTTTTGTTCTTTATAGGCAAAACATTTGACCACTATCTCACCTGATGGTAAGTGATGATGCGATCGACGATGGAGTATGTTTGCCTAAAATATACCTGTTCACTCGTGACTTAAAGACTCCCGCTTTATACTCATCGGGCAACACCACAGAACAGGGAACATTTAAAATTGTACAGCATGGTACCTATTTTACAGAATGGTTACCTGTGGTTATGGTTACGGGTTACCGTATAAACTAATAGGTACATTTTTGTTTTCGGTATAATCTGAAAGTCTTCAAGTCTAGAGTGAATAGGTATCTTATAGGAATGCTACCTCTTCGGCCGCATCATCACTTTCCATGGAACACGTCTGAGCTCGATTTTTTATGCTATGATATACGATAAGAGATAAGCAAGTTGGTCCCTTGATTGTAAGCTTTACATGTGTCTATCAAGGTAGCAGCGCTACCAGAAACTTTAAATTAATAATTTAAACGGACGCATAGCCTTAAAAACTGATTTAATTACCGCTGTATCTTCAGAACCCATTATCAGATTAAATGAATAAAATACGCATTATTGAGTTAATTCAAAATTTACTGGACAGTTCTCGATCAAATTTTAATGGGAGCACAAGGGAAGCACCAACTTTAAAAAAAACATCAAAAACGGTTCACCCAGGAAGAAAATAGAAGGATGTTTCCTTCTATTTTATATATCACCCGCAGGTTTGCCTGAAAATCAGCGTCGAGTTTTGTGCTTGACTTTTGTGCTGAGGCAAACCCATTTCGGCATACATAATATATGTATAATATATGAATATTATATAATTAATTAATTATTAGTTCATAAGTGTTTCACTGATATTGTTATTTTTTTGCTACGTGTCGAAATAAATTATTTTTCTTTCTTTCTTTCTTTCTTTTCTTTATTTTCTTCCTGGGTGAAACATATTAAAAAATACAGTCGAATTATGTTCCTCCTCCTTTTTGAAGTCGGTAAAAAATACATAAGCTTTATAGGTGATACATTAACATCTATAAAATGACCAAGATTTACTGAAGACCTTACCAACATAATGAGTCAGTGGTTTAAAACAACAAGACTATCAGTTGTAAATTAGATTCAGCATATGCTGTGCGTAGGATCATGCGCCTGGACAAATCTATCCAAGGTTTAAAGGTGCATTTTAAGTAATAACTTGTTAAATCTTAAGTTAAAGGAAATAAATAAATAAATATAATTATGCATTAAAAAAAAATGAATAAAATTAATGAATTTCCTACATTATTCTTTCAGCTTAGGCTTTTAAAGTCATAGTACTATATTGATAGCCTACACGTCATTAAACAGAAAAATATAATATTGGCATAATATCCAAATAGTTTAAATAATATATAAAAAAAACTATGTTAGAATAAGAAATTAAATTACAACAATAATTGTAACCTCGTTTCTTAATGTCGGAAAATTAATAGAATGACTGCTTAACCAAACATTGCTTTAGTTTTGTCTTGAACAACGTAATTTCGAATCTCGGACCTTCTCCAGCCAATTATAACAGCTGGTTGCTAGTTTTCTGCAATCCTCGGCAAAAAAATCGATATTATGTGAAACAAAGTCGGGTTAGTTCCACCATTTAACTATATACGAACGGCTGGACCGATTGTTATGATATTTAATGTGTTGGGTGATTGTCCGTCCGTAATAGCAGAATAACTATTAAAATATCGAAAAATTATCAATAAAGCATAATGTGAAAAAAACATTTTCACATTACGTTTCCCGCACTTGGTAAAGTTAGCACTAGGCAAACATAAACGTGAAAGAGGTTTTTTTTTTTCTATACGTGGCATTGCAACGCATCCTTGGTACAGCTAGTATATCATATGGCGTGAAACAATCTAATATCTTTAAACGAACAATTCTTGTATATATATGTATATTCAGGATCTCGGAAACGGCTCCAACGATTTTCATGAAAGTTACAGATTAGGGGTTTTTCGGCCCATGGAATCGATTTATCAACGTTCCAGGTCCGAGAAATGCTCGGTTCCCAAACTGCATTTGAAAAACCGGGCTTAAGAAACTATCAGCGCCATCTATTACGCCATGACCGATGTAAAAAACTGTTTCTACTCGACACTATATGGAGCTTTTTGAAGCTACAAATTCAAACACATTCTCCCAAAATCTCGGTCACCCGGATATTGTTGATTAAGCTAGATGTATTTTAGCCGGAAGTACAAAAACAAGCTGTTGTGTTATTTACTCGCTCTTCGGTAGAAAATTATTTGTAAATTCCTCGTCTGCTGAGACCTTTAGTTCCGAACAGAAACTTGCTTGATATCTCCACTAGATTTCCCAATCAGATTGTACCAGAGCTATATGAGGTCTTTGCTGAACTTGGCATGTTCCACCAAACGCCGGTTAATGATCGTCAAACCGGGAGATGTTGATTACATTTTGAATAGCTGTGATATATCTGACTTAAAATTACACTTAATTTTAAGTCAGATATATATTTAGCAAATAGAATCCAAAATTAACAATATCATTCGGATCAAACGTGAATTCAATTCCATTTATTCAATTAATAGAAACAGTACAAACCATTAACACGAATTAGTTCAATCCTACTAATATTATAAATGCGAAAGTTTGTGTGTGTGTGTGAATGTCTGTTACCACGTATCTCCGTAACTACTTAACCGATATTAATGAAATTTGAAATATAGGTTGCTTATACTCTGGATTAGAACATAGGCTTCTTTAATCATCATCAGCGGGCGAAGCCGCGGGGCTCAACTAGTATACAATAAATCTCGCCATCTGTACACTAACAAAATAATATATCAATGGTAAGATAATAAAAAAAATTAAGAAAAATATACAAAAATTTAAACTTAAAATTACCTGTAATGTGTTTAATGTGGCTGTAATACTTAAATAAATAAAAAAACAAATCACAATTTCGGCTGGCCTCCCGACGTCATATCATCACTAAGATGAATGATTATGTCTTAATCGGAGAAACAGAGCGTTAACTTGTCTTGATGAACTCTACCCTAAGCTTCCCTCCCTAACACGTACAAGTACTATGTCAAGTGGATTGATACATACATAATACGTTGTATTATATAGGCGTTTGCTGACCTGTAGTGCATTGGGATGTACGTGATAAGCTTATGACATAATCCTGTCAAGGTATTCAAATATGTACTATAATCTATCTACTTGTATAGACTTTGAATCCGGTGGATTGATAGGATATATTCTATAGTAACGAGCCTATCGGTTTTCTATCATTTACATTTCGGAGAGTGTGCGCAGGAATTACACGAATTAATTCCCCCACGCCCCATGTTTTACCATCTAACAACAAGACAAACTGTCAAACGTCATTCATTTATGGTAAACATACCTCCAATTTGCTCGAAGCGTTTCGCTTCTACCTTTATCATCTTCGTTCATCATCGTTATTGAAATGTAAGAAACAAACTGAAAAGATGCAAATAGTCAGGTTGACAACCATAAAATCCCAACATCGCCTTGCTTGCGCATGCACCACTTTATTAGTACTCGTATACCTATTATGTGACATGTTTCTCTCGGCACAAGCGATGCGGTGCGAGGGCAAACAAGGCGGTGTCGATCCGTTACCGGAGTAATATTCTGCGCGACCTTTAAAATGAAAACAAAACACACTCATTGTGTGCTGCCCGTTGGCTTAGTTAAGTGGCTTCTAAGCAGGGGTATCGGGTTCGATTCCCGGCGGAAACACAAGTTTTCCCTCCAAGGAAAATATGTGTTTCTGGTTCTGGTTGTGAATGTGTGTGATTGTGACACGACACAAGACATCGAACTTAGTGTGTGGCTGTGAGTCTGAAAGCGTTTATGTTTATGTTTTATGTGTTTTGAACAACCACAACCGTCTCATAATCAATCGATGTAATAAATTAAGGTGTGGGTGACTGTGCAAACACCAGCATAGATAAGCTGATGTACCTATTTATGTTTCGAGCTGAATGTAAGCGGATCTATATCGCTTTATATTCAAAAATATATAAATACAAACAAGTGAAATCAAACGTTTTCACACTTAGAGCCCTACGCAAAATTGCTTGACTTGTATCGTGGGTGCCGGAAATATTTACATCACACACTCACTATAACACCCAGAACCAGAAACACAAATATCCCTTAGGGAGAAAACTTGTGTTTTTTGAACAAACATACCTACACATTTACACACAAACTTTCGGATTTATAATATTAGCAGGATTAGTAGGATAATACTTTCTATAGTTTTAACTTTCAAATAACTAATGTTTTAAAAAATGGTTACTTGAGTAGGTAAGTACACTATGTCTTACTCTTAGTTGTCTCTTAGTGTCTTTCTTTTATAAGAATCTTTTAAAAAGGCTAGGTCATGGGAGCTCTGTAATAAAACGACGAAACCCCACCGAATTTGGGCTCGATTGATTCATCTTTTCATGTTCTTTGGTGCTATAATACTAGGTGATATAATAATATATAATTTTTATTTCGTTTAAATGCAACGTATCATGAAAAAAGTGTTACGTCTTAAATGTTGAGCGTGAGCCATCTAAGCAAGGGTATCGGGTTCGATTACCGGCGGAAACAGAAGTTGTCTTCCCAAAGAAAATTTGTGTTTCTGGTTCTAGTTGTGAATATGTGTGTCATTTTTATGTTTCCGGCATTTACGACACAAATCATCAAACTTACTGTGGGACTGTTCTTGCGAAAGCGTTTTATGTTTTTATGTAATGCCTTAGCAATCAATCTCCACACACGTTTGTAGTCACAAAAATCAAAAAGCATACAGGATACAAGGAGCCCTAATCCGAGTGAGCAAGAAGTGAAGTAAATGCCACCATTAGCATTCGGTAGGAGTGAAGGGCGGCTAATCCACCCCTATTATTCAGGCTTTTAGAAAGTGTACTTTGTTGTGAGACATTTTTGCGTAATTATTATAAATGAAATACGCACTGAAAATTGCTTGCATACTTATTACAAAAGATTTTGATTCTAAATATAAAACTGGTTTATTTTAGTCTCATCAAAAATAGTAAAATTATTAAAGTAAAGTAATTATATAATTAATAGTAAATTAGGATATATAGAAAAGAATTCGTTCACATAACTTAATTATCCTAATAACAAAAAATAAATAAAAGGCTAGATGTCTTAATAATTCTATTTTCTTTATCAAAAAAGATTGGACACGTATTTTTTTTCTTTCGTCAATTAAACAAAAATGACAAAGATATAGTGCGTTAAAATTCGCTGACGTCACGCCTCAGTAGACTTTTTACTGAGCCGTGACGTCACGAACCGAACTCCCGAAATTAAAGACGTTTTGTTAAATAGAAAAAAAAACAATATTTTATAAAATCTAACTGATGGACTAATTAAATGAATTTTTTTACCCAAGCAACATCCCTATTCTATTATATCCTATTTTAACAAGAAGTGGTTTTAAACACTTATATTGTAAACTAGCCGTGCCCCACGGTTTCTCCCGCTATTATCAAGTTGAAAAGTAACCAATTAATCCTAGATATAATCTATGTACATCCCAAATTTCATCCATACCCGTTCAGCCGTTAAAACGTGAAGAGGAACAAAACATACTTGCACACAAACTTTCGGATTTATATTATTAGTAGGATATGACCTACAAAAGAATTATAAATATTTTTTTATCTTTATTTACATAGGTGCATTGTTTATTACATCCCAATTATAGTTGAAGCTTTTCAAAGAATTACATGAAACTTTAGTCGATGGACTTGCTGTTAATTCGTTTTACTGTTCATGATAGAATATTATTATAAGTTGCAAACAAAAAGAACACAAGTTTTTTGTTGTTTCTATAAAACTGCAAAAATTTTTACATTTAGAGACATGATATACAATACGCCCGAGGCGCGCGCCCTGTACTGCCGTTAGGGAAAAAGACGTAAGTATATTTTTGTCAAAATTCAGATCAGAAATGTCTTTGCTGTTTAATATTTGTTATGACTTGTAGCAGCTGCGTCTAAATTAAAAGTAAGATTTAATACGTTGCGTTTGAATATTTTAAAATAATAGTAGATGTGTATATTTTTTCTGATTTCGATAATGTATCCGATAACTCAATTTTGACAAAAATGCGGTTACGTCTTTTTTGATTATGACTGCAGTATACAAAACGGTAGCGCGGGGGGAGGGGTCGCTCGCCGCTCGGCCGCGCGTTTCTGGCGCTTTGTGTATCAAGATCTCTTACTCGCTATACATTTTACCTTCACAGCGCCCGGGGCGCGCGCCTCGTGCGCTTTGTATATCGTGTCCCTTAGTTTCAACGTGGAAATCCTGTCTCAACAATAGAAAAAAATATAATTAGCGTAATTACCGCAGCAGTGCCACAGAACAAATAGCAGTACAACCAGTACACACGTTAATTCTTTCGGAAGAAAAATGGAAAAACAAAGGCACATACCGTACAGCCTTAATGGAGACCTACAATTATATTCACAATAGAATGAGTACTACACTCATTACCGCAAACAATAACCCCGAGGAAAAATAATAATGATAACGTTGATAATAATAATAACATAAAATATAACGTATAACTGTATCACAGAGTTCAGTTTCCAAGGGTAATAATAAAAGCTCATGATGACTGTATTCATTGCAAATGTTCCTCGTTTATTCAGTCTAGTAGATTACAATTGAAATAAAGTACAAAGTAGCCGGAGGGCTTAGGGTGCTATTATAATAACAGTTACTTTTATAAACAAATCGATAAAGCCGAACTGCCCGTTGCCTCAATTGGGTGAGCTTTCGTCTTCTCAGCAGGGGTATTGGCTTCGATTCCTGGCGGGTTCACAAGTTTTCACTATAAGGAAAATTTGTGTTTCTGGTTCTGGTTGTAATTGTGTGTGTGATGTGAATGGTTTCGACGCCCACGACACAAGCCATTGAACTTAGTGAGGGGCTCTGAATGTGAAACCGTTTATTATTATTTCTTAACTTATACTAAAATTATACTTCTGCTGCAAAAATTCACAAAATATATAATCCGGCACCCACGACACAAGACATCGAACTAAGTGTGGGACTGTGAGTGTGAATACACACAAGGTTACGAGTTGTTAAGGTACTACAAACACATAAATTATGGTTTTTATCTATAGTTAAACTAAGTCATTATTAATAGAATAAAAGGAATGCTTTATAAAAATTACACAATCAAAAATACGATGTCAAAATTCTTATTGAGTATCATGATATGCGTGATAAAAATCAAAATCGTTTATTCACATGGTCCCCAAAGAGGCGCTCAAGAAAGTTAATGACTCTAATGCCAGATTCGCAAATTTTCATTTTTAGATACTACGCGTACCTACACGTAAACAGATGTCAGGATACGAATGAAAAGTACAACTAATTCATAACGCCAGATGCTTACCATCCTTGACCACATCAGTACTTACCATCAGAAGGAACAGTAGTCAACCGCTAGACTACCATTATCACTATTTTTATCTCTATATAAATATCAATTATTTTATTGGTAATTAAAAATTAGAATTTCATCAATTTGGTTTATCAAGTAATTTTTGAACATTGTTTGAAAATCTATCAAGTTCACTTTCACCTACTCACTACTAATTTTAACATCCATTTGAATCTTTGCTAACTTGATAGTAAATTCTTTTGATGACGTTAATACAAATATCCGGATGACCGATTGTTTTTTGTAGAATGTGTTTGAATTTGTAGCCTCAGAAAGCTCCATCTAGTGTCGAGTAGAACCAGTTTTTTTCATCGGTCATGGCGTAATAGATGGCGCTGATAGTTTCTTAAACCCTGTTTTTCAAATGCAGTTTGGAAACCGAGCATTTCTCGGACCTGGAACGTTGATAAATCGATTCCTTGGGCCGAAAAACCCCTAATCTGTAACTTTCATGAAAATCGTTGGAGTCGTTTCCGAGATCCTGATTACACACACATTTCAATCTTTAATAATAAATACAATCTTTATTAATATCACCAGGTTCCTGAGAGAATTCTGAAGGTCTCGGGAGCATGTTATCTATATTCATAGAAGTATAAGGTCAAACTTTCCTATGATTTTGAATATAAATAGCTGCGGGTCAACAAGTCTAGCAAAAAAGAGTTAAGACGCATATTAAAAGAAGTTGCTAGATTTTCATAAAATGTTGCAAAGTTATAGACGAAGCAGCTCTATTGTACCATACTTAATCTATCTAATATCTTTAAATGAGCAATTCTTGTATATATATTTAGCTTAACCAATAGCATTTAGTTTTAATATGTAAGCCGTTGTCTCATCATTAGCACCTTTCTTATTCATGTCATCTTTTACAAAATGTATCAAATTTTTCTTTGACCTCAACCATTATGCCTATCCTTCTATTTAAACCCTCATTTATCTCTTAGTACAAAAGAGCGAATCTACAGAACCAATTCAATCATCCTTAGATTCTTGTTATCGAAACTAAGAGCACAACCACCTTTTATGGTGAATGATTAACGGATCAACTGTTCTACAGACCTATCGTTTTCCGATGCTATAAAGTTTGAACAAACTTTCGATGCCGCCCACCTCATTGAATCTCTTCCATTTGTTTCCCTAGTTCCTTTTAGTACGTGAAATGTTAGTGGAATTTTCTTTTAGCGAGGACCATTATTAGACTTGCCGCGGTTAGCGTCAAACGGTTGTCTATCTCGTATACTTAGAGTGGAGTTTTGAAGTGGATCTTTTTGTGGGAGGGCTTTAAAATTCTGTTCCGCAACCTTTTTGTGTGACGAAAAGTGGTGGGAGTAAACACTGTGATGAATAATTAAATTGTTTCCGTGTAATACAAAAGTTTCACTTCTTAAACTCTTTCACACTCACAGTCCCACACTGAGATCAATGACTTGAAATGAAATGAAATGAATTTATTTGCTTCAAGTGGTATAAACAGATGTAGGGTTAAGTGCATCAATATAGTTCACACACTTGGTCATAATAGTGACATGCAAATATTTGAGGGCTAGGTAGTTAGATATTTTTATAGCGTCATAATAATAATTTTGGATATTGTTAATATATTCTATATGTGGCTCTATGTGTGCTTCTAGTGTATCGTGGGCGCCGGAAACAATCACAGTCAGAACCAGAAACACAAATTTTCCTTGGGAAGAAATCTTGTGTTCCCGCCAGGAATCGAACCCGATACCCCTGCTTAGAAGGCGAACACTCACCTAAGCCAATGAATAACTAAATAGTAAACAGTGACATTGATGTCCTGTCATAAAAGGTTTAATATTTAAACTTGCATAATAATATAATGTCTGTTATATCCTTTAATTAAACAACAAATACAAAAATATTTAAAAAAGAAAAACATTATAAGCAATTAACTACAAAAGTTTTTCGCTATTAGGCAATATGGGGTACTTCCCAACGGATCATAGTATCGGATTTTCACATTAACCGATCATAAAAGTTGTTCCCATCTGATCATAAGATCAGTTGCAACCAAAATAAATTATATATTATTCTTCCCAACTGATCATAAGATCTGTTGGGACTCCAGTAAATGTTGGCGCGGCGTATCTCAGTTCGGAGCGAAAGACTAGTTATAGGTTACCTATACTGTTATCTTTTCTTTCTTCTCTGCCAATCTCTCTCTTACATACCCTCAATCAAATTATCTTCGCAAATATAATAAACCAAGGTTTCAACAAATCAAACATCTGTTGGAATAGTTTCAATAATGAAATTCTCCCGTCCCATTTCGTCTGAGGTGCTGGCTCGGTGCCACTTCGATGCCCTACTCCCCTACTCCCCTACTCCCCTACTACTAGGAAATTAAACTTCACAAAAACCAACTTGTCACGGATACATGCCTTTGTCTCAAAGAACCGAGACAGGCTAGGGTTTGTGCAATATATTTTTGGCTTTTGTTTTGCTTTACAAGACAAGTGGGGCTACTAACACAGATGAAAGAATAACCCAGTTGGTGCAACGGGCAAGTTTCTACGCCGTGGGTACTGGATTCGATTCCCGGTAGAAAAGAAATTTTCCTTTTCAACAGTTTGTTGGTTCTGAGTGATAATGTTTCAGAATTTTTCATACACCCACAATACAAGAACTTGATCTCGATGGAAATTTTTCGATGCACGTATTTTTGGTATACTATTGGTAATACATGATTGGATGTTTTAGGGAAGAGACTAACATGGAACATTAATATTAAATTAACGAACTAAACGATATCTAAATTGTTACTGTTGCAATAGGTTGATTATTTTGTGAACTGTTATAGATGTGATAGAAACAATTGATCATACAGTCATTCTGCTAAAATTATAACCTTCATTCATATCCGCCGTAATCGCGTAAATAATTTAGTTCACTGCACGTCACAACAAACATCGTTCAATCACTGATACGGTGTCTTGGCCAAGCATTTGGCCACGTTAAATACGCACCACTACACATTTGGCCCAACTTCCAGTCGATAGTTTCGGGGCGCAATGCGGATGCCAGATAATGTCTTTTTAGGCTCGGTTTTTCAATTTGGGAAAAAGTTTGGACTTTAGTTACCTTTACTTATGATAAACTAGCTGCGCCCCGCGGTTTTACCCGCGTAGACCCGGACCCACGGGAATTCCGGGATAAAAAGGAGCCTAAGTGTTAATCCAGGGTTTTAGCTACCTCCATACCTCCATCAAAATGTATACAGCCGTTTAAGCTTGAAGAAGTTACAAACATAGAACTGCTCGTTAGCTTAGTTGGGTATGTGTTCGCCTTCTAAACAGGGGTTTCGGGTTCGATTTCCGGCTGGTACACAAGTTTTCTCCCCAAGGAAAATTTGTGTTTCTGGTTCTGATTGTGATTGTGTGTGTGATGTGAATGTTTCCGGCATGTTTCCGGCACCTACGACACAAGTTATCGAACTTAGTGTGGGGCTGTGAGTGTGAAAGCGTTTATGATTATGTTTATATTCACAAACTTTCGCTTTTATTATATATATTTCATGTGATTATTATATATTTCACTATATGCGCCCTGCGGCTTTGCCCGTGTTAATTAAGTATAATAATAGCCTGTGTTAATCCTGTACATAAGCCATGTGAATTGTGCAGTCCAAATTTCATTCAATTGCATTCAGCCGTTACAAAGTGAAGAGAAAACTTATATAATTACACACTTACGCACAAACTTTCGTATTTATAATATTAGTGAGACAATGCTTGTGATGAGTTAACATCTAAAGGTCTATTTTCCGTTGAATGGACAAGATACTTTTCATTCTAAACTAAAACTCGGACTGAGAGACGTTTAGACGTATTTACAACTGGTCAAAGTGCATCAAAGTGTTAAGCCGTCAGTTAAAAGGTCATGTTAGCCGTCATTCCCAGTTGTCATTCGTAAGACAACAGTCGTTAATTTAGTTGGAACTGCTATGATATGATTTCATACTGAAACGTTTTTTACTAAAAAAACATTCAAGCAGATAGCTTGGGATCACGTAAGTGGAATACGTAATACACTACCCGTAATGGGAACGGTAGAGTTGAAAAGTTTATATTATAAACTTGTTAGCAGTTGGCAACTGAGCGCATTACAAGTTGCTTCTAGCACACGCGTGTTATATAATGAGGGGTAAAGTATTAACAGTATGGGCTGAACTGCGTTAAAGAGTAAATTAAGAAAGATAAAATTTTCGTTTGAGGCGGGGATGGAACGCGAGTGTCATGTCCTATTGGTCTAACCGCTGAGCTACTCAAGCCCTGCCTGAAGCGACGAAATTATCTTTATGCGTTAACGTCTTATGGGGACGTTAATAATAAGAAAGGATAATTTTCCTATCTAATTTTACTCCTTTAGTTCTGTCTAGCATCGCTAAAGGTATGAAAACAAAAGAAGTTGAACTTTTACGTTATTTTTTTAACCTATTGTCAGTTATTAAATTTATGGTCTCGTGTATAATTTTGGCAGTAATATTATAATTAAATATATACTATATAACAAAAATATATACTACTTATACTAAAAAATATTATTCCAACCACTGAGACCAATGTCTATCGTGTTAATAATTCTGTATTAAAAAAAAGAATTATCTTCGCTGTTTAGTATGCGGCGCGGCGATGCCGTTCTTTGAAGGATAGTGTAGTTATAGATTATACAAAGTGCATCGTCTTAATTATAACTGAAAATACAACATACAGAAGAGAAAGCCGTAGAACTAAATGAACGGAGCCTTTGAACAAGAATCAGAGTCTCAGAGCTTACTTTTATTTTAAAAATTACCATGTATATATAATATAGATAAAGCTAATTAGAGTTTACTTTAAACCCATAAAGCTAATACACAAGCTTTATAAAAATATTTAAAAGACTGATACTAAGAATAATCATACTAAGAATAATCCGCGATTCAAATTGCAGAGTCTCGGTCACCGACGTAAGGTCGCAAGTCTATCGGTATTCTACCGTTTACACTTTGAAGAGTGTGCGCAGAATGTACACGAGCTTATTCCCCCATGCCCGTTTTACCATCTTACAACAAGACGAACTGTCAAACGTCATCATCCATATATGGTTGAAATACCTCCAGTTCGCTTGAAGCGTTTCGCTTCTACGTTTATCATCCATAAAGCGAAGGAGTGGAACTCATTGCCCTCGTCTTTGTTCCCCGAACAGTAAAATCTGGGAGTCTTCAAGTCATGAGCTTATAGGTACCTTCTAGGCAAGCATGCTACATCTTCGGCCGAATCATCGCTTTTCATCAGGTGAGATTGTGGTCAAATGCTTGCCTATCGTAAACAAAAAAAGAAAAAAAATCAAACACTGTAACTAACGGGTCCATATTGGCTCGCATAAAATCTGAAGTCATAATTTAAAGTGTCATAAATACTTTTGGCCCTCGCATCAATACGCCACATGATGCAACAAAATGCACAAGCATAACGTTTTAGGCATAAAAAATCCGCATAACAATTTTAAGCATAATGATAAAGTGGCCTAAAACGAATGTGCACAACTATATCCTGGCGCTTCGCCGGCCGCTGCCGCGGCATGCTCGCTGCGCTCGCTCAGCTCGCGCGTTTTTGTGGTCACCAGTACCTAACGCTTCTCCTCGAATCGCTCGTCGTCACACCTATATATGACTTAGCCAACAATTGAAATATTATACCTAAAAACATTAGGCCAACAAATAGTTATGCAAAAATAAATTGTATGCCCTAACATTATTATGCCAAATCATGAATATGCCAAAATTGTTATGCGAAACATTTTCGGCCAAATTAAACTAGGAACTGGAAAATTATGCGAGTCAATAGGCACCCATAACTGCAATTTCCACATTTTAGTTATACTAACATTTTGGAGGCTTGTGAATGACTCAAAAAAAATCAAAATCGTTTATTCACATAGGCCGGATATCAATGCAAAATAGCAACATTTTAGGGAGATGTTTATCCACTGAGATGTTACGGCATACACTGATTAGAACCGAAAAAACCTTATTATACTTTAACCTACCAGCGGTAGTCCGTTTGATTTCCGTAGTCGCCGGCAACGATCTGCTAATTGCAGCTTGTTTCCGGTGACGTGCAGCTCATTATAGCTTAGTAAGTACGATAAAGGACTTACCGTGATAAGAAAGAAACTCTATATTGTAAAGAACTTTAATAGTAATATTTTAAATAGTGTTTCCATACTGACATACTATAATTTTACATTTTGGAGAGTGCGCAGGATATAGGAATTACATAAAACAAAGAGTTACACACGGGGTATTTTTTTTAGGTATTTCTGTTTTGTTACACTAAAAAAGTATATATTCTTACGTACACACACGCGTTTTTTCATGTATTTCCATAAAAAGGACAGTAGAAATTGTCACATATGGCACAGCTCTGGTGTAGGTACTACCTCAAACTACCTATGATTATATCCATTTCTACTTGAATTAATCCATTGTTCTAATCAATATAATTTTAATAATAATGTTTTCTGGAAATATCAATTTAAATAAATGGGACATCTTACAGGTACCGCATGCACGATTCTGGACGGTATAAAAGGGGCAATTTATTAACATAAATTTACCGTCATTTGTAAATTGATTTCGTTTCGTTTTCTCATCACGCCATCTTCTAGAAATAAGAAAATTGGTAGCAGCCATCAAAAAAACATTATTCTGCAATACTCTTTAATAATTAATTATTTTTTAGCAAAATTTACGTCGATACGCCCATGACATTTTTAGATGTCCTCTATCCGAAATTCGCAATATAGATACTTACTTATAGTACTCCAAATTGTAATCTTTAATTTCCTTATTTAGACAAACGTTGGTACAATTTTTGTCTTAAGTCCATACTGAAATTTTTGAAACTACTTGTTATTATTAAAGCTCGCACAATTAATGAATTGTTCATTGAAAATAATTGAAAATGTGATTGAACTCCAGTAAATCCAATATTCTAATAAACTCAATATTAGAATTGTGTAACGGATGCTAGCAATTTTTGCTGTACACACCCAATCACATACCGTTGATACTGGGTAACTACTAAAAGCGATACCAATACGCAAAATCACAGTATCTATTATTAATCAAAGAGAGCTCCGCGATAACAATTTTTCTACTGGAGCCATAATATCGCAAACGTAGTATATATATAAAGTTGTAATAGTTAAATCAGTATGGTATTTTCAGAGCGAGCCGCTGCAGCCTATTTTTCATGCAAAATTTTTAATTTTCAAGTCCTCTGAGCATCTTCTCAAATTGGTAAACGCAAGGATGCTGCCATAATTACTAAAAATTATGTTCCGGGAGCTATCGTTGGAATCCTATTATTTTTCTAATATTGAATTCATGTTGTGCTTCTGATTCTGGGTGTAGTGTGTGTGTGATGTGTATGTTTCCGGCACCCACGATACAAGTCTTTGAACTTAGTGTGGGGCTGTGAATGTGAATGCGTTTTTTTGTTTGTTTGATGATGAAAAAATTATAGTCGCAGCAATCGCGCTGCAAAAAGTTGCTACGTATAAGCTCTCTTAATAGCATGTCGGTCACAGTCCTTTGTGATATTCTCCAGTGGTGCGCAAAAGTGAAGTGTGATACTTGAAAGAAAATATTTATTTGGTTGAGTGTTGTCAACCGTTATGAGGATAATATAGGATCATGCTTAGAGGGACGTTGTTATGATACATTTTTGACCTCTTCCTTATTATGATCAGGTTAGATTTTTTGAAGGTTTCACACTTTCAGCCCTGCATGAAGAGTTGTTTCGTGGGAGAGAATATTTGCAACACACACAATCACAGTTTGAGAATATTAGCTTGGTAAAGAAAATTTTGCTTCTGTTAGGAATCAAACCTTGTTTCCGCGGCGATACATGATAAAATTCGATTTTGTCTCATTCCTTTCATACAATGCTTTGAGTTGATGTAGGTATGTAAGGAAACAAAACTTGCCCGTTGGCTAAGTTGGGTGAGCGTTCGCCTTCTAAGCAGGGGTATCGGGTTCGATTCCCGGCGGGAACACAAGTTTTCTCCCCAAGAAAAATTTGTGTTTCTGGTTCTGGTTGTGATTGTATGTGTGATGTGAATGTGTCCGGCACCCACGACACAAGTCATTGAACTAAGTGTGGGGCTGTGAGTGTGAAAGCGTTTATGTTTATGTTATGTAAGTTTTCGCAAACGACCAAAACTCATACGAGATCTCCCAAAAGGACCGACAAGGCAGTAAAAAGAACAAAACAAAATAAACAAATATTTACTAGATTATTAATGTATTTTATCTTTTAGGTCCAATGACTCATTTCTGGTTAAACTAAAAAAATTCACTCGACATTTATCTTCAATCGATGTAGAGTTCAATTTACCCCCTCTCTGATTCAACACGTAGAGTCCACTCATTACAGCTCTCAGGAAGTAATAAGGAGGCTCTCTCGCCGTTGGTTCAATATCTATATATTTGCTCTAGTCTAGAATCAGTTCAGTTGTTTGATATAAGTAGCTAGCGCTGAAATAGATTTTCTAGAGCTAACATTTATTGATTTTTTGTGTGATTTTGAATTCTATCAATTGATCATAAACAATTTAAGAGTACAAACGTCTCACCTTTCTTTAAAGTAGTTATGGTCCCTGGCCATATACATTATATATATACAATACAAATTGGCTATACAAATGTATATTAAAGTGGTAGAAAATTTACTTGATCGTCTATTAGAGTTTGAGTTTCGAATCCAAAACGGAGATCATGTTTTTAACCTCCGTACGTACTCATGCACAATTTATTAACTGTTGAAGAATCGCATGTTTTGAAATTAAATTAAATTGCATAGTCAGTTGACTATGCAATTTAATTTTAATATATATAATTTGTTAACTAGTAAGCTTATAAATGATAAATCACAACGTCATTTAAACATGCTTGGAGCCCGAAAGCATGTCGATAACGGAACTTTTATTTCAGCCTTTGAGAATTGAATCATTTAGATAGTAATTTTAATATCGCGTTACTGACAAAGATGCTTAATTCTAATATTTTTATACAAGAAGAATATAATTTAGTGGATTATGATTATTAAACTATAATTATTTCATTCAAAAGGCAACCGTCGTCGTGGGCACAAAGCAGAACACTTGCTAGCGGTAGAAACGCAAGTATGGGCAAGTTTGATGGTACCATCAGGCTCTACTAGCTCGTCTCATCACTCAATCACATAAAAAAACACAATCGAGAGTAATCTATAATCATGGCTGACGGTTCAAACCTAGAGCAAAGCTATTCGAAGCACGACTTAGCTTTGAATCAGTTTAAATATTTCAATTTATTGTAATTGAATGGCTAAAACAAATAGCGGAACCAAATACAGATTTCTGAATTGATTTCCATTTCCTTAAAATTGCTAACAACTTCTACCCTCCTACCGAAACAAATTGCAATGTTTAGGGTTATACGAACACCAATTTCCCAAACTGCCTTCATTTATTTCAATTTCTAAACCGAAAACCGACACTAAATTTACTATTCGAAGGTTTATAGCAAAATATTGCGCCATTGTGGACTGGAAAGTGCAAATTGGTCTCCACCTCTGAGGAAGTATTTTGGAATTGGTTCGTTGTGGTTGTTTAAATGGCGAGGATGCTCGTATTGCCTAATTTGAATGCTGTCTTTTAGTGTTCTAAATGATCCTTTTCGCTTTTAATTAGATTCATTTATTGATAGAAAGTTTTTACACAGTGCATTTTTGTCCTAAACATTACTGCTAATGTTTAAAATTAAACATGAAAAATTATTGATTATTGATTAAACTTAATCACTTAACTATATATATATGAATACATATATATGTATATATATATATACCTTATATATTTACTATTTCTATCTCATTTAAGTAAATGAGAACACTTTGTGGTGAGACTTTTGAAACTTGCACTAGTAATCCTCCGTTTAGAAATAGAAAATTTTATTGTGTATACCAAGATTGTAAATTTTTAACAAAGGTATGAACAGTATGCTCTTTCCAGACATACAATATTATATCTTTTTACCGACCCAAAAAAGGAGGAGGTACTCAAGTCGACTGTATTTTTTTTTTATATTTGTTACCTCATAACTTCTCGTTACGAAATTTTTTTTTAGTTTGAAAGATGTTGCTTTCTAATTGGTCACATTTAAATTTAATCAAGATCTGATCAGTAGTTCTTGAAATATCGTCAATAATGTCTATTTTATGACGAATAATGCGTACTTTGACGATGTTCTCGTTTACCCGACTTCAAAAGTTGCCTCATAACTTCTTTTGTTATGCGCCGATTTTGACGATTCTTTTTTTATTTGAAAGCTGGTGCTTTTTGTGTAGTCCCATTGAAATTTGATCAAGGTCTGATTTGTAGTTTTTGAGTTATTGTCAATAATGCGTGTTTATACATTAAATCTGATCAAGGTTCCGATGATAAAGCGGTTAAGTCGGTTTTTTTAAGCTTTGCTTGCGTTTAATTATTAAACGAAATAATAGAACGTACAATCACAATTTAAGATATATAAGGAATATTCTAAACAGTATCAGGTGCACACCTCTATTAAAGCCTTTTAAATTTCGTGTACTCAAAATATTCGTTTAAATTGTAAAAAACCTTTTTCTATTAACCGTTGCTTTAAACTTTTTTCAAATATATTTCCATGTATAAATTTAATATTCAGAGTTTGTTTACGTTAAACAGATTATTATTAGAAAAAAAAACAGTCATTGTAGATTCAGTTGATGGGAAAAGCCACTGGTACCTGACATACAGTGGTTAGCACTAGTCTATGGATTCACGTGATCTGAGTGTAATTTTAATTATGTCAATATAGGTACTGATTTGTATTTGAAAAAAAAAAACATATGAGAAAGTAATAAAGTATTAAAAAACACACTCAAACAAAGTATATAAACAAAATTGCTTTATATTTGTGGTATGGCAAAGTGAAATAAAATAGTTAGGTTGTAAAAAAGTCGTATTAATAAAATATTTCGAAATGTACTGTGATTATAATATCTCTTCAAACACTAGAATAAATCATTTCCTGCACAACGTTACAGATGATATTATAAAACTATGTCATTCTAATAATAAATGTAAAAAACGACAACATAAAATGCGCCAAACGTTATATAGAAGCCCATTATAATCTATCACACTAGTATAGTAAAAGTGAAAGTTTGTTAGTGTATGTTTGTTACTTCTTCACGCTCAAACGGTCTAATTTTGATGAAATTCAGTATGGAGGTAGCTAACACCCTAGACTAACACGTAGGTTAGTTTTATTCCGAAATTCCTGCGGGTCTGGGACTTGCGAGGGTAAAACCGCGAGGCGCAGCCAGTACGAAATAAAAGTAATATCAGATCCAGGCTTAAAATAATCTTTGGCGGTTTTACCATTATAGAGAACAAATCATTTCGTCTTCTCTAACGCGTGTTCCGACGTCATACTTATATACGAAATTGCTGATGGCTTCTTACCTACGAGTCGACATGTGTCAGAAGTCACGTGTCCACGAGGCGCCGCATCAGCAACTCGTGCACCCTACATTATAATTTCTACATTGTTATGTTTTATATATTCTAGCATTGTATATTTTACATTGGTAGCTTTCGCACAATTTGTTATATATTAAAAATAATTCGAAGAAAAAAAAATTTTTTTTATGGTCCTGCATGCCTACCTATTTCGCGTGATTTTTAAGACATTAATGTAACAAAAACGAACTATAGTAAGAAGACTAGATAAAGATGATTTTCCCATGTTCTATCGATTAGGTGAACGGTGAAAACGAAAATAACATCAGGGTAATTTTCTCTTAGTAAAGAGAAAATGTACCAAATCAAATTAAATCAATTACGTAGTATAATTACTATGAAACGTTTTTCGGTGTGCACGTTCTTGCTACTATTTCCGGCAGGAGAACAATTTTCATACCAAGAATAAATTGAGCTTCTTGTTTTGAGATAAGTCTAAGCCATTGACACATTAATTTTAGGCTCCCGCGACACAAGTCTTTGAACTTAATGCGGAGAGAGTGTAAAATCGATCTTACGAAAGCCGACGTATCCAAATACCGTTAAAATTATTGTTTCTATTCAAGATAAGTAAGCATTTGACCACTATCTCATAATAACACCTAATGTTATGTGATGGTGCGATCGACGATGTAGCATGTTTGCCTAGAAGATACCTGTACACTCGTGAATTAAAGATTCCCGCATTATATTTATCAGAAAACACAGACTCAGTCAAAGAATTCTATTACATAGCGGTGCGCATAATAAACGTGGAAGCAAATCGCTTCTGCGACCGATGATGAAGCATGTTTGCCTAGAAGATACCTGTTCACTCGTGACTTAAAGATTCCCGCATTATACTTATCGGGAAACACAGACTCAGGTAAGGAATTCCACTTCTAAGCGGTGCGCATAATAAATGAGGAAGCAAATCGATTCGTGCTTATTAGTGGAATATCAAATACATAACGATGTCGCAATGCAGTTCGTCTGGTTGTCCAATGATAGAAAAAAATAAAGATTATTAAATGCTTGAGTGAATTTCGGAAATTTGATCGGAGCACCGAATGTCCCGAAACTGGTCTGGTAACAATGCGTGCAAACAACCGTGAGTGAAGTCCTTAAAGTCCATAATTAAATGCTTTGTTGATATATTATTTAAATGTCTTTTTACTGACTACAAAAAAAAGGAGGAGGTACTTAGGTCGACTGTATTTTTCTTTTTTTTTTATGTGTGTTACCTCATAACTTCGTTCCACGTGAACAGATTTTGTTTTTTTTTTTATATATCTTGCTTTCCAATTGCTCCCATTAATTTGATCATGATCGGATCAGTAGTTCTTGAAATATCTTCAATAACGCGTGTTTAGCAAAGTTCCGAAGATAAAGCGGTGAAGTCGGTATTTTTAAGCTATGCTTGCGTTTAATTATATTTACTAGGAAGCTTAAAATCCTTACCATAATTAGTAGTGACAAGGCGTACCGAACTACGCCTAAACCAATAAGCTTCGATTCAAAACCACTTCGCAGCCATTTCACGCTCTAAATACAAAAACAGGCGGGAAACGTTCTCGACAGAACCACTACTGGTTAGGACTCAACCGCGCGTTTAGAATATTATATCGGTTGGAACATTCAAATACATTTCAATTTAACCTTCGACTCTACCTTAGTGATATAAGGTTGATAATCGATAAACGTTCCCCAGGACACTTATCTGAAATAACCGAAATTTCTTTTCCTAAATCTCAACTTGTAAGGTTCCATTTTTCAATTTCGCCGAAAGATTTCGCGATCGATTTGCCGCGTTATTTGAAGGTTTGATGTAGCTTTGTCACGTCTGGCTTGGCGCTTTTAGATTACTAATAAAGATTGATTAAAGGAAAGTGCCCGTTTCCAGAACCAGATTGAGACGAATGAAATACAAAAGAAGTATCATACTTACAAGTTATACTTAGTTTTAGATGTTTTAATGAGTTATATAAGTTTATCTCTAACTAGCTCTATCTTTCATACAAATTAATGCACTTGTGATTTTTGACGTTAGTTGATATTTTTTGATTCAGTTTTTCCCGATTAGCACTTGTTTTTTTGATATTGATTTATTTGTCTCGATTTTCAATTGCTTTCTTTTTCGATTTTCATTTGTTTCCTTAGCATATATTGTTACTTTTTGAAAGTAGTAGTAACACGGGAATTTATTTCAGGTAACTGTGCTAACACAAATACCTATAGAGCGCAAAATATCTCGTACTACGAATTTCTTCTGAATTCAATGTTGTCCTTATTCAATGTTTTCAATTAATTCTGTACACACAATATTTGATGATGAGTAGCGAAAATCAAATACTTTTTACACAACAGTTTTATTTAATTATCAGGGAGACTTCCTCAATATCTAAAGAAGGAGGCTGTTAATCAATTGGCCACTTTCTAATTCGCCGTTAAAAGGAATTCCAAACTTGAAAAATTGTTCCAAACTTGAAATTATCGAGGACAAATTTTAAGAACGATTTGAAAGTTGTACAAGTTTGTCTTCTAGGTATTAGTTGAATTAATAAATCGTTGTTAGAGCAGTTAAGGCGCGGTCATGTTACGATGTTTTAAACGAAACTTTTTTTCGTTTGATATTTTTTACTACAATGATGTACAATTTTTGTTTGTTGAAAAAATGATTTTGGAACAGTGAAGTCCCGGTCATTACATAAAACATCGTGAATATATTAAGTATTATTTTCTTGAAACATTTCGCTTTTAATATAATTTACATAGTATTTTTTGATGTTATTGATTGCGTACCTAACATAATAGTATTAAGGTATTATATTGAGCTAGAAGCGTCATTACATTGATATTAAATGTGTGTCACCCTTTCCAACGAAAAGATACATCAAAACTGGTTTATTTTAATTAATACACTAATTGTGTGACTTTATCCGTATTCATTAGGATAAAAAGTCATAGCCTATTAATTCCATAATCTAGGTATCTGTAATTGGAATTATTACCTATGTTAATGTGCTTATTAAAACTAACTTAACATAAACGCTTCCACACTCACATCCCCACACTCAGTTCGATCACAATCACAACTAGAAAAACATTTTTTTCTTGCGTAAAATATCATTCATTATTCGTAAAAACCTCTTTTGTTTTTATTTTCGCATGTTTGTATAAATTAAGAAATAAGCTAATAGTAACTGCAGCTCTTTGGCTAATTATCTATTTGTATTGAGTCGTTTTTTGTAATGTCTTACACCGTACAGAAAATACTTGAAATATATATCTATGTTAAGTATTTATATAAATTATATAATAATATTATTTGTAGTATTCCGATAAGTGTTATTGCTATTATTTTAGGTTCGGTACGTATCGTGTTCGTTGTAATATGACCGCGCCTTAAATCAGTGCACCGTTATATTGAGACCATTAAACTGGCGCTTTTCTCATAATTTATTTGCGCTAAGGATCGTTTTTCATCATAAGCCCTTATTAATGCTCGCTTATTAATTGTAATTTGTTTTGTTACAGGTAAGGACACGGATAAGGCAGGTGCTACCTTAAATAAGTGGGTATATAAGTTGCTAGTGACATTATAATTATTTATGCTGAATAGGCTTGCAGAGAAACTTATAAAATATTGGTACAATGGGCGGTCGTATCCCTAAGAGCGACCAGACAACCTTTGGATGGAAATATAAACGAAAAGTGAAAGTAGGGATGGTGACGCGATAAACTGGATGAAATAGATTATAAAAATATTAATAATAATACTAACATTATAATTTTAATTTTATTTTAACATCTTAGGTAAAATAAAATTAAAATGTTAATAAGTACGTAAGTCACGCTAGACTTACGCGTTGTCTATGTCTAGATCCACAAATGTGCGAGGTGACACAACGGCGAGTGCTCCGCACTCATCCTGAAGAAGGCTTTCGAATGAAGCCGAAACATTTGACGATCTAGCCACGCGCTGATTCCCGTTTAAATTTTTCTCGTCATCGTTCGCCAAATAAAAAGTACACGTTTTAATTTTCCGTCTCAAGTTTTTATATCAACTTCATATTTCAATAAAATATTCCGATGTATAAATTCACGAGATAACGTAATAAATCGTTAACTTTTATACGGCTGCCGCATCCGGGATGAAGGGCAGGACTCCATTGTTTTTTAGAGGCAACTTCCCTTTGCGAAGTTCAACATAAAAACATTTTTTTTAATACGCCCTATACCTACAGTCGTTACAGACTCGTATTAAAGACTGTTATTTACTGTATTGCGTAAGCGCTTTTCTACATTCAAGTCTATTAAAGTATTTGGCGTTATGTTGCTCTGATTTTTTTATATTTTTAACAGACAAGCTTTTGACCACTATCTCATCTGATGGAAAACGACGATGCGGCCGAAGATGCAGCACGCCTGCCTAGAAGATACCTATTCACTCTTGACTTGAAGACTGCCAGATTATACCGCTCAAGAAACAAAGACGCAGGCAATGAGTTCCACTCCCTCGCAGTACGGATGATAAACGTAGAAGCGAAACGCTTCGAGCGACCTGGAAGTATATCAACCATGAATGGATGACGTTTGACTGTTTGTCTTGTTGTTCGATTTTAGTTGTGATTGTGTGTGTGATGTGAATTTTTCCGGCACCCACGACACAAGTCAACGAACTTAATATGGGGCTGTAAGTTTGAAAGCGTTTCTTATTTATTTATATACTGTGAAACGTGCGAGACGTTTCTCTTGTTATAAATTTAAATACTGTAGGTACTGACAGAAACGGCTGAAAACGTTCATTTCCATTGTCTAGTTTTGAAGCACTCGATATTTCCAAGTTTCCCGTGTTATCTGTGCTATTGGCAATGCGGTAGTCATTTAACTTTTGTAAGCTCTCTTTAGGGACCTACTCGTATAATACCGAATAATTTTGGGTACGGCGCTTAAAACTTTTGGTTCAAGCTTCAAAAAAGCCGAATTCACCGCTTTATCTCCGAAACCTTGATCAGATTAAATGTATTAAACACGCATTATTGACGATAACTCATAAACTATTGATCAGATCTTGATGAAAGCAAAAGCACGTGGAAAGAAGAAATACTGTCAAATTGAGTACTTCCTCCTTTTTTGTGAAGTCAGTAGAAATTTTTAAAATGGAGCTACTTCATTTTGCCAATGTTTTTGCAAATATCCAAATTTTATTGTAGTTCTGTAGCGTAAATTATCACACTTATGTTATAATTCCGAAAGTGTGTGTGTGTTAGTATGTTTGTGTTTCCTTCACGTTGTAACAGCTGAACGGATTTGTATGGAATTTAGAATGCACATAGCTTATACGCATAGGCTACTTTTTAACTTGACAGACGCGGGCGAAGTCGTGGGGCGCGTCTAGTTTGCTATTAATGATAAATAAAACGGCTCTCATTTTGCGACTTTAGCTTTGGGAATGTCAATTATGTATGTTTTTTGGGTATATTATGTATGTATCTCATATTAATATGTATCTGTAAGTACATTTATTTATTTAAATAAGTATTAACCACCGTCCTTGTTTGTAATATTTTTATCATCTCCCTTTGGTGACAGTTGCCCTTTGGTCTTATCGCTCAAAGCGAATACGTCGCCGCTAATCGTACGTTGTTTATCAAAACAATTATTACTATAATTATATATATCTTTTTATATATATATATATATATATAGATATTTTTCTTGTTTCTCACAACACACGCACAGTTAGGTACGTCACGTTTCATTTTACGCGTATTTTTATTGAACTAGAAAATTAAAATTTATTTTATCTTATGCTACTTAACTGTTTCACTATAAATGAGATGAGCGAGATGGATACATTATCTTGTTAGTGAGTGAAAGAGATCGCTGCGTAATGCATATAAACATAGGTAGGTATAGAGATAGGCTTCTAGTTAGTAATTAAAACCTGCGTCCATACAGAGTAGGTATCTATTCTATTCTTCTTGTTCGTTGTGTCAATGATCTTTTTTATTGTTTGTGCCCAGTGTTCAGCCACTGCCATTCGCAGAATGGATGCTTCATATTGTTATAAAACCTATATATATATATATATATATATAATAATATGAAGCATCTACTATTTATTCCAACACACTGGCTACATGTAATTACAAAATATCAATCAAATCAAATCAAATCAGTTTATTGACATCTTATAACATATAACTTACAGATAGCTAATATTACATTCTATATTCATTTCATTATATTTTTTTATTACAATTATATCTATATATTATATTAATTTAAATTCATTATTTCAAGGTCTTATAATTATTTATTTACATATTGTGGTAAGGTAAGACTTTTAACGCTCGAACTAGTAATAAAACTGTGTTTCGGGTGCCGTAGCCCTCCGTAAATATAGTTTTAGTTTGTAAATACGTGTTATAAAGTCCGTGTTATTTGACCCTAAGAGATTCTGCAATACGGACCGTTAAGTCCCACAAGATACTCGTACTAACTGACATTGATATCGGTTTTATACAGTTTATTGTCAAAGCGTCCAAGATGGTCGTAAATAAACATTTAGCTTCCAAATCTTACATAACTCTTCTCCAATTTGTGATATCAGCGGTATTCCCAGTTCGCCACAAGTTCTTCACAACTGTGGCTAAAGTAAAATTTATTACGTGCAACATTTCCCAATATTCTGCGACTATGAGTTTATTTTCACAGGAATCGTCGTCTTCTTTAACTATTAAGATTTTCAAGCACTAGAGGAAGTTAGTTCTTGATCAAAATTAAACATTCGAAAAAAAACTTGAGAGGTTTCAAGGGAATGGAAATGGACACTCGGATGGAATGAAGTACAATTTCCGTCTTGCCCCCTTTCGCAACGCCCGATAAGGAACTTTCGTTCCAAAATTAAAAGAAACATGCAAAAACCAACATCACGCGGTGTTCCCAGGCGGTCATCCATCTAAGTACTGACCGCGCCCGACGTTGCTTAACTTCGGTGATCGGGCGAGAACGTGGTATGGCTTACAACTATAGCAAAAAGTGTCGTTACAACTTTTTGTCTTAATTTTTTCCGTCTAACCCCCTTTCGCAACGCGCAATAAGGAACTTTCGTTCCAATATTTTTATGATGGCTGTAGGTTTATTCTGGTCGTCAAACTACGATTGTTCGAATTGATACGACGTCGATAAGACAGTCTATCGGTTGAAAGTTCAGTCGATTCAATGGTTCATAATAATATACGATTTCGTCGTCAATGTAAAGATAATTGATGCCCGGAATATCCCACCTGGTATCTTTACAATTTGAAGCCGTGAAGATGTCGTCTTAGTAGTCGTAAAATTGCCATTTTTAGCTTTGGGCCACAAATTCACATATTCTCTGAAAAATTTAAAGTAATTCGCTTTATGATTAAGATGGTAAATCCCTCTGACAGACAAACGGACGGACGGACAAAGTGCTGAACCACCCAAGTTAACTTAAGAGTCCTTGCTTCGCTCACTCAACTACAATAGAGTTCTACCTAGTTCTAGTTCTAACTAGAATAGCGCTTAAAGTCTCTAATGTGCGATTCTAGCACAACATTAAATTTGTTGATTGTCTTATCCAATTAACGAAAGATAATGACGTCAAATTACTATCAGAAATATTTTGAGTTGAATTCCTATGACTTTCATTTTGAAATTCAAATGAGATGTTTTGTAGGTAAACGTGCTTCCAGTTTATCTTTGAGCTTATCATTAGTTCAAGAAGCTTCAAGGAATGAGATGCCGGAATTTCACAGCTACGGAACAAGAGTTTAGTATAAATTTGTTACTGTAGTAAGGTACAATATTTTCACTACAGGACCTGAATAAACGGGGCAAGTTTTTCCGAAACGAATGTTTATACTAATCAAAAATATTTATTAATACCTTTAAACGAGCAATTCTTGTATATATATGTGTAATCTGAATCTCGGAAACGGCCCCAACGATTTTCACGAAATTTAGTATGCAGGAGGTTTTGGGGGCGATAAATCGATCTAGCTAGGTTTAATTTTTTAGAAAACGTCGTTTTAACGAGAACAGCTTGATCATCCAGGTACTATATATATATGTGTGTAATCAGGATCTCGAAACCGGCTCCAACGATTTTCATGAAATTTTCTATGCAGGGGGCGATAAATCGATCTAGCTAGGTTTCAATTTTAGAAAACGTCGTTTTATCCGTGTTTTCAGCCGAGCAAAGCTCGGTCATCCGGGTACTATAACATAATAACAGACGAATTAGCACAATAGGCAGGTCTCTGCCTTCTGTGCCGTGAGTCCTAGGTACCTTGAATATAGTTATCAGTTCTCAAGATAATTTGAGCAATGAAAACAAACCAACTTCGTGGTGTCGCTTTTAGGTGTCTGTGTGCACGCGCATCGTAAAAATTCACTTTAATTTTTTTTCCTAAACCCGCAACAAAAGAAGTATAACTTAAAAAAAATGTGAGTTAGCAGCGCTTCAGTCTGAGCACGATTTTCATCACAGGCGATTATAAAGCGTATGATGTGGCACACAGGGACGTATTTAGCGGAATAAATACATAGTCGTTGCAATGCGCGAATATGTTATATACTCAGATTTTAAGTCTTAGTAATATTCTCGAAAAGTGATAAATATATTAAAATTTTGGCAAAGTAGCGGATAACAATCTATGTTGTCTAACTATTTATGGCATAAGGCTAAATAAAATACTACGTAATATCCAAAATAAACTCACAAGACACAATTTTTGACGAACAAATCTATCCAGTGATTCCAAAGTGAAACTGGCTAAATGGACGATAGAAAATAATTAAGGTTTAATAATTATAGGATAACTAATCGACTTAGGATATTTTTAGAAAACCTGCAAAAGCAGGCTCAGAATCGAATTTGTAGTTGGTGCTACGCCCTAAGAAGTGCGTAAAAGCGACAAATTCGATTCTGTCGAAAGCGTAAGAAAATGGAGCACGGCCACAAAATTTAGCGACCATAAATGTTTGGAATCCCCTGAAGAGCTAGTTAGGGACCAACTTGTTGCGCCCCATAGCTTCGCTTAGTCAGGGGTAGATCTACTGTATCGTAGTACTTTATTTCAACTTTTCTTGATTGGTACCTCTGCCTTGTTCTGAACTTTTTTTAAACTCTAGACTCTGGTGAAATTCGTACCACGCCATCTATTGAAAATAATCTATATAATAAATTATAAAAAAATATCTATACAAAAAACGAATTTCGAATTATCGGCTGTTTCTTTGGCCTTTTTATAATTAAATTATTGCCCTAAACTATCCTGTATTTAGATGAACAAAACAAGTAAAAAAATTTAATCGATCGCGAAATTTACGAGATTTTTGCGAGAGGTAACCTCGCATTTTATAGCCACGCACGGTAATTTATTAATGTATATAGAAAGGCTAGTGTTTGGTCACTATCTCACCTGATAATGATTGAATATGTCGCGGAGGTTGGCAAACACTCAAAAAGAAAAAGAAAGAAAATACATTTATAAATGATAACACTCAACTTTACATTATTTGTACAAAGCCAGCACGCGTACATATTAACACTATTTTAACCTTAAAAATCACGAGTTCTCGATTATTAACCAATTCTCTTATGAAAAACCTTACCCAGCGTACAAAATTAAATAATCCCTCACACACAACTCTAAACTCAAAGTAAAACATTAAAACAATAAGGTTCCTTGCAATTTTAACATGAGTATGTTAAAGGTAATTTTGTTCTCTCTTCGCTATGTAAATTCAACATTTTCAACCAAATTTTGTCTGAAACTCGTAGCTTGCGGTGCTGTAGATGAAAATGGTGAAGCAACAGCAATTAGTTTCTGTGGTAATCTTGTTTTAAGCTCCTGCTTAAAATTGGGCGATAGAATTAGGTAGATGAAGGATAGTGGACACTCTGAAGCTTACTTTTACCTCAATCGCTTACTGGTCTACTTGAAACTCTCTCGTGTACTATTTGAGAGTTCCGCAAGTATGGTGCAAAATGGTGGTTTCGATTTTTTATGAAACTTGTAATCCAGCGTTAATAAGTAACAATTGTGAATTATTAAAAGTTATTAGAACTTGATCGTGCATGACTGTAGGCAAATCCTATAAAGTAAAAAACGTGACTTTCGTTTACGCTCCAAAACTCCAATATTTTTTTAACTAAAGTTTCACCACTTCACTAGAGCATGACTTGAATATGACTAGTCGATTGCTTCTTTATTTGACCACGATGTCTAGTACTATTTTATGAACTGCATAGAACCTGAAGAATATATTTATTGACATAGATGCCGTGCCAACATTAGAAAAATAAGGGTTATTGTACATCTGCGTCCAACATAAAGCCTGCAGGTGCTTTCAGATCAAAATAATTGAAACGCGATAAAATTTTAATGGGACCACCTCTGAAGTATACTCTACCGAACAGAAAAACATCAAAATCGATTCATAATTGGCGGAGATATCGCGTAACATATATAAAAAAAAAAAAATACAGTCGAATTGAGGAACTCTTTTTTTCAAGTCGGTTGAAAATTATTATCATCTTAGAACTCCGTGTCTGTACAAAAATGTGGAAAATATTTTGCGGCATTCTCATACCGGCTGAATGCCGCGTTTACGCACAAATATTTTCGCTCCTACATTCATCAGAGAAAGGCATTTAAACTGCATATTACTTTCGTCATGCTGAATACAAACTAGATTATCTACATTGTTGTATATTAACATAAAAATTTAAAATGTTAAAAGAATATTCTTAGTAGTAAAATAAGTGCAGCAACTGCAAATACCTCAAAGAGTTTGTGCAAATATGTTGCTCTCTACCAAATTAAACAAAGTTATGATACATTAATTGTGATGCTTAAGCCAATGTAACTAAGTTTACCTATTCTGAAATATTTGTTTTTTTTATTGTACCTATCTGGATGGAGTAGTATCAATTTGTCAGTGATTGATATGTACAAATAATCCAATTTTCATTTACGTTGAAATTAATATGATATCAGAGCTTGCGAGTGTAGTGTTTATAAACCTTCATTTGGTTTATACATAAGTCACAGTTACCTTTAACTGCAGTGCCTAAGCGTGTGTAATATAGATGTACATTTAAATGTGTGTTTACTCCCCGTTGCTCTTTATCTAGTATTTTTGCTACGATGTTAGAAAATGTAGAATTGGTCAGTAAGCGAAGAACGTCAAGGTTGCTGTACCGCTGATTTAAGGTGTTATATTATAGGTAATTGCGGTTGATTAAAGATAATTTGATTTGGGGATGCCAAGTAGTCCTAAACGTTTTGCCTGGATTTCGTCACAGCAGTAAGGTAGTCTCTTCATTGTCTTAGTATTTTGCTTCACGTTTTTCCTATATAATTGCGTTGTGGTACTACGGTGGCCTATTAATTAATGACAGTACCAATTTTCTGCTCGCTTGCTGCAGTCGTACACGTTTTAAACATATAACTGTGTAGTGGTTATTCTACAGTGTCTTATTGGCATCGTTAATCTAATTAGTGGTCTCTTAGTGCAATCGTTTAGGTTTAGTCTGGATAATTGAGAAGTGGTTCTAAGGTGGCATATGCATTTTCGTCAAATATTTATTTGATTTATTTGTAGTCGTTAAGTTAGTTCATTCATGTTTATTTCTATGTTATAGCGTAGTAGATCTACAGTGCCCTACTAATTAATGACATTCTCAATTTAGTAGGCGCTAACTGCGTTCTTATATACGTTTCACTCGTTGTTTTTTTTTTAGATAGCTATTAATTTTCTACGGTAGTTCAATAAACTTTTACCATTACCAATTTCGTTGTTTCGATTCTATGGTAGCCTCAAATGATATCATCAATTTAGTAGCTGGCCTCAAACATTTAGTTGGAGCAGCTGTTGACATCATCGCATCCAGTAGCTGGCAGATCCAAACTGAACAATCTAATAGACGTCAGTCGAGTTTCTATTAGCCGGACAAGCTGAAATTCGATTACGTCGGTGTTCAGAAGTTAGACCGCAGAATACATTACAGTGCCAACGAAGTTTAGACCTTCATAAATCGGGTTTCCCTCTGAAGGGTGCTATTTGAATTTTGAAAGGATTCGTAACAAAGAAAAACTTTGGACATGATATAGGCGTCACATAAACGAGATTTATATTTTCTGTTTTAGGTCTTGTTTTTAATTATTCATACTATAATAATAATAATCCTTCTTAGTCCTTTAATTTTAATAATAGTGCTAAAATTATGGATTGAAAAAACAAATAAAAATACTATAGCGAAAAGTTAGTGTTACATTACATATATATTTAGGAAGTAAAACTTCTTATGGGAGAGCTTTGATATTTTGATCCGCAACCTTTTCGTGTGACGAAAAGTGTTGGGGGTAAACACTGTGATGAACAATTAAAAAATTCCATGTAATACTTAAGTTTTAAACATCGACGTACGAGGCTATCTTTTATTGATTAATGTAGGCAAAGCCAGGAGGCGCAGCTAGTAAATTATAAAAATATCGTTATTTTTTTTATGCCATGGGTGTAATAATAGTATTACATCTGTGGCATAAAGGTGATAACCTCGTGGCATGCCGTACCAAAGCCAAGCAGCTGTGAAACCTTTGAAAGTTGACCGTTATTAATTATTCCAGGAATTTATGCATTTAACTTTTTCATGAAGTTAGTTTTGCGACGCAGCTGTGGGGTTGTAGATTTTTTTATTGTATAAAACCGGAACTGAACGCTTTTAAAACTAATTATATGCCTTACAATATGGAAAATGAATAACGTTTAATTTATGAGCTTAAGAAACTAACTTTTGGTGTCGTTGGTTGCTACTTCGGAACTTTGTAATGAGCGCCCAAACTTTAGCAAAATATTATTATTTATAATCAAAATACTTATCATTACTAAACTAATACATCACTTCTAACGTTTTCATATTTTTTTTTATTTTTATTCTCTATAGGCAAGCATTTGACCACTATCTCACCTGATGGAAAGTGACGATGTGGTCGAAGATGGAGCATGCTTGCCTAGAAGATACCTGTTCACTCGAGATTTAAAGACTCCTAGATTGTACTTAACGGGAAACACAGACTCGGGCAAAGAATTCCATTCCTTAGCAGTACGTATAATAAATGTAGAAGCAAAACGCTTTGTACGCACCCTTGGAATATCGACCATAAACCGATGTCGCGTGGCTGATTGTCTGGATGTCCGATGGTAAAAGGGGGATGGGGGAATCAAATCATGCAATCTATCCTATAAAAGACCGATAGACTTGCGACCTTACGACGATGTTCTAGGCTTTGAAGCTTCGCATCCGTCAGTTCTTTGCAGTTTATTAGTCTCTTAGCTCTGCGTTCAATAGTCTCAAGTGTCTCAAGCTGGTACTTTGCAGAGCCATCCCAAAGATGAGAGCAGTATTCCATACAGGATCGGACCTGTGCTTGGTACAAGTTCAGCAACTGTCCCGGTGTGAAATACTGTCTCAGCTTTCGACTCAATATACGTGCCGAAATTGAGTGTTGACGTCAAGGTGATGCCAAGTAGCTCAGGACTGTGAGTTACTGGCAAATGTCCCGGGCTGAAGCAGGTCATTTATATGCAGCAGGAACAGTGTTGCAGAGAGAACCGACCCTTGAGGGACTCCGGCATTGATAGCTAATAGATCGGACGAGCAGCTATCAATGACTACTCGAATCGATCGATCCCTCAGAAAGTCCGATATCCACACACAGAGACTAATGGGAAGACCGTATGTCGGAAGCTTGCTTAAAAGGCTATCATGCCAAACCCTGTCAAAAGCCTTCGAGATGTCAAAAGAGACGGCAAGCGCTTCTCCGTGTTTCTCGATGGCTTCACTCCAGATGTGTGTTGTCATACGCTAGAAGATCCCCGGTTGACCGATTTCGGCGAAAACCGTATTGCCGGTCTAGCAGAGTATGGACGTGACGATATTGGTCTGTAGTTGGCAGGGTCAGCACGACTACCCTTTTTGGGCACGGGCTGCACGTTAGCCTGCTTCCAACACTTCGGTACTTTTCCAGCCTTTAGTGAGAGGCATAACAGACGTGTCAGAACAGAAGTGAAATTTTCTTTATTAGTTGAGTTAGTCATTTTTTTAAGTACAAGATAACTTAAGCACCAAGAGCCACATCAGATGATCATTAAGGACTTTAAATATAAGTCAAATACGCTTAGTTGTATATGATTTTGAGATTTCAGACCAGAATAAATTGGTTTAGGCCGCGAAGTGTAAAAACGATAAAATAAAATTACATTTTCTGAAGAACACTTTCTTAGATTTTTTTATATGCTGAAAGCATTTGGTTATATAACTTGTGAAAAACAGTTATTATAAATGTGCGCAATTATAGTCATAAAGTCCTTGTTATCAAAGCTGCGATTTGAACAATCCTTCAGAATTCTCCACGATCCTTCACTCGGCTATCATCGTGGGAATCCCCGTGTGGCACATTTCCAATTTGTAAATGGAACCATGGAACGGCAAATCCTCTTTCTTTCCGAGTATAATCGTTTGCTCTTGCTACTGTTTTGCGGGATACCGCATAGCGATAGTCCTTTTTTGTTTTAGTAAATCAGTATCCGAAAATGAAGCAAATAATTCTTTAAAGAGATTTTTAAGCTTATACCAGTTGTAAAAAGTTACATGTTAAGACGAATCAAACGAACCCAAACTCGAGAAAGAACATCGGAACACTTTAGTTCAGAAGTTCCTACTCTTTTCCTTCTTGTTCCTTTCATCCTCCGTCTCCATCATCAGACCAGCTCCTTGGTATATTGTCATGGAATTGTCACCAAAGTTACCAAATTGGAGTCCAATCGGATATCGGGAAGTTGGTCTAATTTAGCTTACAAGATTTGATTACAGACCGTCAGATAGACAACGGGACAGGAAACTCAATAAAAAAAAACTATTTCTAACGCGTCACTCGTCTAATGACTCATTGTCAGATTCTCTACACCTTGAGATTTTTTTTTATTTTACAGGCTAGTATTTGACCTCAATCGTATCTTTTAGTAAGTGATTTGGCGACAGGGTTGGTAAGCATGATAACGATAGTTTTTCTACATGACTGTGGTAAACTACGACTGCAATAAGGTACAGTAGTATCTAACCAGAGCATCAGTAAATGTCTTAATGCAATGATTTGATCACAATTAAAATCTTGATGCGTGTTGGCCAGTATTATTGGCCAAATGCCCAATATAAGTTTTATTTTAAAAAGCTGCTGTAAAAAAAATCAGCTTAAACACATTTCACTTGAGTATTTCAAAATTGGTAACTGGCTTGAACAGATACACCTGGTTTACAGTTTTATATTTCTCGTTCAAAACGTTTACATACAAGTACAGGACCTTTTCCGATAAAAGTTTCTGAAAGTACCCGAGCCCTCCACGCTTGATCGAGAGAATCAGATATTGAAGTGGGAATCCTCTTATTGAATACGTCGTAAAACTATACGTTACTTCTGTAACGATAATAGTTTTAGACAGATCGAACCCTCATTGCATATAGGTAGTGAAGAAGAAACGAAATTTGTTTTACACAATAACTTACTGGGCTCTATATTCGTAGTATACGATCATTCACAGCCGTAGCACTTGTAGCATACGCGTAGCACGTGTATAGTGTTTGCATTATCCGTTCATATTTAATATTCGGATAAAATGAATAGTAATTATCCTAAATATTCGAATATCCGGATTTTTCGAATATAGTATAAAATAGTTTTTTTTTTAATGAAAAACATAAAGTTACATTGAATAAATCGATCTCTGTTTTGAACTAAAACTAAAACAAGCAAATGAAATCACAAAGTAGTAGACATATTAATTTGAAATTTTGTGAGGTGAGGTAGTGCGGGGAACATCGAACTGTCGTTATATTCGTTATGTTATTAGCTAATAAGCAAATCCACTTGGCGTGACAGGTAGGGATAACTATGGAAATATTATTGGTATGATAAGAGTGACAACAGAGAAAACTGGTATTATTGTTTTATTATAAAACAAGACATTTTATTTCCATCATTAAGTAGATTACTTGTAAAAAAATGTTCGTAATATTCGAAAAATCCGAATACTGGAGATTTAATTATTCGGTTAGTAAATGTAACGGATATCCGGATAATTTGAATATCCGGATATCTGTGTTGCAAGCCCTATACGTGTATTATACGCGTAGAGCTTGTAGAATACGTGTAGTACATAACACTTGTAGCATAGTCGTAGAACTCGTAGCATAACGCGTAGCGCCTGTAGCACTTTTTTCTTGCATAGAATCCGTTGGGCATTGACATCTTTAATTGTAGACGGGAATTTCCTAATACTCTCATGCCTAGCAACTAGAAGCATTGTCCTGTAAGACTATTGTAATATACTAATCTAAAGAAGAAAGCAGTAAGTAAGCAGCGGGTATTTGGGTTCGATAGCCGAGAAACAAGATTTCTCTTCAAAGGAAATTTGTGTTTCTGGGTGTGATAGTGTGTGTGATGTAAATATTTCCAGCATCCAAGGTGCAATTCTTCGAATTCAGAGAGGGGCTTTGGGTGTGAAAATGTTTGTGTTATTTAAAGAATCACGAGCGTAGCGTTGTTTGCGCGTAGAACGCAAACTTTACACATCCACGATATTTATAATTTTCTAACGTAAATAACCGTGGAGATCGCGAGCACATACAATCTTCAATGAATTATCAAAGCGTTTTGTCGAAGCAACTCGTGACCAAAATGCTGACAAATATTTTGGACAGAGATTGAGCATTGCCATTCAACGTGGCAATGCTGCCAGCATTTTGGGTACTTTGCCTACTGGTAGCGGTCTATTAGATTAAGTTTTGTACATATTTATATCTAGTTATCATGTTTTTTGGTTTTTTTTAATTTAGTTTTTAATTGAATGTTATATATAATGTATTTAAGTTTTAAGTAAATGGGGTTAGTTATTTAAATAAAGGAATATTTATTTATCTCTGTACTGTATTTTCAAATAATTATAATATATATATTATGTCATAAATACCACAGGTATTCATTTACACAATTATCTCACAAGGTTGAAGTTTTTTAATGATATATATCTAAATATATATATCTCTCTAAATATAAAAAATATATATATGTAATTTATATAGAATATATCTTATGTATTTAAAATATTTTTTCTGCAATTATTAACAAATATTGTGAGCAATCATCACCACATACGAATCCACTTTGGCCCATTTGTACATTAAAATAAATGTTAACCTTATCTTTTCCAGCTTGACACGAGTTATAATTAAAATATCATAAGAGGGTAAAATTTTTCTCACAGTTTTCAAATAAGATAAGTCGACTTTCCGAGCTGCTCTAAAACCTTTTCATTCCCCACACACAGAAAATAATATTTCTGGAACGAAATACTTATTCCAACCTTTCTAAATCGCCATTCTCTGTAAATCAAATACACGAGAGAACTAACCTGCCGAGACTGTATCTAGTAAATGGAGGTTTCGTTCTCTCCTCTAAAAATATGATTCCAGTATTTCATATAAATCGCCTCGTTGAAAACAGTTCAGTTCTTCATCTTCGGTGTGAGAGGTATTGATGTCGCAGTTGTTTGCGTTCCATGGAATAAATTATGTTTTCTTGATGTGTACTTTCATAAACTATAAAGAGTCATTTTTTAATATTCTTCAAACGCGAGTTCTAAGATGTCCATTTATATGATAATACTAAATTACTGACATTTTGATTTTCATTGCATTGGCTCAGATTTATAAATATGCAGTTTTTATGTATTAAGATAAATAATATTTTTAATCAAGAATAAAAATAAAGGCATTTCCACTTCAATTGATACTTACCTCTATAGTCATAAAATAACAAACAAAACAAACAACAAAAAAACAAAACAAACGCATTCACACTTACAGACCCACACTAAGTTCAAAGACCTGTATTGTGGGTGCCGGAAACATTCACATCACACACACACATTACACCCAGAACCAGAAGCACAAATATCCCTTGGGAAGGAATTTGTGCTCCTGCCGGGAATCGAACCCAGGACCCACGGCGCAGGGGGAGGACACCTGTCCACTGCGCCAACTGGGTCGTTAAAAATCTATGATTGGCCCACGACTTTTTCTGTGACTGGTAATTAGTGACTTGTTTCGAGAGTTAAATCCATCGAGATAGGAAAGAAACCTACAGTTTGTTAATTACTTGATCTACAAAATTCTTGGTTAAATCTTGTAATTTGAATTATTGGATAATATTTTACGTGACAGTTTGTGGAACCAAAATATATATATTTTTTATTTATGTACTTAGACCAACAGCGACAATTTAGTCAGATAGTCTAGAATTATTATTAATTAATTATATATATATAATTAATAGAAATTAATTTTATAATACAATGATAATACACTCGTTTAGTTTGGATAGCAATAAATGGTTAGCTAAGTGATGTCATTCTAAATCCAATATGGCGGACTTGGTTTTTTTAAACACTCCAGAAAGAGTTTGCTCAGAAGATATACATTAATTGTTTCTTATAAACATTAGGTTTGATGCTATGTTAAGCTTGTATAAGTACTGCCTTTTGCTTTATTTGCAATACGTTGCAGAAACATATTTCTGATTTCTGAAGGCGCTTTCTGTACCGGCGGACGCACAATGTTACTGCCCTATGATGCCATGCATATAGTGTTTTTGGCCTTGGTTGTGCTTGTGTGTACGATGTAAATGTTTCCAGCATCCACGATACAAGTCTCTGAACGTAGTTAGGGGCTGTGAGTGTTAATTTAATCACACAATTGAAATAATCACAGGCTCATTTTTAATATATGTAAATACGTCCTTTGTAACTTAACCACATTAGCTTAAAAAAGTCTTCATAATCACCTACCATTTGGTAAAACCTCAACCTATACAAACTCTTTACAAAAGCCCAGCATTTTTCGTCTGTACATATCGAGTAGATGAGCCATATAAAACGTCGTCGCGTTGCAAAATGGCGCCAGATAAGAGCAAATGGCCCACTAAGTGCAGCTGAGTTTTACTGCGGTTGCTTGTATGAATTGTTATTGGATTTTATGACGATACAACGAGGCCTTATGGCACATTCATCACTGGGAAAATGATTAGTACTTTGTTGATTAATTGAAACGCAAGCAGCTTTAAAAAAAATCTGACATCACCGCTTTATCTTCGGAACCCTTGATTAGATTGCATTTTCGTGAAATCCGTTAAAAAGCAAATAAGCCTAGATCTTAAACATTTGATGGTTTAAAAATTGTATTTCACTCTCTAAAAAATTTACATATTCACTTATAGAGAAACACAATTTTAAAACTTAAATATGTGTAAGCCGTAGTGCCGGTAAGTGAAGTGCACTAACTTATTTACGTTATTTTGATTTAAAATTGGATTTTACATTAAAATAACTGGAAAAATATATGTTATCCAAGTAAATAAAATAAACAAACGCATTCACACTCACAGCCTCACACTAAGTTCAAGGATTTGTATCGTGGGTGCCGGAAACATTTAAATCACACACACTAATACACCCAGAACCAGAAGCTTAATATCCCTTGGGAAGGAATTTGTGCTCCTGCCGGGAATCGAACACAGGACCCACGGCGCAGAGGGCGGAGACCTGTCCAATGCGTCAACTGGGTCGTCAAAAAAATAAAATTTTCCATTTGTTAGTTAACTTTTTTTGTTTTAAAAGTACTGTATTGTACTACTGTACTGGTCTTGATTAATTTTCTATTGGACCCATCTGAAAGTTTATTCTTTCAATGTAAAAAATACGTTTCAAATCAGTATATTAATGATAGAGTTCTGAGCTAACACAAAATAAGAAATGTAACCGAATTGAGAACCTCCTTTTTATGAAATCAGCTTATATCCATTAGGGTGAAAAAATACAAAAGTATCCAACCTCGAGCTGCTGTCAACAAAATATAATCTTTAACCAACTCACGACCTAATCAAATGCGATTCAGCTCCTGTCACTACCGCAATATCGTACTATTCTGTACGCCTATTTATATTTCGTACACAAGTTTTCCTTCTTTCGAATTCCGATGCCGTACCTTATCAGTTCAGGCGTAAGGCTCTATCGGCCATAAAGAACACGTAAATCAACTTTTGGAAGATTTCTTCGATGAGATAAACCAGTACAATTTGTTTCGTACAAATATATACCCTTGTTTGTTTTGCTACAGCAATGGCCTTGTTTGTAACCTTGCTTTTAGGTCTGATTATTTAATAAATATTAAAGTTTGATTATGTAACCAGAAAACTTTATCTATTTATTTTTAATATGAAATCTATACAACATAAAAAAAATATTAAGCTTATTATATTATAGAAAAGCGACTTACTTGTTTCGTCGTTCAGTGTCACTCAGAGATATTTGAACTTATATAGGTCAAAATCCAACGTATCAAAACACTGAGTTCACCCTGAGATATAAGATATCCAATCTCTTTAAGGTTTGTAATTTCACTGGAAACATTGCCATTCAAAGAAACACAGTAATGTTTGCACACTACTGCTTGGCGGTTGAATGTTTGCAAAGGTGTGGTACTGCCCAGGCGAACTCTGCAAATGAGTATGAGAATACAAACAAATGAAAAAACACAATAATAATAGAATTACGTAAGATTAGGTTTGTGGGTTGAGATATTCTCTATTCCGATTTTGTGTTTTACCGCAGAAAAACTATCTCCGGCTGCATACCCAGGCAGGCAGATCTATGGTGGAGCTACATTGACCCAAGCACAAACCGATTCTCAGTTATTGTCGTGTACTGCAAGCGCTTGTAAACCTAAATACCTGAACTAAGCCAGGCCGAATGCTGTTTGCTTTGCAGAATATTGTTGCCCTCTTACAAAGTCTCTACTATAAGTGTCACCCTATTAACTTATTAACTGAAATCTCACATTATAATAATTCTTATCTGACATAACTTCTCGCACCCTCATTTTGCTTGCTAATTATTTTTATTAAAAGTTTATTTCGTAATGTCATCTATCCCATTTCTTTGACCGCCCAAATTACGCGACCCTTTGTGTACATGTCCTAATTAAAGTTTGTCCTCAACTAAATTTTCTGGCAAATTATGAAACTTTGCTAAAGTTCTAATTAAAACCTCTAGGTTGTTCTTACGAATCTTTTGAGTTGATCTTTCGTAACTTTCCCATTTTGCAAATGTTTGTTTTCAAGACGACAAGGCGAAAGAAACTTTAATTTGACAGTCTTCTTAATTGCATTATTAGATGATGAGACTAAATTAAGACTTATATATCACTGCTAAACTTTTGTTTTGTAAGAAATTTCTGTCAGAAATACGCTGGACGACCTTCATAAGGATGTGATCGTGCTCTAAACATTTTCTAACAGACGTTTCTTACGAAATACAAGTCAAGCAGTGATAATTTTCTCTTCGTGTTGTTCATCTCATTAAGCATTAATTAAGAAGAATGTCAAATTAAAGCTCATTACAAGCATTGAGGTTATAAACAAGTCAAGAGCAAAAGCTCACTACCCGTATGTAGCTTGCCCATCCTGCTGGCGGCATTGTCTCTCTGAATTGCAAAGAGAGATTACCTCCAAAAATATCTCAACATCAAACCAAATTCTCGTCATTATAATTTTAGTAAAACAAACTAGATAATTAATTTAATTCCTAAACGTGTTCACATAACTATAATCATAAAAAATCATAACCACAGTTATAAAAATAAATCTTACTTCACCCAGCTGGAACGAATCTTGTTGACTAATTAATTGTTCCAGAGGCGAAACGAATTCCTTCTTACCATTTTAATCTTATTCATTAGGATTTTCCTTTAGTATTTCTTTTCTGTGTATAGTTTCCTTTTCTTGGAGACCAGAGGGTGTGATTTTATCAGGCCTTGTACTAATTGGAATTGTATAGACTTCCGTAGAGGGAAAGAAAATAGTGTATATTTTTCTGTATCCGCTCGCTAAAGCACATCTCGGTAGAGATAACATCTCCTACACATAGTACTCGTAAAAGAGTAAGGAATGGCAAATTTAGACGCCCATTTTGAAAACCAAATTATTAATTATAAATAAAGTTTCAGCAAATTATAAATAAATCAATCCCAAAAACATAAACAAACGCACTCATACTTACAGCCCCACACTAAGTTCGAAGAGTTGTATCTGGGCGACTGAAACATTTCACAATACCCAGAACCAGAAGCACAAATATCACTTGGGAAATTTTGTGTTCCTGCCGGGAATTGAACCCAGGACGTTATGATTATGGTATTTAGATAACATTTTACCTGGTTTACCCAGTCTATAAAACTGCCTGTTAGCTTAGTTAGTTGCGCGTTTGCCTTTTATAAGCAGGGGTATCGGGTTCGATCCCTGACAGGAATACTTATTAGTAACTATTCGTCAAAGATCTCTCTTTGACCCATAAAGTTTTGTGATCATTCATATAAGACAGCTTGATACATATCAAGCTGTCTTACTACTCCTTTACTCGTAACTATGGTTGTACTCAGGCATATTATTTTTAGAATTTCTTGCGCCACTGCATGTATCTTCTTGAACTGGAATTTATTGTTGAAATATTCAATTGTTTGAGTGCTTTAGTGTGTACTGTAATTGTAACTCGGTATTTGTCTTCGGAGATGAGTTATTTTTGTTTTGAACTCTCTTGGAGCATGAGAAGATTATAATGAAACGATTATGTAGGACTATTCTGGTGGTCAAAATACAATTGTTCGAATTGATGCGACGTCGATACGACAGTCGATTGGTTGAAATTTCAGTTGATTCGACGTTCATAAGAAAAGAAAATCGTTCGTATTCGACGTCGATGTAAAGATAATCTGTGCCAGGAATAGACCCCCTGTTTTTTTTAATTTCGTATTGTTTTTCTTGAAATTTCGTACATAATTATACTTCTTTTCAGAAACAATGAAATGTATATATGAGCGTTTTAAAAAAATCAACCCGTAGGAGGAGAAAATGGGAAGTAAACGTTTATGGTTAAACAAATTGTTGGATTGATGTGGATAAACTAGTAATTTGGGATTCATGTTTCTCAACACAATTGAATTCAGTTCCGATTGTCTATAAATTTCAGATGAATGCTTTTTAAAATGTTTGATTAAATACGTGTTTCTGTGTTTTTCGAAAATATACCCTCAAGCTGAGAAAAATGATAGTAAGCTTTTTTTGGCGTTTAAATATTCAACAACACTTTTCTCATGCACTTTCATGTTCGTAAACAATTTTCCTAACAAATTGTGCTATGTTTCGTGTCAGTTCAAGTATAGTTAATCTAAGTATCTCAGGGAAGCTCGTTTCTCAAACGGAGCATGACGTGACTAAGCTTAAAGATTGTTTATAGGTAGAGATGTAGTCTTCAAACTTCATGAACGGATGGGAGCAGTACATAATCTCATTTTATGAAGAAAGGGATAACATAATGATACGGATTGTAACATAATGTCTTTAAAAGTAGTCTTTGGTAATGGTCATCTATGATACCGGCAAACCAGATAATGAAAAAAAGGACAGTTTTACTCAAGTAGGTAAATGATGTCTGCCAAGGTATATGATGATTGGAGTCGAAGGTTGCAAGCACGCCTAGATGTTGAAATGGCTTTTGAGAATAGCTACCGAAGTATCGTCTGGTGCTTTATCATTTCTTTGCCAGGCGCATATGATAGATATAAATAGTCGTTTGTAGACTTTATATTTTGTATGTGCCCAACAGTGTTCCGAATGTGTCTCGTACGACCAAGGATATAACTAGTATATAAATATAACACTGACATAAAGTAAATGGTGGAAATACCGAGCTCTAATTTACAGGCAAATTTGCTTGATTTGAAGCTGCATTGGCGCCGTTAATTGGGGACGCGCTTTCAAATCGTACGACGTACTTGACGTCGGTGTTAAAGTAACATCGTGATCAAATTTATGGTGGTAGGGCAATTTTTGGTGTCTGCCTGATTAGCTAACCTGTATCTTTTGTTTTGTGTGTTTCATGCTAGCAGATCTATCTTGATCAGGCGGTAGGCCCGGGCACATAACACAGGTAGTGTTCTCCAATCTCAAGTAGAAAAATGTCGGCAATATCAAAGGTAATTTCTTTCGGCAGTTATCTTTGAGAGCTAGGCATTCTAAGCTTACCTTGTTTACCACCCTCGAACACATCATTGCTTAACATATGGTAAGAAAGTCTTTAAACTTTAGCCTATGAAAGGTAAAAAAATATAAAATGATGATCCCTAGAAGAAAACAAATAAATCCTATATTCACAAAATATAACGACATAACTCCCATAATCCAAACACTATCCTCTCCAGTAAAGCCCTCTCAACACGTAAGTCTTACTGTGGGTAGATTTAGCTCTCTCCCGACCTTTCTCTGCGGAGCTTTGTCTTGAGACTTAACAAATTTTGGCCGTTGTTCATTAATCAAGGATCGAGTTTAATTTGCTATGAGGCTACCCATCTGTTTATTTTGATAGCGATAGAAATTATTTTTTTTACCAAATTATCTCGCTATAAAAAGGAGCGTTTCTTTATGTTCCGGTATTTTAGTTTGGCTTTTTTTGGTTTTCAAGTTAATGCTAAATGTGTCGTATACTGTACCTTATTGGAGGTAAAAAAACAGTCGAATTGAGAACCTCCTCCTTTTTTGTGAAGTCGGTTAAAAATTAAGTAAGTATGCAAACGCGATCATAAATACGTCAATACAATGTTACATATATATTTATATATATAATTCTTCTGTACGTGTGTATGTGACTGACCGCTTAAACGACAGGTCCGAATTTGATGAATTTTATTGTGTATGCGTGCGAAGCCGGGGCGGTTCACTAGATAAGATATAAAACAAACAAACTCACTAAAACCAAACAATATTTTATTACATAACATTTAATTGATAATCAGCTGCTTAAACAGAATATCACAAGAGTAACTAGAACGAAATAAACAGTATCCACGACACAAATGTATTCCCTAAGAAGGTATAAATAGGGAATGAAAGTTTGTTCGTCATATCTCGCCGTATGCCGTAGGGAAATCCTATACTAACCAAATGCTGCACAAATCAAAAGGACATTTGCGTTTAACAACTAACCGGAATATTAACAACTAACAATAACCACAATGCGAATTGTCTCTGAATAAGTACCATCGAGTTGTGGCTAGCCAAATTTGGTACTATGGACCTCGGGTGTACTAATGAACCCACATAAGCGTATAGAGATAAACTATGATAAATGCGAAACTTTGAATGAATTTGTGAAAGTATTTACGTGCTGAGACGGCCGTCAAATAAAAACAAATCCAAGGATTTTTTGCTCGACTAATGACAGCATTAATAATGTAATTATTATTAGTTTGGAAGGGCGCGCTATATTATTGTAGTTTATCTCTACATGTATATGATTATGAACAAACTTAAACAATTAAATCTTATCTCTATTACTACAAGCTATGTAGTAAACTTTTGCTTGCAACAATTTATTAGTGTACGACAGCTTCGACTGACGCCGATCGCACAATTTTTATCACATTTTTAATGAGGCGGGATTGTCGCTTATGTTTCGTTTTGTCGCCTATATTCAGGAGGGCAGACTTAAAATCCATGATTATTTCATGGTATTGAGTGACGAAACGATCAAGCCGCTTGCTTGATGGTAAGCGTCATGCTTGCCGTTGCATAAAGTTCAATGCCACCCAGAGTTTTGAACTTAGGTCAAAATCCTGCTCGGCCAAGAACTGCGTTCGTCACTCTAAGATTTTTGATGTCAAATCTATTTAATTTAGGTAATATCTCGGGACTTAATCGCGCTAAAAAACTATTTTTATTTACCTCGACGTTTCGGCCAAGTTGCATTGGCCATGGTCTCGAGAAGACTACTTTCGACAGTCTTCTCGAGACCATGGCCAATGCAACTTGGCCGAAACGTCGAGGTAAATAAAAATAGTTTTTTAGCGCGATTAAGTCCCGAGATATTACCTAAACTATGTGTTCGAATCGTGAAAGTTTAAAAATTACAAATCTATTTAAGCCCTGTAAATTCACTTTAGATATTTCCCTTCAATCCGAAATACAGTAATATTTGCACACTACTTTGCCTAGCGGTTGAATGTATGGAAGATATAAGAGTCCTATTACTACTAAAATTGTATTGGTAGATCGATGCTATGGGTGTGGTATTTTTGGTCCGTTACAAAAGAACGCCAATAAAACCCAGCGCTATTGATTTCACTTCGGGTTAGTAAAACCGAGTATCAGGGTCAGCTAAGTGGATTTGGGCAGTTCGTTTGTTACGTACTTTGTTTTATTGTCTTAGTACTTAATGTGTTTTGTGTTGAGAGGGATAGTTTTAGTGCCCACGCTGTAAACACCGAAAACATGTGGTCCGAAATTAGATTCGCCGATTAACGATACTCTTTTAAAATCATAAACGCTTTCACCCTCACAGCCTTACTAATTTCGATGACTTGTGTTGTGGGTACTGGAAATATTCCCATCACACATACAATCACGTCCAGAACCACAGACACAAAACTGGTCTGTTTCCGTTGCACTTTATTTAGATATATTAAGTCACATCGACTCTAAAGCCCACTTTATATGCTAACAGTAATGCTTCTGGTTGGATGAGCCAAGTAACATGTATAGTTACTAGGGTTATAAAAGTTTTGTGACGCAGAGCTCGGTGCAGTGTTGGTTTGTTAGTCAAACATCTGCCGAAACTGCAGATTAGTGTGGATGCTATTAGCTGGCGTGACGCTGTCGTTAGACCATGGCCTGCATATACTGACCTAGCCGCATATAAGTTGGAATTAAACGAAATATATAAATAAATATTAACACTTTATTATGACAATGGTACGGATGACATTTTCATGGTTCGGTTATAGCATAATCACATGTGCGTGGTTCCTTGAGTTCTCGGTGCAGGTAACGTTATCTTGAAAGCTTTACTCGAATACTACTTGATACACTTCATCCCTAGAAAAGCTTTTGACAAATGTTCGCTTCTTGTTTCTCACGGATACACTTTCGTCACGTTAGTATAATTGTAGTCTACCATCATGAAGTAGAAAAGTCTATAGCTTAGTAGCAAATGGCGTTCTAGCAATTATTCTTAAGATCTTGTATCTCGTCAAGTCTAGAGTGAACAGGTATCTTCTAGGCAAGCATTATAAATCTTTCGTCGGATCACTTTCCATTGGGTGAAGTAGTGATCAAATGCTTGTCTATCTAGCATAAAAAAAGTTCCGATCTGTTCCTAGCGTGTATAGACTGATATCGACTGCGAGTTCTTTTTCCACCATGACGCTTAAAACATACCTTTCGAAGCTTCCATCCAGTAATTTTGATTGGTCTCCGCATTTGACACTGACAACTATCGCATTGACCAATCAGAGTCACGCATCGGGATATATACAATCACAATTTTATACATTTTAACTCGTTCTTTTTCCCAGATAGTAACTTTTGTTTTGAAGGAAAACTAGCCTGCCTCATGCGCTTTCAATTAGTTTATTTGTGCTAGCTTGCTTACACAACAATACTTACCTACCAACAAAAAAGATAAGTGTTCAAACAATAAAATCACTTTGCAGAAAAGACGAAAAAAGCTGAGCTAATATAATAAAATATTAACATTACCTCAGTTAATAACTCTATTTAATGCGCTATAAATATGATTCTTATTACAGTTATTACCTTTTATTCGTGACATTTCCCGTTACGATGTTTTAGGATGAGATTTTGGTAATAACGTCGTAGCGTTTATAAAAAAAGATGTATAAATGTATTATATTGTACAATCTTGTAAAATGCCTTCTTACTTATGAGTACAAGAATGTAGTAACAGAGAAATCTCTCATCTATTCTGAGCCTATCCCTAAGAACCAGTCACATTCTAGACCTAGCTGGTTTTAGACTCCAAATTTTTACAATTTTTTTTATTGATCAATGAAATTGTTTAGGCGAATTAAAATCAATTGAACTGGTAATTGAACTTCTGGGAACAAACTGTCTCAGCAGTACAATCAACCATCATTAATTGAACGAATGTGACAAAGAAGTATGACTAGTACAGTCAATTAAAATAATAATTGTGCTATTGGGGACGAAATATCATGTTGAATATATTTTCTTAATTATTGATATTTAGGGATATTGTTTATTTTGAAAAAATAGATATACAGAATGAATAATATCCTGGACATTGCCAACACACATGTCAATAACGTTTCAGGCTATTCGTTTTTTAATAAACAAGGTGAAACGTAATTTTCTCTTAGCTTTATCACTAAAGATGACTTACTATTCAGTGCATTTAGTTAATGGGCTAAGGAGCCTGGCGCATTTTTTTTATTAGTTGGTATTATTGTAGGTAAATGACAGATAGGGATAAGAAAAGCTTTAGCGTTTTATAATCGAGCCAAATAAATGCGTTTTTATTTTGGACTTAATAAGCACGTTCCTTGAGTATAATTAACTTGAATTGCAGTACCATACAGTAAATAGTATTTGAGTAAAATTTGTGATAGTAAGCGTCACTCACTGCAATCCGTTGGATTGCGTCCCATAAGTTCTGATCGCCGCCCGAGCAGGCCGCGCGCTTTAAAGGTACCTTTTTTTTTAAACTGCACATATTAAACAGTTTATGAAAACATATTTCCTGGCGGAAATGAAAGCGACGACAGATTTTTCACTCGCAATAACGTCATATTACCTTATGGCGCTATCGCTGAATATTGAATCAGGAATATTGGAGAGTTGCCAAAGAGATTAATGCTTGAAAATTAAATTTCGTTTGAGGAGTTTTATGGGGCCGCAGAATGACGGCCTTCGTGCTTGGGTTGTTAATAGGGGTGATAATTAGGGAAACTTATGCTGCTTTATGAAAACTTTGAGCCTTTAAAACATGTAAACTTGGATTTATATGATTATTACTTTAATTTGGCCTTTCCTTGAACGACGTTTTCTCACTCACCTTTTGTGTAATGTAGATAATATAATATATTGTACTTGTATTATATTGGAGAGAACTTTGAATCAAGACACCTGTCTTTGCGGCATGTATGTTATATATTTGGTAATGTTCTTATTGGTAATAAATAATAAAATTTTGTAAACAATACCATCAGGCAATTAAAAATATTTCACCTATAAAATGATAAATGATAATGAGCTTGTTTGTATATAGACTAAGGAGGACTGATGATTTTTTGAGTCGCCTGAAGGCTTTCCATGATGTCTTCTCCAGTTAAATTACAAAGCATCATTTTTACTTCCATTTTTGCGTTATCATCAATTTGAATAGCCTCAACATTGACATGTCAATAAAATTAAGCCTGCGAAAAAATCTTAAGTTTATGATAAAAATATATTTGTGTTTCACATTTTTTTTTTAGTATATATTTTTCTCTAACATTGTCATTGTAAATCTAATTCCGCTTACGCTTATCGCTCCTCTTTTCAACAAATATCTCCTGTAAGCATTTCAAGCTTCGCCAGTTTCTTTGTTTCTGTCAACGTTCTGCCATTTATTTCTCTGCCCCTATCCTATTTATGGACCATTTAATAAAGTACTGGGTACCGGTCTTTATCGGTTATAATACCGGTACTGGAAAAATAACGGAACCTTTAGTATAACGTTAGACATATCGGTACGTAGATGTAAGATTTTGGAAAAATTGTGATTTATTATGGTTTTACGTGACACTTTGATAAGACCTTTTTACATGACTACTGCGAAGAAGAAGGAGTTTTACTAGTCATTTGCCATGAACTGAGATCTCGTGTCTATATTTTGTTTTTTTTTTTTTTATTATGTTGTATAGGCAAGCATTTGACCACTATCTCACCTGATGGAAAGCGATGATGCGGCCGAAGGTGTGACATGCTTGCCTAGAAGATACCTATTCACTCGAGACTTGAAGACTCCCAGATTATACCGTTCGGGGAACAAAGACGCAGGCAATGAGTTCCACTCCCTCGCTGTACGGATGATAAATGTAGAAGCAAAACGCTTTGAGCGAACTGGAGGTATGTCGACCATAAATGGATGACGTTTAATAGTTTGTCTTGTTGTTAGATGGTAAAAAGGGCATGGGGGAATTAAGTCATGTAATTCCTGTGCACACTCTCCAAAATGTAAGCGATAGAATGCCGATAAGCTTGCCACCTTACGTCGGTGACCGAGACTTTGTCTAATTACTTTAAGGGTTATTGCTCATATTACCTTCTATTTTTGAATAATAATTGTTTGATTTCTGTATTTATTGTTCAAGTAAAGGATGTAAGATTAATGTTATATAAACATTTCAGTTTTAAAAATGCAGCTGTTTTCAAGATTGACTCCGGGACCTAATAGGTTTAAAAATGGTTAGTTTGATGTCCTACCATATTGTTACATTCATACATAGATTTATTTTTGTACTTACATAGTTCTTAGCGTACTCACATAGATACATAGCGATAAGACCGCCTGTTGTTACACTTATTTTCTAGATTATTATTCCTTGTCATTTCAATAAAGGGTTTATCTATCTATCTATCTACATAGATTTTAGCAAGGGCATAAAAATATTTTGTTCCCCACTTACGTGTATGGGTGACCCGTAATATTGTCATTTATATGTACTATTCTGCTTTATGTGAATACAAAAAGTTTCGTAACCGTTTAGAAGCTGTAAAGTTGAATACCGGTATTACATCCCTGCTATTTATGGACGATTTATCCCGAAGCTGTGGTTAACGGATAACAGACGGGAGCAGTTCATGTACTGGTTTATAGCGGAACTTTGATAAGTTTAAGTTAAACTTGAGAACTAACGACGGAGCTTGAAGGTTATGAGGGTTGTTGTCAACAACGATTGAATCTTAATCTCTTCAAAGTGAATTCCATATAAATCTCTACTGCGCAACCTTAAGGAGAGTAGTGTTTATCAGCATATGTATGTATCTTTTTGTTTTCTTTATGCTCGATAGGCAAGCTTCACCTGATGGAAAGCGATGATGCAGCCGAAGATGTAGCATGCTTTGCTTTTCATGTCTGTTTGTTTCATTGTGGCGTCCTAGAGACCAAACGCGTGGGTCGATTTTATTTATTTTTGCAAATTTCACTAAAGACATGACAATTCAATATGGCGACAATAAACATCCATATTATGAAAAATAAAAAAAAATTAAGTCGAAACTGTGTCACGTGGGGGGGTTTTTTTTAATGCATAATAGGCAAACATTTGACCACTATCTCACCTTATGGAAAGTGACGATGCGGCCGAAGATGTAACATGCTGGCCTAGAAGATACCTATTCACTCTTGACTTGAAGACTCCCAGATTCTACCCCTCGGGGAACAATTAAGCAGGCAATGAATTCCACTCCTTCGCTGTACGGATGATAATAGAAGCAAAACGCTTCGAGCGAACTGGAGGTATGTCAACCATAAATGGATGACGTTTGATAGTTTGTCTGGTTGTTAGATGGTAAAATGGGCATGGTGGAATTAACTCATGTAATTCCTGCGCACACTCTCCAAAATGCAAACGATAGAATACCGATAGACTTGCGACCATACGTCTGTGACCGAGGCTCTGCAATCTGGACTCAACTAGCTTATGATGTCATGGCTTAGGGGTGACATTGGATAAGTATTTGAAAATCATATTTAGGTTTCTCATTTATTTTTTATTTCGAATAACCATTTATGATCTATATCGATTTAAGGTTTGGTAGCAACCCTTCTTTCTTAAATTACAATAAGTTCTTATTTTTTAGTGTTTTGACTTGTGCGCAATTGGCCTCAAAGATTGATATAACTATGAATCATCAAAATCGGCACAAAGGCGCCACAAAGAGGCACGCATGACTTTGACTATTATTCTTTTTGTCACTACTTTCTGGAGCAATGCAGACGCCATTTTGTTTTTCTGTTCTGGGTGTAATGTGAATGTTTCCGGCACCCACGATACAAGTCTTTGAACTTAGTATGGGGCTGTGAGTGTGAATGCGTTTGTTTGTTTTTTATAAAAACCCTATCCCATGACACCCGTAGAATTGAGGCGAATTCAACGATTACCTATACGTTACAATCGGTTATTACTATGGACGCTGTGAGTGAACTAATAAAAATACATACATACTTACATACATACTGTACTAAAGTCATAAGACTTCTTTTTGCTTCGCCGTATTCGGGTGAAAATAACAAAAACCGTAATCGGAATAACTTACAGGAGTGCTTTCGATATACCCGTAGCAAGCGTGACTGAGAGTCGCCAGACGATTCCCTCCACGTACTTGACAAAGTGCTGTCTATAACTTAGGATATATAGATAGGATAAAATATAAAGTTGTGTAGTCAGCACTGACCTTTCTATCGGGAAACTGATATTATCGATATATTACACGTAAGTTTTGGGAATATGTTGACCACGACTCATACAAATGAGTCAAACTTTTTATAACTCCATAATAGAATTTGGATAAGTGCGTTTTAACAAAATGAACTTTTGACATAAACAAAATTGAACTTGGCCGCCTGATTTTTTGTTACTACTTTAAAGAGCACAACGGCCGCCATTTTGTTTAACAAATACCTATCTAATGACACCCGCAGAAATGAGACTGTATGATACACACACAGTTTCGGGGGAGAGTTTTCTTCTAGTGGACTGTATGAGGTGCGCAAATGGACAGGTAAGAGGTATATCGATCCTAACAATCATAAAAAGGGAAAAATGCAAAAATGCGAGCAGGTCAGCACAACGTGTGCTGAGCTCGGATCATCTCGCAGAACTGAACTACCCTAACGGCAGCAGATACTAAAAATTGATGGAGTTTTGCAACTACCCCCAATCAGATTTGCAAAGATCGAACAGAGACGAATTCAGCGATAACCTATACATTACAATCGGTTTTTTAGTTTAGTCGTGGTGGAAAAAATGAACAGTACACAGATACATACACTGCTAAAATCATAACCCTCAATTTTGTTTCGCCGTAGTCGGGTAAAAACTGACATTGAAAGCTTGTTAAAGAGTCAACGTGCTCACGGGTAGAGCCTAAATAAGACATGGATAAAATTTGTTAAAAAATGAAGATATCTCACAAATCTAATGATCCAGCCAACAATAGCGATATATGATGTAGCGAAAAGCAGCTTTCCAGCTTTTTTCCTAAGCTGTAGCCCTGGGCGGCCTCATACGTGACCGAGTGAGACACTCGGTGGCAGTCAACGGTGCAATTTGGAACGAATTGAGGGCAATTCCACTCGCCCGGCGAGTTTGCATTTTTATTGGACCGATAATGCACGATGGTCGATGCTGGATTTTTGATTGGCTGGACTTTGAGCTTTTGTAAATAGCGAGCTGTGGACGTGTTTGTTATTTGCCTTTATAAGCTGTCCGGCATGCGTTACAATTTTGCGTAAAGAAAAACTGTTTATCTCTTTCACGTTTATGGTTGCCTAGTACTTTATTTTATGATACTATAAGAATCTTTTTTCTGACATACTGATTAACTGACTGACTTAGAGACATGCACAGCCTAAACCACTGGTCGTAGGTACTTGAAATTTAGAGGGTACATTCGACTTAGTACGGAGGGGCGTACCAAAAATGGATTCTTAGAATTTCTACCCCTAAAAGGGTTAAATGGGGTGAAAAAGTTAGAAATCCTTTAAAAAGTCCTTTGTTTTTTAACTTAAAGCGATGAAAATTGGTATTTGAGTAGTTTATATAATAAATAATTCTATTATTATCACACTTATATTATAAATCTAAAAGTTTGTGTGTAAATGTGAAAGTATGTTTGTAATATGTAAGTATGTTTTTTTATCTTTACGCTGTAACGGCTAAACTGATTTTGCTGAAATTTATACTCCACTACACAGGCTACGTTTTGACTTAATTAACGCGGGCGAAGCCGCAGGACGAGCTATATTATAAATATGACAACTGTTTGTCTGTGTGTGTTTAAAATAAAATAAAAACTTACAAGTTTACCCATTTTTAATACTTTTTTTGACATAATGGTTTTAGTTCTCGATATAACGAATTAAGATTATTGTCATGTCTTTAATGATACTCACATAATTAAGAAAAATCAATTGACGTAAGAATTATCAATATCGGCTCACGCGTTTGGTCTTTTGAACGCCACAAAGGAATAAACATACTAACATATGCGTATTAGCTATTAAACTTTATCCCTCCTACACGTTGCGTATTTGATAAAAGATAGGCGTAAAAAGGTGTGAATTCCGTATCCCCCGATATAAACGAGCTTACGTAAACAATTTGTGTCCAAATTATTTTTCGCAGCAGCTGACTGATAGCACTTGATGTATTACAATACCCTGGCCGCTTCATCAATCATATTGTCGCTGTATTAATGGGGGCAGTGGCGAAACTTACTCGTTTTTATTAGGTTGGTACTCGATCAACGCTTCTATAGGTTTTTAAAACAGCTAGGAGCTTTAAGCTCTTACGATGCAGTGACAGAAATTTGAGCTTATTTGGTAATTTTTATAGCTCTGTATTTTTTTTTAATTCAAGATAGGCAAACGTTTGACCGCCATCTCACCTGGTGGTAAGTGACGATGCGGTCGACGATGGAGCACGTTTGCCTAGAAGCCCATTCTTTTGCAGTTCGCATAATGAATGTGGAGGCAAAACGTTTCGTTCGCATTTGTGGAATATCAACCATATAGCGGTGTCGCTTAAGAGTCTGTCTCGATGTCCGATGATAGAATGGGGATGGGGGAATTAGGTTGTGTAATTCCGTTTATAATAAGTTAATGAATATATGAACTGCTTGCTGGCGTAGTAAGGTGTGCATCCACCTTCTAAATAGCTATGGGAACACAAGAGATCTGTTCAACGAAAAATGTTATCCCGAACTGCTGAAATGCGGAAAGGAGTGGAACTCATTACCCGAGTCGGTGTTTTTTGATTAAGTACAATATAGTTGTCTTCAATTCTCTAATGAATAGGTAATCATATCAAGGTAAGCTTGCTCCATCATCGCTTACCTTCAGGTGAGATAGTGGTAAATTTTTTGCATAGCTTGAATAAAAATAAGGAAAATTTGTTTTTCTGGTTCTACGTATGATTGTCAGTGTAATGTGAATATTTACGACAAAAAATTTGGGGCTGTGAGGGTGAAAGCGTATATAAGATTAATTCGTATAACGTATGTTATCATATTATAAACTAAGTTTATTAAGTTTAAAAGTAGCCTATCAGTTATTATAGAACCTAAACTATCTACATTCTAAATTTCATCAAAATCCGTTTATTCGTTACGGAGCTACGTGGAAACAAACATCAACATACACACACACATACACAAACATTCCCATTTATAATATTTGTAGGACCTATCCTACTAATATTATAAATGCGAAAGTTTTTATATATCCTAAAACACAATATCTAGAATCAAGTTGTTCTAATAACTGATTGAGCTGATCTGTATGTATTGCGCATTTAATAGTTAAATTGCACTATGTAGGCGGTAATTATTATTCATGACTTATTATATTGCCCAAGTAGAATTGAATATCTTAGAATTAAATGGTTCTAAGGCATATCGAGCAGTATCTACACATTATATCTATAAAATACGTAAAATTTACTGAATCGATTTTGAATAAACATTTTATTATAATATTTTTGGAACTACCATCCTCTGCTTATCCATGGTAAACGCTTTTGTACTATTCCCAGGTATTTAAAGGTAGACAATCAAATTCGCTAAACTTCGTGTTAAACATATATACACATCAAAATCAAAAATCAAATCAAATCAAAAATATATTTATTGCCCATAAGTACAAAACTACAAAAAAAAGAAGAAACACAAAGAGGAAAACATTTTCAAAATTCATGTGCATACATGGGGTCATATTCAAAAATAGGGCAATAGGGGTAGATTCAGCATATGCTGTGCGTACATTTTCATGTGCTCACAGCGCTGATTTACAATCTTCCCCTTATATCGGACAAAGATGGTAGCCGATGTATTTATTTGGAAGCGGATTACGCAATTAATAATTTGACATATGATATAAGTGCACAAAACAGCAACAGGTATTTTATAAATATATAATAATTTACAAGATAAATATCTTGTATATCACATTATACCAGAATCTATAATTCAACAAAAAAAAACTATACATATACAAATCACTGTGTGTGTGTGCGTGTGTGTGTGTATGTGTATGTGTGTGTGTATGTGTGTGTGTATGTGTGTGTGTGTGTATGTGTGTGTGTGTGTATGTGCGTGTGTGTGGTGGCGTAGAATTTAACTATAATATCTTGGATTTTTCTAATTTAACTTATAATAATAAAAAAAAACTTACCCCTGGAATTTAAAGGTCGTTTCAAAATTTTTTTTTTGACGTAACAATCATTTAACTTTAATCTTAAACACATGAGCGCAATTTTTTTTTAAATCTTAGGGGTGGTGGTAAATTGTTCCATATCTTTGAAGCCCTGTATTTAAAACAACCTTTAAATCCGGCGGTACTGTGTCTAGGAATGGCAAGGGTGTTTAGATGTTTGGAGCGCGTATTTAATTTATTACTATATACACATACCTATATACTTGCAAGCTTTGGAATTTAGAAATAAAATGGGTTATAAGCAAATCCAATTGAGCAATATACAGAAAAGGAGCTAAGGTTTAAGATCAATCAAGTTCACCAACTGCCTTCTTCTTAAATTTGTTCATTCGTTATTTATATTGAAATATACAATGAAAGGGAAATACAATATTGAGATAGGTAAGTGAGTATATAGACTTATGATACTGTCTTTTATTTTACTGTCTGAAAATGCTTCTGTTTTGCATATAATGTCCACTGAAGGGCCTTATTTTCCCTAAAAGATATCGTTGAGATGAAAAAGACATTTTTCTTTTAAATACGGCACTGTACGGCTATTTAGAGGGATCAGATTCTTGGCTTTTCCACGATATAATCCTAATTATAGTACGGATTCATTTTACGTACAAGATAGAAAAAGGTTTAGCCCTTTTTGTTTTTTTACGAGGGTTCACGTTTTTTGCTACATTTATTAGGTGTAGGTAGGTATACTCTTATAACTTTATTAGCAATATTATAAAATGTTTGATTACCTATATATACCATCTTTGGTTAAAATATAATTATGTTTTGTAGATTATTTTGACTCGTGACATTTAAAATCAGTAACATGGGGGAAAATCTAAATTTTAAAAATACCGCCAACTTTCTTTATGAAAATGGCTGCTCCGAACCAATCAAAATCTTAGTAGGTACATACTCTCTAGAGCAAGTCACCTTTCAATGAAAAAAAAACATAATTAAAATGGGTGTAGCCGTTTGGGAGCTACGATACTACAGACAGATACACACAACTATAACACCCCTATTTTTAGTCGGGGGTAAAAATAGGACAGAACATTTTTTAATTTTAGAAGGTTTATCAAACGCTCTATCATTATATAAATAAGGATATTTTATTCTTTTAATCCTGGTCATACAGAATAAAGCAGAAATTTAAACACAACTATGTGTTTCTGCTATTGAAGTACTCAATCTTTGGTTAAATAGATAATTTAATGTGCTTTATGATTGAATACAATTAAGAAGAAAATAATAGTGGCTATACAACATTTTGGTCCTAAAATATGGTACTAATATATCTTATTGGTGTAGTTATCAAGTCCTTGCATTCTAGATCACGAAGGAAAGGGAAATGTATTTGGATCTGAATGCGATTGTGTGTGTGATGTAAGTGTTTCCGAAACCCGTAATTCGTTTATTTTTTTGTTTGATTTGCAAGCATTTGACTACCATTTCACCTGATGGAAAGTGATGATACAGCAGAAGATGTATGCTTGTCTAGAAGATACTTCTTCACTTGATTTTGAAGACTTCCAGATTATATAAATTCATTTGAACATTGAGTTTGTTGATAATAAACAGAAAGCTATTATTTCACGTTGACATATTCGATGACATTCCACCAAAAAAATAACAATATTGGTTTCCAATAACGTAATAGAGAAAGCACTTTGTATATTACCTACAGCCATTGTTCACTCTAGACACAAACGAGCTGCATTGTAGTCAATGCCAATCTAAACACACAACCGCTGAAAGGTAAAGCCTTACTCGCTTGTGTACTAGAGTTTTTTTTATGCTAGGTAGCTAGTTATGTGACTGAACTCCTCCTAAATGGCTGAACTGATTTTATAGGTACGAGTTCGATTCCCGGTGGAAACACAAGTTATCTCACCAAGGGAAATTTTTGTTTCTGGTTCTGGTTGTGATTGTGTGTGTGAATGTTTCCGGCACCAACGACGCAAGTTTGACACATTGAACTTAGTGTCGCTACACTAATTCAAATAATTTGTGTCGTTAGTGTGCGAGTGTGAAAGCATTTTTTTTTTTGTTAACTAGCTGCGGCCCGCGGGTTTACCCGCGTAAATCTCGGAACCGCGGAAATTCTGAGATAAAAAAAAAAATCTATGTGTTTTTCTAGGGTGTCAGTCATACCAAATTTCAACAATATTGGCCCAGCCGTTTAAGCCTGAAGAATTAACAAACATACAAACACACTCGCAAATGTTCGCTTTTATAATATTAGTGTGATAGTGTGATGATATATAAATAAATCTTGTATGGCAAATGGGATTAGTTTTACAGTAAAATTCATAAAATTGTAACTGACTTACCACTGGGAAAGTTCAAATCAGTAATAAAACGGGCATTAATAAAGAAAGCTTATTATAAAACGATTGACTACAGTAATGATAAATCTAGAGACTACATAATATAGTTACACCTAGGTTAATATAATTATGTATTAGTGTTTAAGAATGATTTGAAAAAAATTAAACAAAATGCGCCGCCGAGTATGTTGCCAGATTCTTTCTCGAGATGGATGATCGAATTTTGTGAATCTGGCAGTAGAGTCATTAACTTTCATGAGTGCCTCTTTGTTTGTTTTGTGAGTGTGAATGCGTTTGTTTGTTGTATGGCGTACGGTGCATGATTTCTAAGGTTCCATATTGGCTCGCATAAAATCTGAAGTCATAATTTAAATTGGCATAACTACTTTTGGCCCACGCATCAATACGCCACATGATCACAAGCATAACGTTTTAGGCATAAACATTTTCCGCATAACAATATTGAGCATAATGATAAAGTGGCCTAAAACGAATGTGCATAACCATATCCTGGCGCTTCGCCGGCAGCTGCCGCAGCATACTCGCTGCGCTCGCTTGGCTCGCGCGTTTTTGTGGTCGCCAGTAACCTAACGCTCCTCGTCGTCGCAATCAAATATTATCCAAATATTATGCCTAAAAACATTAGGCCAACAAACAGTAATGCAAAAATGAATGGTATCCCCTAATATTATTATGCCAAAACTTGTTATGCGAAACATTTTCGGCCAAATTAAACAAGGAACTGGAAAACAATGCGAGTCAATAGCCCGATTTCGAATAATTATGGCAGAGAAAAGTGTTAGCATAGTCGTTATCCAAAATTACTGAAATAACGACGTTAGACATCGGCAGACACATCGAACAATGTTTGGACTACAGTCAACAGCACTCATTAGCATACCACTGCTAATTAACTAGACTTAAATGTCAAAATTAGCGGATCGCTCTCGTGGATGTTAATTGTGTTGATGATTAACACCCGTATGCTATTTGATGAGTAGATACATAATTATTGCTAATAGCTATTCAATAGGAGTGGATTGATTTGATTTGTTTGAAATACATAATCGCATTTGTAAATGCAACGTTTCGCTTGAATGCTGATATTTTGATTTGTCTTTGTTCCCCGAATGGTAAGAAAGCTGAACACATAGGATACTTTTTAACTTGATAATAGCGGGCGAAGCCGCGGGGCACGGCTAGTTAAAAAATATAGTTGTCACAAATAGCACAAGAATCTAAGTTTTTTTTTATGTTTATTAGGCAAGCATTTGACCACTATCTCACCTGATGGAAAGTGACGATGTGGCCGAAAATGGGACATGCTTGCCTAGAAGGTACCTATACTCTAGACTTGAAGACACCCAGATTGTACTGTTCAGGGAACAAAGATGCAGGCAATGAGTTGCCTCCTTCGCTGTACGGATGATAAAACGCTAACAGCAACAAGTATTTTTTTCAGTACAGCTGCTCCATATGGCATAATTGCTCCGTCACCTGTTCTTCCCAGTCCATTTTAATCAATTCTACAGTGAAGAATGTAACCATACCCATTATTGCTTATCAACGGGCCGTAGCAATTAATATCTAGGCTGGGCCTGGCAGCTATTGCCTCCAGTCGCTAACGAAGCCTTTTGTTATCGCCCTAGAGCTGTAATTAATTTAGATAGATGTGAATGATGGTAATGAATCAGGTTTGGGATTAACAGACCGGTGAGAACGAGTTCGGTTGGGAGGTAAATTGTAAATAGAATATTCGATGCTCGTTCATCATCAATTTTGATTCTGAGATTTGGTTGGAAGCGATTGTGATGAAGTATCAATAATAATAGCAATTTTAGGTCAGTTGGCTTTAAGAGATTATCCTATCCTATTCTACTTCCTACTATCCTATCCTACTATCTTACTAATAATATTATAAATGCGAAAGTTTGTGTGTGTGTGAATGTTTGTTGCCACGTTACTAATATACCGATTTTTATAATATTAAGAATGAAGATGTTTTAGGTTCCAAAATGACACATAGGCTACTTTTCAACCTCGGAAACCGCTAGTATTCTTCCTAAGAATAAATCAAAGCATTTTATTATCATACGCCACGTAAAATATGCAATTAAATGTAATTTCTATATTTCAAACTATAAGACGATCTTTTTAACATCCTTCTCTACCCTATACCCAAGATGAGTGCTGAACGCTGCCCTATCAAATATTTTCATAAAACCTGCCAATTTTTAACCGACTTTAAAAAAGAAGAGGAGGGTCTCAATTCGACTGTATTTTTTTATGTGTGTTTCGTTGTGAGCCGAGTTAAACTCAATAATGCGTATTCTGTGGACTAAATTGATGATGTTCTCGTTTTTAACCGACTTCAAAAGTTACCTCACAACTTCTTTCGTTGTGAGCCCATTTGGATGATTATTTTTTTATTTGAAAGGTGTTGCTTTTCAAGTGGTCCCATTTAAATTTGATCCAGATCTGACTAGTAGTTTTTGGGTTATTTTCAATAATGCGTGTTGAATACATTAAAACTAATCAAGGTTCCGAAGATAAAGCGGTGAAGTCGGTTTTTTTTTAAGCTTTCCTTGCGTTTAATTATCAAAAATATTATCGACACTATGACGCTGACCTTACAATAAAATTGATATTATTGTCGATATTTCGGCACAATTTCTCAACAAAGGTATTTTTAAAGGATGATTTATCAGGCCATCTAAATCTGTCAGGAAACGCCTTCTCCTAATGATGCTGGGATTCTAAAAATGTCGGAACTCCGTGTCATCGTGATTTGCGGATTGGGGAAGTCCCCTCTTAATGAGGCTGGTGAAAAATACAAGGTAAAAGGAGCTGAAAAATAAAGCTTTTGAGATCTGACAAAGTGACTTATGGTACCATTATTTTTTTTAATTGAAAATAGGTTTTAGAGTAAAGTTTAAACACATTATACACTATTTACTTTGCTTTTCATAATATACCGTTTTTTTTCTAGAAATATGTAAGTTTTTATACTTTCGGGGGCTAAAAATCGATCTAGCTAGATTTCATTTTTAGAAGTCATCATTTACCGAAAAAACACCGAACGAAACTCGGTCTGTTTTTTTTTTTTATTTGTGACAGGCTTGTGTTTGACCACTATCTCACCTGATGGTAAGTGACGATGTGATCGAAGCTGGTAAACACACTAGACCTGGAATACGCAGGCTCTCAAGGATAACTGCCGGAACACCGTATTTGGCTTGGCGGCAGACTTTCAACTTGATGGTCATCCACGTTCTTTTATTTATGCTACATAGGCATGCGGTTGATGAAGCTAAATGCTTTGAGCGAACTGGATGACGTTTGACAGTTTGTCTTGTTAATAGATGGTGGAAAGGGCATGGAGGTATTAACTCGTTTAATTTCCGAGCACACCCTCGAAAATGTAATCGACAGAATACTGATAGGCTTGCTAGGCACCGTCGTTGTCGGAGACCGACTTGCAATTTGGACTCAACTAGCCAACCATCGCCAATAAGCCTTTCGGATCGCTGGTCAATAGATTCAAGAGCTTTTAGCTGGTACTTAGCGGTTCCACCCCAGTCTATAATTATATTTCGGTTATAGTGGCATCAATTATTAAAGGCGCGAAACAATAAACCTCTGGAACTATTTGCCTCGGACGGGCGTATATCATACCGTTTTACCGGTTATCAAAACCATATTCGACGTATTATCCACAATTACTTGTAGGTACCTTAATAGGTCATTGGTTCAACAATAGGGGTAGAATTAGAACGGCTCTGACTCATAATCACCGTCTTACTGTACAGAGACCATCTAATAATCAGAAGCAAAAATCCGGAATAAGTTTCATCTTTCAGGTTTGGAATAGCTCAAAGTTCTCTTAGATAATGGCGAGCTAAAGTATCACGTCCATGAATAACATGCTGAGATCCTTTCAGGTTGCATTTCGGTCTATTTACGAGTAAATCTCTGTCACTTTACCTGAAACTCACTTAAGCTGCCCGGAGTGAAAAGCAGAGACAGGTTTAAAGCTATAACTTGGCTATAAGAAACGGTTGAAACTTGATTTTCATTTAAATTTAGACATACTTATAGGTAGAAAATATCTTAGCTGATTCTGTTATGAAACAGATTTCAAACGAAAATGTTCGTAGAACATGGCTTAGGAAGTTTAAATAATTGTAGGGTTTTTTTTGTTTTCGAAATAACTAATTGTATTTCTTGAAGACGGTAAACGGATAAAATAAAATATAAATTAAAAATTTACTCACATCAAAATAAAAGAAGTACAGTTACGTTGGCTAAAGACAAGCTTTGGTTTTGACAAGGTACTTCGCCACGCCTGTTGTTGATAACTTGGCTTTTGACTGATCTACCGGCGCCCATGGGATGAAAATGGGTGCTACAATAACGCCTGGCAATATCCCCAGCCTAGTAACCTATAAGCTTGTTAGCTATAGCGAGCCGATTTGTCGCATAATAAACCTGCCGTGGTTGCTGGAAACATTAACATCACACTCAAAATCACTACCAAAACCAGAAACACACATTTATCTTAGGGAGAAAACTTGTGTTCTCTCTGGGAAACGAACCCGATACCACGGCTTGGAAGACGAATGCTCACAGCTCACCCATCTGAGCCAACGGATAGTTAAAAAAAGACGTACATTTTAATCAAATACCAGCAAATGTCGGCGATTGGCCCAAAGTTTACACAATGTATTTTTTTAGGTTTCATGTTCAAACCAAGGCTTTGAATTCTCACATTAAATATGTTTTCTTCTGTTTCAGGTAAAACAATCATCTGAAACCACACAAACAACTTTGAAGTGTTCAAAGGTAACAAAATAAACATTTTTTTCGTAACGTCGTGTCTTATGACAAACGGTACAACATACATTCTGAGGTATATACCTACACAATAGGTATATAGACCTCTCTCGGGAAATCAAACGCCTAAATATATCTCCTATTTTATTTGTGAAAGCTCTCCTTGAACGGCTTGTGAAAATGTAGGTACGTCAAGTTTTTAAAGATGGAAGAACGGTGGTAAACTTAATGAATAGCAATATTTTACCAGTAGGTATATTCGTTTTGGTTAAAATAGTGCATATTTTACCTTGCACGGATAGATACTCGTATTTATCTATGTATGGTCAAGGTAAAACTAAAGGTTCGAAGATTGAAATCGGAGCGCAAAGATAATCTACAAAGACTATTTGTTATCTTCAAATAAGAGTCATGAAAACTAAAGCTTCATCAATCATCAATTTCTAAATTGTTTATTGTAATAAATAACTTCTAATAATTTATATGACATTGACATAAGTAATATGCGTCTAAAAAACAATGAAAAACCGTCTAAAATTCTAATCTTACGTAACTTTGGTGTGTCCATCCATATGTATAAATCAAATTACTGTAACTTCTTGCTTATTCAAACTCCGTTAAATATCTAACTGGGAGAAAAAGTAGCGAGGCTATAGTAGTCGACGCTAAACCATTTAAATTATATTCACAATATACATTTTATTAAAATGGCAAAAGGCAAAGCAATCCAACTCATATATAGTCCTCCATCATCGATTTCGATTACGGCAACCCCAAAAATTACCCATTCTTTCTAATATGACCCCTAATAAAGCTCTCCAGACCGGTGAATTTGGTCTTCCCTACGACACGTGCTACAGTAGATTAGAGTTTACATTCCCATCTGTACTTTTAATTACGTCATAGTAATAATTAAAATCGGCGCATCTTCAACCCCACGGACAATAAATACCTTCACATTTATTGATCCCTAACAAAGATAAATTCTGTCACAAATTAAATATCAATACCGTATTCTAAAACTGTTAAAGGTCATTTTAGTATGTTTCACAAAATCATCCAAAAGCTGCTGATAATCCAAGATCGTCAAGCTACCATCAATATTGCCCCTCAATAAAACTCAGAAAGAAACTGGCCCGAGACCACTTGTCCCCACTTGAGCCTTGTCAACACGGCCGAAACAGATAACGCCATAATTGCTTCCACGCCAATTTAATTAAAAGGCCAGGGCATTTTTCCCCTTATAGAAAATAAAACGGCGAACTGCGAATAGGACTCGTTCAATGAGAGGGTCCCGTACATTTGTTTTATTTTATTTAATACTTGCTTGATTATAATAGTTAAAAATACTTATTTCGCTTATGCAATATCTCCATTCGAAAATTAGGTATCTACGTACCATTTTTAATAAACAGTCTTTAAATTTGTAGTTTTTTTGCTAGTCTTAGTTAAAAAATACTTTGAAATGTCGTATTTTTACCGACTTCCCAAAAAAAGAGGATGTACTCAAGTCGACTGTATTTTTTGTAATGTGTGTTACCTCATAACTTCTTTCCACGTGAACCGATTTCGAAATATTTTTTTTATTTTGAACGATGTTGCTTTCCAATTGGTCCTATTTAAATTTAATTAAGATCTGATTAGTAGTTTTTGAAATTTAATCAATAATGTGTGGACTGTGTCAATAATGGAATGGATTCTGTGGGCTACATTGACGATGTTCTCGTTTTTAACCGACTTCAAAAGTTACCTCATAACTTCTTTCGTTGTCAGCCGATTTTGATGATTATTTTTTTATTTGAAAGTTGGTGATTTCCATGTGGTCCCATTGAAATTTGGTCAAGATCTGATCAGTAGTTCTTGAAATATCGTCAATAATGCGTGTTTAGTACATCTAATCTGATCAAAGCTCCGAAAATAAAGAGGTAAAGTCGTTTTTTTTTAAGCTTTGTTTGCGTTTAATTATTATTTAACATGGCATTAAAATGTGACGTTAGGTACTAATATAATAATGTATAATAATGATTATAATAATAGTCTCGATCAACACCTCAAGAGGCTTTCGCTAAATGGTTGGATCAAGGGTCAGATTCAGAAGGCAGTACTCTTGGACACGGCACGTATTGTCAGGAGGTTCCTCACTCTGCAGCACTGACCTACCGGTAGCTTGGGCCCTGCCCCGTTGCTGGTGGCATACTAGGTTTAGGTTTTTTTTTTTTACAGTTTTTTTTATTTTGTAATATTGTATTGTTTATTACTTTTATAAAAATATTGTAAAAAAAAAACCTTAGCTTAAGAAAAAATAATAAATAAAGTGTTATAATAATAATGTACGATCTTCAAAAAGATATTCTATATACACTGGCAGTTAATGGACAACAAAGTAATCTTATAAGACTTCCTGTTTCCATTACAGGACCCTAAAAAGTTCGTACTAAACTTTTTCAATCAGTTCCTGAGATTCCTCGAGCGTGAGTTTATAGTTCAGTTGCGGCCTTGTTGAGCTTCCAAATTTGCTCATTTTATTGCGTTAAATCTTTAATGAAATAGCTGGTTCTTCCAATGTGACGTAGCTGACTCAACTTTTTTTGTGAGGTAATTTTCTTCCGACTATGGTGTCTCATGAATTTTGCAGGGGTGCTTTGTTTGCCTCCGTTTCGCGTTAATGAAGGGAGATCAGGTTTACAAATGAGTAGGGCACATCGAGTTAGGATCATGTTACGGTTTGCAGCAGTTTTGGTATGTAAATAAGGGTCGTGAATTTTTCGTTTGCGAAGCGTGATGGTAATGTGTTTTAGACGTAGATGATAGTGAATAATTAAACGCAAGCAAAGCTTAAAAAACCAACTTCACCGCTTTATCTTCGGAACCTAGATCAGATTTAAATTAAACGCATTATTGACTATAACTAAAAAACTAGAGATCAGATCTTGATCAAATTTCAATAAGACCACATGAAAAGCACCAGCTTTAATATAAAAAAATATTAAAATCGGCTCACAACGAAAGAAGTTATGAGGTAACTTTTGAAGTCGGTTAAACGAGAACATCGTCAAAGTAGTCCACAAAATAGGGATTATTGACGATATTTCAAGAACTACTGATCAGATCTTGATCAAATTTAAATGGGACCAATTAGACCAAACGAAAAAAAATTTTAAATCGCCTTACGTGGAGAGTAGTTATGAGGTAACACACAAAAAAAATGCAGTCGACTTAGTACCTCCTCCATTTTTGGGAAGTCGGTAAAAAGATGCATGTGATCATATCGCTAAACCTACGCTACGCCTACGTTTTTCGTTTGAATCATCAATGATTTGTCGGTTCAGCCTAGCATATGATAATAAATCATCAACTAAGAAAACATTTTTGATGAGATGATAGCGCAATGGTAGGTTTTAGACATAGGTACCTAGACCCGGCCTCAAAATCAAAATCAAAATCGTTTAATCACATGGGCCCCAAAGAGGCACTCATTTAAGTTAATGACTCTACTGCCAGATTCACAAAATTACTTCAATAGGTAGTCGATGTTTGGAATCCTACAACAAGCCTTCGGTAAAGGTAACATCGTTTTGTAAAGCATGTCGATCACAATATCAATGGTGATAAGACATTTTCTTCTGCTCAAGTAAACTTTAACGTTAGTTAAGTAACTAACGTTAAAGTTTACCATCCATCAAATTAATAATCTATTTCCATGCTCTTAATGATAATCTAACGATAACATATTTAAAAAGTTATTGTTTGGTTGATTCTGATCTCTGTTATCTCTTCCGTTTAACATATAACAGAGAAGACTCAAGTCTCAAGAATCAAGTCAATTTAATTTATACAATGCAGATAATATTTGATGTATGCATTTCTAGGATCCCATAATTGTGTCAAAGTTCTAGAAAAACAGTACTTGTTTCTATTATATACACCCAAATTAAATTCTTTAACTAAGTTGTATTATGCATCTGTTTCATGATCACATTGTCCTACTAGCGCCATCTAGCAATTTTCCTTAGAACCTTTTTTAAACGAGCAACCATTGCCGCTGTTGGGGTGGTTATGGTGAAAACTATGAATTGCTTTCAGACGCCATCTATGTGAATTTTCACGCAACGCCTCTAGATGGGAGGTTTCAACGAAAACTGAAAATAACTTTAGGGGTGGATTTATAGCGGTTCCTGTCTTTTAGAACAGGTAGCGCTGTAGTAGATAATTGTGTAGTACTGAAATTAGTTTCATGGTCTGTGTATGTAATAGATACTTACACAGTGGCATCGTAGCCCATAGCTCCCAAACGGATGGATCGATTTCAATGTAGTTTTTTATTTGACCTACATATATCTTCCGACATAGTAAGTAATTTTCTAGTTTATTTCGGTATGGTTTTTGGTAGATAGTTATACAATGTTTGGTGGAATTGAAATCGTTGCGGCCGTTTCCTAGATATAAAAAAGTTGATAATATTGATTCTGCCTTGTATCTATTTAATTAAACAGGCCATTCTGTATCATTACACATTTGTACTATTATAAAAATCGGAATCAAACATGTTAGGTACTCACAGTTCACATAGCCTATGTGAAAAGACAAGTTATCGAATAATGACTGTATTTTATTGCTAAATTCGCAAATTTACATCCATCTTAAGAAAAAATGCCAAAATAGTTGGCGGCGATTTTTCTTTATGTACCTGCTTAAATAAAAAATAATAACCCATGTAACTCATCTCTTGAGAACGGCTACACCGATTTGGGTGGCTTTTTACGTTTTAACACGAAGTTTGTACCAAGACCTAGTTTTACAATGTAAATAATTATGCAAGTTATAAAAAAGTTTAAAGATGGTTTAGACGATCTTTAATGTTCGGCAAAGTTCCCAAAATGCTTGCTGCATTACCACGCTGTATAGCATGCCTTATCCTCTGCCCCAAATACAACCCAGCATTTTGGTCATGTGCCGAATCAATCAGTATCTTAGACAAATCTTTGAAAAAATTCTAATGCACCCGGCCGTCTCAACTCCGTTTGTACGAAATAATGTTTTAGATAAATCAACCGGAAGCACCCGAAGCTGAATCGAGAAGTCGGGGCGGTCGCTATTTTTATTTATGTATAAATAAATCAGGATTATTTTGGCGCGGTCGCCAGAAAGCGCCAGTTTTCTGGCGACTGCACCAAACCTGCTTTCGCAAAATTTTGTGTGTGAAGGTGAGTATGAGTGTGAGAGTATGTTTTAAGGTCGAAGTCATTATTTATTTAACTATTTTGAAAAAAAAATACATTTGAAACGTCTGAAACGACTGAATGGACACACATATATCATAAATTAAAAAATGTGTGTATTTGATACGATATAAGCTATCTTATTACATTACAGTTACTCGTATTTAGGTGAAATTGGCTGAAATAAGGCATAGAAGATCTAATAAAGTTTACTATGGCATGGCTTGACTGTGACTGAACTATGACTCTTCTACTTGACTTTGACTGGTAACGAAGACTGGTTTTTTGAAATATATATAACTACTCAACTTCAATTATGTGATTTTTTAATAAAAAATATTTATTGGGTACTTTTTGTCCCAATTTTCGTTGAAGCTGCGAGTCGCAGCTAGTATTTCCGGCGTACAGCTTCCAACTTTACTAGTTTTTTCAAATATCTACGACCATCAAACTTAAATAATTCAATCAGCTTGTTCCAGAACTTTCCACAAACTAATTTACCACTTTCGAGGTCCTCGTAACCCGCTCGGGGTAAATCGGTTTTTGGTGCCAATAAAAGTTTCAACTACCCGCAGGCCGCATCTAAACGTTAGGGTTTTAGATTAGCTTGTTTTAATGTGTCCGCAGAATTCCGTATGAATAATGTACTGAGTGGTTAATATTTTAAAAACAAATTACCATAAATAATTTCACACTAAAAGTTCCATATTAAGTTCGATGACTTGAGTCGTGATTGCCGGAAACATTCACATCACACACACACTCATAACCAAAACCAGATATACAAATTTTCTCTATTTGCTTAGCTGTGTGCGCGTCCGCCTTTTTAAACAGGGGTATCAAGTTCGATTCCCGGCGAGAACACAAGGTTTCTTCCTAAGGAACATTTGTGTTTCTGGTTTTGGTTATGATTGTTTGTGTGATGTGAATGTTTCTGTTTCTACATAACAATCGCATCCACACTCACAGCCCCAATCACTTTTAGGTAGCAATTGGAATAAATTCAGCTTGTACTACGTGTTCATTTACAGCACACTACTAGATTGATGTTTATTAAAGCTATTAAGCACGTTTCAATTAATGTTATATCATTTAAATTAAATTGAATGAAAATAACTATCTGTTTTGAATAACTTCAGATTCCAAGATAAACCTCTGTCATAAATCTATTTTTTTTGTAAATTGTTGCTTACACCAAACGAATCCTTGAAAAATCAAACTGCTCACTCGAAAAGCGTCCGACTTACTCAACCCGTCTACGTCCAGGGGGCTGAAAGGCCACTTGTGCACGTCCCCGATAACTTTACTACCCCTACAGAACCACTAGAGTTCCACTAAATCTGTATTCTGTATCGGCCCTCCATTCAACAAGCTAGAACAGGCCGCGTCATGAGATTAAGTCTCTTCAACTGGAGGATTTGAATGCCGAAGTGGTTCCAATCTAAGTTGGTTAGGAGTTGGAGAAGAAAAAGCTATTTGGAAAGTTTTGTGGCTGGCTGTGACGTGAGGAATCGAGTGTTTCGGGTTTTATTTAGAAACTTCATTTCTTTAGAAGCAATCAAATGTGTGAGACAATACAAATAGTGACTCGTTACTAAATAAAATGTGGGTAAGATGTAAATACTACCCGGTGGCGTGGTTGCGCGTTCGCTTTTAAGCAGGCGGCAGCAGGGCTCGATGCTCGGGTGAAATATAAGTTTTCTACCAATCAAGAGAAATTTCTGATACTGGTTGTGGATATGTGTGTGATGTTCCGGCACCCACAAAACAAGTCGTCGAACTTAGTGTAGGACTGTGAGTGTAAATGCTTTAAAAAATAAAACGAATGTGTGGGATAATACAAATGATGACTCGTAACTAGATGACAATTTATGTAAGATGTAGGTAATATGATTATTTATTTATATTGTACGGCTTTATGTATCAAGAAGGGAACACGGCTTAAGCAGTTGATATCGGGGTCGATTCTCGGGTAAACACAAACTTTCTAGGTGACATTTTCCATGGGTGAAAACTTGTGTTCCCACGAGAATCGAACCCGATGCTTGCTGCTTAGAAGTCGAACGCACAACTAAGCGAACGTGCAGTACATATAGTACATTTTAACGCGGCTAAATCTGCGGACAGAGTAAGTAACGTATCGGTTTCCTGATAACACATTTTGAGCAATACGACCGATAGAATCGCCGCGTAGTAAAATATATTGACGTAACCATATCACCCACTTATTATATGGAAACAACAACAAGACTACAACTCCAAGACAACTTGCCATAAAACGAGGGTACGCTGCGAAATCTGTCTTGATAAGCTGTTTTTTCCAACATAACAAAGATATAAATCTATCATAAACGGCGTTCAGTGTTGCTAGAGTCTTATGACTATTATAACTTCTTTTTTCTAGACTTTATGATCTATTATTTTTTAGGCTATCCATTTATAACTGCGTACTATGTAAGTTCGACATATGGATGTGCGTATTGGTGTACATGGGATGCAATAAATGATAGATAGTCTACTCTATAAGTTATTTCATATATGACGTGGGCCGTGGGTCCTGGGTTCGATTCCCGTCAGGAGCACAAATTCCTTCCCAAGGAATATTTGTGCTTCTGGTTCTGGGTGTAATGTGTGTGTGATGTGAATGTTTCCGGCACCCACGATACAAGTCTTTGAATTTAGTGTGGGGCTGTGAGTGTGAAAGCGTTTGTTTTGTTTAATAAAAGCACATATTTGAAGATAGACGTCTTATAAATATAACGCCACAAAGTATTAGATGGTACACAATTGGGTGAACGTAAGCAATCATAAACTTACCTACAGCTATGTAGGTAAGTTTATGATTGCTTACGGTAAGTTTATGATTACTTAAATGTACTCATAAATGGATGTAATTAGAATGCTAATTCTAATTATATCCATTTATGAGTACATTTTATTTGAACGACCGATTGCGCTCGTTCGGTCAAAAAAATATGCGAAGTGCGAGCAAAGCGTCTCTGATTGGGCAAATAATGGGTTTGTATGTCCAGCGGATGTCCGGTTGTTCTCCTCTACAGATCGCATTTCTCAACCGATCCTCGTGAAATTTTGTGAGCAAGTTCGATAATTATATGTAATTGTATGTTTTTTTTGTCGATTCAGTACTTGTTAATTTTTAAGCTATTGCATAGCTTCTATCGCGGGCCTTGAGCGTGGAGACCGAATCCAGAAATTCCGTAACGAAAATAACCTAACACCCCCCACTCCGACCGGCACAGCGGTGATACTTTTTAGTTTTGCCATCTATCGATGAATAGCAGAACTTTTAATGACTTTTTTGAAATATCACGCTTGTCTCTTTATTTCAGCAACTCGCCTCTAGGTGGCAGGAAAAAAAATACTGCATAAATAAATAAATATAATTTCATAAGTTGATAAAAAATGCTATGCAATAGCTTTACCGCGGCAGTCCCCGAGTGCCACAAGTCTTTTTTTAATGGTTTATAATATAATCCAACAACCAGGGGGTCTATTCCGGGCATACATTATCTTTACATCGACGTCGAATACGAACGATTTTCTTTTGTTATCAACATCAAATCCACTGAAATTTCAACCAATCGACTGTCGTATCGACGTCGTCGCTTCAAATCGAACAATCGTATTTTGACGACCAGAATAGACCTACTGGATTATAAAAATATTTGTGTGGGACTGTAAAAGTAAATGCAATTAAAAAAACATACATTTTAAACTACTCATTGGCTCTATGAGTTAAAGATCTCGCGAGTCGATTTCTATCTATATCTTAAGGTCTGGCGAGTCGGTCTTTGCATAGGTAACGCCAATGGACTCCATACATTTAGCTAGATGTGTGACTTGAGTATTACTACACCTTTCTATTACACATTGTATAATGAGTAGTTTTAAATGTTTGTGTTTTTTGATCGCATTTACATTTACAGTCCCACACAAATATTGTTATAATCCTGGATTTTGGATATTTTTGGTTTAGCACTGGTGATTTTCATTAATAACTTGGCAAAATACAATATTCAATAATATGTAGATCGAACAGATCTGAACCTCGCTAAAGTTTAATATTAAGTTGTCCAAGTTCTCTGGCTCAGAGAAACCACAAATTATTGTGGTCTAGAAGGAAATAGATTCACTAAATTTGATAACTTGTAGAAATAGCTTGCGAATAACTTTAAATTAAGTTATTGTAAGCTTTGATAGATACCACTACGTTACTTACAAATGTAATGTTTGTCAGTATACATTGTATGTTTTCAGTGTAATTGAATTTAGTGTAATTGTATTCAGTGTAATTGTATTCAGTGTAATTGTATTCATTGCAATTGTATTCAGTGTAATTGAATTCCGTGTTATTATATTCAGTGTAATTGTATTCAGTGTAATTGTATTCGGTGAAATTGTATTCAGTGTAATTGTAAATCGAAGGTTACATTATATTTCGGCGAGTGTGCCAAGGAGCTACACGATTTAGTTCCCCCATCCCTGTTTTATATCAACGGACAAGTAAACAAACTGCAAAGCGACTTTCAAGAATCCTACTAATACTATAAATCCGAAAGTTTGTGTGTTAGTGTGCAAGTGTGTTCGAGTTTCAGTTTCCAGTTTGTTCCCATTTCACGCTTTTACTGCTGAACGGATTTGGATAAAATTTGAAATATACATAGCTTATACCTAGGATTAACTTATAGGCTACTTTTTAAATTGATAATAGCGGGCGAAGCCGCGGGGCACGGCTAGTTTATAATAAGTGAAGGTATACATTCAACAGTGACAGATGCTAACAGCTTTAGCCTTCGTTATTTACACCCAGCTTCGTGTTCTCTCACCGGTTTAATTTGACTTATCTTCCGTGTACAAAGTTCCGGGTTGCCATATCTCTGATATTAATTATGGAACTTCTCCTGCAGGAACATTGTGCTGAATCCTCTAGTATTGTCCAAGTTGCGGTTGATACTAGAAACAACTTTGATATTGTTGCAAACTTCAGCTATGATTAAAATATAGCGTTATCTATCATAGGATGTTCTAGGGAGGAGGTACTTGGCTTCTGTGAAATCCCATCATACTAATATTATAAATCCGAAAGTTTGTGTGTTAGTGTGTAAGTGTTGTTCCCTCTTCACGCTTTAACGGCTGAACGGATTTGGATGAAATATGGAATGTACATAGATTATACCTAGGATTAACACATTGGCTACTTTTTCACTTGATAGTAGCCGGCGAAGCCGCGGGGCATGGCAAGTACTATTATACGATATTATTTTTTTTTCTGTTGCACTAGGTAGCGTCAACGTACTATAGTATGTTTGTTGATGGAGTGAAGCGTGATCTCAAGTTGACTTGTTCGGTTTATCACCTTGTCCGTCCGCCGCGCCGTCTGTTGGCATTTTGCGTCTAAACCTTCCAATGAAATAACTTCAAATTATCTGAGAATATGTAAGGTTATTGCCCATACCGAAAAATTACAATTAAAATAATATACGTGAAAATATACGCGTAAATGGGGAGTAAAATATTTATTTTCCTGTATGTTAAAAAGAACTGAGCAATCAAAACAATACTGTTTGAAAAAAAATATATGTACGAAAATAATAATTTTGTAGACATCAAAGGTAACTTATTATGTCAAAAACGGCTAGAACCTGTATAAATTTTAAATGTTATCGAAATCAGTTCCTGTTGCATCGCAAAGAGGAAACAAATACACACACGCACACACAAACATATGGGATTTATAATATAAGTATAATTTTGTTTAAAACAGTAGTATCTGGTATGACCCACAAAAACTTAAGCTGGTGCTTTTCATATGGTACCATTGAAATTTGATCAAGATCTGATTTCTAGTTTTTAAGTTATCGTCAATAATGCATGTGCATATTGACATACATTCAATCTGATCAAGGTTCCGACGATAAAGCGGTGAAGTCGGTTTTTTTAAGCTTTGCTTGCGTTTAATTATTCGAATTTTCTTAGTCAATTTGTGAGATAGAACATTTTTTCATATAAACCCAAGGATTTTGCAGCTAATTTAATACCGTAGATTTGTTTCCTGTCTCAATGCATAAACCATAACGAAACATACCTTTTGAAGTCATAACTGTCAATTAAAAAATAAACTTCAAATAATGAAATAATTAACAACATTTTTACAGCTTTTCATTATATCTTGAGGTCCAGTTTCGTTCGAAATAAAAACTTATCCGTCTAATTAAATACTCAGTCTGATAAGGGCGCGAACAGATTGTGACTACAAGATGTCGAGTTAGCAAGTTTGAGGAAAGCACGCTATATGAGATATCGTAAGAAATTCCCGTCATATTGCTTTAGACTTTAGCTGGTATGGCTGAGAGATAGCTAGTGCGTCTTTTAATCCAACGTACGATCGAACGCACCAGTCGCATCTGCCCCCTAATTCTGTAAGTCACCATCATTATAGCCCACAGACTAAATAGCAATAAAAACCACCGAAGAACGGCCCCATTACGTTTCGTTTCACCCAATTTGTGGAATCGAGTTCCTAAAAGTAATTGTTGAACACATTGGATATAAATAGCTTTTAATAAATAAGAACTGACTGATTAATTATAAATATCCAATCGTTCAAAAATATTTAAATGCTAGCTTCAGCGAAACGAAAAAAAGAAACTTAAAATAACTAAACGTCATCGATTGTTTTATTGTTGTCAATGTCATTGTCTGGAAAAATAAATCACAAAACACTTAAGAGATAAGAGTGATTACATTATCTTTGCAAAGGTATATAGTGGTATTGAAAATATTATGCTCTGTATTTCTGTTTGCCACAAAGCATGGGATTGGGAACTCGCACACGTTTCTACTAGACCCAGTGCCTTAGCTGTAAATATGCTAAAACTATTACTAACACAATTGGTAAATTTCCCGATTTGAGAGCATTGTCTCGAAAATATTTATACACGTGAAACGTAATTTATAGACAATTTCGCCACTTGTAGCAGCCTGAGCGAATTTCATGGTCTGTGGTTTATGTTTTGTATTCTCTGTTTCGTTCTTTTGTTTCGGTCGTTGAATCGGCTTTTTATTTGATGCTATTATGTAATTTTTGACAGTATTTATGTCATTTTTGACAATTGCTATGTCATTTTTGACAGTTTTTGACGCCCATCCTTCATACATAATACGCCTGCTGGTATGACCGAGTTTGCAAACATTAAGGGTGGGTAATGGAAACTTTTTAATAACGATTTAAGAATATTGAACCAACCTTTCAAACCTAGCCTGATACATAACACATACACACACTAAACTATGTCCGCTATTACACTCTATTTTATAATTATTATCAAGTTATTTCAAATGTGTAGCCGAATTTGAGACTTCGGGACAAAATAGCTTGCAAAGCTTTATTTATGCTTTTTTTAACGATATGCCATTAGGGAAGATAAATAGTAAAAACTATTTTGCACCCTATGACGTGTATGGCTGCCCCCTTAACATATTCCATTGTATAATTTTAATTGCCATTTCTGACTTAGGCCAAAGCTTTACATATTCTCTGAGAATTTGTAATTATTTACTTGTACACGTTACAAATGATAGATGGACGGCCGGAAGGACAAAGTGGCTCCAAATCAAGCTAAGCGAAATCTCAAGTTGACTCGGGTGAATCAGCCCGAGTCAACTTGAGATGTCGCTTAGCTCGATCAATTAATACTTGACACTAGGTAAATGCGGAGCCAATAATTAAACGCAAGCGATCAAGGGTTTCGAAGATAATGTTGTGTAGGCGGTTATTTGAAGCTATGCTTGCGTTTACATTATTATGATAACAGCTTATATTATTATATTATAATCTTTTAGACGCGGTCATAAACCAGTTGTATATAAAAAGTAGGTTGGATGATTATAAAAAATAATGACTTTAGCACAAACTTAAAAAATGTCTTAAAAGTGCCTTCTAAAGCGCTACTTTTATGCCTATTTCTCACTCTGAACGCGCCCTTCCGTCCTTTTATTAGTCCCAAGTTGACACAATGAATTATTACGCTCTCTTAATTAATCATTGCTTCCAGGATTCTTTTTAAATTCCACTTTGCTGGCCGCTTTACTTCCCGGAAAGTTTATTTAAGCTTCTTTTATTTCACTATGCATTTTCGTCTGGAGATAAAACATGAAACAAAACGATGCATTAAGTTACTTATACGAGACGACCCAGTTGGCGCAGTGGACAGGTGTCCACCCTCTGCGCCGTGGGTCCTGGGTTCGATTCCCGGAGCACAAATTCCTTCCCAAGGGATATTTGTCCTTCTGGTTTTGGGTGTAATGTGTGTGTGATGTGAATGTTTCAGGCACCCACGATACAAGTCTTTAAACTTAGTGTGGGGCTGTGAGTGTGAATGTGTTTGTTTGTTTGTTATGAAGGCCTGATTCAGTGCGACGCGGGTGTTCTACGCGGGTATCCGCGACGGACGGTAATACCTATTAAAGGGCAGATATACTTCAATATGATATTTTTAACCATAGCCAATTATCCCCCTTAATTTTTGTACATAAAGGCGCATATTGGAAAACTTATCTTACGGCAAGGTAATCTTTGATTTTTTATGGTTATATTTAAATTTCTTGAAAATGCGCCTCAATAAAAAAAGCTAAAGATATCATTCGTCTAGTAAGTATAGGTACGTATAGGTCATAACTTTCGCAGGGTTCTGATATAAAATGACGGAATGAAATGGTTACAAAAATATAAATTAATGTTATTTGCATGAGATTCAATATTTTTTCCATTATATTTTTGAACATTTATATATATATATATTATATTTTTGAACATTTATATATATATATATATACATTAATAATACAATATTTGTGATTAATCTCCACTTAGTATATAACAAAGTCACTTTCCGAGTCTGGCTGTCTGTCACAGTGGGAGGCCACCATTCACTAACACTCTCCCCTCGCCTCCGATTTTGTTATCAAATGTTACATTTTTCGCCCCTTTTTTAAAACTCTTTATTCGCACAAAGCGTTTTGCTTCCACATTCATCGTGCGATTTGCTAAGGAATACAACTCCTTGCCTGAGTCGGTGTTTCCTGATGACTACAATGTGGGAGTCTTTGAGTCGCGAGTAAATAGTTATCTTTTAGACAATCTTGCTCCATCGTTGACCACATCTTTGCCACATCGCTCATCACCATATTTTCACCATCAGGTGAAATTATGGTCAAAAGTCAGACAAATCGTCCTTTTTTTGTTATCTTGTACGAAAAAAAGGACGATTTGTCAAACATGACCATGCCACCCCCACCCTACATTATGTGTCAATAATATTACGTGCCTGATGTTTAGGTATATTTAACTAATCGATTCAATTCATTTAAATCAGTATATAAGAAGCTAAAATGTTACTCTGTTGTCGTTTTTACTAAAACTAAGTTCAGAAGATTAAATATTATGAAATAATTAGAGATATTAACACTGACAGTTCCAAAGATTGATCTTTATTTAGCAAATATAAAACAGTTTGAAATCGTTTCCCAAGATAGTAAATTAGGCGATCAAAATCTTCGATTATTAACTGAACATGCGAAATGGCTCTTAACTTCATAGCTATTTTATATTTTTCAAAATTACACCCATGCGATTCGGGTCGAGTTGCTAGTAAGATAGTATGATATAAAGAGCATACAAATTTCAGATCGTATTCAACATATTACCAAATGACATGAGTCCTTTAGTTATTCCTCCAACCTTCAGTTATTCAGCAAAAAATATTTGCAAACCTAATCCCTGTAGAATTAGAATTGATCCATTAGCGTATAAGCATATCCCGAGCAAAAAATATTTACGTCTTGCTAAGACTTGGGGAAACTCATTTCGCTAAATGCCTGGACCACAGATATGTAAGAGTTTCTGCTTCTGCTTGACTGAAAAGGGTTATGTTCTATAATATGTAGAATGCAAATTCGACTGTTTTTTAGTTTAGTTACGTCGTAGAAAAATCAAAGTCGAGCAAAATAATCATGGTAAACTTCTATTGGAGTTTTGGAGTGAAAAGGAAAATCACGGTTTTTAACTTAATATGATTTTATTACATCCAATGCACCATTATTACACACTAGCCGTACCCCGCGGCTACGCTCGCGTTTATCAACTTAAAATTCTAGGTGTAAGCTATAGTACATTCCAAATATCAATCGAATCCGTTCAGCCGTTACAGCGTGAAGAGAAAACAAACATACTTACACATTTACATACAAACTTTCAGATTTATAATATAGTGTGATTTATTCAACGAATCACAAGTTTTAGAAAATAATACAAAATCGACAACGCATTTTTTTCACTTTCGCGGCAAAATTGCCGTCTCAATTTTGAGTTATAATATTCTTTATAGTTGAACTGCCCTTTGACTTAGTTACTCGTAGGTGCGCGTCCACCTTCTGAAGGGTTCGATTCTCGGCGGGAACACAAGTTTTCTCCCCAATTGAAATTTGTGTTTCTGGTTCTGGATGTGATTGTGTGTGTTATGTTAATATTTCCAGCAACCACGACGAGTGTGAAAGAGCGTTTATAATGTTATAATAATCGCATTTATTATATAACGCATTTATAAAACCTTTTCAAATCGTTTATTCACATGGGCCCCGAAGAGGCACTCATTTATTAACCTTTAACTTACTTCTACTTTTAAAAACGGACGGTACAATGCCCCGCAATGCAGAGAGGCTTGTCAAGGACTAGAGCCTGCGATATTGCATTCCAAGAGTTTACAAAGCAATATCATTTGTCATACGTCGCGATTCAGCCGCCATCTTGTAAATACCAGCTGGAAGCAGCTGGGATTAGCTCATACCACAATATACCTTTATGGTACCTATATAGATACCTACCTATAGGTATCCATTGTACCTATACACACATACATCTATGGTATAAATAGATACCTGTAGGTGTCTTTAGTACATATACTTAATATAAACATAAACGCTTTCACACTCACAGCCCCACACTAAGTTCTATGACTTGTGTCGTGGGTGCCGGAAATATTCACATCACATACACAATCACAACCAGAACCAGGAACACAAATTTTCCTTGGGGAGAAAACTTGTGTTCCCGTCGGGAATCGAACCCGACACCTCTGCTTAGAAGGCGTCACCCGACTAAGCCAACGAGCAGTTCATATATACTTATAGATATCTATAACTATAGGTACCTATAGGTATAAGTAACTATAGGTATTTTTTTATGTAACATAGGCAAAATTTTGACTTTTATCAAACTTGTTGGAAAGTGTTGATGCGGCCGAAGAAGTGACATGCTTGCCTAGAACCTGCTTTGAAGATTACAAGTAACGGAGAATTTTCACATTTTTTTTATCTTATTTAACTTTTTAAGATTGTTTTACTTTAATATATTGTCGAAAATAAGGCAAAATAATAACAATATAGTTTTTTTTTTATATCTAATGTCAAAATATTTGTTTTTATTGCGAGCATGTTCCAGCAATTTGAAACGTTTGACGTTCTGTATGTGATATTCACAAATCAATCACCACCAAGAAATGTGTGTTACCTCATGTCTTCTCTCCACGTGAGCCGATTTCGAAACACTTTTTTAGTTTGAAAGATGTTGCTTTCTAATTGGTTCCATTAAAATTTGATCAAGATCTGCAGTAGTTGTTGAAATATCGTCAATAATGCCTATTTTGTGGACTACTTTGACGATGTTCTCGTTTAACGACTTCAAAAGTTACCTCATAACTTTTTTCGTTGTGAGCCGATTTTGATGATTATTTTTTTATTTGAAATTTGGTGCTTTTCATGTGGTCCCATTGAAATTCGATCTAGTTCTGATTTCTAGTTTTAGAGTTATAGTCAATAATGCGTGTTTAATACATTAAATCTGATCAAGGTTCCGAAGATAAAGCGGTGACGTCGGTTTTTTTAAGCTTTGCTTGCGTTTAATTATATTTTTATACATTTGTCAAAGATGTAGCATATTAAGTGTGTCCCATATTCACATTATCCACATTACTGTAATCTCGAGCTATTATGGCATATAATTTTCTTACTTTAAAATAATAGTAACTACAATCCAAACTAAAAACATTGCAACCTTTACACATTTAATTTCATTTACTTCTATACATTTTATTATGTGAAATTTCCTCTCAAAACACTAATTAGCACAGCTTGGAATTTAAATTAAATAGACGTGGTAATTAACACAAAATTCTCGGTATAATAAGGACATTTTGGCAATGAGTGTAGAGAACCAATTCGATGTACATTTTTACCCGACTACGCGGCGCAAAAGAGGGTAATGTGTGCGTAAATGTAATGTGTAAAAATGCGTAAGAGGTAATGCGAGCCAAGGCCGTACCAATGCCTAGAGTCTGCTGACGTCAAGACTTGAAAATAAGACCAGCGAAGTTATTTTCTCTAAAAGTGTCACTTCCACATACAACAGAAAGAAACCAACGTTGTTGATGTATTTTTAGAAACTTCTTGAGAATCTTTTCAAAAAAAAGTCGTGAAACCTTATGAAACGCTTGCATCTCAGCGTCGTCGTATGCATAAGTTATGTACATACTATGATGTTTTTGTGTATACCAAAAGGTATAAGGATTATCAGAAATTGTTACAACCTAGTTAGCGCAGTAGGCAAGTCTTTGCTGCCTGTTCATGTTCTGGGTTCGATTCCCAGCGCAATTTTCATTACCAAGGGATATTTGTGTTTTGTTGTGTTTGTTTTTCTGGTTCTGAGTGTGATTGTTTGTGATATAAATTGTTTATAAAATAGTTGATAAACTTACTCATACTCACAACCGCATACAAAGTTCGATGATTTGTGTCGTGGGTACCGAAAACATTCACATTACAGACACAATCACAACTAGAACCAGAAACACATATTTTACTTGGGGAGGAAATTTGTGTTATCGCCGGAAACGAACCCAATAGAACCCCTGCTTAGAAGGCAAACGCACACACACTAAGCCAACGGGCAGTGCAATTTCAATTGTTTGTTTGAAAGATACATACTTATGTAGGATTTTACGATTTCACTCGGGGTTGGTTTTTCGCATTGTTGCGATACTTGTTTCGGAACAGTCGGTGCACACTCACAGACGGCGAGACACCGGACCGTTTACTTGCGTGAAAAATAGCGACATCGCTATTTGGCAGACATTCTACAAATGCTCACGAAGCGTTTTGCTTCCACATTCATTGTGTAAACTGCAAAGGAATGGAACTCCTTGCCTGATTCGGTGTTTCTGAGGAGTACAATATGGGTCTTCAAGTCACGAGTGAGTAAGTATCTTCTAGGCAAGCTTTCACCATCGTCGACCACATCGTCGCTTATCTACCATCAGGTGAGATTGTGGTCAAAAGTTTGCCTATCTTGAATAAAAAAAATATACGTAAAACAATATAGTTTCTGTTGGCCGGCCTATTGAATTTTGATTACTGTGTTGAGTTACAGTCCCATAATTGAGACAAATCTTTTAACGTAAGTATAATTAAAATCAGCCCACTGATATGTTCTCTAGAACGTCACAAAGGAACAACATACATACATAGGCTAACAAACACATTACTCTTTTGCGACGCGCAGTCGGGTAATAACCCACATTCTTATAAATAACCAGGATACCGTGGAACCAATCGGGGTTCTGTTTTGCCTCTACGTCGCAATGTGTGACATCATTGCGAGGAGTCGAGATTAAACACGCCTTCTTGTGGAAGGGACTTTGGGGCTACTGTGAAAGATACTACGAACACTTTCTTGTAACATAAATAAACATAAACGCTTTCACACTCACACTTACACTAAGTTCGATGACTTGTGTCGTGGGTGCCGGAAACATTCACATCACACACACAATCACAACCAGAACCAGAAATACAAATTTTCCATAGGGAGAAAACTTGTGTTCTCGCCGGGAATCGAACTCGATACCCTTGCTTAGAAGGCGAATGCCATTCGACTAAGCCAACGGACAGTTTGATATTATAGCTGGATGTCACGTGGCAGCCAGTCTTAATCCATCTTTTCGATTGAAATTGTGATGATTATTAATCTCTACCCCTTCACGTACAATCCTTGAGTAGTAATGACTTTCACTAGAGAGCATTTTTGGGGCGTGGATCTCAATCCAGTGGCTAACCACACCTAAGTCCCGACTCAAAAAAATGTCAAGCGATCGCAGATTTAGTCACCTGGCTGTTCATTACAGCTGCGATATGCTCCTTAACTCTTTCCTTTTTAGCGCGATTAAGTTCCGAGATATCACCTATGTGGTCGAATCGTGAAAGTTTAAATGTTACAAAAGATACTAGTGTTGGAGTTTCATCAAACTAAAAGAAAAGCTGTTGTTTTCTTGAATCCACCTTTTTCGGCATTGAATGACAAATAAACAAATTAGCAGTTTTTCCATCAGAAAAAATTGTCACGCGAATATTAGTTAAATAGAATCTTGTCAAGTTGTCGAATTGTCACCTGACACCTGTCACCTGTAGCTTGTCATTGTCAGTCTTATTAAATAGGGCTCACGTGACCTATCTTAACATATATTTGAACTTAGTCCGGGATCAGGTACCTATAAACTTAAGTATACAGTGTGGTTTTTTTAGGAGGGGTGGTGATAACCAAGTCCAAAACCACGAGAGTCAGGGAAAAGTCGTGGAAGTCATGAAGATTTTTTTTTGAATAATGATTCGTTTCGATTTCCGTCAAAAGTAAAAGATTTAATGGAAAACAAAATATGCAGTTATTATTTTCCTATAAATCGAGGGCATGACTCCTTTCCGCCTTTTGGCCATCACCGCCCTTCTCAAAAAACCACCCTGTATATTATTATCTAGGCGACGCGACGTCACTGTAATTTCACAGTGGGACCAGTAAATGCTGCAAAACAACCAACACTGTGTACCTGTACTCGTACACGCGTTATTGTTGTTTTGCTGAAACGTAGAAAAGTTTTTGCTTTCTTATATCTTCCTTTCTCTATGCAGCGATTTTTCTTTGAAAATTCAAATGACACAGTTCATGGTTTCTACGTTATTTTCCCGTAATGTTCGTATTTTTAAAGGATGTCTTCGAACGAACGATGCTAATAGAGTCCAATTTGCAAAGTCGAGACTATGATGTAAGGATGTACTTATCGATGTAAGGTAGCAGACCTATCAGTTTTCTATCACTTACATTTTGGAGAGTTTATGCAGGTTGTACATAAGTTAATCCCCCATGTTTGTTTTCACAATCAAACAACAACACAATCTATCAAACGTCATCCATTTATAGTTGACATGCCCTCGAGTTCATTTATTTATTTATTTAACTCTTTATTGTCCAAAAAGGTACAAAGGGTGGACTTAACGCTAAAAGCATTCCTTACCAGTCAACCACTCATGGTTGAAAAGCGAAGGCTGTAGGCATGCATCAAAAATAATAAAGTGGTAAAAATATGAAACTATTAAAAGAATTTTGTATGACTAAATTAACTTAAATAAAAATATTTAAATAAAACTTCAATATAATGTATATCTAAATAAAACAAAACAATACATATACTATACGAAACGTAATACATATGAATACAACATTACATAAAATATAATTAATATAACATTAAACTCATTGAAATTAATCGGGATAATTCCGGTAGGTATAAGAGAATAGAAAATATAATATATAAGTAACTGACGAAGCATTTAGATAGTGTTCTTTCACACGCATTTTAAACGTTACCTTAGAAGAAACCTTTCTGATTTTTAGAGGTAATTGGTTCCAGAGTCGGACAGCCGTAACTTTGAATGAAGTCAACTTCATTCGAAGCGTTTCGCTTCTAAGTTTATCATCCGTATAACGAAGGCACTTTACAATCTAGGTGTCTTCAAGTCTAGCTGTCTAGAATAGGTATCTTCGAGGCAAGCATGTCTTCAGTTTTTATTAGGTGAGATAGTGGCCAAATGCTAGCTTTAAATCATTAGTACCTGTATCACCAAACTTTGCTCGGTGTTTTTTGTTTGGTAAACGACGTTTTCTAAAAATGAAACCTAGCTAGTTCGAATTATCGCCAACGAAATCCCCTGCATACAAAATTTCATGATAATCGTTGGAGCCGTTTCCGAGATTCAGATTATATATCTAACACCTTTAAACGAGCAATTCTTGTGTATTATATATGTGTAATCAGGATCTCGGAAACGGCTTTTTTTTTTTTTGTGACAGGCTTGTCTTTGACCACTATCTCACCTGATGGTAAGTGACGATGTGATCGAAGCTGGTAAACACACTAGACCTGGAATACGCAGGCTCTAAAGGATAACTGCCGGAACATCGTATTTGGCTTGGCGGCAGACTTTCAACTTGATGGTGGTAAGCTACTTTGGTAGCAAGCCAGGCGAGCAACTCACAAAATGCTCTACCACCTCTCAAATGTCACCTGATTAGCACCACCTGGGGACCACGTGTAGGGAGTCAGACTTAAGGGGTATCCTCCTACGGACGTGGGTGACTCAGCCCCCAAAACGATTATCATGAAATTTTGTATGCAGGGGGTTTCGGGGGCGATAAATCGATCTAGCTAGGTTTCAATTTTAGAAAACATCGTTTTATCCGTGTTTTCAGCCGAGCAAAGCTCGGTCATCCGGGTACTATACATATATACAAGAATTGCTTGTTTAAAGGTATTAGATTTATTCGCCATTAGGATTAGAGGCCATTAGATTTAGTTAACGTGAAAAACTCTGTAATGTACCTATTATTTGTATTAACATGGGATCACTAATAGGGATATATCATGCAAGAATGAAGATTATTTACTCATACAATTTATTGCCTGAATTTTTATTTTATTTTTTAATAGTGCCAGTTCAAGTTTCTTCTAACTTTACTTTGAGTGTTGAAGATCGTGGTATCCTTTAGTTGTATTATAAAGATTTTATTGCCAGTATGAAGTTGTTCCCGACTTGCATTGCTTTATGGCTGTATCCGCAACGTTCCTGCCATATAGTAAATAAACTCAAACAAAATTTTAGTTTATTACGTGTTGGTTTATAACTGGGTGTATAGGATTTCGACGAACTGCATTCGGCCCGAATTCAATTGTTCCTAAACTAAGCAAGCTACTGAACGATTGTGGTAACATACTTGACTTGTTTGGAGACTCGTTAGGATGTATTCGCAATATCAATGAAAGGCAGGCATGCTTCTAATTGAGAGCACCTTGTAACTTATGTAATAAAATGTATTGTAATTGTTTTAAAATGTTAGCTTAGTTCAATTTTTCGTTTAAAATTGCATGAGGTGTTTACCTTCAGGTCTAGTGTGTTTACCAGCTTCGATCACATCGTCACTTACCATCAGGTGAGATAGTGGTCAAACACTAGCCTGTCACAAATAAAAAAAAAAAAAACCTTTAATTGGTTATGCATTTAGTATTAAATAATTTAAGCAAGTTTCATGTACACATGTAATTAATGTAATAATCGTTGGTAAACCATAAAATAAATAAATAAAATAGCGATGGACTGAGTTCATTAAATCGCATCTACCGGGAAGCAAAATGAGTAGCCTAAATTATTAATTGAGCGAAGCGAGATCTCTAAGTTGACTTGGGTGACAAGATAGTGACTATTAACGCGACCCTATCTTGCGCCACCTCGGCGCGGGAGTGCTTACTACTTATTTTTAGTAGGTTCAAACCCCCCAGGAGAGGGATGTCCTTTCCTTCACCCCTGCGAAGGAAGGGAAATACTAGGCATTTTCCCCCCACAAAAAAATGTATATGTTTCAAATGTAAACGCGAAATCTCAGTTCGGTGTGAACGGCTGGTTATTTTTGTTTCTCTTCAAGCCGTATTGACTGTAACGGTAACGGTTTTGAAATGAAATTTGAAATGTTACTTATGTACCTATTTTTTATTTAAGCGCGCGAAGCCGCGGGGCATAGATAGTTACCTTAACATGAAATACATTATTTTTGTTGATTAAAGTAATATTACAATCCCGAATTACGGTTTTAAGCTCGACCAGCAGAAATTGCCTCGGTTTAGTTTATGTAGCAGTTTTTTAATTAATGTTTTTTATAGGTAAAACATGCTTTTATAGTCTTTTTACGACTACCTTTATTATTTATCCGCAATTAATTACGATTTGATACTGGTAAACGAAATGTAATATATAAAATTCTCGTGTCGCGGTGTTTGTTACCAAACTCTTTCGAAACGGCTCGACCGATTTTTATGACGTTTTGTGTGCATATCGGGTAGGTCTGATAATCGGCCATAATCTATTTTTCATACCCTTAAATGTTAAGGGTGGTCCGAACCAAAATTTTTTTTTATATTAGTTTTTATTTTTGTATGATTCAACATTGAAAAATACATACTTCCCTGAATTTTCACCATTCTACGACCCCTATTCAACCCCTATTTTTTTATTGAACTAAAAATTTCCTAGAAATATTTTATATGGCAAAACAACGTTTGCCGGGTCGACTGTTCGACAATGACAATTCGACTGTATTTTTTTTATGTGTGTTACCTCACAACTTCTTACGTTGTGAGCCGTTTTTGATGATTTTTTTTTTATTTGAAAGCGATGCTTTCCATGTAGTCCCATTTATCAATGAATATAATTTGATCAAGATCTGATCACTAGTTTTTGAGTTATCGTTAATAATGCGTGTTTAATACATTTTATCATAAACGTGAAACATAACATAAACGCTTTCACACTCACAGCCCCACACTAAGTTCAATGGCTAATGTCGTGGGTGCCGGAAATATTCACATTACACACAATTACAACCAGAATGATGATTCCGAAGATAAAGCGGTGAAGTCGCATTTTTTTAAGCTTTGCTTGCGTTTAATTATTATTTACCTCGACGATTCGGCCAAGTTGCATTGGCCATGGTCTCGAGAACACTCGATCCATGGCCCTTGCAATATAGATATATTACCTTAACTATATTATATACGAGAAATAACATTCGCTTTGAAATGTAACTGTTACAGAATAAGCAATTAGAGCGTACCTTATATAAATAATTCGGGGAACCGTAGGAACGTCGTTCTACCCAGAACACTATAATGTGTTCATTCATTCGGCGTGCTTCCTATCTGCTTCCTATTCTACGAAATTACTGAATTTCAGTTCCTACATTCAATGCTAGCAACTTAGAATCGGCTGCATCATAAATGCAGTTGCTTTTGTATGCGTCATTAATTCTCTAGGTAATAGTGAATGCATTGTTGTATATACATTGTTATATTAGTGGTTCTGTGAGTTGAAAATCTTGCATATTTTTCAAAATAGTTGAAATATGTGTTTTTAACTGATTTCACAAAAAAGGAGGAGGTACTCAAGCTTTTTTTATGTGTGTTAGTTACCTCATAGCTTCTTTCCACGTGAACCGATTTAATTTTTTTTTTAGTTTGAAACGTGCTTTCCGATTGGTCCCATTTAAATTTGATCAAGATATGATGTCTATAGTTCTTGAGTAATATATAGTTCTTGAGCCAATAATGCGTGTTTAATACATTAAATCTGAACAAAGTTTCGAAGATAAAGTGGTGAAGTCGGTTTTTTAAGCTTTGCTTGTGTTTAATTATACACGTTATCAACCACAATTACACCCATATCCCCGCCATTAAAAAATCAAAAATCTCCATCGACAAAAAACATCCATATACTTATCAAACATGCTCACAAAATTCATCGAGAATCAGTTCAGAAATGCGACCTGTAGAGGAGAACACCCGGAAATCCGCCGGACATAAGAAAGCGATTTTGCCAAGCTACGACGGAAACGCATCGTTTTGCTCGCTCGGTCAATAAGGGAGGTATAACACCCAGGCACGCAAACTGAACTTACCTGCAAATGGTGTCCCGATTAACGTGTTCGGTATATTACCAAACATCTTGCGTCGGCTATTATTCGCGTGCCGTGTTGCCCTCATTAGTTAAGTTTTAAGACAGTGGACTTTTGGCTACCGCGGCACACGGGTGCGTTCAACCTAACATAAACATTTTAATAAGATATCTAAATATATATAACTCAAAGGTGACTGACTGACTGACATAGTGATCTATCAACGCACAGCCCAAACCACTAGACGGATAGGGCTGAAATTTGGCATGCAGGTAGATGTTATGACGTAGGCATCCGCTAAGAAAGGATTTTGATTAATTCTACCCCCAAGGGAATAATAGGGGATGAAAGTTTGTTGTACTTCTTAACGCGAGCGAAGCCGCGGGTAAAAGCTAGTTATAACATAAGAACATAGTTTAAGAACATTTAATACCAACAATAAATAGTGCTAGTTATAAACAATTAACAATTTCATTTACCACACTACAGCCTCGCTACCGTACCGAACATATTTTGGTCCTTCGAGCCTGGTGAACCAGCGACCTATGGATAAGACTATTGAATGAGCTCGTTAATCTGTTTTGGAGCCATCAAAACCGTTGTCTAAAACGCCTAAAGATGTTATCAAAATACAGCGTTAATTATTAATTTCTTTGTAAGTGTTGCACGTTACTTTTTTCATCGTAGCGCACTATTAGTTGTGGGCACTGTAAACCTGTGCCTTTGTACCAGTAGTATGTCATGTGCCGTTGAGCGTAAAACTTTAAGTGTAACGGAAGGTGTAATAGTCAGGCTTTGCTAACTCCACCTATAAATTGTAATAACATAACGTATTTTCTGTAACAATGTTATTTTCTGATTGTACTCAATACTGAAATTGATTTTATTTCAAAGAAACATTGTTTGATTTTGTTTAACTTTGAAAAGGCATTAATTTAAATCTTACTTAAAAATACTCGAATGTTTTTCGTGATACAATTTTGCTTATGTTCAATAAAAGAGTATTTGATACGAGATTCAAAAGTAACGTTCCTCTAAGGACCTATTCACTGCCATTATACCTGATATGATTCTCCTAAATTCGCAATTTCTAGCTATTGGAATCAGTAAATTCCATATTGGGGCTCATCTGAATGTGTATTTCGTATTTGACTAACATCGAAATATTGATTATTTGATAAATAAGATGAATGGCCTAATATGAATTAATGGAATTTAAGTATGATATTTTTATACCGTTTGGTGTTGAGACACTGGGCCCGTGGGGTCCTGGAGCTCATTCTATTATCCTAAATCTATTGGAGCGTCTAGTTGAGGCGACGCGTGATTATAATGCTGGTACTTATTTGGCTCAACGTAGTGATGTAAATGATAACAAGACACTTTGTACACTTGTTTAATTGGATCTTTCCAGCTACATGCAATTTCACATTACACTTGTTACATTACGCTTGATTATAACTGACTACACTCCTGATCAGACGTATTATTCCTTTGGCTGCCACAACGAGACTGTTCGCCCATTTCCGCCCTTTTCCACCGAAAATGTCAAACCGAAGTCTGCTATGATTGGCCGACAGCTGCCTGCGATAGGCAGCGTCCTCGTCCAATCACGCGCTGAACGGTGCTGCCATCAACTAGAAGGCACCTCGTGATTGGTTGATAGCCCTTCCGGTCAACCACGTATCTACAATATCTGCAAACAAACTAAAATAACAATTTAACTTCTTTTATTAGTTAATATAAATCACATCAAATTAATAAAGTCACGACATTCGGCCATCCGACATTGTGCAGTCTCCCGACGCACAACTTTATAAGCAGTCAATTTACCTTTTTTGCAGTGATAACTAAGTTAGTCATATAATACATCGAAATAAAACAAGTTCTAAAAGAAGTTAATCACTGTTAGCTATCAAATATAAATATCTACCTAGTTCTTTAACACAATAAAATGTTGAAACCTTTACGCAACAATATTATTGTATTCCCATTATTTTTATCTAATTTATTAAAATTATTAATTAGTTGTAATACACGAGAACTTGTTACAACTTTTTTTGCACAAGATTTATTTTAGCATCATATTCTCATCTCATACTCAGTAACAGATATCTTAACACACTGTATCTAATTATAATCACGACATTCGGTTATTATACATTACACATTTGGTTTTCATTTAATTTATTGCTAAGGAAGACTAACAGCTTACAAGTCTTTTAATTTTAATGTTTAGTATGATACAATTGCAGGTCCCTTTGGTAGGAAAAAATATTAATAATAGAAGTCAAACTTATTGCCAGTTACGACTAATTAACGTAAAAGTCACAGCACAACTATGGTATAGCCGACGCTACATAAATAAATTATCATTTGTTTTTTTTTTTATATCAGTATTATTACAATATTGTACTTTACGTTTACGTTACTTACGGATAATTATAGTATCAGTTTACCACTGTAATACAATTTTTTTTTCTATAATTATATAATTAATTAATATACATTTACTTTGCATAGATGCTTTCAAACGTCCTTAACGTCAGTGTCAGGTTGAAAATCTTTACAATTTAGGTAATTGTCGGGGTCAGTGGTAGGTAAATAGCCGATTTTCTATTTCGATGTTGTGTAAAGATGACCAGAACAGTAAATAGCCAATTTTCTTTTTCGATATTGTACAAAGACGACCAGAACAATATAATTTACTCATCAAATAAATTAGCTTATTTGTAAGCATCATCGTACGTTACATAGTAAAAGATCTCGATTCCAAAGGCAGATTTAAAAAGTCTTTCAATAAATGATTTCTTATAACGTAACACTTAATAACACTTTCGATGAAACAAGCACTACCATAGTTGAAGCATTAATTATTCAACTTTGCCAAAATTTAATTATCTTACAAAAGATCCATATGAGTTTTGCCGCGAAAGTGAAAAAATAGCGTTGTTGATTTTGTAAAATTTTCCAAAACCTGTGATTCTTCGAGTGTTAATGTGTAATAATGGTGGATTATTAACCGTTAATACTTAGTGAACGTGCATAAGTGTAGGCAAATCATACAAAGTTGAAAAACGTGATTTTCACCTACGCTCCAAAACTCCAATAGAAGTTCTAGTAAAGTTCCTACCACTTTACTAGGGCATGACTTGACTACGACTGGACCTTGACTCTTTTACTTGACTTTGACTGTGACTTGTGACTAGGACCTATAATATGAAATACACTTGAAATATATTATCACTTGACACTGGCTAAATGCACAAGATTGCGAAGCCAAAACTAAGGGAAAAAAAAAACCATATCTCGATGGGTTAAGTAATATTTTTGTCTGTTGCAAAACATTGGAGTTTTCATCAAGTTAATCTATTATTACTCAAAGTCCAAGTCAAAACGATCATTAAGCTACCAAAATTCTATTATGCCAACCAAAATTCGAGTTTATCAAATTCCGTTATATGTCTTAACGGTTCATCAACAAAGATATGACGATTAAATATTGAAGAGCTCTTAAAATCTAATGCCAATTGAACATCTTCATCAAGTGAAACGGTAAATGACAACCAAGACTTAACTGTAGAGTAAAGCAACATACCGCCATCCTAAATAGACGAACTCCACCCCAAAAAGAAATGAACATTATTATTTACTAGTCTAATTAATTTTACGCTATTATTAATAATCCATTAATAGAATAATTCCACATGAATTTGAAAATTGTACTTAAGGTTTCACCCACTGGACACAAGAACACAAATTTACAAATTTGTTCTTTCACACAGAATATTATATCATCCAATGTGAACTGTGCTTTAATTATTTTCAAAACGACAATTAGGAGTCTTCTCATTTATGTAATCTTCAACTTGGTGTAGGTTGCATAAAGGAATTTGTATTTTTAGATTTATTACATTAATTACCGGTAATTAAGTTGCACAATCTGCTCATTTATAAACAAATATTAAAGTGTGCACTGTTTCCAAAGATCTAATAATTCACTTTTTCTAATCGAAAATTGGGTACGTCAGGTTAATTTTTGAATTCAGTATTAGTGTAACACTGTCCGATTTTTTGTGACAAAGGAGTGCATAAGCACAATTGTTACAATTTGTATTGCCTATTTTATATACATTTGAAAGCTAGCTAAAATAATTAAATTCTATTGGTAAGTCTCTCGTCTTTATATAGTGGTCCTTTCACGTCCAAAAAACACCGTCTATTGATGAATCATTGACTGATTGAAGCGAGATTTCCCCGTTGACTCGGGTGACCCAGCACTCTGTCCATATGTCTGTGTGTGGTTTATCGTTGAAAAGAACCTTGCAAGAAGAATACGAAACCATTTAAAAATAAATCCACGTTAGAAAAAAAACAATTCTGTAGGACATCTGTCACCGTTTTTAGACCCACTCCGTCCCGGGATCTAACGGTCTGACATTCAAAGCTGAAACCTGCACATACTATCTGCTACATCATCCAATTTAATGAGAAATATAAAAATCTAACAACTACTATCAAAAAGAAATCCATAAATAATTATCCTCAAATTTTTCTTCCTTAGGCAAAATATCGCCGCGAGATCTCATTTCAGTTGACTAGTTCAAAATGAGTCTATTAAAAATACAATCATGCTGCGATTATAAAATTTGGTACAGTGATACATATCTGTAGTATTCTTTAGTATTTCTGCCTATTTACTGAAGCTTCAATATATATTTATTGTTCTTGTGTAAAATATGTAAACTATGTATAGCGAAAGTGGTTTTCTTCCACAACACAGATCCGCATAGTGTGGAAGTCACATTGATTTTAAATTATGGAAATAATGAATACTATAATTTAACATATAACTTCCGTGAATATGTTAACGTTGGTAAAAACTGTAATGAGAGTCTGATTGTAGGATAATTGACATATGTTATTTTTTTCTTTGTGTAAATGGCGTCATGAACTATTGTTGTTGGTCTCAACGTCGGAATTACATTAATTTAACTTAATTAACATCAGCATTGTTCACTCACTCCACACACACATCCCGCAGAATCACCCACGAAAAGGCAATGACTAATAACCAATTTCGCAAATTCAGTCATCTCGTGAAGAACACGGTAGTAACTCAGTAGATAATACATAATACATCTTCCTCTCTATTTTTTTCCAACAATTTATATACAACCAATAAACATAATACATTCCCTTATCTATACCTCACGGCCACCACAAAGCGCTCGCGCAGTTTGCCCCCGCGCATACACGCCACATTTATATCATCGACCCTACAACGAGCCTACCAAATTAACACACCCTTTACCACTGATATAAATCTGATATATATCTGCCATAACACTCAATCTGCCATAAATGACCTGTCAGTTCCGCTCAATCTAAACGCGCTCATCGCTATATTATACCTACGTCTAGTATTAAAACTATATAAGTACATCAATTCCCAAATGATATATATTGATAATCTTGCGAACTCGCATTACATTTTCAAAAAATACAGAAGTATGCAAGAATACCAATTTTTTTATAGACTTGTATGAAAAACTAGTTATAAATACAGCCTTTTTCACTATTTATGCGATATACTAACCCACGTGGGTGGGTGGGTAGCCACATTTTAAAATAATTGATAGCATACATAGTCAATAAAAATTAAAATTAATGCAGTAACGGAATGTATAAAAGGAATCTCATTTGGCTCCATCAGTTATCCCTTTACATCTATGTTCTCCATGATTCATCCAGTTTGTACACAGCTTTTGTACCCGCTATCGTCCTCAACTCGGCTTGTATTTAGTATCAGGGTTTTCAGGATCATTGAAGCTCATTTCCTCATGGAAAACAAAATAAATATTAGTTAGTAATCTTATGATCAATACAGTCATTATGAATGAAGTAACCGTTAGCACAGATGTGAACACTTCATTTTATCAATTTACTAAATAAAAAATACTTATTTATCGGAACAAAAGTTTAATTGCTTAAAATTGCATTCACTCTTAACATCAACAAAATATAGCAATATTCTTTTTATTTATTTATTGCTATTATAATTAAGACGATACTGGCTTTGAGAATTAATTAATAAACAATATCATTTTAAAATTCGTGGTAGTATCCCATTTTAATTCTTACCAGGGATTTACTTACAGGTTATCACTTGGCAGACAGCGGCACACTTGGCCTAAAGTTATTCATAATTAAACGGCACACATAATTTAATAAGTTATTATTATAATGGAGCACTTAACCTTGTCCTTCAATATGGCATATATAGCCATGAGGTAATCAGTAACGCACACATGACCACTACCTTTCGACATGGCAATCAACATTTAGACAATAGCATAAGCTAATCAGTATGGCACACATAACCATAAGTCATTCAGTATGGCACACATAACCATAATTCAGTCAGTATAATACACATAACCATAAGTCCCTCAGTATGGCACACATAACCATAAGTCTCTCGGTATGGCACACATAACCATAAGTCCCTCAGTATGGCACACATAACCATAAGTCACTCATCATGGCACACATAACCATATGTCACTCAGTATGGCACACATAACCATATGTCACTCAGTATGGCACACATAACCATATGTCACTCAGTATGGCACACATAACCATATGTCACTCAGTATGGCATACATAACCATACGTCGCTTTGCTGTCTCATGTTTAACTGAGATGATTACTGTCGGTCCCAATTTGGCACATGTCATGATGAACATTCTTCCTCTGTCGTAACTACATAAGAGATGGCGTGCAAAATTTACTAACTTCTTATACCAATCTCCTCATTTTTATATAAATTATAAGAATAGTTGTTTAATATGTACAATTTACGCATCTATATGTAGTAAGGAATAATATTATGACCATAATAATATACTGAAATTTTAGAATAAAATAGCTTAACGAACACTTGACTGACTGGCTTATGCTTTTTAACAGACTTTTTTGTTTGTGGATATAACTTTATTCTTGCGTTACCGTTTCTACTTTGATTTTTATGCAATTAAATAATGTGGTAACATTTGAACAAGAATTATGTTTCATATATATTCATAAGTCTGATCTCACAAATTAAAAGTATCTCTTACATTGTTACAAATAATTATTCTTATCATCATCGGTAGTATCAAACACTGATATCAGAGGGTAGTAGGTACACGTCCTCTTTAAAAATCGAACTCGGCAAAAATACAGTTATCAAATGAACTAGCGCGGGTGGATAGTCTCAAAATCATTTCGACCGACCCATGCTTCAAAACAAAATAAAAATCTAAATTATCGTAAAATATATGTCGGTAGGTTATCATTTCATTTAAACTCATGCTTAATAAGGCGTTAATTATGCCAAAATTTCAGTGATCGTTATCATATAAACTAGAATTCACACCGATTAGTCATGGTCACTAAATCTCACCACTTCAGAGATACAAATAAATTTTCGTGGATATAGGGAAAAGAAAAATCACTTGTCAAATTATACAAAACGTGGGCATGATCATAAAAAGAAAAGGTAAATTTACATACCTCGGTTCTATCCCGCTGCTGATATGATGTAAATGATAACAAGACACTTTGTACACTTGTTTAATTGGATCTTTCCAGCTACATGCAATTTCACATTACACTTGTTACATTACGCTTGATTATAACTGACTACACTCCTGATCAGACGTATTATTCCTTTGGCTGCCACAACGAGACTGTTCGCCCATTTCCGCCCTTTTCCACCGAAAATGTCAAACCGAAGTCTGCTATGATTGGCCGACAGCTGCCTGCGATAGGCAGCGTCCTCGTCCAATCACGCGCTGAACGGTGCTGCCATCAACTAGAAGGCACCTCGTGATTGGTTGATAGCCCTTCCGGTCAACCACGTATCTACAATATCTGCAAACAAACTAAAATAACAATTTAACTTCTTTTATTAGTTAATATAAATCACATCAAATTAATAAAGTCACGACAGTAGCATTGGAATTTAGAGAGAAAATGCCGCCGGCACGATAGGAACTCTACCCACTAGTAGTGGGCTTGAGCATTTAAGTTACCTATAAGCTCGATGCCTTGTCGCTTGGGTCTTTGCCGTAAAGATGTATATAGTTTTATGGAATAAAAACTATGATATTAATATAATTATTGTATGTAATATAAATAAAGTAGGAAATAATTCTCAAATTATACGCTTAACAAAATATGACGATCATTATATAATTTGTATGACCAATATATAATATTTTATTTGTATTTTACTTGTTTTTAATATGGGTTTTACAAGGTAAGTAATTGCTAAATCCACGAAACAATTTGTTTGAAATAGTTCTGTGAACACGCGCTCGCTTAATTTCAAACAAACAAACGCATTCATGCTCACAGCCCCGCACTAATTTCAAATACTTGTATCGTTGGTGTCGGAAACATTCACATCACTCACTTATTACACCTAGAACCAGATTAGAATCACAAATATCCCTTGGGAAGGAATTCGTAATCCTGCCGGGAATCGAACCCAGGACCCATGGCGCAGAGGGCGGAGACCTGTCCACTGCGCCAACTGGGTCGTCAAATTTCGGAAACACATTCTTTTTATTTTATTGACTACTATCTAAAGAATAAATCTTACCATTGATAGGCTAGCATTTGACCACTGTCTATCTTGATAGTCAGTGGTTAAGGATGGTTAACATGTTAGGCATAGAATGCCTCAAAGATATGTGAAAATCTATGTATATTATCCTATGTATCGCAAATGCTCTCAAGGATAGCTGCTGGAACATAGCTTTTAGTAATTATAGCGACACTAAGACTGTATTTTGGTATAGGATAGCAAGCCAGGAGATCACGAGATAATGTCCTGCCTTTAAACGTTTATTCAATAAATTAATTTAGTTAACTTTGAAAATATAACAAGTCTATGTACTAAAAGTTAAAAAAATGTACTGCAAAATATGTAAACCTATTTTTTATGTAATTTTATGTAATCCCCTTTTTTAAACTTAATAGGTTTAGCTGTTTTTTTTAACTCATTACTATTTCGTCAAAAATCCGCCATTTTTTTTTATTAAACAATAACATTAATTATATTTGTTATAGAATGGTTGAGTCATTAACTTTCATGAGTGCCTCTTTGGGGCCCAGGGCTCAAACAACATTTTTGATTTGATTATACTAAAAGTGTCTTCAGTGTGTTTATGAAATCTCTTTTGCTTTTGAAATTTATGATCGATTCATTACATCAATATTTACTAACTTTATTGTGTTTATTCGTCCGTTACGTACAATTCGATACTTACCAAAATATTTTTTGATACAAAGATCGTCATCCATAAAACATTGATTTTGTATGATTCGTCGAACGTCGTTTTACAGTAACATGTAAATGATATAAATAAATTATATGAAATTTATTACCCGACCATGAGTGGCTTATTTTCTTTTCCAAGGTCCTATCTATCTTTATGTAAAATATAGATATAATTATGCTATCGTGGGCGTTTTTGTAGGACTATTTACGATAAACATTTTCATTATACATTATATACGTGTAACTCTAACTGTTTTTGCAGCGCAAGCGAGAATAGCTCGCAGACAGCAGATTTTTTTTCCTACTTACTTGACATTTATCGTTATATTTTGGACAATTCACACAGTATCTTTATAAATTAATAGCCTATGTGTTATTTTGATGTATACCTAAGAAGATTTATTACTGGAAAGTATCATTTAAATCCATTAAGTAGTGTTTGCGTGCAATGAGTAACAATACAATACAAGAACGCAAAAGTTTGTATGTATGGATGTATTAAACATCCATACATACAAACTTTCGCGTTTTTAATATTATAAAGTAAAAATATAAATCATACACCATCACACCATTTATAACTCAAGAATAGTTGGACCGATTTTTATGATCTTTGATTTATTGCGATTGTCTCCGCCACAAATAGCATAATAACTATAAAACTAACGAAAATGTACGTAAAAAAAAATATCATGGAAAGAAGTACGTCGCTCCAAAGGCTTGAAGATCGTTACAGGGTCGCAAGTCTATCGGTCTTTTATAGGATACATTTCGGAGAGTGTGCCACGGAATTCCATGATCTAATTCCCCCATCCTTCTATTTACCATCGGACAACCAGACAATCACTTTAACCATCGGACAGCAACGCGACAACGGTTTATGGATGATATTCCAAGGGTGCGTACAAGCGCTTTGCTTCCACATTTATTATACGTTGGTACTGCTAAGGAATGTAACTCTTTGCTCAAGTCTGTGCTTCCGATAAGAACAAGTGAACAGGTATCTTCTAGGCAAGTCTAGCTTTCTCCATCTTCGACTACATCGTCACTTCCCATCAGGTGAGATCGTGGTTAAATGCTTCCCTATCGTGAATAAAAAAAAAGTCACGCGGACTTGATAAAGAACTAGGCAAATATAAACATTTAAAAAGTCATATATTTAGTCATACCGTTTTTTAAAATACTAGGCAACCATAAAAGTGAAGGAGGTAAACACTTTTTTTATTTATGAGGCATTACAACGCATATAATACAAACTCTTTCTAGTACGCAAGTTTGGCATGATTCCTGAAAAATCCTTTACGTGATACAGGTTACTACAGAATACGGACAGCTGAAGAATTCAGTCGAAGCCGAGTTTCAAAGCGGACGGTCGCGCGCTCGTTCCGACAGGACGCGGCAAAGTTGAGACAATATATCGCGAACTTAACTAACCAGATATAAAATAACAATTTAATTACCGGTTACTTAATACTTTTTTGTCAACATTTTCGTAGGAATAAATTTCAATTGTTTGTTCTTCATTTAAAAGTTTTTTCCAAATTCGAAATAATTAATTGCTGTTCAAGTGGTCTGTTACTTTTTTAATTTTCTTTTGTTTTTAATTATTGTATCTACAGAAATGTATCGACTTGAGATTCAAACCACAGTGTAACATATCGCATCATTCATGTTCACTAATTATATGTTATGTTTATATCCATAGTTTTTTGCGTTATTTCATTCGATAGAGTATTTTTGCCAGTTTTCCCAAGAGACTTAACGTGAATTTATAGACTAAATAACATTGCTGTGCCAACGTATGTTTTTCCGAAAATGAACGTGTACGTTTTGTAAGAGACATGAGCAATTGAACTTGAATTTCATTGTTTTCCACAATGTTACCATTATTTTTATGTGAGAACAGTTTTTAATGGCGTGGAAGAAATGGATCGTGTTCGCAGATAGATAGATGCTATTACATAGATGCAGATATGCTTTGCTATGTAAGTAAAATGTATGAAACTTTATTAAGTTTTGTTTGTTATCAAAAGCCGACAGATGTTTTTTATTATTTGGCCACTGTCTCGTGTAGAGTATGAACTCGCCAATTAGCATGCTTATAATTTAGTATTTTCTAACTATAGTTTTAATGTTCATGTTTTTAGGTACACCAACTTTTAACAAGTACCCCTTAGTTTGTCTGACCTTAACATCTTCTATCAGGAACTAAGATATTAGGTTAAAAATAATATCAAATACTAATAATAAAAATAAAGTAATTGCACCACATATTTTGACACTTGCAAAAGCAGAAGTAGCTAAAGAAAAAGATCTGAAAATAATTAATTTGATGGATAAAATGGAAAAATATCGGAAAAGAGGAAAAAAATCTGGGTCCCGATTCCTGTGATGGACTATAAGTATTTACCTACATACTTATTTGTACGTTGTTGTTTATCTATAATATTTTTATTTATATATTCCGCTTTCAAAACAAACTTATTAAAATTTATTATAGCATAATAATTATATAAATCAAAGACGACCAAGCTATACGAAGCAAATTTAATTTCCGTAGTACTTAAAGTGAAATATAATATTCATATAATATTCATTTTAATTTTAATAATAATATTCTAATGAGGACGCTGGTAATTAATTTTTAATGACATATTTCAATAATTTTCTTTTAGAGAAGCCGCCATTTACTGAAATTTCTAATTTAGTTGAAGGTCAAGATGAAACTTATTACTGTTTATAAAAGATTAAACTGTTATACAATTTATCAAGACGAATTCATAGACTAGTTAATAACTCCCCGAACAGTATAATCTGGGAGTCTTCAAGTCTAGAGTGAATAGGTACCTTCTAGGTAAGCATGCTTCATCTTCGGCCGCATCGTCACTTTCCATCAGGTGAGATAGCGGCCAAGTGCTTGCCTATCTGTCATAAAAAAAAAAAAAAACCAGGATAAGTGTTTTTGGTAACAACAAAATGTACCAATATAGTATTCGTTCAATATACTTATACTTTAGGATTTAAAAAAGTGAAAGGCCGAAATATGTTAAAATATTACTCTACAAAATTATCTCCCTAAAGTCAGTCCCTTTGTTAACACCATTGTCGTTCATTATCCGGAAAGTATAAATAGTTAAATTTCACCTAATTGTATAGATACGTAATTTCCAAAAAAAAATGTCGCGTATTTTTATTTAATTGAGAAAGTTCTTTTTCTTTTAGCAATCGCATTCACACTCATAGTCCCACACTAAGTTCAAAGACTTGTATTGTGGGTGGTGTAATTTTTCGCTTACATGTGATATTGCGACTAGGGTGTCATGTTTATTAATCCCCTGCGAAAAAAAGGGATAAGTTTGTAAGTTTTGTATTGTTATAAGTTTGTAATGTGTATATTATTATGTGTATCTGGCTGTGCATCGTAGATCTCAAACGGCTAGACCAATATTGATTAAGTATGTTTTGTTTGAAAGGTCATAAACAAGAGTGTTTTTAGCTATTTTTGATGAAAATCGGTACAGCTGTTTTCCTGATGGAGCGTCGGGCTATTTACTAAAATTATGATTTTAATTCCTTCTATGCCACTAACTATCACCAATACTTGTTCATTTCATGGTAGCAATTGTCATTATCGTCTCCTCTAGTTTTAAAAACCCTCAGATACTTCAAAGCAAAGACTGTCAATTCGACTCAGTCTTCGTTTGATTGATAAAAATCGAAGAGAAATAAGAGTTCCTTGAAGTACTTTTTGTTCGACTCCAGTGGAACCACAGGACAAGAATCACGGGTCAAGTGGATCCGAGACTGAACTTATGTTGGAAACCTTTCAAATTCGGTCTTTGAGTGGTTAAAATATACCTACATCAATACTAACATTAAGGTGACATTGAAGCCATGAAGGCGAATCATAGGGAAAGTCCGATCGGATAGTAGCAATTTTGGACTCTAGGACGCGCTTAAATTTCCGTTTGATTGGCAAGCATTTGACCGCTATCTCACCTGATGGAAAGCGATGATGCGGTCGACGATGGGACTTGCTGCCCCAGAAGATACCGGTTCACTCTTGAGTTGAAGAGGCCTAAAAAGGAATTTTGTTTTAGTACGCCTTGCTGTCCAATGATGGAAGGGCGCTGGAGGAATTAAATCATGCTGTTCTGTCGCGCACTCTCCGAAATGTATCTTGTAAAACACGCATAAATCTTCTCTCCGCTAGTTCAGTATAGCCAATCAGCTTTTTAGCTCGCTTTTCAATTGAATCCAATGAGATGGTGAAATTAAATTGCTCAAATAATATATTCTTACAAACCAACAATGTGAAAAAATATTGAATAAAATTTAAATTGAAAAATATTTCATTTTTCAAACAGGTATGAAAATACGTTCAAACCTGGTAAACTATAAATGTTGGCAGTCGTTAAAAAAGTTTGTATTCTACCACAAAATAGTGGTCGCACTTTTAGCGTAAACATGCATTTTCTATTGCCCTATTTTCTTTGTTCTGTGGTTATAGAGCTTTGTACACACACAAAGAAAGACTTCATATTTAGATCTCTCTGCGTTAAACCATAGCTAAGTTGTACTTAAAGCGCTACCCTAAAAGACTAAGCTTCAACGTCAGCACTACAAAGAGGGTTTTCTATATAGATAACAAGTCGCTGGCTTAGAAATATCTAATCTTGCTAAATATGTGATAATTTAGTGTAAGATATGTGTAAAAACTGATGTGTGAACTGCCCCTAGCTTAGTTGGGTGTGCATTCGCTTTATATCGGGTTCGATTCCCGGCTGTAACACAATATTTTCCCATAGTACATTTGTGTTTCAGGTTCTGGTTGCACCAACGGTACAAGTCGTCGAACTTAGTATGGGTGTGAGTGTGAAAGACTTTATTTATAAAAAAAACACTTTGGTAACTCTACAAGATAGAATTTGAGCTCTATCTTATCTGTTGGCTGTGGAGGCGAGGGTGTTAATCTCGCTGGGCCTAAAGAGTGGCTGGATTTAAGGATAGCTGCAGGAACACCATTCAGTGATTTGTGAATTCTGATCGTTTATAGTGATGTAAATGTTATCGGCACGTACGATACAAGACTTCTCACTTTAGGTTGTGAATGGGTTTTGTTGGTTTTAATGGATTTGTTTCCCTATTTCTTTCAACTTAATTCTATACCAGTATAGATCAAATACCATAGCTTTTATATTTAATTCTTACCAAATAGTGTCTTATCAACACATTTGATTTACCATCCCCACTAATTCCTAGACAATCTTCAATTAAACTTTTCCAGGCGTATAGATTTAATAAGACTAGCCGAGATAGCCAGGCAGCTTTGTCAACGTTTCACAAAGACCTAATTTTAAAGACTCTTCATAACTATAATCCTGTAATGAAAACGCTTTTGTCAACTAAATCCAAGTTCTGTCTGTTGTGAATCGTTTTCTCCATTAATCTTGCTCTTTTAACGAAGATAAAGTAATGTAGACACAATCTATTATGGCTTGACGCAGAAGAAAAGACATTGATTGGGCAAATGATATTGTATATAGGTACCTACGTGAATAATCATTTCAGCGAATCTAAATCTTTATATACTTACACCTACAAAATAATTTATAAAACACCTAAAACCTCTTGGGACGTAAGGTAGGAATCCTATTGGTATTCTACCGCTTACAATTTGGAGAGTGTGCTCAGGAGTTATATGATTTAATTCTTCCATGCCTTTTTTACCATCAAACAACGAGACAAACTTCAATCGTCATCCATTTCTTGCGTCTTTGTTCACCGAACGGTACAATCTGGGTGACTTCAAGTCTAGAGTGAATATGTACCTTCCAGGCAAGCATGTCTCATCTTCAGCCGCATCGTCACTCCATCCGGTGATGTAGTGGTCAAGTGCTTGTCTATCCAACATAAAAAAAAAACATTATTGAGACCAACGTATTTCCTGGTATGGGTATTTCTAATGCTATCTTATATTTTTTTTAATAATTTAAAAAATATTCATTTTTTTATCTTCTCTGTTAAGTCTGTGGTGTCAAGTGTCAACTGGTTGGCGTGTATTTAAGAGGCGTGGCTCGGCGATGTCGATCTTTTCAGTGTATTTTTTAGTTACTAAAGATTGTAAAAAAAAACATTATCTTAATTATTACGGAAAGTATAGCATTCAGAAGAAAATCGTACACTATGAATGTATGTATAAATCAGTTTAAACGAGAGCTCAAACCAGTTGCTCAGGAAAAGATGTTTTTCGTTACACTAACTGAGAAAAATTAATGGGATGTCTTTATTTGTTTTTAATTTACATTACTGGATACAAAAAAATTACTAAGGAATTCACATTATTACAAATGGACTGCAATGGTAGACGCAACTACTCGCATTATTTTATGAATAGCGAATACACTGTAGTGTTAAAATTTAATTATTGTGACATAGGTGTACCTTCATAACGTGTTTAAGTAGTTTCATTTTGAGACAAGCTCTATAAGACTGCTTTGTTGACATCGCTCTGTATACACACCTGAGCCGTGATGTAATGAAAAGGCGTGTTGACTTGCTTCTATTATTAAAACTAATATGAGGTTTTAGGACGGCTTTCCTGTTCATATAAAAGGTTTACTCTTACCTTATAGTTTTGTGTCTTTTTTTATCTAACTTAATTAAGTGTGGTTTTAAAAGGAACAAAATACTTTGATAGAAAATCACTATATCTTTGTAGGTACTAGGCATTAACTTTTTTTTTTGAAGTAAAACTTCAAATCGAAATCAAAATGTATTTATTTGTCAGAGTATGGTGAGTAATTTATTAATTACATAGTATTAGTTTCACATACTCTACCGTTTCCGGTGTTCTTATTGCCGGACTTTGAAATTCTGATTCGGAACCTTTTTGTGTGACGAAATGTTTCCCTGTAATACAAAAGTTCTATCGTGTGTTTGTACGAAACACCCCGTTTCAACCGATTTAAAAAAAGGAGGTTCTCAATTTGATTGTTAGTTTTTTGTATTTATGTTACGCGATATCTCCGCCAATTTTGAATCGATTAAGATGTTTTATTTTTGTTTGGTAGATTATACTTCAGAGGTTCCATATAAATTTTATCGAAATCGGTTCAACCAAAACCAAAATATATGCGGGGAAGTCGTTTTTTAAGCTTTGCTTGCGTTTAATTATTTCCTTTAGGCTTTACCATAAATAAACAATAAAACATAAACGTTTTCACACCCACAACCCCACATTACGTTCACACATGAACAGACTTGAATCGAGAGTGCGAAACATGCACATCACACACAGAACCAGACACACTTTGCCTGGGTCAGATTACTTGTGTTCTCACCGGGAATCAATCCCGCTGCGTAAAAGGCAGATGCCCAACCAATTACTCCAGCAAGCAACGATTGATAGACAATTTCAAACAAGTTACAGGCGACAGTTCTACTGGTATAGCAAGTTACGGTAGCTCTATAAACGTTAGACATACAAGTCCCCTAAATCAAATACAGCTTAATCAGACTCTCAATATGTTTAACTTGTCCGTAGTTGTGAGTACCCGCATTCAAGGGTCGAGGATCGGAAATGTTCTTAGGAACTTAAGTACGGCCCCCGGCCTGGGTTGACAAATTTATGTGATGATCGACAAAATGTAACAAGCCAATGTACTGAAAATTAAAATATTTGAACGCAAGGAAAACTTAAAAAAACCCGACTTCACCGTTTTATCGTCAGAACTTTTATCAGATTAGGTGTACTAAACACGCATTATTGACGATATCTCAAGAACTACTAATCAGATCTTGATCAAATTTAAATGGGACCAATTCGAAAGCAAATTTAAAAAAAAATATAATTTCGAAATCGTCACGTGGTTCGGTTCACCCACGTCCGTAGGAGGATACCCATTAAGTCTGACTGGGGGCTGAGTCACCCACGTCCGTAGGAGGATACCCCTTAAGTCTGACTCCCTATACGTGGTCCCCGGGTGGTGCTAATCAGGTGACGATTGAGAGGTGGTAGAGCATTTTGTGAGTTGCTCGCCTGGCTTGCTACCAAAGTAGCTTACCACCATCAAGTTGAAAGTCTGCCGCCAAGCCAAATACGGTGTTCCGGCAGTTATCCTTGAGAGCCTGCGTATTCCAGGTCTAGTGTGTTTACCAGCTTCGATCACATCGTCACTTACCATCAGGTGAGATAGTGGTCAAACACTAGCCTGTCACAAAAAAAAAAAAAAAAAGAAGATATAAGGTAACACACATAAAAAAAGGAGTTCCTTCCTTCTTTCGACCTAAACGAATATACCTAAGTGAATATACATTTTATGTAATCCCCTTATTAATTTCCTTTATTTTGATACTCTACTCGATAGGTTTGGATGTTTTTTTTTCATTAACGTACTACTATTACGCGCCAAAAAGCCGACGTTTTTTTTTCGTTTTCGAACACCTATCTAAAGGATACTTTGGTTTGTAATCAATAAATTCACAATTATACATACAAGATACGCGTGAAATTCCTTGGCAGTCGGGTAAAAAGTATTTCAAGTAATTAAATGATGATCAAATCATTTAATGAAGGAGTAAGCAAAATTGTTTGGACCTAGGGTGCTTCACCTGTTTGAATGCGACATTACGTCCGTTTTTTTTATACGTTTATACGTCCATGCCTATGCCAAATATTTATACCGACTTCACAAAAAAGGAGAAGGTACTCAAGTCGACTGTATTATTTTTTTAATGTTTGTTACCTCAACTTCGTTCCACGTGAACCAATTTTGAAATATTATTTTTTTGTTTGATTGATGTTGCTTTTCTATTGGTCCCATTTAAATTTGATCAAGATCTGACTAGTAGTTCTTGAGTTATCCTCAATAATGCGTATCCTGTGGACTACATCGACGATGTTCTCGTTTTTAACCAACTTCAAAAGTTACCTCGTAACTTCTTTCTTTGTGCGCCGATATTGATGATTATTTTTTTATTTGAAAGCTGGTGCTTTTCATGTGGTCCCATTAAAATGTATTCAAGATCTGATCACTAGTTTTTGAGTTATTGTCAATAATGCGTGTTTAATACGTTGAATCTGATCAAGGTTCCGAAAATAAAGCGGTAAAGTCGGTTTTTTTAAACTTTGCTTGCGTTTTATTATTGAAAGCTTTGCTTGCGTTTAATTATTTTATAAGTATTTCAATAAACTGAACAGAAAACCGTTCTCAGCTTTAATATAAAACCTTTTAGCGTGTTTCACAAACAAATATCGTGAATGTCGCTCTGGAACTATGATAGCTTTAACTTTATTAGACATGACGGTATCGAGTTACAACTTCACTTAATACCATTAGACTGTTTTGCTTTGAGCTTGCCGACTCTTCCTTTACATAGTAAAGTAAAGCTTTAAACAGCTGGATAAGCTGGCTGTACTTGTGATGCCAATTTATGACAAATATCCGGATGACCGAGATTTGCTTGGTTTTTTGTTTTTGGTAGAATGTGTTTGAATTTGTAGCCTTAGAAAGCTCCATCTAGTGTCGAGTAGAAACAGTTTTTACATCGGTCATGGCGTAATAGATGGCGCTGATAGTTTCTTAACCCGGTTTTTCAAATGCAGTATGGGAACCGAGCATTCCTCGGACCTGGAACGTTGATAAATCGATTCTTTGGGCCGAAAAACGCCTAATCTGTAACTTTCATGAAAATCGTTGGAGCCGTTTCCGAGATCCTGATTACACATATATAATTATATATATTATATACAAGAATTGCTTGTTTAAAGATATTAGATTTATCATTAGTTTTGTGTGTATCGATCAAGAAAGTTGTTAATAACTTAACATTATAGACTACAGGACTTGTTTTTCAACCGACTTCAAAAAAGGAGGTTCTCAATTCGACTGTATGTATTTTTTTTGTATGTATGTTACGCGATATCACCGCCAATTATGAATCGATTTTGATGTTTTTTTTCTGTTAGAGTATACTTCAGAGGTGATCCAATATAAATTTTATCGAAATCGGTCAAGCCAAAACCGAAATATAAGCGATGAAGTCGGTTTTTTGGGCTTTGCTTGCGTTTCAATTATTTCTTTTATATTTGAATTTAAAGATTACGCTTTACGCAATCGGGTTTTAAAACACTGTTTCGTTGTTGATAACTGCTATGCGGTTATATAAGAAGTTCATCACAGCTTTATTATAAGTAAATAATTTTAAAGTTAAGTGAGAATGGTGGCTTACCAGCTCATCCTAAAAATGTATCATTATTTAAACTAAATACGTCATCGTAATGGAAACCTCTAGTAAATGTTACCCACCTAAATTGTGGATCGAAGTGGGATACTAAATAATCCGACTTAAAATTTTACAGCATAATTTCATGGAAACGTTTTGTAATTACAATTACAGCTTCACCTTTCAATTACAACAACAACAACAAAACAACGAAACAATCTCGACCCTGGACGCCTATCGCGATCGGAGAAGCCGGTAATTCCGATCTTCTGAATTATGGTAATCCGTCCCGTACGGACCAGGATTTATTGTATCGTCACGGGCCGATTTCACTAAACACACAAAATTAGAGAAAATATATTTATTTGCCTATTTATCATGCTTATCTTTGTGCATTTTAAATGCTAGCAACAAATTGATGTGTAGATGGTGTTACTACTTTATTTGTAGCGAAAATCCTTCTACGTTTCTCTTTTATAATATATTGGTAATCATTTATCGCGGTATATCGAGTAAACTAAAAGAATACTACTAATCGAGATAACATTGATTCATCGTATAGCATGTATATTTGTACCTTTTTCACGTCGGAAAGGATAAAGCGGGAGTTTTGCCGCGAAAGTGAAATAATGGCGTTGTTGATTTTGTATAATTTTCCAAAACCTGTGATTCTTCGAGTGTTAATGTGTAATAATTGTGAATGATTAACCTTTAATACTATGTAAACGTGCAGAAGTGTAAGCAAATCATACAAAGTTGAAAAACGCGATTTTTGCTCTCGCTCCAAAACTTCTAAAGAAGTTCTAGTAAAGTTTCTACCACTTTACTAGGGCATGACTTGACTATGTTTGGACCTAGTCTCTTTTACTTGACTTTGAATAGGACTTTTGATATGATATACACTTAAGATATATTATTACTTGACACTGGCTAAATAAACAAGAATGCGAAACCAGAATTATAAAAAAAAATTTACGGTTGCACTCCGTAAAGTGTGTGTGTGCAGTAGTGAAAACGATAAATTTTCGCCGCGCGGTAGAAAGGGAGGGGGATTTTACTTCCTTTCCTTCATCTTACGAATTTTCCATCTTTTCAATCATGTCACGTGTCCTGACGCGAGTTTCATATTTTTTACCCATCCCAAAAAAGTGCACAACGCCGCTAAAGAAATTTTCACTTCAAAAAAAGGTTAAAGCGATTTTGACTAAATGCACGTAAGTTCCTTTATTGCTTGTCGTATGAACTAGTTGGCAGTCCTGACGTCAGGATTTTTCACACCGCCTGAAAGCATCGGACATGGCTTAACGGCTGTTGTCTTACGACTAACAACTGGGACCGATGGCTTAATGTCAAATATTGGAAATTTTATCAAAAAACAACAAAATCTAATAAAAATCTTTGTTCCTCTGCACTTATTGGCAAGCCTATGTCTTTAATTTTAAAGTTATATTATTGGTCCACCTGGGTTAAGCCGGAGTTAGATTATCAGTAGAGACAGCTAGTATTAATCAAAATTTTAAGTCTCAGGTAAGTTGTTGCATCTTATGTCTAAAACCCTAGACTGTAACGTGCGTGTTAACCTTTTGACAAACTTGTGAACTTCCTAAACAGTGCTTGGGTAAACCGTCGGACGTCGAGCGCACTGTAAATAATACGACGGATTTGTCCCGCTTGACAAATGCTGCTACCAATAGCTCTGCTACTAGATACTGGTGTTGACAGTTCTATCCAGTGGAAACATACTGGAACTAGGGTTAGTTTAAATCGTTTGTCTCCAGGAGTACCTATATAAGTTAGAGTCATAGGTATACTAACTCATACACACATAAGGATCTGCACGTTATCAAGTATAAACTTTACGTTATTTTAGGCAGCAGCCAAAAGTGATATTCTACTACTTTAATATATACGGGCAAACTGCCCGTTGGTTAAGTTAGTTGTGCGATCGCATTCTAAGCAGGGGTATCGGGTTCGATTCCCGGCGTGAACACAAGTTTTCTCCCCAAGGAAAATTTGTGTTTCTGGTTCTGGTTGTGATTTTCCGTGTGATGTGAATGTTTCCGGCACCCACGACACAAGTCATCGTGTGGAGCTGTGAGTGTGAAAACGTTTATGTTATGTTATTTATAGTTATTTTTTCCATAAATAGCTAATTTATTATTACTTGTTGGTTCTCATCAGTTGTATCTTGTTGACTATCTATTTTAGAAATGATTACGTTTGATATCTTGCCAGTCTAGTTTAATTATGGTCATATTGAATGCTTTGAGTCTTGGTGGAGATACTCTCTGGTTGTCCACGCTTTGCACCTTTTACGCACCACTGAAAAATTCTTGTAGGCAGTCTCTGTTAAACCACCTCTGAAGAAAAATTAAAGCTCGATTCAACCATCCGTCACAAAATGAAATACGTCGAAAAGCTTGTTGTTTCTATGCGTCGAAAATCGTCGTTTATTTTTTAAACTAACGTTGTATCGCTCAATGCTCTGTATGCTTTCATTGTCCGGGATATATTTTGCACGGTTTCGGTAAAAAATAGTGACAGTATTTTCAGAACATTGCGAAAACGGTGCGGATTTTCTTTTATACACTTTTTCTTTCCTTTAGTTTTTAGACTGTTCTGAGGGATCTCGGTAATGTTATATTTATGAAAGAACTATTTTTGTTAGAAAAAAAAACAAAAATGATTTTCTCCGTAATAATGAAAATTATTTTTCAAGTTTCAAGAAAATTATTCCTATTTTCATTACAGTTTTTACTTTAAATTTTCTAATATTTTTTCTATCATAAATCAGCATTCTAATTTTACTATACATATTAATTTACCTTATATTTATGTTAAAATCATAAAATATAGAATTTTATTTTATTTTTGTACATCAGCTATCTAAATGTTTTTGTGTATAAAAATCATAAAAAAGGGAATTAAAAGTAACTTAATTTTTCTCTGAATTAAACTGATTTATTATTTAGTAAACTCAGGAGTAACTTAAATCACAACGTTTAATCACCGCCACAGATACATTCATTTAAATAAATGTTCCCATTACAGCGTTTATCGTTTATTATGTCTATCATCCGCAGTCGACCAAATTTTGGCATACTTCCCGACTTAATTAGGTCTATTGAGACCTCTCTGGATCCGACTTCCAAATCGAGTCCCTGGATCATGCTTAAGATTTCAAAGTTGAAACGGAAGTTCAAGTAATTTAGCTTCGATTAAACCATATACAAGTAAGCATAACATATTTTCAGTATGGACAATTTAAATTAATCATCAATCCATTGAGCAAAAGCCAACTGGCAGTTGCTCGTAGACTTAGTTGGGTGCGAGTTCACTTTCTAAGCAGCGGGTTTCGGGTTCCATTCCCGTTAGAAACACAAGTTTTCTCCACCATAAGATTTGTTATCTGGATCTGGGTGTGACTGTGTAAGAAATGTGTAAAAACTGACAGATTATATCCGATCGTTAGTCCGGCGTGTTCAAAAAAGGTAAAAATTAATACGCACCATAAAACCAAGTGGAATTTTTACTCCGAATGAAACAAAATAAGCCATTACCATAATAAAAATAGAGTTAAATTACGAGTGTTGTCATTTATTTATGTATAAAAGTCATTATCATAATGTTTTTGGAACCAAATACCGATTTCACTGCGGATATCTCCGGAACCTTTCATCGGGTAAAATAATGATAAATAAAAAAGAAATGTTCAGTCGAATTAAGAGCTATGTACATTTTGGAAATAGAAAAATACTATTTCGATTATTTTAGCATACTATTCATAGAGCCCACGACCACATAATCACATACCAAAAACGGGCAAAAGCTAGTAGTTAACAGAAATAAAAGAAGGAAAGAATTCAAAAATTAAAATAAATCATCATCTGACAATGATTCGACTTAAAACACGTAAAAATTTCGACTTACTCTGTTGTCGACTAGTTTCGGACAAATGAGTTGTCTTTGACAATCACGCGCTGAGGTTCGAGCCGCTCTCCTCCGCGTTATCGCGCTATATTTATATTTGTCCGAAACTAGTCGAAAACAAATTAAGTCAACTATTTTCGTGTTTTAAGCCGTATAATATTTTTTTATGTGTAATACTCACTGTAGGGACACTAGGGAGTTACAGTTACAGGTTAAACATAGTTTGTATTTGTAGCTTTGATCGTCGACAAGTGTCGACGAGTCAGTTATCGCCCGCCCCTTCATGGGTTAACTTGTATACCTATCTCATAAAATTTTATCAATCCAGTGAAAAATGTTAGTATTAATATCGCCTAGGCACTCACCCCTTAGGCACCACATACAATTGCGTACATTGGTGACCCCGACGTGATAGTTTTAAGTATCAAACCATACTGTTATTCTGTAGTGTCCGTCTTAGATCCTTTCAGACTCCAAGGATTTAAGTCTTTGCCTTTATCCACGTTATCCACGTTCCATCCGGTTGAATGCGAAGGAGAAAACGTTACTTATTTTCAGCTTAGTTTTTTTAAGTTAATTGCTTTACGTTTGCAATGGCTTTATCAGTTTAAATTAATTGTTCAAGTTTTTATCCGGAATCTTTTGAGAGGCGGCTGAGAATAGAAAGGGTCCAACGCGAGTATTTTAAACGTAATGTTGGTTATTATTTGCTATATAATATATACTATATATACTCAAATTACTGAGGATTTTATTTTTTGACTTTTTTTAACTGCGCCGCACGCCGTGTTGTTAAAACAGTCAAAAAATAAAAATTTGATATCCTGCTTCTCTAGTTAACAGATTGAATGGATTTCTTTTGTATTGAATTAAAGTAAACCAACCTGGTGAAACCAAAAAGTTATTTATTTTAAGTTACACTGTCTCTGAATAAGGAACCGATATCGAAAAAGAAAAAAGAAAATGTTTTTTTGGAAAATAAATAAGTTACATGCTTCATGAAAATGATTTCCCACCGAGTCATACCTATTCGATTCAAAATGTGACTCGTTGGGAATTTTCTTCCTATCGAGTTACATTATTGATCGTTGCAACTTTTTTTCCAGGAGTGTTTTTAATGAGTCACACACATGGTACCGTTTGACTTGATTTGATGTGACTCGTTAGGAATCCACCTTAAACCTTGTTCTCAATTATTTTTAACTGACTTAAAAAAGAAGTTCTCAATTCGACTGTTTGATAAGCTATTGCATAGCTTCTATCGCGGGCCTTGAGCGTGAAGACCGAATCCAGAAATTCCGTAACGAAAACAACCTAACACCCCCCCACTCCGACCGGCACAGCGGTGATACTTTTTAGTTTTGCCATCTATCGATGAATAGCAGAACTTTTAATGACTTTTTTGAAATATCACGCTTGTCTCTTTAGTTCAGCAACTCGCCTCTAGGTGGCAGGAAAAAAAATACTGCATAAATAAAATAATTAAATAATTATAATTGCATAAGTTGATAAAAATGCTATGCAATAGCTTTACCGCGGCAGTCCCCGAGTGCCACACGTCATTTTTTTTTTTATTGTTTTTTGTTTGTATTTTACGCGATATCTCCGCCAGTTATGAGTAAATTTTGATGTATTTTTTGGTAGAGTATACTTCAGAGGTCACATGTAGCCAAAACCAAAATATAAGCGATGAAGGCGGTTTTTTAAGCTTTGCTTGCTTTTCAATGATTTCATCTCTCCTCACACTCCGGACTCTTAATATGGCACACCTTTCAGATTACTTCATCGAACAATCAATCAATCAATCAATCAAATATTTGTTGACATAAATTTAGATGATACAATAAAGATTCTGAAGCCTCTGGTTCCCGATGTAGTTTACACTGTTTCGAGAACCAGCGTCTTCTCCCATTCATGAAACTATTTAATTATGCCAAGGGTTAGTTTGCAGCTATTTACAATATGTGAATGACCAGTATGTGAATGTGTGTGTGTGTGTGTGTGTGCGTGTGTGTGTGAGAGAGAGAAAGTGTGTGTATGTGTTTGTGTGTGTGTGTGTAGTGCGTGTATGAAATAATTAAATAATTAGGAGTTAATTTGCAGATTTTCCACATCTTCATAATCCAGAGTGTTGAGCCAGAGAGCCGATATACAATTATACACTAGTACTTCTACCCTAACTTCCGTTCCACAAGTTTCAATAAGCAATAATCCAACATAAATAAAAAGCTTATATACAGCTAATAGCAAACACCGGTCGTAAAATACGTTATGGCAATAAATAGTAAGTGTTAGAACGTATACGTGCCTAAGTGGTTTAAAACCAAGAGTTAACGGGGTATAAAATACGAGTATGCTGTGCGCTGCACCATATATGATATTTATGTGTTAACGGTTATTTGGCTATTATGTGGAGGCATGTCGCATAAATTGTTGTATTTATGGTGGTTTGCATATGTGAAACCTACATGTAAACGTTCGAAAACGGTAGCTGTCGATACGCTATCGTTTATTCATACACAATTTATGTCAAAATAATAAGTGTCAGATAGATAGATATATTCTTTATTTAACACCTTAAAATAACATATGGGAATGACAGTAAATAATTATATAAGTTTAACAATAGGGGGTCTTATCGCTGAGAGCGATCTCTTCCAGACAACCTTTGGATGGAGAGGAATAACGCAATGTAATAGGACGTTCTACGTTCATAAAAGATCAGTAAAGTGATTAAAAACAGATTGTTAGATTCATGAACAAGATGATAGATATATAAGTGTAACAATAGGCGGTCACAGTTCCTATTCGTGGGTACCGGATACATTCACAGAAGCATAAATATCTTTTGGAATAGAAAATTATGTTTCTGCCGGGAATTTAACCCAAGACCAACAGCTCAGAGGGCATGGACCTGCCTACTGCGCCAATTAGGTCGTTATGCGGGAAATGGGTCGTCGCGTCGTTTTAAGACTAAAACCTGATTACTTATCCACAAAATAGCTATCTATCTATCTATTTAAAACCCAAAAAATCAACAAAAACCTCATCTGTTTTATGTCATGTTATTTTCAACCGACTTCAACAAAGGAGGTTCTCAATTCGACTTTATGTTTATTTTTTGTATGTATGTTACGCGATAATTCCATCAATTATGAATTGATTTACATGATTTTTTTCTTTTGATTGATAGATTATACTTTATAGGTGGTCCCACATAAATTTTATCGAAATTGATCAAGCCATAACCAAAATATAAGCGGTGAAGTCGGTTTTTAAGCTTTGCTTGCGTTTCAGTTATTAGTGATATTTTAGAGTCCTTTCATTTGATACCCATCTTGATAGTATATGCTATATTTTAGTTTTGACGTAAAGGTTTTGACAGTTTTAAATCTGACAACGTACTTTCGGGAATAATTTCAGCCAGCTATATACGTGTAAAGATTTAAAAGGAAGAGCCCTAGGTTTGTCTAAACCTAATCAAATATCTTCTAGGCAGGCATGCAACATCTTCGACCGCATCGTCGCTTTCCATCAGGTAAGATAGTGGCCAAATGCTTGCCTATCAAACATGAGAAAACAATATGCCCATTGGCTGGCCCAACTTTTGGGTGAACATCATAGAATCGAAAGAATCGGAGATTGGAGCCTTAGGGTTTCATAGCCGCTCTAACCGCTGAGATACTCCAGCCCTTTATAGCTCTATATTAGGTCTGCTATATCATGGCTAATGCAAATTTAAAAAAAAAATTAAAAACAAAATCAATTTCTGAAACTTCTTATAGGACAATAATATTTTAATAATTTTAAGAAATACGCTAGTGTATAGTTATCATAGTCGAACGTGTTGCATCGTCTCTAATTTCTGATGAGATGATGTTAAATTAAAATGTTGCTTAATAATGCCGATTGAGAAAACTGAATGTATGTTACTTTATTTTAGTCATATCACTGAATAAAGATCTCTAAACCTTTGTAGTTGTCATAGCCGAAAGTGGCCTGCCATAACAAAAAGTATACTATTCGTATGTTACCCAACCACCGATGACGTCATTAAAAGAAAATCCTTTTCGCTCCTCTCCTTTCTTCAGCACAAAATAAACACGTCGCGGTCTTGCGTTTATGAACTTCATCTTATGAGACAACATAATAGATAACATCTGAGCGTGATTTACCGTCGACACTCGAGCCATAGGCGCTGGGCCGTATTCAGGACAAGGGTGAAATAAACATACCGTTTCAACAATATTTTTCCATGTTAACATAATCCTAGGTTTTATTTACAATTCCTACCTTGTTTATCATCACACAACAGACATCGTTGTGTTTGCAAAAAGTATTAGTTTCAAATATTTATTGATAAAAATTTAATATGTAATGCATTTAAAATTACATAATATAATACAACCGATTACCCCCAGCGAGCTCATAAATATATAAATTGTCGGACCTATATCATAATGTCCTAAAATGGAACCGACTTTCTATGAAATATCTGCTAGATAAATTATTAGAAACTTATCAGGCAGAGAAACTGGCCATCAGTACATTTTTAGAAAAAAAGCTGGAATACTTGATTAGAAAGAGATCATGGATCTAATAAAATGTTGATAACATGATATAAAAATGTGTTACAACACAGAAAAATTTGTAAAGCAAAAAAAAAACTTGAGAGGTGTCAAGGGACACCCGGATGGAACGAAGTTCAATTTCCTTTCGCAACGCGCGATAAGAAACTTTCGTTCCAAAATTAAAAGAAACATGCAAAAACCAACATCACGCGGTGTTCCCAGGCGGTCATCCATCCAAGTACTGACCGCGCACGACGTTGCTTAACTTCGGTGATCGGACGAGAACGTGGTATGGCTTACAACTATAGCAAAAAGTGTCGTTACAGCTTTTAGTCTTAATTTTTTCCGTCTAGCCCCCTTTCGCAACACGCGATAAGGAACTCTCGTTCCAAAAAACACACATTAGTTAGCAACATGCACACAACTACATATTGATATAAAAGTGTGCCTAAAGCAATATCCAATATTACTTTTAAGATATATAAGGTTTTCGGGCTATTGTGACAGTATGCAGCGCAAAACACGCACTCCCAACAGTGTGCCGATGATTAGACGTAAATACGAGAGTCCGTATGTTTTCAGGCTCGTGGCGAAAGTATAATTACCATAGAAATAAACATTTTTATTAGATAAATCTTTTATAATTTACTCCCCCTCTGCCCCCTATAGACACTACACTTATTACGTCCAGTATACGGGTACAGGCGACAAACAAGCGCTTGGTGTGTCATACGTCATAGGTGATGGATTGCCGACCGTGAATGGGGGATGTAAGATACTGTTTCAGACATCTCCATGCTCGTTTTCAAGCAAATGAGCTTTCCCATTTGTATCTGTAGATATCTTGTTGCATTCTAAGGAGAAGAGTTTGTGTACGTAGTTTAGAGTTCTATCTAACTTTAAAGCAGAAGTATTTTTTTTTTTTTATTTGTGACAGGCTAGTGTTTTACCACTATCTCACCTGATGGTAAGTGTCGATGTGATCGAAGCTGGTAAACACACTAGACCTGGAATACGCAGGCTCTCAAGGATAACTGCCGGAACACCGTATTTGGCTTGGCGGCAGACTTTCAACTTGATGGTGGTAAGCTACTTTGGTAGCAAGCCAGGCGAGCAACTCACAAAATGCTCTACCACCTCTCAATAAGTATTTTGTGTGCGCATGCGACAATATTTTTCTTGTTTTTGTTAGTGCCGCCAAGAGGGTATAACATGTAAGTAAATGAACTGTTACTCAATAATTTGTGAAATATCAGAATCCTCTTGGAATATCGTTCTTACTCAATAGTTAGAACGATATTCCAAGAGGATTCTGGTATTTTACAAAACTTAAACTCAATAGTTTAACGTCTTTCATTGTATGACTATTGCAAATTCTTTTTTATTTCAAATATTGTTTTGCGGGACAGTGTAGTTTATTTACTATTAATTATAATTGTTTAATAATACACTATACAATACAATAACTCTTTATTGACACTCAAAGATAAATACAGCTTACAGGGAATCTTATAAATATAGGTACAACGGGCGGTCTTATCGCTAAGAGCGATCTCTTCCAGACAACCTTTGGATGGAAATTTAAACGAAAAGTGAAAGTAGGGAGATGGTGACGCGATAAAAAAAAAAAGACGTGTGGCACTCGGGGACTGCCGCGGTAAAGCTATTGCATAGCATTTTTTATCAACTTATGCAATTATAATTATTTTAATAAATGTATTTATTTTTATACTAGTTGAGCCTCGCGGCTTAGCCCGCTGATGATGATGATTAAAGTAGTCCATGTCCTAATCCAGAGTATAACCTAACTACACACCGAATGTCATTAAAATCAGTTAAGTAGTTATGGAGATACATGGTAACAAACATTCACACACACACACACACACACACACACACACAAATTTTCGCATTTATAATATATTATTCTATTTCTATTCTATTTCTAAACGTCGATAAACTGCGGTCAACACCCTACTCCGCACATTAGGTTTATCTAAATTTAATAAATGTCTATAATTTATGTAAAAGTAAATATTGTCTTAGCAACGCAATTAGGAGGATTAATAATTTCCTGTCAAGAAACTGTTTATTCTGGCTTATCTTGTAAAATATTCTGAAAGCTTCCCGGAATATTTCAAAAGTGATTTCAATCGAAAATCATTAACATTATCAAGGTTAATAATGTCAAGAAGGGGCTTAAACTAAACTAAAATTGGTTTAGTGAGGGCCTTATTGGAATTTACCTAACTTATCGAAACTTAAAAATATCAATTGTGAAATGAATTTCGAACTTTCGTGATTCTATTGATAAGTAGTGGGCCGAATGGATCAGGGGAAATATGAGATTATAACCCGCCAAAGCTGCACACCAACACGTGCTACCCCTGTTTGACTGAAAACGAGCATTCCCAAGGAGAAATATACATCGAAGCGTTTCGCTTTTACGTTTATCATCCGTACTGCGATGGAGTGGAACCAAACTCATTAAAAAACGAAAACGAAAACGAACGCATTCACACTCACAGCCTCACACTAAGTTCAAAGACTTGTATCGTGGGTGCCGGAAACATTCACATCACACACACATTGCCGCGTCTTTGGTCCCTGAACAATATAATCTGGAAACATTCAGGTTGAGAGTGATTGGGTGCTACATTTTTGGCCACATCATCATTTTTCATCAGGCGAGATGGTGGTCAAATGCTTGCCTATCGAACATTAAAAAAATTATATTGGTCAGTTTGTCGACTCGCATAAAAACTATAAAATATATTATTTATGAAAAAAAACAGGGTTTGTCGTAAAGACACACAATAGAAGTGAAACTTTTGTATTACAGGGAAACATTTTAATCATTTATCACATTATTTACCCCTACCACTTTTCGTCACACAAAAAGGTTGCGAATCAGAATTTCAAAGCCCTCCCATAAGAAGTTTCACTTGAAAAACAACGCATTTTACGTATTTTAAAAAGTCGTTAAAGGTCATTTGGGTAATAGCATTCAACATCTTCAAGCAACCTGTGTGGATAGACATTAAATTCATATAAAAGTACCTTTACCTGATACCAAATGCGTGAATGCCTAAAAGCCTCCGTGAAAGTGGCTCTCTGTGGGCAAATGTAAAAACCTCAGTTTGATTTATTGCACGGTTTCGATAACTTTAGTGTTGGGGTAGAACTATATAAAACAGGGACTTGACAAGATCAAGATCAGGTAGCAAGTCTATCGGAATTCTATCGCTTAAAATTTGGAGAGTGCGCTCAAAAATAACATGATACAATTCGTCCGTGCTCTTTTTAACATCTAACAAGACCAACTATCAGACGTTTTTAATTTAAGGTTGGCATACCTCCAGTTCGCTCTAAGCGTTTAGCTTCTACGGTTATCATACGTACAGCGAAGAAGTGAAGTTAGTAATATTATTCTGTGGAGAATAATCCTTAGAATTGTGAAAGTACAGATATTTTAGTAAATGCAAACATTCGACCAAGTAGGAATTTATAGAGAAAGGAATGAAATAACTTTTTTTTTATTAGTTGGATATAATACTTAATTCAACCTATATTAAATCACTTTTAAGGTAGAACCCGAAACAAAATACGTCTAAAACGGCAATTTGACTGTCCCATGATATTGACAATTTTAATTACAGATTTTTTCTAAAGACGGTTAGGTGTAGTTATATTTTAAAAAACTACTTTAAATTATACCATAACCACGCAGAAAAATAATAATTGAAAAAAAAAGCCTCTTTCCCACATACCCCTTTCATATTACACATACATTTTATCTACCACATTCGGCTCTGAGCCTTAGTTTTACATAATATTGTTTGAGAATTTCATGTAACAAACTTGTATAGTTTGAAAGCTATTAGCCTTTGACAGAGAAACGGACTGACGGACTAAATATCCGAGTTACCAAACAAAAATGAACGACAAACGCATTCACACTCACAGGCCTCCACTAAGTTCAAAAACTTGTATCGTGGGTGCCGGAAACATTCACATCACACACACATTAATTACACCTAGAACCAGAAGCACAAATATCCCTAGGAAAGATATTTGTGCTTCTGCCGGAAATCGAACTCAGGACCCACGGCGCAGAGGGTGGACACCTGTCCACTGCGCCAGCTGGGTCGTCAAACTTCGCTTTTTTCGGTCAGATATTATTCACTTTTCCTCATATGTATATAGGCTTAAGGAATTTAAGAATGCTGCATTCTTAAATGCTTAAAAGAAAGCCACCTCTTTCCAATTTCTTTTTGAGAATTTCTATCAAAAGTTATTACTGTCGCATCACTAGTCCGATTTATTTTGTCCCTTAGCTTTCGTACTTTATTTATAAGCGGTTTTACATTACGCTGATGGATGGACGGGCTTTAATGGACGCCAGATAAAAGGCTATCGGGTTACAGATGTTGCAGCACTTGAATGGCTATCTTGGGCATATTTGGATGGTCTGACTTAAATTGCTTCGTATTATAATAAAATTTCTACACATACTGGAAAAACAATATTTAAAAGTTTTTTTTTTATTTGTGACAGGCTAGTGTTTGACCACTATCTCACCTGATGGTAAGTGACGATGTGATCGAAGCTGGTAAACACACTAGACCTGGAATACGCAGGCTCTCAAGGATAACTGCCGGAACACCGTATTTGGCTTGGCGGCAGACTTTCAACTTGATGGTGGTAAGCTACTTTGGTAGCAAGCCAGGGGAGCAACTCACAAAATGCTCTACCACCTCTCAAAAGTTTGTACAAATGATATCGTAGTTCACATATGACTCTAAATATAATGTGCGAAATCTAAATCTGGGTTATTCATAGTATCTCCGTTAATAATCATAAAGTATTTTTTTTTACAAACGCGTTTACACTCACAGCCCTATACTAAGTTCAAATACTTGTATCGTGGGTACAAGTCTTTGAACAATATGAATTTCTATCACACATACAATCACATTCAGAAGCTCAAATGTTCTATGTGAAGTAGAATTGTGCCTCTACAGAATTGAAACCAGAACCTGCGGCGCAGAAAGCAATGACTTGCCCACTGAACCAACTGAGTGGTACAGTACGTATACAATAGAACAAATTCGACAACAAGCGTTGAGGAATTACTTAATTTATTAAATACTACTTTACAGTGAAAAATATTTCTTTCTTTCTAACTGTAAAGTAGTAAGAGTAAGATTTATATCAGAAACAACTTTCAACTCAATAATGGTACATACAATTGTAAAGAGCAATCGTAGTAAATTCAGCTAATATTGTATAATAAAACGTAAGCAAAGCTTAAAAAAAGCGGCTTCACTGCTTTACCTTCGGAACTTTGGTTAGATTAGATGTAATAAATACGCATTATTGACGATATTTCAAGAACTACTCAGATTTTGATCAAATTTAAATGGGATCAACTGGAAGACAACATATTTCAGACAAAAAAAAATTCAAATTGCTTCACATGTAACACATATAAAAAAAAAAAGAAACAGTCGACTTGAGTACCTTCTCCTTTTTTGTGAAGTCCGTAGAAAATTAGCATTCTCTTAAATTTTCACCTCCTTCATAATGACTGTCGAGTATATCTTATTATAATAAGTATTATAAAAGGAAAAATAATTTAAGACAATGATCTCGAACGTGCTTAAAAGATATATCCCCATATTCCGACTTTATCGAACTACCGATAAATTCTGCTGAGTCAATAGATTCATCAAGGCCTTTATTATCTTTGACGATATACTCACAGTAAACAATATTAATCTTTGCTCTTAATCAATTTGTTCAAACAATGGATTCAGTCGATTGAATTAACATACACCTAACTGGATTTGTGAAACGGAATCTAGTATGTTGTTAAATGATGAGGCGTTTTAGTATCAAAATTAAATCGTCTATGTTTCGATTTACATATTATACTTCATAAAAACGGAAGAGGTACTCAAGTCGACTGTATTTTTTTTATGTCCTCATAACTTTGTTCCACGTGAATCTATTATGATTTTATTATTTTTTTGTTTGAAAGATGTTACTTTCCAATTGGTCCCATTTAAATTTGATCAAGATCTGATCAGTAGTTCTTGAAATATCTTCAATAATGCATGTTTAGTACATCTAACCTGATCAATGTTCCGAAAATAAAGCGGTGAAATCAGTTTTTTTAACCTTTGCTTGCGTTTAATTATTTTATTTGAGCATTATACCAATATTAGACCTGTCAAATTTCCCCTGAGAAAATTATTGATGCGACTGAGCGAGATTCAAACCAAGGTTTGAAGAATTTGATGTCGTAATTTTTATTGATTATTTTACTTAGGTACTCCCAAGTTAATGTGATTTATACCTACTGTCATCGTGATTAAAATTGCTTAGGAGTCATTGTCTTTCTAAATTAATTGTGGTCTCATACAAAAACATAGGAAATTCACCTCTGAAATAGATCCGCTAATGTAGTTGAATCCAAATTGCAATACAATATTTTCTCTAATCTGCCTTCTGATTCAGAACCATACAATAGCTCAGTTATCGTACTATTCGGTTAGTTATAATACGAAAGCATGTATTTTTAAAGAGAAAGTTATCCAATCGTATCGATTCTGTAAGTTACCGAAAAGTTCTGAATTAGGGGCAGGACCCATATAAAAACACATTTATTATTTGTGATGTGATATGATTATTGTTAAGAAATCATATAGCGACAGTAACAGGGTCGCTAGAGTCCAATTTTGTATACACTACATGTTACTTTTTTTATTCGTGATAGGCAAATTTTTGGTCACCATCTCATCTGATGGTAAACGACGATGTGGTTGACGATGGAGCGAGCTTGCCTAGAAGATACCTATTCACTCGCGACTTGACATATTGTACTCATCAGGAAACACCGACTCAGGTAAGGAGTTCCATTCCTTTGCGGTTCGCACAGTGAATGTGGAGGCAAAACGCTTCATGCGCATTTATAGCGGTGTCGCTTAGCAGTCTGTCTGCTTGTCCGATGATAGAACGGGATGGGGGAACTAGATCGTGTAGTTCTTTGGCACACTCTCCGAAATGTATCCGATAAAAAACCAATAGACTTGCAACCATGCGGCGATGATCCAAGCTCTGAAGCTTTGATTAATTAGCTGCTCGCTACCAAAAAGCCTTAAGCTGGTACTTAGCTGAACCGTCCCAAAGATGAGAACTACACGTTTTGAAGTTAAATTACTTTGTGGTGCTGCGATAATGGTTAATTACTTTTATTCCCTGATCGACACCTTCTAATTTCCCGAAGGTCAGATTTGTTATGAGGTTCTGAGTTTTCGTGCGAGTTACTTTGTTTTAGTTAGTTTCGTAGATAATAATATATAATAAGCTAAAAACATCTCAAGTATTTACTATGGCTGTTTGTGATTATATGTCTGTACAATATGGTTGATAATGAAAGTAATAATGTTAAGTTGACATTTGACTAGTTTCATTGATTAGTATGTTGAAACTCCCTCATCGGTTATTTGGTTTACTTTCTATAAGTTTCCTAATTTTGTTTCAGTATAAAATAATATTATCTTGACTAATCTCGGTGGACGTTCTGACTAAGTTGCATCGACCGACGATAAAACGGATCGATTTTTTTTTATTTAAATAAATTATATGTCTGTACAATATGGTATATGCAAAAATAATCGATTCGTAATTTTCAGTTTAAAAACAAATTTAAAGCTTTAAATTTGTCTGCGCCAACTAGCGGTTGACAATTTTTTATTACTATAGAATCTAAAAAAATAGAAATAATTTATTGATAAACATTTAAAACAATCACAATTATGGTACTCAAAACAAAAAAAACACACGCAAGAAATATTTGGCAATTGGAATATGCATGGCTGGTTTTCAGCATATCTCATCGATCTCAGGTGTTACTCGAAAATAAAGTCATGGTAGTCCTTTAACAATATTGTAGTTAATTGCCTATATTAACTATACTGAAGTAGAATTTATAGTATTATTTTGTAAGTTTGTTTTTGTAGTTTCTACACTAATGTAAAGTAAATTTGGCAAGATATATCTCTTCATGGTAGAATACGTTCTCTCGAATTCTATATATAGTTTTCAAGATTTTCTCGCATGAATGGGAACTTGGTATCTTTTCTCTCAAAACATTTCCACTTGGATAGCGTCACGAATCTTTGCAGTATAATAGAGAAATAATAATGTTCATATTGTTCGTTCATTTGTGATATTAGCTTTGAAGTATATCAGTCCCACTACTGGGACCCGAAGTTTTCTTTCACAGAGAGAGAATTAAGGCGATATCTGAAGAAAGTTATTTAAGACAATGTTTTCAACTGACTTCAAAAAAGGACCTTCTTAATTCAACTGTATGTTTTTTATGTATGTTACGCGTCTTTATCTCCGCCAATTATGAATCGATTTAGAGTTTTTTTTTGTTTGGTGGATTATATTTCAGAGGTGGTCCTATATAAATTTTATCGAAATCGATCAAGACAAAACCAAAATATAAGCGATAAAGCCGGTTTTTTCTTAAGCTTTGCTTGCGTTTAATTATTTACTACAATAAAATATGTATATATTCTAAAGAAGTAAATTTAGAAAAAGTAATAATGCCTTTTGTAGCGGGAATGGAACCCACGGCCATAGAATGTCCTGCCTTACTGCTCTAACCGCTGAGCTATCTAAAGCACGCTACCAGCGGCGAATTTATCTTTAGTGTTTTTATTAAAGTCTTATCAGGTTCTATCTTTGTATCATTTCCTCCAAATTCTTGATACAATCGAGATATCGTAGATCATGGCAGATATCGATCACCGTCTGTTCGCCGCTCGGCCCATTCTTATTTCGTCCATGAGCAACTTGCCTACTAAACCGTCAAATTGATAGAAAAAATGCGTGGAACCCTTTTCGGTGTTTGTACAACGTGTGTAGGATAGTTGGTTTAGGTACACGCAGGGTATGCCATATTATTTTGTTCGGGTCTCTAACAGAAGGACCTTATTATAGTTAAAAGACATTTTAGTTGGGTGAAATGAAAGCAAGATACCTAGACAGCCGAAATACGATAGAAAGGATCTGTGTGTGCCTATGTAGATATTTATTTAGGTATGTGATGTGATACTTTTCTAGCCGATTTTGGACTCATTTCGGACGTAGTGGCTTTTTATGAACAATAATATTATTTAAAATCTCTTATTATTTTATTTAGGTAACCTGTAGTTTAGGAAATGACAAAAGATCGGAAGAGTTCGGGCCGTAAAGTAAATTATGATAATTGAAACGCAAGCAAAGCTTAAAAACACCGACTTCATCGTTTCTATTTCGGTTTTCGCTTGACCGATTTCAATAAAATTTATATGGAACCACCTCTGAAGTATACTCTACCAAACAAATAAAAACATCAAAATCTATTCATAATTGGCGGAGATATTGCGTAACATACATACAAAAAAAATACAGTCGAATTGAGAACCTCCTTTTTTGAAGTCGGAAAAGTAAAGGCGTTGTTTTAACAAAAAGATAAAGTAAGCTATTAGAGAAAAATCAACCTAAAGTTGTTGTCCATGATGTTATCAGACATTTGGTTTGTTGAACTTACATTTAATACACGTTTTGATATTGAAAGGTAACATGAACATGCAATTAATGAACTGAATTTTTATTTTGTTTTTTTACTCTGTATACTTTTAAAAATCTATTAACAAACAAACAACAAAGAAACGCATTAACACTCATAGCCCCACGCTTAGTTCAAAATACTTGTATCGTGGGTGCCGGAAACATTCACATCACACATTGCACTCAGAACCAGAAGCACAAATATCCCTTGGTAAGGAATTCCTGCTGGGAATCGAACCCAGGACCTTCGGCGCAGAGGGCGGAGACCAGAGCACTACGCCAACTGGGCCATCAAATTGTTGTCAATCTTGTCGTGCAATTTGGTTTTTATCTTTGGTTTTTGTAATTTTTAGGTAAATATAAGAGTATTTTTAATTCTACCGAAAATTGGAGCTACGCAAAGCCATTGTACGATACAAATTTCAGTAGAAACCTATCCTAGGTAGAGAAATAGCTCTAAATATTGATAATTTTAGGCCTGACGGGCTTACTACTTACGACCACATACTCACACGCTAGCCTATCAGAGATTTAACAAAATCTCACACATTACCTTTTAGATTTATAATAATATTAGTTCTGAAAACTAGGAACCTTTACCAGCCACTTCTAAATTATTTTAATTATAGGATTATCGCGCTAAATTCTGAATGTATTCAAATTCGATAACATCTCTCCGTAGCAAATAAAATGTTTATTACTGCAAATGAAATTTATATACACCCTGTATAATCTAATTTTGTTACGGCTTATCCGTGCCCGAGAATGGATCAAACACAGGTAACCAACTACTTGTAATTCATTCGGCATATCCAAAACAACCACAAACAGGAACTCCCTAAACTTGTCTGATATAAAATAATGAAACCCTTGTTATTTAATTTGTTTCGTCCGTAGTTTTTAAATGAACATTGACAGGATGAGCTCCTTTATTTCGTCAGTTGATTGAAGCTTCTCTAAACTTTATTTTAGTGCAGTGGAAAGCAGTGCTAAAGCAAGCAACTTCTAGTTTAACTGATTTAGCTACTAATACTTAAAATAATGTTTTAAAAAAGATTTATAAATTGTATATATTCACTGATTAGCTATAATTGATGCTTTTAAAATTAATACTGAAAAAAGTTTAGCAGTAACATAAGTATTTTTTGGATGTGAAACTTTTTTATGGAGGGGCTTTGAAATTTAAATTCTGCTCCGCAACCTTTTTGTGTGACGAAAAGTGGTGGGGGTAAATACTGTGTGTTGGCTTGGTTGGGTGAGCGTTCGCCTTCTAAGCAAGGAGAAATCTCTAAGTAAAATTTGTGTTTCTGGTTCTGGTGTTTGTATCTCTGTGATTGTGTGTTTGATGTGAATGTTTCCGTCACCCACGGCACAAATCATCGAACTTAATGTGGGACTCCGAGTTTAAAAGCGTTTATTACACATACAATTATTATAAATGACACAATTATTACACTGGCACTTATTTGGATCTACGTATAATTCAAGAGACAATGTTAGCATGATGGAAACGCTGCCACTAGTAATGGACTTGAGCACTTGAGTTACCTATAAGCTTGCTGCCTTGTAGGTAACTTAGATCTTTGCTGTAAAAATGTATATAGTTTTAGGAAATATAGGCAATTGGCCCGTAGATTTAAGTAATAATATTATTATACAATACCAAATAACCTTAGTCACTGGTGCGTAAATATACGTTAAACATCTTTACTCAAAGTTTGCGAAGCTGCTGCTATGTGTCACTTCTTGTCTAATTAGTTGGATCCGAACGATAGCAGTCGCATTAACTTTAGAGGATCGTCTGCTAAGTTTGTTGAAGTTTTGTGAAGTTGCATCGTTTTGTTCCATTAACAATGAGGCTTTTGATGTGGCTTTAGCAAAGTAATATCAGATGATTAGAAATAAGAAGTCTTACTGCGTATTCTTGTGACTAATCTAGAACTATCTAAATAGCTAGTGAATACCTATGCACGATGACTTGAAGACACCCAGATTGTACCATTCGGGGAACAAAGACGCGGGCAATAAGTTTCATTCCTTCGCTGTACGGATGATAAGTGTAGAAACAAAACGCTTCGAGCTAATTTGAGATAAATCAACTATTAATGGCTGACGTTGGTCAGTTCATCTAGTAGTCCGATGATAAAAGGCATGGAGGAATCAAGCGGTGTAATTCGAGTGCAAAGAATCTCTACGCCGGTGTCAACCAACACCCAAATTGTTGATAACTTAGGGTCTTGTAGTAAAGATCTTGATGTGAGCATCGTACAAATTCAGCGTAATCCTGCTTTTTGACAAACTAGTACCGCCCTAGATCGATGCAAGAAGTTTGACTTTCGTCTTTCTTGCTTACGCTTCCGCAATTACACTAAGATTAAGATTGTGGTCAAACGCTTGCCTATCGTACATAAAAAAAGAACCTCACTATCCCCCCTCCCCTACTACCCCTGTGTCGTGAGTGCCGGAAACATTCAATAAAAATTCAATACGGGAATTGGCGTGACGCGTTGTCGATGTCTAGATCAACATCAACAATTTTTTATTCATAATCATATTCCATATCTTAAGTATGCCCACAAATCTAACTTTAAAATTTACTTGGATTATAATTATATGTTAATCTTTCCGATGTCTTTGTATTGTTTGTATGTGTATTTATAGCTTTTTCTAGCGATGTAGAGCTCGTCCAAGCTGAAATGACGCGCCCCACTACTTAATTAGTTTATTTAGATGTGTGAGTGCAAATATTAATGACGACACTTCATCTGTATGGGAACGTCGATTGTTCAGTGAACAATGGATCTGCACGTGTACAAGACGATCGACTAGTCGGGTGATAAATCCGACCACGCTTGTGTGCGTAAATGCGAAGGTGGGGCGCGTCATTTCAACTTAGACAATCTCTACTAACTAACCCTTTACATAACTCTGAGGATAGCGCTGTGGGCTATATTATTACTAATACCTTTAATATGTAATCTTTGTTTTTTTTTATTATTTATAGTGTGGCTGTTTGTTGTCCCATAATAAATTTTAAAAAAATTGTTTCGGCTTCGTTCGGAAGCCTTCTAAGGAAGTACTAGTGAGAAGGATGAGTGCGGAGCTCTCGCCGTCGCGTCCCATCTCGCAACATTCAAATCGCACACAATCGCACTTAGAACTAGAAATACATTTAATGTCCTTTGGAGGAAAACTTGTTTCCTTCGGGAATGGAAACCCGTTACCCGCTTCTTAGACGGCTTCATATACAGGCCGAAGAAATTATTTCATTTTATCCTACCCTAAGGAGTTTTACCGGCATTTCTTTAGTCCGGGGACGCGGAGTCTAGGGAATTAGGGTATCCCAAGGCATTACTTTTGTTTTTGTATTATATTGATGTAAACGAGACATGAGTGTTACCCACCATACCGCACTGAGCCAGCGGTGTTGTTTTATTTATTTATTTTATTATATTAGGAAAGCTTACGGCTATGAAATAAAGTATAATTTACTAGCCGTGCCCCGCGGCTTTGCCTGCTATTATGAAGTTAAAAAGTAGCCTATGTGTTAATCCTAGGTATAATCTATGTACATTCCAAATTTCATTAATTTTTTGAAGGTTTATTTTTAAATATGTTTCTTTTGTTCAAAAGCTTCTTGTATATTATGGTCTCTATTATCTTGTAGTAAAAAGAAGCCCCGAATCTATGCAGTGGAGATGAATGCTCTACGTTTATCATCCGATCTGCGAATGATGTGAACTCATTACCCACGTCTTTGTTTTCTAGTTGAGTGAATAGATATTTTCTAGGCAAGCTACATGCTACATCTTCGGCCGCATCACCACTTTTCATCATATGAGACAGATGTCAATAAATGCTCCCTTTGTCCACGTTCGTAACTAAGATTTCATAACTGGTCATGTATCAGGATTTTTTTCACTGTTTCATAACCAGTTTTTAAACAATACTTTTTTTTCCATTTTCATACCGAGTGCCTTTTGTACATAATATGTAAGCTAATACATTTGAAGTAGTAGCAGTGGGTAGTAAGAAAGCAATGTTCTCGATACGCTCGGCTCTTTGAGCCTTTGCTTCCGCAAATTGTATCACAAACGAATTCCGATCCCTTTTCTGATTCCAAAACAGCAATGATTTTTATCTCATCAACAAGAAACGAGATTATCCCTATCGAAATATCAGATACATTTATTTTATTTGAACGCTTTGATCACAACTGGAAAAGTTCGGATAAAACACGATAAGTCGGAATTTCTAGTAGTTTCGAATTTCCTTATCGTCCCTTCCCGTTTTCCATACTGTACCTAAGTTCAGTGTCATTCCGGAATATGGTGGAAGTGAGATGACTTGGAAAGATAATACGTCTTTACTTTAAGATAAGCGGGAACTAGAGGAAAGTTTTATAGTATAGATAGGTAGATATACTCTTTATTGAACACAGTCATTGTAGTAACAAAGAACACAAATAGGAATGACGGTAAATAATTATATAAGTGTAACAATAGGCGATCCTAAAGGCGCTCTCGTCCAGACAACTTTGGATTAAATGAGTAACGCAATTTAATATATAAATAGGACGTCGATCTACGTTATAAAAAAACTTTAAAATTGTTTAGAACAGTAATAAAAAATAAAAAAAATATGTACGTAAATAGTTAATAGATATTATAGTATAATAAATGACTACATATTGTTTTATAAACATTACATATAAATACCTATTATCGGCCATCGTTTTCGTACCTAGAATATAGCAAAATTGTTATATGCTCTGAGTTCCGTAATTATTACTTTTATTAATATATTTAGTTATTGTAGAAAATAGTAACAGCTATTTACAATAATTAGCAGAAGATTATAAGACAACTAGCTGCGCCCCGCGGTTTCACCCGCGTTGATAATGATGAAAAGTGATGATGATGATGAAAAATAGATGTTGGCCGATTCTCATAGATACCGGATAAGCACAAAAAATTTCATCAAAATCGGTCAAGCCGTTTCGGAGGAGTATGGCAACGAAAACTGTGACACGAGAATTTTATATATAAGACTAGCTGCGCCCCGCGGTTTCACCCGCGTTGATAATGATGAAAAGTGATGATGATGAAAAATAGATGTTGGCCGATTCTCATAGATACCGGATAAGCACAAAAAATTTCATCAAAATCGGTCAAGCCGTTTCGGAGGAGTATAGCAACGAAAACTGTGACACGAGAATTTTATATATTAGATTTTCATCCCATTTCTCAATCACTACAGTGATTGAGAAATGGGATGCTTTGTCATTACACTTTGATCTCTCTTGATTCTCTCCTTGAAGGAAAAATAGGAGTGAAGGATGTAACTACACCTACCCGTGAACGAATGGGAAAATGATTTACAAACACTCACAGCCCCGCACTAAGTAAAAAACTTGTTCCGTGAGTGTGGGAATCATTCACAGCACACAAAAACAATCACATCCAGAACCAGAAACATAAATTTCCCTTGGGTAGAAAACTTGCGTTAACAAAGGGAATCAAACCCTACACCCGTTGCTTAAAATAAACGTGTAACCAACTACGCCAACAAGTAGTTAGACATACACATCATACACACAATCACACATTTGGCAGATTTATGGTAGGCGAACTGCCCTAAAATGCTGCATATTGTGTTACTGGAGCTTTACACAAGCTTTCATTTTCACCTGTTTTTAGTTAGTTAGCTTTTAGTTTCACCTGTCTAATCTTGTTGTCTGTCGGTCTGTAATCAAATCTTGCAAGCTAAATTAGACCCACTTCCTGAAGTCTGATTGAACTTACATTTTGTGTACTAAAACAACAAATAAACAAACGCATTCACACTCACAGCCCCACACTAAGTTCAAAGACTTGTATCGTAGGTAAAGCTTGATTTTTAAGACTATTTAAAGTATCATTTGTTTTTAGATCATGAAACACCGAGGGTTTAGTCGGTAATATAGTTCTCCCGCTTTTCCAATATACCGATCTAATTTACATACCGTTGGATGTGCAATGTTTGTATTCTGAACAAGTGCAGTTTTACGGGCTAACTAGAACAGCTTTATGTGCGAACGCCTTTGCAATCGCTACACCCGAATAAACTTCAGTGTGTTTATCAAATTGTGATGTATTGAGGGATACGTTTTTTTGAGGCTGTTAGGTTTGCAATCTTAAACTTTGAGGTATTTAATGTGACACTATTAAACTTCCAGTATAAATATTAACTCAAAGTGATACAATAACAAGTATAGTTCGGCCTCGGCCTAACATTTAATTGTTTTTTTTTTGTTGTTCAAGTAAAGGATGTATCTTGCCGCATCAAAGTTTTCCATCAGGTGAGAAAATGGTCGAATGCTTGCTTATCTAGCTTAAAGAAACTGATATTATACCTTAATACTAACTTTAAATATATATGAGTGTCTTCAAGTCTAGAGTGAATAGGTACCATCTAGGGAAGCATGTCCCATCTTCGGCCGCATCGTCACATTCCATAAGGTGAGATAGTGGTCAAATGCAGCATAAAAAATATATATGTAGTCGTTTTAAGGTAAACCTCAGGATTAAAATAAATAAATAAATAGATCGTACCACTTTTAACCTTCTAAAATGATGAGATAACTTTTATTAGAGTCCTTATTATTATAACCGTGCTACAATCGTAAAATAAATAACATTGGTCATACTCTTTTTTATGTATCCTAATTGACCACATTTTCACATAAATTTATTTTATGCTAACAGATGAATTAACCTCCCCATTTTAAGGAGACTTATCTACCTGGCTAAGCTAGTAGGTAGCCAGGAGTCTCCTCACACGCATCAGCTGGTATCTAGCCAGCTGCTGTTACTCTCTCGGATATGCTTTAAAATATTGAAAATTGAAAAATATCTTCAGTTCCGGTAACAGGAACGAAAAGATGCGCGTGAAAATCTATTAGTACTACAGTCACGTGTCTACAAGAATCATTGTGGCACTGGGAATGTGCATACGAATATTGGTTCTATCGCCCGCTGTGCAGTATATCACTTGGCAGCATCTCGCATATTTTAACCGTGAAATTCTATTTGATTTTTCGCACACTTATTAACGTCACACTAGGTATCTACGAGACGATGTCGACGTTCACAAGTATAATTGTGTACTTTCGCGAACTGCAATTGTAAGAGAAAACCTAGTAGTTTCTTGTGACCACGATCAGTTCATCTCTGCTGAAACGTCGAGGCTAGTCGAAATAATGTTATTTTGAAAATAAAAGAGCGCGGGCTTTTTTATATAACGTTCACAAGACTAAGTGTTGAAGTGAGTCTGTGAGACGTTCACTAGTGTTGAAGTCTTGCCTCAAATAAGTATTTCAATCAAAAAGTTAAAAACCAATGATTAAGACGCTGTGCATATTTTTTTAGCCACTAAGAAATAGTCATATCCAGTTACGATAAAACTTGAGAATATGATATCAATAAATTGAACACAGAAACATGATTGGTCAAAGTATTCGCGATATCATTATTTTTGAGTTTTTTTAAACTCTTATAAATATAAGGAACAAATGTTTACTACACTCTTTAGATAATTGCAATGCCATAATAAACAGAAACCATTTTTTTATATATATTTTTTTTTACATACGGTTTACAAAGGAATAGAATTTCTTGCCTAAGTCGGTGTTTCCTGATGAGTTCAATATGGGAGTCACGACAGAATAGGTATCTTCTAGGCAAGTTTGCTCCATCGTCGATCACTTCGTCGTTTACTATCAGGTGAGATCGTGGTCGAAAGATTGGCTATCACGAATAAAAAAAAACAATTTCTGTAACAAAATAAGATTTTATGATTTATATTTTAACAGGGATAATGAGATGATGTATAATACATACATAATGAGACATTGCTTTGATGTATAATATATACATCAAAGTACATGTCTCATTATCACTGTTAAGATATCAAAGATAAAATCTGATTCTGCTAGAAAAATAGCCATTTGTTATAAATTCGAGATGGGCAAACTTTACCGCTTTTTAATGTTAGGTGAGTATATATTTTGTCCGATTTTTACACCTTATTCTTTATTCTCGATATCATCTCACCTTCTAAAATAAATTTGTGTATCGTCTCAATTCAATCTCGTTCAATAGCTTTCGTATATACAAGTATATCCTTAGGTTTTGCTTGATAAACATCAATAGTCCTAAACACACATGTTTTCTTTGCATGGGGTGATACGCGTAAAATTAATTTTAGTGTATTGATATTATATCTGTCAATTGACGTCGGAGCAGTTGAACATTATTATAGAGAAACTTCCACCAGGTCACGAACAGCCTGTGTGGAACATTAAACAGACTCGAAGCACAGGTTGGACGCTGTAAGAACAACCTATACACGTGGGGTATGGTTGACCAATCCGAGACGCAGTGCGACTGCAGCACCCCTGTGCAGACCATGTCGCACTTGCTGGAATGTCCGCTATTTCCCTGCACATGTACATTGAAAGAGCTATTCCAATACTCCGAAAATGCAGTGGAAGTAGCCACTTTCTGGACAAAACAAACAATCTGTGCAACCTGTATGTACTACCTGTACCTGTCATCGACATGAAAAAGAAGGAGAACATTATTATTTGGAATCATATATTATAAATTTTACTATTAAAGTTTTTGTGAGTTTGACACAGACTTTTGACCTTGACTGAATGACCTTCCGCCGTGAACTCGCCAGATGATAGGGATCGGACATCCCCGAAACCTAGGTCGCAAGAGTCGACCGTGTGTCAAGCCCTTTCATTTATATAAAGTATCATATATTACTAATTATTATTAATATAATAATAAGTTTAGTGGTAATTGGTTTGTTATTATTTAGAAGTTTGTTAATAAATGATGGTGTGAATTAGAGCAAAGGGAAAATAACCTTATTACATTACTAGTAAAATACAAATTAAACAAGCCGAGCGAGCGAAGCAAGCGTACCGCATCAGCGACCAATGAAGCGGTAGATTAGAACCCTAAACTGATAACAATCTTCGCCATCTCTAACAATCTTGTATCGAATCTCGACTTATCGCATTACATTTATGTCTATCTGGAAGCTACAAAATAAAAATACGAAAGCAGTATCATAGTCAAGAATGAACAGGTAACTTCTAGGTAAGCATGCTCCATCTTCGGCTGCATTATCACTTTCCATTGAGTGAGATAGCGGCCCAATGCTTACCTATCCCGCATAAAAAAACATCTTTAAGACGTTGCATTTAATAATACTCACCTACATAATTTAAAAACAAGTTGGATACCTACGTGGCTATCTACAGTGGGAAAATTATTTCAGCAATTGTAACTGACATAACAGCACTGCTACTTTGAAAACGCACTAAGCGCCTTCACACTCACAGCCCACAGTAAGTTCAAAGACTTGTATCGTGGATACCGGGACAAGGACAATTGTGCACCTAGTGGGAATCGAACCCAAAACCTATGGCACAGAGGTTTAAGACTTGACCACTGCGCCATCGGATCGGTCACCACGGGTCATCAAATAACAATTAATTAACAGTGATAAAAGTTCGTAATAAAAATCAAAACAGACCGCCAAAAATTTATATCTTGTCTCATCTGTGTATACACCTATGCAATGGAAAAAAAATAAGCCTATCACATAAATAACCCCTAAATACGAGCAGCACCGTCAGGCCAGTGGAGCTGAACCGCTTAAGTGGACAAACAAAGCTAGCCGGAGACACGAGAGCTGTGATATACTGCTGGGAAACGAAATGCAACTCTGCATTTAGAATTTAAGCTTACACAATTTTGTTGGAGATACGTGACGGTGCACGGTGTAAAAAGTACGTGACACACTAGGACATAGTCTGGTAAAATTACGATTGAAGTTGGTTGTTGTGAAACAAAATAAAAGCTTTTTTATTGTATGCTAGATGCTAGAACAAGCATTTGACCACTATCTCACCTGATGAAAAGTGAAGATGCGGCCGAAGATATAACATGCTTGACTAGAAGATACCAAATGACACCCAGATTGTACCGTTCGGAAAACAAAGACTCAGGCAATGAGTTCCACTCCCTCGCTGTACGGATAATAAACGTAGAAGCAAATCGCTTCGAGCGAACCGGAGGTCTGTCAACATGCAAGGATGACGTTTGACAGTTTGTCTTGTTGTTAGGTGGTAAAAAAGAGAAGGGGGAATAAAATAATGTAATTCCTGCGCACACTCTCCAAAATGTAAACGGTAGAATTCCGATAAGCTTGAGACCTTACGTCGGTGACCGAGACTCTGCAACTTGGACTCGTCTAGCTTATCATCGCCAATGAGCCTTTTTGCTCGACGGTCAATGGACTCAAGAGCTTCAAGCTTGTAATAAAATAAACCTTTGTTTCCGAAGTACGTTCAACATTTTGTGATAGTGTACTTAAATGCTAAGTTAGAAATATCGTTCTAGAGTACCTCCTGCCAAACCAGGCTCATCACCGGTATTTCAGCTTACCATTCATCTTCCCATGTGTGGATCTAATAATATCTAGCCCTAAGATGTTTTACGATCAAAATACATTTAAAAGAAATTGATTTATGAATATATTGTGTTTTATAGAAGCTCTGCGTGCAGAAATGGCAGGTGTTCATTATTATTACCCTTTGGAGTTAACTTGGGTGAAAATGTAAGGTACATAAAGTTTTATAAGTCTTAAGTTTACCTCAATACATATTGTACTAGCCAACCAGAAAGAGATACATTTAAACAAAATTATGAATTAAATATATTTGTGTAATCTCTTTTTAATTTACCTTCTTTTGATATCCCAATTATTAGGTTTTGTTAAAAAAAATATTATAACTTACAATGTAGCACCAAAACCCGCCAAGTTAGATTTGTTTTTTGAAACACCTATCAATGATACTTGGGTTTTGAGACGAATCTAACGATAATTCAACTGGAGAAATCCATTTGGAAGTTACGAGGTATAATGTAGAAATTTTCAAACATACAAGATACGTGCGAAAAACAGGAACCCTCCTTGGCAGTCGGTTTAAAAATAAAAGTCATTTTATATATAATATGTTTCAGGAAAGTTTCTGTTAGTCAACGTTTCTCATGTTTGTTTCGCTCTGTTAGGTGTCTGTACAGTTCTGTTTTATTTGAAATGTGTTGAATTTTCTCTTTTTCTATCTTTGCCACATGCAACTAATATGAAACAACAGTCGCCAAGTTTCTTGCTTTAACAATTTGCCCTTGTTTTCATCCCTTGAGCTTTTTCCGCGTAAAGAAAGTTTACCTGTTGCAAATTTTATTAGATGAAACCCTCTTGGGGTTAGATACATATTTTTTGTCACAAAAGTTGTTTGTTTTAGGTCCAAAGTTTTTATATCAGTTTAACTTGCAAATGGGGATTTTATGGAAAATATTTAGGATATTCCAAAGTCCACAGACATAGGTTATCTTATTGTTAGGCTAAATGAATAATACTTATTTTACACTCACAACATTACACTTAGGTGAAATATTTGTATAGTGGGTGATTCACATCTAATCACACAAAGAACCAGAAACACAAATTAACCTTGGGGAGAAAACTTGTTTTCTCACAAACAGGACACAACAGGAATCAAACCCGCTGCTTAGAAGGAAGTCGTGTAACCAACGAAATCAACGAACATTTTACCATCAGAATCACCTAATGATTCATCCAGCCCAGCTTTATATTGCAAGGTTTTTAAGGGGCAGATATATTTTATCCAAGATAGGCAAACGTATGACCACCATATGAACTGATGTTAAGAGACAAAACAGTCGACGATAAAGCACATATCCCTACTTTTGGTCCAAATTTTAGTCATATCGAATTTTTTTTTTTTTTCATAGTGGTCTTGGCATAATTGAGTAACAAAATTTAAAATTTAGATTTATTTTAACGTTTATTAGAAATGGTTTTCATCAATTATAGAGAGAGAAAAACATGGATTGGGTTGGATATTCTAATGTTTGATCTTACTGTTTGATAATTCTAAGCTTTTTCCCCAAATATTCAAATTATCTTTTTATACTGCCAATAGACAAAACAATTTTTCGACAGTCCTACGTCCTCCAAAACTCATTTATAAAATGCAGCTCCATGTAATTTTTTTTTATTGTTCAGTTGTCTAATCTACGGGCCAATTGCCTATATTTCCTAAAACTAAACTAAAACTATATACAGCAAAGAGCCAAGTTACCTACAAGCCATCGAGCCTATAGGTAACTCAAGTGCTCAAGCCCACTACCAGTGGGTAGCGTTCCCATCATGCTGGCTGCATTGCCTCTCTGAATTGCAATGCTAATACGTTGAGCCAAATAAGTGCCAGCATTTTGGTCACGCGTCGCCTCAACCAGGCGCTCTGATAGAATTTTGAAAATAGAATGAGCTCCCGGTCCCCACGGACCCAGTGTCTCAACACCAAACGGCTCAAATATGTAACCACTGCCGAGGTTTCCATATTTTCGCCGTTTGCGCTGCTCTGCCGAAGTTGCCGCGACGCCAACCCCATTCTGTGATTCAGGAAGATGTGACGGAGCTAAAGTATCGACACAAGTTGCATCCCACACTAAAGGCCGTCCCATCTTCCATGGAATTAAAGTCATTCCGTCAGGTCTTTTACGATCGTCACGCATCAGACCATTCGGTTCGAGAATGGCTGGAACGTTGGCACTGGTAAAAGCCCGGCGGATGATATCGTTGAGGCTGGCGTGGCGGGAAATTCGGCCAGCACTTTTCCGGCACGAGAGGCCGTGGTGACCGAGCTGGTCAACAGCAGTACCACACTGACAGCTATGGGCAACATAGCACCTTGCACCCAAACGTAAGCATATAGCGAGACGGAAAGCAGATGGATCCATAAGAGTACCAGTATTAAGCGAGGGAATGGCCTGCAACCAAAGCCCTGACTCCCATACAGAAACTGCTAGAAGTCTAGCACGCTCTGTGACGCTAGGACACGTATCTAAAAGATGTCATTAAACTCTACAAAATTTATCATCTGCTTTGTTACGTCACTATCTTCTATTTTGCATGAAATTGCAACAACTTAAAGTCCCCTATTTAAATTTCCACGTAGTTTAAGGCAGTAAATCTTTTCTTGGAGTTCTTTTATGCGTCGCCTTTGGGAATGCCTAACACAATTTACTTGTGTCTGGGAAACTGGAGGGAAAACAAGAAAAACGAAATGTTGAATAATATAATGCCTGCGGAACCCTTGGCCAGGTGACCTCTCCAATTGAATTATATCGGTTTCTAAATTGCAAATTGTCTCATTTGCTTCTTTCGCCTTCGGTTTTACTGTGTTCTGTCTAGAATTGTTGAATTTAATATTGGATTGGAAACAGCTGTTTTTTATTTTAAGCGATTTCAAAAAATTGAGGCGTTCTCAATTCGACTGTTTTTTCACCGACTTCACAAAAAAGAAGGAGGTACTCAAGTCGACTGTATTTTTTTATTATTTTTTTATGTGTATTTAATTTGATCATAATCTGATCAGTAGTTCTTGAAATATCGTCAATAATGCGTATTCTGTGAACTACATTGACGATGCTCTCGTTTTTAACCGACTTCAAAAGTTGCCTCATAACTTCTTTTGTTGTGCGCCGATTTTGAGTTATATTTAATATGTGATGATGAATGATGTGATGATACGTGTTTAATACATTAAATCTGATCAAGGTTCCAAAGATAAAGCGGTGAAGTCGGTTTTTTTTAAGCTTTGCTTGCGTTTAATTATATTATATGTGTGTTGTTACCTTCTATCTTCTTTCGTTGTGAACAGATTTGGATGGTTATTTTTTTTATTTGAAAGCCGGTCGTAAATGTGGTCCCATTTAAATTTAATCAAGACTTGATCACAATTTTTTAAGTTATCATCAATAATGCGTGTTTAAAAAATTAAATCTGATCAAGGTTCCGAAGATAAAGCGGTGAAGTAGATTTTTTTAAAGCTTTGCTTGCGTTTAATTGTTATCTACCGAAATCACAAAAAAGGAGGAAGTACCTAATTTGACTGTATTTTTTTTATGTGTGTGTTATATCTTCTTTCCACGTGAATCGATTTTGAAGATTTTTCTTGTTTGAAAGCTGGTGCTTTTCCATTAGTCCCATTAAAAATTGGCCAGGTTTCGATCAGTGGTTTTTAAGTTATCGTCAATAATGCGTGCTTAATAAATTTTATTTGATCAAGGTTCCGAAGATAATGATGATTTTCTAATTTCATCAACAGCGTCTTAGATAAAAGTGGCAAAGGTTCGCGTTGATCTTGTATCGCTATTCAATAACGAGTATTGCTTTTTATGACCTGTCAAAAGGCATTCCTAAATATAATTCGATCTAATTGGTGCCGATTCTGTTGTCCAGAATTAGACTAAACTAGCCTAAAATTAGTTTTAGTCCTGCTTTAGTCCAAAACCTATTCAGAAAATGCAAGATTAGACTAAAATTAAGTTTGACAGGACTAAGTTAGTTTAGTTACTCTATTTAGTAAAAATGACCAAATTCTTATTCTGATGTACATGTTTTACGTCAAATTAAGACTAAAAATAGAAATTTTAAACTCAAATTAGTCTGTATGAAAAAGATCTGGATTATTTTAAATGTGATCTTATACTTGAAAGAATAACACGTGCAATTAATGAGGCAAATACTGACCTACAAAGTCTATAATGGAGTAATATGTGATTGCGGCTCTTGTGAATACAATTCAATTTGGCTGTCAAAATCAATTTTAGTCCTGTCATTTCAACTTTTAAATTAAGTTCAACGTAAAATCAGAATAGCGTTTAGGTATTCTTTGACTAAAATTAGTTTATTTTTAGTTTAGTTTAGGTTAGTTCGGTGCTCAACAGAATTAGCACCATTATAATATATTCCTTATTATAATACCTATATTATTATTCGACGTTGTGCCAGTACCGATACAGCTGATGCCTCGTATCAAGGGAATGTTATTTTAATGGCGGCATTAGATCGCCATGTTTCTGCCTCGTTCGTCATATGAGTGGTTCAGATCATGTAGACTTTTACAACCTCTGTATCAGCTGATTTCCCATAAGACCTTGTTGGCTGTTGTTTAAGGACTGTATATTCATTAATTGTATTAAATGTCTGCGTTCGTTCGACAATAATACGGAATATTAATTACTACCTACTCAATAATAAGGATAACTAGAACAAGTCTCACTTTACACGTGTATATTGTTACTGATTGGTTATTTTGTTTGTCTCTTTTCTTAGAAACGCCTAAAAGAAGTGAAACGTAATAACCACATATATTTACTAATTTTTTTGAGCTTTAGTTGCTGTCTGTACTTCATAATTTTCTCGTGGAGCGCAGTGGAATAAATGTACTGGCTTTTATTATTTTAATTAAAAGTCAGAAAGAGTGCTCGTGGAGCGCTATCCAGTATTTCGTGGAGCGCAGTGGCATAACCCATTGCCAAGCTTATATTATTGTAGAGGACCTTGCATCTAGACAAATCTTTACGAGGTTTACAGGTGCATGATTTTGAATATTTTGAACTTTCATATTGGTATTATGTATATAAAATATATATCATAATCAGCCCATTTAATTTTCTACTACTGGGAGTAGATGTTATCTCTTACTGGGAGAGAATCTAAGCCATAACCCACCTCGCGGTCCAATGTGGGTTGGTGGATGGCACATATCCAAAAATTTTATTAGACATGCTGGTCACGATGTATTTCTTCATCATTTATTTATTTATTTTAAAACTTCATGCACAACTACGATGTACATAGGAGGACTTTTTTTTGAGCATTAAGTCCTCCTATGTACATGTTCTGCCAGTCATCCTGCTATTTCAGGAGATATATCGGCGTACAATAAATGAGGCTATACAATAAAGTAAAGGTTCAGAAATCTAAAATTCATTTTAAAAATACAGGTATATACGTGTAAATAAAAAAAACTTTACATAAAACATGTATATGCAAAAACTTTTAGACTTCAATACATAAACATACATACAACAGATCATATGATACATACATACTAATATAAAAATTATACATATATATTATAATGTAAAATATTTTATATAAATTACATACATATATGAGAGTAATAATACCTACAAATTAATAATCATTGTTAATGCAAGTACATTCCGCACGTAAATTAAGATAAACATTTACACGGAGCAGGATGGAATTTGAACCCTGATTCATAGGATTTAAAATCACACATGCGCTGAGCGGTGGGCTCAGCCGTTTACACACGTCCTTTACTTAAGTCCTTTACTCACGCTCATTATAAATTCACAACCTTCCAAAATATCCGTAACATCACTGTAATAGCTATGTCACAACTTGACTCTTCTTGAGACGACTTGGCTCTTCACTCCGATTTGCTTTAATGGAATCCAAGGCATTCGATTGATATTTGGCTGAGCTGCGTTCCATAGGTGACAGAATTCTATACTGTATAGGATCAAACTCGCGCTTGGTAAAAGTATGTTACTACCCGTATTTCATAGGTATAAATTTGCATGGCCGCTTGTTATAACAGCAACATAATCCGCAGCAAAATGACTGAATTCATTATGGCATGCAGCGAAACACTGTTCCCTTCCCCATGTCACAAGCTATTGTACTGTCGTTAATCTTTTGATATTGCCGTGCTGTCGTCTGAGTATGGCCCAAATTACACTTTGAATACGTCATTGACATTGTATTATGTTGCCAACTTGCTGTACGCAGTTCTAGCGGTGGCCTAATCCTTTACGTGAACAATAGGTGCAAATGGGTACTAAATAGTACACACTATATGTGTTATTTTGTCGATGTCGTTAATGGATGGTCCATAATATTACTTAATGCTCTTATGTCAATCTGCGATAGGTTGAGCCTAGCTTTCTAACTTGGTTATTACTTAGTAAAGCGAAGACATTGTATACAGATTATATAATTTTAACTGACTTCAAAAAAGGAGTTGGTACTCAACGAATTGAGTACCAACTCCTTTTTTTCGTTTGTTTTTTATGTTTTACGCGATTAATTGAAGGCGGACTGACCGATTCGAATTAGATTATTTTTTTATTTGAAAGAGTATGTTGTCAAGTACGTCTTAGTTTTTTAAAATTGCCAAGATCTGGTCAAGGATTCTGGAGATAAAGCGGTGAAGTCAATGTTTATAAGCTTTACTTGCATTTTTTTTTATTAGCCTTTACAGCTAAATTGATATTCTCAGTCCTTTGCTTTCTCAAATCTTTATATATTGGTGTATTATTTTTAATTTAAAATTTGAGTAGTAGAATAATAACCTGTTGTAGCGTTACCAGTGGAAATTTTCCGATATATCTTGATATTTAGTTTAAAAATACAAAAATATTGATATTTTGTATAATATGATATACATTATTATTTATGTCACGACAAAATATTTACCTATTTACATTAAATTTTGCAAGAAAACAGCTCATTATTAGAGAATAACATATAGAACTTTGTATCATACTTAAGGAGAGCTAAATGCATAGATACGAAAACATGATTTAAGTTATTGTAAATAAATTATTCTATCTTATTTTATAACATAACTCAGTTATTTCAAATTGTAAATATTGCATGTCCGAAAAGGGCAACTGTTGATACAATATTTTATACTAAGATCTTTTGTTACACAGTTCTGGCAATAAAAATTCTGATTCTGATTCTGAGCGAAAGCGTTACTAGTGGAACTTTTCCGGTATATCTCGATATTTAGTTAAAAATACGAAAATATTGATATTTGCTTGTGTATAATATGACATACATTATTATTTATATCATGACAAATATTTACGTATTTAAATTAAATTTGCAAGAAAACAGCTTATTAGTAGAGAATAACATATAGGACTTTGTATCATACTTAAGGCAGGCGAAAGCGTAATAACGTTACAGCTAATAATCTAATAATCACTAAAATCTGATCATCATAAGCTGAAAATGCTACTGCTCTATGCGTGTAAAAGCATAAACAGGCCAAAGTTAGGGCGGCCCGAGATTCTGTTTGGAACTTGGAAGCGTGCCAAGCAAATAGGCAACCCTGCGGAACTGTGCTTGGCTGTAAACATTAAATAATGCAAAACCGAGAGTGCAAAGCCTGTTACTATTGGTCTATATGTGTGAAACTATTGGAGGAAGAAACTGCGGTAGGTATTTATTGTTTTGTTTTAGTGCAACATTCACATGCTGAAAATAATAGGATGGTATGAACGGTACACTTACAGGGAATTGTAGCTTGAGGGCTAGTGTTTTTAAGCCAATGAACATACTACAATATAAATTGTATCAATCGTAACAGGTAATTTTCGTACCTCTTTGCTTTATCCTATCTTTTTATTGTGTCTAAGGAAAATGCATCACATTTAAATATAGGTTAATTTTTATTAAGACTATAATTAAACGCAAGAGCAAATCTTAAAAAAACCGACTTCACCGCTTACATTTCGGTTTTGGCAGAACCGATTCCGATAAAATTTATATGGAACCTTTGAAGTATAAATCTGACAAACAAAAAAAAACATCAAAAATCGATTCATATTTTTTTTTTTTATTTGTGACAGGCTAGTGTTTGACCACTATCTCACCTGATGGTAAGTGACGATGTGATCGAAGCTGGTAAACACACTAGACCTGGAATACGCAGGCTCTCAATGATAACTGCCGGAACACCGTATTTGGCTTGGCGGCAGACTTTCAACTTGATGGTGGTAAGCTACTTTGGTAGCAAGCCAGGCGAGCAACTCACAAAATGCTCTACCACCTCTGCCGGAGATATCGGGTAAGAAACATATATATAAAAAAAACCGTCGAATTAAGAACCTCCTTTTTTGAAAATAGCTAAATAATTACACATATAACATTATTTTCTTATTAAAATGCATTTGAATTAGGAATGAATCGAATAAAAGTGATGAAAATTCATAAGACATTTCATATGGCAAAACGCACGCTATTAGCTAGACTGATTCGAGACACTAGTATTCAGATTTTTGATGTCAATGATTGTATTGATAAATTTAGAAAAGGAAAAATTATCGCTTGAGGCGGGGTTTGAACCCGCGGTCATAGGGTGTCATGTCCTATTGCTCTAACCGCTGAGCTACTCAAGCCCTGCCTGAAGCGACGAAATTATCGTTTTCTTATTATTAATGTCTTACCGGGACGTCAACTACGTGTCATTGATTTGTTATTTTTTCTTTACGGCAGCAATGATTGGATCGTAGACGTCGCAGAAATAACGTCACTGTTCGTTTACATTTTCAAATATTTATTTTGATAGTAAATTAAATAATTTGATAAATTATTATTTTATTTGGTATGTACCAACGATCTAAAAAACATTAAGATGCAAATTCCATATTGGTCAAACTCTATGAAATAATTCTTTCTTAAATACGTCGCAAGTGCTACAGCGTCATTGAATCATAATACGTTATATTTTCTGTATTGTAAGAATTTGGACACTAAGAATGTGACAGGGGGACATGGTTTCAGATACATTCGCCTTCTAAGCAGAGAGTACCCGATAGGGTTCACCTGCCGGTGGAAATACAAGTTTTCTCCCCAAAGGAAATTTATTTGGGTGATGAGGGTGATATTGTGTGTGAAGTGAATGTTTTTGACAACCACGACACAAGTCATCAAACTTAGTGTGGGGCGGGTCGATTAAGTTTATGTTATTTTTAGCTACAATAAATAAATATAACTACCTAACATTTTGCTGAGAATGCGTGTGTTTCATTTTTGCAGCTGAAAATCTCTTTGTAAAAAAACCGTTTTCTAAAAATGTTTAGTTGTTTTATCGTTTGTTGAAAGAGTTTTGTCTTACTGCACCTTTTTTAAATTACCAGGCCTATACTATATATTTATGTACGTCAAGTAAGACACAAATAAATACCTTGATTATGCATTAGTAATGCGTCATACTTTTGCACAATTGTAGCAGTTACAACCACTGCAATAGCTTTGTCTAACTTTGCTAGTCTTGTCTAACTGAATTTCAAAGTTATCTCACTTAATCGCACTAAGTGAAAATCAGTTCCATGCGCACCATTAAACAATTAAAAACTTACAAACCGACTGCGGTCGCGTCCAAAGCTCCAAAACTTGGTTTGCTACATCAGAATTACTTCTTAACAGTTTTAAGTGCGCCACATACAGGCCAAACAATCTCTCCAGCCGCTTTGAAGCTAGCTTAGCGCATGCCTTAAGTGCTCCCATTGTGTGCGAAACCTTTGCATAAGGGGAAGTGGGAAAACAAATGTGAACGTGTAGTAAAGTAGCTATAAGCCCGGCCGTGTTTGGGTTCAGTAGGGAAAACATGTTTTGGTTGCTTGAATACCCTTATTTGGTTAGGTAGCCTTTTATGTAACTTGAGATTGCTTGTCCTTGGGTTTGTATTGTGAACAAGTTTTAGTTTCGATTCTGTTTTGACCTATCAAACTGACTTAGAAAAAGTTTCAACAGTATCATCCCTTTTTGATAAGATGATATTAGGGTTAACTTAGCGTTTCCATTGGGAACTTTTACAATATAACTTTTCGAACTTTCATCTCTCATCGAAATATTTCATTTCGACATTATCACTTCTATATTTTAGGCAATTGGCAACGGCCCAACTTATGCTTCACACGTCGAAACTTCGAAAATGCAATTTGTACGATTCAAACGTCTCAAAAAGAACAGTCTAGTGTCTGAAAACTAATGAAACTATCTAGAAAGTTCTGACAGCGTCATTTACATTGCGTCCGCGATTTGCATGAGTTATGGCTCAGTCTTGATCTTACGTTGGCCAAAGTTTTGGGGCCAAATCTACCGGACTCCTTTATTTATTTACTTGCGGAATTCACTTATGTTTTCGCTTAAGACGTGACTCGTGTTATTTGTTATGCGTTGTACGGAAGTTTATAACTTCGAACGTTGGGAAATCTAATTTAGAGTTGCTAGGGTAATTATATACTAGGTATATAAGTCCTTAAGTCTCAGGGAGTGCGCGCAGAGAGCACGAGTGACGAGTGTTGTATACCTACCATTACGCGATCAATTGGCTCTTCTTTCTTACTATCATATGAAAGTCATCATCATTAAGTTATGGTGAAAGCACAAGGTGAATTCCTACTAAATATTTAAGAACTACTATTGTTTTCTTCTAATAATATAAATCTTTCATAATATGAACATTTTATGTTATATTATATAAGATATACCTCTAGTTCTCTAGAAGCGATTTGCTTCTACGTCCATCACCCGTATACAGATGGAGTGCTAGTGTCTTTTTTTCCTAAATGGTATAATCTGAGAGTTATTAAGTCAGAGAGAATAGGTATCTTCTAGGCATGCTTGCTGCATCTTCGACAGAATCGTCACTTTCCACCAGGTGAGATAATGGTCAAATACTTGCTTATCTAGCTATAATAATTGACCCGCAAGCAAAGCTTAAAAAAACCAACCGGTTTTGGCTTGACCGATTTCGATAAAATTTATATGGGAACACTTCTAAAGGATACTCTACCAAACAAAAAAAAATATGAAAATCGATTCATAATTAGCGGAGATATCGCGTAACATATATACAAAAAAACATACAGTCGAATTGAGAACCTCCTTTTTTGAAGTCAGTTGAAAAACTAAACTTTGGCAATCTCTATTCGAGAAAAACGAATAAAGCTAATTCGTTCCCAGTCTGGCTTTAAATTTTAATCGAAAATCACGAACCGTTCACGTTTTCCAATTTACAGGCGTCTCAATTGATTGTAATGGAAATTTCCTACTCAAGTTTTGTTCAATGTGCTAACTTCAAATCACATAAAGATCAGATTTCTTTGGAATTCTAGTAGCCTCTCGAAACTTCTCCGCTGAAATCGCCTAAACATCAGATTTCTATGAAGGTCCAGTGGCCACTCGGAATTTCTAACTGCCCGTCTGCAGCGTCGTAATGATCGGAGAAAACCTCTCGAAAGACAATTCTAACGTAATTTACTGCACTCGAAAAGTTTAGGGAACTCTAACGCTCTAGTTTCTAACGTTGTGGAAGGAAATTCTAGAAAGTTCTGTTAGCTAGTTATTATATTGAAGCAATACATTGTTTACCTGCATGCGCGTTAATAAGGTGATATTTTCTGGGTATGCCGTTGAGATTACCTATATTATTATGTTCATTGATTGAGAGTTCTTGACAATGATCTCATGTCATGAGTTTAATTATGAGCAATAAAATAATGATTATTTCGTAGTTGGGTGCGTGTTTACCTTCTTAGCAGCGGATATCGGGTTCGATTCCAGGTGCGATCACAACTTTTCTCAAGGGAAATTGCCGTGTCATGAAAGTTAATGACTCTACTGCAAGATATTGCAAACTGTAAAATAACATATTATTTGCTGCTATTACTGTGTTATATTGTTAAAAAAAAACAAAAGTAAAGCGTAAAAAGCTTATACGGCTAAAAGAAGCGTACGAAACGTAATAACTATATTTATTTAAATTTTTTTGAGCTTTACTTGCTGTGTTGTGGGTCCCGGAAACATACATACAAATTTTCCTTTGGATAAAACTTTTGTTTCCGCTAGGAATCGAACTCGAAACCCCTGCTTAGAAGGCGAACGCTCACCCAACTGAGCCAACGAGCATTTCCGGTTTCAGTCAAGGTAACCAGTTTACCAGATCCGCCATTCTAAAAGCATTACCCTAACAACTTTAAGGGCGATGGGATTACCAAAATAAATTGTAACTCGTCGCCTGTTTAGGTGTTCCAACAAAATGTCTCCCTTGGCAACGTTTATTAGGAAATGGGATAAAATTTGTATCATATTTCCGTGTACTTTGCATAAAAGCCTTTTTATGAATTATTTCGACGATGTGAAAGGGTCATCAATTTCGGTTATCAATGCTAGATCTTTTTCCTTTTGCAACTAGAGGTATTTTCCTGTTATGTGTGTTGTACTGTAAATATGCTACTCGAAAAAAACAAGGAAAAATAACACTCAATCGGTTAAAATACGCATAATTTTATATGTATAAACAGATCCGGTTCACTCGGAAGAGGTAAAAAAATACGCGATAGAACGAGAGGTGAATATAATTTTAGGCTGGCAGCGTTGTGCGAACTGAATTGCACTTCATTGTGTCGTAGCAAGAGTCGTTATTCAATTTAATGTTTTTATGGAGAGAAACTTCTGTACCTGTAATATTAAGTATTTCTTTGGTATAAGTGTGTTAGTCCCTAAGTTCCGGGTGAGTAAAACAGGAACTAAAAATAATTAGCCTATCTATCCTTATTCCGTAGCTTAGAACAGATGAGGTCAGCGTCAATAAGAGGAGCACTTTCGATGGTGGCTAAACAAACCCATGCGAGACCCGCAGCTCCATGTGCAAACATGAATTTGAGAACTCAGTGGAAGTGCTAAGCTGGCAGTACGGTTGTAGCATTGTGTACACTACGGTTCTAAACAGCCTTTGCTTGCACATTAAAATCTGTGGTGGTTGTTTGGCAGCACTGTTTTAGATCACACTATAAGTTACTCCAGTATTAAGGAATATAATATGTCAAAGAGCAGTTCCAAGATTTGTATTGTGGGTGCCGGAAACATTTACATATCACACACATAATCACACCCAGAACTTCAAGAATTCAATTAAACTTTATGCCCTATTACCACATAAAAGCATCAAACTGCTATTCCTTTTGCCTTTTGTCAACTCCCTTAGCACTTGATGTTGCTTACGTCTCTACTAAATCTATTTACTCTATATTTGAAAATCGATTCTCTAGAAGTTACTATATAGACCAGAAATATAAAATAGTTTACTCTCCTCAAACTATGTGTATTTAGCCTAAAATATTTCAAGCTTATTTTTAAACTTGCTTCCTAGTTATCAATCTCAGTCAAAGTCGAATAAAAGAGTCCAGCTATCGTTTAAACGAAAATTACGTTTTTCAACTTTATATGATTTGCTTCCACTCATGCACGTTTGTTAACTTAAATGGTTAATAACCTACCATAATACACACTCAATAATCACAAGTTCTAAAAAATAATACAAAATCGACAACCATTTTTTCACTTTCCCGTCAAAGTTAAAGGAATAATTAAGATATTACCTCTTGCATTACAACCATATATAAGTTATATGATATCGCTCCTACGTATTTCATATGCTCTTACGTGTTACTACGTTCCTATGATGTAGCAGACATCGAGATAGGAGACAAACCTGCGGTTTTGGTAGCAGACTTGTCATGACAGAGTATATTATCTAATAATGTTTCATAATACTAGTTAATTGTGCTTAACTATTAAAACTGGTTTTTATTTGGACATTCTCAAAATAGTTTGTCTCAAGTGAGCAATTAAAAAAAAGGGTATAAATATTGATTTAAAGGGTTTGTAGAACGAGTTGAGGTTTCTTTGTCCTACCTTTACATGATTTATTAAGCTATAAATAGTTTGGACCCTTTTACATGGGCCTTCAAAGGGATACCGTGTGGTTTTATATCCGCCGTTAGAACTTTGTTTTTCCCCCGTTATTTATGTTTTCGTATCAAACAACATGAAAGCCTTTGACACGGCTCGCAAACACATTAATAAATCTCTGGAACTGCCTCGTTGGAACCGACCATTCGGTTGGTTAATGCGTTTAGTTGTAGTTTTTTTATTCATCAATACGACCTAGAATCGGCCTAGAAAAAATTGGTTAGAAAAGGAATTTGTACAAATCCAATTGAAGGACATCGTTATGGGCTAAACGTTCAGTTTTTTACTTACGCCTTAGATGACCACAGAAGATGTAGCTTCTCTAGAAAGCTACATCTTCTGTGATACTGTGCACTCACAGTTAGTTAATGCGTTTTTTTTTACCGTGTGTAGTCTTCTGATAGATATTCTTACTTTCTATTAACGTGATAACGTCTTATAAATCGAAGAACACCGACTGCACGCACGAAAAAGTGTCACGTTCCGCCTGAGCCTGAGTGTGCAAGCGAGAGTGCGGAACAAGCGATAGAGAGGCACGATCGGCCTAAGCGTTCGTCTTATGATTTTATCACGTAAAATGATGGTCCGTAAATCGACTTTACAGACAACCATTTTTTTTATACATAACGTTGGTTTTCAGAGAACAAAAGCTGATAATTGCGAATCTTGGCAACTTCAAACAAATATTTGCGCCCTCTCAGAATCAGGTAATATTTGAGATCGCCCTTTTTCAGGTAATTTATGACTGTTATGAAACTTCTTTGATCATTCTTCGTTGATATTTCATCGATTTTAATTTCAAACTCCTTTGACATACACTGTCAAACTTATACCGAAATTAAAAGTAACGCAGTGATCCTCTTTAGTAGATAACCTTATTAAATAATATTTGCAAGTCTTATCTTTGAATTATTATATCAAAAAAGTTACAAATATCCCTCGCTCTCGTTTATGTATGTATCTGATACTTATCTGGAGTGTATACGCAATTTATGGTAACACTTTCACAAGCTCGCGCATACTAAATCGGGGGAGCCGGGAATATTACCCCTAACTTCAGTGTTGGCTTCTCTGTAAACTGCCGAATTACGGTTCGATGCACGCAAAATTGTACCTCGCGTAAATGTTTAACAATTACCCGGTAGCTCCTATATTGAATGACTCGCAAATTGGCAATGTAATTAGATAGGCGTCATTAGCAGAAACGTTGACAATTCGATAATTACCGTTTCAGTTTCTTCAATCAACGGACATCTCTGTTTCTATCGGAAACTCAATAACAAGAATAGCTATTTTCCGGATGGGGAGTCACAGGTCCACATAATATATGGCAACCAAAATGTCAATACATTACGCCGAAAATATTGGACGGGACCGTTGCCACTTAAGTAGCACTTCGCGTTGATATATGATGAGAGATAGTCATAATATTTTCTTTAGTAACGAAATGTTGCTACATCTGTTGGATTATTGCACGTTGGTGATTAATGGCTGCATATTCCCATTGTATATCCATCATGGTTCATAATGACCAATATTTCTCGGCCGGGGGGTATTGTTTCATTGAATCAATTGGCAGGTGTTCTTCCTGTCCGAGTTCACTCGGTGCAACATAATTGAATGCATTCAAAAACAATAAAATAGCTCTTCCACTTGGTAAATGGCATTTAACAGCCTCAGTTCTATTTACCATATGAATGGAATGAGCTGTTCAGCCGGATTGCTTTTATGCCACATTACAATCCGCTTTGCTTTGTACAATAGTGATCCGATAAAACTGCTACAATTTATCGTCAAGCTGTTTACTTGACGCATAAACCTGGTTTTGATGTTTACAGATAATATTTTTATTCCTTTGTTCCATTCGTACGTTCAAAACAACTTCATATATTATTCCTGGGAGATAAGCGGCGACCTTGAGTTGGATATATGGCGTTTTATGAACCCCAGGTTGGTATGTTGTCAAATACGTGAGTAAGAAAAGTATTTGCGAGGGAAAAGTAAAGTATATGCAAATCTTCTGAGCAAAGCCGAGGCATAAAATACGGGGTTAAATAAAAAATATCTCCGAAGAGTCGGAAGTTTTAGCACCAAAGTGGGAGTTCAAGAATCACAGTTGAGAATGGAATCTGCTAATGGAACTTTTTTCCAATAAATTTCACTTTCTTTTCATTATTGCAAAGTTAATTGTGATTTGTCAGTAGTTTCTAATTCGATTTCTACATACATTTGAACTATTCAATTATAATTAAAACTTGGGACGCGACAGCAACGCTACAGACTTGCTACGGACTCATCGTGAAGAAGGTTTCCGAATAAAGCCGAAACAGTTTTCGATATAGATATCGACTACGCGTAAGTCACGCAAATTTCCGTTTTTCTTTTTTATTTAACGATTTCTAGATTATTAAATAATTGTATAATATTTATTAGTTATAAGTATTTGGTTAGTAAGTTCATGTACGTTTTAGATGTAATTATTGGAACAGTAGAATCATGGCATAGATTTAAAAAAAACCACAGAGTATCTGTTAACAACATATACACAGAGTAACAATAAATAGAGCTACATGTTATTTTGTCACATTTTGAACAATATTTAAATTATTTCGTGCGATGAACCTGAAATAGTCGATTGTTCGACTTGAGCTTTCCATTTATTTAATGTACGACTATGAAGTAAGTAACGTTCATTAACATCAAAGTTCTTGGCTTTATCTGCTGGTATTACACTGTCACCAACTGTCATAACACGGCTGCATCGTCCACTTTAATATCCAGGTTGTATTGTCCGCTAGACTTTCTGCTTGTTTATTATTTTATCGCACGACATTTCTGATACAGTTGCCTCGTTCGCCGGATACTGCTACTTTGTCGGATCATTTTGTATCATTCTGTTTATGGCACTCAGTTGTGTATCTATTGTTTATTTGCATTGTTAGAGAAATAAAACACGTTTATTTTCTTACATGAAGCATTCAATAATTTCCCTTCCCTGTTTTGTGCCAGTTGGCTCAGTTAATTTCTCGTTCGCCTTCTTAGCAGGGGCTTATCGAATTCAATTTCCGACGGGAACATTTGGTTGATGTGATTTTTTTCCGGCACCCACGACACAAGACATTGAACTTAGTGTGGGGCTGTGTGTGTGAAAGCGTTTATTATTGTATGTTATCATCCACAAAATGTATCGTCTATCTATTTTTGTCGTCCATCCACAGCATGTGTTCTGTTTTTTCGGCGTTTACTTATTACCTTTGTTTGTCTGCCATCTTTGTTTGAGTGATAATTTATTTTATGATAAAATTAAAATATTATTAACTCGAAACGATCAAAGTTTTTTTTTTCATCTCCATTTAAGTTTTACTTTAACTTTAACAGTTAGTAGCTGTTTAAGCTATTTAATAATTGTATACTGACGTGGCTCTAACAGGGCCATTGCTTTTTTACTGTTATAAAAGCTTCGACCTACCCAGTGAACTTTATTAACATCAAAATAGTTGACAATACTGCATTCACTGGTATCAAACTGTCTCTAGCTGTCACAACACGGCTACATGGCATCGTCCACTTGCAAATCCCAGGATTATAATAGTTAACTGAACGTTCTTTTGTTATTTTATTTAAATTGTATCCAAACAACGTGTATTTAGTGATGGAACTTTGTAGGATTAAATTTTTTATAAACGCAACTCAATATGTACGGTTTGTTAGCAAATTTTCCCATTACTTTTCTTTCATTTTAAAATAATGTCGTCTTTTTTTCACGTAGTTTTTTTCGAAAATTTTATCGATAGTACGAATCTTTTCTATCGACTTCATAAAAAAGGAGGAGGTACTTAAATCGACTGTTTTTTTTAATGTGTAACTCTTAACTTCATTTTATTGGTTCCATTTAAATTTGATCAAGCTCTGATCAATAGTTTTTGAATTATAGTCAATACCTCAAGTGGTTTGTTTACTTGCAATCAGTTGCAATGATGAAATATGGAAATGAAATTCATATATTCATGAATTACATAAATATAAAGTGTTACTTACTGTTACTTACTGTTTGTAGGCAGGTGCCGTCAACGAATGAACTGATATTGATCAATTTTATTATAGAATTATAAATATTTTCTTTTACGATTGGTTTTATCAATTTTAAACGGATTTATTTGCGAGTTACCTATAGAGTAATGGGAATCATCATACAAACTGCCAATTACTCCTGACAAATGACAATTTGCGGAGCCATTTGACGGAGCTTTGGTTAGTCTTTCCTTAGGGTGCAAATTGTCAAGAACTTTCATAACTAACAACAAACAAACCCTCTAGATTACCACTTTCCCGCTCATTTCTCCGCGGTAAATTCGAAGACTTCTGCCGCGAATGCTAATAACAATCAAACCCAAATCCAGAAGCACACCAGGCTTATTACCACCATTACACTTCTTTCAGAAATCTAGCACAGTACCTTCGAGTCACTTTTTTTTGTTACGGGCGGGAAATATTTTAAAAATACCCTGCTACTTTTGGGGAACAACCGGGTTGGCATGTGAGATATTCACTCACTAAAACTCCATCGGTGTCCATCCTCATTGGATATTGATGGGCTCTAGGATCTTCTTCCCGGAGATACTGACATTTTTGCCTGCGTTCCGTCACAACCGCGAGAATACTGTTGGAGGATTGGACCATCTTCAACACTGCGGGTCGCCACAACAGTAAGAGTCCACACCACTGCTGTCCTCCTCGGGCACGTTTGAGTGGTGGTTTGAGCCCAATACAAAACCCCCACGTACCCAAAGGACTACTTTTAGTCGCCTCTCACGAGAAGCAGGGCTTAACGTAGCAATATTCTCATGCTCTGGCTACTGGGCGAACCCCTCGAGTCCGAGCAGATTAATTTGTATAAAACTTATTACAAGTGACGAAAACATAAGGAATGCTGTTATTTTCCTAATTCAGCAAATTCATAGAACATTCTCGATAACTTCGCTTCAAATTGAGAGTTTATCTTCTGTTATATTGTCCCTGAATTAAGTGCAAACATAAAACAACAAAAGTGGTACTTTCCTTACATAATGCTAATGTCCCTTAAGGGGCATATATATGTCAGTTCAAGCAACTTTTACTATTATCTCTCTTACACATTTGCACATAAAGGTGCATATTGCATAACTTACATTTAAACGATTTCGCGAAGCCAAGCAGAATATTAAAATTGTTGATTTTTATACCTCAAACAAAGTACAAACTAAAAACTTTCGTCCAGTAAATATAACTTAACTGTTCTGATATAAAATGAAACGAAATTGTTTCGGAACAAAAAATGAATGTGATTTTCTATATACTTTTCCTTTTGTTATAAATATTCTAAGAAAATAAGTCATTTCTCATCATACAGGTTCCGACGTATTATCCGACTTTTTTTTATTAATTCCGAATAAAATGGTTATGTTTTCGTTTTGTTTTCTTCCAACAAAATCTGATCAACCTTTTTGCTTAATAAATGAATATTTTTATTGTATTGTGTGTTTGTAGTTATTTGAACAGTGGCAAAGTTACGCATTTTAGAAGACAATGTGATGTCACCATCTTAAAGGCCCTAACCACGAGGTACCTTAACGTTATTTATCACTCATGATAGGAAGGAAGGGCCAGCAAGGAAACTTGGGTTTAGCTCAACAATAGATAGAAATCTCTCAATCTAAGCAAACGTTTTGGTTAATCCTGGGATAAGGAAAGAATTATGGCTAGGGCATAAAAGTTACGAAACCTTACCCAGTGTGGTACGACTCTTTTGGGTCATATAATATCGAGTCCAAATTGCGGTGTCTCGGTCGCAAGTCTATCAGTATTCTATCGTCTATGTTTTGGAGAGTCTGCGCAGGAATTACATGAGTTAATTCCACCATGCCCCTTTTACCATACAACAACAAGACGAACTGTCAAACGTTATCAATTTATGGTTGAGGTAGCGTCTCGATGCGTTTACAAACATGTCACATCTACGGCCGCATCATCACTTTCCATCAGTTGAGATGGTGGTCAAATATTTGTCTATACACCATAATAATTAAACGCAAGCAAAGCTTAACCTCTGAACTCCTCTTTACCTCTGAAGTATAATCTACCAAACAAAAAAAATATCAAAATCGATTCATAATTGACGGAGATATATCTTAACATACCTTCATACAAAAAAACATGCAATAGGATTGAGAACCTCCTTTTTTGAAGTCGGTTGAAAAAAAAACCAAGTGTAAGTACCAATATATTATATTTAGTAACGTGGCTCGGTTAGAGTAAGTATATATATATATAACAAAAACTAAGAAAAAAATTAGAAATATTGGACTGCCTGGCGTAGTTGCCTGTTTTTAGGCTTAAAAATCAACCTAACTACGTTAACAGGCGGCAATCGGTAATCGAACCCAATACCCTCTGCTTAGAATCTAAGCATAAGGTATTGTGTTCGATTACCGATGGAATCAACATATTTTCCTTAAGGGATATTGTTTCTTGTTCGCGCCCACGACACAAGTGTTCGAACGTAGTGTGGGGCTGTGAGTTGGATTACACGTTCACGTTGGATTATACTATGACTCTATAATTTCTATTTACTGTGGCACACAGCTAGTAAAAAATATATTTTTGCTTTTATAGTGAAATACCAGAACGGTATACACTAAATATCCAAGTTTCGCGTGGGACTGCAATGCGCTCCTCTCCCTGAGACTTGAGGAGATTCGTCTCGCATTCTGAGTAATTACATAACATAAACGCTTTCACACTCAGTGCCCCACACTAAATGCGATGACTTGAGTCGTTGGTGCCGGAAACATTCACATCACACACACACACACACACACACACAATCACAACCAAAACCAAAAACACAAACATTCCTTGGGGAGAAAACTTGTGTTCCCGCCGCCGCGCACCGGTATGATAAAATATTATCTATCTTCGTTTTGCTTTGCTTTAGTCTTGTAAAAATTAATAACCCTTAGTATAAACAAACTAAAAATAACATTACATTTTATCCTAGTTATTTGAAATCTAAATCATTAAAAACTGCAACGCCAGAAGGCACGGAAATGAGAAAGAAAGTTCTTCCTCATTTCGCTGCAAACCTCTATTTCTATTTAAATAAACCACGAGTGGAAATGTATTTTTCATACGTAAAAACTGTCTTACTGCTGCAATAATGATATTTGTTCAAGTAGACTTTCATTACGGATTATATCTATGTATATAAAAATCAATGCCTCGTTTCGTTGTTATTTTATAACTCAAGAACGGGCTCACCTATCCAAACCAAATGTTTAGGCTTTATTCGGACTATTTAGTAGATGGTTTATGTGAAGTTGGCACAAAATCGGTCGAGCGGTTCTTCATTTATCACACCCGGGCGAAGCCGGGGCGGATCGCTAGTATTTTTATATAAATACTTATTAACCGTGTTACTGCTGCAAAATATCCTTAATATTTTCTTAGCTAGAGTTTAGTTTGAATTCCGAATAAAAGTAAGATTGGCTGGATTTTGATCTCAATTTGTAATTGGGAAATTCTTTAGTATCGAAAAACTTACTTTACGATAGTACAATGTATGTTTACTTAATGATTACTAGCTATGCCCGGCATGCGTTACAATGCCACAAGAAAAAAAGACTCTTTCTCCTATATGGTTGCCTGGTACTTTACCAAATACGAGTGACGTATCACTGTCCATGAGATTATTTTTCCATTAATTGATCGAGCGAAGCGAAATAAATCTCTTAGTTAACTTGAGTCATTCAGTACTTAGTCCGTCTGTCTGTCCAAAAAAGCTATGTAGGAAAATAACGATTTGCTATTATGCCACCAAAGGCACTGTTTTTAGTCTTATTTTGTCCCGGGGTCTATCTCAAAAAAAGATTCACATATAAAGCTGAAACTTTCGTATACTATCCGTTATATTCTTTACTTGAACAACAGATAGAGAAATCAGACAATGATTAAAAACAAAAATTAAGTTATAAGAGAATGTAGGCGCGAGATCTGAGTTTGACTAGTTAATATTCTTTACTTGAACAACAGATAGAGAAATCAGACAATGATTAAAAACAAAAATTAAGTTATAAGAGAATGTAGGCGCGAGATCTGAGTTTGACTAGTTAATATTAATTCTGCATATTATTTCGATGTTGAACAAACACAAAATTGCATCAATTAATCCAGTCGCTTAGGAGGCGTTCAGTCACATACACGCGTACAGAAGAATTATATACTCGTATATATAAAGATCATCGCCTATCAATTTACGCATATCTTACAACTTGGTAAAATTAAATGCAGTCTAGTGTAGTTACACTCTAGACCTGCAGCAGCTGGAGCTGGAACTCATATTGATGTTTATAGTCATTCAAAATTTAGGAGACATTTACGTAGTTTTGCAGTTGACTGTACATATCAACTACGCCTGTTCAAAAGTTTCAGGTTTCCTTTTAACTCCTGAAACTGAAACGGCGTGTTCATGTTTAATTTTCAGCAAGGTACGGGTATTTTGTTAGCACGCTTTTCAAACCTATTCAAGATTTTCACTCAAGTAACGAAAAAAATATGAAAAATGACTTGGCTCAAAGTATCGTGGTTCGCTAAAGGTTTGAGCTCGGTAATATACTTGGTACTGGATCTCCTCACCGAGAAAATAATACGAGTGATAAGTGCATGTAAAAAATCCACGACGAAAGTTCTGTACCTTCATTAACTAGGTATTTTTATACTCATACTCATACTCATACGTTTATTTGCAAACTAAGTGTTACATGGATCTTATTCTAAGTAATCAGAATTTTAATCACTTAGACTGATAGTATCGTTTTAATATCATTAATCTTTAGCTAGAGTACTCTTGGTGCATAAACAAATTTATTTACATTAGAAAATAATGCATATATATTACAGTTAATTATTATTATTATCTTCTTAAATAAGCCTTTCAAACTTATTTTATAAGATAGATATAGAATAAGTTTATTTTTTTCCGAAAGACCTTTTTCTGTTTAAGTTTTGTTTGTTTTTATTATTATTATTTTTGTTTTTAATGTAAATCTCATTAGTCATTTATTTAGACGTGGTTGTTTATAAGTTATCTGAAATAAAAATAATTTTAGTACGAACTCGTAATAAAAAAAATATATTTAGCACAAATTAGTGTAATTATTATTTTTTTTACTTTAGTAGATTACGCGGTGTTGTGCCATCTAACTTTTTTAATAACTACTATAATTCTAATATCTATTTTCTTTAATATTTTCAATGACGTATCGTAACGCTATGGCTCGACTTCAAAATCAGACTGGCTCGTGTCGTCTTTATTTAGGTACTTACTGATACTAAAACAGCCTAATACCGGTGAAAAAATCTACAAACATGATAATCTGATGAGATATTAATTTTCATAGATTACTTACATAAGTTTAATGCCTAATGAGGCGGATTCATCATAAACCGTAGCGGAACCCCAAAATTGTTATTGAATAATTGTTATGAAAGCCTGGTTCGTTAAGTTAGGAAGTTGAAACTCTTTGCTCTCTCCGTTCAGCACTTAGCTTTTGGCTGAAACTAAGAGGTATCGTAAGTACCTTTAGGTAATCTGATGGAAACGGCAAAGCTGAAGTTTCGATGCTGCTCCTCAAATAAATATCTATTTTCTCAAAAATTGAGCCAAAACTGAAAAAGGCGTTTGTCAAGTTTATAGCTGGTATGGATTGCGATATTTGAAAAAACTGCTAACAGTTTTGTATTGCTCCAATTATCCACATCATGAAATAGATTACGGTGATTACCGAAAATCGTGTTACCCCCTTTTGTACTAATTTCTGAGAGCTTTAAAAGAAAATGTCCTTAAAAAAATAAGTACAATATATATATATAATTTCTGCACTCTCTGAAATGCGTGCAGGTACCTACCTAAAATATGTTGTATAAATAGCGAAAATTTTTAAGAAATTTTCCACTTGAGCATATATCCATAGGTGCTATTTTGATTCACACTCGAAATATTTGTACGAGGAACTCCATCGCTCCAAGATCGCGACGTCTCATTTTGGCATCTTGATATGAATTTATTATCAAACGTTTCACGTCTTACGCTTACAATACAGCATTTTTCTAAGGTATTACGATACCTGATTTAATGACGATAAAACAAGTAAGAGTTCCTGTTCTATGCGTCTTTACTTCGAGTTACATAGACTCATACATGATTAAATACAATATAAAAATACAAATACAAAAGAAGTAGAAACTTTACTAGAACTTTTATTGGAGTCTTGGAGCGCAAACAAAAATCAAGTTTTGAACTATGTATGACATGCCTACACTCACGCACATTCACGATCTATCAGTTAATAATACATTGCCAGAAATTACCAGGAAGAATAAAAAAAATCGAAAATGATATAAAATCGACGAAGTAATATTTTTACATTTGCAGCAAAATTCCGTTGAAATGTTAATCCAATAATTCCGAAACACCGGACAGTGTCAAGCGTCGGCACTTGATAAACCGAAATAGGCATCTGCTGTGCTCTGATATTATATAGCGTCATGTTCGAATTAACAGACCTCAGTGTGGCTCAGCATTTCAGTGTTCGTTTCAATGAGAAAACTGATTATACTGGAACTAGTCGGTCGCTCTGAACTGAGATCTCGCGTGTATATTTTGCCTAGTAGAGAAAAACTTTTGGGTTAATTGCTGATTTCTTTTTTATTTATAACAGTTGTAAGATGTTTGTATCTGTTGTTATATAAGTAGATATAACGAATATTATATGCAAGTTTCAGCTTTAAGCCTGTAGCCGTTATTGAGATGACCCCGGGACAGGTCTAAAAAATTTTAAATGACTTAGAAGGCTCACATTTTTGCAGAATATAATATCTTAAGAAAGCACGCAAACAAGTTTTAAAATGTTTTTGTTTTTGATATTTATCATAAAAAAACGCCCATACATAGAAGATTCAAAAATTGCTATTAATAAAGCAGTCTAGTGAAACCTTCGTCCAATTAATCTGACATAACGGGCAGAGTCAAAATGTCGTACTTGACAATCAGAAAGCAACGTTTGCAGAACTCAGCAAATGCACTTCTCATATTAAAATTGATATATCCCATGCAGTGTTTTATCATAAATGTTAGTGGTATCTGAAAATAAGAAAATATAAATAATAAACTTTTGCACAAAGTAAACCTATATGTGAGTAAGTACGACCGGTATAGTTACTGTAAGTACTACGGTCATTAAGCTAAAGTGTTTAGCGCGAAAACATTGATGGCCTAGAGGTCTGGAAGTTATTTTATTAGGTATTCGGGAATAAAAACATGAGCTGAGGAAACTTACCTTAATTCATCACAGAAGCACACATTTTGGAAAGGAGTTTCGTTCCTTGTTTGCATAATGAATGTGGTAGTAAAACGCTTCATCCGCATTTCTTGAATGTTTACCATACAGCGGTGTTGCTTACACACAGTCTGTCTGGGTGTCCGATGATAGAATGGGGATAGAGGAATTTTTTTTTTTTAAATATTTTTATTTTAAATTGAATTTTAACTTTACTTCGAAAATTTTTTTCTGCTGACTTCACAAAAAAGGAGGAGGTACTCAAGATTAATGTATTCTTTGTGTGTTACCTCATATCTTTGTTCCACGTGAACCGATTTCAAATTTATTTTATTTTTTGTTCTAAAGAGTTTGCTTTCCAATCGGTCCCATTTAAATTTCATCAAGATCTGATCAGTGGTTCTTGAGATATCGTCAATAATGCGTGTTTAGTACATCTAATCTGATCAAAGTTCCGAAGATAAAGCGGTGAAGTCGGTTTTTCTTAGGCTTTGCTTATGTTTAATTATTTTGTTTAACTCTACTTGGAAAGTAGGTACAAAGATAAGTAGTGACGTGAAGATATACTTACAAAATGCGAAACTTCAATTAAAATATTCCAATGTAAAGCATTTCGAATCAAACGTGATACCTCAGTCGATAGCTGTAGAAGACCCTTCAGAGCCGTCTCCAAAAGATATTAGATAATTTGATACAAATCTTCGATATCCAATTCCGTACCCGGATCGGAAGCACATTTTAAGTGGCTATCGTGCTTGTATTGGAAATTCTTAATATTAGAATTCAGTCGAGCATAAGATTAATCTGAAGTTTGCATCAGAAGTGAGTTAGAGGTAAGTTTAGTGTGATTCGAACCGAAACGTTTACGTCAGAGTATAGGCAAGTAAAAATATTTAAGTAGGTTTTGTTTCTTCGGAATTAATGATTTTCGAAATTCACATAGGCTATAAAAACGCACTTATGTAAAGTGAGTTATTGCCAGATTCGCAAATTTACAGCCATCTTAAAAAAAATTGTATAAAAATATACCACTGACGGACAGATGATTTAATTATTTATTTCTAGGCAAGCATGTCACACCTTTGGCCGCATCATCACTTTCCATTAGGTGAGATAGTGGTCAAATGCTTGCCTATTCAACATAAAAAAAATTAAAATAAAAGATAACGCACAAAATATATACATACATATAGTGGGGGTCCAAAGGCATGAAATTTAGCTTTTTTTTATTCAGTATAGGCAAACGTTTGACCTAGTGGTCATCTCACTTGATGGTACCCGATGATGCGGTCGATGATGGAGCACGTTTGCCTAGAAGATGCCTATTCACTCGCGACTTAAAAATTGTATTTAGTACAGAAATTTCAATATCGTAAGTAAAGAAAACAAGTTTTTTAAACTATATCTCCCCAGATTTAATAGATAATAAAACATAATATGGAATATTAATTGTTTTAGCCGTGTATCGTTAGGATACCAGATAACTAGTGTTCATTAGATTGTAGGCCACGGACTGGCAAGTGCAGTGTTGGAAGACTGCACATGAGGTGGACTGACGACATAATGAAGGTTGCAGAGAGACGCTTACATCCGTTCTTTTTGGAAATCTTTGGGGGAGGCCTACTTACCTATATCTAGCAGTGGACTTCTTGCGGCTGAGATAATGACGATGATTATGAATATGTGCTAATTATTATAACACATATTAAAATATTTGCTAATGATAATTAATTATGGAAAAAAATTACCCCTATACGAAACGTCAACTGGATCACAATATGTATACTATCCAAATGCAGAAGGTCATTTTGGAAATGTTAAGTCGCAATTGGTTTACTTATTTCGTTAATGTACCAAAAAATACTGTATAAAAAGCTTTAGCATCAAATTAAGAAACGTAGAGATTCTTTGAAAACAAAACTTATTAAAATGAAAAAAAAATATGGAAATAGCTCGTGATTGCTCTATTTGACGACCCAGTTGGCGCAGTGGACAGGTGTCTGCCCTCTGCGCCGTGGGTCCTGGGTTCGATTCCCGGCAGGAGCACAAATTCCTTCCCAAGGGATATTTGTGCTTCTGGTTCTGGGTGTAATGTGTGTGTGAAGTGAATGTTTCCGGCACCCACGATACAAGTATTTGAACTTAGTGTGAGGCTGTGAGTGTGAGTGTGAATGCGTTATTTGTGTAAATGATGTATCGGGATTCGTAATATTGCGCTCGGAGATAGAATGTATCGCGATGTATAGGGAATAGATATGGATCGCGAGCCTCGGATTAGTTTTTGTGACGTCACAGCGCGGCGCGCGGCATGTCGATGTCGCTTTAATGGTAAAAGAGTGGAAAACGGAGCAATATCAGGCGGGAGTTAAAAAAGGTTCATTTTATATTCACAGTATTGGTAAGTTGAACCGTGTTTTGAAATACACTGATACAGCACACAACACAGTGACGAAACTTCATTGGTAGCCGATTCGACTAAATCGTGTTTCGAATTATCGGGATTCGCCATATTGAAGACGGAGATAGAAGTATATACATATGTACATCCTAAGTCTAATGAGGTTTTTCTTATTTTAAGGCGTGCAGCGTTATTGGTGACAGAGCTATAGAAATAAAAAACAACGGGTTGCACTCCGGGAGTGCTGGCAGAAGTGAACACTTAAACATTAACGTTGTGCATTTTTGAAATAACAATACCATCGTCACCATAGAAACGCGGTAGAAAAAGAGGGGGATATTACTTTCTTATATGTATATATATATATATACGTATATATATATATATATATATATATATATATATATATATATATATATATATATATATATATATATAATTATAATTATTTATTATTTATTATAGAACGAATAGTAAATGTAGTAGTTATTAATGTATTTGTTTTTTGTTGTAATATTGTTACTCAAATTATTATTATTATTGTTTTATTGTGAGTCGTTTGTGTTGTTGTAGGTAGTCCGTGTCGTCACAACAAATCCGGTCCCAACGGAAGACCAGCGCTGATCTTTTGATCAACATTTATGCTGAGTTGGAACCGATTTGTGGCAATGGCACCAATTATTTTTATGTTTAACTATTTATTTTATTTTCTTTTTTATTCTTGTTAGGTGTTTATTGTCACAAATAAATATTTTTTCTTTCTTTCTTTCTTTCTTTCTCCCCTACGCCGCGCCGCCGGCGATCTACTCTCCCTTTGTCTTACGAATTTTCGATCAGGTCGCGTGTCCTGACGCGAGTTTAACATGTTTTACCCATCCCAAAAAAGTGCACAACGCCGCTAAAGAAGTTTTCAAGAGTTTTCATTTGAAGAAAAAGGTTCCTACGGTGGTGAAAACAGAAGGGTGGAGGAACAGGAAAGGTGATCGTGATCCGTAAATATTAGTTTTGTGACGTTACGGAGTATTGCGTTAATGGTTACAGTGGACAAATCAATATACTAAACAATCAAAAAACCCGTCTGCGTAAAAAGTGAACTCCTTTATTTAATTTACACTTTTTCGTGTAAAAGACCTAATTTGCGATGATATCAAAACTTTATCACAGTTTTACTGCAAGAATTGAAAATTTAAATGAGAATGGTTGCTAACCAACTTTGAATCGTTATAAATTCTTAATGGTTATTCGAAATGAAATAAAATGTAAAAGAAACTTAAAGATGATTTTCAAATTTTAATACCTATTCAATGATACTTAATAACACAGTTTTAGGACTTTCATGTATTTTATTATTCAAATACAAATACAAAATCTTTAATTCTCTTAAAAGAATTTTGTAAATTCACAATTTTGTTTTATTATTTGTATGATGCAAACATGAGGCAAACATTTGACCTCTCCCTCACCTGATGTTTGTTGTCTATTATTATTATTATAGCATCTGGTTGACGTCATATTGAATTGTGATTACTTTAATTTGTCACTAAAGATATGACACTTGCGAGATTAAGACTAAGCGATTGATGTAAGAATCTTCTAAATCGGCCCACGCATTTGATCTCTCCACAGCAGCGTCATAAAAAATCAAAATCAGATAGTTGGTACTAATTCGATCAATTATTGATAGCCCCCAATCTCCCTTTCATACCTGAGGCGCAAATTATAAAATGTTCCATTTTGAGTCCATATATCGGAAAAAGTGAGCCTAATTAAATTGTCTGACACCGAGTATACAGTAGAGTGCTCTCGCAGATGTACGCTATTTCAAAAGCTGCTGCAATTCACGTAGGTCATGTATCGGGATTTCGGGATTCGCAATATTGATCTCGGCGATAGAAGTATGTAGATTGTGAGCCGTGGATTGGTTTTACTAACGTTATGGCGTGCCGCGTTATTACCCACTGGAAACGAAGCAATATCAGGCGAGAGCTGTAAATGTCCCGATTTTTTGTTCCCTTTTGATGTTAGGGCGATATTGGGCAGTTTTTAACCGATTTTCAATAGAGAGTCTCTATCGTAACGCCGCGTTTGAATTGTGTATTATGAACATTGTTTATTAAAGGAAGTATGAGAATTACAGGATTTCGCGATGGAATAAGCTCCCTCCAGTGATGACTAATTTATCGACTGCATTTCGGAGGGCATGTAGGTCTCGATTGTTAGTCGTAAAGCAACAGTCATCAAGCCATGTCGGATGCCTTCAGGCAACCTGAACATCCTGATACTAGAACTAATTCATATGACAAGCAATCAAGCAAATCTCCTCAAAATTCTTAAACAATATGTGAGGATGTTAACTAATAGGGAATATAATGAAGGTATTCTCAACAATTTTTAATGATTTAATCAATATTTAATCACTTCATTTAATACGGCGTTTTCATACACTACAACTACAACATACAACCATAAATATCAAAAATTTCTCAAGTATTAACACTTCAGTGAATCCCGCTCTCGTACAATACAAAACAGGCCAATTCATATGATAATAGGGAGTGCAGTGGCATTGTTTTCTCTCGTAAATGTTACGGCTTACAGTTATGTTCAGAATCCTATTTATTTGGCACTCAGTGTTGCCAGATACGTGGTGATCCCCGAAACAGCGATACTGGTGTAATTTTGCTGCGAACCGTTTGGATTGTAGTAGGATGAGCCTATTAGGCTCGTGTACTCTTACTGTGTTTTGTTGAAAAACATCGCAACAAAAATGTTTATTTTCTTGCTGTTATACTATGTCTTCGCTATTCTTTGGTCTTTTATTTATTATGATTTTAGAGGCAGCTTCGGTTTGAACTAGATCAATGCGATCGTCTTCAGCGGGAAATTCACACAATAAATTCGCTTTGCTGCAGCTTTGGTTACTGCTTCTGTTATTGTACTTACATGATCTTAGAGTTTGCAACATTAAATCTAACACTAACTCATACTAATATGCTATGAACGACTTAAACCATCATGACTATATTGCTTGCTTGTTTGTCGTATATACTAGTGGGCAGCCCTATTATCAGGATTTTTCTGACCGCCTGAAGGCATCCTTGTTGATTTGACATGGTACCGGGACAGACAGTCTAACGTGCCTTTCGAAGCCAATGGTCACCCATCCATAATAATTATATTACCATGTATAAATAATAAATAAACTTTAACATACCAACATCAATTTATAGAGCATATGTCTGTATGCAAACAGTCCCTTACTTCCTAGCCTTCTGCCAAAAAAGATTAGGATAATCTACCTTATTGATAAGCTTCCTCCAGTTTCTTTTGACGAAGCCATGTAAATGAAACAAATCAGGTTACTGAAATTTCCTCGTATAGGCGAATTGGAGTGTGGCTCATCTGGCAGCATAGCAAAACATGGCTAATCCTATCTAAGCAATATGTACCGGCATACGGCACAGGGTAACGTTGCCAAGAGCTTAGCCGTGAACTCTGCTAATGTATTACCGAACATTTTCAGTATAAGCACTGAGTTTTGAAATTTATGTTTTCACAGAATGAACAGAGGGATGCTTTTCTAATTCTGTTTTTGAATAGAATTTCACCTGATGGGAAATAATGATATGGTTGAAGATGAAGCACGCCTGCTAATATTATTACATTGCCTATATACTAGTGCATATAATATAAGCTGACACATGACCTTACAACTTTGCCAGAGGCTTTGATTCTTTTACCACTTAGTAAAACGGATTACAAAATAATCAATGGATGTTATTTGTCAGATGTTTTTATACCTTGAATAATTTAAATATTTTCGAAAAAAAATATTTCAAAACGCAAGCATCAATGCTTGCCTTTTCACAAAGGTTTTCTTGTTGATATATTTTCAGGCAAATGATTTATTTAACATAAGATACGTGCAAAAACATGTCTGAACTAGACTAGTTACTAGTTTTCTCATAGAAAGCTTAGTGGTAAAACAGACTTTCTCTATTGGTTTCAAAATTGACAAAATCCTTAATAAGGTTCAAATTTAAAATTGACAAAATCCTTAATTAGTTAAATTTTTGCCTAATTTAAATAGAAATCGCAATTTATAGTGAATATATTACTATAAATATATTCGTTTGATAACAATCTGACCAGTAACACAATGTATTATTTCTTTTAAATTTTAAACTGACACCTCTCAAGAAATTGCACTCACTTTCTTTAAAAACTGTTTTTTATGCATTATTTACTCAAAGCACTCGTGACTTTATCAGTCTGGTGCAGCGTAATGCGAAATTGCGGGACCATCTAGTGGTAGTTTACTTTCATATGTAGCAAAAATACTGGATGTCTCTCGACCGTGTGCCTACTTCAGATGGTTTATTCAGAGATTTACGTTTATCTTGTAACATCTTCATTTTGTATGCGATAAACGCGAAAAACGAGTAAGGAAGAAGGTAGACAGATATGTCTGCTCGTAAACAACACCCACCCGCAAATAATCCAGTTCTCGCGATCATGGCGCTTGTAACGATAGCAAAATACCGATTCCTAAATATATATTTTTCCCTACTTCAATTGTAGGTAGTGTATTTAACATATATATATGTATACTAGCCGTGCATCGCGGCTTCATCCGCACTTATCAAGTTAAAAAGAAGCATATGTGTTAATCCTAGGTATAAGCTATCTACATTCCATATTTCATCCAAAACCGTTTAGCCGTTACAGCGTAAAGAGAAAACAAACGTACATACAATCTTTCCGATTTATAATATATAAGGGTATAACGGTATGATTTTGATCGGCATTTCTATCAACTTTTAAAATGTAAAAAAGAAGTTATAGTGACATAACTCAAAAAATTCGACGTATGGCCTTGCGAAGTTTATTGTAGATATTGGTATGTTCTACAATATTGTAGAACATATTTTTTTGTTCTATCATCAATACTTTCCGCAGCGCATGCAATGATAGACATTTTATAGCTATTTTTTTTAAACCTTGGGTTGGTCTTAAGGTGAAGTAGGCTCCAAATTGGACGATTAATCCTCACGAATATTAAAGATTTGACCTTTTAAAACGGTCGATTTACAGCATTTTTTTACGTGTACCTAATAAATGTTCACAAAATATTTTATTCGGATATGTTCAGCGATACACGATAGAATAAATTTGGCTCGATAGAAAACAAATTTAAACTTCACTAAAAAACACCAAATTTTCCGTTCCCGTCAGTGGAATGAATCAACTTTACTCTGTTTCTATAAAAGATATTTTTTACAAAAAATATCAGGTGTAATCCCAACAAACATTCAAACCTCGTTGTGAACTCAAGTTTTTTGTAAAAGGGTAAGTTTTTTTTTTAAATATATGAAAGCGCGCACGCTGCCTATGCAGGCAATTCTACAAGGCTACAGTTTGGCTCCAGTCCGCCAACTCGATACCAAGTCGCCTTAATAGGAATTTCTAAGGATCTCTATTATATTCTAGTAATAAATGTAGCCTATGTTACTCAGCGATAAATTAGCTTTCTAACGGCAAAACGGACAGACAAAAATACAAATCTTTCCTCTGTTTAATATTAGTCTACATATAGATATATATATATTTAAGTTATCGACGTGTAATTCCTATGGTAAGCCGTAATTTAATAATATTATAATTCCTATGGTTACCATTAAAATTATTATTATTATGATGAATTGTAATGGTGTCTGTTTCTTTCACTTTGCCTTGTTCAGTCATATGGCTTTAACAGTCATTCGTGCCGATCTGTGACATTCAGTATTTTTAGGTCCCATTGGGCCGTCAATGACCGGGTTGTCCCTGACCATTGTAGTGGTAGCATGGAAAGGCACTTTTTCATAACATGGTAGTCAAGTTGTCTGAAACAAGTAACGGTGTATATTTAAATTTCTAGTACAATTCTGGTGGTAAATATTGACGAAATTTATTATGCTAACTGCAAAGGAATGCAACTCCTTGCCTGAGTCTGTGTTACCTAAAAGTACAATATAAGAGTATTTAAGTCGCGAGTGATTAGGATAATTTTCAATACAAACGTGCTCCATCATCGATTACATCGTCACTTACCATCAGGTGAGATAGTGGTCAATTGTTTGCCTATCTTGAATGAATAAAACGACGATATCAGACTGCTATTGTTTACAGCAGACTTCGTAATGATTAAAAAAAACAGCCCCATTGAAGCAGACCTAACAGATCACATATTTCAAGGAAAACCTGTGGCTCTGAGACATTTAATACATATTTGAGTTAACTCAAATATGTAATAAATGTCACAGAGGCACAGGTTTCTAAGATAAATTAACCGTTCTGTAATATAACGTGTAATATTCGAGATTGGAGGCATTAACAGACATCACAGGAAACTGGTAAGGTATTTTCTTGTAGGATAAGCAAGTAAATTAAACAGTTTCCTGTTGAGAAATTAATTTGTAGCAGAATTAATAACGGTGATGTGTTACCAACTAAATATATTTTTATGATTTTTTTTTTGCTGTCGCTATCTACGGGCCAATTGCCTATATTTCCTAAATCGGTACTAAAACTATATACAGCAAAGACCAAGTTACCTACAAGACATCGAGCTTATAGGTAACTCAAGTGCTCAAGCCCACCACCACTGGGTAACGTAAAATTATTTTGTTCATAACATGTTAACATTTAACCTAGTTTTATCTACACTTACTATCTAACAATAAACTGGTATCAGAAGTTAATTATTAACTGTGTATTGTTTTATAATTATAATATTTAATATACATAACAGCTTTCAATCTAAAGCTGTTTCGTTATGTAAGTATAATTTTACTTGATCTTGTTTTTAAACAACAAATATTACAAAAAACAATTACTACATATAAAATGTTGTAAGCAATTAAACACAGATTTGTAAGCAAAATACAATATAGTACACAATTCTTTACTTGATCATTTTCATTTAAAAAGATTTGTAAAATCCCTGCCTCTTGCTTCAGTCATAGTAACTCTGTTACGGACGTAGTGCCTTAGATTGTCACTAGATGGCATCATAAGTAAAGTTTTAGCAGGCGCAATCGTTTCCTTAACGGTAGATGTAGGTATATCAGGACGAATAGTCAAAACGTATTCCAAAGTGGACTATTAGTATTCATGTATTGTATATTATTTATATATTTTATATTTATCTTTTATTTATTTATGTATGTAACTATATGTATAATATGATTTGTTTAATTATATTAATAATTATATGTAAGTTAAAAGAATGCATGTATGATGATCATTGCCGCACCAACGATCACTTTTTACTAAACATTTCTATCCTCTCCATCCTAAGGTTGCCTGGAAGAGATTCCTGCTTAGCGATAAGGCCGCCGATTATACTGCTATATTGTTATTTTTTTCTATTGTTAATTGTTATTTTCCTTGGTGTGCAATAAAGAGTATTGTATTGTATTAGTTTTTTAAGTCTATCATAATAAAGGCAATCAGTATAAGAATCGCAATAATAACTCAAAGTCCTTAAACAATTCAATCAACCTCCATACTGAAACCCTTGACTTTAGGTACTTCTTCATGAAATTTAAATCTGAAGACGTGCTTCAAATTCCGTCACTAGCTATCAGTACGGTCCAACGTTTCATGTTCATTGTCTTTTTTACACCCTGAATAATAGCTATTTGATCTCCGCGTTTTTGTTTCTGAAACTCTGTCGGTCCGTTAGTTTTTGCTCTTTCTGTTCGTTTAATAGCTAGTCGTGAGTCGGAAACTATCTGCAATAAACATAAAATGTAATGGAATGGGATTTTTTGTCAAATACCTGACGGAGATTCCGGTGGATTTCAGCATTTATGGACTTTCTCAGGCTTTCTTGCTCGGGGTGTTTGTAAGGTTTTTTCTTCTTTAGGAGAAGCAGAATACAGGTACCTTATAATGTCAAAAAACAATAATAGCTAGACTAAAACCTCACATTGCGATGGCTTTAAAAAACTTTAGTTTTGCTGAAATAAATAAATGTAAAAATATTTAGAAGCAATTGGAAGGGACCTGTGCCAAATTTGCAAACAGATTATTGTATTTTACATACCACTAGCTGACCCGGTAAACGTTGTTTTGCCATATACATTATTTCTAGGAAATATTTGTTTAATTCCATAAAAAAATAAGGGTTGATTGTAGAAGGGTGAAAATTAAGGGTTTTATGTTTTTGTAATTCTGAATCGTAACAAAATAAAAAAAAAAAATTGTCCAAAAATTTTAAAAAAATTGTTAAGGGTGAAAAACCCTTATCACTTAGGGGTATGACAAATAGATAGTAGCCGATTCTCAGACCTACTGAATATGCATATAAAATTTGGTAAAAATCAGTAAAGCCGTTTCGGAATAGTAAGGTAACTAACATTGTGACACGAGAATTTTATATATAAGATTTATTTGTTTTCTCAACAAACAATCTCTCTATATTTTAGAAAAATCTGTCTGCAATTTTTTTAACAAATCTTCTATTTGATTAATGAATTTATTTTTACTGCAAGTAGTTTTACTGTTATAGAAATACATTGCAAGTATAAAAGACTAGTAATTACCCCTGGTACCAATTTGTAGCCAAGCGTATACACAAATAACCATTGCGTATTTCATCAGGTACTCATTAATCGAATCCACACGGATCCATAGTATCCTGGTTAAAAATCTGAGGGTGCCATTGCGGTCACCAGCACATTAGGAGCGGATTATCGGAAATTCTTCAGCACATTTGTATATTTGGAACATTCAGTTCACGATTGTACACCGAAAGCATTGAGTCGTGAAATGAAAGGGGACGATTCTAGGTGAAAATATTTTTGAATTAACCCTCGAAGTGTGCACGATCACTTAATTGGATTCGCTGATGGGTTTTTCGGTTCGTGAGTTGTGATTCGTTTGATCGAAAAATTTGTAGATCGGAAAGTTTAGGAAGTAAACGTGCAACTTTACGTGGCTAGTGCGAACTAAAATCGACCGTAAAATGGGTGTTTTAGATTCCAATCTGTAAAAAAAAGTCTCAATGATTGGCTTTAGTTTCAGAGGAATTTGCGTATAACCGTCAAAACGTGTTTAATTATGACTATGTGAATCACAAACTGGATGAGAGGAGCCGAAGACCGAGCTCAGTGGCGTTCATTAGGAGAGGCCTATGTTCAGCAGTGGACGAAAAAAGGGTGATGGTGATGATGAATCACAAAGGACTTCAAAAGATTTACTTTTGCCAGACACTTCGATCTAATTTAGCGCCATTCTAGTTTTTATGTGGCTATCATTCTGACTTACTTATCGGGGTAAACGTACTCGTAAAGGTTACTATCATTGGTTTTGCTTTTTGTAGTAATCCATCATCACTAAATTTTCCGTCTCTTTGTTCCAGGCTCTACTCCAGGCTCACGATGTGGTCGCCCGGGAGGTGTACGGCGAGGAGTCACTGCGAGCGTCCCCGCCGCCGGTCAACGGCCGCTCCACAGCACCACCGCCAGAAGACGAAGAAGACACCGAGCCCGAGTTCGAAAACGTGACCAGGGTGCGCCTGGTGCAGTTCCAGAAGAATACTGACGAACCTATGGTGAGATGCTGGCACCATTTACATCACATACACAATCACGCCCAGAACCAGAAGTACAAATGTCCCTTGAGATAAATTGTGCTCCAGGGCCTACGGGCGGCCCAAAGAGCAGAGACCTGCCCACTATGCTATGCCCACACAATATATATTATTTCAAAATGGCGGAGATATGCCGATTGAAAACTTAATAAAAAGCATATTTCAGCCGTTTCGAGAAATACGCAACTTCTTCAGGTCACACAGCCACTAGTTACATCAATAAAATTTGTACATTACGGTTCAAATCAGCAAACTTATCACCACCACCTACTCCCACAATAATTCTTGTTGCATGCGAAGCTTGTCCTACCAATTCCGGCCTCGTTGCTAAAAAAATAAAAAACAAACGCATTGATACTCACAGCCTCACACTAAGTTCAAAGACTTGTATCGTGGTTGCCGGAAACATTCACATCACACTCACATAACGCCCAGAACCAGAAACATAAATAACCCTTGGAAAGGAATTTGTGCTCCTGCCGGAAATCGAACCCAGGACCCATGGCACAGAGGGCGGAGACCTGTCCACTGCGCCAACTGGGTCATCAAATTACGGTAGTCAAAATTGACATTCTATTAGAGGTTAGCAACTTACACGGCTAGTAACTTTTCACGGTTCCGGTCCCGAACGATATTGTTTCGTTCAAATACGTCACTTATTTTATTAAACCTAATATAATAACGCTAGTGGATCTGTAAGCTGAAGATAATGATTTTTCGTAATAATTGAAATTTATTGAAGTGAAAACTTCTTTAGCGGCGTTGTGCACTTTTTGGGATGGGTAAAAAAATTTAAACTCGCGTCAGGACACGTGACCTGATCAAAAATTCGTAAGACGGAAAAAGAGGAAGTAATATGGGATTCTCTTTCTACCGCGCGGCGAAAATGTATGCCTGCTCCTGCTGTTTACAACGTTAATGTTCAAGTTTTCACTTCTGCCGGCACTCCCGGAGTGCAAACCGTTGTTTTTTTTCTTATGTTTTGCACGTTTTACATCTCCGCCATTATGAAAAAATTCCAAAAACGGAATCTACAGAAAAAATCGATATAATTGTCGGACCATTTTTTCACGAGAATCGGTTGAGAAATGCGACCTATAGTCGGGAGCAACTGGAAATCCGGACATACAAAAGCATTTACACAATCTGAAAAAGAAACGTTTCTTCCGCGCTTTGCTCTCTCGGTCAAAGATACAGTAAAAATACTTTTCAGTAAATAATAAATCGCTACTTGACTCGGTACTCAGCACACTGTTGGCACCGCCAAAGCCATAATTAATTTATGAAACCGCATAATCAGAGCTGACCACGATAAGCTAAAGCTAACCAAAGGTCGTTCGTTACTGTCATCAGTAGGTATACCTATACACGACAATAGCGCTCTGAGACCAACTATTCGACTGTAAGCAATATTAATGGTCAATTTATTGTTTAAGGTTTAATGCTCAAATCGAGTGGAATGAAGGTGTTTATAGATACGATTAGTATTTGAAGACAATTATGTGTGAGTGTGTATTTACTGTGGCTGAGATATTTAATATAAGCAAAATTATTACTTTTAAGCATACTGCACCATGATAGCGTGAGTATTCTACTTCCTACTAATATTATAATTGCGAAAGTTAGTGTGTGAATGTTTGTTACCACGTATCTCCGTAACGACTAAACCGATTTTGATGAAATTTAGAGTGTAGATAGTTTGGATTCTGGAATAACACATAGGGCTATTTTTGAACTTCTTAACGCGGGCGAAGCCGCGGGGCATTTTTGTTCCCTCTTCACGCTTTAACAGCTGAACGGATCTGGATGAAATTTGTAATGTAGATAGATTATACCTAGGATAAACACATAGGCTACTTTTTGACTTGATAATAGCGGGCGAAACCGCGGGACACGGCTAGTATAGTATATTAGTGTAGTGATATGACAATGTAATATAGTGTACCTACACAAGAACAAAATGTCTTCCCGATAACAGAGACAGTAAGAAAAGTGTTATTGGACACACTCATAGTACACTACTCAACAATTATTTTGGTCGAATTAAATTACTTATTTGTCTTAAGGTTAGATCTTAATTCGAATAGTGAGCCAACCGTAATTGGTCCGTTAATTTAAAAAATATATTAAATATCGCGTGAATATTGGCAAAGTAAGCGGTAGTCAGAAAAAGCGACCTACCCTCTTTCTTAGTCCTATTCCACGTAACAGTGGTCTAACTTGATTGAAAGTTGAGACAAAATTCACTCTTATGCAACTGATTTAAAATATTGGGATCTTAAAACTATCTATGGTATAGAACTCGTAAGAAACTTATAAATTTTAATAATGTGAAAACCGTGATAATTTAAAAAATGTGAGCTTTCTCAATGATATAAGTAGTGTACTGTGGTAAGCGGGGAACTGACTGTTGGCATACGGGCGTGCGTCCGCCTTCTAAGCAGCGGGTATCGTGTTCAATTCCCGGTGGAAACACACGATTTTTCCTCAAAGGAAATTTGTGGTTTTGGTTTTGGGTGTGATTGTGTCTGTGATGTGAATTTTTCCGGCACCCAAGACAGAAGTAAGAAATGTGGCTGAGAGTGTAAAAGCGTTTATTTTTATGTATGATTACTTTGATAGGTACCTACTTTAACTGTATGCCAAGAAACAACCTGTTTAGAAATTCATTTCTTATTACATAGTCTTCATCGTTCTAGTTGTTATTATAACTGAATCAACATTTGCATCATTTGTCTGAGTAATAGAGCTTAGTGCTCGTGTTGCTAGGAGCATGTCGGGCTTTAGGTCGCCTATAAAGCACTATAGGAGGAGGATACTGATTTATTAGTCGACTTTGTACTCAGATAGCGCTTTTTGTATTCCTTGTTACCTGTAATGTTTTAACTCACTTATATAAACATACCTTTAAAAAAAGGTTATATAGGCCCATTGGCTTACTTGGGAAAGCGTCCGCCTTAAATCAGCGGGTATCGGGTTCGATTCCCAGTGGGAATACAAGTTATCTCCTCAATTACATACTTTTTTACACATTTTTTTTTAATATCTTAGATAATAAAATAATCTTAGATAATGCTTTCGATATTAGTGTCATCCAATCAATTGTAGAAAATAAAAATTGGTAGCTAACTAGGCAGATTATTTTTTATTCCAGATAGGTAAACTTTTGACCACCATCTCACCTGGTGGTAAGCGACGATGTGGTCGATGATGGAGCAAGAGATGAGTTCACTTCATAGTTAACGCTACTGTGTAGGTATACATGTGATGTTTCTTCTATACGCATTGATTTATTATCTACAAAAGTGTAATTAGAAAAACAAACAGACTTACAAACCAGGATATTCACTTTGATTTGACGGCCCATTTGGCGCAGTGGACAGGTCTCCGCCCTCTGCGCCGTGGGTCCTGGGTTCGATTCCCGGCAGGAGCACAAATTCCTTCCCAAGAGATGTGCTTCTGTTTCTGGGTGTAATATGAATGTTTCCGGCACCCACGATACAAGTATTTGAACTTAGTGTGGAGCTGTGAGTGAATGCGTTTTGTATGTTATTATAAGCCACGCGTATTCCACAATTCATTATCATACCCGCGGGGCACAGCTAGTAAATCTATAATTATGATTACCTATCCAAAGTTTTCCGAATCACTAAACACCAATGCCTTTGTAAGAGTATCATCAATCGATCCTTTATTGTTAAAATAAGCGTATCAACCTTTTGTTACAAATTTCCTGAATGTTCCTTTATCGGAGTATTTCAGTAGTGTTGCGTGAGAGATATCGTTACAGATCAATGGCTGGTGCAAATTCAATTGCCTGAGTGTTGGAGCTTAGTGCTCGTGTTGTTCGAAGCATGTTGGGCTTTAGATCTCCAATAAAGCGGTACTAGAGCGGGGTGCAGATTTATTTTATCTAATACTACGACGCGCTCTCTTTGTATTCCTGGTTGCCTGGTACATATTATTAGGTAGTTTGTCTCAGATAATAAAACGCCCTTGCTTTAACGAGAAAAAGACACATAATCGCTTACCAAGAAGTGAAGTAGTCATTACAGATAGCCTCTACCTCTACATACTCTGTCTGTCTGTCTGTTTATCAGCTTACTTCTCCTGAACCACGCAACGGATTTTGATGCGGTTTTCACCGTCAGTTTGATAATTTTACACGATAGATTTGTATGTATAATGATGCCTAATTATGTTTGAAAAAGTAGAAAATACAATATTTTGACACCAAGTCACCGATAAATAAATTTTTCACCTCTATTTCGATTCTATCGCTGGTGTAAATATATTTATGAGTGATATCATATACTTTACCGAATCACTAAACATCAATCCTTTTGTGTGAGTGTGATGAATCGATTCGTTCCAACCTTTTGTTACAAATTTGCTGAATGTTCCTTTATCGGAGTATTTCAGTAGTGTTGCGTGTGAGGTATCGTTACAGATCAATAGCTGGTGCAAATTCAATTGCCTGAGTGTTAGAGCTTAGTGCTCGTGTTGATGCATGTTGTGCTTTAGATCGACATAAACTGTGAGCTGTGGGCTTAGGAGCGCTGATATATTCTAAATATATGGAATCTGCTCTAGATATTTCCTGTTTACAGTAACTACAGAAACAATACTTAGTACAAATGCTGTTACATAGTATCGGCTTTCTTACCATGCCTTCGCTTTAAACCTTTGAAAATATTATGCATGTTCGCAAAAATATTGGTAAATATAAATTAAGAAGCTACATCCACAATCTTAATACTAGATATAAGCATAAAATTACAGTGCGCGCATTTAGATTAAGCAAAACGAATAAATATTTTATGGCAAATGGGGTCAGATTTTACAACAGAATTCCAAAATTTTTTATTGAATTACCACTGGGAAAGTTCAAATATGTAATAAAACAGGCATTAATACATAAAGCTTACTATAAAACGATCGACTATATTAATGACAAGGATGCATGGAGGCAAACTGCGCAAGCGCTTTCTATAATATAGTTATACCTAGGTTAATATTATAATCATGTATTAGAAATAGAAATAGAAATAGAAAAGCATTTATTGTATAAACTGTGTACAGGGTTCTTACTAAAAATACAAATGTATAAATAATGAATCAACAGTTTTCCCCATTTCGGGTGTACAATATTGTTACAAAAATACAGTAAAGTTTGACAACAAAAAGATAAAGTATACCAATCAAAACACAAAGCTAACAATTAAAATATTCATTTGTGTCATAATATACTTTTAATATTAACCACTCTTTTAGGCACCTTTTAAATTTATTAACTTCCAAAAGTTTTAAATGTAAGGGGAGATGGTTATATATTTTAACAGCGCTTATATATGGACTTTTATGGTACATTGTATTATTGACTTGCGGTATAGATAAATTATACTTGTATTTGTTCCGTAAGCTACCAGTGCGATTTGACTTATTGTTAAAAAATGATTGCTCATTATTTTTTATAAAGACACAAATTTCTAATATATAAATTCCAGTTAAAGTCAGTAAATTATTTTGTTTAAAAATGTCACGTAGAGATTCCGTGCTTTGTAAATTATAAATTGACCTTAAACAACGTTTCTGTAGCAAGAAGGTGGATTGAATATCTACAGAATTTCCCTAAAATATGACTCCACAACTTAATTGTGGATAAACAAAACCGTAGTACGCATTTATCGCAACAGATTTATTTGATATTCTGGATAAAACGGATAAAGCGTAGCAATATTTTGAAATTTTTGTATTGATATTAGAAATGTGCGCTTTCCAGTTTAGATGAGAGTCAATGTATAAACCTAAAAATGTTGTCTCATTGACCTCATCAACTGGACTTCCTTTGCTGAGAATATTCATTTGTAAGGGATTCGTTTTGTAATTTCTAAATTGTATAGATTTCGTTTTCTTTATATTTACTTGGAGGTTAATTAAAGCTAGCCAATCTATAACTGCAGTAAGTGTATTATTTATTTCAATTTCAAATTGGTTGCGACTTTGATTATCTTGTGGGACAAATATGGTCGCATCGTCGGCAAACATAACACAGGAGTGTTTCGTGACCGACGGTAACTCATTAATATAAATCAAAAAGAGCAGAGGTCCAAGGACACTGCCCTGAGGTACCCCAACGACTAAATTTTCAAAATTTGATGTGACGCTTTCGATAGTTTTTGTATTTCTATTAAATGTTTCCACTACTGTTTTTGACTTCTATTACTTAAATAGGATTTCATTAGTTTTAGTGTTGTCCCTCTTATACCAATCGCTTCTAATTTTTGTAACAGTATACCATGGTCCACACTATCAAAGGCTTTACTTGAATCTATAAGTAGACCTATGCCCGCTTTTTTATTATTAATATTTTCAAAGACTTCTTTAAGTATTGTGAAAATAGCCAACGAAGTACTTTTTTCTTTCTGAAATCCAAATTGGTTTTTATTTAATATGTTGTTGCTATTTAGGAAAGATAAAAATCGTACGTAAATGATTTTTTCAAATATTTTGGAAAAACTTGGAAGAAGTGCAATAGGTCGATAATTGCTCATATCAGTTTTGGCACCTTTTTTTTATATAACGGTTTAATCAAAGCCCTTTTTAGTTCATCTGGGAAGATGCCTGTTTCGATGGTTAAATTTAATATGTAAGCTAATGGTTCAGCAATGTAATTTATAGTGCTTTTTATTACTTGTGTCGATATCTTATCACAACCTGCACTCTTCTTGTTTTTCAGATTTTTTACAACATTTTTTTAGTTCCTGTGTACCTACCGGGTTCATAAAAATAGAATTACAATTTTGATTCAATATTTTGGGACTTAGCATATTGTTTGACGCATTTGGTTTTGTCAAATTAATAAAGTAATCATTAAGGGATGTAGCAATTTTTTGGGGATCACTAACCACGTTTGTTTTTATGAGTAAATTAGCTATTGTTGTTTTAATTATATTTGTACTTGATGTATTTTGTTTAATAATACCCCAGGTAGCTCTTGTTTTATTAGTGCTTCTACTAATGTATCTTATATTGGATTTTTTTTTAGATACTTGCACTACTCGTTTTAATACTTTACAGTACATTTTATATCTGTTGTTATTTTCTTTATTGTGTTTACTAAGGTTACTTATATACGATATTCTTTTATTTTTACTAGATGTAATTATGCCTTTCGTTTTCCAGTTCGCTTTTTTATTATTATATGTGATTTGAGTTTTTTCTAATGGAATACATAAATCAAATATAAGTCCATATGTTCCCATAAATATTTTGTAAGCCTCGTTAGGTTCATGTGCATTGAAAACTTCACTGAAATTTACTTGCTGTAAGTATTTAATGAATATTTCAAGATATTTATCCACATTCCTTTTTTCGATGTACCAAAACTTTTGATGATAACTGATGTTAGTTGGCAATTTAATAATTTGTGCTGTATGATCATTAACCTAAGTCCAGTACTTCTGTTTTATATTGTTTCATGTTAGTGAGAATATTGTCAATACATGTTTGTGAATGTTTAGTACATCTGGTTGCTATTGAAATTGTAGGATGCACGTTAAAACACTTTATGGTGCAAAGGAATAATTCAGTTTTTCGGTTTTTTTCTAATAAATTTAAGTTGAAGTCTCCTAAGATAACAATTTTGTTTTTGTTTACTCTGGTTCTAGTCGTTTATTTACGTAGTAAAGTTTCTAAACATTGGATGAATAAATCAAAGCTACTGTCTGGGGTTCTGTATATGCAAATAATAATATGATTAAGATCTTTTAAAGTTATTCCACAAACTTCGAAGTGTCTTTCGATGGCCATGTCACCAATCCAATCGATATTGCTTACGTTTATGGATTTTTTGGCGAAAATACAGACACCTCCTCTGGATTTGCTTTTTCTACTAAAATAAGCAGCTTTTTTATAATCGTCTATTTGTACTACTTCCACCTCATTCTTTTTAAGAAAAGTTTCACTAAAGCAGAATATATCAACGTTTTGTTGATCTGCTAATATTTCTATTTGTCCAACTTTGGATTTAATACCTTGAATGTTAAGATGTAATATATTTATATTATTTTTGTACGTGTCATTATTTACGAAAAAACTGAGTAGCAGATATGTTACTATTTTTTTGTTCACTGATGTGATTTTGATGATTAACTAAGGTGTTATTATTACCTAAAGGGTCATTATGTTGTTTCAATGCTGGTGTTGTTGTTCGTTGAAAATAAAATGGTATAGTACCTGGCTTTACTGCTTTCAAATTTGTTGTTTTTGAGGTTGTACTAGTATCAATTGCAGATTTATTATTTTTTGCTTTAATAATTTTTTCAAAATGGTACGGTATTGTACCTGGTTTTAGTTTTATTTTCGAGTTTTTTTTCATAGCTTTTTTATGTTTTTGCCCAAGAAGGTTGACTCATAGTCACAAGTGTTAATTAAGTTGTTGAGCTTAAGCAAATGATGAGAACTTTGGGAAGCAATTTTAGTGTTAAGGAACGATTAAAAAAATATGAATGAAAAAATGCGCCGCCGAGATTCTTCCCAGGTTATTCTCGAGATGGTTGTAATTTTGCGAATCTGGCAGTAGAATCATTAACTTTCACGAGTTCCTCTTTAGGGCCCATGTGAAAACGATTTTGATTTGATTATATTGGTAGTTAATTTTACATGATGCGTCGTTTCAAGTAAGTAGATATAGCACATTGGTTTTACTGAAACATAAACTGAACTGAAACATATGCAATACGCATATGTGTTATTTTGTATATGGTCACGACTCGTCTACAGATGAAAAAAATCTTTTATTCATCCGTGTTATAATACATTGAATAAAATACCTTTACGAAAATGCAGACACCCTTATCTGTTCAGACTCTTGTTCTAGGGACTACAAGAGTCTAAGTAGAGCTCAACAACAACACATCAACTCACGCGATTCTAAATCTTATTTTCAGGGTATAACCCTCAAGCTGGCAGATGACGGGCGCTGCATCGTAGCCCGCATCATGCACGGCGGCATGATTCACCGCCAGGCGACTCTACACGTCGGCGACGAGATCAAAGAAATAAACGGGACACCAGTGGCGAATCAATCCGTCGCGCAGTTGCAGAGAATGCTGGTACGTTGTTTGAGTTTGAAATCTATTGTGATGGTGTGAGAGAAGGCACGTGACCTGTGTGTTGATTTCATTTATGGTTAAGGGACCTATTTCTGGCGGCATTGTTTGACGAGTTATAAACGACGACGTATAAATCATCTCTAAAACAAAATAAATCTTTTTTTTTTTGCTTGGCAAGTATTTCGCCACCTCACCTGATGGAAAGCGATTATGCTACCGAAGATGTAGCATGCTTGCCTAGAAGATAGATAGTCACACTCGAATTTAAGACTATACAGTTTCGGGAACAAATTGGCTCTATTCGAGATTTTGTGTAGTTATCATGCTCGATTTCATTTTCTTTTACTAACATTAAAGATTTGGGTCGCCAGCCGATCAAATATATAAAAAAAAGTTTTCAATTTGAACTGCTCATTGGTTTAGTTGGGTGAGAGTTCGCCTTCTAAGTAGGAGTATTGGGTTCGATTCCCGGCGGGGAACACAAGTTTTCTCTCAAGGAAAATTTGTGTTTCTGGTTCTGGTTGGCATTGTGTGTGATGTAAACGTTTCCAGCACCCACGAAACAATTCGAACTTAGCGTGGCGCTGTGATTGTGAAGGCGTTTATGTTTATTTAATATAATATTATACATATCATAATATGGTCAGGTATCGAACGATATGTAAAATAATATTAAGATAGATATACTATTATAAATATAAGATATATATTCTTACAATATAAATAATGTTAGTGTTAAAAGACGCCCTTACAAACCGTTATGAGTTGGTCTAGTAATGTTATTATGTGTTACAGTATATCTAGTAATGTATATTATATCTAATAGCAGACTGGCGAAGTTAGCTATACTTAAGTATTCCACTTCCTAAGCCCCTTTGGATTCTATAGGATTATTTAGATTTTGGATTTCTATAGGAAATATTGTTATCTTTCTCGTTTCTGGCCGATAATGTGTATGTGAAATTAATGTTACCAACTTCCGGCATAGTCAGAACTTAGATAGATAGATAGATAGATGTATACAACTCTTTATTGAACACTTTAACAAAAACATGAAGAATCATATTATTCAAGGAATAATAATCTACAAAATAAGTGTAACAATACTCAATAGGTGTTCATATCGTTAAGAGCAGAGGTCGCTCTTCCAGACTCTCTTCTTTCCAGACGACATTTGGTTAGAGATGAGTAAAGCAATGAATTTTGACTTTTTAAATTATATAAAACACACGTGATATAATAATAATGTCTAACTTAATATCTTCCAATAACTTTCAGCGCGAAGCCCGAGGATCAGTGACATTTAAGATTGTGCCATCCTACCGTTCTGCTCCACCGCCGTGCGAGGTAATATTTCTACATTATATTGCTTCCACGTATTTCCTTAACACTTGATATTTGCTATAAAACCTAATACACGTAAAACGTAAATGTTTGAAATAGTTTATAGCCTTGAATTTAACGCTAGTAAAGTTTACACTCAAACATTATTCTTAACAACATGTTTTGTAGAACATGACAAAAAAACATGTTTTTTGGTAACATTAGCTGTAGTAGTGTGATCTAACGCTTGTTCTTACGCACACAGAAACGACATAAAAAGTCGACAAGCGCACACAAATACACACTCAATGCTTGTCCCTAAATCAGAATCAAATTGGTGTCTAAATAAAGAAATTAAATTTTGGTATTTTTGTTCTAACTAGCTATTCCGGATAAAGCCTTCGCCCGTGCTTGTAAGTAGCGAGTCCAGACCCTATGCTACTTTATGTTATATGTTGTGTTTATGTTATGTTGTGTTCATGTTTGTATGTTGTCACCTGGGCATGGCTACGTCCCCGCGGAACCCTCCGTTTCTGTGCGCTTGTTGTTCTTTTGTCATCGCTTCACTACTCCCACTTCTCACACGTCACCTTTTTATTTCTGTTGCCCTATTTTATCATTTGTATTAAACCAAATTAACTGCTTACATGAAACGAAACATTATCGTCATTATCATACATTGAATCCAAGACATGTCTATATGATGCTCCACATCTCATTTCACACTATGAATATCATTCTTCTTAATTTTTACATCCCGTATTCGTTTTCAACTTCATAAATGTGACTTACGTCAGTGCTGGTGTCAATATTCAGCATTTAGCAATATTCAGCATTTAGAAATATTCAGCATTTAGCGAATTTCAAATAACCGACGAATTTTCCAGATATTCGTGAGAGCGCAATTTGATTACGATCCATTGGAGGATGAGTTGATACCTTGCGCGCAAGCCGGGATTGCTTTTAATATTGGAGATATACTACAGGTAAATATAATAGTGACAATGTTACGTACCTATGGAATGTTTAGATAAAAGTTTTATTGTGTGAAAGCAGTCTACGACAACAGTAAGATTATGGCATACACGATTTAAATGAATGAGCCTGCTAATAAATTTATCAGACGCAAAAAAACATGCTCCTATCGTCACAAACACTATAGCGTGCATTTTGCTATTTAAAAAAAAAACATATTTTTGAACTGTATCGAAATCTAATGCAAATTCCTTGTTGTACCTATAAATGAATGTCATATGACATTGTTTTGAGAGTTGAATTACGTGCTACTTATGATCGTCATCCTGTAATGATGATTATTTTAACTAATTTATTTATTGAAGGGAAACTTACATCTAGTTACAAATTATAGATACACTGATAAATACAATGTATTTCTACTATGCTTATATTTAAGAAGATTAGTATAAGATTAAATTAAAAAGGAAAACAATTAAACATTGAAAAATGCGCTGGTCAGCAGCTTTTAAAGTTGACCGCAAGAAGTGTTAATCCAGACTATGTGCTATTTATGATCATCATCTCAGGATGATGATCATAAATAGCACGTAGTTCAACTGTGAAAACAATGTCTTCCAGATTATTAGCAAGGACGACTCCCACTGGTGGCAAGCACGCAAAGACGCGTCTGGCGGATCAGCTGGTCTCATACCCAGCCCTGAGCTGCAAGAGTGGCGAGCTGCTTGTGCCGCCGCAGAACGGTCTAACACAGACCAAGGTAAGATCTGCTTGAACATGAATGTCATAGTTGTAAGAGACTTTGGGTTTTCGTTTCTGTAGAATCCTGAACGAGCAAAATGCCTGTAATGGCTGCTATACATAGGACGCATTTAGTTCGAACGGATCATGCCCGCAGGCATGCGCAACGCTGTACGAAAGGTGGCTACGCTCGCGTCGCAGCAAGCCAAGTGCGTCCAGTTTATGACAGATATTAGGATGCTAATAATTGTCTCTTTAAGATTATGTATTATGTGTAACGTATTGCTTAGAATAATGTTGTAACGATTGACAGCGATCATGTCGTTTTAAATCAAACACATTTATACGTCTCTTGAAGCACGGACTCAAAAGAAATATGGACGTAACCTCATGCAATCATGGGTGAAGCATGCAAATGTCCGAGTGTGCATATCGCTGGAAGCTGTCACAGACATCTCAATAGTTACAAAGTTTATTGGTGCCCATTGTCGGACCTTTGATGTATTTGTGTGCGTGTAGATCGCGTTACGACGAGTAAAACTTGTAGGACCTAGGGTAATTTACCCGTTTTTTATGCGTCCCTATTTTTTTTACATCCGTGTCTTGAAGTCGTTCAATAAATCAACGTATCTAGATTGATGTTGTATTAGAAATTTTGTCAATGTCGTAAACTATAACTTCATCAAATGTCTTGTTCATGATTTTCAAGAAGTCGTGCGATTCATTTAGGCTATTAATCAAACTTAATTTTCTTAGAAGAATTTTGTTTAGTTCTTGTCATTGGTGTTAGATTTTAATTTACATTGACGTCTTTCTTTTCCTTTCAAACATTACCATTGTGGGATGCAGCTGTCGGTATGTACTTTTTTTAAGTTGTGAATGATTTCCTGCGAATCATTAATGTAATTTGATCAGTATCTGATATAATTGGCAAAATGTCTTCTAAATTTGCACGGGACCTATACCAAACCAAGCTAAGAATTAAATGTTCCGAGACCCATATCTCAATGTAACCATTTCTTAATGTATTTATGAATATCAATTGCTAGAATGCTAATGTTTAAATGTAAGGGAGTTTTTTGTGAATCCCTGAATATATAATTAAATGAGAGAAATGTCGGTTCAATTACTTATGTAATACTATAAAAATCTATGTCCTGCCATACTGATTCACTGACTGACTGACTTAGAGACAACGCACAGTCTAAACTGCTGGTCGTAAAGACTTGAAATTTGATGGGTGCATTTGTCTTAGTACGTAGGGGTGTACTAAGAATGAGTTTTTGGAAATTGTACCCCTAAGAGGGTTAACTGGAATGAAAAAGTTTGTATGAAAGTTCTTTGTTTTTTAACTTATGGCGATGAATGAGGTATATGAGTAATACATCTAATGTAAAAAATTAAGTGATCAATATTTTATGCCGGGGGCATTAAGGTGGTGCATTGGGGAATTAAAGTTTTTGAAGTGAAAACTTCTTTAGCGGCGTTGTGCACTTTTTTGGGATGGGTAAAAAATGTTAAACTCGCGTCAGGACACGTCACCGATCGAAAATTCATAAGGCGAAGGAGAGGAAGTAATATCTCTTTCTACCGCGCGGTGAAAATGTATGTCTGCTCCTGCTGTTTACAACATTAATGTTTAAGTTTTCACTTCTGCCGGCACTCCCGGATTGCAACCCGTTGTTTTTTTATTTATCAAGTTAAAGTGATGTACTACATTGTATCTGAGTAGTGAAATGAAGGGCAGTTTTATTTTAATAAGTCATTACAGTAAATTAGATATAACTACTCTAATGCGTAGTTTACTCTATTATAATCTCATTAATATTATAAATCCGAAAGTTTCTGTGTTAGTGTGTAACTATGTTTGTTTTATCTTTACGCTGTAGATTTGGTCGCTGATATTTCCGATGTACATAGCTTATACTTAAGATTAACACATAGCATAACGCGGGCAAAGCCGCGGGACACGGCTAGTTTATAATAAACAGCACTTAAGAGATTCGTTATGCAGGAGAATGACTTAAGATTATATAAGTTATGGAATTTGAACTTAGCCAGCAGGAGTTTGCGTAGTTGGTAACATGTCTGCCTTATAAGCAGGGGTTATCGGGTTCGATTCCCGATAGAAATACACATTTTCTCCAAGGGAACTTTTTGATACTGGTTGTGGGTGTGATAATGTTTGTGATGTATGTTTCCAGCGCTCACGATACAAATCTCCAAGTCAAAGGTGGAGACTGTGTGTGTGAAAAAATAATGCTATTTAATTATCTTTAACATAAAATGTTTCGTGAATTAGGTAAGCAGTTTTTAGAACCCTGTGACTTTTGAAACGGCGAAAAACGGTTTTTGCTGTTTTAATACGTTAGTACCTACATGGAGGATTTTTTTTTAATAAAAGGCGTTTTCTGTAAATGAATCCTAGCTAGATCGATTTATCGCCCCCGAAACCCACTGCATACTAAATCTCATGATGATCGTTGGAGCGGTTTCCGAGTTTCAGATTATACCTACATATATACAAGAATTGCTCGTTTAAAGGTATTTATTAGATATAAACATTAAACTACGACATACTTAAATCGCATATTGTATTTGAACCGAAATTTCCCACTAACCCTTACATAAGTAGTACCCAAACCTGATGCATGAAACATGTTGTAACGTTGTTTTGCCGCTGGACAGAGGGATGCGTGTCGCACACTGACGGTTGCGAAAATACAGGTATTTATGTCATTAATTTGTCGTTTAGCCGTCTTGTGTGTAGCTGCCTTTATCGGTTTTAGAGATCATTAACCTTTAAGCACCGACGTGCAATTTTAGTTACATAATTACTGACGTAAGGTCTGATAGACAATCCAAGTATGTTTTTTTTTTTGGTCTGTATTTGTTTTTTATATCTACAATGGTATTGTGTTCTATGTATTCGGTTTATATTTATATAATTACTATGGTAAAAAAAACTTTTATTATTGCTTATGAGCATTACAATAACAGTTTTTTTTATTTTTATTTAACCTACATCGTAATTTAAATTTGTAAATCTTTCATATAAACAATCAGTCTCCTTGTTAAATGATTAAACTATAAGAACATATAAAAGATGAATGATCAGCAATTTTTGTAAAAAATCTACATTGCTTCAAGGTGGTCCGATGACTTCTCCGATGACGATGATTCGCGATCTTAAAACAACCATATCTTTCAAATTCAAATTTTTATTGCATTCTCTAAATGTATATAGGTGGGAAAAAAAAATGATAATACATTAAAGACCCTGTTGGGCACAACAATTTAGAGCAGAGAACTTACTGAAACGATACGCGCCCGCGGCACTACCACTCTTTACACACGCTGTCAGACGGCTTCTAAGGTGGTAGACAGAAGCGCGGGATAATACGACTACGCTAAGATAGGTAACTAAATTTTCCAAAATCTTAAAGTGTCTGTCAGATCACACGACGGTACTTGAAGGTTAAACTTGATATGTAGAAAGTATCTATACGTATGCGTTGTTATAAAATAGTGTTGTGTTTGATTATGAAAAGTGTTCTGATGTTTATATAGGAGTTATTGTAGTATTAATAAACAAACAAACAAACGCATTCACACTCACAGCCCCACACTAAGTTCAAAGACTTGTATCGTGGGTTCCGGAAACATTCACATCACACACATTACACCCAGAACCAGAAACACAAATACCCCTTGGGAAGGAATTTGTGCTCCTGCCGGGAATCGAACCCAGGACCCACGGCGCAGAGGGCGGACACCTGTCCACTGCGCCAACTGGGTCGTCAAAGTATGTATACAAACTTTATGAAGTTATACTTCTTTTGGCGCGTTTTGGAAAAATCTCCTAAAAGCGACGCCATGAAGTTGGATGGTATTTGTATCTCAAGTTTTCGTGAGAACTGATAACTATATTTAAGGTAGTTAATATCTTTTTTCACAAACAAAGAATACTGGCTCATGGGATAATATTTTTAGTTATTGAAGTGAAAACTTCTTTAGCGGCGTTGTGCACTTTTTTGGGATGGGTAAAAAATGTTAAACTCGCGTCAGGAAGACGGAGGGAGAGTAGATATCCCCTCTTTTTCTACCGCGCGGCGAAAATGTATGCCTGCTCCTGTTGTTTACAACGTTAATATTCAAGTTTCCACTTCTGCCGGCACTCCCGGAGTGCAATTCGATGTTTTTTTTTATTTTGTTACGCTAAAGAAGTATAACTTCTTACGTGCGTACATAAGTACACACACGCATTTTTTTTGTTGGTTTTACTTTACTTGAAGCATGGGGATACAGACAACAAAAAACTTTGTCATTCGCTGTACAGAACTTTCTTTGGAATCAATAAGCTGGCATATGATTGTTTTATAATTGCCTACACTACTATACTCATACACACATAGTTGAGATAGCGGCCAAATGCTTGCCTATTTAGCATAAAAAAACGTTATTTCAAATGTACAAGCGTTATTTTATTTTTTTGTAAATAACGGAAATAGATTAATTGCATTATTTGTTTCTATAGCTTAAGACTTGCTATGCAGAACTAAATACGTTTCCATAAGACTTAAGACAAGGATAATTTCGTCGCTTCAGGCAGAGCTTGGGTAGCTCAGCTGTCGTGTGTCGCGGGTTCAGACTGCGCCTAAAGCGATATTTTTCCTTCCCCATATATTCTTCTGAAATAAGTTAGCTTAGTACTTATGTTTCGGGTTTTAGACTAAGAATCTAGTGACGATTTGGCCTGACGTTTTGTTTTAAATATTTTTACTTATTGTTTTAATTTATATTTTTGATAAACATTATAAAAGTGCACATTTTTTATATGAAAGCTCGTATGTTATTTAACTTGCATGCAAAAGCATCCAATTGGATAAAATACAAACTAAAAACACCTAACTAATTGTAATTAAGCAACTCTTAGTTTCTAGTTTAAATTTAAATCTAAAACAAAACCAAACAAACCGCATAAGCACGTATATATATAATTAAACAATTCGTAAGTATTACACATATTAAGGATTTAACGATTTCACTTACAGTTGTTTTCTCGCATTGTTACGGGACTAGTTTCGGAACAGTCGGTGCTCCTTCATCTGAGTACGCGCGTATAGCCATCGCGGTAGCCCATCCGGCGTCTCGGCGTACAGTTAAGTCTACGCGCGCGGATGGAGTAGCACTGACTTTTCAGAAACTAGTCTCAAGAGAAAATAACCGTTAGTGAAAAATCCTTAATACACGTATATTTAGTTTGCTTTAATAGTTGCCGAATTTACTTCATCGTTAAATATTAAATTTGTTTCAGTGAACTGCTCGATATTTGGACGTAAGAAGAAGCAATCGAAAGACAAATATCTGGCGAAACACAACGCTGTGTTTGATCAACTTGATGTTGTTACTTACGAAGAAGTCGTCAAGCTTCCATGTAAGTTTTTGCCTCTGCATTCTCTGTTTTTTTCTCATAAAACAAAGAGTACTTCACCGTCATCGAAATCGATGAGGAGGACTATACTTAACTGTAGGACTGTATAATTTTATTTTTTATCTTGCAGCGTACCCATATACATATTGCAATCTCTTTTTTAACCTAGTTAGAAAGGAGACAACCAATATGCTTGCCTGATTTAAAGAAAGCTTGTTGATCGAGTGGAGCGAGATCTCCAAACTGTCTTGGGTGCTGCAGCACTTTGTCCATCCGTCCGTCTGTCAGAGGCATTTAGCGAGTAACTTCAAATTCTCAGAGAATAGTGGTTTTATGATATTTACCAATATGATTTGTTGGTTATTTTGTAACTAGTTAAAAATGGAGACTTGTATTGATTGAACTCATTGCTCAATTAAACTCTTGTATTAAATTTGTATATAATTATAATAATATTATAAATAGCATTAATTGAATTAATTTAAACATAATTGAATATGTTCCAACAGTTTTGTTTATTTCGAACATACAAAAATTTTTATAGATACCTACAATAAAATGTACATTAAAGGTTCAGTCGAGTATATTTCTCTCTTGCTTGCAGTAGTGCTCTTGCAGGAGTTATGTTTAACTACAATAAAATAAAAGATGTTATTCTCATTTATTTTCATACTACAGCATTTTTTTCTCAGTTAAAGCTAGTCGAGTACGCGCGTAGACCGTCCGGTGTCTCGGCGTGTACTGTACATGCCGAGATGCCGGATGTGTTAGACTTACGAATCTTTCAATCAAACAATAATATATCCGTCTACTTGTTTCAAAATACTACGTAGTGCATTCTTGTGATTTTTTTTTTTAATTTACAGCGTTTCAAAGGAAAACACTCGTTCTTTTGGGTGCCCATGGCGTTGGTCGTCGGCACATAAAGAACACTTTAATCAATCGGCACCCCGATCAATACGCTTATCCAGTTCCACGTAAGTTGCTGATCATTAACTTCATAAGTATCTATAAAATCCTGTAAGTTTTATAAAAATCAGACCCGCATTATATAAAATCTAGATCTTAAAATGTTGGAAATCATGACTGACAGACACTACATGCACAATAAAATGCATTTTACTAAACTTTTAACATGATTACACGATGTCTCTGACATTAACCTTTATTTTATACTTATAATTAGTTTCTATACAAAACGAGATTACATATTGAGATTCCTAGAAATACATAAGCTTATAATATAATAATATTTTCCTGAAAGAAAAATTATCAATGCATCTATAAGAATTAGTTTGACGAATAAAAGTCATGTCTAGTAGTTGTATTGTGGTTCTTGGACATGTTTGTTTCCTTAGAGTATTTCCTTTCATCGTGTTTTAAGAGTGGCCGCAATAAAACACTTTGTGAGAAAGGCATGACCACACCAACGAGAAAATATATGATAGTGATGACATTCATGATCTTTCAGATACTACGCGACAGCCACGTGCTGATGAAGAACATGGAAGAAGCTACTACTTCGTCTCCCACGAAGAAATGATGGCTGATATTAATGCCAATGAATATTTAGAGTATGGTAAATATCAAGGTCCTCGGAAGGTGACCCAATGCTTGGATATTATCATTAATTCATTTGAATAGATTGGTTACAATAATTCATATTGTGACATTGTAAGTAAACACCCCATAACTAGAATTCCCTGTAAATAGATAATCACCAACAACAGTACCTACAAGCTTGCTTTAGCACTAGATATAATACAAGGAAATTGGATTCTGTCCGCGGAGCTCTATTATCGGTCCGTCAGTTTGTCTTTGATCGTCTTTTGTTTCCTGCACTTTTGCTAAATAGAGACAGATTTCTTTATCCTCTCTGTCTAGACTATTCCGTACTTAATGACGTCAGCACAGTTATTCCGGGGCCAGGTACCCATGAAGACGCTATGTACGGGACCAAGTTGGACACGATTCGTCGCATCCACGCTGAACGTCGCATCGCCATTCTGGATGTGGAACCTTCTGCTTTGAAGATACTTCGTACAGCTGAGTTCGCCCCGTACGTCGTTTTCATTGGCGCTCCACCGCTCAATAATGTTGCTGATGTAAGTATTATCTTCTCCATCTGCCTTCTTTCAAATTTATTTGTTTTTAAACGATTGAGTCTTTAACGATGTTGAGAGAGCAGACTAGCAACTTGTTCGCTTGAATATTACCATTCAAGATGGTAAATATATCAATGTGTTTTTCTTTGAATCAGAAGTCCCGATTATAAATCGACAAGATTTTATCATTTGTATATAGTATCAATGTTTGTTTTTTATTCAGTATAGAAAAACGTTTGACCACTATTTCACCTGATGGTTAGCAATTCGGATACACTGGAAGGGATACGTATTGATATTATTAAAATACGGCTATCACTCACATCGTCATTTGATCGATATTTTCGACCTAGGTTTCATCAAATGACGTGAGTGATAGCCGTATTTTAATAATTATAATGTCTAATTCTCACGAAAATTTTAATAGTAAATACGAAATAAAGTTTATATTTTTTATATTTCAGTATGACGGGTCTCTAGAAGTTCTAGTACGCGAGTCTGAACAACTCCGCCGCACCTACGGCCACTACTTTGACTTGAACATAGTCAACAACGACATTGACGACACTCTGTCGCAACTGGAGACAGCTCTGGCAAGACTCCGCTCTACGCCCCAGTGGGTGCCGGTGTCTTGGGTGTATTGAGACCTTTAAATTACTGAAATGGACTTAATAGCTACGGTTTATGGTTGATTTTTTTAATTATGTGTGTTATCGTAATGTTTTTTTTTTTGACCGCAAAGATTTATTTAAAAAGAAATGAGGTTGTTAGAAAGGTATTCGGTACAGACTGCAAACGGCAAATACTTTGCAGAGTCATTAATGACATTGACATTTATTGACAAAACTAAAAAATATATTATGTAGGTACCTAGGTGTTGATTTACAGCCTTACGTATCTTTGTTGCATGCGGTTTCTATTTGAATTTAACCTTATTCCTTAGGAGTTTTGTCAATTTCGTATTGAAACCGTTTACAACAGAGATAGGTAATAGGGGGTCAGATAATGTAGGATTTTTATGTGTAATAGGTATCTGTGTTTAAACAATACCTGATTTTGTAATTTTAAAACTATTACATTTACCAACGACAACTTTTTATCTTGACATATGTCAGATAATGGATTGTCTATTTGTCTATTGACGGGCGTTTATGTTAATAAAGAGCATGGAGAACGTTTAAATATGTTTGTAAGTTGATATTATAAAATATATGTTTTGGGAGTCATGAAGTCCATTTGAGTAATCAAAAAATACCATAATATTGTATCAAAATGTTATCTATGGTTATCTTAAAGGTATGAAGCACTACGCGTTGGCGTTTTCACAGCATTATAGCTGATTGAAAATTTTAATGATTTATCTCATCACGAATAGAGCCACATATAGTGCACGAATGATATAAAGCTCAATAAAAAAGTTGTAGTTTGACAAATATTGGACAATGATTATTGCTATGAGTAGAGGTGACATCTAGTGAGTTGTCATAACATGTTATGTCATGTTAGTTCAAGATGAGTATAACGACTTAGTCACAGTCTCAAAATAAGTTTAACGTTTAATAAAATGTGTTCAGACACCTGTTTGTGTAGACTTTATCATCAAAATGCAAAGTGACATAAAATGTATAATTATTTAGCTTGTGGCATACCCCTATCTTACATAGTACTTTTAAAAGACGATTTTAATTTAACTTAATTTAAACCAAGTATTTAAAATTGTGATAATAAATAATTACCCTCTCCTTTATTTAATGTAAATGTTAAAACTAATGTTAATTTATACGAGAAACGAAAAGTCTAAAATAGCTTGCATATAATTTTAATTTTGTGCATTGAAGCTCAATTTCACTTTTGTGCCAAACGTGCGACTTCTTTTGGGAAAATAAAAATATTTTAATCACTTGCACTTGACACGATCACAAAAATTTTGGAACAATGTACATAAATATACATTAGTGAATAATAATTATAATAAAAAAAAATCTAATCCTTAGAAATGTACCGTAGCTCAAAGGTGTTTACTACTTTCTATTCTAAGTACTATTCTACTATATCTTAATATTATTTCAGTTATCCAATTAAAGAATTGCACTCATTAGACACCGGTTATCGTGATTTGCCTTAACTGTGTGCATATCACAATATGTTGTTATCTATACCGTTTTTTTTTAATCCTACTTTAAACGTTTTATTAGGTACATGCATTTTGAACAACAGTTACTTTAATTTCAATTTCAATCATTTATGGCATTCTGTAAGTACTTTGGATGATGTGGTATAAATGTTTATAGTTACATTACATCCCTTGTCGGGCACAGCAACAGTTTAAAGAGAGGATGTTCGTATAGTATTCATCAATATTTACAAAGTTTAAGTTAGATTTAAATTGAATATTGTCTATGCTGATTTTTCGTAGTCTCTTTTACTATGCTGATTTTACGTAATCTCTTTTGTCTATGCTGATTTTACGTGGTCTCTTTTGCATAATTACCTACGCGTATGATATAATTGATACGTATTAATAATTTACACTTAAAAAATCCATGTTTTTTTTTCTTTATTTAAAATACATAAATAAATTCTTTAATTGGAAAACTGTTTATTGTATATCACAGGTTTAGAAATCACAGGGTTGCGAATATTAGTATATTCTTTGTCGTTTCCTTTTATCTTAATACTTTTACTCTAGTATACCCTGTATCTATAGTGAATATTGTTTGCGAATTTTTACTTAGGTTATAACATCAATGAAACCTAAACACAATTTTAATTTTAATTTTAGGTACATGCAATTATTAAATCCAATATTTTGCAACTATGAAGTATATAGGTGTACCCACAGAATAACGAGTTTGATTCTGTGATTGATTGAAAAGCGGAGCAAAGCTTCTCTCACTAACCTAATGGTTTAAGATACTATCTTTCAGACCCTAAAGTGCAAATAATTGCACGCGCCAACATCAAAGCTTACATTTTAAGGCGGGAAACAATACTGTAATTAATATAAATAACGTGCTTTACTATGACATTAACAACAAGATTTGCAGCCGGAAAATGTTGGCGCCCGCAACAGTTTTATCAACATTGTTGCGCAGCATGTTATGCGGCATTTGTGTGCTACCACAGAGTAAAATGTGCATAACAGCTGAGTGGGACGGTCAACTTAAAAGGTTTAATGTAAATAATGCGACATTTTTCTTTCTCAAATTTATTGATTATGACACAGTTTATTTTTACTAATTTATTTAAGTGGGAAGAATAGAACCATGCTGAATGTCCATGTCCCTCAACAAAAAAAATCATACATTTGACACTCGATCGTTTGACAAATTTGGTGGAGGGGGGCGTTCACATTTAAAATGGTTCTACTCTACCTACGTTTTATTTTTTAGTATACTGGTGACTTTAATAGCAGTGAGTAGTTATCTGCAAGTAGTAGTAGATATATAATTTACAAATGGCACATACCTGTATTAATCATTAATTGACTCGCAGCGCCATCTACTTTTTATCAACATATACTTAGGTGACATACAATTTTGGTCGGTTTATCATTCAGTGTTGCCATTGGAATATCCACCCTAAGCTGGCAGTTTTACTGGCCGTTGGCAGTTATATCAAATTGTAAGTGAAAGGTATACATAGTTTGATTAGCTAAAAACATAACTATTTAAATTTTATTCGATCGGGGTATTATTTCAACTCCTTTATCACGCCTGCACTATTTACATTCCTGTATATAATTAAGATATAATAATTATACGAGTAGTGTTTTACTACGTAATACGACTCTCACAGTTTCACTAATTAAAATAATATATAAATAAAATATTTTAGGTTAAGTAGAATTTGTTGTAGGTAGATACGGTTGATGAATTTTCTCTTCTCCTACTATTCGGATATTATGATATTTTAACTCATTAATTAATAATGCTCATCGTGGTAATCAATAAATATATTAACAATATAATCATCTTATTACTTTATTTGGGTCAGTAATATAATTCAGTTGTAAAAACAGTGAACGCGTATAAAACAGAGTACTTTTTTGCGCTCGAAAATGACCCAACAAAATTTGCGCCTACCGATTGCGCCTTGACTTCGCCCAAACAGACAACGCGACATAGGGAATGGCGTCCAAGAAATGTCAAATTTGACGTCGGTATGAATTACACGGTAAGATTATTTAAATCAGTCATAAAATAAAATTGACTGTTTTATATGTTATCTACCTTTGATCTAATTCCGAATACTCTCAACACCCAATTAATACCGATAACATAATATACTGTTCGTAATTTTAAGTCAAATAATTACTTCTAATCTTTGAAAAATTTTCAAGGTTTTATCCGCGTTCGCTGGTTAAAAAGTGACGTTATTTTTTCTAGCCGTCAATATTGACGCTTACAAATTATATAATAAAATTGCCCTTATATGTTGCATAATATTGTTGAGAGTAAAACAATCACAAACATAAAGTCAATTTACTTATTTATTTTTAATTGTTGCGGTGAAATGCAGTGTAGTTAAAATAATCATACATTGAATTTATAATATAATAGGTAATTTAAAATTATACACTTAGTGAAGAGTAAAGATGTGTGAGTGGCACTTGTAAGATTGTGTTGCCAGATAAAATATAATATATTTAATAATTTGTTGTTGAAAGATTAAAATCTGTTTATAATAAAATGATTTTAAAATTTTATTGTGTTACAATGCACTCAATTATTTATACAAAATTTGAAATATAACAGATTTTAATTATTATTGTTACATCTTACTTAAAGTAGGGAATTTTACGAAATTTTAGTACATTAATATTTAGTGTTATTTATTATACCAGCCATCAAACTGTTGCTGTAAAAGTGATTCCAACACGTAATATTAAGCACGATTGTTAAATATATTTATTAACCATCGTAACTACATAATGAGAAGTGTTGAAAAATTTGTTATTTTGAAGGTTTAAAATGCTTAATAATTGTGGGTTTTTTTATTTTAATTTATTTAAATTATCTTTGTGTGTGTTTTAACAAATTGAATATGCTCGTGTTATTTGATGAGTAGGTAATTATAAATAGTACTTACTTATTTTAATTTAGCTTAAATTGTGCTACTCTGTTGGGACGGATGTTTGAAAGTTATATCGAATAGAATATAATAACTATGATGTAAGACAGACTATAATATGTAATATAATAAAACAAAAGTATTTTTAAAGATGTAAGCATCACAGATAAAAGTGAACCATAACATTCCATTTTATTTTATTGTTATTATTTGTTGTCATTACAATTACAATAATAAATTAACTATAGTTATTGAAGTTGTTGTTTAAATGTGTGATTTATTAACAATGAAACTTGATGTTAGATAATTTTATTTTAACTGTCTGTTTTTAAAACGTCAATAATGTCAAAATATGTGTTAAAATAAATAATGTGATTTTATGTTTAAACTTAATTGTACTACATTATTTTTAGCATACGTGAAATAGTTGTAGTTACTTAACAATCTTGCTATATGTTTAAATATAAAATCACAATATCAAAGATACAATTTTAAACATATAACTGTAGTAAGATTACACTTAATGACCTAATTGACTACATAGTCAATATAGTAATATTGAATGATTATATGAGGTACAATACCTGTCCAAAACAGATCTACTGTCTACTGCAACGTGTAATTGCGTAGAAATGAATGCTTAAATTCATACATTTGTTATATTGGACTATGGTTTTATCATTAACAACTAAAGATGACTGACGTAAAATCTTTATAAAACATAACTGTTAAAAATTTAATAAACCGCACAAAATAATTCGCTGTTTTATTTCAAAACAACTGTCAACCTTATGCAAAATATCAACTGTTGTAATTTTTCATAATTATAGTAATATTATTATATCTGCATTATGGCAACTCTGTAACATTCTACGCAAAAAGTGATAAAATGTTATAAATTGACCGCTATGAGGGTATGTGTGGTAGCATCGCAGCTACCAAACGGCTGGACCGATTTAAATTTAGTTTATTTTTTGTTTGAAAGTCGACTTAATATAATGTATTCTTAGCTGTTTGGAAAAAATTGGTGCAGCCGCTTTTCAGATAGAACGTCGGGAGTATTTTCAAAATTTTGATTTTGCCATTTGTTAAGGTGATCTCCATTTGCGATTTTTTATAAACTTAAAATTGAAACAGGTTGCACCGCTTAAATTTAGTTACAAACCTTTGAATCTAATTAATTTAATAAAACTTTATTTTGTTATGTATGTTTGATATATTTACCATGTACATTTTGATTGAGAGGTATTTCGGAAAAATTACAAGCAACATATTGATTCAATCAAAATCAAAATGTAAGAAAACCGCGGCTTTTCGCGCCTTTATTTTCATAAATAACATTATTTTGACTATAGGTACTCGACGTTTCGGCAGAGTTACACCGGCCTGTTGTTACATAAGACTTTATATATACCTATGGCCGTGGCAGTAATTTAGGTACTAGTTAGGTTCATGTGCTACGATCACGTGCACAGTCTTATTAAACTGGGTTAGAAAAGCAGAAAGGTGGCTCAATAAAATTAAACAATGTGTCTGTTTAAAAAAAGATCTCCGCGTTCGTGATTGGTCCTAAGTGGGGCGCGTACGCGCGAACCTATAACATATGGCGCAGTTGTTACTTGCTAGTATATACCTGCCCGGTGACGTTGCAGAGGTTACACACAGCCAGCAGCAAGTAGTCCGTACGAAAAAAAAAAAAAAAAATATAATACTTGCTTAGTATCGTCCGGTACGCTGCACTGGCGAGGACGTTCACAGGTCGTGTCTCTCCTGTTTTTTTCAGTATTTTTATTAAAATATAATTGTAAGTATTTTACTGGTTTTGGGTTTATAACCAAAAAAATAACAATACCTTTTTTTTTTATTACAAATAAAGTTACTGGGACACTAGTTGTACGTGCAGCTTGCAATGACAATAATTATATTGGAGCTCATGTTCTCATTTACAATGGCCAGAAGGCTATATGAGTGCCCCCAAGTATGCGGCGCAACAGGGATGCTATTCTTTTTCACATAATGGTCCGCAAACATCTCTGATGCACTATGAAAACGTGGCACCCCAACAGCATCCTGAAACCATTGTTAAATTGGATACAGAGAGTTGTTGGATTTCTACGTGTATTTGGCCCAAAGTTTTCAAGTGTAAGACGATTGACATTTCCCACTAAACAGTGTCAATCAATTAAACTTAACATAGGTAACATTTATTATTATTACACCTCTTTTATAACGCTCTACGTTTCCTCTGAATATCCATGTCATCAGACATGTCCTTATTGACCCACAGTGACCCAGATATTTAAACTTCTTAACCCAGCTAAGAGGAGGTCCACCAAGCTTTACATCAAGAATTGTAAGTGTAAGCTTTTTTTGCTGTCTTTATATTGTAGTTATCTCGTTTTGTACTGTTTAATAAAATCACCATTAAAATATTTACCTCCAAAAAGCAAATCGAGCTTTTTGCCAAAGTTTCCTACTTCAAATAGATTGTGGTTGCCACTATCGACGTTTTAGTTAACATACGCAGGCAGTCGCAACTCGAAAACCAAAACACTGCTTGTTAATGTTTTAAAATAATAAGCCAGTGATTTGATAAACTTTAATTAAAAATGAATAGGAATATTTAATTCTTTTAAATATTTACAACACATACATGACCTTTGCTGCAATTACTATAATTCGGACACCCTGTGTAAGCTATGTGCTGCAAGTATGTTCCTTATTACGCGTGAATACTCATGCCACATCCTTTTGATACTTGTCCATAGACGAAGATGAACTTTCATTAGCTCATGAACCTATTTATTGAAGTAGGTAATACCGCGGAAATAAAAAAAAAGCGCGTTGTCTATTTTGTATTATTTTCCAAAACTTATGATTATTCGAGTTATGGGTATGTGTAATAATGGTGGGTTATTAACTGTTAATATACTTTGTGAACAGGCCCCCTATTACCTATCTCTGTTGCAAACAGTTTCAATTCAAAATTGGCAAAACTCCTAAGAAATAAGGTTAATATTTGCTTAATATAAATAGAACCTGCTCGCAACAGAGATAGATAATAGGGGGTCAGGCAAGATGAAGGGAAAGGCAAATTATAATTGACATTAAAGTTTTGGAATTTATTATTACAAGCAACACAGATATATATTTTTTAAAACGATATACATTTTAATTAGCTCTCCAGAACGTTTGTAATTAGGACACTTAGAACCAAGTTGTTGTCTTGTTGTTACAAGGGGACGATAAGAGACTGACTAAATGAACAATGATTGAGGAGCCAAAATTAAAAGAAAAACCTTTAATAGGTCTGAGCATTGCATAAAAAAAATGTTTTTTTTCTGGTTTTATATGTCAAACATGTCAATGTCATGTCAGTCTAATGTCAACGTCATATAAATTTTTGTAAATCGGAGTGATTTCATTATGTTTGGTTTTTTTAATAACTCAAAGAATAATTTTAATTTTATTGTGATATATACCTATTCCTAGGAAAAAATCGGGCAGTATTTATAATAATTGTGACCAGTGAAACTGGTGTATCTCGTATCTGATTATTGAACTGTGACTTCTAACGTGAGGCGTAAGCTAGTAAGAGACTCGATTAAGGAAGGGTTCCCTAATCTTCAGTGACATCAAATAAACAACAACAATGTCGCGTAGAGAGCGTCGTGCCAATGCCGGTAATCTCATGGCAAAACTGCTGGATGAAGAAGATGAAGATGAATTTTACAAGACTACATACGGCGGCTTTCAAGAGGCGGACGAGGATAACGATTATGTGTACGTTTTTGACTTATTTCTTCATGAGTAAAAGTGCACTAAGTTTGTGTCGCTAAGTACTATTAGGACTTGTCTTATTTCATTATTTTAATCATTCTTAACTTCCACTGATAATTTCTGTTAACACTGACACTGTAAATCATGTTATAAAACATTTGTCGTCACTGCAACAGCCTTAAGGTTTGTATCTTGGTTGCTGGAAACATTTACTACACAAGAATAGATTAGTAGTCAGATTTTGTTTGTTTTAGCGAAGAGAGAGAGCAAGAAGATGTTGTTGACTCAGATTTTGACATCGATGAGGATGACGAACAAGCTTCAGATCAGGAATTTGAGGAAAAAGCTAAAAGAAAAGTTGGAACAAAAGCATACAAGGTAAATATATTATTTACTGACATGCGATGCGTTAGAAACATCTCTATATTATTCCCGTATATTATTTAGAAGTTATTGTCCATTCGGTTTTTGCAAATTAGTCAAAATAGCAGAGGTAAGTTTGAAAACCTGAATAATCATTTAAACATAAACACATTTACACTCGCAGCGCGCACTAAGTTCAATGACTTGTGTCGTAGGTGCCTGAAACATTCATATCACAATCACAACCAGAACCAGAAACACAACTTTCCTTTGGGGAGAAAACGTGTATTTACCACTGGGAATCAAAACCCGTTACCTCAGCTTAGAAGGTGGTCGTGCACCTAACAAGACAACAGGCAGTTCACAAATTGTCGAATGTAATTGACTGTTTTAGAGTAATTGCGGTTATTTCCTCTTGATAAAGGATGCGACTCGCCCTAATCACTCAACACATGAGAGAGTCATTTGGTTTCCTAGCATCACTTGCCATCATGAAGTAAAACGCATCATACGAAGGGGTTGAGATTTATATTCTGATATTCAAGCTGATTACTAATTTCAGATCATTATACACACTGGTTTCCAACAATAAACTAATATAATAATAAAATCCTCAGACGTGTATATTTTACCATAGCTATTAGTGTCATTATTGACGTAACCTACGTACAGCAAAGAAGTGGAACTCATTGCCTGCGTCTTTGTTCCCTGAACGGTATAATCAGGGTGTCTTCAAGTCTAGAGTGAATAGGTACCTTCTAGGCAAGCTTGTTCCATCTTTGGCCGCATCGTCACTTTCCATCAGATGAGATAGCGGTCAAATGCTTGCCTGTCTAGTATAAAAGAAAAAAAAAACTACTGGTGTCATTATTGATGTTTCGAAATAAGAAACAAATATATCTTTGAATCAAACGCTTTAAAGAGTTGCTAACATCAACAGTGGAGGTTGACTATGCACCGCCACACTCATATGTAGATTACTACTATGCAGAATGCAGCATAGGCCGGGCAGTAATTTGCAACTCTTTCTAAATACCTTCTCATAGGATACGTGACACATCCTAATAGTTCTCTCGTTTTCCAGGATCCCAATAGGAAGAAGAAGGTCGAAACCCAGGATGACAAAGCCATACAACCTGCTGCTAAGAAACCAAAAGAATCAAAGCCCAAAGAGGAAAAAATTGAAAAAGTTGATACATCATATATGGACACTTCAATGGGTAATGTATTTTTAATCCCCTTACCTACTAAGCACTTACTGTAGCACTCACAGGGTAGTTACCCTAGTCGCACATAGCCTATTGACAAGATTGTTAAGTACTGCCATTGTATGCAAGGGTACCAAAACCAAATTTTTTTTTTCGAATGAGCCATTGCAATGGCTTCTCAGGTGTTCAAGTTTCTTTGTGTTGTGACAATCAAATGTCAGCATAATATGCTAGTAGATAACAATCATCAAAACGGCCTATAAATTTGGTGTCTAGGAGAGCTCTAGTGACTAAATTTGTGGGCTGATTTTGACGATTCATATGATTTTTTTATGCGGGTTTGGCCTGTGTAAAGTCCTGCTCTAACGTCCAGCATGGTATGTATTGCGTATTTCTCCCTGCCTGGAACAACCCTGTCTACCCTAGTTCCTTGAATTAACGGAGTGTTGTTTTGGGGTGCTGACATAACTGATCCTTTTTCCAGATTGTGATGATGATTGTTATCTGTTAGCTTATGCTGACAAAGGAACAGACATACATACTTGTTTATATAGCGCAGTCAGGTATATAACATCTTTAAGAAAAATACTCATTCTCCATGTCAAAGTTATGATATAGTTTGGTTGTGTTTTAGTCCAGAGTGAACAGGTATATTCTAGGTAAGCTTACTTCATCTTCGGCCGCATCTTCACTTTCCTTTAGTAGTCAAATACATGACTATATATAATAAAATAAAAAACACCTAAATATTATTTGAAATCTTAACTTATTGAGATGGTTCTAAATCCCATGCAACGTGGTGAATTTATTAAATGCAATGCTTTCGGAAAACCTTAGGTTGTCAACCTGCCACATGCATGGATTAGTGTATAATCGCAGGAGCCATAAAACAAAAAAAAATTCACACTCACAGCCCCACATTAAGTTCGATAACTTGTGTCATGGGTGCCGCAAACATTCACATCACATACACAATCACACCCAGAATCAAAAACACAAATTGGGGTGAAAACTATGTTCCCGCCGGGAATCGAACCCGATACTTGATGCTTAAAAGGCTCACCCAACTAAGCCAAAGAGCAAACAAAGTAAGAAATAGTTAAAATGTATATTTATCGTATTCCAGAGCGTAATAAACGACAAACAACAGCGGTGAAGTCATTAGAAACACAACAGAGGATTAAAATAAGATCAGAACTAAAGAAAAAGATGCCCAAGAAGGTTGAAGAAAAAATGCCAACTCAGGAGGAATTGCTAGCGGAGGCTGTGATAACTGAGGAGGAGAATCTTAAAAGTCTAGGTAAGAACTTGAACAAGATTTGAACCAATTATAGAACTGCTCACTGGAGCTGTTGGTTGGGCATCCGCCTTTTAAGCAGCAGGTATCGGGTTCAATTCCCGGTGGAAGCACAAGCTCACTCCCCAAGGGAATTGAGTTTTCTGATTCGGGTTGTGATTGTGACGTTTCCGGCACCAATACAAGTCATTGAACTTGGTGTGGGACTGTGAGTATGAAAGCGTTTGTTTTATGTTATATCATTATGGAAATGTAATTTTTTTTAAAGTAATTTTCAGTCTTATTATTTCTTCTATTAAGGAGATTCTAATTTATTTTTTTCAATAAATTATTCTGAAATTTCTCTAGAAACAATTCTCAAATTTAGAATAATGTATCGACACAAGTCGATGTTGGGATGTTATTTCAAAAATAAAGTTTTTTATCCATTGTTAAGACAAAATTTAGTTTTGTAACTTACTTTTCACTTCTCTCACCCCCCTAATCCTAGGTATAAGCTATGTACATTCCAAATTTCATCCAAATCAGTTCAGCCATCATAGCGTGAAGAGGGAACACACAAACTCTCGGATTTGTAATATTAGTAGATAAAATTGTCATTTTCAGAGAGATTTGAACAAACTGAACTTGAAAGAAAGAAGATACGACCCATCAAGAAAACTATAACCGGTCCTGTTATAAGGTAAATAACTGTGCTCTGACGGGTTTGCATGCATTTTTAAGTCATAGTACCTGTCATGCTCCTTTGCTCTTTTTTTTTTATTTTTAAGGACATTTTCTAAAATGAAACTTAGCTGGATCGATTTATCGCCCCCCAAAAACCCCCTGCATACTAAATAAAAAAAAATATCGTTGGAGCCGTTTCCGAGATTTAGATTATATATATACATATATATAAAAATTGCTTGTTTACAAAAAATAATGAATAAATATAATTAAATAACATTAGTGCATATGTGTTAATAAAGGATCCCTGAATCCCACACTAGGACGACCTGTGTCGTGGGATTCAGTTTCTCTTCCAAAGGTTTGACTTTTGATGATCGGGTAGACTTAAAATAACAAAAAAGAAGCCTTATAATAACTATTCTAATTACTGTTCTAAATATCCCAAGTATATATCCTACACTTAATACAAATCTGGTTTAAAGGTATTAGATTAGAATTTGTAGTCAGAAAATTATACCTGTGAAACTTAACATCATATTTAGACTAGGTATGGCCCAAATTAATCATGTTTAAATTAGGTATTATTCCTGGGTATCAGTTTTGAATATTCAAACAAACAACCCAGTTTTCGCGTGGCCAGAGACCTACCCTGCTGCCATCTGCGCTGTGCCATCTGCTGCCATCTGCCCTAGGTTCGATTCCCGGCAGACGCACAATTTTCCATCACAAGGGACATTTGTGTTTCTGGTTCTGGGTGTGGTTGAATGTGTAATTATGTAAACGCTTCCAGCACCTACGATACAAGTCTTTGAACTCCTCTAAATGTGTTAAGAATGAATTTAAAGAAAAATGTATATGTATACACAAATTTTCGCATTTATAATATTAGTATAATTTAATTAATGTTGTGTACGGCTTGAAACACGTCTAAATTTCGACTTACTTTGTAGTCGACTAGTTTCGGACAAATTTGTTGTTCTTCATCAGGACACAGCCGTACACAACATTAATTATGTGTAATACTCACGATAGTTTTAATTTTCATATAAGTGTAATTTCTTTTGTTACGCAGATTTTCCACCATACTTTACTGACATACATCTTACATCAATAACTATGTAACAAATTTCTCTGAATGGAATCATGGAATCTTCTGAAATAAATAATTCATATTTTTTAAATATTAAATGTTTGTTTATTACGCAAGTTATTGATACAACTATACTAATAATTTAACTACCATATTATTTATACCTTCTAGGCAAGCATGTTCCATCTTCGGCCGCATCGTCACTTTCCATCAAATACTTGCATATCCAGTATAAATAATAATATTAATAATTTAGGAATAAAACCGATACTTTATTGAAATATTTTTTTAATTAAATTTAATGAATAACAAGTTATAGTATAAAAGGTTATGACTCGTTACAGGTACCATTCGTTCGCTATGCCGCTAGATCCAATAGAACCGCCACAACCTGAAGAAGACAAAGATAGCATTTCACCAGTCCCTGAACTCAATTTGAGTGATCTCATTAAAAGTGAAGAAGAAGGTGAGGCATAACCTATAATTAAAAGTTGTTTAGACTATACTGTCCCGAAAACCGCATCGCCACTTGACAGGAAAGGAGCAAGTCGTTCGCCTGATGGTAAGCGTCACGCTTGCTCATCACAGGTCATCACCACCCAGAGCTATGAACTTAGGTCAAAATCATGCATCCTGCATTCGTCACCCTGAGATATTAGATGTTAAATTTATTTAAGCCCTGTAATTACATAATAGCCCAATACATTTTGCTATCTCCTATCCATCCAAAGGTTGTCTGGAAGAGATCGCTTTAAGCGATAAGACCGCCCATTGTACTAGCCTAAGTTCGTTTTAATGTCTTTAATGTATTTTTCTCTATTTCTGGTGTACAATAAAGAGTTATCTATCTATCTAATTTCACCGAAATTAGACCTTAGAATTATTAGATAGATAGATAACACTTTATTGAACACCAAACCACAATATAAACATTAGAAAGAGAACTTAAACTATGTGTACGTAGGGCGGTCTTATTGCTCAGAGCGATCTCTTCCAGACAACCCAACCTTAAGAAATAAAAAACTATTTAAATATGGACGTGCATACAGGTGGGGTGCATACAGATTTTTGCAAACACTTTTGTTTACAAAACAGTAAATAATATACAAATATATTATACCTACATAAATAAAATGAATAATTGAAATATCTATAATACTTGTAACACAATATAACCATACATAAACAAAAAATAAAAATAACTACTACATCTAAAACTAGCAGTGCCCTGCGGTTTTGCCCGCGTAAGTTCTGGACCCGCGGGAATTCCGGGATAAAAAAGCATATGTTCTTTCCCAAGCTCTAGACTATCTATGTACCAGATTTCATTTAAATCGGTTCAGTAGTTTTGGCGTGAAAGCGCAACAGATAGACAGACAGACAGAGTTACTTTCGCATTTATAATATTATTAAGGATTACACCACATTGATATTAATTGAACGTAAACTACAAAAAATAAAATGTCAAAAATAATTATTAGATTTTATTTGAAAAATCATACAACTGATTTGCTACAGTTATGCAGCTGTCGGTACCAGGAAAGATGTTGGTCTCTATGGTTAAAATGATTTCTCAAGAGGTTTCTAGTACAACACTTCCTAAATAATAGTAATTATTGAAATTTGATATTACTTCTATTATTATTTCAGCTTTGTCAGCGCCTGCCGATATAGAGATGTCGGAACCAAAGCCGGAACCAGATGTCGATAATGTGGACAAAATGGATGAGATACCGGAACTGCAGCCTGACTTTAGAGTGGGGCTCGATATCATCGATATCGATGGAGAAATACCTGTTGGGAAACCTGTTATGTCAGTTTACCCTTATCTAATACTATAAGATTCTTTATCCTGACATACTGACTGACTGAGAGACAATGCTCAGCCTAAGCCGCTGGTCGTAGAAACTTGAAATTTAGAGGGTACATTTGTCTTGGTACGTAGGGGTGTACTAAGAATGGATTTTTAGAAATTCTACCCCTAAGGGGGTTAACTAAGGTGAAAACGTTTGTATTAAAGTTCTTTGTTTTTGAACTTATAACGCTGAAAATTGGTATTTGAGTAGTTTTTTTTTAAACAAACAAACGCATTCACAGTTACAGCCCCACACTAAGTTCAAATACTTGTATCGTGGGTGCCGGAAACATTCACATCACACAAACATTACACTCAAAACCAGAAGCACAAATTATATCCTTTGGGAAGGAATTTGTGCTCCTGCCGGGAATCGAACCCAAGACCCACGGTGCAGAGGGCGGACACCTGTCCACTGCGCCAACTGGTTCGTTAGAAGTTAAGGTGGTGCCATGGGTGATGAAAGTTGATGTCGAAAGTTCTTTATTTATGAAGTTACACTGGTAGAAATTGGTATTTGAGTAGTTCATCTAATTAAACATTCCACAAATGCGCACTAAGCGTTTTGCCTTCACATTCATTGTGCGAACCGCAAAGGAATGGAACTCCTTACCCGAGTCGGTGTTTCCTGATGAGTACAATATGGGGGTCTTCAAGTCACGAGTGAATAGGTATCTTCTAGGCAAGCTTGCTCCATCTTCGACCACATCGTCGCTTACCATCAGGTGAGAAAGTGGTAAAAAGTTTGCCTATCTTGAATAAAAAAATAAAAATAAAAAAAAAACATCAAAATCGGTCCACCCGTATACGGCTGGATCCTATAAATTTTTGTATGTTCAGAATGGAAGATTCTCAATTCGATCCGATAAATAATGATTTTTTAATGAATTTATTTAATTAACGGGTCCGCTAGTTAAATATATTCTTTATTCACAGACAAGAGAAGAAACCGGATAAGATACATAAGCCGCAGAACTCCAACTTCTACGAGAGAACTCTACTATCGTTTGAAAACGATTTGGACGACAAAGCGTTTGACTCTTGCTTCCCCAACACTAAGCCCAGGAGAAGGAGGGAAATGCTATGCGCTGTTACAAAGTATGCATTTCCCACTAACATTTCCACAAAAAAAAAAAATAGGGGTCACAGATAGCCCTTTGTGTAGAGGATGTATGGAGGAAAACGAAACCGTAGAACACGTAATTTTTTTTTTATGTACAATAGGCAAGCGTAAGAGCTCAATCTCACCTTATGGAAACCGATGATGCGGCCGAAGACGTACCTATTCACTCTTGACTTGAAGACTCCCAGATTATACTGTTTGGGGAACAAAGACGAGGGCAATAGCTCAGTGTGCTGTCACCGAAGAAATTATAGCCAACACTGGAATGCTAGAGCAACATTCCACAAAACCTAAAGATTCACCTAAAACCTAAAAAATATTATATAATGTCACGTTAGTGTGTACCCTATTTTTTCTACTGACTTCACAAAAAAGGAGGAGGTACTCAAGTCGATTGTTTTTTTTCATGTGTTACCTCATAACTTCTTTCCACGTGAACCGATTTAGATTTTTTTTGTTAGGAAGAAGTTGCTTTCCAATTGGTCCCATTTAAATTTGATCAAGATCTGACCAGTAGTTCTTGAAATATCGTCAATAATGCGTGATTAGTACATATAATCTGATCAACGTTCCGAAGATAAAGCTGTGAAGTCGGTTTTTTTTAAGCTTTGCTTGCGTTTAATTATGTTACGATCTAGCCAATATTAAGTTAATAAGTAACTTAAATTTAACTTATCCTGCTAGATTTCCAAGAATGTGTCCATTAACACTTTTCTTATTGTCTCTATTAAGGCGAAGACACTTAGTTCATGTGTTCTTTTTGAGCAGCACCTATAAAACACTACATTACACTAATACACTAACACTAAACAAGTTCAAACGGTTCTGTTCTTTTGAGTCTTCTCACTTTATACGAAATAGAATAGACAAATCATTTATTGCTAAATATTAAAAACAATCATAATACATGCACAATAAATATTTGGCAATTGGAATATTTTCAGCACTAAGACAAACCCTTAGTTTGTGCAGGGCTGGTTTTTAGCATATCCTATTCATCGATCTCAGGTGTTACTCAAAAACAATGTAACGGTAGTCCTTTAACAATATTTTTGTTATTTGCATATATTATACAGAAATAGAATTTATTATATAATGTTGTTAGTTTGTATAAAACGGTAGGTAACATAATATCCTACTAATATAATAAATCCGAAAGTTTGTGTGTAAGTGTGTAAGTATGTTTGTTCCCTCTTCACGCTTTAACGGCTGAACGGATTTGGATGAAATTTGGAATGTACATAGTTTATACCTAGGATTAACACATAGGCTACTTTTTAACTTCATAATAGCGGGCGAAGCCGGCAGGGAACGGCTAGTTATATAATAAATGAAAAAAAAAGTGTTACGGATGTATCTCCGTGTGAGTGAAGTATATACTTACACACACAACTCAACAACGTATATACGTGTTATAAGGCGATTGAACAATTCCCTTCCCGTTCTAAACAATTCTTTCTTACTTTACAGGAGACCAGCGCGATACATAGATCCAGTCACGAAACTACCTTACAGGAGTGTAGACGCGTTCCGCATTATACGTGAAGCTTACTATCAACAATTGGAAGCTAGAGGCGACAGAAACGACCCGCAAGTCGCTGCTTGGCTGAAATGGAGACGAGCCAATGCCGCCTCTTCTTACGTACAGATTCATATTAAGTAAACATTATAAAAACGTTAGTGTATCAGAGAGTTGATAGATATATGGCAGGGAAAGTGATTTTGAATAAAAATATTGTAAAAAAAATAAAAGTTAGTATCAAAAAGAGTGGAGATGAAAGTGAAAAAAATGGCGTTGTTGATTATTTATCATTTATTTTTTTGAGTTAGACGTTTCATGATGGGGATTGGACATCCCCGAAACCAAGGTCGCAAATCGTGAGTCGAGCCGTATCATTTATATATTAGATTTTTGTATTATTTTCCAAAATTTGTGATTCTTCGAGTGTTATTGTGTAATAATGGATTATTACACATTAACACTAAGTGAACGTGGAAGGTTAGCAAATCATACAAAGTTGTTAAACTAAATTTTCGTCCTCACTCAATAGGGCATTATTAGGGCATGACTTGAATATAACTGGACCTTGGCTCGTTGACTTTGATTGTGACTAGAAAAAAAAATGGGTGCTCCCAACAAAAAAACGTTACCACCATACAAGATTAAATCAAATAAATCTCCAAAACTGTAAGAGATAGGCTAGGGGTGCTCGACCAAATGTCATAGAAGACGATGGGGGACATCTGTCAAAAATCCAAAAAAGCGGATTCAAGCCGCCATTTGTCAAGTGCAGATCGGAACGCAATTGTGGCTCCCGGGCTTTTTGGGTATCCTGATCACAGGAAAAAAAAATAAAAAAAAATTGATTTCTTTTTGAGGTGGCTGCCATACATTGAAAAAATCAAAGTCCACCGATTCGACTCAAAATTGATATCTAGGGGTTTTGTGTGCCCTGATTATGATTAAAATATTGATAGTAATTTTGTCATTTTTAAAGATGGCCGCCTATATTTTTTATATTATGAAATATTGAACTTGAAATACTTAATTAATTGAAACTGGCTTAGAGCAATAGCTTTGTAAAGCCAAAATAAAGAATTATTGTAAGAAACTTTTTGCACTGAATTCGGCATACGTAATATGTGTGACATCATCCTTGTCGTCATCACTTCGATGGCTCCAAAGTAAAAGCTGATAAATGATCTTCTTATTCGCTCTAGAGAGAGATAGAGATAAGAGAATCGTCTCGCTCTTTTTCGTTTCTTTTTTTTATTTTTTATTTTGGCTTCGCAATCTTGTGCATTTAGCCAGTGTCAAGTAATGATATGTATCAAGTGTGTTTCATATTAAAAGTCCTAGTCACAGTCAAAGTCAAGTAAAAGAGTCAAGATCCAGTCATAGTCAAGTCATGCCCTAGTAAAGTGGTAGAAACTTTACTAGAACTTCTATTGGAGTTTTGGAGCGAAGGCGAAAATCGCGTCTTTCAACTTGTTATCATTTGCCTACACTTATGCACGTTTACTCAGTATTAACGGTTAATAATCCACCATTATTTTACATTAACACTCGAAGAATCACAGGTTTTGGAAAATTCAACAAAATCAACAACGCCATTTTTTCACTTTCGCGGCAAAAACCCCTCTTTCGTTTATATCGATAAAAAATAACATCGTGCTATTTGCAACGCTTATCTAATATATAAAATTCTCGTGTCACAGTTTTCGTTGCCATACTCCTCCGAAACGGCTTGACCGATTTTGATGAAATTTTTTGTGCTTATCCGGTATCTATGAGAATCGGCCAACATCTATTTTTCATCATCATCATCATCATCACTTTTCATCATTATCAACGCGGGTGAAGCCGCGGGGCGCAGCTAGTATCTTATAACGGTTCTGAATTAGTTGTGAACGCGGCACTGTATGTGTTTCAAAAGTTCATTGGAATGTCTTATGCGCTATATTCATGCAAGAATGTTTTTGCACGAGGTGTGCAAACAGAATCCATATAATAATATTCTCTATGCGCGCCGCGTTCAAAAACATCCTTGTAAGAATATACGTGGTACAGCTGTGTTTGCTTAAACCAACACGCTCTGTAATTAATTAGTAGATAACATTAGCGCTTTTGTATAATAATGAATTATATAGTCGCAAAGTATTATAGGTTTTTACTGTTCAGCATAGAGTGTTAGCGTTAAATTCCTTGCATGGTAGGCAATTGTAAGGATGCATACGCTCTGGACGCAGATTACGGATATCAGCGCGAAAAAAGACAATTATCTCAAAGAAAATAAAAAGCCTTTACACTCACAGCCCTAAATATACATTAAGTTTGATGACTTGTGTCGTGGGTACCGGAAACATTCACATCACCCACACAAACACAACCAGAACCAGAAACACCAATTTTCCTTGGGGAGAAAATTAGTGTTCCAGCCGGGAACCGAACCCCTGCTTAGAAGGCGAACGCCGGCCAACTAAGCCAGCAGTTAAAAACATTCACATATTTTGTTATCCTTAATGTTTTCGCGTATATCCGTAATCCGCGCCGCGTGTATTTGCTGTTGTTAATTGATTTTTAAAAAATAAACAACGATTAGACTGAAATTGGGTTTTAAATTTCTAAATCAAAATCACTATAAATCAATAGAATTTATTCAAGAATAAATAGTTACAATAGAAGCTTAAAACTTAATAATAAGATTCAAAATCTGTACAAAATTGTACAAGAATTATATATACCAATATATTACTATACTTAAAATTACTATGACATTTGAATAACATATATTCGTTTATTCAATCAATGTGTGACGAATTGACCTCAAATGTACTTCTAAATTGTTCACAATAGTTTTTATTTTGTTGAAGAAAAAAGCCTCATCTTTCTAGGAATTGATTATATATATTCAAAATTAATTCCCTTATCTTTAAACACTTGAGTATTAACTAAGTTTAAGGTACTAATACAATACTGACAATTATAACCATTCAGATATTTATAAATCAGCAGAGAATTTGGTGTTCAATCTCAAGTCTGGCACGCTGTTTCTTCTTCTCTTCTTTTCTAGAAGTTCCTTTAGCGTTATCAAGCCAGACGCTTTAGCGTCTAATCGTGAATGAGACTTGGACGGATCTGTCGTAGGCAAGTAGGGATACTCTCTAAGGTAAGTCTGGGCGCTTCGGCCTCTATTTTCAGAAAAATCGCTTATTTCCGATGTAGCGATTTCGTAAGGACTCAATTTACCATCAGAAATATTTTCCATCGATCTAAAAGCCTCAAGAACTGCTTTCTTATGTGGTATGCCTCTCAAACTCCCTTGCCTACTTAATCTGCCTTCCATCACGTCACTGAATAGATCTTCTACATGAAACTTCTCTGATATTTTCACCAATTTCGATTCTTTTGGTTCTTCTTTTTGGCTCTCCTGCATTTCAGTCCAATACTTTGCTAACTCTGATGATGGCATCGAATGCGACTTCTTCTTTTTCTTCTTTAACCTTTTCTGTGGCTTTTCTTCTTCTAGAGATTCTGATGATTTATTTAGTAACAACATTTCACATTCGTTCAGTTTTCGAGGCTTTTTATCCTCTCTTAGTTCTTCTAAAGATTGGAAGAACTGTTTTGCTTGCTTGAAACGGTTTTTGTAATCGATGTGAGGCGGAGCAGTTCTTTCTGGCGTAGATTCGGTAGATTTATCTGGACTGATTTCAACTATTTCTAATTCGATGTCTGAAAGACTTACATAAGTTGTTTCTTTTTCGCGACAGTCCTTAGATGACAGCGCTAGTGACTCGTTACCTGTTTTCATATCTATGCTGTCAATGCTCGTTGATTCGGATACTTTGTTTTCCCTTAAGTAATATCTTGAAGTTACTTCTGGTATCACTGTGCTTGAAGTCCTTCTTCTTTCGAGTCTTCTATGGCTTGCCAGGTCTGTTTTCCTTTCAGCATCTGTAACAAAATGGTGGGTTTGTTGATTACATTTTCACTTACACTATATAACACTACTAATTAAATATTTGCTTCTTTTAAGTTACCTGAATTTACACTGATAGGCTGCCAATGATTTCGTGAATCTACAGAACTGGTTTTATATATCCGCTTGATTGGCTTAGACTCTTTAGAAGGTCTTGTAACGTTCTCATACAAAGATATGAAGTTCTTCACATTAATTTTTGGAAGTTCATCATATGATTTATGTTTATCCAATCCATCATCTGTCGTATCGTCCGGTACCCTACTGAATATATCCATCTCAGATTTGCTGATTGATGTTTTTCGTAAAACATTATTCTTTTTGTATTTGTCAATATGTGTTGACTTATTGTGTCCCTTTACAGTTTTGTGGACGGCTTGTTCATTTATAGTTATATTTATTTCAGTTATAGTCTTATCATTAGGTTCCTGGCGATTAGTTTCGTCAAAGCTCTTGTTGAAGCTTAATTGTGATATCCGTGCTCTTTTGTTTTTTATTGAGACCTTTTCTGGGGTACTCTCGGTGCTGCTATCTGCATTTAACTTTCTTGTCATCTTGTCGTTGGTTTTTTCTTCACTGGCAATATATGTATGCGGTATAACTGGTTCTTCCAATGATGAAATACTTTTCTCACTGTCTTTTCTTTGATGAATGTTGTGCATGGATTGACTTTTTCTTTGCATCCATGGGAAAGGTTCTGTATTAGACATATTGTGAAACAAAGATATGCGACTAGAAACTAAACCAGAATCAGGGCTGACTTCTATCAATTCTGTTGGTGTTTCATCGATGGCGCTACTCGGTTTTCCTATGAAAGTGTCAATTTTGTTCATAATGTGTTTCCGTGATGTACCGAAGAATCTCTTTGGACTTGTTTCGAAAGCTTTGAAAATTTCTTCAGGCAACTCCTGTTTTAGGGGTACGTTTTTTTCTGAATTATTTCCACTTTCGTTGGTGTTGTGAACTGGATTTTCTTTACATCGCTGTGGAGATTTCGAAGAACATCTAGAAGACTTCGCTCGTAGTTCATTTTCGAGTACATCCTTTTCAGATTCCAGTTTCTCGTCCCAGTACTTTTTCCATTTATCTACAATCTTCTCAGCGCATTTCGCATCTTCAATTCTAATATCTGGTTCTTGAGTTGTGACTTCAGCTTTAATCAGGCTTACCTGTTTCGTAAGTTGAGCTTGTTGTTCGTTACCAGAGTTGAGGAAGTTTTTGACTATTTGCTTTCCCTTTCTTTTGCTTAAAGAATCGTGCTTCAGTTGTTTAGTCGACAGTCGCCTCTTTTTGTGATGTTTTGTGGTTTCCTCTGTCTTGGCTTCGATTTGTCTTATTTTCTCATCCCAGTACTTTTTCTTTTCTAGAACTATATTGCTGCTTTTATCACCGAACTGAGTCTCGTTTCTATTATGGCTAGGAATTTTGTAACCTTGCCCACCTGTTTTGTCGTGAAGGGCTTGACTTACTGAAACTGATTCAGTGACATTTGTCTGAACCTCAGAAATCATTCCTTCTAGTTCTGTCTCGTGTCTTATCACATCTGATAACACTTCAGATGCAGATTCGACAGCCGTATCATCGTTATAGAATGTGTGATCCACTTCAATATCATGAAGTGGGTTTTCTACTACAGCTGTAGTAGAACCGTTTTCTGAATTAGGAAAGTATTCTTGATAGACATCATTTAGTTCAGCAAATGCCACTGTTACAGGATCTGTTTCGTGATGTTTTATAGATGTTTCCCTCATCCCTGATGATATACTTCGATCGCTTTCTTCAATTATGGGCGTAAATATAGGTCGTTTAATTTCCCACCTAGGCTTAACTTCATCTTGAATTCTATGTGGATCTTTTAGCTCGCCACATGTTTGCCATAGTTCTCTTTCAGCGGGGCCCATATTGGATAGCTCTTGTTCAAAGCTGTCTTCACTAAGAGAAAATTTCTGTTTACTTATAGAATCAATTATTGAGGCATTTTCATTATTATTGCTATCAGGAGAGCTGTTGCTATCATCGATACTTACATATGCGGAGTCCCATATATCTTTACGTGGAGAAAAGTCGCGGTTCGCTTTAGATGTTTCGATACTATATGGCTCAAATTGATTATCGCTTGATGTTGAAGCATTTGAATTGTCAATAGGATCCGATATACTTGAATCTAGACTATGGAATGCTGACGAAATAGAATGTTTTGGTTTGGTGTTTAGAGGTGTAGAAAATATGGATGGTGAAATATCCTCCTCCAACTTGTCATCGTGTTTTACCTCGAATTCGTTATGTTTTCTTTTTGATTTCATGAGTGGTTCCAATATGTGTTCTGGTGACGGTGCTCTCAATATAGGTGGAAGAGAAACTGGCGCCCCTATAATGAAGTCTGTCATTGGGGGTTGCTCTAAATGTTGAGTTGATTGCAATTGATGTACAAAAAATGGGTTGACAAATGCATTGCTTAGCATTTCTTCGGATATAAGTTCATTCTTAGGATCTATGTAAGGCGAATCAGCGCGATTTGATATATCGCCTGTAATGATTTTATAAACAGGTGTTTTTGGTCGTTGTAAGTTTCTAGCATCTATATCGAAGAAAGGATTCGTTATTGCGATTGGCGACGGTGTTTCATTTTTGTCCACTATAATCTTAATTGAGCTGTCTCTTGTTTCTTCATTCTGAGAATTGTTTCGTTCATATTCAGTTTTAACGAATGTGCCCATTTCTTTTTCAACAGTAAAGTCTTCACAAACTTCTGCCAAGAAAGGATTGTTACTGGAAAGGGTAGTCATTCTATCTACTGAAACATTATCATCTTCAGTCTGTTCCCCTACCGATATTTTGTCTAAACTATCTGGACTACACGAACTAATCGAATGGTCATTTACATTTGATGTTACGTGGTCGACTTCAGCAGTTGTATTGCTTATTTCGTTGTCATAGAATGTTTTAGCCTTTTCTGTTCGTATTGATACTGATATATTCTCAGGAACTATGTATTTGTCTCGTTTTTCAGTCACAAACGTATTTAAATTGGTGTCATTTAGCGTGGAGTTAACAATATCAGGAATATATTTTTGATTTCTGTTACACATGAAAATGTTATCTTTTACTGAATATGACGATTGCTTCGTTTCTTTCTTTATATCTTCAAATATTTTGCATACACGATTCATTATTAATACTTTCTGTGCAACTTTGTTAAACCTATTTGTTATTTTGACGTTGTTTTTTACTTCTTTAGTAGATACGTGATCAATAATTTCAGTAACAGACGACGATCTTTCGTTTTCTAGTTCAGTGCTCATTAACATTTTTGCTTCATCTTCACTGATTTTCTCTAATAGTCCATTTTCTCTTAGTAACATCTTTTCCGTTACGAAATCGACAATTCTAAGAACAACTTTTCTGTCTGTTTTTGCGTCAACGATGTCGATTTCTTCACCATCTTCTAAACAGAAGTTTTCTTTTTCCAAGGTTCTTATTATGTTATAAGAGGCAGTGACCATATACGGTGACCCAACAATATTCTGTCCTCTGCTAGTTATAGACACTTCATACTTGCCTTCCATTGGTACTGAGTAAATTATTTTCGTATGGTCTTCTCGCTTTAGCGCTTCTATTTCGATATCATAAACAGTTTTTGGAATAAAATAGGTTTTATTCATATCGTTTTTTCCATAACTTCTCAAGTAAGTCGCGCCTTGGGTAATCGGTAGGGCGCTCTCTGTAAATGTTTGTTTTGATTGTAAACCGAGTAATTTTTGTCTTATCTTCTGCGCTTTGCCTAATATTGGAGGAAGGACTGTCATTCCGTAAATATCCTTAGGTCCTCTTATGAGAATAGTAATTTCGCCTGGATCTAAAGCTTGCTGTGCAATTGGGTATATTTTGAATGACATTTTGTGGTTGACTTGCGCAGCAGTCAGCCCTGAACCTTTAGCCGCATAGTCAAGGGTGAATTGGGTGGTTTCTGGAGATGTTCTTTGTGACGCTGGTTTCGAGACTGGTGGCGTTATTTTAGAGAGAGCTTCGCGGACGCGGTCTAGGTAAGTTGCTAGCTTCCATTCTTGATGTCTGCTTAGTGAGTCGTTCGACTCCAGCTCCTGGCGGGAGAAGACCTGTAATAAGGAAAAAGATGGTGAAATATAAATTTACTCTATTTCAATATTCTCTCGATGTAATTGTATTGTGCTTAAGGAGTCGGACAATATAGCAGGCACCGGAATCTGAGGTTCCTAATAATTACAATATGTGAATCTTCAAGTCACGGGAGAAAAAGAATATTCTGCCTATTGATACAGGACAGAATTCAAACGTTTGCCTATCATAGATTAAAAAGGTTACGTAAAACCAGAACTTTACTTCAGGCTTCATCCATAATTACATCATAGTCCATAAAATCGTATCGCTTCGAATGACGATATTTTATGACGCGATCAAGTTTTTTGTTCTAAATTAGTATTTTTAAACTTTCGCATTTTCTAATACCTACTGATATTTATATGAAATGCATATTTTTTTATAAATGAATTGTATGGGTTTGTGAGTGTAAATGCGGTCTTTTTTTTTAAATAAACGTCTGAATTTAAAGCCTTTAGATAGATATAAACCGGCTGCTTTGTGCGGATACCCTGAGTATATGTATTGGGCGGGATAACTATTCACATAACCCACTGCGGGTGGTTGGAAAAAAATTATTGACTACGCGACTTTCACACCCGCATTCTCCAGTCTTTTAGTGATCACGGCCAATAAATCTTAGGCGAAACATTGAAGTGAATAATAAACACTTTTTTGGTGTGATTAAGTCCCATAAACCATATTGTGTAGAAGTCGAAGCTTTACTCAGTTGTGAATAACAACCATGTAAAATAAATAGTGTTACAGTTTTAATCTAAATAGTGAACTCAATAAAGATAGGTACTAACAGGCTCAACACCAAGATAATGATCCGCTATAGCTTGCGCGTGCTTCAATGAAAGTCTCGTAGGTGGATGTCCCGCGCAAGCGCCTGGTAAGGATCCATCTAGAACGCTGCACAGGACCCATCCGTGCCGCCAAACTGTGTCCAAGTGTTCGACCCGTACTGGCCCCGTTTCCCCCAGCCATCGCAGTACTGCTTGCTTCTGCTCTTCGCTTGAGAATACAACTGAAAGGGGAAAACGCAATCTTGTGAAGATGTGAACAAAACAAGGTAGGTATTGTAAGCTGTCTTAGTTAAATACAGAAATATAAATATATTTTATTGTTCTGTGTGGACATATTGGTTTTGAATTAAAATATCTCAACAGCCTGTCCATTTCGGACATGCAATAGTTTTAATTGAAACTTTTTGGGAGGGCTTTGAAATTTTAATCTACAACTATTTTATGAGACATAGAGTGAAGTAAACACTGTGATAAATAATTTGAAAAAATCCGTGTAAATACAAATTCACTTCTAATTGTGTCTTTACGAAGCAACCTGCTTTTTATCTGTGTGGAATCCTACTCTCTGATGTTATCTAGAGGACGTTCATATCTTTTATTTTAAACTTAACTAAGAATATCTAGGTTCATACCATAATAATCAAAGTTAGCAACTAAGTAAGTGAAGCCCGTTAGCTTAGCCGGTGCACGTTCGCCTTCTAAGTATCGGGTTCGATTCCCGACGGGAACACAAGTTTCTCCCCAATCCCGTGGCGCATTCAAAGATGATTACGTAACGTGTAGATATTAATGTTTTTTTTATTATTTTACACGCTTTATTAGCTTCACTACTTGTCTTACACTAAGTTATCAAAGATAAATAATTAAACGCAAGCAAAGCTAAAAATAACCGACTTCATCGCTTGATGAACCTTGATCAGATTTAACTTACTATGTATTAAATACGCATTATTGACAATAACTCAAAAACTAGTGATCAGATCTTGACCAAATTTTAATGGGATCACATGGAAAGCATCTGCTTTCAAATAAAAAATAATCATCAAAATCAGCGCACAAAAAAAGAAGTTATGAGGTAACTTTTGAAGTCGGTTAAAAACGAGAACATCGTCAATGTATTCCACAGAATACGCATTATTGAGGATAACTCAAAAACTACTGGTCAGATCTTGATCAAATTTAAATGGGACCAATCGGAAAGCAGCATCTATCAAACAAAAAAAAATCTAAATCGGTTTGGGAAGTCGGTAAAAAATAGGTGCACCACCTTCATTTCGATACTATACAGTGTATCTACTTCCTTATAAGTCGTTTAGGATTGATGGTCAGCGTACTGTAAATTTAGTGGCATGCTTAACCTGCTGATACCTACCTACTGAAATTTTACGAGACGTTTATAATTAGATGTAGCCTGTCAAGTTACGTTTATCGCCGTTTTAACATCAGTAATTAATATTTTATTACCTTTACTGGATTGAAACCAGTTAGGTGAAATCAGCGGCTGTAAAATTTTACTTTGCTACATGAATCTCTCGGCAAAGGTCAGCTTTTAGGGTCAAACTGCAATATCACTTTATGCATACATATTTAACGGGAAAATTAAAATCTACGCAATCTCTATTTTTAATATTTTAATACTAATATTAACCAATGGATGAGAAAGAATCAAACCTTACACAATATACAGATCTAAAATCTCATCTCTTTATAATAAAGCCATGTATAACGTCGATTACTCAGTAATACTGACGACTCAGTTGGCGCAGTGGACAGGTGTCTGCCCTCTGCGCCGAGGGTCCTGGGTTCGATTCCCAGCAGGAGCAAAAATTCCTTCCCAAGGGATATTTGTGCTTCTGGTTCTGGGTGTAATGTGTGTGTGATGTGAATGTTTCCGGCACCCACGATACAAGTCTTTGAACTTAGTGTGAGGCTGTGAGTGTGAATGCGTTTGTTTGTTGTTTTGTTTGATTTCCGCGTCTGTCTGTATATATATATATATATCCCCTTTTTTTGTGGGGGGGAATTGTCTTGCACTTCCCTTCCTTCCCAGGGTGAAGGAAGGGGGTATGTGGGGCTCGAACTCACTAAAAAACCCCCGTGAGCAGTCCCTCGCCGAGGTGGGCTCCCCTAACTCCTAAACCACGAAACGGATTTTGATTCGGTTTTCGCCATCATCAGTTAGAATCTTTTCACGGAAGGTTATTAAATAAAACCTAATTCCGCTTTTCATATAATTAGAAAAAAAAATTTGCAACCATGTCACGATTATGAAGTTGGAATGAAAAAGATTATCGTGCACCATGATCTACCCGAAATAACGCACACGTTACGCTGTACTGTATTTTATGGTTTTATCTTTTTTACTGGTTAGTAATAAAATCATGACTATATTAATGTAGGTAACTCACACGAAATTTTTCTCCACTACAAACAATAGGTTATTGTTGATTCAGGCATTTAGACTGCAAAATACAATAGTCATCGTCGGAGGCTATATCTCATTCACACATTGTCTTATCAAGATGCTAATTATTGCTAAGCCTTGATCTACTTTTACGGTCAAGAAACCGTAATATTCTAATGCTGGTATAATTTTGAAAATAGTGGAAGTTTCTACTTTGAAACCGTTTCAATTAAACCGTCGTATATCAACCACCATCACCAGTTGATTCCCATGCCCTTTCTATCATCGGATCACAAGACGTACCGACAAATTTCACACGTTTATTATTGTTTTAACACTATCCGCTTAAACCGTTTTGCTTCTACATTTCATCCGTACAGCGAAGAAGTGGAACTCTCTGTCTGCGACTTTGTTCCTCGCAGTATAATTTAAGAGTCTTAATAATCAAAGTTTTTGCATAGAATAAAATATTTTAAAAAATCCATCAGAAACTAGTACAGACCTACCATACACTCCTGTGGGAAGTTTAAGTTATCTTTGTCATAAAATTTGCATTTTCAAATAACCAAAAGTTGGAAGAAAACACCTTGGAAGTCTCGTAGTTACAAATCATGATGGTATCCTACTAATATTATACCTAAATCCGAAAGATTGTGTGTAAGTGTGTAAGTATGTTTGTTCCCTCTTCACGCTTTAACTTCACGCTTGGATGGCATTTGGAATGTTCATAGCTTATACCTAGGATTAACACATAGACTACTTTTTAACTCGATAATAGTGGGCGAACCAAATTTTATTAAAATCGAAAAGGTGCTTAGAAGTTTATTTATTTATAATAGTACCAGTTCAATTATTTAAAATGAATAAGTCCAGAAAAATAACACAATTGGAGCATAAGCGTAATAACTAATAAGTAGTTATATCATTTGTTACGCTTATGGTCATATAATTGTATTAACCTATGACTTAATTTATATTAAACCAATCATGAACCATTTATTTGGTTTATATTGAACTACTCGTAGTTAACTACATTGCCTAGTAAGAGTAGCCCTCATACAATAACACTAGCCTGGCTGGTAGGTATCAAGTAAATGTATCACAAAATCAGCTCTTCTAACACATTTGTTCTAAATAGGTATCTGTTTAAACAACTCTAACTTACTGGCTCTGAAAGCGTTGTCGATGTGCCTAAGCAGTGTGAAGAAGAAGCTCTGCTGGCCCCAGAACAGCGTCAGCAGCGTGGCCGGTGCCAAGTACCGCAGGGTAGAGAGAATTGCATCCAGCGCCGCTGACCACATGCCGTGCTCCGGCTCCAACTCGGGGTATTCGGGGATCGGGAACAACCCTGGAAGAGATAAAGTCCTTATGAATTTTAGGATGTAGCTAGAATTTCCTATAGTCTCCATATAATCGGACCTTGTCATAATGCGAGGGAGATCATCATTTGAGCATATGGAAGCGTCGCTAAGGTGTTGCTTCTGGACCCTTGCTTGTAATCTGTTGGCCTAGAAGCTTGTTTATATTGGGTATAATTTAGACGGCCACCAAAAATTCTAAACGGTTACCAAAATGGATAAATGGTCACCAAATTACGTTTCCTAAAATAAAATTTCCTGTGACAGAACCAAATCGGATACATTTTTATAATTAATACAAAAATATTTATAATACGAAAAAAAATATTTATTTCATAATATTTTAGGAAACGTAATTTGGTGACCATTTATCCATTTTGGTAACCGTTAAGAATTTTTTTGGTAGTAAAATAGGTACTTTTTTGGGCGGTGTTTAAACACAAGCCGCAAAAAAATTCTATGTCGTAGGTACTGTATTACTACCCAGTTATGATAGATAGTTCTAGTTCTCTTTCATGTGATACCCATCTCGGTGGTATTTGTAATTTTTTGTCATTTCTTTATAGAACACAAGAATTTTGTAGCTAAAGTAATTAAACCGTAGGTTTGTTTCCTATCTCGATGATAGAACGCTAGTTAAAAAACAATGGCGTCTGTCATTGTTTTTTTTATAAACCGAAGAAATGAGACTAATTTAACGATATCCTATTAATTACAACCGGTTTACTAGTTTGAACGCTATGAGGGAACAAACTTACCTAAATAAACTTATTCATAACCCTCTCCTCATTACTTCGCCGTAGTCGGGTAAAAGGAATTCCAACGCGGATGAAGCGAGCAACACTAACATTATTATGGCAATAAAAAACGGAGATAAGTTGCAAACTAAGTAACTTAGAGATATAAATGTGCAGCTCATAAACTCAATCTTGTATAGTTACGAGTGTTAGTCGCCATCGTTAAAAAGTTTAACAGATTTCCAAGGAAAAGATGGAAATCTTGAACGTTTGAGTTGACTCTTAGATAAGGTGAAAACATATTTTGAATTGTAGAAGGAAACGTATAAATTCCATACCTATACTTACCCGTAAAATCGTAATTTATTACGATTACGCCATTCTGTGTTAGGCAAGGCCGTACCTACAGCGTTATCGAGTATTTCATCTGTACATACTTTGAGATTACATTATTCGACATGAGGATTACTCAATTGGTATTTATTTCAGTGTATATGCGATAAAGACTTGTGGAATTTTGTTTTAAAAACCATTATCTCGGCAACCTTTCATTGCACCAACCCGCGTCTTTGTTTCCCGAGCGGTATAATCTGGCAGTCTTCAAGTCAAGAGTGAATAGGTATCTTCTAGGCAGGCATGCTACATCTTCGGCCACATCATCGCTTTCCATCAGGTGAGATAGTGGTCAAATGCTAGCCTATCAAACATAAAAAACTAAGATATTATACTAACATACTACGAGTACACTACAAGTACAAACTATAACATCCTCGCAAATAAATAATAATCAGACAAGTTAAGCAACACCTATGATGATACGAGATAATTACGGATTTCTCTCGCGGTTGTTCTCTCGCATTGTTACAAGACTAGTTTGAGATACGAGGTACACAAGAAGGATAAGAAAAAATATTCAGTTAAATAAAGCATCCACTTATTATTGGAAGTCGGATAAAATACGCTTTAATAATGTTTTGTTATCAAACAAATTCAAGCGTCATCTTACTTATAACTACCTGTCTTCAGCAATGAGATACTACTAATTAGTCGCGCTACCATAGTATATATAATAGTGCGTGTACAGAAGTTACTCTTCATGAAAACATTTAAATAAATAGCGACTCTGGCTAGGTCGCAATAAAGTGCAATACTGGTCACACATCGCGGTAGTGCCAAGCGTACTCGGAGAAGTGGTTCTCAGAGCGAGATACATAATATTAAATTAAATACACATGTAATATTAAATTTGAAACATCTACTTCAGTACACACATAATATTAAATTCATCACAGACATAACATTTAATTTTAAACATCTACTTCAGTAAAATATTCTTAATTATATTATATTTTCTAAAACTATTTATATATCAAAGACCTGAATTACATACAAGCCACCGAATAATATCAACTTCAGTTAATATAAAATATCATTTATTTTATATGTGTTTTTGGGTACATTACGGTTATCACTTATCATTTGTCGCTCAGAATGTAAGAAGATCGACGTAACTGTCAACTTAGATTGTTCAGGCTTCATCAGTTATTCTTATTGATTAGATATTTCTGATAAGTAACTTTAGCTTCTTTTCATGCCAGTACAAGAAAATAAAAAATAAATGATCTCTTATCAGTACGTAAAAGGATAAGGTCGAAGCCATGCTTCGTGCTGTAGTATCTAAACATAAACGCTTTCACACTCACAGCCCCAAACTAAGTTCAATGACTTATGTCGTGGATGCTGGAAACATTCACATCACACACTCAAAATCACAACCAGAACCAGAAACACAAATTTTCCTTGGGAAGAAAACTTGTGTTCCCGCCGGGAATCGAACCCAATAAATGCTTAAAAGGCGAACGCTCACCCGACTTGGCAAACGGGCAATTCTACTTGATTAGTAATTTTAATGAACAAAAAGTAATGAAATTGCATGGGAAATTCAAAATAGTAAAACGCCTCCTATTGGGTAGACTGATTAGTGACGTCAGTGTCCATATTTTTGTGGTCATTGATTAGTCAACTTTCCTTTAGGGCAACTACACACGAAATGATTTCATAATAGCCGTACGTCTAGAGCCTGAGAAATGACATAGGCTTATTTTGCAACCCCGAATTCTGGCTGGTCCGGGACTTACGCGGGCAAAGCCGCGGGGCGCAGCTAGTATTGTATATTATATAAACAACTGCGCCGCTGCTGCACACTTTTTATGCTTCCTAGTGGTTTTACTTACATACTTGTATTCAAAGTTTGATAATAATCTACAACTACTTAGAGGCTCGGACACTGACTCTAAATAAATCAGTTAATTTTTAAAAAAATGATCGATCGAGCAACAAGCGAAGCGCCTCTGTTTCAATTCAAGCAGAAATCAAAATATTTTTTTTTTCGTACAACATGATCCATTTGTTAGTAACACAAAACTTAAAGTATGTTAGTACCAATACAATAAAATATAATTAGAAATTTTGTTGACATTGAAATGCCTTTAAATATCCGCTAGGCTGTTCTGCTTCTCCACAGGTTGTATTTCTCACCCAAACGATTTTCATGAAATTTCCTACACAAGTTCGATAAATATATAGGTTTCCTTTGTCAATTCAGTTTTTTTTTTTTCAAAATTGCCCAGATACAGAGTTTGGAAACGTAAAAAAAATATCAGCCATTTCGAAAATTACGTGAGTTCTTTAGCCAATAGTAATTAAGAACCTTATATTCCGTAAATATTAAATAATAAATAATAATATAATATTAGATAAATAATATAATAATAAATAATAATATAATAGGTATTAGATAATATAATATAATTTTAAATGAGGCGGAATTGACAGGTGCCGTAGTCTCATGCCATAATCCAGATATTTTATAAACCATCAAATATACAATGCAATACTCTTAAGTTTTTACTCGCATTAGTCACAGTTATTGTCAACCCAATATCATCCATCCCCTAGTCCATAGTTAATAATATATAATTATTGTAAAGGCGTGTGCAAGCATAAAACGGCATCAACTTCTAACGAAGAGATGTCTGTCGTATGTTTGGACACGCCTGATATGTTATTATTAAAATGTAATTATACCAAAGGGCCTCTTAGCGTTGGCTACCGCTCCGCTAATGCCTTACAAAGGTCCGGGCACAGACCCGTGAGATAAAATAAATACTTGGATATAATATAATATAATATTAGATTATACAAACCAATGCTTCGCGGGTGTTGATCAGCATGGATATCTCCTTGGTATCGCCTCGCCAATTCTTCTATACTATCCGACATCGTTTAGTTTTTAGTCGCCATTATCTTTGTTTCGTAAACTATCTACTTTTTTCGTAATACCGTACCGGTGATTTAAATGTTCATAAGTAGAAGAGTGTTTTAAGTCACCGTGTATGTCAATATTGTTTTAAAAACATTAACGCTTTCGCACGCACAGCCCCACACTAAGTTCGAAGACTTGTATTGTGGGTGGCGGAAACATTCACGCCGTGAACCAGAAACACAAATTTTCCTTGGGGAAAAATCGAACCCGAAACCCGCTTCTTAGAATGCATTGCAACCATTCAAGCAGTTCCAGTTTATGTTATATGATTATTTAGTTTTGTTTTTAGTTTATATTCAGTAATTAATTAATTGTATTTATTAGTAGTTTTGATATTTTGGTCTTTGTTTACTTCTCTCTATTTTGAAAATATTTTAGTTAACTGTAGTTATTTAGGAGTCGCCTAAAATGTTGTTTTCTTAATTTATATGGGTATAATTTAGACGGCCACCAAAAACTCTAAACGGTTACCAAAATGGATAAATGGTCACCAAATTAAGTTTCCTAAATAAAATAAAATTTCCTGTGACAGAACCGAATCGGATAACAGTAGACTAAGGTTTTTTTTTTATAATTAATACTAAAATATTTATGATACCAAAAAATTGATTTATTTCATAATATTTTAGGAAACGTAATTTGATGACCATTTATCCAACGAAATTTGGTCACCATTTATCCATTTTGTTAGTAAAATAGGTACTTTTATGGGCGGTGTTTAAACACAAGCCAATTTATATTTCTTTTTATATGAAATAGTCAGGCATTGAGTAGGTATCTAAATACTTTGATTAATTGGAGATTTAAACACTTGGTAGTAAAAAGTTAAAAACATCGAAAATATAATTTTAAAATGTATGTAACTAATTTATTTACCTAATCTAAACCTTCATACTACCTAACAACTAAATGTCATTGTAAATTAATTTTACTAACAAATTCTATTTAGATTAATTGTTATTGTAGCTGACTGTACCTATCTACTAGGATAAGATATACAATAAGCGTAGGTTTCTGATTGATATTTCAGATTGATCATGCGTTATCAATTTGATAGCCTCCCCATATCAACGCACGCATAAAATAGATCTATCTGACTAGGGAAAGTTATATAAGATTTGTATAGGATTTTGAAGTGAAAACTTCTTTAGGCGCGTTGAGCACTTTTTGGATGAACAAAAATCATGGGACTAGCGTCATCGTCACCGAAAGCCCAATATTTGTTGAGCTCTACTCGCGATACATATTACTCACGATCGGGGATCAACTTATAATGGTTTTATATGTAGGTATACTGTGTATATTATTATATTATATATTTTTCACTTCTTTCGGCAGTCCCCAAAGACTGTCCCGCATGTTTTTTTTTTTCATCAAAATTGTACTATTGACGTAGTTTAGAAAAATTTATGTATCTAATAAATCGAACGGAATAAAATAATCCAGTAATGTAAGTATATACGGAAAAAACAATTTGGGACAACATGACTAGGCAACCTACCCACTAAATTTTCCAGAAACATATTTTATAGTCAACATTACAGCTACTACTTACATCCACGCTATTTATTTCCAAATAATTTTGTGATTGTTACTAAATAATAATAGATGTCGGATAGCACTAAAATGTTAGTCAAAGCAACGAGACATTTTTCTCAGTGTAAAAAACAAACTTTTTTCATGCTAGCATTGACCGTTAGTTAAGGTAAAAATGGTTGGTTGTATGGAAAAAAAGTTTAAACAAAAGTTGTAGAGAATTTTATACTCTGTAACTTTTATAACAAATACAAATCTTATTTGAGCAATAGGAACTGAGATATTCGCAAAAAAACGATTTTGATGACCTTTGACCTTGAATATCTTAAGACGCGGACACGATGGCGATGGTGACTTTTAAGACAATATTTAGAACGACAAAACAAAGGTTTATACAAATTTTCAGCTTATTATCTTTCATTCCGAGGTGAAACCCCTAAAATGACTGGGCTAGTAAGTATAAAAAGTAGCCAAACAAACTACCTATAGTTGAAAGGAGGTTCAACACGTGCTGTCAATAGCTCTGTCAAGAGATGTACAGCAATAAAAGTGCAAAAGTCACTAAATCTTTAACGAGCTGAACCCGGCATGCGTTGCAAAGCCACGTAAAGAAAAAGTGTTTTACCTCTTTCACGTTTATAGGTGCCTAGTACTTTAATACCGTACTTAGAACGTAATTACTAAATTATTACCTGTTTATAAAATGTATAGTTATTCTGCCATTCGGGGTGGAGACAAATCTTACAGATCAACATCCTAAAAATACGTTTAGCCGTTCTTGAGTAATAAATAGTGTAACTAACCCGACTTTGTTTATTTAATACATATATAGATGAAAAGCACTTAAATTATATGATTTATTTTAATTATGACATAAGTACATATCTTATTCATTGGTTTTGAATAAAAACTACTCGCGAGATACACTAGATAAAGAAGAAAATGATAAGAGATATTTTGTGCAGAATTTTAGTTATCATGCATAGATAAAAAATAGCATCAAGCATTTGACATTTCGATCGGAAGACAATGGTGATTTTTATACCTTTTTATGCATTCAAATATAAACGCTAGCGGACAAATCTATTGGTCACCGTAACAGTGTTAGAAAGACGATGAATATATACACATACTTACTTTAATAAACAGCCCTTATCAAATTGCACTGATAACACGTAACCCTTTATCAGGAAAACGAATTTCTTACCAAATTGAAACCAACGTGAAACAAGGCAACCACCCAACTATTCCTTTTTATTATCCGTGTCTGTAAATATCGCTTATCTTATCGTAAAGCAAACTATGTGTGATTTAGCCAACTTATATCTGCCGTTGTAAAAGTGCGCAAGCTGAAACTTTCATGTAATTTCTCTCATAATTTTTCCAATAGGTTTTTTTGCCAACCGCAAACTTGTTCTGGTTTTTATTTGTCGACAGTGTAAAATCCTTCGATAAAATGTACGTCGGCTTTCAATGAGTCAGAGATAACGTTGTTTTTAATCTTTCTTTGGTCAATGATGACTTCACCGGACATAGTTTCGCTAGTATGCGCAGGTATTTGTTATCTGTATTGACACTTTTAGGTACTTAGAAGTCCTAAGAGTATGTAATTCAATTATGGCAATATCGACGGCAAACTGATAATCAAGATACAAAACACATACATAAATGTTATTTTTAATTTTTTTATTTGAGGCTAAGCAAGTGTTTGACCACAATCTCACCTGATGGAAAGCGACGATGCGGTCGAAGATTGAGCACGCTTGCTCAGTAAATACCTATTCACACTCCTCTTGAACAACCCCATATTATACTTTTCGGGAAACATAGTAGACGGCAGGGCGTTCCATTCTTTGGAAGTTCTCATAATGAAAGTGGAAGCGAAACGCTTCGTGCGAATGATCGGTATTTTTACCAATAGAGGATTCCGCGTTGCCGTCTATCTAGATGTTCGGTAGTAGAACGGTGATGCGGGAATAAGATCATGCAATTTCTTTGAACACTCTCCGTAATGCAGTTTGTAGAAAATGGAGAGGCTTGCTACTTTTCGCCGATGATCGAGACTCTGCATATGATCATAGAAAACACGTCGTACACACTAGCATGGGTGGCTCAACTGTAGCTCTTGCGACTTTAATCTTATAAGCACCTTGGTTTAAACCCCGCTTGGATCGACACTAATGATATTTTCAGTTATATACCTACAGAATGTGTACTCGCTTTAAGGTGAAGGAAATCGTTGTGAGAAACCGTCATAATTTGTGTCTTCCACCAATTGGCAATAGTCAAGCTTGGTGGATGACGATGATGACGAGACAGCCTAGGATCTCTTCCTATGACAAAAGGACCCTGGTCCCGATAATGAGAACAATATGGTCTGATGATAATGAAGGTTGTTTAAGTATATATTAATATTGCTTCATAATAATATATTTCGAATAAATATATCATTAATTCATTCAAGTAGCCTACTATAAATAATGGCGACACGTGACTCAAGTTACACAAATTAGAGAGCATCTAGTCTAAAACTGAATCGCTCCATCAAGTGCTAGATGTCAAATTAAATAAAATAGGCATAATAAGTAAAAATAGTTAGTTTTAAAGATGAACCTATCTCTAACATTGCACACAAAGGAATTCGGAAGAGTGGTTCTCAAATCAAAATAATTTATTCACATGGGCTCCAAAGAGGCACTCATGAATGTTAATGGCTATACTGCCAGATTCGCAATATTATCGGTTATCAGAACAAAATGTATTTAGTCTTTAGATGGACACACAGATATGGGTTAGTATTTATCATATGAAAAAGTTGTTAATAATCGATATTAATTGTTAATATACTTAAGTTTCGTAATATTGTTTTATCTTCATATCTGATAGCCAAAGTAATAATAACAAAGATAAAAGTCGAGTTCTATATATAGATAGGGACCTTAATACCATAATAACATTTCATGATTATAGAAATAATAATATGCTATACTTTATTGATGAAACTATACTTATACGGTAGCTTTATCTGCTTGTCATCTATATGTTTGTGATAAATGTATGATGTATATGTAATCTAATTATAAAGTTTATGAAAAGGTCAAATGCCTGTACATTTCTAACAATATTTTTCGGCTGATACGAAAGAGTGAATGCAATTTTGGTATTATCTGTTCTGGTATCGTTAAATACAAACGTTTCATCTTGTTATGAATAAGGAGGTATTAAATAAATATATATTAAGGATTTTTTTTTATAATAATTTGTAGATACCTGTTCCAATTTTTTTAAATAATATCACAAAATATTGCTATGTTTTATGGGTAGGTACTCTGTGGTATAGCTTCTAAATCCATCGCAACAAACGCTTACTTTGGCCACGTTTATCCTAACTTAAGTTATGGCATTATCTTCTGGGGCAACTCTGTTGACGTTCAGACAACATAAATTCTGCAAAAACGCTGCCTCAGATGTATTTATCATTTAAAAGGCACAGATTCTCTCCGTGATACTTTTAGAAGTAAGAAATTTCTGACACTAACGGGAATATATGTACTCGAAATTTGTAACTTTGTAAAAAACAATTCTGAATATTTTTTTACAATACAATCTGGTCACACTAATAACTTACGAAGTAAACATAAATTCAATATTTGTATCCCTCAGATAAATAACACAATGTTCTATAAAATTACTTTCGTTAATGCAATTAAGGTGTATAACCACTTACCTACACACATTAAAGCCCTTAATGGTAAACCATTTAAATCAACGCTCAAACAATGGCTTAAAAGTAAAGCTCACTATAACCTTAAAGAGTACTATGATGCTGAAACTGAATTTTGTATATATCTGTAAATTTCAGTCACATATTTTGTAATGATGATATTTTTTTTATTATTTTTACGATAATCTTTCCAATTAGTAACTTAAGTTACAACTATTGTACGTCCGAAGAAGACAAACTGTTGAGTCAAATTGTATATTTAACATCTGCTTTTGTACACAGTTATAACAATACAATTTTGTTATTCTTATTCTATGTACTTATATATAATTCTTCTGTACGTGTGTATGTAACTGAACTCCTCCTAAATGGCTGGACCAAATGTGATGAAATGTTTTGAGTGCATTCAGGTGGATTGAAGAATGGATTATTCGAGCATAATAAATATAAAACACGAAAGCAAAATTATGCAATAATTTAAACGTAAGTATAGCTTTATAAAACTCAATTCACCGTTTATATGTTGGTTTTGGCTTGATCGATTTCGATAAAATTTATATGGGTCTACCTCTGAAGTATAATGTACCAAACAAACAAAGAATTTTGAGAATTGGTCCACAAATGGGGGAGAAATCGGTGATCATACATTAAATAAAACATACAGTCGAACATAGAACCTCTTCCTTTTTTGAAGTCGGTTAAAAAGAAACATTTTCTCATGGACAGGATACGTCACTCGGATTTAGAAAAGTTCTAGACAACCATAAACGTGAAAGAGGTAATAAGCTTTTTCTTTACGTGGCATTGACATAAAAGACGAAGTAAGATAAGAAGAAGTAAGTATATTTATTTATAGCAAAAAAAAAAACAAAATTAAAAATTACAAAAGGTTCAAATTGTTTTTTTTTTTTAAATTTTAACCACAAACATTGCAACGCATGCCAGATACAGCTAGTAAAAATATGTAAGTATGTTCGTTGTTTTTATTTTATTAAAATTTGATGTTATTGTTAGTCTCAAAATTGTTCCGCATCATGCGATGCTAGAATGATCTGATAGCTAGTAGTAAGCTCGCTGATAAGATAATAGTTATTCATTAGCACATTCTAGTCACACCTAAGTTTAATAACAATAGATACAAGAGGGCTACGACCGTATGATAATTATAACAAATACAATAGATACGAGTACCTTTCAGTTTATGAACGTCAGGATTGAGAAGCCTTGTGAATAAATTAATGAAAAATGTTTATTTGACACTATAAACTAAAGATAACATAATATAGATAGATACAACAAAAACCGCTGCAGCAAAAAGTGCCGAAAGAGTCGTGACTCAGTATTTATGCATAGTGTAACACTAGGCGCTGATTTTCACTCACAACCCAGAGATGGCGGATCTTAAACTGAAATTTCTGTATTCTGAGACTGAAATAGATACCTACATCGAAAGTGAAAATATTAAAAATATCTTGCTGAATATAAATGTACCTATAATATGTAACATTATACTTGTCTTACGTATTTTTTTAAGCTTGCATATTCCATTAGATACAACACAAATAATACGGTGAAAAATTTTTAGAATAGCTAGACTACCTACTTTGCATTCTGAAATTCATATTGACTAATATAATTTTTTTTTATACATACGTTATCTTTACATAATGATATAATTAGTTTTTATATAGTGATAAATTTGGAAAGGGAAAATTATCGCTTGAGGCGGGGATTTAACCCGCGACCATAGGTGTCATGCCTCTATTGCTCTAACCGCTGAGCTACCTACTCAAGCCCTGCCTGAAGCGAGTAAATTATCCTTTTCTTATTAATAACATCCTACGGGGACGTTCAATCCCCGCCTCAAGCGATATTTTTTTCCTTTCTAAATTTATCACTATATTAAACTAAGTTGTTACTTAATAATAAGACTTTTCTTGTATATGACGGATTGATAATTACTCCAACAAATCTATTTTATAGGGGACGGACGGTTATGTAACCTTTGGTGGCACTAAGTTCTGTCTATAGACGAGTTTTTAAATACATAACCTCTACCTAAAATAATTAGGTATTTATAAGTTTGTGTTTTATGATCAAGCCATTATAATCCTACTTATGAGTAGAGGCATGGAAAAAAGTTCCCTAGCCGTATTGTATAGGTATCTCTCTTATTTTGTCATTTGCTTTGTTCCTGTGTTGCTTTATCTAAGTTCGATTATCGTCGACCTATTTCGCCGCCGGACATCTACAAAGCTTTAGTGAAAACGAATTTAGTAGTCTGTCGAATGCATCAAAACTTAGCTTAGGTCGCCTTATATTTGAAATAATAGTTATCCACCAACTAATATATTTTTTATCTCTTAGGCTCGAATTGTGTTTGATCACTAATCTCACCTGATAAACTGTACCTAGTAGGTAAGTGTAGATCTGGGGCAGGTTCGTAAGATCTAATAAAATCCCTTCTTACGGCACGGGATATTTTAATTATGACAATATTTTAACATTAATATCCAACTCTTTGTCTAATACATAATATTTGCTTTTTCTACTTTGGCGAGTTTAATTATTTTGTTTATCTGAACCATGAGATCGTTCTGCTTTTGGTTTTTTATGTCATCTTTAAATTTAGTAATAATTATTTAGTCATTATTTCATAAAGTTAGCTATTTTTCAACCGACTTCTAAAAAGAAGGTTCTCAATTCGACTGTATGTTTTTTTTGTATGTATGTTAAGCGATATCTTCGCCAATCATGAATAGATTTTGATGTTTTTTTTTGTTTGGTAGAGTATACTTCAGAGGTGGTCCCATATAAATTGTATAGAAATCGGTCTAGCCAAAACCGAAATATAAGCGATGAAGTCGGTTTTTGTAAGCTTTGCTCGCGTTTTAATTATTTTAATTTTCGATAGACAAGTTTTGCGAAGCTTGCCGAAGATTTAGTATGCTTACATTTAAGATGCCGAAGATGGAACATTCTTGCCAAGAAGGTACCTACTTACTCCAGACTTGATAACTATCAGATTATACCGTTCGGGAAACAATCGGTTCGGATATTTCGCAGTACGAATGATAAACGTAGAAGCGAAAGCGCTTAAAGCATCCAACACGTACGCCAACTATAAATGGATGATGTTTGGCAGTTTGTCTTGTTGTAAGTTAGTAAATAAAACAGGAAATCTACGTTTATCATCCGTACAGCAAAGAAGTGGAACTCATTGCCTGCATCTTTGTTCCCTGAATGGTACAATCTGGGAGTCTTCAAGTCTAATCTAGAGTGAATAGGTACCTTCTAGGCAAGAATGTTCCATGTTCCACTTTCCATCAGGTGAGATAGTGGTCAAATGTTTACCTATCATTTAAATAATTTCTGCGCACAATTTTCATATTAACACAAACGCTTTCACACTCACAGCCCCACACTAATTTCGTCAACTTATGTCGTGGGTGCTGGAAACATTCACATTAAACAAACAAAATTACAACCAGAATCAGAAACACAATTGTTTCTTTGGGAGAAAACTTGTGTTCCTGCCGGAAATTAAACCCGATACCCCTGCTTAGCAGGTGAACGGTCACTCATCTAAGCTAATAGGCAGTTCAAATTGAAGCCTTAATGACTCTTTTACCAAGTTACATTATACATATTCAAGAACAATGGGTGCAGTTACCTTGTTCTGTCAATTTTGAGGCTAAACAGATTACAGATTAGCGATATAGAGTGAAATTTTTTCAAGAATAAAACACCTTTATTATGTATTTGACAGTTTGAGACACTTCATATGATAACTGATAAGGTCAGGTGATGAATAATCTTTTAACGATAGACTTGAATAAATCACATGGTTTAAAAGTTTTTTTGATATTCACATGACCTAGTTTTATATTTATTACTATATATATCTATTATACGTGTTGCTTTTTTTATAAAAACAAAACAATTATGTCGAAGGTAAACAATTAAGCTATGGCTATATGTATTATAATTAGGCACAGCTAAAATAATTTTAACATGAGATTCTATCTAAAGGTTTCTAATTTTTTTGACCTTACAAATTGTTTAATTCCCTTTTTTTGTGATCACATGAACACAACTTCTACTCTTACTAGAAGAAAGCTATGAGTTAAGAATAAATAAGTAATAATTCATCATCTACTCGTGAATCCATTTTTTTCTCTCCACGCTGTGTAACGATTGAACGGATTTGAAATAAATTTGAAATGTACATAGCTTCTAGCCGTAGCCGCGGGCCACGGTTAGTATGTTATAAAGGCTCCATTAATCAATGCACAATTCCCATAAATCCTTTTTTCCAATGTTGTTGAAGAACTATTGTTCTTTATGAACATCCGCCTTTAGATCGTGGACACACAAACGTAGCCGTCCGGAACCGGCCTTATTAAAATTAAAATATGCTAAACACTCAACAAAAACGCTCTTTACATAACACCTCACATTTTCAACACGCGCATATTTTTGTATAAATAAATACTTTCACATTTTTTTAAGAATTATCTACGAAAAATCGCGTTTCCGCATTTTGTTTACGCAAAGACCAAAATATCCGAACGAATTTTGGGTGAGTTATTTTGTGTGAATGTTTTGTTTTTATTTTCACGTACACAACACCTTCCGCACGTGGCGAAGAGCACTGACTGATGATAATAATTTCTAAAGTAATCATTATCAATCTCTCATATCAGTAGTGTTTTTGTTCGTTGGGTGTTCCGTACTATAATTTGATACGCATGTTGTTTTAAGATTTTCTCGAGTGGAACGAACCAGGGTTTTCTGACTTTGATGGAGTTAAGTACGGTATTTTAATTGAGTTGCGGAACCCTAGGTGCTATGCCAAGTATAAGTGAGTAAATGTAATAATTTTAATAAATACGTAATTACCTATTCTGGACTGGACAATGTTAGCTGTGTGCTCCAATTGAAATATTAGAGATACATTTGGTACACGAGATGAAATAAATACTATTTTTAATACCACAGAATACAAAATTTTATATGTTATTATAGTTTACATTTAACTTACGACTAGAAATTTAACGAAATGCGCCGCCTTGGGTCGTCACATAAGATAAAAAAAAAATCTATAGGGTATATACACTCGTAAATACACAGGGTAAAAATATGTTACATACCAGATACCTCTTGAACATCATTAAAATCATAAAGACAACGTCTTTCTTGGTACGACAATTGCGAATTCTGTTTTATGATTCCTCAAATAAGTTTTAATATACATCATTATCTTATTTATCTTCTCTTTTAAATCTTAAGTGTCAAGTGTCAACTGGCGTTGGCATGCATATAACGAGGCGCATCGCGTCGATGTCATAGTTTAATCAGCTATTAATTACAGTCTTTTACTTTACTTTGACTGTGACTTGTGACTAGGACTTATAATATGAAATACACTTGAAATATAACATGATCACTTGACACTGGCTAAATGCACAAGATTGCGAAGCCATAACTAAGAAGAAGAAGAAGAATTACAGATAGGGAGTTTTGCCGCGAAAGTGAAAAATGGCGTTGTTGATTTTGTACACTTTTTCAAAACCTGTGATTCTTCGAGTGTTAAAATGTGTAATAATGATGGATTTTTACCGTTAATACTTAGTAAACGTGCATACATGTAGGCAAATCATACAAAGTTGAAAAACGTGATGTTCGCATTCGCTCCAAAACTCCAAAAGAAGTTCTAGTATAGATAAGATACCTATTCACTGGTGACTTGAAAACTCCCATATTATACTCATCAGGAAACACCGTAATATATAAAAACACTTGACTATTATCTTTTACTTGACACTGGGTCATCAGGGTCTGAAAGCTTTGTAGTATTTTACAAATAACGCTATATATAAAGATCTAATTGTCACAGTGAAAGCTCATAAGAACTATGAAATTACAACTCTTCATAACAAAACAAGTCGATCGCTTATCACGTAACTTCTCACTGCTTTTCCTAGAGAGAGGTTTTCAATGTAAACCATTACGCCCACATGCCAACTTTCTGTCTTGCTCAATCTCCCAAGATACACAATGTATTATCAGATGAGAGATTACACCAAGCTGCAATTATATCACAAATTATGTGAGGCAACGTGCATATTTTGTGGGCCAGTTACTTTCAACTTGCAGCCATAAGTGTCGGCAAGGTAGCGTAAAGCAGAGCGATAAAATTCCATAAACATGTGAGGTTTACAAGCGGATATGTTGTAAGGCATGCCTAAGAAATATCGAGATAAAGGTTAAACGTGTGTTCGTCTTTAAATGAACTAATTATAGATAATTAAAGGCAAGCAAAGCTTAAAAAAAACGATTTCACCGCTTTATCTTCGGAACCTTGATAAAATTCAATGTATTAAATACGCATTATTGACGATAACTCAAAAACTACTGATCAGATTCTGAACAAATTTAAATCAGACCATTGGGAATGCACCAACGTTTAAACAAAAAAATATTCAAAATCGGTTCCCGTGGAAAGAAGATATGAAGTAACACACATAAAAAATAAAGAAATACAGACAAATTGAGTTAATTCTTCTTTTTTATGAAGTCGTTCGATAAATATCATACATTATGAAATTCGACAAGCATGAAATTGATATAATATGCTGTGTAAGGCCCCAAACACAAATACAATATATGTGCATACCACAAGTAAACATATATACATATAATAAAAGCTCCTACTTCACAGCCATAAAAATGTATAATCTCCTACCCCTTGAAAACCCCTTACTAAGAGGAAAACATTTTAATAAAAAAGGTAAATCATGTCAAATAGTGTCAGGATTATTTAGGCCGCCTCAAGGCATTCGACATGGCTTAACGACTGCTGTCTCACGACTATCAACCTGGACCGACAGCTAAACGAAAAAGCCCTACGAAGCACGGTGACACTCAGTAGAAAATCCTACGTAACCGTCACCCGTATAAGCAGTGTCATGACTAGTGTAACAAACCTAGTATAACATTGTGTCACACAAGCAAGGATTTGATCCATATTCGTCCCTAAATGTTTGTCCCACATAAAAAAAGTCAACATTCGGCCCACATGTCCTTATAAATCCCGAAATTTTAATTTTTCCTTTAATTATTATTTTAATCCAGTTTCGTCCCATTTTTGAGTCTTCGTACGGCCCACTTTTTTTTCCTTTAGTTTAAATGCTAATTTTAGTACAGTCAGTCTCAAAAGCGCGCACCAAGCTATGGTGTCGTATTTGTCGAGTTTACGTAGTTCCTTCCAACCTTACTATGTAACTAAGTCTCCGCTACAGTTCACGTTACAATAACAATGATATTGTAACACTATAGTGCAAATCTTCACACTTGACTGACTACGTAATAATGCACACGTCCTAGAACAGATTAAGTACTCTGGCTGGCTTCAGAATAATTTGTCACGCACGAACCTCGGTCTACCTGATGCCATGTATGGCTTAGCTGGCTAGTCTAAATGGGCCTTTTGTATAACGCCTAGACTTAGATTAATGTCATAATTTAGTTAAATTATGATTGTACCGTAGACGTTACCTGTTAACCTGCTCGATATAAAAACTGCCCGTTGGTTTAGAGTTGCTTGGTTGGTTTGCCTTCTGATCAGAAGAGAGAAATAAATATTTTATTGACACATCACAACTGTACACAACAACAAAAAATGAATAAAGCTCGGTCTCTGAAGCGGGTATCGGGTTCCATTCCCGGTGGAAACACAAGTTTTCTCTCCAAGGGAAATTTGTGTTACTGGTTAGAAATGTGTGATGTGAATGTTTCCGGCACCCAAGAAAGAACCTCTTCTATATCTTCTAATCCTTTAATAATCCATCATTATTGCTAGAAGAATCACTCTTTACCCTACTAAGTCCTACTAATATAATAAATGAGAAAGTTTGTGTGGGTGTGTGAATGTTTGTTACCACGTATCTCTCCGCAAGGAGTTAACCGATTTTGATGAAATTTAGAATGTAGATAGTTTAGGTTTCGGAATCGCTAATAGGCTACTTTTCACATTATAAACGCGGGCGAAGCCGCGGGTAACGGCTTATAAGAAAATAATACAAAATATAATCGTATTACGTTCATACTAGTCATGCCCAATAAAATGGCGTAGACCATTTAATTTTACGGTTAAACCTATATATAGCAACCTTGTTTTGTTTTGTTACGAAGAATATACTTTGTGGTAGTGCTTCCGGAATGAGACGATAGGCTTGCCGATAACAAAATCAGATTGTCTGTGGTCGCGCAAAGAGTTTCATTGTTTTTCCAGCCCGTGGAAAAATCATCAACCCGAATGAAAATTAGCCTATCACGGGACTTGTGAGCTACAGTAATCTAATGTACTTGATATACAAAACGCTCCAGGCGCGCGGCCGCGGGTGCTGTCAAGATAAAATATATATGGTGTGTCTAACGAAAAAAAAAAAACTTGGCTTTTAACGTGGCCGAACGGAGGCCGCGCGGCTTTAAAGGTTCCTCCGGCGCTGCCGACGTTTTTGTATAGGCTCTAGTTTAACTAAACATACTAAGCGGACAAGGCGCGCGAATATGTGCAGTGACAATGTTCGACACGGAAAACTAGAGCAGCGGCGGCAGAAGCGCACGTACAGGGCGGTCCGGGCGCGCGCCTAGGCCGCTTTGTATATCAAGTCTCTATAAGTGCAAAATTTCATCAAAATTCTATAATTTTGATGAAATTTTGCACTTATAGGGACACTTACACTTATAACACAGAAACGACTATTCGTTTCTGTGTTGGATGTGTAGAAATAAATCTTGTGTCAATAAATTATTATTATTATTTTGGTTTTGGCTTGACCGATTTCGATAAAATATATATGGGACCGCTGAAGTATAATATGCCAAACAAAAAAAAAAACATCAAAATCGATTAATAATTGGCGGAGATATCGCGTAACATACAAACAAAAAAACTTACAGTCAAATTGAGAACTTCCTTTTTTGAAGTCGGTTGCTAAATATACTGACCGGACAGGGCGCGCGTATTTGTGTAGTGACAATGTTCGACATAAACAGGGCGAGGGCCCGGGCACGTGCCCAGACCGTTTTGTATATCAAGTCCCTAAGTGCAAAATTTCATCAAAATCTATGTATTGTGTAGAAATAAAAACACAGATAACGTTAACTTTTTATAACGGTACGGGTATATAAAAAATAGTTGCACCGCGGATCACGTAATATTTCCATTGAATTTTCCGAACAAATTTGCGTGATCCGCGGTGCAGCGAACAAAGCGAATTCGCGTGGTCTGCATGCCTGTTCACAACTACCCACGGCGTGCATCTGCCGCTGACACATCAATTATCTGAGTTTTGGTGCTTTCGTTGTATTGTTGACTGTTTATGTGCATCTGGGGATAATTAATACAGAAATGTGTGGTGTTTTTGTTGCTTTGTGGGTAGATAACAAAAGGTGTTTTTTGGGTCTACCCTCTTCAAGGACGTATTTCATAATGTTTATATTTGTTGTATGTTTGAAATACAATATAATGATTTTAAATGTATGAATATGTGTACAATGCTTGATTGTTTTTCAATTTGAATTAAATCAAAAGATGTAAACAGGCTATTACTAACCTACTAAAAAAACAAGTGAGTAATTTAAGATAATAGTTTTGTTTTTGCAGTAACATAAAAACTATATGTATACATGCTTCTCTGACTTGGCAAATTTTTAGTGTAAATGAACCTTATGGAAAAAAATCCATCATAGCTTACATCTACTTCGGGAAGAAGCCATCTATCTCTAATGCATTTGGTTAAGAAAAAACTAAACTTATTTCTTCGGAGTTTTGTCGTTTGTGAATTGACACCGATCGCAACAGAGGTTGGTAATTTGGGTCTAGTACGATAAGTTAATAAATATCAAACAGTTTTTTCTAAATATCGAATCATATAACAAATAATAAAAATAAACATTTGATTTTTAAAACGGTTTAAGTGGTGAAACCAGCTTCAAATTCTGTCATCTAAAGTCAATTTGATTAAGTATCATAATCATCTACTTCATTAATTAATCCACTACTAATCCGAGCTAATTCAATTAAATATTTATCCACAAATGCTTTCATTCTCTATAATTACTGGTGATACAGGATTATATTAGGGGTGACACACATTTACTCCCTTTACTTTTTATGCACTTAATTCTCATTAAATAAATAGAGAAATTATCAGTAAGTTATTTACTGGTAAGCGTCAGGACTGTCTATGGCATTCGCTGTACAAACTTTAAGCACAAGCTGCGCTTCGATCCGAGCACGATTGGAGTCGCAGGCGTCACATAGTCTTGCGTTTAGCGGAGTAAAAATGACACAGTAAATTATCTATTTATTGACGAAAATGTAATATTTTATAATAGACTAGTGGGCAGCCTTGGTGTCGCATTTTTTAGGTTTTGTTTTGGTAAATACTTACTTATAGTTTAGCTTATGCTTATTAGCCAAATTCAAAATAATTTATTTTTAAACATTTTCTAATATTAAATAAATATACAGAATAAATAAGTACACTTCCTTCAATCCTATTTTAATACGTTTTTCAGAGATTTTTTTTTTCTAAAACAATTAATTTTTCTCATGTGTGAAACCCCTAGCACCGGTACAGTCAATGAAAAACTATGTCCATATTTTCTTAGCAATACGACTCAAAATGGGCCATGCTGTAAGATCGCGTGAGCCTAAAGAACAGAACAAAAAGTGAGATTAACATTCAGAATATTAATGTGAATGCTTAATGACCAGTTTGATTGTTTACATAATTGTACACATTAATTTGTAGAGACGTAACACGCTATGAATCATGTTACCGAATTAGGCAATACTGTTACTTCCTATTGTTGTGTGGTGAAAATGTTGCAGTATTTCTATGAGTTTGGGATTCGCGACGGTTGTTTTAGAAATGGCTTACGTTATAGAAATTGCCAAAGCATCTCTAAGTATACTTGTTTCTTGTAACTACTAAATTGTAAGACTGTATTTTATAATACTTTTTTACTTGACAACTGAGATACATTTTAAATTTAGAATTAAAATAGCTGTGCTGAACATTGACTGAAGTTAATCTATGTCCTATACCAGAACCTAGATTGGACTGATTCGGCCATGCCATAAGGACATACTACTGACGTTTCAAGCATAGGTTTTTTTTTTTATTCGTAATAGGCAAACTTTTGACCTCTATCTCACCTGATGGTAAGTGACGATTTGGTCGACGATGGAGCAAGGTTGCCTAGAAGATACCTATTCACTCGTGACTTGACTTTGAGGTGTTAAAGAGATAATATTATTATGATCTTTATACATTATACTGATTAATTTGGTATGCAAATAGGTTGATTTCTACCTTAATCATCATTCCCACACAGCGATTTTACAAGTCGTTGGCTTATTATAAACAAATAATGAGTTCATTATCAAACTCTAATAATACGAAAAAATATACCTTCCTATATTTATCATCGAGTACTTATCTATTTAGGTGACTTTTTAAATTATTTAAGTACTAATAATTCTATGAAACCAACTTTTTATCTTGGTAATGCGGATAAAGCCGAGGATTTACCTGTGTTTATCAAGATAAAACCTATATCCTGACGCCAAAGTAGCAATATCCTATATATTCCTGATGCAAACAGATAGGTGTTATATTGATGACTGGTCGTGGTATCATAGCTCACAAATGAATGAACCGGTTTTTTTTAGTTTTTTTAAAACGAGTTTAAAAAAAAGTGGCGATTCGCAATTCGACTGTATTTTTTATGTGTGTTATAGTAGCCTCATAACTTTTTTCTCAGTGAACAGATTATCTTTTTTTTAGTGATATACCTGTTTCTTTAGGCATTGGAATTACGATCTAGCCTTAAGACTAATAAGCAATTAAATTTTGACCTAAGGTAAAGAGAATAGTAAACTAAGAACTATTTGTGTATTAGAAAATGCCTGTCCTATTTTTTACCTAAATATACGTATTTTTAGGATTTCTAATATAAGCGTCATTATAAATATTATGTTCATTACAATTCACAAACATTATGGTAGCGTATTATAAAGGCAATTTGAGGTAGCGCGGCGATATCATAACTTTGCGGTCTTGTAATTTGCCGACAGCACATTATGTGCTCTAGATTCTGAAATTACCTACTAGAAACTACCTAATAAAATAGATGTAAGTGTGCCCTCGTCCTCGTTCGCGAGCGAGCATTTTCACGCGAACATTCACGTAGATGTGAACATAATTTTAGCTAGCCGATTGTTTGTTTACAATACAACTTCGACGTTTGCTTATGAGCTTCTATAGGTAACACATTACGCCTTAGCTTCGTCCGATTAAGCTCTGGTGCTTAGGAATAAAAATAGGTACGTCAATAAAGCAGGCAAATTAATGAAAAGCGAGCTTTCTTGAATATAAAAAATTGATATGCTTTTTTGAAACTTTATCTTTACTGAGTAAAAGATTGCTTTCAAGCATATTGACGTTATCTAAAAAAATAGGAAAAGAAAAATAACTTTCATCAGTGCTCAGAAAAAATGGTTTCAGTTTATCAATAATCAGAATATCAGTAGTTCTTTCATGCAAGCCAACAAAACAAACATTGAACCAAAAAATTGTTGTGTATACAACGACTTCGTTGGCGGCACGCTCTTACATCAAGTCTGCCCGTTGACTTAGTTGGGAGAGCGTTCGCCTTTTAAGCAGGGGTTCGATTCACGGCTGGAACTCGAAGAAAGTTTGTGTTTCTGGTTCTGGTCGTGATTATGTGTGTGATGTGAATGTTTCCGGCACCCATGACACAAGTCATCGAACTTACTTTGGGGCTGTGAGTTACGGAGAAAGTGTTTTTTTTAGTAAAAAAAAACTATACAAATGCATCTACTAGGCGAAGACATTCCATACCATACAAGTAGCGTTTCGTTCTAGAGCTATTATCTTTTTAAAGCAAAGGATGACATTAAATTTGTATCTGCTTATTTACAAAAACAAAATCGCAAGCACTTAACGTGCATCACGAACGCTAGTCCGATTGTGATTGAGGCAAATTGTGTGCAGTGAACCTAATTTATGCGGTCCACGTCCTAGGAGTTCTAATTATTGAACAGTGACAAAAATGCGTGTAAAATTCAAACTAGCAACCTTTAATTTTTCTTTTCTTATTAAATTTCGTAGCCGAATGCTCGTAAAACATGCGAACGTTCGCGGTAAGGACGCACCTTAAGATTGTATATTCTCAACTACTTTATTCAGAATACGATGGTAGAGTCATTACACTTTCATGAATACCGTTTTGGGAATAATATAATGAATAAAACTATTTCTCTCGCAGACGTAGGTTTTGATACTTATTTGAATATAGCGAATTTACATATTATGGCTTTTGTAATAAATTATGTCATAATATATGAAATATTAGGTACATACTGTTTTTTTTTAATCGTTTGAATTTGAAATGTGTACGCAGGAATTTTGAGTTAATTTTCCCCCATGCACATTTTTATCATCGAACAACAAGACAAACTATCAACAGTCCATTTATGGTTGAAATTTCTCCGGTTCAGTCCAGTTTGAACTGCCCGTTGGCTCAGTTAAGTGAGCGTTCTCCTTCTAAGCAGGGGTATCGGGTTCGATTCCCGGTGGGACCACAAGTTTTATTCTTTCAAGGGAAATTTGTGTTTCTGGTTCTGGATGTGATTGTGTATGTGATGTGACTGTTTCCCGCAACCACGACTCAAGTCATCGAACTTAGTGCGGGTATTTGTGTCTCAAAGCGTTTTCGTTTGTTTAAAGTTCGCTCGAAGTGTTTCGCTTTTACGTTTATCATTTGTACTGCGAAGCAGGTCCGCTGCTTCATTGACTGCTTATCTGGTCAATTTTAAGCCTAGAGGGAATGGGTTTCTTTTAGGTAAGTATGATATATCTTCGGCCACATCCTTGTTTTCCATCAAGTGAGATAGTGGTCTAATGCTTGCCTACACGTCATCAGTTGAATGAAGATTATTTTGTAACACGTATTTAAAAATAGTTTTGTACCTACGATTCTATGATATGGATGGAACACTGAAGAACTGAGGACCTGAGTTACGTTAAGAAAGCCCGGACATTACGATGTACTCTTATGTACGTAACCATGTACGAAACGTATCTCGACGCGGTAAACTGACTTCCTCGTGGTCAACTTTGCTTATGACAAACTAATTTAGCACGAGAAAATGTTATTCCACGTGTAAACCAGTCAGTCATCAGTTGAAGTGACAAATAATATAAATAACAAATGAAAATCGGATAAACAAATAAGAATTGCATTGATAACCGTTTTTTTTATTAATTTAGTCATTTACATTTGTTACTAAAGTTAAATTATAAATAGCACCATTAAACCATAAGAGGTTTGTATTAGTACAGACATCCGTACCGCATTGTTAGATAGAACATATAACATAATTATACAACAATGATTTCACGGTATCAAATAAAATACACACCTTGCTACAAAGAGATGCACCTTACCAATTCCCCCAAAGTATAATAAGCACGAACGCCAGTGATACGGCGCGTAAAATATGCATTCAAAATTTTAATAGTTTAAAATGTCATATACACGAAAATACCTACCACAATCTCGGTCACCGACGTAAGGTCGCAAGCCTATTGGTATTCTACCGTTTACATTTTGGGGAGTGTGGGCAGAAATGACATGATTTAATTCCCCCATGCCCTTTTTACCACCTAACGACAAACTGTCAAACGTCATCCTCATATGGTTGACATATTATACATCCGGTTTACTCGAAGCGTTTTGCTTATACGTTTATCATCCGTACAGCGAGGGAGTGGAACTCATTGCCTGCGTCTTTGTTTCCTGAACGGTACAATCTGAGAGTCTTCAAGATTAGAGTGAATTGGTACCTTCTAGGCAAGAATGTTCAATCTTCGGCTGCATATTCACTTTCCATCAGGTGAGATAGTGGTCAAATGATTGCTTATCCAGCATAAAAAAAACAATCTCAAATTAACTTATGTAAATGATGGTGCCATAACGTATGTGTCATGATTTGACAAGTCGAAATTGTCCATGTCGTCAACATTTCCGTACGGTACTCCATAACGTGAGTTCCAGCCATCAATCGGTCAGTGTTCCGTGATCTGTTACATTTCACCGACTAGCTAATGTAGCGTCTACTCAGATCGCTTGATATCTTTCACCGAATCATTAGGTGGTGAAAGACTGACAACTATTACAAAATATCATTATGGTCTAGAGATGACAAAAAATACAGGAAAATTCTAGGAATTGAGGTTTCTGGGCATAACATTTCTTTGAATCATGTCTTTTTTATCTCTGGTTGAGTAGTTGAGGGTGGTAAGTAAGCTAACACATGATTCATCGTGGCAATAATGTAAACTTATGTTTATTTTGCTGCGAAAGTGGAAAAATTGCGTTGATTTTGCATAATTTTCCAAAACCGGTGATTTTTCGAGTGTAAATTTGTAGTAATGTGGGATTATTAACCGTTAATACTTAGTAAACGTGTATAGTTGTAGGCAAATCATACAAAGTTGAAAAACGTGATTTTCGCTTTCGCTCCAAAACTCCAATAGAAGTTCTAGTAAAGGTTCTACCACTTTACTAGGGCATGACTTAACTATGACTGAACCTTAACGATTTAACTTGACTTTGATTGTGACGAGGACTTTTAATTTAAAATACACTTGAAATATATTACTAATTGACATTGCTAAATGCACAAGATTGCGAAGCCAAATTTAACAAAAAAAAACTTATAAACTTAATTTAGTATTGTTTATAGATATTTTGCGTATTTTTTAAATAGGTATTAAATGTTGTACTTGATTATCTAATTTAGTGTTGCGCATTAAATCATATTCTATTAATAAATATACAACCACCTTTAATTGTTAATGGCCTCATTGATTTGAAATATCTGTTGAATTCTATTAACCAAAAAAAAGAAAGAACCAGATATTGTTTAATATACGGTACCTATTGACATACATCTAAAACCACTGCTTAATCACGCCCCCACAACTCCTTATACAAAACACAATTAACTTTCGGTTTGCTATAACAAGAAAAGTGTCTGCTTATCTGTCAATAAATGAATACCACCTTTAGAATAAACGTAGGCGTAGAAAGCGAAATCTGAACATTATTATCGATGATAAATAACTGTGTAATTTAAACCGAAATCTATAACATCTTATACCAAGTATAGATTAACATCTAAATCTAACGCAAGTGTAGAGAGCGAAAAGTCAGACCAGGTAAAAAAAAACTGAATGTGATATCAGTCTATCCAAGTAAATAATACCAAGTACATTTAACCTCTAAACGAAGACGTAGAGAGCAAAAAGTGAACAAGACCACGTAAAAACTACATTAAAGTGAGATCAGTCTATCACTCAAACCAGATCCAAGTAAATAATACCATGCACATATTAATTTCTAGAACTAACGAAGAGGAAGAAAGCTAAAAATGAACTAGACCAGATAAAAAACTAAAGTGACATCAATTGTGCCAAATGGCCACGTAGATAAACTTCAAGAAAAAACGAAGCAAGCTAAAATTTAAGCAGAGCACATAAAAACTAACTAATATGACATCAGTCTAGCCAAATCCAAGGACATATTACATTCTAGAACTAACGAATGTAAGAAAGTGAAACGTGAACTAGACCCAGATAAAAACTACACTAATTATAGTTTACTAATAGAACTAAATAAGACACCTCTGTAAATATTACGCCAAAGAGACAATCTAAAAGAGTCCATACTCGAGGGGAATAATAGTATTAATTGAAAAAATATCTTATTACACCTCCATCGCGATACTCTTGTCGCATTAGTGACACTTAAATTCCTAAAACGAAGCAAATGAGTGAAAATCCAAGGCATTTACTTTAGTAGCTATTGAGGGCTACTTGCTGGTTCCTTTAGCTTGATGGTGACAAATGATTCAAGTGTCATTCGTGCAAAATTTTATGTCACAAACTTGTCATACATTAACGCTTTGACAATCACAGCCCCACGCTAAGTTCAATGACTTGTGTCGTGGATGCTGCAAACATTCACATCACATAGGTACACAATTCACAACCAGAACCAGAAACACAAATTTCCCTTAGAGAGATAACTTGTGTTCCAGCCGGGAGTCGAAACCGATACCCCTGCTTATAAGGCAGTTCAGTGATAAATGATTCTTTTGAATTCAAAAGAATAATTTATCTTCTATAATTAGAGGATTACAATCGACCTTCCATATTTCTTTGAATACTTGGTTTTTAGTTAGATACATGTTACAATTGTTTGTAACTAAAAACCAAGTATAACGGAGAAAATATGGAAACCTCGGCAGTGGTTACATATTTGAGCCGTTTGGTATTGAGACACTGGGTCCGTGGGGACCATCTATTCTATTTGCAAAAATCTATCAGAGCGTCTGGTTGAGGCGACGCTCTGATAGATTTTCTTATTTGGCTCAACGCAATGCTAATAGCATTGCAATTCAGAGAGGCAATGCCACCAGCATGATGGGAACGCTACCCACTGGTGTGTGTCGTGGGCTTGAGCACTTGATTTACCTATAAGCTCGATGTCTTGTAGGTAACTTAGTTCTTTGCTGTATACAGTTTTAGTTTAGTTTTAGGAAATATAGGCAATTGGCCCGTAGATTGTGTACTCAAACATTTTATTAATTATTATTTTGTCATATGAAAAAAAAAAATAGCTAATGTAGTGCGTACAAAACAAAGATAAGGTCATAAGTCTATAACTTAAGTCAGATCCAAGTAAATAATGCCAAGTATCGAATAACAAGCAAACTCGTAAACAAAGGCACGGCTGATCAACGATCACCTCTCGAAACGTGATATCGTCTCTTTGAAATGAACTCATTCTCGCCATTTCCAATCAAATTTCAACCTTATCTACCCAAAATAAGATTCAAGTGGTCCATTAAAATGTATCAATAGGATTTTCAAGATCACAGTAAGGAGGCCGAAGTTAGCAGGTACCCATTATGTACGTTCAAAAGAATTTATCATAGAAATTAAACTGAAGACGTCGACTTTTTATGTTCGATTGAGAAAAGAACTGGTTTCTTGTGTAAGGCTTGCAAGGCCATTTTGAGCAAACAATGAGAGTGTAATGTTCGTTGGAATTAAAAGTTATTATATTTAATAGTAGATACTCTAGTTAGAGATGAGTTTCTAAGATCGAGATATTCTTGTGTAAATTTAATTGCATGTCTTTAAGTTAAAGAAAGAGAGACTAGTATTAAAATAATAGTTATATTTAGGAATAGAGTAGAATAAAAAATCTTTATTGTACTTATTTTACACCAAATAAAGTTAAGTTACCGGGGTATTCTTAAAAAAACCTAAAGTACAATGGGCGGACTTATCGCTATAAGCGATCTCTTCCGGTCAACCTTGGGATGAAGAGAGGGATAATTTTAAATAACAAAGTCGGTGGTTTAAAAACACAATCATACACATAAATACAACTTACATTTATATAAGCTTTGTAAATTAACAGTTTGACTTAAATATTCTTAATTGGAATTACAAACAAATTATCATAAGCAAATAGTTTAGGCCTTAGCATGTCAATACGCTACCGTCACGTCGTTTTATTTTTAACTGACTTCACAAAAACCTCCTTTTTTCGTGTAGTCGGTTAAAAATACAACAGGATCTCAATTCGACTGTATTTTTTGTTTTCTTTTTATTTTTGTAACCTCATAACTTCTTTCTGGGCCTCGTTTAAATTTGATCAAGATCTGACCAGTACTTTTTAAGTTATCCTCGTTAATATGTATTAAATTAATTTAATCTGATCAAGGATACCGGAGAATCGCTTCGAGCGAACTGGAGATCTATCGCCCATACATTGATGACGTTTGAGCTATAAACATATCAACATAATACTCATTGTGAAGATAGATAATAATAATGATAGCGCTTGGTGATGGGACAGATTTGTTTACTTGATGATGTTTTACACCATCAAGTAAAAAAAACCTGTCTGTTTATCGATACAGAGTATATTTTTTTTGCACGATAGGCAAGGATTTAACCACTGTCTCACGTGATGGAAAGTGAAGATGCGGCCGAAGATGTTGCATGCTTGCCTAGAAGATACCTATTAAGTATTGACTTGAAGACTATCAGGCCAGGCGAGCACGACATCATGATTTCATCTCGATGTTACCTCTACCGGAAGCTCTGATGCAGGATATAAAACCACGACAAAACAATCGAAAGCCCGCCTCTTTTAAAAAATATCACCCTTAATACAATACAATACAATACAATAATTCTTTATTGCACACCAAATAATAGTAAAATTGTAGAACTTAAAATAATACAGTTATATGAGGTAGTAAAATAGGCGGTCTTATCGCTTTAAACGATTTCTGCCAGACAACCTATGGATGGACAGAAAATGTGCAGGATGATTTGGGTCGGTGTCGCGTTCTATACTAATATAATATATCTAAATTAAAAAAAAAACAACATACATAATACACAATATATACATAATACATATAATATATACCTATATAAACAGCTAACAAAATGATCTTTCTTCTTTTATCTAAATATCTAATAATAATCTAAATAAATATATATAACTCAAAGGTGACTGACTGACTGACTGACTGACATAGTGATCTATCAACGCACAGCCCAAACCACTGGACGGATCGGGCTGAAATTTGGCATGCAGGTAGATGTTATGACGTAGGCATCCGCTGAGAAAGGATTTTGATTAAATCTACCCCCAAGGGGATAAAATAGGGGATAAAAGTTTGTTGTACTTCTTAACGCGAGCGAAGCCGCGGGCAAAAGCTAGTAAATTATAAGCATCACCGCTCAATTTCATATAAATAAATATAAACGCCGTTAGCAAGTTCTCAGTCCCACGGGAACGGATTCCTAATACAAGAGGAGGCCGCAAAAACTGGTAAATTATACTAACCTTGTATTCCAGACCATAATAGTATCTAGTTTAATGATTAAGTAACGGAAACTGGAAATAATTATGAGCATCTCTCCGCTAAGTGAGGATACGGTCATGGTTGATTTGTCTATGATTAATAACACATATACTATATCTATTCTTGATTAACGGTCAAATAGCCTTTATTTTTTAAAACTAAACTAAAACTATAAACAAACAGCAAAGACCTAAGTTACCTACAAGGCTACGACAAGTAACTCAAGTGCTCAAGCCCACTACAAGTGTGTAGCGTTCTCATCGTGCTGACGGGATTGCCTATCTAAATTGCAATGCTAATACGTTTAGCTAAATAAATACCACAATTTTGATCACGCCATTCCTCTGTGAAATTGCTGCATGCAGAGACACGAAATTGTAGAGTCCTTCCTTGCAAAAGAAACACGAACGAATAATAGATAGTATGATTGAAGAATAAATAAACAAAACAAACAAACGTATTCACACTCACAGCCCCACACTAAGTTTAAAGACACACCCAGAACCAGAAGCACAAATATCCCTAGGGAAGGAATTAGTGCTCCTGCCGGGAATCGAACCCAACACCCACGGCGCAGAGGGCGGACACCTGTCCACTGCGCCAACTGAGTCGTCAAAATACTTAAATATTTTGACACTTAAAACTTTTCTGGCATTCTGGCAACAAAGTACGCTGAGATTTTTTACACGTTTTAAGCCGTATATATCATTGAAACGTTATGTTGTATTAGTGTTGTTTAGGGGAGAGGTTTATGTAATTGACTAATTTTACTCAGCTAAATACTAAGTATAGTATTCCACCAACATGCAACGTTAATAGGTTCAATTAACATACTATACTCCAAGTATTTGTTTGCTTTCAACAGAATCGATCGCAAATTGAAATTTTATTGTTTTTAAACGATAAAAATCACTGTAATTCATTCGCGCATTCGTTTACTTCGAACAGCTTTACAGCAACGGCAATTACTATAAATACTTAATTAGCAATTGATTGTCATACGCGGCTATTTTGTAGCTAAAATCATCGTTGCATTGGCTTTTATTCTTACATTTATCAGAAACAGTGGCCTCGATTCTGGTGTACACTCACTAAATTAAATTTAAAATATCCCTGTCTCATACAAAATAGAAACACAAGACAGAGATGTTGACATACATTTTAGTGCTGTCAATCTAGTTTATCAATCAAAATATGAACAGCAGAAGCAGAAAGGCGCGTGTTTTTAGTCAACATCAATTACATACTCGACTAAGCTTGCATAGACATCTAAGTTCTGACTAACTTGACAGCACTAAAATGTATGCCATCTCTGTCTTGTGTTCCTATTTTGTGAAAGACGGGAATAGTTTAAATTAAATTTAATTAAATTTAGTGTGTGGCATCAGAATCGAGGCTTAGCAGTTAAACCTATCTTGAACGTTAAGCTTAGGAGCGTTAGGTTACTGGTGACAACAAAAACGCGCGAGCCGAGCGAGCGTAGCGAGCGTGCCGCGGCAGCGGCCGGCAAAGCGCCAGGATATAGTTATACACATTCGTTTTAGGCCACTTTATCATTATGCTCAATATTGTTATGCGGAAAATGTTTATGCCTAAAAAGTTATGCTTATAATCATGTGGCGTATTGATGCGTGGGCCAAAAGTTGTTATGCCTATTTAAATTATGGAGGCAAACTGCTCAAGCTCTTTCTAGCGACTACCATAATAACACCTAGGTTAATAAAATTATGTATTAGAAATTAAGAATGTTTTTTAAAAAAATGAATGGAAAAAAATGCGCCGCCGAGTTTCTTGCCAGGTTCTTCTCGAAATTGCTGAAATTTTGCGAATCTGGCAATAGAATCATTCACTTTCATGAGTGCCTCTCATGGGCCCATGTGAATAAACGATTTTGATTTTGATTTTATGACTTAAGATTTATGCGAGCCAATATGTACCCATTCACAACACGGGTTCATGATTATGACAAGCCGCCTGCCTGACGTCACTCTGGGAACTCTTTTAGTCTGTTCCTAGATAAGTAACCAAATATTAATAGTGGACTTGAGCACTTTAGACGCCTTGTAGCCTACAAGTTGTAGTGTAGTTATTGTATGTATCTAATAAAAATTGGGACAGTTAAAAAAAATGGGATAACGCTCTCCAATTTAGAAACTAAGAGCTTTAGATTCTATTGTTGCAAACAATATTAACTACTCCGAACACTCGTCGTTATATACACCAATACACAAGTCAAGTACAAATATTCGCTTGTTTCGTACTTTTATTTCATAGGCCGAAAATAAAACAGTATTAGAACGAGAAAGGTCCATAAAAATTTATTATTATTGTATTGTTATGTCACCCCGGAGAGTCGAACTCAGCGATACCGACGTCACATTGATTTCCAATATTTATTTTATTTAAGTCACGATTTCACTGCAATAGTAAAATATTAGGGGCTTTATTTTTTGTTCTGTATCAATATTTGATTTCAAATAACTACGCAACGGTATTTCGTTCACGTAATTTCAAATAGGTTTCAAGCTCAATGAACACAGTTATCTAAAACTTAGCCAATGGTGGTATTAGATTATAGTGAGCAAGTACTAAATGCCTAGTTTGCACTGAATTTGTAATTCGCTATTTTGCTATCTGAGTCGATTTGTCATTTAGATTTATAAAATTATATATTTTTTTTAAAGCGATGATGCGGCCGAAGTTTTAGCATGCCTGCCTAGAAGATGCCCATTCACTCTTGACTTGAAAACTGTCAGATTATACCGCTCAGGAAACAACTATTTAAAGGTTTAGTAGTAATATGGCAACAAGCATTGTTTTTTTTCTAAGGCCCAAATTAAATTAAATTGACGCGGCTGCAATATAATATATTACATGAAGACTTATTGCGACTTTTCAACCGACTTCAAAAAAGGAGGTTCTCAATTCGACTGCATGTTTTTTTTTGTATGTATATTACGCGATAATTCCGCCTATTATGAATCGATTTTGATGATTTTTTTTGTTAGGTAGATGACACCTCATCTACCGAACAAAAAAAATCATCAATTAGTCCCATATAAATTTTATCGAAATCAATCACTCCAAAACCAAAATATAAGCGGTGAAGTCGGTTTTTTAAGTTATATTTTTAAAGTTCGCAAACATCTGCAACCGTGTTATAATACACGAAAAAAAAAAACTGAAAACAAGACTACTACAGTTCTTAGAAACATTGTTATTATTTTCTAGTCAAAATTACAGTTTCTACGTTCTTAAAAAAAAAAGAGCTAGTTTTTGTTACTGAATAATTATAGTTATTTGTCACATATAGCACTAGAATATTAGTCACAGCAACGAGACATTTTTCTCAGTTTAGATAGATACACTTTATTAATTATATTAAGATATAAAATCCTATTTTCAGATATTAATACAGTAGGAGAGAATTTTTCGCTCCAGAGATAACAAAGGATAGGCTAATTGGAACAAAGTAGTATAATACTTGTCACGTCACATACCTGACAGATGATAAATTGACATGAATGAAAGAATGGAAGAAGGAACGGAAGTAAATTAACTTTGTCAACTTGAGAATGAATTGAATGAATTACTTGAGTTACTTTCCTTGACTATGGAGGTATCAAAATGTTTTGTCAGTTAATTTCAAATAATTAAACTCAAGCAATGCTTAAAACACCGACTTTACCGCTTTATCTTCGGAACCCTGATCAGATTTAACGTATTTAACACGCATAATTGACAATAACTCAAAAACTAGTAATCAGATCTTGACCAAATTAAAATGAAATCACATGGGAAGCACCAGCTTTCAAATATAAAAATAATCATCCAAATCGACGCACAAAGAAAGAAGTTAAGAGGGAACTTTTGAAGTCGGTTAAAAACGAGTACATCGTCAATGTAGGCCACAGAATACGCATTATTGAGAATAACTCAAAAACTACTAGTCAGATCTTGATTAATTTTGAATGGGACCAATTGGAAAGCAACATTTATCAAACAAAAAGTGTGAAGTCGATAAAAAGAAAACTAAATATAGTTGGTTTTAGTTGTGTGGAAACGGAAAATTAGTTTTTCATTCAGGCGTAATGCTGATATCCGCAGAAAATGTAGGTGACTTACAATTTGTCAGGGGCCACACGACTACCGCTTTTTACGCTGATATGGCAAGCAATCGACCACTATCTCACGTGATGAAAAAATATGACGCAACTGAAGAAATAGCATGCTAGCCTAATAAACATACCTAGTACAAGATACACTCACTTGCAGACTCCCAGATTATACCGTTCAGAAAACAAAGACGCGGGCTATGAGTTTCACTTCGTCGAGCGAACCCAATACATGGTTAACAAACATAAATAACGTTTGAGAGTTTGTGTTGTTGTTAGATTAAAAAATATTTTAACTCTTCATAATGTAATTCCTTCTCTTAAGGCAGTTTATATTTAGCCATAATTTGACATTCTACGATACATACATGTCATTTTATTGTTAAAGTGAGGCTGCTATAGAAGTTTTGCCGCGAAGTGTAAAAATGAAGATTTTGTATTATTTTGGAATACTTATGAATCTTCAAGTATTAATGTCAACTACTCGTGGATTATTAATCGTTAATAATTTACGAACGAGTGTAGGTAAATCATACAAAGTTGAAAACATGATTTTCGCCTTCGCTCCAAAAATCCGATACAAGTTCTACCACTTTACTTGAACACGACTTGACTATGACCAGACTATAACTTTTTTAAATAACTTTGACTGACGCTGGATTAGGGATTGTTTTGAAAACTTGAAATAAAAATGACATTGCCTAAATGCACATAGATAGCGAAGCCAAATATAAAAGGAAAAAAGGATGCTATAAGACGTTGTGGTAGACCAACTGATATTGTATTTGTGTTATATCCAATCAATTTATTTATATACATTTATTCCGAAGTGACATGGTACTTATAAGTGAACTGGATGGGATGAGCCAAAGAGGCTCCACAGGAGCCACAGGCTCACGCGGAATTTCAACGCACTATCTACTATCACTATCAACTCTACTATCTTTATATTTTTTGATTAAATGGGACAAGAAAAAATATTGTGACCAACATTTTTTGATAATGTAAATGACGAATTAAATAGATTTTTTTAGGCATCTGGCTTATTTTATTGAGAATTAAATATACGATAAAAAGTACCTTCTTATTAAAACCAGGCGGCTGTCTATCAAGTCGACACTTAAAATCTGAAATCGGTGTTATCGGATCCGCTCTATATTATCTTCAATTCAAGTATAACTTTCATCTTCATTTCGCCTACACTATATCCATATATTTCGTGAAATCGAGAGCCTCGCATTTCTAAAGATCGCCTTTCATCATCTCCTTAGTGATTGATTTCCAGTGATCAATCTATCTGGAACAATACGTCTACAGAAGACACTCTGGGGAGGGCGTTTTGTGTAATGATGTTTTTTGTGGTGTAATTTATCACTTTGGTACCTATACGTTATATTTAAACATTTAGCTTAATTCAGCATAATTATGTTAGGAACATTTATTTCTAAGCGGGAACAGATTTCCTTTGAAATAAAGTGAGAGAATCATCGATCTGTATTGATATAACATAAAAGCTTTCACACTATCATCCCCACACTAAGTTCGATGACCTGCTTCGCCAGAAACATTCACATCACACACAATCACAACCATAACCAGAAACACAAATTTCCTTAGGGAAAAAACAAGTAAAAAGTAAAGTGTTTATCTTAAGTATAAGCTATGTACTTTCAAAATTTAATCCAAATCCGTTTAGTCATTACAGCGTGAAGAGAAAATAAACGTACACACTTTCATACAAACTTTCGAATTTATAATATTAGTGTTGTGTGTTTCGAGTTCTAGCTGTAATTTTTGTGTGTAGTCTAAATAACTTTGCGTGACTATTTGGTACACCTGAATCCCAATAAATTTTGCTATCTCCTCTCCATCCAAAGGTTGTCTGGAAGAGATCGCTTTAAGCGATAAGATCGCCCATTGTACCAGCCTAGGTTAGTTTTAAGGTATTTAATGTATTTTCCTTTATTTCTGGTGTAGAATAAAGAGTTATCTTTCTATCTACTTTCGGCACTCATGACACAAGTCTTCGAACTCAGTGTGTGGTTTCATGCGGGTGAAAGCGTTTATGTTTATTTCACTACTAACCTACGTTAATTGTCAGTCCTCACATTGTGTTATATTGTCTTTTTCACTAATATGCCGTTTTTTTTATTACCAGTTCAGATGGGTTTATAAATAATTTAAACGTAAGCAAATCTTTAAAAAACCGACTTCACCGCTTATATTTTGGTTTTGGCTTGATTGATTTCTATTTCATTTATATGGGAACACCTCTTAAGTATAATGTACCTACCAAACAAACAAGAATTTTAAGAATTGGTCCACAAATGGGGCTAAAATCGATGAACATACATAAAAAAAAATACGTGCAGTCGAACATAGTACCTCCTTTTTTGAAGTCGGTAAAAAAAGTTGAAGAGCTTGAAGTTTATAAAATATCCCATGTTTCAGAATAAAGGTAGGGAATACCTACTTAAAGAGTATTTCAATGACATTCATTTCGTTCATTCTTTAGGTAACTATCGAGTTTAAAATAACCGATTATCAGTAATTAGGCTACTTTCACACTCGCTGTTCTACGGTCAATGACTTGTTTCCAATAATAATTGAATTTAACGGCACCGCACGTGAAACAGAGATAACTTTATTTTATAGGCACATAAATATATTAATTTATATTGAATTGTCATGTTTATAGTTATTGAATATTGTTATGGGCAAAATGTATGCAATTTGTCATAAAATTTTAAAAGTTGTTAACGTATTTTGTTAATTAATTGAATATATTGCGTGTAGGTGACCTTTACCTGCATTTGGACAGCGTATAGGCTAGAAGGAATATAAAAGCAATACACTTTATGGTTGATGTATATTTACTGCGTGCAAGAAATCAATACCCACGAATTAAATAACTTATTTTTACAAAAACACAACAAAAGATTTAAGATTATTAATAAACTAGTCGTTCGCGCCGAACTGAAATCTCGCGCCTACATTTTGCCCCATAGAGAAAATCTTTTGAGGTTAATTGCTTAAAACTTTTTATATAAATATTTATTTGATTTCTTTATTTGATGTTCAAGTACAGGATATAACGTATATTATACGTAAGTTTCAGCGTTCAGTGTGAAACCGTTTTTGAGATTGACCCCGGGACAAAAACGGACTAAAAACAGTGACTTTGGTGGCCTACCAAATCGTAATTTTCCAACATAGATTTTATTTAACCCGATTTCATACTTTACTTGTCAAGCCTTTGTCAACGATACCCCACAATAGTCGATAAAACAATAAAGAATATTTTGCTCCCCATTAACATGTATGGTAGCCCCTTAATATTTTCATTCATATAATTTTAAATGTCATTTCTGGCTTCGGGCCGTAATTTTACATATTTAAGGAGAATTTGAAGTCATTCGCTTATATAGTTTAGACGCTAAATGCCTCTGTCAGACGGACGGATGGACTGACGGGCAAAGTGTTGAACGACTCAAGTCAAGTTATAAATCTTGATTCGCTCGATCAATTAATATTGTTAAATAATATTTTACACCTATACAGTTAATTTAATGATAGCATGTTTTTATGCTCTATAGGCAAGCATTTGACCACAGTATCACATAGTAGAAAGTATAAAGAAACAAAAAGCATAATGTAGTTATAACCTAATTGTAATTTCCGTGTTGCACCAATATGCACAATTGTTATTGCTGCCACAATAATTGGTGAAAATACCAATATAATAAACATAAGCAATAAAAATATAAGTAAAAAATTTGCACTACAGTATTTTTTTGTTGTTTTTTATATATTTGTCACCTCGTTTTTGTATGATGATGACAGACAACAGTGAATAGCAACCACGCTTACTAGTTTAGACTATTTTTTAGGCAAACGTTTGACCACTATCTCACTCGATGGAAAGTGAAGTTGCGGCCGACGATGGAGCACGTTTTCCTAGAAGATACATGTTCATTAAGATATTTTAGTGACGTTTATTAGCTACTAAGTGCCCCGCAGCTTTGCCCGCGGTAATTAAAAAGTAGCGTATGTGTTCATCCTAGCTTTACGTACATTCCAAATTTCATCAAAATCCGTTCAGTCGTTAAAGTGTGAAGAAGGAACAAACATACTTACACATTAACACACAAACTTCAGGATTTATAATATTAGTATGATTTTCATTCCAAATTCAAATCCGTTCAGCCCTTATAGCGTAAAGATAATACAAACATACTTGCACATTTACACACAAACTTTCGGATTTATAATATTAGTGTGATAGTCTGTTAATTAATTGATTTTTTTTCTTTATAATAAAGAATAGGATCAGACCTAGGATTAACACATTGTTATAGGCTACTTTTTAACTTGATAAACGCGGGCAAAGCCACGGGTCATGGCTTTTATAACAATTGTATTTTGATTGACGATAAATATTTGTCTCACCAACTAACAAAGCGGTTTAAACCAGTTATGATCATAAAGCCACGGTTCACTTTCCGTTGCACCGGGGCAACGGGGCCGATGCGACAGAAAGTAGCACGTTTGTAATTGCCCTAAATGGAACCGTCATAATAACGGTCCAACAGTATTCCATCTGCAAGTGATGCCGGATTTACATTGTGATAGTAACTTGGGACAGTGAGTTACTGCGCTGACCCAGTGTTGAAGTATATACTTGCATAGTTAACTTGCTTACACCTAATACCATCGGTGCAGAGGCACCATAGGTATAAAAAAGCCAAATTTAAATTGTTATTGATCTTTTTTTCTTATAATAACTAGATAGCTGCCTCCGTTACGGAGCTTTTTTTTTTTGCAACTATTAGCGAGTACCTAATAAAACAATTATTATAAATATGAAAGTTAATTAAGTTTTTAAATGGTATATTATTTTTTCATATGCTGGATAGGGAAGCATTTCACTACTATCTGACCTGATGAAGATCGATTGCCTAGAAGTAGCGTATCTGCCTAGAAGATACACTCTTGATATGAAGACTCCAAGATCATACCGTTCGGGGAACAAAAGCACGGGCAATGAGTTCCACTCCTTCGCACGGATGATAAACGTAGAAGCGAAATGCTTCGAGCGTACTGGAGGTATTTGAACCATAAATGGATGACATTTGACATTTTCTCTTGTATTTGTATTGTATTTGTATGTGTGATTGGGTGAGTACTGAGTAGGTTTAAAACAATATGACAACTCTGGCGGCTAGATGGATTTGTATACTAATTGACAAATTAAACATAGACAACTATTTATGATGATGATAAATGTATATGAATTTGATAAAGATAGCAATTTTACAATCGCTTAATAGGCGTCACGTTTCTTAGTGATAATCGCTAGTTGTTAAGGCTAACACCTAATTGTCAAATTAAAATTGTTTTGAAAATGTTTGTTGGTCCATGTGAATAAAAAAGCATTGTTATTAACTTACATGAGTGCCTCTATGCCATAGCACACATGAAAGTTAATAACTCTAACTCCCAGATTTGCAAACTTACGGACATCTCGAGAAGAACCCAGTTACTAACCCCGTGTAAATCTACCATAACTGTATTTCGAGAATCCAATCAAATTGTGACCACCAGTTAATCGTCGTGGTGCTACAAAATTGCAGTGAGCGTGCACCGCTAGGCGCCACTAAGAAAACGGTAAAATGTTGGCCAAAGATTCGGCAATAATAAAATCTAAAGATATTATTGTAGAAATGTTAGTACTTGCATAGATAGACTTCATTGAACACGAGCGAGGTCAACGTGTGAACTCTGACGGGGAACGGAACTTTTGAATGAGATGAATTTCGTGACAGCAGTCTTTGTTGGAGGTTGTGTACAGTATACTGATAAATTGTTTAAGTTTATTTTGGCATGGAGTTGTGAAACAATATTATAGAAGGAAAATTAGAGTATGATTTGCTTAATGTAACATTCAGATATAAATGTAGTCGATAATTATATAGGATTGTATGTCGATTCAGTTTTTGTATTTTTTTCAAATTGGAGGTGATATTTGGGCGAGAGGGGTAATGAGAGTTTAAAATACATTTTATTTATTAAATACCACATACCTTATAAGTACAGTAGCCGTTGTAATTTTTCCATGTGACCCCTTACCGTGCGAATTACCAAAAACTTTTTCTCATTATTCCTTAAACCTATCACTTTGGCCACATTAAAGCCCTCTGACAACCTGGAGAAACTAATGGTAATAAAAAAAATGGAAGGGAAGAGACCAGGGCGCCGTAGTCCTGGTCCGAACAAGTGTCTAAACAGCTGGATACGAAAATCTCCGAAGCATTACACCGTGCCAAAGACCGTCACAAATAGCGGAAAATATTGAGAAACAAGTTGGAATAAGTGGTTGGGAACGTCATGACTGTGACTGGAGGAGAACTACCAGGAATTCACTGGCCTAAAAAAAGCTACTCTGAACATTGCGTGTCCCAACCACCTCTAATTTAGGCGTGTTCATAGTCAATCAGTTAATCAGCAACATGTCTTTATATACTTAGACTAGCTGTGACCCGCGGCTTCGCCCGCGTTGATTAAGTCAAAAGTAGCCTATCTGATAATCCTAAATATAAGCTATGTACATTGGAAATTTTAGCTAAATCTGTTCATCCGTTACTACGTGAGGAGAAAAAAACATACTTAAACACTAACACATTAACACACATATTTTCGGATTTCTAATATAAGTGTGATTATAATATAGTTAACTACGCGTTACAGTAGTTATTTCTAATTTAATGACTTATTAATAAAATTACTTTTCATTTTACTACTTACCTACATATTTACATCATCCTCTCTTCATAAATAAAAAATCTTTCCATATTAAGTTTCATCCCCCATTGCATGACCTTAATGTACCCCTGCCTAAAAATATTAATAATATTTTTTTTTAATTTTAAATGTAAAATTCAAATTACGATTTCCATCAGTGTGACTTTATAAATAAAGAACATTTGACATGAACTTTGATCCCCCATTGCACCAACTTAATGCACCTCTGGCAAAAAAACATATTTATTATATATGTATTGTATATAATAATTTGATAAATTGTAATTGTATATAATTTATCTTTAATTTATTTATGTATGTAACTATATGTATGATTTGTTTAATTACATTAATAATTATATGTATGTTTAAATATTGCATGTATGTATAATGATCATTGCCGCACCACCGATCACCTTTTGTTAAACTTTTTTATCCTCTCCATCCTAAGGTTGCCTGGAAGAGATCGCTGCTTAGCGATAAGGCTGCCGATTGTACTGCTATATTGCTATTTTTTCTATTGTTAATTAATATTTTTCTTGGTGTGCAATAAAAAGTATTTGTATTGTATTGTATTTGTATTTTTTTATTATTAAATGAACTACTCAAGTACCAATGTTTATCGTTATAAGTTCAAAAACAAAGAACTTTCATACAAAGTTTTTTAACCCTCTCATGAGTAGAATTTCCAAAAGTCCTTTCTTAGTACACCTTTACGTACTTAGACAAATGTACCATTTTGACATACCTCCAGCTCGCTCGAAGCGTTACGCTTCTACGTTTATCATCCGTACTGCGAGGGAGTGGAACTCATTGCCCGCGTCTTTGTTTCCTGAGCGGTATAATCTGGCAGTCTTCAAGTCAAGAGTGAATAGGTATCTTCTAGGCAGGCATGCTACATCTTCGGCCACATCATCGCTTTTCATCAGGTGAGATAGTGGTCAAATGCTAGCCTATCAAACATAAAAAAAAAATACCTTCTAAATTTCAAGTCTCTACGATCAGCGGTTTAAGCTATGCATTGTCTCTAAGTCAGTCAGTCAGTGAATCAGTAAGTCAGGAAAAAGATCCTTATAGTATTAGATAGAAGAAGAAGATAGTACACAAGTTATAGCATTGGCAAAATATCATCCTAATTATTCCTTATTTTTATCATGTACTAGTTGACCCGGCGAACTTCATACCACCAATTGTCTGTGGTCAAATATTCAGAAACATCTCCTGTTTGACAGGTACGAACAATTTGTATGGGAAAATAAAATACTACTTTTTACTAATTTTATTGCAATTTCTTTATATTTTCTCACCTTTTAAACCTTCCCTGAACTTCCACAAATATTTCAAGATCAAAATTAGCCAAATCGGTCCAGCCGTTCTCGAGTTTTAGCGAGACTAACGAACAGCAATTCATTTTTATATATAAGATTACATAATATGTATACCTAGTCATTTAGCAAGTTTTATAGTTGAGCAGCTTAGATCACACTTTGTTTAGTAATGATGGAGATAAGTAGAAAATCACGATTATCGTGATTATGCTGTAAGTTATATATAAGTAGGTACATCGTTCATCCGGTATTTAGATGTAAGTTGTGCAGGTATAGTATGTAGGTAGAGCTCGTCCAAGCTGAAATGACGCGCCCCACTGCTTAATTAGTTTATTTAGATGTGTGAGTGCAAATATTAATGACGACACTTCATCTGTATGGGAGCGTCGATTGAGTGAACAATGGATCTGCACGTGTACAAGACGGTCGACTAGTCGGGTGATAAATCCGAAGTAAAAAGTGTGCGTAAATGCGAAGGTGGGGCGCGTCATTTAAGCTTAGACAATCTCTACTAGAATTTAGGTAGGTATGTTGTTTTGTCATTGTCAATATAATGTGAGGTTGTAAAGAAGGCTAACGTAAAAAATATAAATTTTATAAATAACAGTTTTAAATAAAAATTTTAATGAGAATTAGTGTGATTTACGCGTTGTCGATGTCAAGATTCATATTCATATTCATTCATATTCATTTATATAGATCGTCAATTGTTTCAATAATCAAAGTGCGAGGTGAGACGTGACGTGATCCCGAAGAAGGCTTCCGAATGAATAACATTATTATTGATCACCTCTGAGATGGATCGGCTAAGTACCAGTTAGAGGCTCTTGAATTTATTGACCGGCGGCGGGCGAAAAGACTTATTGGCGATAGTAAACTAGTTGAGTCCAAATTGTAAAGTCTCAATCACCAAACGCAAGGTGGCAAACTTATCGGTTTTCTATCGCTTACATTTTGGAGAGTGTGCTCAGGAATTACATGAGATAATTCCACCATGCCCTTTTTACCATCTAACATCGAGACAAACTATCAAACGTCATCCATTTATGGTCGACATTGAGAAGAACCCAGTTACTAACCCCGTGTAAATCTACCATAACTGTATTTCGAGAATCCAATCAAATTGTGACCACCAGTTAATCGTCGTGGTGCTACAAAATTGCAGTGAGCGTGCACCGCTAGGCGCCAGTAAGAAAACGGTAAAATGTTGGCCAAAGATTCGGCAATAATAAAATCTAAAGATATTGTAGAAATGTTAGTACTTGCATAGATAGACTTCATTGAACACGAGCGAGGTCAACGTGTGAACTCTGACGGGGAACGGAACTTTTGAATGAGATGAATTTCGTGACAGCAGTCTTTGTTGGAGGTTGTGTACAGTATACTGATAAATTGTTTAAGTTTATTCTGGTATGGAGTTGTGAAACAATATTATAGAAGGAAAATTAGAGTATGATTTGCTTAATGTAACATTCAGATATAAAAATATGTAGTCGATAATTATATAGGATTGTATGTCGATTCAGTTTTAGTATTTTTTTCAAATTGGAGGTGATATTTGGGCGAGAGGGGTAATGAGAGTTTAAAATACATTTTATTTATTAAATACCACATACCTTATAAGTACAGTAGCCGTTGTAATTTTTCCATGTGACCCCTTACCGTGCGAATTACCAAAAACTTTTTCTCATTATTCCTTAAACCTATCACTTTGGCCACATTAAAGCCCTCTGACAACCTGGAGAAACTAATGGTAATAAAAAAAATGGAAGGGAAGAGACCAGGGCGCCGTAGTCCTGGTCCGAACAAGTGTCTAAACAGCTGGATACGAAAATCTCCGAAGCATTACACCGTGCCAAAGACCGTCACAAATAGCGGAAAATATTGAGAAACAAGTTGGAATAAGTGGTTGGGAACGTCATGACTGTGACTGGAGGAGAACTACCAGGAATTCACTGGCCTAAAAAAAGCTACTCTGAACATTGCGTGTCCCAACCACCTCTAATTTAGGCGTGTTCATAGTCAATCAGTTAATCAGCAACATGTCTTTATATACTTAGACTAGCTGTGACCCGCGGCTTCGCCCGCGTTGATTAAGTCAAAAGTAGCCTATCTGATAATCCTAAATATAAGCTATGTACATTGGAAATTTTAGCTAAATCTGTTCATCCGTTACTACGTGAGGAGAAAAAAACATACTTAAACACTAACACATTAACACACATATTTTCGGATTTCTAATATAAGTGTGATTATAATATAGTTAACTACGCGTTACAGTAGTTATTTCTAATTTAATGACTTATTAATAAAATTACTTTTCATTTTACTACTTACCTACATATTTACATCATCCTCTCTTCATAAATAAAAAATCTTTCCATATTAAGTTTCATCCCCCATTGCATGACCTTAATGTACCCCTGCCTAAAAATATTAATAATATTTTTTTTTAATTTTAAATGTAAAATTCAAATTACGATTTCCATCAGTGTGACTTTATAAATAAAGAACATTTGACATGAACTTTGATCCCCCATTGCACCAACTTAATGCACCTCTGGCAAAAAAACATATTTATTATATATGTATTGTATATAATAATTTGATAAATTGTAATTGTATATAATTTATCTTTAATTTATTTATGTATGTAACTATATGTATGATTTGTTTAATTACATTAATAATTATATGTATGTTTAAATATTGCATGTATGTATAATGATCATTGCCGCACCACCGATCACCTTTTGTTAAACTTTTTTATCCTCTCCATCCTAAGGTTGCCTGGAAGAGATCGCTGCTTAGCGATAAGGCTGCCGATTGTACTGCTATATTGCTATTTTTTCTATTGTTAATTAATATTTTTCTTGGTGTGCAATAAAAAGTATTTGTATTGTATTGTATTTGTATTTTTTTATTATTAAATGAACTACTCAAGTACCAATGTTTATCGTTATAAGTTCAAAAACAAAGAACTTTCATACAAAGTTTTTTAACCCTCTCATGAGTAGAATTTCCAAAAGTCCTTTCTTAGTACACCTTTACGTACTTAGACAAATGTACCATTTTGACATACCTCCAGCTCGCTCGAAGCGTTACGCTTCTACGTTTATCATCCGTACTGCGAGGGAGTGGAACTCATTGCCCGCGTCTTTGTTTCCTGAGCGGTATAATCTGGCAGTCTTCAAGTCAAGAGTGAATAGGTATCTTCTAGGCAGGCATGCTACATCTTCGGCCACATCATCGCTTTTCATCAGGTGAGATAGTGGTCAAATGCTAGCCTATCAAACATAAAAAAAAAATACCTTCTAAATTTCAAGTCTCTACGATCAGCGGTTTAAGCTATGCATTGTCTCTAAGTCAGTCAGTCAGTGAATCAGTAAGTCAGGAAAAAGATCCTTATAGTATTAGATAGAAGAAGAAGATAGTACACAAGTTATAGCATTGGCAAAATATCATCCTAATTATTCCTTATTTTTATCATGTACTAGTTGACCCGGCGAACTTCATACCACCAATTGTCTGTGGTCAAATATTCAGAAACATCTCCTGTTTGACAGGTACGAACAATTTGTATGGGAAAATAAAATACTACTTTTTACTAATTTTATTGCAATTTCTTTATATTTTCTCACCTTTTAAACCTTCCCTGAACTTCCACAAATATTTCAAGATCAAAATTAGCCAAATCGGTCCAGCCGTTCTCGAGTTTTAGCGAGACTAACGAACAGCAATTCATTTTTATATATAAGATTACATAATATGTATACCTAGTCATTTAGCAAGTTTTATAGTTGAGCAGCTTAGATCACACTTTGTTTAGTAATGATGGAGATAAGTAGAAAATCACGATTATCGTGATTATGCTGTAAGTTATATATAAGTAGGTACATCGTTCATCCGGTATTTAGATGTAAGTTGTGCAGGTATAGTATGTAGGTAGAGCTCGTCCAAGCTGAAATGACGCGCCCCACTGCTTAATTAGTTTATTTAGATGTGTGAGTGCAAATATTAATGACGACACTTCATCTGTATGGGAGCGTCGATTGTTCAGTGAACAATGGATCTGCACGTGTACAAGACGGTCGACTAGTCGGGTGATAAATCCGAAGTAAAAAGTGTGCGTAAATGCGAAGGTGGGGCGCGTCATTTAAGCTAAGACAATCTCTACTAGAATTTAGGTAGGTATGTTGTTTTGTCATTGTCAATATAATGTGAGGTTGTAAAGCAGGCGTACGTAAAAAATATAATTTTTATAAACAACAGTTTTAAATAAAAATTTAAATGAGAATTAGTGTGAGTTACGCGTTGTCGATGTCTAGATTCATATCCATATTCATTCATATTAATTTATATAGATCGTCAATTGTTTCACTAATCAAAGTGCGAGGTGGGACGTGACGTGATCTCCCGAAGAAGGCTTCCGAATGAATAACATTATTATTGATCACCTCTGGGATGGATCGGCTAAGTACCAGTTAGAGGCTCTTGAATTTATTGACCGGCGGCGGGCGAAAAGACTTATTGGCGATAGTAAGCTAGTTGAGTCCGAACATAAGGTGGCAAGCTTATCGGTATTCTATCGCTTACATTTTGGAGAGTGTGCTCAGGAATTACGTGAGTTAATTCCACCATGCCCTTTTTACCATCTAACAACGAGACAAACTATCAAACGTCATCCATTTATGGTCGACATACCTTCAGTTTGCTCGAAGCGTTTCGCTTCTACGTTCATCATCCGTACAACTAAGAAGTGGAACTCATTGCCTGCGTCTTTGTTCCCCGAACGGTATAATCTGGGAGTCTTCAAGTCTCGAGTGAATAGTATCTTTTAGGCAAGCATGCCCCGTCTTTGGCCGCATCATCACTTTCGATCAGGTGAGATAGTGTTCGAATGCGAAAAAGACGATGCGGTCGAAGGTGGGACATGCTTGCCTAGAAGGCACCTGTTCACTCTTGACTTGAAGAGGCCCAAGTTATACTTATCGGGAAACAAGAACGAAGGCAGGATATTTAACTCCTTTGCAGTTCGCATTATAAAAGTAGAGGCAAAACACTTGTTGTAACCTGCGGAATGTCCACCATAAAAAGATGGACGGACCTACTGTCAACTTGCTGCATTGAATGAAACTGTAGAGATTTAATCTTTCTACGTTCATCATCCGTACAGCGAAGGAGTGGAATTCATTGCCTGCGTCATTGTTCCCCGAGGGGTATAATCTGGGAGTCTTCAAGTCAAGAGTGAATAGGTATCTTCTAGGCAGACATGTTACATCTTCGGCCGCATCGTCACTTTCCATCAGGTGAGATAGTGGTCAAATGCTTGCCTATTATGCATAAAAAAAAATTAAGATCTCATAAAAAAAAAAATATTGAGAATTTTGTATCTGAATCTAAAATTCATCGACATACAATGTATATTCGTAGGTTCTACTGAGCATTAAACTTATTTTTATGGGAGAGGAGCGCAATACATTGCCATGCGGGATCTAACACATGTTATTCAAAATTCCATTTGGCACTGCCAGAATCATTCGTCATACTTATCATCAGACGAAAATCTTCTCCGGCAATATACTTCGAAAAAATTAACAAATAAAAAAAACAAACTTATTATATTTTTTTTTATTTTTTTTTATGATAGATAGGCAAGCATTTGGCCACTATCTCACCTGATGGGAAGTGAAGATGCGGCCGAAGATGTGACATGCTTGCCTAGAAGATACCTATTTACTCTAGACTTGAAGACACCCAGATTGTACTATTCGGGAAACAAGGACGCAGGCAATGAGTTCCACTCCCTCGCTGTACGGATGATAAACGTAGAAGCAAAACGCTTCGAGCGAACCGGAGGTACGTCAACCATATAAGGATGGCGCTTGATAGTCTGTCTTGTTGTTAGTTAATTTGTTTCTAATATTAGCCATTAATAACAAATGGCAAACGAATCGCAGTTTTAACGCTATTTAAAGATAGAAACAAGGTATGTCATCTTTTGTTATTAAAATAACTAGAATGTTATTCTTAAATAAACTATTCTCTAACAATTACTTACAATGTCTTAGCTCATTAATGTAAAGACATTGTAGTTAATACTATTTATGACAGAAGTTTTTATACTTTAACTTATACAAATAAGTACTGTGTGACAAGATGTGTTCGAGCATAATTTTAATGGTTCAACATGACCGTTCAAACTGTTTATCATTACAAAGAAAAGCAGTATTGGCCACGTGTGATATGACATAGAAAATAGCTCAAATGAAGCACGTTTTATGCGACTGCTGGAGAAGAAGATGGCTTCAAAACATTTCACATAAATAAATTAATTTATAATTTGAAAAAAAGAAATTTAATTTATTTCGACACGTAGAGAAAATATAACAATAATATTGAAACACTAATCAACTTATCAAGCATGCCGAAATAGGTTTGCGTCAGTACAAAAGTCAAGCACAAAACCCGACGCTGATTTTCAGGCAAACCCGCGGGTGATATTTAAGTGCGAGTAAACTGTTTTACAAATATTTATCCAATAATAAGTTTTAATAAATAAAAAACGATAATACCTATAATATACTCACATAAAAAATAACTATGATACGTATATACAGGAATACTTATTACATACACATATATATATATATTTTTTTATGACAGGCTAGTGTTTGACCACTATCTCACCTGATGGTAAGTGAAGATGTGATCGAAGCTGGTAAACACACTAGACCTGGAATACGCTGGAATAATTTGAAATGCTCGTTGGCTTAGTTGGGTGGCGTTCGTCTTCTAAGCAGGGGTATCGGGTTCCGTTCCCGGCGGAAACACAAGTTTTCTCCCCAAGGGAACATTGTGTTTCTGGTTCTGGTTGAGATTGTGTGTGTGATGTGAATGTTTCCGGCACTCACGACACAAGTCATCGCACTTAGTGTGGGCAGTGAGTGTGAAAGCGTTTATGTTTATATTTAAAAATATTTATAACAAACAAAAAAGTTAAATCAAAATAAAATAATATATGTATTACTACATAATGCAGATAGAAGTAAATAATGAGAACGGTAACTAAAAGACTTCTATTATTAATGTTTAACATTAACGACTTTACAATACATACTTATAAACAGCCAGTAGCAGACAGCCAACCAAATAGGGAATCGAACAATGAACAATTTGTAGACGATTATTTTTTTATGTACAAGCTAATTTGTGAAAAACCCGAAACGGGCAGTTTTTGAACATCATTCCAACCATTGAGACCAACATATTTGGTAGTACGGCAATTGCAAGTTCTTTTTAGTGATGTTTCAAATTATTTTGACAAATATTATTTATAATCTGTAACGACACTAAACATCAATGGTCTACCTTATTGAATGCCTTTTTTTTATAGAGGTTTTGCCGCGAAAGTGAAAAAATGGCGTTGTTGATTTTGTATAATTTTCCAAAACCTGTGATACTTCGAGAGTTACTGTGTAATAATGGTGTATTATTAACTGTTAATACTTAGTGAACGTGCATAAGTGTAGGCAAATCATACAAGATGAAAAACGTGATTTTCACTTTCGCTCCAAAACTCCAATAGAAGTTCTAGTAAAGTTTCTACCACTTTACTAGGGCATGACTTGACTATGACTAGAGCTTGACTTTGACTTGTGACTAGGACTATTAAACTATTTGAAATACACTTGAAATATATTACTACTTGACACTGGCTGAATGCACAAGATTGCAAAGCCAATATTGAAAGAAAAAAAAATTCTTTTTATGTACCAATAAACGATATATTATTGTCTTCCTTTTTAAGTAAATTGAATTAAATTTTATATGTATATACTTTACGTGTAACTTTATGTTGCTGTAATGTATCGTTTTTATTATTTTTCAAGATTTTATTTTTCCATATGTACGATATTGAGATAATATTTAAGATACGCGATCTTGTATTTTAATAATATTATAAAACCCAATTGTATAAAAAGACAAACATGGTCTCATAAATATTATTTATCCAATGATATTTCAACGGAATAATTAAATAAATTGTGTTATTTTGTATTTCCCTCACGTCCACCGCACGCTATCATCACGTTAGAGAGTTTATCCAGTAATACCATGTTCTGACAATACGAGACCACCTATTGTAAATAGGTAATAACTGGTTACGAACAGCATAAATAGGAGAAAAACCTCGCGTGTTATATGTTTGTTAAGTAGCTTCTATCACATCGTATGACCGAAACCTATCTAACAAAGTAATATTTGTCTAAACAAGTGTTTACTTACAGATAAAGTAATTGGAACGCAATCAAAGCAAAAAAAACCGACTTCATCGCTAATATTTTAGTTTTAGCTTGATCGATTTCGATGTAATTTATATGTGACCACCTCTGAAGTATAATTTACCAAGCAAAAAAGTCATCAAAATCGATTAACAATTGGCGGAGATATCGCGTAACATTCATACACAAAAAAATATCCAACCGAATTGAGAACCTCTTTTATGAAGTCGGTTGAAAATCATTTTAATTACACAATTTTTAAAATCGTTTTTTTTATATTTATTCTGCTTGAATCTAAACTATTTTTAATTTCAATTGAACACACACAAATTCAATAGCGGTCCAGCCATTTAGGAGGAGTACAGTCACATACACATGTTGTACAGAAGAATTATATACATAGAGATAATCATAGTACAGTAATATTGTTAGGTAAACTCTTACCTCATTTTGACAAGTGTAATGGATTTCGACCCGACTTGTTAAACCAGTAAAACTGGAACGTTTTTTATACTGTTGAATGTATTTGGAACAGTAAACATTAACACGATACTGTTTTTATTGTGATTAACTCAGAAAATCTTAAAATCAAGGTTGTAAAACTGTAGTAATTAGGGAGCATCCATTAATTACGTGGGGTAATTTAGGCGATTTTTCGATCCCCTCTCTCCCCTTGGTGAGATGTCGTGAGATGTTGCTCGACCGCCTCCCCCTCTCCTAAACTCACGTGAGATTTTTCGAAATGCGTATATTTAACGTAAATAAGTTAATGTGTGCTTGATGCTTTGAATTTATTTTACACATATTTGGTTCAATTATTTTTACTTAAGACTAACCCCTACCAACTAACTATATGATTTAGCCATAGTTCAGTAGTTTTTTTTTACTTTTTAAACCCAGTTTTCTTGCAATTTTACACTGTCTTGTATAAAAAATTGGTTTATCTAAGTTATACTTGGTAATCCAATTAACACACGTAACTATTTAAATTGAACGTATGTTTTATTTTATGAGATATTTGATTAAATCCTCTTTTGCCGGTAGTTAATGATGGTCAAAGGTGGTAGGCATACTAAGTCTATAATCGGAACTGGCTATGACAGTTCTTGGAGAGAGATTTTTACTTGAAGATGGTATATAACGACTACTTATAAAGTAGTAACCGGCTATGGAAGTTCTTGTTGAGAGAATTTTACTTGAAGATGATATACAACGACTGCTAATAAAGTATACCTTTATATACCTACCACCAAAGTACACGATTGTAGAGTAATTATTATTTACAAGTAGAGTCTTTTCTTACCCAGCTGGCGCAGTGGACAGGTGTCCGCCCTCTGCGCCGTGGGTCCTGGGTTCGATTCCCGGCAGGAGCACAAATTCCTTCCCAAGGGATATTTGTGCTTCTGGTTCTGGGTGTAATGTGTGTGTGATGTGAATGTTTCCGGCACCCACGATACAAGTCTTTGAACTTAGTGTGGGGCTGTGAGTGTGAATGCGTTTGTTTGTTTTTTTTTTTTTTTATTGGGTACCTACGTGTATAGAACGACGTAAGTAAAATTAAATTAATAGCAAATTCATATTCTAATTATTTTATTTGTCAGAATGTAGGTAGATTGAAGATGTCAATTAAGGAGTGTTCTATATAGGTACATTCTTACCGACTAGGCATGCAAATACTTTGGTAAAAATAAAATCATGTCAAATAATCCTACTTAATATTATAAATGCGAAAGTTTGTTTGTGTGTGTGTCAATGTTATTTACCACGTATGTCCGTAACGAATAAACCGATTTTGATGAAATTTTAAATGTAGATAGTTTAGGTTTTAGAATAGCACATAGGCTACTTTAAACTTAATTAACGCGGGCGAAAACGCGGGGCACGGCTAGTAATTATTGAAACGTAGGTATAGAATATTCTTAGCATAAATAAAATATCTACTAAACTTTTTCACAACATAAAAACAACAAAATCCGTGTAATCATTCCGAGCAAAAAATCCTCGGATAAATTATCCCACAAACGCGGCCTCAACACTTTTACACAACAAAACAAAAACATCCATTAATAAGAAACAAAAAGCATCTTAACTTACCTTTTACGTTAATGACACTCCATTTTCTCTAACTGCCACAAATACCTCTCACAGTCACAAATGGGATAAAGCGAGTTCCTTATCAAAGGAACTTTAACTTGTTGTAACACCGTAAGAAACTGTTTATTCATATAATCGAATGTCTTGAAACGCGTTCGCGCGCGTTTTACGCTTCAACTGTACTGACGGCAACCTAGCACCATGTTAGAGAGCAAATGCCCATCGGAGAAGCAGTACAACGCTGTGACGTCACAGCAAATGAAATTAAAAAATGCGAAGAAGCTTCAGAGAATCTATAGAAATGTTATTGGTAATATGCGCTGGCAAATGAGAGAAAGTAACTTGGTCGTTCCAGTCGATTCGAAAGTATAAGCTATTCTGTTTTCAATGAGATTTGTAACTCTGAAAATGGGTTATGTTAGCTTGCTTTAGACCACGACTTAGTTCGTGTGAACTACGAGTATTTATGATGATGATTTGTATTATAATAAATGCTTTATTTTTTACTATATAAAACTAAACTAAAACTATGTACAGCAAAGAACTATGTTACCTACAAGACATCGAGCTTATAGGTAACTCAAGTGCTCAAGCCCACTACCAGTGGGTAGCGTTCCCATCAAGCTGGCGGCATTGCCTCTCTGAATTGCAATGCTAATACGTTGAGCCAAATAAGTGCCAGCATTTTGAACACGCGTCGCCTCAACCAGGCGCTCTGATAGATTTACATTTAATAATAGATAATTAAATTAATTATATATTTTAATTAATTTTTTTTTTTTTTTTAATGCTATATTTTTTGTCTAAATATATTATAAACACAAAGTTACGATATAGGAATAGGTGTTAAGTATAGAGTGAATGCGTATTTTCTAGGCAAGCGTGCTCCATCGTCGAACGCATCATCACTTAACATCACGTGAGATAGAGGTCAAATGTTTGCCTGTCACAGATTAAAACCAGATCGCTCGAAGCGAGTCGCTTCTAAATTTATTGTCTGTCTTGCGAAGAATTGGAACTCTTAGAACGGTATAATCTGGGCGTCTTCGAGTCAAGAGTGAAAAGGTATCTTCTAGGCAAGCATGCTACATCTTCAGCTGCATCATCGCTTTACATCATGTGAGACTGTGGCCAAATTCTTGCCTATCGAGAAAAAAAACACTCAGATCACACCCAAAACCAAACACATGTGATTATTGTCCTTGGGAGACAAGTTTCTTAACTGAGTTTCCATCGGTAATCGAACCCGGTACCCAAACAGTTTAGGTTATTAGGTTAAGTAATGAACTGGTGACCTTGAATTATGTGAACTCGATTCCATTGTCTGTAATCCGTGTTTATTGTATGTGTACGTCTAGAAGTTTTTATGAACATAAGTACTACTATTTAAAGTTTTTGCCCCGTGCCGTGTTTGTAGGTATAAACAATTAGCAGGTTTTTGTCTCTGCTTAAAAGGGGCGTTACAAATTAACATCTTTTCTACCGACTTCACAAAAAAAGAGGAGGTACTTAAGTCGAGTGTATTTTTTTCTTTTTTTTCTGTGTGTTACCTCATATCTTCCTTCCACGTGAACCGATTTTGAATTTTTTTTTTGTTTGAAAGATGATGCTCATCAGGTCCCATTTAAATTTGTCTTTATCTTTTGGTCCCATTTAGATCAGTAGTTTTTGAAATATTGTCAATAATGCGTGTTTAGTACATCTCATATGATCAAAGTTCCGAAGATATGGGTGTGTCGGTTTTTTTAAGCTTTGCTTGCGTTTAATTATTTATTTTAAGCTTTGCTTGCGTTAGTTAATATCGCCTCCTCCAAAAACATTGTAAGCTGCTAAAATTTAAAAGATTTTTCGAAGACAGCTCCAATTGAAGACCTCTTTTCTAAATCTTACGACAGAGCTGCCGGTGTAGTTATTTTTGCACTTTTTTTTGTTTAGGCTGTAATTTTGTTGATCTGGCAGTAGAGTCATTAACCTTCATGAGTGCCTCTTTGGGATACATTTAAATAAACGATTTTGAATTTGAATTTTTGTTACGTCGCGTCGTGATGAAATCCATGGTAAGGACAAGGGCACCTTTTTATCCATAATAAAGCGGACAAAGCCGCGGTCACAAGCTTGTTAGTTACGAAATAATTTATTAAATTTTCAATCATTTTTTAAATAATGTTATGCGTAATATATTTTCAAAAAACATTTTTATTAAAATCAATTATGTCACAAAGCCTTCAAATATGAGATAAGTAATGATTAACGATATAGATAGTGAAAAATACTAAGTAGGTATAAATAATTACCTAAAGAAGCTAGCCTAGCATCAAAGGTATTATTAACTGTAAGTTCGGTGTTAGCAGTATAGTTTCTTAGCATTTGCTATATTTAAGCCGTTCAAGGGTTTCTTCAAAGTAAGCCATGTTTGTTTACTCAGTCTGCATAATAGAACATAAGTATTCTAAGAAATGTTTTCCTTATGCTAAGCCTCCGACAAACACCGCATGTATATATATTCAGTTTTTCATTTACAAACTATTATTTTATCTGTTAATTTATGTACAAATTTACGACTTTTGAATCTTGAACAAAACGCGGCAAATAAGGCATCGAACAATCGAGATAAATTTTTAATTTTAAACTCTTTATACAAATAGATAATCTTATTATCATAACTATTTATGAAAAAAAAACTTTTATTCGAATTAAGTATATTATATCTATTAAGAAAAACTTTATTTTATACAAATTTTATCCAAAAAGTATGATCAATGTAGTTTTTTTTTAACAAAAGCTTCACTTTTTTCTTATGAAACACTTACTTGATTGAGAATGAAACTAGTGGAATGTAAAATAAGCCTCATTTTACGATACCTACTGAAGATTGAATCAATCATAACGTCGGATTTATAAAACTATAACATAATACTTAATTATTTCAAATTATCAATATATTTTAGCTATTTTTTACTGATACGGCCTTTTTCTCGTTTACTTATAAGGTACTCATTATCATTATTTTATAGTTCTTTCTTTTAACTAATTTAAATCCCTACTAATTTAATGTTATAAATGCGAACGTACATACCACTGTCTGTCTGTTACGCTTTCACGCCTAAAGCACAAAACCGATTTTGATGAAATTTGATACAGAGATAGGCTAGAGCTTGGGGAAGGACATATGCTACTTTTTATCCCGGAATTCTTGCAGGTTCGGGACTAACGGCGGGGCGCAGTTAGTACTAAAGAAATAACTATGTATAGTATATACTACGAGTATAACTGATACTCTAATGCTAAAATTCTGAAACTTGTTACTGCGATCGTAAATGACGTCATTTTATGCCTCACTTGACGTACTAATCGCCAAACGCAGTTATATGTCAGTGAGAAAAGAATCATCACTACTGGTTCTCGATAGTGAATTTTAGTGGAGACGATGAATAAATTTCGAAGGATATGATTTTGGAAGTGAAACTTTTTATCTACAACCTTTTTGTGTGACGAAAATGATGGGAGTAAGCACTATGATGAATAATTAAAATGTTTCCCTGTAATACAAAAGTTTCACTTCTATCGTGTATATTTACTATGTGTCGACCCTGTCTTTGTATTTTGGAGAGTGTGTGCAGGAATTGTTTGAATTAATTCCACAATGTCCCTTTTACCAACTAAGAACCAGACAAACTGTCAAACATCATCCATTTATGGTTGACGTATACCTCCACTTCACTCGAAGCGTTCATCACCCGTACAGTGAAGGAGTGGAAATCGTTGCCTGCGTCATGATTCCCCGAGATGTACAATCTGGGAGTCATCAAATCAAAAGTGAATTGGTATCTTCTGGGCAAGCATGTCACACATTTTTGGCCATAAAAAAACACACAATTGTATTCCACTTATTTTATTATTGCATGTTTGTAATTCGATAACCAAAAGTAGGAGACAAACAAATTAGTAACGAGCTATCTATAGCTCTCTTGTGAAAAAAATCGCATTGTTTCGACTTTTCCCGTCGGGTTGCAATTAGAAGATAATTTGCAAGTAATCGGTCGTGACGGAACAAGTCGATCTCACGCGATGGCGTATGCAAAACGCGATCGTGGATATATCGAGATGGATTCATGAACGAGAGCAATTCATAGAATTGCTGTAGTTGCAGGGTTGTTACTGTTATGCACTTTTTTTATGAATTCGATTGGAGAATATTTTGTTGAAGAGAAACTTCTAGGAGACAGCATTAAAATTCTGATACACAACCTTTTCGTGTGACGTAAAGTGGTGGAGATAAACACTGTGATGAATAATTAGAATGTTTCCCTATAATACAAAAGTTTCACTTCTATCGTATGTCTTTACGACACACCCTGTTTATTTTTTTGGAAAAACTTACCATCAGTTAAGCACTATTAATAAATTACGGAAGGCCACTTGAAACTAATATTATGCTAAATTTTATCAATTTTATTGTTTCTTGTCTATAGATTTTTTTGATACTGTATTGGCAAGCGTTTGACCACTATCTCACCTGCAGCAAACTGACGACGCGACCGAAAATGGAAGATGTTTGCCTAAAAGTTTTTGCCTAAAAATTGTTTGCCTTTCAAATAACGATTTCAATGCCAAAACTAGCTCGGAAATAATTTTGATCTTGAAAATCAAACTCGATCGTATTGATTCATAACCAAGATTTTTTTAGCTGCTACGGTCTATTAGTATTGAAATAAATTAAATTGAGTCTGTATTTGTTTTTAAATGTGTTGTGCTTTGTTTCTTAATGATAAATATTTTTAAATGTACTTTGTACAGATAAATTAATAATGACAAGATATTTTGTACCTTAACTATTTTGTAAGATATATCACATTAAAACCATAAACGAATCATGCATACCATTTAGGTAACACCTCGTTTAATCGTGTTAATAGCGTTTATACACATAACGACACGTATTAACTATTTAATTTATAAAAAAAATTAAGTATGAACGACACTAACATTTTAAAACTTATTTATCTGAAATAGCTTTATATTTTCCGAATATATTTAAGAATTTTGACAACCCTATATGAATTCGTTTTAAGTTCCGCTCAAAGCGAGAACTTCAAAAATTCGAACGGTAGAGTTGCGCAACCTATGGTACTGCCCCGCAAACGACCATTATTTTAGTACCAGTAGGCCCGCTTATATTAAGTGAGACTCATTTACATTGTATCTTTGGTTGTACAGAAGGCTCAGATTCCATGCTTTTTTTGGTGGAATTTCCGCTGACTTCGGAATTTTATGAACAAAGATTGAGATGCATTGTAATTGAATTCAATTCGAATATTTAAGTTAACGTTTAAGTTTTTAGTTAAGGTTAAAATAAATAATATAGCAAGTCATAGTAAAAGGCTCAAAGTAGAGCCTTTATAAGCATAGATGCTTATAAAGGCTCTACTAAGAAAACGGTCAGTTAAAAATCAAAAACGATTTTAATATTTTTTTAATAGAATGATAATATTATAATATTCAGGATTAATGAAAATACAGATTTAGCTAAACTACTAACCTAATACAAAAAGTCATTGGGTGGCAGTGTGCCCAAAATGCTGGCTGCGTTATCTCGTTGCACAGCGAGACTTAATTGCTGTGCAAAATACAAACCGGCATTTTGGTCACGTGTCGATTTTTTAATTATATTTCAATCATTTAATATTTTTTGCCTTAATCGTGCTTATAGACTAAAGGCAATTTTAAAACATTAACATTTGAGTAATTTAAAATAGAAAAAATAAATATTTATGAATAAAAAATATAATATAGCGGCTGAAAACGCGGGGCAAAGCTAATAAAAAATAAATATGGTACACTATTATCAAGTTAAAAAGTAGCCTATGTGGTAATACTAGGTATAATCTATGTACATTCCAAATTTCATCCAAATCCGTTTAGCCGTTAAAGCGTGAAGAGAGAACAAACATACTTACACACAAACTTTCGGATTTATAATATTAAATAGGATTTACACATTAAGCCAACCTAATGTTAATTTGACTTATAACATTTTTAATGAGTATTTAAATTATTTAAAGTAATTCTAAAAAAAAGAAAACATGAATGACGTTTCGTATGTAACCTGAGATAGAGAGTTTTCTGCAAGGTAATTGAATTAATATAGAAAACTGGTGGTAAACAGGCGTTCACACAAAGCAATGTGTGTAATGTGAATGTTTCCGGCACCCACGATACAAGTCTTTGTACTTAGTGTGTGACTGTGAGGTAAATGCGTTTGTTTGTTTGTAATACTATAGATATTATACGATTATTTTTAATTCCTCAAGGAAATGTTGTGTTTCTGGTTCTGTTGTGTGTGTGATATGAATGTTACCGGCTCCGACGACACAACTATCGAACTTAGTGTGGGGCTGTGAGTTTGAAAGAGTTTGTTTTTTATTGTGCATAGGAATAAAAATGGTTGGCAGCAAATATGTGATTCTAGTACAAATTATCGTGTTTACTGCCCTCATCGACACTTACTAACAAGTGAGATAGTGGTCAAGTGCTACCCTATTAGATGTTAAAAATATATTTTCTTGCATTTCCAATATTTATTTTGATATAAATTATTATTTACTTATCGAACTTACTGATGGTTGTGAGAGTAAAAGCGTTTATGTTTTGTGTTGTTATGTATTTATGAATAAAAACATTCATAAATACACAACTGAAATTCAAACAAACAACGAATTCACAGTCACAACCCCACACTAAGTTCAAAGACTTGTACCGTAGATGTAGGAAACATTTACATCACGCCCACATAGAGCTATAGAAGTAGTTTCCTTTGGGAAGGAAATTTGTGTTCCTGCCGAGAGTCGAACCTAGGACCCACAACGCTGAGGACCAAAATTTGCTCAGTGACTAAGGTAAACAATCGGCTAAAAGCATCAAAAATATGAATAGTATATCATCTTGCTAGAAGCCAGTTAGCTTAATTAGTTGCGCGTTCGCAAGCTTCCAAGTAAGTATCGGGTTCGATTCCCGGCGACACTCATGTTTTCCCCCAAGGAAAAGTTTCTGGTTCTGGTTGTTATTGTGTGTACGTAATGTAAATGTTTCCGGCACCCACGACACAGATGATGGGACGTAAGTGTGAAAATAATAATTAAACGCAAGCAAAGCTTAAAAAAAAACCGACTTCACCGCTTTATCTTCGGAACCTTGATCAGATTTAACATATTAAATACGCATTAGTGACAATAACTCAAAAACTAGTGATAAGATCTTGACCAAATTTAAATGGGACCACATGAAAAGCACCAGCTTTCAAATAAAAAAAATATCATCAAAATCGGCGCACAAGGAAAGATGTTATGAGGTAACTTTTGAAGTCGGTTAAAGACGAGAACATCGTCAATGTTGTCCACAGAATACGCATTATTGAGGATAAAAACTATTAGTCAGATCTTGATCAAATTTAAATAGAACCAATTAGAAAGCAACACCTATCAAACAAAAACCTCCTTTTTTGGGAAGTCGGTAAAAATCAATGAAAACGTATGCTATGTAAATACATATGTATCTGTTAACATGTGTATGAACTACGTACTTCTATCATTACAAGGAAAAAAAATCGGACAACTAGACAACTAATAAAAGTTCTTTGAAATATATTTTCTAGTCAAAATTACAGTTACTACGTTTTTTTTACAAAATAAGCTAGTTATTACCAAATAATGTTGTAATTGTTACTAAATGATTATAGTTGTCACATATTTGAACTGCCTGTTGGCTTAGGTGCGCGTTCGCCTTCTAAGCAGAGGGTATCGGGTTCGATTCCCAGCAGGAACACTAGTTTTCTCCCCAAGGAAAATTTGTGTTTCTGGTTCTGGTTGTGATTGTGTGTGTAATGTGAGTGTTTCCGGCACCCACGACACAAGTCATTGAACTTTGTGAGGAGCTGTGAGTGTGAAAGCGTTTTATATAGCACTAGAAAACTAACATTCTAGTGCTATATAAAACGCTTTCACACTAGCAACGATTTATTTTTTCAGAGTAGCGTTAAAAGTAATCAGTGTGTATACACCTTACGGCAGAATCTGCATACTCACGTTGATTGTCATTTTAATGACGATGCTGCATCTGCGGCTGCTAGTCATCCATCATTGTATTGAACTTTCATGATTTCACCCACAATAAACGTTGATGACTTTACGGATTCAGCTTTCTAACAAACGGTAGAATGCAGTAAACATGAGACTTGCAATGGTACATTCAACTGCATTTACACGTAAACATCTTTAAATGGAACTGTTCTCTGGCGCAGTTGATTGTGCGTTTGGGTTCAGCAGGTATCGAGTTCGATTCCTAGTGGGAATACAATTTTGTGCCCAAAGGAAATTTGTGTTTCTAGGTCTGGGTGCTTTATTACCCCCTGACGCAAAAAGGCATAGAACCTCCTCCTTTTTTGAAGTCGGTTAAAAAGAAGAAGTTTACATGTTAATTTAACCGACTGTATATGTCCAGAAGAGGTGAGATAATTATTTTAAAACATTATTAAACATCCCAAACTTTATGACACTTTAAATTATGATTAAAATGACGTAGCTATCTCTTGAGTCTCAGCAGATAAGTGCATTCCAGTGTCACGTGGGTCTTTATTATGTTTATATGTAACCGATTGTGTATTGTCTTGGAAAAGGTGTGATACATTATAATTTTAAAGCATTATTATAAATCTAAAACTTTATGAGTCAGTAAATTATGACTGCATTGACGAAGGCGTCTCTTTAGTCTAAGGAGAACAATGCACTCATTGCAGTGTCACGTGGGTATTTATCATGATAACGCAATGGTAACCGACCCTGGCCTACGATCAGGTGGTTGAGGTTTTGAACTCCCATGAACTTGAACTTTTGATGAAGGTAACATCGTAATGGAATTAAATTGTAAATTTTTGTTATAATTTGCTAAATAAATTCTTGACTTTGACTTATTAAACAATTTATGATTAATCCGTCGTTTTTTCCAATGGTGTTTCGTTAGCTATTCTTCAGAGGTATTGTGAGACGTTTTTAGGCCTACCACCTTTGCCTACATAATCATTTGATGCTATCTTTTAGTAATTATTTAATTTTTTTTTATGGGCAGACTTATCATCAGACGAACGACTTGTTTGTCCCAAGTTTAAATAAGTGGCAAAATCGAAATTTAATTAATACCCCAGACGCTTTATCTGGAAAATTGCTGCACCGATTTTTACCATACATAGCTAAGAACACGCTCGTTCAAGTCACCTATCGAACAAAATAATTAAACCAAAATCGGTCCAGCCGATTGGAAGATAGGATGCCATAGGCACATAGATACACATTACAAGCTTATAATAAACCTCTTTCTAGAACCTATGTGATGAATTATAAAATAATTATTTAGTACTAGGCGTGCCCCGCGGCCACGCCCGCTATTATCAAGTTCAAAAGAAGCCCATGTGTTAATCCTAGGTATAAGCTATTTACATTCCAAATTTCATCCAAATTTGTTCAATCTTTAAAGCGTGAAGAGGGAACAAACATAGAACTTACACACTTACACCCAACTTTCGGATTTATAATATTAGTAGGAATATTAGTAGGATTACGTCATAGCTTAATCCGCGTTAATCAAGTAAAAGGTAGCCTATTTGTTAATTCTGTGTAGGTACATGATTTTCACATTCCTCGTCAAAATCGGTTCACCAGCTGTTGTGAAAAAAAAACTACTCTAATATCAAAGTATAAAAAACTGTCATCAAATAAAACTAACACAACACATATAACTCGCTGAATCACTCCAATAACCGTGTCATGGGAATATTTTATATTAAACTTATAAAACTTTTATAAAGAAATTAACGTCTGCCTATGTAAATGTTTGTTACTGTCTGAATTCAATAAAATCGTGCTATTAGCATAGCCAATGAAGCGATTCAAATGCCGTCGCTTGTTTCGTTCTTAGGGTTCCTTAACTCAAAAGGAAAAAAAGGGAACCATGACTTTGTTTTTCGACTTCTGTTCGTCGTCGGTTTATGATTATTCAGGAATGGGAAGATGCATAAAATGGTATTTATATGAAGTGTAGATTAGCGATAAATTATGAAGGTATACAACTTAAATCTTTTATATCAACGCCACCAAAAGACATGTTTTATTGAGATACCATTTATGTCGCAGTTGTTACATAACTATTTAGATTGGAATCACTGGGCATAATATGAGTGGGAACTGAGTGTGTCTGAAATTTTCAAATATTTGTCCAAGAGACTGATTGAATCGGCACGTGACCAAAATCTTGGGTTGTGTTTAGCGCAGAAGATAAGCCCTGCTACTCAGCGCAGTGAATCAGGCAGCATTTAGGGAACTTTGCCGAACATTAAATATCGTCTGAACTAATCTTTAACATATATAACTACTTTTCATTTATTTATATAAAGTTGTATTGGATTGGTTACGGTAACTAAGTTGTATTTAAAATAAATTCTACCCTTACTAATCCATATAATATTAATATATTTTTTTAATACCTACTTAGTAAAACTTATACATAAATATATATAAACCTTTTTTTCGAACTAGAATCATGCATTTGGCAAGAAATCATGTCATGTAGCAATATGAAGGAAATGTGATAATCAATATAATATTTTTATTTATTTATATCTGTCGATTGCCGGAGTTAAAATGTATAAATTATCCGCACATAAAGTTATTTATGTCAGGAACCATCAAAGCGCGAGTGATACACGTACTTGTTCAGTTTCATATAGCTCGATTAGTTTTTTTCGCGTTTCTCCGGTAATGATGGTGAAATGGAAATTGTGTACTATTATAGCGAGCATGATTGTAATAATAGGAATTACATTAAGAGTCATTTGTTCGGGAATTCAGTAAGTATTCGATATTTAAATAATTATGTGTTGCACAGGATTTAATTTTGTTTTGGAACGAAAGTTCCTTATCGCGCGTTGCGAAAGGGGGCTAGACGGAAAAAATTAAGACCAAAAGTTGTAACGACACTTTATGCTATAGTTGTAAGCCATACCACGTTCTCGTCCGATCACCGAAGTTAAGCAACGTCAGGCGCGGTCAGTACTTGGATGGGTGACCGCCTGGGAACATCGCGTGATGTTGGTTTTTTCATGTTTCTTTTAATTTTGGAACTAAAGTTCCTTATCGCGCTTTGCGAAAGGGGGCTAGACGGAAATTAAACTTCGTTCCATCAGGGTGTCCCTAGACACGTCTCAAGTTTTTTGTTTTTTATTTTAGCAAAGCGTTTCTCAAATGTTTGTTTTAATGAAAAAAGAAAAAACAAGCAAAAACTTACCAACAATCAATTCACTTATCTACTGTCCAATTGCCTATATTTCTTAAAACTAAACTAAAACTAGATACATCTATACAGCAAAGACCTAAGTTACCAATAAGGTACCGAGCCTAAAGGTAACTTAACTGCTCAAGCCCAGTGGGTACCATAAACCATTATGAAATTGAATATTGAAACAATGTCTCCGAACGTCACAAAAAAAAGCGTTAAACTATTTCCACACGCAAAGATATCAATAATCGAGTGGATCATAAATCTCAATTAAACTAAAATTTAAATATTAATGTAATCATCTCTACTAAGATAAACGCAATAAAAATACAGCTATCACACTTGGCTTATAAATATTAATGTGCGATGATTGATTAAGAGGTGTCCATGCATTAACGTATCTATTTATTATCTATATGTGACTGTTTTGACTAATTGATTGATTTATTGATATGGACTGTGTTGTTTATTCTTTCAAAATTGATAACATAATTAAAGTAAATAAGTCACTGTTTTTGGGGGCTGAGTCACCCACGTCCGTAGGAGGATACCCCTTAAGTCTGACTCCCTACACGTGGTCCCCGGGTGGTGCTAATCAGGTGACATTTGAGAGGTGGTAGAACATTTTGTGAGTTGCTCGCCTGGCTTGCTACCAAAGTAGCTTACCACCGTCAAGTTGAAAGTCTGCCGCCAAGCCAAATACGGTGTTCCGGCAGTTATCCTTGAGAGCCTGCGTATTCGAGGTCTAGTGTGTTTACCAGCTTCGATCACATCGTCACTTACCATCAGGTGAGATAGTGGTCAAACACTAGCCTGTCACAAATAAAAATAAAAATATATTATTTTTAATTAGTTTTTATTTACGATAAGCGATTATCATTTATTTCTGGTTGACGTACCTCCAATTCGCTCGAAGTGTTCCGCTTCTACGTTCACCATCTGTGAGTGGAACTCGTTGCCTGCGTTTTTGTTGCTTGAACGCTGCATTCTAGGTCGTGCCTTAAGTCTTAATTGAATAGGTATCTTCTAGGCAAGCATGTTACATTTTCGGGTGCATCTTTACTTTCCATCAGATGAGATAGTGGTCAAATGCTTGACTTACTAACATAAAAGTTTGACTACTATAGAAGTTTTCTCCCCAAGGGAAATTTGTGTTTCTGTTTCTGGGTGTTATTGTGCATGTGATATAAATGTTTTCGGCACCCACGACACAGGTCATCGAACTTAGGGGCTTCGAGTTTCAAAGTGTTTAGCGCTTATGTTATGTTTACTATTATATCTCATATTAAGAGACGATGCGGTCGGCGATGGAACACTTTTACTATTTACCACCACGAAGATGCCTATTTACTCGCTATACTCGAAGACTCCTAGTTTGTACTTACAGGAAATACACACGACAAAATATATTTAACCTATATTGACTATGCAAGCGAATAAGAAGACTTCTAAGGGTTTAACATTACAAGTAGGTTAGTGGTGTCACACTTAATGCAATTATAGGAAAATCTCAACCGTATATGCAATTCGAAGCCTACTAAGTGCATCGGAAGCCATTTTAAACCACCGACGCAAAAAGGAAGTGTCATAAGTTTTACATGTGTATTTGTTAATCTGCTATGTCTGTGGCATAACATAGACATAAACGCTTTTACACTCTCAGCCCCACACAAAGTAAGATGACTTGTGTAGTGGGGTGCCGGAAACATGCAGTCAGCTTGCATTTTAAACCGGTTACATAGTGGCAGCCGGCACCCAATATCTGTCATATTGATCATGTTTACATTCGCGGGTAGCCTACTTATCTACACTTTTTTACGACTTATTTTCATAAAAAAAAAGAAAAAAGAAATTGTATTGTTGTCGAAGCACTTAATTACTTACTATTCGTTTAAAAATGTTCTCATATAAGTGAAATGTATTTCTTTATGATCAATAAATGAATCTCTAACCGTAAACATTCACATCACACACACAATCACAACTATAACCAAAAACACAAATTTTCCATGGAGATAAAACCTGTGTTCCCGTCGGGTATCGACCCGATTCCTTAGAAGGCATTATAGCTCTTAAATGACTGAATTGATTTTAATTTAGTTTTTTTATATTTATTTATTTTATTAGGCACATAATACAGATGAAAGAAATGAACAATAATAACAACAGTGGTAATACAATAGAAATTGATTCTGCAATCCTACAATTAGTGTACACAGCATGCTTTTGTTTGAAAGGTAGCTTGATTTGTGTACACAGTATGCTTTTGTTTGAAAGGTAGCTTGATTTGGCTATGTTTGGTGAAAATCGGTGAAGTAGTTTTGCAAAGGGTTCTGAGGGTATTTTCAAATTGTTACATTTTGTCACTAGTAATAACGTATTAGTGGAAGTCTTGTAAAAAGTCCTATATGACACAATAGAAATAACTTTATACGCGTTAATTTTCTACTTCTACTTCGGCTTGTAGTAAGTAATACGAGGATTTTTTTAATATTCAGTAAATTCCAATTTATTACAAAAAACAAAGTTCGCTCAAAACATTTTTTTCCGTTAGGTATTCGTTGTCAGATAGGTTTGTTAGATTGTTCTGTTAAATCGACTTCCAAAAATTATGTTATACGAACATTCGATTCGTTCGCTCAAAGCAATTCGCTTCTACGTTTATCATGCGTACGACGAAGGAGTGGAAGTATTTGTTAACCGAACGGATCTAGTGTGAATAGGTATGAACTATGCAATCATGCTACACTTTCGGCCGCATCTTCACGTTTCATCACGTGAGATGGCGGTTAAATGTTGGTCTAGCATACAAAAATTAAAAAAAAACTATTTTTTCCCCGTTTTTTTCTAAACAATGGTTAAAAATTATAGATGTAGGATCGGTGAATTTCATCCTTCGATCTTTCATTGACTTTATAATGAGCGCCATTTGTGTCAATAAACTATGCAGCCTATTGTCGTCAGTGCGCTTTGAATATACACAATAGCACAGAACTATGTTCTAACTTTTGACTCAAGTGTGTACAGCTGAGGTGTCCGAGTGGTTAAGGAGTTGGACTTGAAATCCAATGGGTTATACCCGCGCAGGTTCGAATCCTGTCCTCAGCGACTATTTTGGTACAATTTAACGTTTTTTTTAACAGTTTTATTGTTTCGATTAAGTATGCACAGCTGAGGTGTCCGAGTGGTTAAGGAGTTGGACTTGAAATCCAATGGGTTATACCCGCGCAGGTTCGAATCCTGTCCTCAGCGACTTTTTTGTTACAATTTAAAACAGTAACATTGTTACGAATACCTAAGTATGCACAACTGAGGTGTCCGTGTAGAGGAGTTGGATTTGAAATCCAATGGGTTGTACCCGAGCCGATTCGAATCATGTGATCGTGCATAAGTGTAGGAAAATCATACATAGTAAAAACGTGATATTCACCTTCGCTTCAAAACGCCAATAGAAAGTCTAGTCAAGTTTCTACCACTTTACTAGGGCATGACTTGACCTTGATTCTTTTACTTGACTTTGACTGTAACTTGACACTGGCTAAATGCACAAGATAGCGAAGCCAAAATTTAAAAAAAAACCAATGGTTTCGCGTAGTCAAATGTTGTCAAAATGTTATATTATAATAAAATTTAAAAAAATATTCGATCTTTATCAGTAAGTGAGAGAGTTCAGTCTAAATAGATTGAAATCTTGTACTCGGCAACATTTTGTAACATTAAATAAATATTTCTTTACAAATTAGTAAGCACAGTTGTAATGTCAGACTGGTTAAGAAGTTCGACTTGAAATACAATGGGTTATACTCCCGTAGGCTAGTATCCTGTCCTTAGTGATTTTTTTGTCACAATATCACTATAAATAGTAGTCTAATGTTATATTATATTATATACCTTAAGATATAAATAAAAGTCTGTATTAGTACCATTTTTACAAGTCTGTATAATAATTATGCACAGTTGAGGCATCCAAATGTTTAAGGAGTTGGATTCAAAACCCTTTGCGTGTTTAGCTGCATACTTATTTGTTTATAGATATTGTCATTTTATATTATTATTAAAGTTTCTTTAATTTATACTAAAATACGTTTTTATTACTTCTATGGTCGACACCAAACCTATACGTACGAAATTCTAACAATATTCGTCCAGCAGTTACAGGGATATTTCGTTCAAACTCTCACACCTAAAATTAGATCAATAGTAAGACTCACAAACGGATGGACACCAGAAATGTTTAACGAAGCTAATTCTAAGTAGTACCTACTGCTTGGAACGCAGTACCTACCTTCTAAAAGGACAACTACCAATGACGTTCCATACAAATCATTGATAGATTCAATTATAATTTTCCGAGCAGAATTTTCATATCAAACGACCTTAAGTACTCTGCAAATTTTGAAACTTTACCAAATACTCGTAGTGTACTCGTAAATAGACCTGACCTTAGGACGTTTGGCTTTGTGAAGTACAACAGATAAATAAACGTAAACTTTTGTTGGATTTTAAACCAAAAACTGGAGCGTCAAGGTCTACATTAAAATGAAAGTAAAGTCCTGGGCTCCAAGAAAAAGGCAAAAATAAGCCGAATAACTTTTCTAATTAAAATTTCACCGCCACAGACGGTTTTGCCGAAGGAATAAAACAAAAAAATACCCTTTTTTGACTAGCGGTGGAGTTCGCTCTGGTTGATTTTTCAAACCCATGCTTATAAAAAGCCGATTTTTGACGTTTTCGATCAATAACTCTCAATTACATCGTTTACTTTTTTTAGTAGAAAAGCGCCTTATTTTTAACCGACTTCAAAAAAAGGAGGATGTTCTCAATTCGACTATATCTCTTTACTCTATACTCATAACTTCTTTCGATGTGAGCCGATTTTGATGATTATTTTTTTATTTGAAAGCTGGTGCTTTCCATGTGGTCTCAAAATTTGATCTAGATCTGAATACTAGTTTTTGAGTTATCGTGAATAACGTATGTTTATCACATTAAATCTGATCAAGGCTCCGAAGATAAAGCGGTGTAGTCGGTTTTTTTTAAGCTTTGCTTGCGTTTAATTATTTGTTTACCTTTAGGTACACGGTAAGCTTCGCAATGCCAAGCAAAGAAAAAGGAAACAACCTCTTTCACGTTTATCGTTGCTAAGTACATAATTACCATAATATTAACTTAATGATTGAAATCTGTAAAAAAACAGACATTAATTAAGAAAGCTTACTATAAGGAGGTAGTTTCGGTGTTCTCGGAACTAGACGTGTTATTTTTCGCTTGCTTATAAAGTTCACAAAAAGTTTCAAATTTCGCACAAAACTTGCTAAAATTGGTAGGAAGTGATACCGCAAAAACTGGAGATACGACGGACATTAAGATCACCACGGGTAACTCAAGATTCCCAGTGAATTCCATTAATTAAATTAATTTTCCACAATATATTTTCAACCACCTTCTTTCATAAAATAAACACGAACAGATTGTTGTGTCAAATTCATTTGACAGTTGTCAGTGAGTTGTCACTCTCACGACATTATCTACACAGTTTGCGAAGCTCGTTTAGACTACTATTGTCGTGCTCGGATAATTATAAAATATATATTTAATTCTGTTTGCGGAGTTAGCTCTGCAAAAATTAAAATAATAATATAATAAAGCCTTTCACCTACACCAAGATGAGCAAATGTGGCGCTTGCGATAATATAATAAAAGCAGCAGAAATTAAAAGCTGCAAAGCTTGCCGTGGAAATTATCACTATCAATGCTTGGGTATTTCTACCGAGAACTTCACAAAGGAGTCCAAGCAATTTAAATCTAATTGGAAGTGCCCCCAATGTAAGACCAAAGATAAAAGGGGAGACAACACTAACACACCTGTAAGGGCCCTCCCCCTTTCTGATTCTCCAACTGCCGACTCAATCAAGAACACTGATATGGAGGAATTGAAACTTTATTTTGACTCCAAGTTTCAAGATACATACACTAAAATCTCTAAGGATATTCAGTCTAAGATCGACAGAGGAAATAAGGAAACTAACTCTAAAATTCAAAGTCTTACCGATGGTGTTAATTATATGGGTAACCAGTTAGATGAGCTAAAAAAGCTTTATGAGGATCAATCTCGGGAAATTAATGCCCTTCAAGATGCAAACACGGTTTTAAAGGGGGAGAACTCTGAATTAAAAAATCATATGAAAGATTTGACCATGCGGCTTTCTCACATGGAACAACAGTGTAGGGACACTAACTTGGAAATACACTGCGTCCCTGAAGCTAGCAATGAGAATATCTTGACCATCGTCAAAAATATGAGTGATGCTGTGGACTTCAAACTTGGAGATACTGACCTGATGACAGCACATCGAGTCGCCAAATTGAACAATGAGTCTCCTAGGCCGCGGGCCGTCGTGGTGAAATTGGCCACTCCCCTTATTCGTGACAATTTCCTTGCTACTATCCGCATGTATAACAGGGCTCATGAGCACAACAAGCTCAATACTACACACCTGGGAATAGCCGGCGACAAGCGCCCGGTCTTTGTATCAGAGCATCTTTCGCCTGCCAACAAGCAACTTCATGCTGCAACAAGAGCCGCTGCTGCCACTAAGCACTACCAATTTGTATGGGTTCGTAACGGACGCATATTTGTCCGCAAGGACAATAAGTCGAAATCTATTCTTATAAAGGACATAGACTTTGTACATTCTTTATGAAACTAAGCCGGCACAAAGGTGAAACTAACGTTGTTTTACCAAAATGTAAGAGGTTTGCGAACCAAAACACATGAATTATACATGAGTGCTTTAGCAAATCAGTATGATCTCATATTGCTAACGGAAACTTGGTTAAATGATTCTGTATTTGACAACGAGCTTTTGGACAGTCGTTACACTATATTCAGACGTGACCGCCAGGACACTTCTACTAACAAAAGGGATGGTGGAGGGGTTTTGGTGGGAGTTTTAAATAAATACAAACTTCTTCGTAAGCCCCAATGGGAATCAGCCTGCGAGGATTTATGGATAATTCTAGACTTGAGATTTGGCTCATCTAAACTTCTTTTAAATATTTGTGTCTCTTATTTGCCACCACCTGTTAAGCTTGATTATTTGGAGCAATTTATGGGTAATATATCTAATGTAATAAATAATGAAATATTACCTGGCTCTCAAACTATCATAATTGGAGATTTCAATTTACCCACCATCAATTGGACATTGGACGAGAGCACAAAAATCCTTAAGCCTTGTAACAACACTACCTCATTAGAGGTGCTGTTTGTAGATACATTGGCGTTTTGTGGCCTCGTGCAACATAATGGAATACTAAACAGCAGTAATCGCATACTAGATTTAGTTCTCAGTACTGTAGTTAATGGCAGCGTCGCAGTTACGGAAAATGCTTCTCCACTTACCAAACTTGATTCATATCATCCCGCTTTAACCATTACTATAGAAGTAGGGAATATAAGATCACTAAAGCCTAAATTTAATAAGCTATTTAACTACTATAAATCTGACTTTAAAGCTATAAATGATCAGCTCTTCAAAATAGATTGGTCTAATAAATTCGGATCTGACGAATCTGTAGATACATGGGTTGACACGTTTTACAGTATATTTATCCCTATCCTAAACGAAAATACCCCTATACGTCGCCCAAGGAGTGAGCGCTATCCTGTTTGGTTTTCGATTCCCTTGATTAAATGTTTAAAAGAAAAGGCTAAATTTCATTCCAATTATAAAAGGTACAAAAATCTTCTAGATAAATTATCTTTCAACATACTAAGAAAAAGATGCGATGAGCTACTCGTCGAATGCTTTGCTAAATTTAAAAATAACGCTGCATTCACTCTAAAAAAGAATCCTAAATTCATTTGGCGATATATAAAAAATTTGAAGGCTAATAATAGTTCCCTACCTGACCTAATGTTTCTTAATGATAAAATAGCAGTAGGCGGGCAAGAGATATGCAATTTATTTTTGGAACAATTTAATTCTGTGTACAATTCAGTTGGAATGACTACATTAACAGTACCTTTAGATTGCTACGATCACGCAAGTATTGAGCCTCTTTGTAACATTTATATTAACGAAGATGATGTACATAAGGCGCTCAAATTTCTAGGTGCAAAAGGTGCTGGACCCGACACACTTCCATCCATTGTGCTGAAAGAATGCGCTGATGCAATATATTCGCCCTTGGCAAGGATTTTTCAAAAATCTGTTACTACTGGCCATTTCCCAACAAGGTGGAAAATTGCGTTCATTTCTCCTATTCACAAGAAAGGTGATCAATCTTGCGTATCAAATTATAGGCCTATATCTATCCTCTCTGGGCTTGGCAAACTTTTCGAGTCCTTGGTTGTAAGAAAAATGTATTGGTATGTGTCTCATTTACTTCATCCAAACCAACATGGCTTCTTGCCTCGAAGATCCACTTCAACAAACCTCATTGGTTATGTTACTGATATTCTTGAAATTCTTGATAAAGGCGAGGAAGCACATGCTATTTACACTGATTTCAGTAAAGCTTTCGACTTAGTGGATCATGACTTACTGTTGGCCAAACTTCACTGCTTAGGTATACATGGCTCTCTTCACCGTTGGCTTAAGTCTTATTTGGAAAAACGATCTCAATTGGTAGTGACAAAGGGCTACAGGTCAATTGAAACTAAAGTTCCTTCAGGTGTGCCCCAGGGATCGCATCTGGGTCCTTTGTTATTTATTATATTCATTAACGATTTGCCTGGTCTTTTAAAATGTAAAGTTAAATTATTTGCCGATGACTTGAAACTATACCGGAGGGTTCGTGATAATAAAGATGTTGAGATGCTACAAGGCGATATTGACACTATTACTGAATGGTGCAATCACAATCGTATGTCTTTAAACGCATCCAAATGCTTCTACATCAGATTCTCGCGAAAACACTCGCCTCTTCCAGCTTACTACAGAATAAATGATGTTTCACTGTCAGAAGTTTCATCCATACGTGACTTAGGAGTCATCGTTGATAGAAAGCTATCCTTCCACGATCACATCGACCACATTGTTAAAAAATCATCTAAGATGGGTGGATTTGTGATCAGACAGTCCAAAGTATTCGGAGATTCCGGTTTGTCTTTTCAACTTTTCAACAGTCTAGTGAGGAGCATCTTAGAGTATTGCAGTGTTGTTTGGAACCCTGGATATCAAGTTCATGCAGACCGAATAGAGAGAGTCCAAAAACATTTTATGTATCATGTAACATACATGGACAAACAGTGTAAATCACTTCGTTCTTATCATTCCAGGCTTAGTCACTATAACTCACTGTCGTTGGAAAAGCGCCGCAAAGTGTCAGACATTATCATGCTCGCAAAAGTGTTAAATGGAAATGTAGATTGCTCTGAAATTACCGAAAAAATCACACTTAGAGTTCCTAGACCAGGTAGCCGTTTGCTCAATAAAAACACGTTTAACCCTCCGTATTGTAACACTAATATGCTCAAGCACTCCCCTGTGTACCGTATGTGTGATGCCTACAACACAGTCAGGCAACACTTCGACATATTTCATTATGGTTCACTAACCTCAATTAAATTAATTCTTAAAAAATTGTATTTTGTCAACAGATAGCAGTCACTCAACCCATATATTTGTTTTTTTTTCTCTAGTCTATTCTTTTTCTATTGTTACACTCCATCTGTATTCCATTTGTATCTGTTGAACTTTTTTATTATTGTCGTTGTTTGTATAACTTTTTAAGTTGAAATTTTGTTTTTTTTAGTCTCAATTTTTATTATAACTAAGCGAATATATATAACACTAATATATTTATATGAAATAATAATATAATAATAATATATGTATATATTATTATGTAAGCTAGGTTCACATCTAGAAGGATACATGATGCACTTCATTATAATTAAGTTTTTTATGTAAGATTTAGTCATTGTACCCAGTTTTGTGATCTTCCAACAATAAATAAAAATAAAAAAAAAAATAAAACGATCGACTATATTAATGACAAGGATGCATGGAGGCAAACTGCACAAGCTCTTTCTAGCGACTACCATAATAACACCCAGGTTAGTAAAATTATGTATTAGAGATTAAGAATGTTTTAAAAAAAATGAATGAAAAAAATAATGCGCCGCCGAGTTTCTTGCCAGGTTCTTCTCGAGAAAGCCAGGTTCTTGTAATTTTACGAATCTGGCAATAGAATCATTAATTTTCATGAGTGCATCTTCGGGGCCCATGTGAATAAACGATTTTGATTGATTGATTAAATGCCTAATTATTACGTCATCCATTTTATCTTTGCCTAATGCTTTACCAAGTCTGACAAATGTAGAGCTTCTGTCCAATATATAAGTTTTTTACAATTATATCTTTTTTTAAGCTTAATATCTGGTCGTCATTATGAGAGATTGAGTCTCTCGTGACCACAGCCACAAATATCACATTACATTTCGCGAAAGTTAGAAAATTTCTCTTTATCTTCTAACCTAAACAGACACTACAAAGCGCTATTTCTTTAAAAGAAAGGCGTAATGCTTTGTTATTAAAAGTGGAATGAAAAACGTGCCGTCTCCGATTTTTTATTAAGAACCAGTGTGGTGATTTACGGGATAAGTTTCAGCGCCAAACGTTCATAAATTTATCGGTTCGAGGCATGTTTTATGCAGTATTTCTTAATTGATTGTGCGTTTTGACCCAACTGCGCGACGCAAAGTAAAAATATTTATATAGTCTAAGGGACATAGCCCGCGAGTCCTCCCCTCGCGCTGCCGTTTTGTATTTACAGGGCGCGCACCTCTGTCGCTTTGTATACCAAGGTCCCTTACGCGTCATACATTTAACCTTCGTCGCGGCGCCCCGTCCGCGCGTCTTGGGCGCTTTGCACGTCATGTCCCTTATAAACACATAACCCTTTATGTGTTTACCAGACTATCTATGTGTTTTTGGTCCTTTATGGTGTTCTAGAGACCAAACGACTTAGCCGATTTTGTGATTCGATTTGTTTTTATATAACAAAGTATCACTTAAGACATGACGGTAATCAAAATTCAATATGGCGAAATCCAGACGCCATATCATAAAGACGAAACAGACAGATAAATATATAGATAAAGATGGAACTATATTCACTAAAATGTAAGTATCCGGACATACATTTTATCTTTATGTCTCCTCTTTAATCATTTTGATTTTATTTACGACACAAGTATGTAAAAAGAGTATTGCAATATTTCTTTTCGAAAGTACTTCCTTGTTTAATTTAGATTTTCATTTAGATAAGCTAAGGCGCTGATAATAAATGTCATAATTTATAATTTAAAACATTAAATTTAATAAGACGTTAGACGAAATATAGCTATAAAGATTTAAAGTAAGATGTTAGGTAATAATAAGTAGGTTAATTTTAATTAGTTAAACCAAAACCTTAAGTTTGAATACACTTTATGAACAATTTTTTTTTTAAACTATGAGATGATATTTATTGTACTGTATCTACAGGGTAATTTGTAATTTACAAGAAAGCTTCAGAGCTTGGGTCATCGCTGCTTGGTAGCTAGGCTCTCTTTTATCGGATACATTTAGGAGAGTGTGCTAAGAAACTGCACGATCTAGTTCCCCCATCCCCGTTCTATCATCGGACAAGCAAACAAACTGCTAAGCGACACCGCTATATGGTGGACATTCCACAAATGCGCACAAAGCCTCCACTTTCATTGTGCGAACCGCAAAGAAATGGAACTCCTTACCTGAGTCGGTGTTTCCTGATGAGTACAATATAAGAGTCTTCAAGTCGCGAGTGAGTTGGTATCTTCTAGGCAAGCTTGCTCCATCGTCGACAACATCGTCGCTTACCATCGGGTGAGATGGTGGTCAAAAGTCTGTCTATCTAGAATAAAAAAAAAAAAGCTCTCAGGTCCTTTTTCTTATTCTAACCCTTAGCTATTTTTTTTTTTCTCCTTAGTTTTGGCTTCGCAGTCTTGTGCATTTAGCCAAAGTCAAGTGATAATATATTTCAAGTGTATTTCATATTATTATAGGTCCTAGTCACAAGTCACAGTCAAAGTCAAGTAAAAGAGTCAAGGTCCAGTCGTAGTCAAGTCATGCCCTAGTAAAGTGGTAGAAACTTTACTAGAACTTCTATTGGAGTTTTGGAGCGAAGGTGAAAATCATGTTTTTCAACTTTGTATGATTTGCCTACATTTATGCACGTTCACTAAGTATTATCGGTTAATAATCCACAATTATTACACATTAATACTCGAAGAATCACAGGTTTTGGAAATTTTTACAAAATCAACAACGCCATTTTGTCACTTTCTCATTTACTCTTACTCACTCCTTAGCTCATTTAGTTCTTAGACTTTCTTCTGAATGCTATATTTTTGTAATAATTGAGATGATGTATTTTACACAATCTATAGATGTTTAAACTACACTGTGATGCAAAGAACGGTATCGCCACGCCACGCCGCACCGCGTGTCGTTATATATTTGCCAACGCCAATGACTCCTTACACTTTACAGAGAAGATAAATACTATATTTATTTAAAAGTCTTTGAATTTAGTGTGGAGCTGTGAGTGTGAATGCGTTTGTTGTTTTAAACATTCAAAAGCTAAAATTATTTTTTAATTCTAAGAGAGACGTTTCGTCTCTCCACAACATTTTATATTCCTATATAAAATGTTGTGGAGAGACGTATATATATTTTTTATATATTTTTATATTCCTATAACAAATAAGAGAAGTTCAGATTAAGATAAAATAATCTCTACCATCATGAATACCAACTTACCGAGTGAGAATAAAGCTTGTTTAAACTCCACAAAATAAATTAGCAAATTCCCTTGCAAATCTTCAGCTCTGAGATAAGCCAGTCTACTGTAATCGTCCGAACACGCATACACAATTATATGGAATTAATTCAGTCGTGTACCGTATATGCTTCATTTGCATTACAAGTGTGGGAGATAACAACGTACGGTGATTATGAGAAAAAATACGAAGCGGGTCTCGAGGAAGGTTCTGTGGGTATATTTTTTTGTATTTTACATTTAGTCATGCCTTTTTCCCATTGGGGTAGGCAGAGACCACTTCTCTCCACCTGCTACGATCCTGACACACATCTTTTGCTTTGCCTACACGAGTCTTTTCATATATGCTCGTTGGTTTCGGGTACTTTTGACTTGTCCCTTTTTCAAGACATTTTCGATCTGGTCAAGATACGTTCGCCTTTTATTTTTATTATTTTGTGGTGGGGAAAATGCCTTGCACTTCCCTTCCTTCCCAGGGGTGAAGGAAAGGAGTATGTGGGGCTCGAACCCACTAAAAACCCCTCCGTGAGCCGTCCCTCGCCGAGGTGGGGCAAGATAGGGTCGCGTTAGCAGTCACTATCTTGCCCCGGCGGTAGGCCCGGGTGCAAAACCGGGCCACTGCGCCCAAGTAGGGGTGACTTTGCTCACAAAGGCTCACTAACCCCCTTACCAACTTGGCCATTTACACTCGACTTATAAATTTGCTTCGTAAATCTCCTGTCGTCCGTCCTCTCTACATGTCCAAACCATCTAAGTATCCCTTTTTCAATCTTTGTCACTACATCTTCTATCACGCCGCAATCTTCCCTAATCTCAATATTCCTCTTTTTGTCCATCACAGTCACTCTAGCTATATTTCTTAGTCAGTTAGTTAGTTATTTTCACAGCATTTATCTTACTTTCATGTTTTTTCTGCCAAACCTAACACTCGCTACCATACATAAGTGTTGGCACCAGCATCCCTCTATGGACAGCCAATCTTACCTTTTTAGACACTTTCTGACTGGGCCCCATTCACTCGGTTCCCTGCCAACACTCTTCGCTCAATATCGCTGTCATATTTGCTATCTTTACGAGAGACGGAACTACAGAGAGACAAAAGACTGCACAAAGAGGAGGAGGTACTCAATTCGACTGTATTGTTTTTTAAGTATGTTACCTTTTAACTTCTTTCCACGTGAACCGATTTTGTTTTTTTTTGTTTGAATACAGTTGCTTTCCCATTGGTCCCATTTAAATTTGATCAAGATCTAATCAGTAGTTTTTGATTTATCGTCAATAATGCTAAATACATTTCATCCGATCAAAGTTCCGAAGATAAAGCGGTGAAGTCAGTTTTTTAAGCTTTGCTTGCGTTTAATTGTTATATTTGTTGTTCTTTAAATTTCAGAATAGAAACTCTCTATACGCTGTACAAATTATTTGACAAAGACAGTTTGCAACTGGGCTACGTTTATTTAGAAAACTCTACAGAAGAGAACAAAAAGACGCTAAAAAGAATGTTGCCTCATTTAAAATCCTCCGGGGTGTTGCGAAAAATAGAGCAAGAGTTTATCTGCAAATCCGCAGCAGGATCTGGGAGATAATACATAAATATATGTTGAAATTATACGCTATGGTAAGCCACGTTTAGGTTTTAATGCAAATGGCAGTATTTCAACTTCCAAAATATTTTTTTTATTTATTATAGACAAGCGTTTGACCATTATCTCACCTGATGGTAAGCGATGTGGTCGACGATGGAGCACGCTTGCCTAGAAGATACCTATTCACTCGCGACTTGCAGACTCCCATATTGTACCTGTCAGGAAACACCGACTCAGGTAAGGTGTTCCATGCCTTTGCAGTTCGCTAATAAATGTAGTAGCAAAACTGCACTGCCCGTTGGCATAGTTGGGAGAGCGTCCGCCTTCTAAGCGATTTAGGTTCGATTCCCGGCGGGAACACAAGTTATCTCCTCAAGAAATATATGTGTTTCTGGTTCTGGGTGTGATCGTGACTGTGATGTGAATGTTGGCTGGCTATATGTGTACCCAAATCTAAATTTTTTTTTCTTAAAATGTATTAAATATATATAGTATTTGTAAAGGTTCTTGTTCTGTAACCGCCCCTTATTTTTAGTTAACAATTTTTAGATATAATTATAGCTTCAATAAAGAGGCTGATAGACTTGCTAGAGGTCTTACACCTTTACATATAATAAATAACACGAATAACTTATGTTATTTTGAAACAAAAAACGTGTAAAACCTCGTAACCACGCGTACTTGCTTACTCGTCTATCATCGCCTTTTAAGGAATTTTTGAAGAAACTATATGCAAAAAAATCTATACGATAGATAGATAACACTTTATTGAACACTAAATTACAAAAGACACATAAGAAAAAAAGCTTTAACTATGTGTACAAAGGGCGGTCTTATCGCTTAGAGCGATTCTCTTCCAGACAACCCAACCCAAAGTAATAAAACACAATTTAAATATCGACGGTGGCGCATACAGATTCTTGCATAAACTTCTGTTTAATGTAGGTACTGTTTATTGTACCTACATTATTATACCTACTATAAATAAAATTAGTAATTTAAATATCCTTATTCATATACCAACCCTACATAAAAAAGACTAATACATATCAAATTAAACAACATTGATATCAATAAAAAAAATAATAATCAAAAAATAGATTTCAAATTGGTTTACTTATCTATATGTATAAAATCAATTGTTCTGCGTTAGTTTCGCAATAACTCGAAAACGACTCGATCGATTTGGCTGATTATTTTTTTGTAGTGTTCGTATTTGTCAGGCAAGGTTTGCATATAACTTTTTCTTTAATTCCCCGGAAATAACACCAGGGCGAGCGAAGCCGGGACGAATCAATAGTTAATATTTGAAAGTGTAAATAAATAAAATAACGAATAATCTTTTGTTCAGCAATGTGCAACTTTTTCGCGAAAGATATTTCGAGATCTATTTCAGAGATAACATCTCCCGAAGAGCTAATGAAGCATATCACTCTTCTTGGTACCATTTTCAATCATTTTAATACGTTGCGTGCTCTATACGAAAGTACTACAAAAAGTGCTTTAGCCTAATTGTTTTATAATGTTATAGAATACTGATCTCAGACATTAAGAAGTAATGGCGACGATGATATGAATTATGTATTGTTCTGTTTATCCAGCTGTTAAAACGACACGTTAGCGAGACGATGAACAATAACATGATAGTGTTGTGTAAATAATATTTGAAGTTTTATAGAAAAAACATGTATAGATAGAACTGTTTGTGTCCCGTGGCTTTACAAAATTATACTTATAATATTTACTCAATATTAAACATTTATATGTAAAGGACTTTTCCAATTTCATCGTAGTGTGAACAGGATGCCTATAAAAAACAATTTGGTCAATAAATCTGTTTAGTAATAATTATTGTTATCATGCTGTATTTTGTATCAAGATGAACTTATCAAAAGTTGCATTTTTTTTTATTTTGGCTCGCAATCTTTAGCCATTGTCAAGATATAATAAACACATTATGCCTAGAATAATAAAATTACTGCTAGATTTTTTTTTTCCTTAATATGGCGACGAATTTTCTACTATTTAGACCGTGGGCCGGTTGTCATCGTTGTTGCTATTTTCATAAAACTTACTTCTTATGCCTGAACACTAAAGTAGGCCGAAAAACAAATGCTCCAGGTTTAGGGCCGGCAACCCAATTTTTTTAATAGAAGGAAGAACGGGGCTATCGATTGGCATATGTCACATCTTGGTACTCGATGAGGTAAATTTCACCAAAAAAATGGATCAGTTTTTTGTCCCCTGCAAAAAATGCTCCAGGCTAGGATCAGGCAACCCTGATTTTTTTAGCATAACTTTTTACACACGACACCCCCAGATAGGTCTCATCCTGGTACTCGATGAGGTAAATTTCACCAAAAAAATAGATCAGTTTTTTGTCCCCTGCACAAAATGCTCCAGGCTAGGAACAGGCAACCCTGATTTTTTTAGCATAACTTTTTACACACGACACCCCCATATAGGTCTCATCTTGGTACTCGATGAGATAGGGTTGACGACAACCGGCCCACGGTCTAATTGGGCACTGAACTACGACTGTCAATCAAATTTAATTGAATTAAACAACTTTTAATAAATGGTTTATTTTACCCCATTTTTGTTCCTAACAATTAAGACGAGAACACAAGGAGATTCTCTCTCTCTGTCGCTATTGACCCTGAATACCATCGCCAGGACACGATCCATTTTTTCCACCCACAATTGCCCAATTTGAAATAACTGAGAAATCGTTGCATAAGTTTTCTAGAAACCACAATTTTTTTAAACAATATTACTATTAAAAATCCTAAGAAAAATAAACACGCCTTAGTCAGCACATACTATTAACATAAGAAAAATAACGGTTAAATCCTAGTATAGATCTAACGTGCATAATACCTCTGACCACACAAATCAACAAGCTCATAGGAAAAAAGAAATGCTCTATGCATTTTATTTTAGTTGTGCTCAAGAATAATCTTAAATCTACAGACGGTATAATTAAAATCGTCGGCAAAAAACAAAGAGCTTTAATTTCATAAGACGTAACGTAACTACAATTGGTCATTACACTCATAACAATTGATCTCCATTACTACAACCATAATTCTATAGTTATAGCATACTATTAAGATTTAACAGTAAGAGACGTGACATAATAATTTACGGCTACCCGCAAATTCTGATCGCAGTGCGAATATCAAAATTATTGTTATAACTCAAAGGAACGTCAAGGGAAACGCAACTCTATTTCCAAAACCATAATGACCACGCAAGCTTCTAGTTTCAGTCGAAAGTTCTTCGTTTACAATGTTATTTGTAACTAATTGCTTATTCAAAATAGGCTTTGTTTCCATGTGATAAAGGTTAGGCGGAGTGAAGGTTTATGTAGGTAATGACGTCTGCCTGTTTTAAACCTCAAACCGCAGACACCTGCTCAAACTCTGACACCCTTAGTTGTATGAGAAATTGTTACATGAGATTTTGTACGTTACCAGCTGTTGTCTTAACATCACAATTATGTTAACTGTTAAAATAACGTTAGGTGCCTTATGTTAACGTTCGCTGTTGAATACATTTTAGAGGTATTAATTATGCGCAGAATTTGTGTTTCTTGTAGCTTCTGATTAAATGCTAATATCTATCTTTACAATGCGACGGCGCATTGAAATGAAATGATGATTTGGGCCATAGTTTTATATATTCTTTGAGAATTAGAAGATATTATCTGGTATGGTTTAGACGCTTAATACCTCAAAGACAAAGCACCGCAAGACAAAGTGCTTAAGCACCCAAGTCAACTTAGTCTCTCACTTCGCTCGATCAGTTGCTCGCCTGGTTTCTTAAATACATAAAAAAAATACAGTCGACTTGAGTACCTCCTCCTTTTATGGGAAGTCGGTTAAAAAAGTACGAAACCGTTTTTAATAATAAAATGTATGTTGGAAAAAACAATTTGGTAAAACATAAAAGTCACTGATTTTAGACTTGTATTTCCCGGGGTCTATTTAAAAAACTACAAATATTCAATGAGGTAATTTACATGTAATATATCTATTATATTTTATGATTAAATGATAAATACAAAAATTAAACAATTCTTGTTTTATACATTTTTCTACCCACTGGTAGTGGGCTTGAGCACTTAAGTTACCTATAAACCTGATGTCTTGTAGGCTATTTAAGTCTTTGCTGTATATAGTTTTAGTTCATTTTTAGGAAATAAAGGCAATTGGTCCATGGCGTAAAATTGGTTGTCTGTAAAGTCGGTTTACGGACGATAATTTTGCGTGAATACGTCCTAAGACGAACGCTTAGGCCGATCGGGCCTCTTTATCGCTTGCACGCTCAGGCTCAAGTGGAACGTGACAATTTTTCGTGCGTGCAGCTGGTGTTCATAGATTTATAAGACGTTATCACGTCAAAAAACAATTTAACATTTAAGAAATTAAGTTTTAAGCAACTAACCTCAAAAGGTGTATGTCAGATAAGATTACAAAAAGGGATGAAAACAAATAGCACTCAAAAATTTTGTAACCGCTTGCCGAAGGAAAAGTGCCCAGAATACTGGCTACGTTTCCACGTTGAATAGCGATGCTAATTTGTTGTGCTAAATAAGAGCCAGCATTCTGGTCACTTGTCACCTTGACTAAACGTTTGGATAAATATTTAAAATTTTCGTGTGCACCCAGTCCCCACGGACCCAAAGTTTCTACCCCAAACGGTACAAACATATAACATATATATGAATGATAAATTTAGACAAAAAATTGACATACTTATATTTCAATATTTTATCTTTATTTTCTTATTATTATTCTCTTTATTTATATTTTTTTCTTAAGCTAAGGTTTTTTTTTACAATATTTTTATAAAAGTAATAAACAATACAATATTACAAAATAAATAAAACTAACTATTATTATTTGACATCAATCTAATAGTAATAATAATATATATTTTCTATGACTATATTAAATTTAATAATTACTATAACGAAATGTATAAACACAAATATTATATAATATTTCTTATGTAGTATTTGTGTTTATTTCTTATCTGTCAATAAAACCTAGCAGTCCTCCTCTCTTCTAAGATTATTGCGGTGCCCCAGAGGATCTATATAGAACTGTACTCCTAAAAACACCTGTAATATCACTATTATTATAGATTGCAATAAATAAATGAAAATGAATATGAACCTCTATCAAGGTTGGAATATTCACGCCAATAAAAATTGATTTCTTTTCTATTATATTATCAAAACAGTCCCGGGCGAGCAACTAGTTAGTAATGTGTTACATTGAGAAACCAGCTCGATCCTGAACTTTTCGTCAGTGTTTCCGGCCGGGGCCGCAGGGGCATGCTAGCTATTTAACATAAAGCCAGGTAAAACTTTTCGACAGGGGACCGCGAACTAAAATTATTCATCCATTGTCATAAAATGGGAGAACATTTAACATGTTGTAATTATTGCTGTTATATGTGTACTTCTTTGATAGTTAGCATGGAATAGCATAGTCATTGTGAATTAGCAATTTATTATGAATTATAATTGATTTTAAGAACAGAATAATCATTTAGGTATTTCTTTAAATTATGTTCATAAATTTGTCATTCTGTTTATTATTTAATATAAATTGACATGGAATCAAAAAATACTTTACAGAGATATCAATTATACCCTTATTAATAACATAAGTAATCTTCTCACCTAATACAGTCATTGGTCGGCGGTATGCCCAAAATGCTGGCTGCGTTACCTCGTTGTACAGAGCAACATACAATCCAGCATTTTGGTCACGTGTCGACTCTTTCAGTCTACCGTTTTGAAGATTCAGCTGCGGTAGCATCGCCATTTTCCAGCTGTGATGTTGTCTGTTGATAAGTCTAAAATATGTTTGAAAAATAAAATCCATTTCAGCTCATTAATCCTATATATATATATATATATATATATATATCTATAAATGATCATGAAACTTCAATTTCAAAAACCTAAAATCTCTATTACCGTATCTCTATACCTCTATACGTTTTACTATTTGCCGCGAAAAATCAACCAAAATCAATTAACCTATACTGACTGTATTTACTTTAAAGTTACTGTATATTAGATTACATTCCGATAACGATCCGGTCAAAACCCGCAGCCCCCTATTTACAACACAAAATGCAGTTAGAATTTACAACCACACCCTAGTTACCCTAACAATAGGGGGCTATAAATATTGTGGTAATTCCTGTCGATAGTGGCAATACAAAGAAGGTGTGTCGATGGCTCTCCGTGGATTTATGTCAAATTACCTATCCCGTGGCACCGGCACAGCCTATTGACCTCGTTTGAAGAAGAGGGTTTACAGTATAAGCTGCAAGCGATCGCGGAATTCATTATACGTAAAAAAGTTACTTTAGGAAGAAAACTCTACGGCCAATTTAAGTTCTAACAAACCTGCAACAACTCAAAGTTATAAGATACTAGCTGTGCTTCGCTGTTTCGCCCGCGTTTATTAAGGTTAAAAGGTGGCCTATGTGTTGGCAAAAGCAAATCATTAAAATAATTAGATTGTTGTACACGATAATGACATTTACGAATGCATTTCTTTTTAACCGACTTCAAAAAAAGAGAAGGTTTGAATTCGACTGTATGTTTTTTTTTTTAATTTTGTATAAATGTTACCTCATTACTTCTTTCTGGGTGAACCGAATTTGATGTTTTTTTTGTTTTGTTTTTTTTTTACCTTCCATGCGGTCCCATTTAAATTTGATCAAGATCGGACTAGTACCTTTGATAAAGATATACGATTTTAATTTTTCACAGACTTCTGTCTCTGTCAGAACTAATTGGCCGAATCGTCTCCATTGTAATGATTATTTCATTATTACATGTTTTATTTTTCGTAATAGTAATAATGTGATGTTATCTTGTATGTGTGCTTTGATTTGTCTGAAATAAATCTATTTTAATTTTATTATTATTATTATACTTTTTTTTATTTGTGACAGGCTAGTGTTTGATCACTATCTCACCTGATGGTAAGTGACGATGTGATCGAAGCTGGTAAACACACTAGACCTGGAATACGCAGGCTCTCAAGGATAACTGCCGGAACACCGTATTTGGCTTGGCGGCAGACTTTCAACTTGATGGTGGTAAGCTACTTTGGTAGCAAGCCAGGCGAGCAACTCACAAAATGCTCTACCACCTCTCAAATTATCTTAAATTTATTTAATTATCGCTGTTTCTTGTACCATAGGCTTTCAAATAACCCCGAATTTCCTTTTTTTCATTTATTACCAAAGATGATTTATCTAATACCAACGCTCTAGATTTTATTGCCTTGAGGGTGAAAGATACTCTGGAGCCTCATCGAGTTTGTTTTACGATTATTTCTCTTCTTGTCAAAGTTCGTAATTATTATATCAGAGATTCTTACTGTTTTTTCTTAAGAGTCATGTTTTAAGGGTTAATTATTTTTTCTTGGATTATTCAAAGTATAAATATATAAAATTTATATTATATTTTAATTATATAAAAAATATACAACCAACAAAGATACGCATTCACACTCACAGCCTCAAACTAAGTTCAAAGACTTGTGTCATGGCTTGTGCCGGCAGCATTTACGTCACGTACACAATTACATCCAGAACCTGAAGCACAAATGTATCTTGGGAAGGAATTGTGCTCCTGCCGGGAATCGAACCTGACAACCAAGACTGACTAAGGTAAATTGTGTTTGTTGCACATCATTTATGCGGTCCACGTCTTTGGAGCTGATCACATATAATGATATATCGACCCCTTATTATTATTATTTATATTATTTTTATTCGACATAGGCACAATTTTGACCACCATCTCACCTGATGGTAAGCGACGATGTGGTCGACAATGGATCGAGCTCGCCTTGAAGATACCTATTCACGCGTGACTTGAAAACTCTCATATTGTATTCATCAGCAAACACCGACTCTAATAATTATTTAAATCAATTAATCGTCTTTTATATGTCTACCTAATGAAAATATTAATAAAGAGCCCCAATTGATTGTTGATCCCAAACCCAAACACTCGTCAAGAAAGTAACAAATAATTTTCTTTCCCAAGGGATAATTGCTTCTGGTTCTTGCTTGTGTGGGCATTCATTCATACATACATAGATACTTTCACATCCAATCATACATTCACCCAAAAGTACATACTGTAAAATCCATAACAATCTAAGTGCTTTCACTCATCCCACTCCTTCTACAAACTCACGGCGGTTTCCGTACTGAAACAAACTCCACCACGTGGTCGAGTCGCCACCATAAATTTTTGTTAAATTGGTGTGTAATGTTTATATTTTTAGTTCACATGTACAATACCACCCACATACAAGTCTTTGAACTTAATGTGGGGCTGTGTGTGTGAATACGTTTGTTACCTTTCCGTTGTATGTGATGACGGTTATCTAACATTTAATTAACTTTGCGGACACTGCCGTGCCCATAAATCTATTTACATGATATATTTACATATATACAAAATAAAGTACTCAAACGTTTTATTTCTCAGTTTCAAATTTCTAAACTAACAGAACAACAGAAAACAGCTAACATAATTTCCTCTACACAATCGTTAAAGCACAACCATTACGTTCAGAAGACACTTATTATGAAAACTTATTTCCACATATTCCGCATAAAACAACGCCTCGAGGTGGGTACAAGCAATTTGCTATAAATCTACCGCCAGGGAACGTTCCAGGCGTTTTTGCATGCCGATGGAATGTGATGTACTGAGGTCGGGTTGGGAGCAACTGCCCCAAAAAATATTATAAACTTAATAATTTCTACTGCTTTTAAAATAATTCTAGCATTGAAAATAATTAGGAAAAACCCAACCACTTCAATAAATAATAAATATAGTTAACCAATTCACAAATAATATAAACATAAACGCTTTTACACCAGCCATGAATCTGGTTGCTAATAATTTAATATAACCGCCAGTATAAACAGAATCCTTTGTCTGTTCTTGAATAACGAAGAATAAAATTATGAAAATAAAATATTGTAAAAATAATTTTAAATTAAAGTAAACATTGTTTATTTCATTCATTATTGTACATTTTACAAGTTGACGCCCTAGTTATCAAACTGGGTGTAAGTTACATCCGTATCTTGGTAATTAGTTCCTTCCTAAGGTGAAAATTATATTTAGCACCTACTTCTTATCTAGGTCGTTAAAACATTAAATGAAAAATTAGATAAACAAACAAAATTTTAATCAAGCGTTATTTTGAAATTATAAGAACATATTTTTACAGTTTAATTAGATGAAAATTAAATAAGTTCCGCAGCTCAATTTTAGGGTAAACTTTACAACCTACCTAAGTCACATATCTAAGATCATTTGTTTATTTGTATATACTATTTGAAAAATAATGGAATTAACTGGACACTAAACATTTTTCAAACAAAAAAATAAACACAAATTGGTTAACGTATCTCGGAGATAATAATATATAGTTTACAATAATATTATACCTACTACTCAAAAAACAATGTTCTGGTAACCTCTTTTGTTTTGGAAGTAAATTAAAAACATATTGGTGTCCTTTTGGGAACTAAGATACAATACACAATGATTACAAACTTTAAATTTTCAACCATCTCTTGTTCTTTAACACTAAATTATGAAGAACGTGTCGCACGAGTTATTTTATAAGAATAATTTCGCCCTTATAACCCCTTAGTCCGCTCCCCATGTTATTTCGCAGATATTCAGGATACAGTTGCGTTATCTAATTTTCTTTTTTGTGTAATATGCAAATTGGGGAACAGTTGAACGATATTTATGCATTTTCTATTGGGGTGATGTGCCATGGAAGCCGGAGATTATAGGGTTAAGGGGATTTTGTGCTTAGATGGCGAAATATAATGATAATGGTATCTTTGTTTACTTGAAGGGGATTCTAACGATGCGCTGTTTTTCAGGGTTCACCAAACTCTAATTTTATTTGTATTTATTTCAGCTTATATTTTGGTGACTGTACACAGGAATTACATGAGTTAATTCCACCATGCCCTTGTAACCATCTAACAACAAGACAAACTATCAAACATCATCCATTTATGGTCGACATACCTCCAGTTTACTCGAAGCTTTGCGCTTCTACGTTCATCATCCGTACAGCGAAGGAGTGGAACTCATTGCCTGTCGTCCTGTCTGACATCTTTGTTCCCCGAACGGTATAATCTGGGTGCCTTCAAGTCAAAGAGTGAATAGGTAACATCTAGGCAACCATGCCCATCTTTGACCGCATCATCACTTTCCACCAGGTGAGATAGTGGTCAAATAATATTCTGTATAAAAAAATATATATTTATCTATAATCATTAATTGGACTGGACATATGCTCCGCTGCCAAAAGAATAAGTGGAGCACACAGGTAACAGTTTGGTACCCAAGGGATGGCTCCAGAAGTCGGGGTCGAAAAGCAAGAAGATGGGAGGATGAGCTGAAAATGACCTTGGGACCCCTTTGGATGAGAGTAGCGGCGGACAGAAAACAGTGGAAAGGGTTGGAGGAGGCCTTTTGATATAATATAAATTTTTTTTTGGATATAATGGAAATAACATACCGAAATTAGGGATATAATATAAATTTAAGCATAACTTTGTAATTTTGAACTTATTGTAAACATTTCGGAAAATAAAGGCTATATTATATTATATAATCATTATGATTTTATTATTATTATTCATATTAAATATATGGAGATATAGAAAAAATATTAGGTTTAAAAAATATTACTTGTACATTCCCATGAAGTAGGAAGACTTAATATGTCGGGAGTATAGAAAACACTTTCTTACGTCTCATTATTTTAACTAGAGCTGGCGTACTTACTATTCCCGACTACAATACAACTACAGCTTTAGTGAAGTAATAAAAACTTTAGTAGAACTTCTTTTGGAATTTTGAAATGAAAACGAATATCGCAATTTTTTACCGACTTCCCAAAAAAGGAGCAGGTACTCAAGTCGAATATTTATTTTTATGTATGTTATGTTTTATGAATATTTTTTTATGTATGTTACCTAATAACTTCTCTCCACGTGAGCCGATTTCGATTTTTTTTTTAGTTTGAATAATATTGCTTTCTAATTAGTCCCATTGAAATTTGATCAGTGGTTCTTGGAATATCGTCAATAATGCCTATTTTGTGACAAATAATGCGTACTTTGACGATGTTCTCGTTTACCCGACTTTAAAAGTTACCTCATAACTTCTTTCGTTGTGAGCCGATTTTGATGATTCTTTTTTTATCTGAAAGCTGGTGCTTTTTATGTAGTCCCATTGAAATTTGATCAAGGTCTGATCTCTCGTTTTTGAGTCATAGTCAATAATGCGTGTTTATACATTAAATCTGATCAAGGTTGCGATGATAAAGCGGTGAAGTCGGTTTTTTAAGCTTTACTCGGGTTTAATTATTAACTTTGTATGATCTGCCTTCACTTATAAACGTTATATTTTATATTTAGAAAAAGAAGATGACCAAATCAGTATATCTTTTTATTTATTTACTAGCGATTCGCCCCGGCTTCGCCCGGGTGTGATAAATGAAAAACCGCTCGAACGATTTTGTGCAAACTTCACATAAACCATCTACTAAATAGTTCAAACAAAGCTTAAACATTTGGTTTGGATAGGTGAGCTCGTTCTTTAGTTATAAAATAACAACGAAAAGTGGCATTGATTTTTATATAAATAGATTCAACTATACATATATACATGTGGCATTGATTTTTATATATATAGATTGAACTATACATATATACATGTACTAGTTGTGCGCCTCAACTTCCCTGGATAGATCAAGTTTAAATGCCGCCTATACGGAAAAAAGTGTCTCGTTCGTTTAGTCGCTGCTGTGACTAACATTCTAGTGCTCTATGGTATAACTATAATTATTTAGTAACAATCACAGAATTATTTGGCAATAGTTAGCTTATTTTGGTAAAAGTACGTTATAGTAAAAGCAACTGTTATTTAGACTAGAAAATATGTTTCTGAAAACTTTAGTTGTCTAGTTGTAAGAATTTTTAAGTGAAAACTTCTTTAGCGGCGTTGTGCACTTTTTTGAGATAAGTAAAAAATATTAAACTCGCGTCAGGACACGTGACATGATCGAAAATTCGTAAGACGGAGGGAGAGAAGACCACCGGCGCGGCGTAGGAGAGGAAGTAGTATCCCCTTCTCTTTCTACCGCGCGGCGAAAATGTATGCCTGCTCCTGCTGTTTACAACGTTAATGTTCATGTTTTCACTTTTGCCGGCACTCCCGGAGTGCAACCCGTTTTTATTTTTCGCCGTGTGTATTATTTTAGATCTACGTTTCAAATTTCAGCGAAACGGTTTGGTAGCTTCGGCGTGAATAAATAACAAACATACATAAAAACACACAAACTTTCGTATTCATAAAGAAGTGGAATTGGAATACAGTCTATATTTATAGTAATTAATGTGTGCAAGCCTACAAGGAGACCCATTTCTAGCGAAATTTAACGACTTTATTTCCAATTCATAATAGGGCTACATAAAGGTCATATCTCGAATTTCGGAGCTCATTTAAACTGGGACATTACAATAATAAAGGGTGTAATTTGGCAACGACAGAGAACCCACCGCGGAACAGATGGTGTGAGCACAAACCGCACTTTTGGACTGTGCCTGTTCCCCATAGTACTAAGTTTGTTGATAGTTATCTAGTTACTGTCTCACTTACTGGATCAAAACCTGGATAAATTTAACTTACAAATATTTTGAATCAACGGGGTCCCGTTGACTCGGTGGGCAAGTCTCTGCCCTCTCCGCCGTCCTGGGTTCGATTTCCGTCAGGAACACATTTTCCTTCCCATGGGAGATTTGTGCTTCTGCGTCTGGGTGTGATTGTGTGTGTGTTATGTAAATGTTTGCACTCCTTACAAGTCTTTAAACTTATTGTGGGGCTGTGAGTGTGAATGCGTTTGTTTGTTTGTTGTTATTTTAACAACTAGAATCAACTAGTGGGCTTGAGCACTTGAGTTACCTATTAGCTCGATGTCTTGTAGGTAACTTAGTTCTTTGCTCTATATAGGTTTAGTTTAGTTTAAGGAAATATTCGGGCCAATTGCCCGTTACGGGGTCGTGGTCCAACTACTCTGTCCAATCAGTTGGACCACGGGCCTTCTGTAGGGGCAGTGGTCCAATTTTTATTTTTAGTTGGACAATGACCCCATAGCTAGGGACCCGTGGTCCAACTGACTATGTGATTACTTATAAGAAGAATATTTTTTAATCAACTCGAATCAAACCAGCACTTAATTACTAAATAACTAAATAGATGTTTAATAACATTAAAATATATTTATTGCCTAATTGGCCCGTAGATCGTCAGCTTATAAGAAGTACAAAAACAACTAGAATCTAAGAGAAAAGTATCTTATCGAGCAAACTTGAAATCATTAAATATTGTATGTACTTGTGTAGTACTTGTGTAGGTAGCTGTGGCTATTAGTTCAAAGTCTGGTAAAAATGAAAATGTAAAAAAAATTGCTCCGAGCCCGAATCAAATAATGAAGTTAACATTAATTATAATCCTATCCTATTAATATTATAAATGTGAAAGTTTGTGTGTGTGTGTAAATTTTTGTATCCACGTATCTCCGTAACAAATAAACTGATTTAGATGAAATTTTTAATGTAAATAGTTTAGGTTCCGGAATAAAACATAGGCTACTTCATAACTTAATTAACGAGGGCGAAACCACAGGGCATGGCTAGTAATCTAATACTATAGTAAGAATCTTTGTCCTGAAATACTGATTTACTGACTGACTCACAGACTGACTGACTTAGAGACTACGCACAGCCTAAGCCACTGGTCGTAGAGCCTTGAAATTTAAAGGATACATTTGTCTTAGTACGTAGGGTGTATTAAGAAAGGATTTATTAAAATTTTACCCCTAAGAGGGTCAAATAGGGTGAAAGCGTTTGTATGTTTTTTGTTTTTGAACTTATTCAAAAATAGCTACTATATAGCGATGACAATGATATTTGAGTAATTGATTTAATATAAAATATATTATTATGTTTACAATATTTTTTGGCAGGGGTGCATTAAAGTGGTGCAATGGGGTATAAAAGTTCATCTCTAAAGTCCTTAACTTACGAAGTAATACTGATGAATGCTAGAATTTAAGTAGTATATTTAAATAAAAAAAATATGGTTTTTAATATTTTTGGCCAGAGGTGCATTAAGGCGGTGCAATGGGAAATGAAAGTTCATATATAGGAAGTTATAGTGTTGCAGTTAAAGTGATGTAAATAGTATCCGAGTAGTAAAATGAATGGTAATTTTATTAATAAATAAAATTTAATTAACGCAGGCGATGCTGGGGAGCACTGCTAGTTCCTTCATAAAAGATCTTCCCGTTGACTTAGTTTGGTGTGCGTTCGCCTTTTAGTCGAGGAACACAAGTTTCCTCGCCTAAGAAAATTTGTGATTCTATTTCTTGTTGTGGCAGTGTTTGTGATGAGAATGTTTGCAGCACCCACGACACAAGTCTTCAAGCTTAATGCTGCTACTGTGAGTGTTAAAGCGTTTATGTTTATGATTAGCAAAACGCGTATGATTGACAACGATAAGTTAAATAACGCCAGGCGTCAGTGCGTTAAGACATTTAATCTCGTCACAGGGTAGTGAGTTGTACGATTTTGTATACTCACGAATTTCGAGGTACGGTATTGCACCATCTGCCTTAAGCCGGCCCATTCCACCATTGGACTGCTAGATAAACTTTATTGCAACATCGTTTGACTATTTAATACTACAAACTAAGCGATAAGCTTGTTTTTCGGCTCGTGTCTACATTTGTTGCTCATCTTGCTTTACACACCTATATACCTACTTATCCAAGGCTGTCATTAATTTCAAAGCAAATGTGCCATTTAATCACCACTTGATTTCGGCAATACGGCATCGTCTAATGGTTAAAATACCGACCATTTTCACGAAGCGTTTCGCTTCCACTTTCATTATTGGAACTGCAAAAAAATTAAGCACCCTGCCGTCTATGTAACGTACGTAAGAGTAACGTACGTAAGAGAGCGAAAACTGAGCAACCGTGTTCCATTTTCTACCGCAACGTCGCTTTCTATCAAGTGAGATTGTGTTCAAACGCTGGCTTAGTCTCAAATAAAAAACAATGTAAAAATAATACAAAAAGTATAATCTTTAATGCCATGATTTAAATAAATATTACTTTTAACCTCCATCCATTGACAATTTAATTGCGTGTGGCCAGTTAGGGTTAAATATCCATCGCATTTTTGGAACTGGCACAAAGCTACTGGCTCCATTTACTGGATCAAACTAAATCAACCGAGGATCTGGGATGGACTATAATCTGCTTTGTTTTAATGCCGAGTGTAAATCTTAATTAATTATGAATTAGGGTTTTGGGAGAGGTAAAGTTAGACCTTTACCGTTGTCGCCATGTTGCGTTGATTTGTGTATGTTTGTGACATCTGTCGTAATTTTTGGGCCTGTGTATTTTAGAAAGGATTTGTTTAATATATGTAATATATATTTTGAGCCGCTAGCATATATTTTTTTTACTATAATTTCATTTACTATAATAACAAGCGCATTCACACGCCCCACATTCGAAGACTTGAGTCGTGGGTGCTGAAAACATTCACATCACACACGCAATCACAACCAGAACCTGAAACACAAATTTTCTTTGCGGTGAAAACTTGTATTCCCGCCGGGAATCGAATCCGATACCACTGCTTAGATGGCGAACGCCACCCAACTAAGCCAACGCGCATTTAATTATTAGTCTTCCTTACATATTAGTTTATATTTCAATTGCATTTGACAATATGACATTATTAGATATTTTTTGTCCCGAAGTACTTGGATAACTAATACAAAAAACAAACAGTCATCTATCTAATCTAAATATATATAACTCAAAGGTGACTGACTGACATAGTGATCTATCAACGCACAGCCCGAACCACTGGACGGATCGGGCTGAAATTTGTCATGCAGGTAGATGTTATGACGTAGGCATCCGCTAAGAAAGGATTTTGATTAATTCTACCCCCAAGGGGATAAAATAGGGGATGAAAGTTTGTTGTACTTCTTAACGCGAGTGAAGCCGCGGGCAAAAGCTAGTAAGTCATAAAATTGTAAGCAGTTAACCTTAAAAAACTGTCTGTAATAAGCAAAGAGTTGGCTTGAGATCAATTTGGGGCGAACTACTAGCAATATCTATATAACTTCATTAACATCTGCTTAGTAGTTTCTTTAATTTGTTTTTCAATCACTTTGCTAACTATACAACAAAAGAAAGTAGGTAAGACAAATTTTTTTTTTCGACACATTTTGAATTGAACATGAACCTAATTATATATGAACACTTATTAACTTAAAATAAGTATGTCGAAATGGGTTTGCCTCAGCACAAAAGTCAAGCACAAAACTCAACGCCGATTTTTACGCAAACCCGCGGGTGATGTTTAGATAAAAACAACATTATGTTTTTACTTATTCCATATACCTACCTACCATGAAAGTTTCACCAGGTGTTTCTAAGTATCAATACCTAGGTAAAGTGTAGGAGTTAAGCTTGAACATTTTTCGTACCTAATTGCGTGCAAAATAAACCTAGAAGAATAAAACCTTTTCTGCAAATAGCAGAAGGGTAACCTTTTGTAACCTTCACTTGAAAGAAAACGCGCTCGTTTCGGTCATGTGAGCTTATTTTATTTTGGGAGCCTATTTAGAACAATGTCCTAATGACTTGCTTGCAGTAAAGGAGCCTAATTTCTTTTTGAAAATGCCGGTTAGGCGTTTGGCCACTGTCTCACCTAATGATAGGTGATGTGGTGTCGATGGTGGCCTTTTTTTTGTGTGTGGAAAATGCCTTGCACTTCCTTTCCTTCTCAGGGGTGAAGGAAAGGGGAATGTAGATGGTGGCCTATTATAAGCAAGGTTTACTTTAGTTTGGTCGTATAGCTGTTGTAACATCACTTACACTAATACATGCCCTTTTTACCATCAAACAACAAGACAAACTGTCAATCGTCATCCATTTATGGTTGACATATCTCCAGTTCGCTCGAATCGTTTTGCTTCTACGTTCATCATTCGTGCAGCGAAGGAAAGGTAGCTCATTGCCTGCGTCTTTTTTTCCTGAACAGTATAACCTGGGTGTCTTCAAGTCTAGAGTGAATGGGTACCTTCTAGGCAACCATGTTCCATCTTTGGCCGCATCGTCACTTTCCATCAGGTGAGATAGCGGTCAAATGCTTAAAAAAAATACCATTTCCTGATTCAACGACAGTTATGTTTGGAAGATAATTTAAATAAAATGGCAATGACAACCCTAATGATTTTGTGATTGATGATTTTCACACGTATCCGTTTTGTAACAATTTTCTAGAAACAAAACCTGCAAGCTGCTTTAAAAAACTCTTTGTCACCAAAAACCAACTTTAATGGAAACAAGCGTGCCATCAAGCAGACAATTCGTCACCCCAACAAAGCATTTATCACCAACATCAACATTCAATGCAGCTCTATCGTCACAACAGTTGCGGTTGAAAGGACTTTATCGATAACATCGCCACGCCTTACGACACATCACTTTTCACATTCACATACGTCGAAAACTTTGACAGCGTCCAATGTTACAGTCTACCATTGATGCTTCTTAAAGATACTAAACACAATCATGAACCTTGCGAAGCAATGTATATAAAAAACCTACAATTTTCAAGCAGAAAGGTTAAGATATAGATCGTGGTACGGGAAATATAGATGGCGTAAGATAAGGAAGCTTAGGGTGCATATTTGATCGTTTCTGATGAAAGTGATTTTGCCCCCGGGGTGTCTGAAGCCCCCTATTGTGGAGCTTTGATGCCAGTCCGGGGTTTAAATAGGAAATTGATTTCGTCACCGTGTGTCGTAATTCCTGGAACGAGGCTAAACACAAATTTACAACGTCTAAATAATTAAACGCAACGGGAGGGCTTTGTGTGGTAGTCAGTTGGGGAGAATCGTGATCGCGTATTATTTTAATATCATCTTGCGTGTGTTTAAGCCTTCCGCAGCTAGCGGAACATAAACATATTGGCTAAAGGGTGGAGGAGCTGTTCCTTGAATTGGAGTTTATCCTGTATGTTAATTTCAATTTATTTGTTCCACAAGTGGGAACTCATATCCAAGACTTTTAATAATCATTTAGTTAACATACACACTAAAAAAAATACACAATCGAATTGAGAACCTCCTTTTTCGAAGTCGGTGGAAAACATAGCATGAAACAGACCAGTAAATGCAAGGTAGTTATCTATGAAGTACAATACAATACAATAACTCTCTATTGACACCAATAATAAGAAGTATCAAAATTAAATAAATAATAAATGGGTGCAATGGGCGATCATATAACTAAGAGCGATATCTTCCGGACAACCTTTGGATGGATATTAAAATTTTACAGATTAAAGAACCAACTTCATTAATCCCACTAATAGTTTTAACGATTAAAACGATTAATTAAATGTTTTATCTTACTTCCCAAGGTAACATAGTACCCCAATGTTAAGTAGTTTATATGTGCACTGTAATAGATAATTGGTCTCCCTTCGACAATCACAAAGAAAATTAGAAACATTACAGTTTATATAGTTACCCACTTCCATTGAGAAACCAAGGTCGCGCGCCGAAAACAGTTTTAATTACTTTTTCAGCTAAATTAAATATAATTAAACGCAAGCAAAGCTTAGATAATTAAACGCAAGCAAAGCTTAAAAGAAACCTATTTCACCGCTTTATCTTCGGAATTTTGATCATATTAGATTAACCCACATTATTGACGATATTTCAAAAACTACAGATTAGATCTTGGTCAAATTTAAATGGGACCAGTTGGAAAGCAACATCTTTAAAAAAAAATATTTCAAAATCGGTTCACGTAGATAGAAGTTATGTATGAGGTAACAAACATAAAAAAGTCGACTTGCACCCCTTTTTTTTGTGAAGTCGGTAAAAAAACCGCCAATTGTGAATGGATTTTGACGTTTTTTTCTGTGGTAGATTATACTTCAAAGGTAATATATATAAATTTACCAAAATCGATCCAGCCAAAATCAAAATATAAGCGTTGAAGTCTGTTTTTTAAGCTTTGCTTCCGTTTAATTATGTTGCGTCATTTTATATCTAAACCATGTGAAAGTTATATAATATTACGTATTCTTACTAGCCGAATGATTTCTTCAGCTTATTTTTTTTTAGTCTAGTACAGAGGTCGGCAACCTTTTGAGTCGGAAGAGTCAAAAATTACAATTTACAAAATTTCAAAGTTTTATAGAGCCACAAATTTTTTTCTTGCCAACAATAATACCTACTCTACTATGAGTATCGTATAGAAAATGCTAGTCACGTGTTATACCTTCTATTAATCACTTGTTTCAACTGTATAAATGTATTTTTTTGCTACCTTTGGTGGCTTGTTAATGGCTCGATAGAAATCCTAGTTAATCGATTCAGAACGTTTTTTTTAATAAATAATATTTGCGTATGGAACTAAAGAGCCGCAGCTTCACATCCAAACAGCCGCATGTGGCTCGCGAGCTGCAGGTTGCCGACCCCTGGTCTAGTAGAACGGTTACAAAAGCACGCGTTTAAGAAATTCTGGTATCACTCCCTTAAAGGGTCTCCATTTCGCAAGTTACTGGAAAACTATTCGGTAACTGTCCGACCATACAAACTCTTTCCCTAAGTGGCAGGGTAAAGGATCCACTATTCGCCTTTCTTAGGGTAACTAATACCCTTTGTAAGTAATTGTCGGCGGAATGGTGACCCCAGCACCTGTGAATAATGGATGAACGGCCTGATTGCATTTGTTTGCTGTTAATTTTGGATGGGTAGGGTTTGACAGGACTGTTACAGTGGTAAAGTAATTGAGAAAATAATAAACGCTTTAACACTCACAGCCAATACTGAGTTCGAAGAATTGTGTCGTGGGTATCAGAAACATTCACAACACACACATAATCTCAACCGGAATAGGAAATAAATTATCCATGGGAAAAATACTTGTATTATACTACAGGAAACACAAAATTTTCTTGGCGAAAATTGCTTAGACGGCGAACGGCTTGGGACAATTAGAATACCAGAAAAAACGCTCTCATAAAACATATTTTCTAGTCAACATTACCTACGTTCTTATCATACAAATATTATAAATCCTAGTATATATAAGTTTAGTAATAGGTTAGTAGTTTAGTTAGTAGCATATAATTATGTATAACTAGTACCTACCTACAAACATGTTTCTGTGTAAATGTGTACGTGTCAAAGTATGTTTGTTCTCTCTTCACGATGTATGTAACGGCTGATCGGATTTGGATGAAAATTTTAATGTACATAACTTAAACCTAGAATTAACAAACTACTTTTTAACTTGATAAACGCGGGCCAAGCCGCGGGGCATGAATGTGTGAAAGCGTTTATTTATTATTAGCCGTGCCGCACGGCTTCGCCCGCTGTGGGTAACACCGCGGGGCGCAGCTAGTAATAGAAAATAATACTGTAATTATCTATTTTGCGAAATAAAACGTCTAAGTTATACTCACCTGGCTCAACACTCTGGATTATGAGAAAGAAGTGGAAAATTTGCAAATTAATTTCTATTTAATTAAAATTATTTTTAATTTATCAGTTAACATTTTTAGTTCCTTTCCAGATATCTGGAAAGAGGCTCGCATAGTTCCTATACACAAAGGAGGAGCGCGTAACAGAATTGAACATAACAATTCATCATTCTATAAGTTATATCATCTATTCTAGCATTCCTGAACAGCAACACGGCTTTATGACCCAACGTTCAACTGTATCGAACCTCACTGTTTTTTCGAATTATGTACTTCGTAGCATGGATGAAAAGTTGCAAATTGACGCCATATATACAGATTTTGAAAAGGCATTTGATAGAGTGGACCATGTTATACTGCTTCACAAGTTACAAGCGTTAGGAATAAGGGGAGACTTGCACCGATGGTTTTCTTCATATATCTCGAATAGAAGACAAGCAGTTGTTTTAGGTAGTGCTCGAAGTGACTACGTCTCAATCTCATCAGGAGTTCCGCAAGGTTCAATTTTAGGACCTTTACTCTACAACGCGTATCTATTTGATATATCGTCATGTTTTGATAATTCAAATTATTTAATGTTTGCTGATGACAAGAAAGTTTACCTCAAAATCAAAACTGTTCAAGATTGCATAGATATTCAAAATGATTTAAATAACCTTGCAGTATACTACGATAAAAACAGAATAAAGGTAAATACTTCTAAGTGCGTACACATTACTTTTACGAGAAAACCAAAACCAATCAAATTTAACTACACAATTAATAATATTCCTATAAAAAATGTTAACTCTGTAAGAGACTTGGGAGTTACACTAGATTTCAAGATGGTACTAGCTGAACATGTTGATCACATCACTGATAAAGCATATAAACAATTAGGATTCATCAAAAGAGCATGCACTCCTTTTAAAAATTTATCATGTATTAAGGTCCTTTACTTCGCTTATGTACGCAGTGTGTTAGAATATGCTTGTAGCATTTGGTCACCTTTTTATATTGTCCACAAAGAAAAACTAGAGTCTATTCAGAAAAAGTTTTTAAAATTTCTCAGCTTCAAAGACTACAGGATTTTTGACACTTATGAGAAAGCATGTAGACATTATGGTATTGAATCACTTGAACACAGACGTAGGCAATACGACACGCTACTCTTACACGACATCTGGTCAGGTAACATGGATTGTCCTGAGCTCCTGGCTAATGTCTCGCTGCAAGTACCACGGTATCGGACGAGACACACTCCCTTGTTAAACGTGCCGAATGTAAATACTAATTATGCCCAGAACTCAGTTCTCTGTCGTGCAGCTAGGACGTACAATAAATATTATGCTGACCTAGACATATTCCACCTTACCAAGAATTCATTTAAAAACTACATCAAAAAGAAAAATCTCGAAACTAACATTACCTAGACGATATCCCCTCATTTACACGAAAAAAAAACGTACATACACACACGCGCACACACACACACACACACACACACACACACACACACACCCTCAGACACGTTGAAAGAGCCACACATAGTTACCTTAAATAGTATTATACATGTATAGGTGTTTATGAAATTATTGCAACATTATTATATCCTGTAAAATTTATAAATACTCGCAATGCAATACGAGATACCTCTTTACTCCTCTAGTTCGTTAAATGTAAATGTAAATCTATTAGTGTAATCCTTTTTTGGCCTTACTTTATGTATAATAACTTCAATATTTATATCATGTCATGTAACGCTGTTGGATTGACGAAATAAATAAAATAAAAAAATAAAATAATTATATCACACACGCACTACACACACACTCACACACTCACACACACACACACTGGTCATTCACATATTTTAAATAGCTGTATTTAACTATGGCAACTAACCCATTGCCATAATTAAATAGTTTTATGAATGGGAGAAGACGCTGGTTCTCGAAACACAGTGTAAACTACATCGGGAACCAGAGGCTTCAGAATCTAGATTGTATGCTCTAAATTTAGGTAAAAAATTAAAAATCTTTTATTTGGACAAAACCTTAACTAATTTGTAACACTCAATGTACTTATAACTATAGCTATAGTAATAGTAGGAACACTATTGTGTGTGAACACAGCATCTTATATTATAACTTGGCTCATACAGGTGGTTCATAAATAAACTAAGCTGATGAGCAGGTATTTGTTGTGTGCATGGATTAACCCTAAATTCTAACTAGGTAGCCCTGTGTGTAGGATTTCAGTGCTCTCCTGCCATCTCACAAATAGGTACTTTACTTTATTTGATTATGTCAATAAATATTTGATTGATTGAACATAAAAAAAAACTTGAGAGGTGTCAAGTGACACCCGGATGGAACGAAGTTCAATTTCCGTCTAGCCCCCTTTCGCAACGCGCGATAAGGAACTTTCGTTCAAAAATTAAAAGAAACATGCAAAAACCAACAACACGCGATGTTCCCAGGTGGCCACCCTTCTAAATACTGACCGCGCCCGACGTTGCTTAACGTCAGTGATCGGACGAGAACGTGGTATGGCTTACAACTATAGCAAAAAGTGTCGTTACAACTTTTGGTCTTAATTTTTTCCGTCTAGCCCCCTTTCGCAACGCGCGATAAGGAACTTTCGTTCCAAAAATATCTACATGTTTAAACCTATAATTGGTTACATAACTTTCCTACGTCTCGGAGTATTTCGACACACTATATAACGCGTTTAATAGCCGGTTAGTATTACAACAATGAATCGAAATCGCGATCGTTTTCATAAAAGAAGATACCTATTCACTCGCGACTTGAAGACTCCCATATTGTACTCATCAGGGAACACCGACTCAGGTAAGGAGTTCCATTCCTTTGCGGTTCGCACAATGTATAGCGTAGGTACGCTAACTACTAAAAGGCTACGTACTAAAAGAGCGCAGATTTACACTAAGAGTACTTAATTTAGTTTCAGTACGGACCTAGTTTCTTAGTTCTTAATAAAGTTTTAAATACATTAGTAAGTTTTCTCTACGTGGAGTCGTGGAATAAGATTTCACTTGGTCTTAAATTCCGTTTAATTTTATAAGGCATTACATTTTTGTGGCATTACTTTGCCAGTGCTTCATAAGACTTCCCTTTAAGTTTTTTATACAAGGTTTATTTTAGTAAGGATCGTATTTTCAAATATTTTGCAGCTTTAAAAACCGTATCGTAAGTTTGTTTCCTTTCTCGATTAATAAATGTAAGTAGGTTGTTCTAATTTTAAACCACCAAGATAAAAGTCATATTAATTTTAAACATCTCACTAACCTCTTCTCCTATCTATTGATTATATCTATCTATCCTATAACTTTTCCTAGAAAATTTGTCTAGAAACAATATTATCAAATAAATACGCTTTTTTGCAGTCGTCAATAAAAAATATAATGACAACCCAATTGCGTTCAAAGGCCTCACTTACTTACTTGTACTATCTTACTGTGTTATTTATGTATACAATATGATAAAAAAAGCAACGAGTTGCTCACGGGAGAGCCGGCAGAAGTGAAAACTATTTTACAAGTAGAAATAACAATACCATCGTCACCAAAGAAACGCCGTAGAAAGAGAGGGAGATATTACTTCCTCTTCTACGCCGCGCCGGCGGTCTACTCTCCCTTCGTCTTACGAATTTTCGATCAGGTCACGTGACCTGATGCGAGTTTAAAATTTTTTACCCATCCCAAAAAAGTGCACAGCGCCGAAGTTTTCACTTCAAAAGTAGTGTTGACTAGTATGTCACAAAAGATTCGATCTAGGGTACGTAAAGTCTAAAATGGAAACGGAGTCTCAAATATGTACCAGAACACTGTTTGTTACTTGGCGACATACTTTACTTCGACTATGCTACGGTGAAATAGTTGGCAAAGCCATGTGAGTATTAAAAACGGTGATTACATGAATGTATCTTTGGACTAACCATGGACTATTTTTAATATTTGAATACACGATAACTGAAAACGGATGGACCACTGAGCGTAATTGTAAGATTGCCAGACCCGAGAATTTAAGACTGGATTTTATTTTCACATTCAAAACGTAAATGTTCTAAGGGACCGTAGACAAAAGTATTTGTTATTCATTTTAACTTGATACCCCAGTTCCTGAGAAAAAAAGTGTTGACATACAACAAAGTATTACCCTTAAGAATAACTATCCTAAATAAGATTAATGTACCCATCCACTAGCCGATACACTCCAGTTTTACAAAATTAAATACAAGAGGATCAGAATTCTAATAAGAAAACAACAAAATTAAATTAAAGTTTTATTTCACACTGCATTTAGAACTTGTATACAGGACGCTTGCTGATGTAAGCCTTGATCGCAGGGACGCTGCGGACCTCAAGGTACAGCTGGTAAAGGACAGGCCATTGCTTCTGCAGAAGGCTCTTGTTCAGCAGAAGTTCAATAAATTCGAGGATGCCCACGAAGTAGACATCTACCCAGTTCATTTTCTGAAATCAAAATAAAGGTGAATTTAAAAATGAGAACATGTTACACCCACCCAGTGTACCATGCCTGATTGGTTTAACCGCTGAGCGTAAGCCCTGCCTCTAGCGATGAAAATATGCTTTCCTTATTATTAACGTCTTATGGCGACGTGGTTAGAGCCACAGCTAAGGTTATTACTCTCTGTGGCCGTAGGTTCAAACCCCGCCTCAAGCAATATTTTTCTTTTTTTACCACTCAAGCGTCGTTGGTGAATACAGTCCCCAAAAAACTCTTATAGTGTTGCCTCGCATAGGTAATATTTTTTTACAACTGAATAATTATATTTTTCACTGTTTTCTAGTAATTTTCGAGAAGATGTGATGAAACAACTATCTGCATATATTGTTTGTGGCCTAGGATCATTATTATTAGACGAAAGTAAAAACATTTGGACGTTAAATATTGGGTTGATGATTTACGAATCTACTAATAGTTATTCTATTTACCTTTCCACCGAAGAAACTACCCTTCTTCTTAACGATCTCTTCCAGATCTGAAAGATATTTGGGCATGATGGTCTCTTCTATTTCCTTCCACAAGACGAGTTTCAATTCCTGGCGGACTTCCAACTGCCAGTTCAAGATCTCTGAAAATATAAGGGTTTTTTTCATGCTAAATAGGCAAGCATTTTACCGCTATCCCACTTAATGGAAAGTGACGATGCGATCACTCTAGACTTAAAGACATTCGCTCTAGACGATGATTAACTCTTAGACTTGTCTTGACCCAGATTGTACCGTTCAGAGAAAAAAGACGCAGGCAATGAGTTTTTTACCTAAGCAATGAACGATTTCGTGGTACATACGAAATGTAGGTATGTCATTTAGCCCCGCAGGCCCAATGTGACCAAATTGAACTCAAATACAATATTATCATCGGTTATTTAAATGTTCACTTACTTTGTCCCATTTCCCAGATGGATTCAGCAATGGCGTTCATCTCAGCGACCTCCCAGTCATCTACCGACCAGAGTCCTACCAGCTTGCCGAGGTATTGGCTGATGGTGACAGAGTTCCACAGCATTTTGTTGTCCACCTCCAGTACTGGCAGTTTGCTGAATGGCACCACTGTGGATAATGTGATCGGTAAGTATTCAGATTAGAATATTGTCTTATTTTACACTAAACTTATACTTATCATCTTTTTGGATTGTCCTAAATAAAAAATAGTAGGAAGGGTGCGATTAATGAATTCGTAGCACAATAGTTGTAATACATCTAAAAATTACTTTTTAACGTTTGATAGGGAAGCATTGCGGCCGAAGATGTAGTATGATTGTATAGAAGATACATCTCTTGACTTAAAGTCTCTCAAATTATAGCGTTCAGGGAATAAAGACGCCGACAGTGAGTTCCACTTCTTCGCAGTACCATCCGGATCCGACACATATTGGAAGTTTGCAAGGAGTTTATGTATTTCATATCAATAATATAATATAGGTTCCATGAAATTAATGAGTAAGGGTCAATGATATATAAATGAGAAAAGACAACACGTAACAACGTCAAACGCCTGCTGATTTATGTGCTAGATAGATTCTGAGATATATATAACGTTGACCAGACCATCAGGTACTAAAAACTATCTGAATCCGTAAAGATATCCAGGACAAAGCGAAGAGGAAATAAAGTCTTCGTAATACTTTTGGCGGAAATATTGTAAAAATAAAGGTAATGACAGGGCTGCGAATTTTTACAACAACAAAACTAAAGAGAGTTTGATATAATCAATTATGAAGTAAACTTCAGTAAAAGTTAACGCCACTACAAAGTCAAAACAAAATGATATGGGATGTTCTGAGTCCGGACATCCGGATCCGTACAAACAATCCGGACGAATCACTGCACACAATCTTAATACTAGATATAAGCATAAAATTACAGTGCGCGCATTTAGATTTAAGCAAAACGAATAAATCTTTTATGGCAAATGGGGTCATATTTTAAAATAGAAATCCTAAAATTGTAACTGAATTGGGCAAGTTCAAATCTGAAATAAAACAGGCATTAATTAAGAATGCTTACTATAAAACGATCGAATAAATTAATGGTTTGTACTATAATAATATGGACTACATTAATCATTCCTCAACTCTAACACATAGATTATTTCTTATAATTATGTATTAGTGTTAAAGAATGATTTAAAAAAAATGCACCGCCGAGTTTCTTGCTAGGTTCTTCTCAAGATGGCTGCATTTTTTGCGAATTTGGCAGTAGAATCGTTAAATTTCATGGTTTTGAATCATGACAGCCTAGGCAAGTTAAAATAAACTTGGACTCACTTTTCTGCATCTTCATCCATTCCGAATCAGGAATCACGATGTTCTCGTACTGGATGTTGCCGTAAGCCAGAAGGTACTTGACGGGCTCCACCAAGCCCATGTAGTTGAAGTACTTCAGCTTGTAAATTGGTGCCATTTTGGTAGTCCTGGTCGTTGCAATGTGATGTGTTCAGGGAATCTTCGGCTTTTATACTGCACATTGTCTTTATCTTTGACCCTAAGGTCTACCTGAGATACTCATATTCTAAGTTAACATTGTATCTATCCGACTCTGTTGATTTGATTTGTTGTCAAAATAATTGGCTGAAGGGCACATTCAATCAATACTTAACTAATGAGGCGGTTGAATTCTGTGTCTTATTTTAATGTACGTAAAAGTACTAATTTCTTTTTCAATTATAATAGATTATGTTGACTTTCACTAGCTTTTATCAATCCATTTATTATCATTGACAATTTACGTGTCTGTTAATTAAAAATCTAGGTATTATTGTGACATTGAATAAAGTTATCGCTGTTTCATTATCAATTTTAGTTTTTGTAAATATTTTTAAACGTATGTAATCAAAGTTTATATAAGTGATTAAAGTACTTAAAGATTTATGTACTAAGTAAAAATAGAGATATACAATTTTGTGCAAGATCCATATGACTATGTTCTAGCTGAGTATGCCACTCTGCTTCAGGGCTATTGCTCTCAAACGATTGAATGTCCATATTTTGAATCCACCGGGCTTCACCAAACAACACTTAAAATCTAAGCCCCATAAGTATCACCTTAAAAAATGATACTATGTCGACTCATAACATATATAATGTTTTAACCTCATCAATATAATGTGAAACTTCAATATGGGATTTTTTTTTCTTCAGTACCATCAGTTTCACGGTTTAATTACTTTTTCTTGTTGGCACAGATTAAATTACTGTGGCACAATTTTATTATTGTTTAATATTATTTTTTATCGTTTCTATTGTATTTATTAGGTATATTATAATCTAATCTACGTAAACATCTTAATTTAACCGTCAATGTAGTTGGGAGCGCGTTCGCCTTCGGGTATCTGGTTTGATTCCAAGTGGGAATAGGAAAACGAGTTTTCTCCAACAAACAAAAAAATATGTATATATGTATCGTGTGTGTCGCATACATACACATTGCACACAATTATATGCACAACCAGAAGCATGAATGTCCCTTAGGAAGCAAAATTGTGGTCCAACCGAGAACCAAATCAAACCCAGGACCGGTAAGTAGAGGGCAAAGACTAGCATACTGTGCCAACAGTAGCATAATTAACAAATAAATGTCCAAATATTGCAATCCAGCGATTGACTGAACTGAAACTGACATTAACCAAGTATTTGAAACATGAAATGCAGATCCATACAAATATAACGCAACTATATCGAGTAGGCAATATCTCCTATAACTACCAAACGGAGTTATATACCTACTGCCTAAACATAGCACGATAACAACTGATATGATCATTCCAAAACCAATTATAAGACTAAGCAAACAGAGTCTAAATTCTATTACCGCTAAAATTGTTTAATCAAGTACTGTGGAACAAGAACGCAGACTGCATTGCACGAGCAACAGCGTTCTTGTTTTCACTATTTGCTAGTATTATTGAGGCATTTGATCAGATAACTGCTTATTCTATTGAAATCTTATCAATCAATCCTCAAGTATTAATAAGACAGTTGTTAACAAGAGATAATTATTTAACTGCAGTGATAAGCGATTTGAAATGGCAAAAATGCTGAAATATTTTGAACTCAATGGCTTGGCGGAAGCAATTCGGTACATTCTCTTGTACACTGATCAGAAGTTTGAAGACGTCAGATATGAACATAAGAGCTGGCCCGTTAAGGAAATAAAGGATGGTGAGATGATGTTACCTATAAACATAAACACTTTCACACTCACAGCCCCACACTAACTTCGGTTTGGACTGTGCGTTGATAGATCACTATGTCAGTCAGTCAGTCAGTCAGTCACCTTTGAGTTATATATATTTAGATAGATAGATTGAGCTAGTATATTTTGTAAAAAGACAGGATGAAAATGTTCCTGCTTATTTACAAAAACAAAATCGCAAGCACTTTACTTGCAACATGATCAATAGTAGATAGTGTTAGAAGCGTTTGCCTCACACAGGTAATTTATGCGCACAACTCCTAGTAGCTGGTCACATATTCCTATCTTACCACATTGAATGACATCATTGGTTACCTACTACTTTAAGCGTGAGTATAATTATATTATGTTTAGAATGATATGGTAGGCGAAAGGGTTCGGTTACATTTTGCAAGGTATTATGCAACTCATCTTGGGAAGACAGACGTGTTAGTAGATATATACTTAAAGAACAATGGCGAAATTTTAGTTGGCCTATGTTTGATCGTATTTAAATGTGAAATAAACGAAATTAACTCAAATAAATTACTAAGATTTACTAAAACAACAGAAAAGGCAGACGAAGCCAGGTAAAAAAATACACAGTTTAGGTAATATCTCGGGACTTAATCGCGCTAAAAAACTATTTTTATTTACCTCGACGTTTCGGCCAAGTTGCATTGGCCATGGTCTCGAGAAGTCTTCTCGAGACCATGGCCAATGCAACAGTTTTTTAGCGCGATTAAGTCCCGAGATATTGGTGCTAATTCTGTTGAGCACCGAACTAAACTAAACTAAAAATAAACTAATTTTAGTCAAAGAATACCTAAATGCTATTCTAATTTTACGTTGAACTTAATTTAAAAGTTTAAATGACAGGACTAAAACTAATTTTAGGCTAGTTTAGTCTAATTCTGGACAACAGAATCGGCACCATTACCTAAACTATGTGTTCGAATCGCGAAAGTTTAAAAATTACAAAAAAAAATACACATTAAAAGAAACAAAACGATTACTTTCAACCATTTTTAATTTTTCTGTTTTTGCCTATGCTGTGGTTATATAATAAGATGTTACCATGTCTATTGCCTTACCCTAGTGCATCTCTATATTCCTAAACCGTAATGCTAATGTTTATGATGTATCCATAAAACAAAAAATACTATGGTAACTTATGTATGAACCATCAGCTGTCTAGAATCCGTCTGTCATTCACAGGTTTTCTAAAAATAGCTGCGGTTGCTATTGCAGTCATCGACATTTAAGGGGAAAAAGCAAATGTCATGGCAATACCAAACTGTTGTATGAATGACATTTTCACCTTTGACGTTTGTTTTTTTTTTCTTTTTTCTTTTATTATTAGCTTCGCAATCTTGTGCATTTAGCCAGAGTCAAGTAATAATATATTTCAAGTTTAAACGTAGTGGTGGCTCTTTGGAATGGGCTTTTTCACGAATTCACGACTGTCAGAACTGTTGGCGTATTCAAAAAGAGATCGGCAAAGTGTGCTGAGCCATAACCTACAAATATGTTTTGTTTAATGTCTTAATAACTAGGCCTTCTAAAACGACAATTCTTTTAAAATTAAGCTCAGAAGGCAACCGGCCGTACGTAAGATATTTTTTTATCTATATACGATGCTATTTTACTTCAACTAAAATGATGTATGGGAGTTCGCCATTGTTCTTTTCACTTTCGTGGATTCACTGGACTATACACATGTTTATTAAATACATTATATAATGTAGACATTCTTTTAGCAAAGAGTACCTAAATACCTATGTACCTACTTATTGGATTTATATTTTATAACTCTGACACTATAGTAGATTTGCTAAGTGCCAAATCAGCTTTTCGCTTTAAAATATGAGACTAACATTCCATATGTACCAAATGGATATAAATTACTTAAGCGTACGTTAAACTTCATCGAATACCTTTAATCGAGCAATTCTTGTATATGTATATATATATATATATATAATCTGAATCTCGGAACCGGCTCCAACAAGTTTCATAAAATGTAGTATGCAAGGGGTTTCGGGGGCGATAAATCGATCTAGCTAGCTTTTATTTTTAGAAAACGTCGTTTTAACCGAGCAAAACTCGGTTATCCGTATACTATATTTAAAAAAAAACGATGTTTAGCAATATTTTTTAACTGCCAAAGAAACAGAGGATGTTTTAAGTTTGTAGTGTGTGTCTGTCTGTGACATCGTAGCTCCCTAGCGTCTAGATAGATTTTTATTCAGTTTTTTTTAATGGTGATTTAATCATTGCTAAGAACCTTTTTTTATACTAGATAGGCAAGCATTTGACCGCTATCTCACCCAATGGAAAGTGACGATGCGGCCAAAGATGGAACATGCTTGCCTAGAAGGTACCTATTCACTCTAGACTTGAAGACACCCAGATTATAACCTCTGTTTCTTTTAAAATTTTGCTTTTGTCACTTGTAGTATTATGTGCATAATTTTCAGGACTGCCTTACGGCCAGTTGCCCATACTCGAGGAAGGTGGCAAAGTTCTCCATCAGTCCATAGCTATTGCCAGATATGTTGCAGCCAACACTGAACTTCTACCTTCTGACCCTTGGGAACAAGCCGTCTTGGACGCAGCAGTACTAACCATTTATGATTTTGATAAGGGTAAGCAAATACTAAAAGTGATAACTGTAAAATGTAAATAAAATTCTGTGAACCAATTTACCAAAGCTAACAATCTTTGCTCAGTTTCATGAAGAAAATTTATTGACTTTTAACATAATTTTTCTGTCTGCATTCAACTTTAACATAATCTAATTCAGGGAACGTTAGCTCCCTAGTTTTTAAACTTGCTAGGTAAATAAGATAAGAATTATATTTTTCCTTATTTCACGCTGAAAATGTTTGTAGAAAAGCATATTTTTATGATTGATATATTACAAATTTAAAATATTTGAAATGATTTTTTTATCATTCATACAGCTTTGAGAGGTGGTAGAGCATTTTGTGAGTTGCTCGCCTGGCTTGCTACCAAAGTAGCTTACCAGCATCAAGTTGAAAGTCTGCCGCCAAGTCAAATACGGTGTTCCGGCAGTTATCCTTGAGAGCCTGCGTATTCCAGGTCTAGTGTGTTTACCAGCTTCGATCACATCGTCACTTACCATCAGGTGAGATAGTGGTCAAACACTAGCCTGTCACAAATAAATAAAAAAAAAAAAGCTATGACTGACACACATCTCTCTCTATCTCTGTAATTTTAAGGATTAAAATGACTACATTAAGTAGAAATACAAACGCCTGTCGAGTTAACAATAGCAACACATATATAGGCTTGCCATCATTAGGTATCACATTTAGTCGGCTATATCTATGAAATATCTTTGTTGTGTATTTATCATTAGACTCAAACTGATTTAAATGTGCACGTTTTTCAATTTTATATAGAACGATAATATGTACGATAACAGTGGCAAGTTTTATTGGAATTTGAATTTTGCATTTGCAACTAGAAAGAAAAAACTAAATTAAAATAAACCAAAAAAAATCTATAACTAGATATAAATATGTACTAATAGACCGCTACCAGTAGGCAAAGTACCAGTAAACTTTTTTATGCTAGATATATCAAATGCTTGTCTAAGAATTTGACCACTGTATCACCTGATTGAAAGTAATGATGCGGCAGAAAATGTTGCAAGTACAGTCAGAAACGATATAATAATTATGCCAACTGTGAGTACATATTTGTAACTACAGTTGCAATTTCAAGATAAACTAAGAATGTTTATGCTACCCAAAACATAAAGATATGTTAAAATTAAATAACGTACAGGCTTTCATACTCACAGCACTATGCTTAGTTCGAAGACTAGTGTCGTGGGTGCAGGAAACATTCACATTATAGGTCTAGCCTGTTTACCATCCTATCACTTACCGACTACACTATCACTTATCATTAAGATCTAACATAATATTAAATATAACATAAGTATGATAATTACATATTCCTTATTTCAGCCGTCATAGCCTTCATCCACGGCGGTGAACAGAAGGAAGAATTCAGAAAGAAACTGTATGACAGCACCTTACACTTTTACTTTTCTAGATTTGAAAAACAACTGAAAGAGAATAATGGATACTTCGGTGGCAAGGTAAAAGAAACAAAATATCATTACCTAATAGTTTCTATCCAATCAAATCTCACAATAAATGCGAATTTATATATATTATAGGATTGGACTGAATAGAAGATGGGTCTGTTTAACTGAATCACACAAGCTACTAATTTGATTTAGCTAGATACAAATTATAAAAAGAAATGTTAAAGATGGTTTAGACGATCTTTAATGTTCGGCAAAGTTCCCAAAATGCTTGCTGCATTACCACGCTGTATAGCAAGGCTCATCCTCTGCCCCAAATACAAACCAGCATTTTGGTCATGTGCCGAATCAATCAGTCTCTTAGACAAATCTTTGAAAATTTCTAAAGCACCCGGTCCCCATGGGCCTAGCGTTTCAACCCCAAACGGCACAAATATAAAAATAAATAATTAATATTTTAGCTTAAATTTGAAACGTTGATTGATAGATATTTGTATTAATATGAGTAATAATACATAGACTACTTTTTAACTTGATTAATGGAAACGACGATTTTATTATTAATTATTCCATTATGATCATACATCGATGCAACCATTTGTTGTGAAAAAATGGCACATTATAAGATAACAACTAAGAGACACACGGATCAAGGGGATCGAGAGCTAAATATATATAAAACAATTTTTGCGTTTTGTTGATAAGACGCGTAATCAAAATTACCTATCAGCTTATTTATTTCAACGCATTGGCATTGCCACTTATGGGGCAATACCATGGGCACGTTGCTCACTCGTAGTTGGCTTAAGCACTTGCGTAAGCAATTTTTATTTTATACCGACTTCACAAAAAAGGAGGAGGTACTCAAGTCGCCTGGTTTTTTTTTGTGTGTTACCTCATAATTTCGTTCCACGTGAACCGATATTGTTTTTTTTTTGTTTGAAAGATGTTGTTTTCAAATTGGTCCCATTCAAATTTTATCAAGATCTGATCAGTAGTTCTTGAAATATCGTCAATAATGCGTGTTTAGTACGTCTAATCTCATCAAAGTTCCGAAGATAAAGCGGTGAAGTCGGTTTTTTTTAAGCTTTGCTTGCGTTTAATTATAATTTAAGTAGTAGCTTAGGACAACAGAGCTTCTGTAGTCCTCTGTTACAGAGGTCTTCATTTATTTTTACAAAATGACACTTGACTACTTATGTACCTATTGATTTTATTTATATAGCATTAGCCATGCTAGACAAAACTATAGTGATAAATTTATAAAGGATTTTGTTTTTGATTTGGGTAGATAATGTCTACAACACACAACATGGAGCTAACTGCAATTTTAGACTCGTTGACTGTAGTAGTTTCTATAAACTGTTTAGGTAGATGACGTCACACGTCCCCGTCAGACGTTAATAATAAGGAAAGGATAATTTCGTCGCTTCAGGCAGGACTTGAGTAGCTCAGCGGTTCGAGCAATAGGGCATGACGCACTATGGCCGCGGGTTCAAACGAAAATTTTTCCTTTCTAAATGTATCACTATATGTACATATTCTTGTTAGTAAGGTACGAATTATATACGAATCGTTAATTTAATTGCAGCTTGATTTAGTAGTCTGTAATTTTTAGACACAAAAGGCACTCTCGTAATTACAAAGTGAACGATTCAGCTGCAAAGGTTTATTTAAAACTACACACGTACGCACCTGTTTTCAAATTAAACACATTAGAATTATATATTCTATTCACATGTTCTTAATTAGTTTTGTAGTGCAGATGATGTATAATGGTGTTTGTTCTCAAAACGTAGACCGTCTTTGTTTTAAGTTATGCCACTGCATATCAAAAACAGTTTTTTTGCTGAGAAATTTGGTATTAACTACGGGCCAATCCTAACTTATGTTATAGATGCGAAAGTAACTCTGTCTATATGTCTGTCTGTGTTCACACCAAAATTACTGAACCGATTTAAATGAAATTTGGTACACAGATAGTCTATAGCTTGGGAAAGAACATAGGCTAATTTTTATCCCGAAATTCCCGCATGTCCGAAACTTACGCGGGTAAAACCGCGGGGCGCAGGTAGTTGCCTATATTTCCTAAAACTAAAATAAGACTATATACAGCAAGTTACCTACAAGACATCGCTTCAAGCTTATAGGTAACTTAAGTGCTCAAGCCTACTACCAGTGGGTAGCGTTGCCAGCACGCTGGCGGCATTGCCTCTCTGAATAACAATGCTAATACGTTGAGCTAAATAAGTGCCAACATTTTGACCAAGCGTCGCCTCAACCAGGCGCTCTCTCGATAGATTTTTGAAAAAACCTACTGTTAAAAAACTGTTTGTTAACTTACCTATACTGTCCGTTACTTACGTTGGCTTAGTTAGGTCCGCTTGTTAAGCTGCAGTTATCGGGTTCGATTCCCGGCGGAAACAACTTTTCTCCTTAAGGCAAAATTTGTGTTTCTGGTGCTGGGTGTGATTGTGTGTGTGATGTGAATGTTTCGGGCACCCACGACGCAAGTCATCGAACTTAGTGTGGGATGTGAGTGTGAAAGCATTTGTTTCTTTTCTATATATATAAAAATCAATGCCACTTTTCGTTGTTATTTTATAACTCAAGAACGGGCTCACCTATCCAAACCAAATGTTTAGGCTTTGTTCGGACTATTTAGTAGATGGTTTATGTAAAGTTTTCACAAAATCCGTCGAGCGGTTCTTCATTTATCACACCCGGGCGAAGCCGGGGCGGATCGCTAGTTGATTATAGATATAGATGGCAATTAATTATAACGATCTAAATAAGACCAACATGTAACGTATGCTATCATTTGTAGTTTCACTTAGTACATTGTAATTTTATTGGCAAGCGATTTCAGTCTTTGATACTTCGTAAAGATATTATTTCTGGGGCTTTAACGCAGCGAAACAGTAGCCAAGGAACGCTCGATTTGCAGGTTCGGCTTTTGGTCATCAGTACCAAAGCCCATAGTATCAGTAGCTCTCTCTCTCTCGCTTTCTTTTTATCTCACTTGGAGATGACTTAGCAAAACAAAACAAACAAAGTTATCTTATAACTGAAAGTCGAAGACTAAAATCCCTTATCTGACAATGAAATGTCAGAAAAAACATTAAAACGATTGACAATTTAACGGTTGAATAATAAAATTACTAGTAAATTAGAAAATCACTTTAAAGCCGAAACACATCGGAAACCAACTTGACGACATGATATTTTTAAAACAAAAAAAGGAGTTTTTGATTAATAACAGCTATTACACCATTCAGGAATACCTCAACGACAAAATATATTTATTGCATATTTATTTTAAAAAAAATTTTGACTGATATCTAAATACTATGAAATAATTAAATACTTATTATAACTTACTGATTTAATATTAATTTACATTAACAAAATAATAAATACTTGACATTTATTATAAAGCACTCACTATACATAAATACAATAACAATACTTAATTATGTCATCTTATTATGATTTAAATTGATACATTATGATTAATAAAGCATGTCGTCCTCCTCTGCTCTAAATTGTTGTGCTAAACAGGGTCTCTAATGTACTGTCATTTATTTCTACCACCTATCTACATTTAGAGAATGCAATAAAGATTTGAATTTGATTAAATCGATTTATCAGCAGTATACATGTTTAACTAACTTGTTACAGCTCAGCTGGGCAGATTTCATCTTCGTTGGGATAATCGAATGCTCCAACCTCTTCCTTGAAGATAAAATCCAGAACGGCTTTCCAGCTATATCCGAACTGGTTAACAGAGTCCAAGCACTGCCAAGAGTGAAGGAGTATATCAAAAATAGAAAACCATATGAAAAATTTTAAAATCTGTATAGATAAATAAATAATTAACTACTAACATATTTCTATTCTTCTGAATTATTTTCATGAGTTTTCTTGCTCCGAAAGTGAAAATACGGTCATATTTGTAGACACGTCATAGTTTGTAGTATAAGTTATCACACCAACATTATAAATGCGTGCGAAAAAAATGTGTGTATAAGTAGGCTATCCGCGAATGTAAGCATGATCAATGTAACAGATATTGGGTGCCGGCTGCCACTATGTAACCGACTTAGAAGTCAGAAAGTATCGGTTTGGTAACTTTTCATTTAAGAAGCGCATGGTCATTGATTACGTGGTTTTTTAGTTTGGTTGTATGAGCTTGCATTTTAAACTTCCTTTGGTGGTTTGTTATAGATTTGCACTCCCGTAAAAGATACAATCCTCTTTGGATTTCATGTTCTGTGGAAACTATAACCCGGATCTCGAAACTACTACACAGATTATCATATGCTTTTCACAATCAATAAAACTTCGCCTGAAGCGATATTAAACTTTATTTTATTACAATTGGATGTTGGAAAGAAAAGTTATCGTCATTTAAAGACCATCGAAATGCCGCTTTCAGAATTTAGCGAATATCAAAACTCTATTTTTTGTATAAACAAAATTAACAGATTAAATTAACAATTTTCGAGATCATTTGCGCCTTTCATGAACAGATAAGTTAGTCGTTCTGTACTCGGACGAAAGGCAGAAGCTAGACACTAATATTGATGTACCGGCAGTCTTTGAGAGCGAGTAATTCTAGGTCTAGCGTATTTACTGTCCTCGGCGACATTAAGGTGTGGTAAGATAATAGTATAAATACTAAAAATAAGTATATTTTTAAATGTGATCTTTAACCAGTAAAAGTCGGTTTAGAATGGCAAAATTTCCCCGTTCTCATTTCGACTTCCAAGAAGAGTATATTTGTAAACATCTGTTTACAATATAATTTGTCCCTAATAAAGTTATTGTTACAGCTTGTTAGAATTGTAAATAAAACAAAGTTAACTTTGCGAATCGAAATTCGAATAGAACTTTTCGAAAGTAATTAAAACAAAACTAATTTCGGAACGATCGTCGCTTGTCTTCAGTCGTACGTTTGTTAAACACACACTTATGTTTATAGCTATTGTTTGAAAAAGTTTTGTCTTGAGATAGGAGAACGCACAATTTTCTTTCTCTCCATTATTAGTTTTAATCGTACGAAATGATAATAAAACCCGTACCTCCGGATTGGAAGGTGGCCTTACTACGAACGATGCCATCTCGACGTTTATAAATTGTATATACAATTGTACGGTTAGACAAAAGCATTACCTATTTTTAGTAACTGTAAACAAAAAAATCATAATAATCTTCTACAAGAAGTTTCTTCACAAAATTAAAGTAGATTTAGTTCGACTTCAACATAAAAATGAGCTTTACCGACGTTTTATGAAAACAATTTCTTCGTGAAATGACTGTTTTTTGTAACATTCCAGTTAAGGGGATGCTCAATTTGCTATCTCAGGTATTGTTGTTACTCTTCGTCTCTCTTGTCTCATGTTTTAGGTCTGTACAGAAAGTACAAGAAATTTATGTGATACATATTTTCTTTGTTTTTTAAGAAGTAACGCAATATAAATGTGTTTGTAAAAGCTTTTCGAATCATGAATTATGGAATCTATAGTAGCGTATCCCCTAAGGAGATTAGGGATTCCAAATGTGGATGTGATTGTGTGTGATGTGAATGTTCACGGCATCCACAACACAAGTTTTCAATTCATAACCAAAATCAAAATTGCTTAATCACATGGGCCCCAAAGAGGCACTCATGAAAGTTAATGACTCTACTGCCAGATTCGCAAAATTACAGCCATCTCGAGAGGAACCTGGCAAGAAACTCGGCGGCGCATATTTTCATATTTTTTAAACAATAATGGTAATTATATTATGTAGTCGCTAAAAAGCGCTTGTGCACTTTGCCTACATAACGATGATGAACGTAAAAGCAGAACACCTGAGGATCAAACATGAGGTATGTTAACCATAACTGAACGACAGATTGTCTTGTTTTTAGATGGCTAGGCTAGGTCGCATCGTCACTTTCCATCAGTTGAGATCATCTGCAAATTATCCCGCATTAATTGGTATTCAAATATGACATTCCACCAAAATTTTGAATAGGCTATACAACAATTATATTGAGCAATTATTTTAAGGTATAGAAATTATGAGTTTTTATCCAGTTTTCGTACTGTTCTCATGAAAGATTGTCGAAACAGCCTTATTGCAACGCTGTTAGAGACTATTACAATGTCAATTTGTTTCATATTTGTATCGACCCGCATCAATGTATAGCTAGCATAATTTGAGAAAAAAATATATATTCCAGACGAGTCTACCCTTAACTACCACAAGACCGCTATATTAAAATAAGGTGGTCTATCTAAGGGAGCTATATTTTAACCTCACGCTGAGATTATCAACAGGTGCAGTTGAGGTCGGGTGGCCGACACTAGTGAAGTTATTACGTGTAGTTTAATTAGAAATAAGACAAACTGACTAAATAGATAAAACGTAATTCTATACCATACTATGTCTGACTTTGTAATTGTTTTAATCGGCTTTCATAACAAAACCTGATAAGTAAAAAATTATATCGAAATCTGTATAATTCAAGAATATTCATAACATTTGTTTAACCCGGGAATCGAACCCGATACCCTCGACGCTTGGAAGGCAAACGCGCTCTCAAGTTAGCCAACGGGTACTGTTTAAAACCAAAACACTTAAAGTTATTTCATAGACTTTTATTTACAACAGTTTTGACTTCTTCGGTTTCTTTTCTTTATTTTAAGGCGCATTTTCAAGAAATTTGAATGAAACCATACAATGTAAAATAATGGCTCATTGGACGTAGTTATCCAATACGCACCTTAATATATTTAATGTCAAGGATGCATGGCAAACTGCACAAGCTCTTTCTAGCGACTACCATAAAATCATGTATTAGAGATCAAGAATGTTTTTTAAAAAAATGAATGAAAAAAAAATGCGCCACCGAGTTTCTTGCCAGGTTCTTCTCGAGATGGCTGTAATTTTCTAAATCTGGCAATAGAATCATTAACTTTCATGAGTGCCTCTTTGGGGCTCATGTGAATAAACGATTTTGATTTTGATATAAAAAAATGTAAGGGAGGTAAGGGGAATAATATGGTAAGCTTAAAATTGGTACTCGTATTGATATATATCTGGCTGTTAAGTTATTTTTAGCTAATAAGAGAGGAGATAAGTTAATTGCTTGGCTAATTTTAAGCGACACGTCCGCTTCGTCTGCTGTACCACTTGAACTGAAAATGAATATGAAGTTTATAGTCTCAGCTCTCTGCACCATATGTGCTAGGTTCGATTCCCGGCTGGAGCACAAATTTCTTTCCCATCGTCCATTTGTGCTTTTGGTTCTGGATATGAGGTCACGGAAAATCACAAGCCTGGAGTAATAGCAAAAATATTTATTTTTAGTTGTTCGGTGGCGCAGTTGGTTCACCGTTTGCTTTCCTAAGCAGCGGGTAATAGGTTTGATACGAATATATACGAAACGACGGAAACACCAGTATTCTCGAAAAGCGCACGATAGCAGCGCTGCCGCAGGCGAGTGCACCTGAGTTGCGCGTCGACACTAAAATTCAGGCTTTAATATTATAGTCCCAAGCGTGCCGGCAGCGGTAGTCGCCCACGACGTCGCGCAGGTGGTAGTGGCGATCGCGGCGACGGCGGCCCATCCGAATCACTCGATGAGGCTCCTTCAGGAGGAGTTCTATATTACTCCCCCGACAAAGAACTCGATGTACAACAACAAATTTTTATATTCTCCCCAACTTGTGTTTTGGTTCTGGGTGTTTTTTAATTATGTTAATGTTTTCGGCACCTACAATATAAGTCTTTTAAGTTAGTGTGAGGATGTGAGTATAAATGTGTTTCATAAAACAAACAATTAGGTACGTTTCACGAAGCGCTCCTTGAGAAAAAATATAACGTCTCATCTTATTATGCCTAGTACCCCAGTAGGTAATGATACTGGCACCTCTATCAGTCGGGACCGCCCTGATAACACCATCCTGATTGGCTGTTTGGCAAAGGGGTGATAGAACTTTTCCCGATTTCGCCTTGGACGGAGCAGGAAGTCCTACAACCCTTTTAGTTTTTAGGCGATTGGCTTACCTTTTCTTCTTTCCCTTAAAGTTTAAACAAAAAGGATTTTTCACCGATTGCTGATCTTTTATTTATCAGTTTCACTTTAAAACAAATAAAATCCCAAAGATTTTACGACAAACAGAAGTTATATAAGCTTATAAACCGAATAAATTGTTTAACATCACTCAAACACATTACCGAACACTCCTCAAAATTTGCCAAGAACACCAAGTTGTAAAAGCCCGTCTCCAAAGCTGTAAAACGTAAAGTAATTCAAAATAAATAAAACCAAAGTCATTTAAAATAAAATCCCGGATCAATCCATTTAAAACTGAAATAAATCAGTAACAAACTGTCTTCTGTCCCCACCCAAGGACGCTTCAGAACTGGCATCAAACAATGCCAAGTCGAGTCCAATTACTGGGAAGTCTAAACGACTCCCGAGTGGGAGAAACTTCATTTCCTTACTTATAGAAAGTGAGGTATTTCTTCTTTGTTTTAGCGCGGTCCAAATGTAGGCTTACAGCGATCACAATTAAGACGATGCACAAATTTATTTTAGCCGGTGATAGAAAAAGAGATTCTATTTTATTCAAGACAAGAATTATAAAAATTTTTGTTTTGGCTTCTGTTGCTCTAATAAAGACCTTCCTTTTTTGACGTTACCAAACGACGTATTCTTAGTGGCTCAAAGTATTTGCATAACTTTTTTTTATTTTAAGTTTTTTTTGAGCCGCTATGAACTAAGAACGCTAGCTATAATTAATTATGACAAACTATTATTTTTTCATATTTGGGTAATATAAACCGAGGATGTAATGAAAATAGGATGTGATATAAATGAAAGCCAGAAGCATAATACGTCAAATTTTTCTATAAAGAATAATTTTCCGAAATTGGATCTCTTGAAACACTATATTATTATAATACTGTTCATTCTTCGAGTCTATAAAAGATAAAAAACATTTGTGGTAACAAACAGGTATGATACCTTAAAATGTTAAATTCGCTTTTGTTTGTTTTTTTTTGTCTTATTTATAGATTATCCGAAGATATCATCTTCACTATAAAAATGAAAACTCGAGAACAGCTGAACCCATTCTGCTGATTTGTTTTTGTTGTATTTTTAGTTGTCAGGAGAAGGTTTATAAGTATTTTGAGAGGTGGTAGAGCATTTTGTGAGCTGCTCGCCTGGCTTGCTACCAAAGTAGCTTACCACCATCAAGTTGAAAGTCTGCCGCCAAGCCAAATACGGTGTTCCGGCAGTTGTCCTTGAGAGCCTGCGTATTCCAGGTCTAGTGTGTTTACCAGCTTCGATCACATCGTCACTTACCATCAGGTGAGATAGTGGTCAAACACTAGCCTGTCACAAATAAAAAAAAAAAAAAAAAAAAGTATTATTTTTTTATCCACCTAAAATTGCACCCGTGCGAAGCCGGGGCTAATTAACTAGCAGATACTATTAGTAATAATAATGACGACCCAGTTGGCGCAGTGGACAAGTGTCCGCCCTCTGCGCCGTGGGCCCTGGGTTCGATTCCCGGCAGGAGCACAAATTCCTTCCCAAGGGATATTTGTGCTTCTGGTCCTGGGTGTAATGTATGTGCGATGTGAATGTTTCCGGCACCCACGATACAAGTCTTTGAACTTAGTGTGGGGCTGTGAGTGTGGATGCGTTTGTTTGTTTTTTGCGTTTGTAAATAAAGTAGAAATTAATTCTAGTGGACAAAGAACATAAACTTTCAATGTACCACGCGTTAAAGTAAGGACGTCTTTAATGAACTCTTCGTGTAAACTGTTCCAGAAGTTCACAAGTAGTCCACAAAGTTGGGCATTAACATTCTCCTTGAATTTTTTACTTTTTTCTAGCAAACGACAGAACAGAAGTTTGATTGGAGTAAGTTTTCACTTAGACTACGCCTTTTGATCTAAAATGTTTGAAAAAAAACATCATTTGAAAGTTTTAATTAGTATTTTATTAGGACCATAACCTTGCTGTAAAAAATGCGCAGGAATTACAAGAGTTAATTCCCCCATGCGCGTTTTACCATCTAACAATAAATACAAACTAGCAAACGTCATCTATTTATAGTTGACATACCTACAGTTTGTTCAAAGCGCTTCGCTACTATTGGACTTAGGACCTAGCGTTAGGACTAATTGATCGAGCAAAGCGAGATGTCTAAGTTGACTTGGGTCGTTCAGCACTTTGTCCGTCCGTCTGTCCGTCCGTCCATCTGTCCATCCGTCCGTCCATCCGTCCGTCCGTCTGTCAGAGGCATCTCTAGCGTCTAAACCATATAAGCGAATGACTTTAAATTCTCATAGAATATGTAAAACTGCGGCCCAAAGCCAGAAATGACACTTAAAATTATATAAATTAATATATCAAGGAGCCTCCCATACATGCAAGTGGGGAGCAAATAATGTTTTATTTAATTAAAAATATGTTTTATTTTTTTATTTACCCTTGTGGGGTATCGTTAAAAAGGGCTTGACAAGTAGAGTACGAAACCAGTATTAAATAAAATATATGTTGGAAAATAACGATTTGGTAGTCGACCAAAGTCACTGTTTTTAGACCTATTTTGTCCCGAGGTCTATCTCAAAAAACAGCTTCACACTGAACGCTGAAACTTACTTATAATATTCGTTATATCCTTTGCTTGCGTTTTAATTATTGAAACCAGCATTATTCTGAGTTCGGGACGGTTGGAATGTGGTGTTTTTGTATTCCTTGTTAATAGCAGTAATTATATTACATAATGCTATTTTAAAAATAAAAGCCCGAAAAGAACCGGTTGTCTCATATAAAAAAAACTATATTACATTGTTACATCACTACACTATCTAAAAGGTTTAGTTCTCTTGAGTCTTCTCACTAAGTCTGTCAGTAGCTGGTCAGGTGTGATGATTGCCTATCTAGCTTAAAAATACAGGGCGTGTAGACACACGATAGAAATTAAACTTTTGTATTACAGGGAAACATTTTGATTATTCATCACAGTATTTACCCCACAGAAGTTACGTACAATGTACTCACCACTCTACGTCACACAAAAAGGTTGCGGTTTTCCCCCCCTTCTACAAGAAGCTTTACTTCAAAACTATACAGTTATATAACAAAACGAATCTAATATTATTATAACCTTATAATGATTGTAGTATTAAGAAAACTGCCTTCTTGGCAGTTTTCTTAATACTACATGGGACGCCCTGCCGTCTACTGTGTTTTCCAAAAGTATAATATGGGGTTGTTCAAGAAGAGAGTGAATAGGTATTTACTGAGCAAGCGTGCTCCATCTTCGACCGCATCGTCGCTTTCAATCAGGTGAGATTGTGGTCAAGCGCTAGCTTAGTCTCAAACAAAAAAAAGTTATTTTTCTCTCTATACGTAATAAAATGCTTTATTTAGAGACCAATCTCATTTATAAGGGCCTGATTTTGTCGGTAAAAAAAAACAAATAACCGATCAATGAATAAAGCATAAATCATTCGGTATTGCAATTTCCTCCAAAATGTAAATAAATACGCAAAAATAAAGGTTACAATCAACTTTGTTCCGCAATCAATAAATATTCCCTTCCAACACTTCCGAAGTTTAATAAGGAATAAGATTGGACTAGAAGTGATCCAATATACTTATTAATCGTTCGCCACGAACTGAGATTTCGCGTCTTCATTTTGCCTAATGAAGAAAACTTTTGAGGTAAATTGATTATAACTTTTTTCTTTATAATAATAATAATTGTTTGATTATTGTATTGTTTAAGTACACGATATAAACGCTATAATATGTAAGTAACAGCTTTAAATGTGTAGCCAAAATTAAAATTTGTGATTTTTTTTTATGTAGAATAATCGCATTAAATGCTAAGCAATTGTTGCCTAATTAATGATGGGACGGTAAATTAAAAATATTCTGTAGCGATGGCTTAAATGGCAATAATACTAGCCTTGCCCCGCAGCTTCACCCGCGTTTGTCAAGTCAAAAAGTAGCCTCAGTGTTAATCCTAGGTCTAATCTTAGTATGTTAAAAATTTTATCAAAATCCGTTTAGCTGTTAAAGCGTGAAGATGGAACAAACACACTTAAACACTTACACATTTCTTATACATTTTTTTTTATCATTTTTTTATTTTCCTTACTGGTAAGTAAATTGTGGCGCAGACAGTTTAGTAGTAACTGTCAAGTAAACTATAGCAACTCTTAGACCGCTCGCTGCTACAATAATAGCTTATGACTGCTACGAATGCTAAGTGCTACGGAATCATTGAACTAACATGTGACGAGAGATCATGAGAGGTCACAGCTGTTCATGAATTACGAGAATGTTAGATTCTGATACTTACCTACTCCCAATAACTCTTGATTTTACTGCTAAACAAATGTATTAATTTTATTTACCTACATATATTAGCATCGAACTGTTTTTGGCTGTTGATAAAAGGTTGTCAATTACAATATTTAGTATCATAAACAGTATGATTTTAATACATAAGTTTTCGACTATAAGCTATTATTTTAACAGCTGACTAAGAGTTGCCATACTTTATTTGACAGTTACTACTGAAACTGCCTAGGCCACAATTAAGAGATAAATGTGAAAATAAAAAATACATTTTATTCTCTCCGTTGTCGATGGTAGATGTTACTTCAGGGGTGGTCCCATATAAATTTTATCGAAATCGATCAAGCCAAAACTAAAATATAAGCGGTGAATTTGGTTTTTTAAGCGTTGCTTAGGTTTAAATTATTCACATTTGGGATAGGTAAACAATTGACCAATATCTTACCTGATGTTAAGTGACAATGCGGTCGACGAAAGAACACACTTGCCTAGAAAATACCTATTCAGTCTCGAGTTAAGACTTTAATATTGTACTTATCTGGGAACACAGACCATTTGTTACAGTTTGTTATGTTAATATTTTGTCACAATGATTGAAGCCACATCTAGCAACTTTAAACATCGACGAACTCTTTCTAAGGGTTGTATGTAATTAAAATTCAGTTAGGCTGCGGCAGTGTTAACGGCATATAAATCAGTATATAGGGTCCCGGGGCAAAAGAGTGACTGCTAGCGTGACCCTATCTTGCCCCACCTTGGCGAGGGACAGCTCACGGGGGGGTTTTTAGTGGGTTCGAGCCCCACATACCCCTTTCCTTCTCCCCTGGGAAGGAAAGGAAGTGCTAGGCATCCCCCCCCAAAGTGTATAGGGTCACTTTTGCGATTACGTGAGGTGTTGGTAGATTTGAGGATGTTTATTTATATCTGCCCGCTATTACACCTGATGGAATAGGACAAAGATTACTTCTGATCCCGAAAATCAATACAGGTCTTGTGCGGTAAATTGATCAAAGAACAAACAAACGCTTTCACACTCACAGCCCCACGTGTATCGTGGGTGCCGGAAACATTCACATCACACACACATTGCACCCAGAACCAGAAGCACAAATATCCCTTGGGAAGGAATTTGTGCTCCTGCCGGGAATCGAACCCAGGGCCCACGGCGCAGAGGGCGGACACCTGTCCACTGTATAACTATTATTCGGATTTAGATAAGATCTGATAGGTTGATAGCAATGATTTTGTGTATTAGCTACTTTTGATCCCAAAAAACAGTTTCTGTGGGAAATTATAAATTTGTTGGTTGTTTGATTGAGTTGTCCATAACGGTTTGTAGGTTTTCTATAAAATCTGGTAAGTGCTGGATTCTAGAATAGGACATAATTATCCTAATGTTTTGCCCTAAAATCAGTGTAGTCCCTGTGGGATAGGATAGATTCCTTAAGAAATTTTATATGGATTATTATTAAATAATTTAAAAAACAATGTGTGTGTGTGTGTGCGACCGCTCATTTCATACTTTTTGATAAATACAAAAAGTATGAAATGAGCGGTCTCTCCAATTGCTAAAATAATAAAATTTGTTTTTTTACACGAAGATGTTTACAAAGTATTGAAAGTACCTATATACAGTACGTTCCTATAATTTAAATAAATTATTATTTATTTTTACTTTTATTTATATAGAAGAAGTATTATGTAGTACAAAAGTTAAATAATTGAATTTTGAATTGACTTGTAAATATACATTTTACCAATAAAATGATTTTTGAAAATGATTATTATTATTATTGATTACATTTCTATTTCATTAATTTATTTAAATTTAATATTCATGTTTGTAACAAATGACGAGACACGTGATACAGTGATTTTGAAAAAAACATCTAACGGAAGTTAATTAGGGGTAAATTTTAACATTTTTTATTTTGCATTCAGTTCTGCATTATGGTCTACTCAATTTTTAGTTTCTTCACATAAATACTAGCCCTCTAGGAACAGAGTGAGAAAAAATTAAAATCTGTTGCGAATTCAGTATTTAATTTTTAATTAGTGCTTTTTTATAAAATTAATGCACGTGTTTCAGTGTTTTTGAAAACCAACCCTTATGAAATATTGGGGAGGAAAGTTAATTTGTTATTTTTAGAAAAGATTTATTAGGCAATGGTGATTAAAAAAAAGTCAACCCATTAGACGAGACTGCGAATTCAAACCATTGATTTACCAATGCAAAATTATAAATCCTAAGCCGCAGGTCACAGCTAGTATTTTATGTATAATCAACGATAACAATAAGTTTTTTTTGAGCTAAACTCAAACGCTTTGAGCTAAGCCACCGTTATCAAATTCTTTATTATTTATCTGTATTCAGATTTTTCATTCTGTTCTGTTATTCACTTCTATTTTCACTGTGTTATTCTGTGTTCTCCTTTATTAATTAGTCTGCCTCACCATCTTCTTCTTCTGCCTCTCCATCGTCTTCTTCTTCTTCTGCCTCTCCATCTTCTTCTTCTTCTTCTGTCTCTCCACCTTCTTCTTCTTCTGCCTCTCCATCTTCTTCTTCTGCCTCTCCATCTTCTTCTTCTGCCTCACCATCTTCGTCTTTTTCTTCTGCCTCACCATCTCCGTCTTTTTCTTCTGCCTCACCATCTTCTTCTTCGTCATCGTCGTAATATTCTTTGGTTAATCCTTTGCTTAAATCTAAAAATTGGTCTTCTTCTTTAGGTTCCTCACTATTAGGTCCAAAATATTTTGTGTACAGATCTCTATATTGTGCATAAATATCCGTCAGATTTATGGGTTTCTCTGCAAACGGGGAGTCGTTTTTATGTCCACAGTAACAAACATGGTCTTTTCCACAAAAAGCTGGTTTCCCTAGCTTCATACATCTGTTTATACATTTCCGGGCTTCTCCAAGATTTGGACAGAAATGAGCGATGTGATGACGTAATGCTGGATGTTCAATAAGTTCTAAAGGTTCTATAGGCTCTATATTCTCCACAGTTTGTAGTGTGTATTTATGTTTATCAAAATATCTGTGTAGATCTGCTGAAATAGACAAAATAAAAATTACGGTCCGTTCTCACTCTCTACCAATTATTTTCTATTAAAATGCTGTGTTCTTCTTTTATTTTTATCTTCATTAAATTCTGTGATCTATACATAGTTTTTTGTTAAGCTTGATGTTTTTTTTAAGTTTACTACTTTTTATCAGTTTTACCAATCATTCGACAATGTTTCCTACCTCTCTAAATATTATAGAATGTTTATTATCATTAAATAAGTACATTGCAGATAAGCGATGACAATAACTATGGTACATACATACACACTGTAATGCTAATAGTCTCGAAAATATTGAAGAAGTGTGACTTTAATCAGGCAATAAGGGCGCCTAACTAGATCTCTACACGTCAAACATTATTTATAATATCATAAAATAACTCAAAAGGGAGATAAAAAGCTTCTACGACTAAATCAACAAACAACATGCGACGAATCAACATGCGACCAGCCGGCTTCCGTAGAAAGATTGCCCATATACCTGCCGTTTCGGAGATATCATCGCGCGTTACTATCGCTGCTGCCAATTTCGGACGACTCACCGGTCGTGGCTGGAAGTCCCATGACCTAGAGACGAAGGTAAGTAGCCACAACGCTCTAATCATCCCTGTCTTTTTATATGACGCTGAGATACACATACACATTACTAACAGATCTATATTTATAAGTAAGTATAATATATATATACATATTTATGGATACTCATTAAACGCAAGCAAAGTTTAAAAAAACAGACTTCACCGCTTATATTTTGGTTCTGGCTCGATCGATTTCTATAAAATATATATAGGACCACCTCTGAAGTACAATCTATCAAGCAATAATTAAACGCAAGCAAAGCTTAAAAAAACCGACTTCACCGCTTTATCTTCGGAACCTTGATCAGATTCAACGTATTAAACACGCATTATTGACAATAACTCAAAAGTAGTGATCAAATCTTGACCAAATTTAAATGGGACTACATAAAAAGCACCAGCTTTCAAATAAAAAAATAATCATCAAAATCGGCGCACAAAGAAAGAAGTTTTGAAGTCGGTTAAAAACAAGAACATCGTCTATGTAGTCCACAGAATACGCATTATTGAGGATAACTCAAAAACTACTAGTCAGATCTTGATCAAATTTAAATGGGACCAATTGAAAAGCAACATCTATCAAATAAAAAAAAATCGAAATCGGTTCACGTGGAACAAAGTAATGAGGTAACACACATAAAAAAAATACAGTCGACTTGAGTACCTCCTCCTTTTTTGTGAAAACGGTAAAAAAAAATTATCAAAATAGATTCGTAATTTGCAGAATTATCACGTACCTTACATAAAAAAAACATACAGTCGAATCCAAAACCTCCTTCTTTTAAGTAGGTTGAATATAGACATCAGTGTCACCATTGGGAAAAGCCACTGACATCTGAATAATATGTCAATAAATAACATTTTTACTTCACTTTTATTTAATTATCAAAGATATTTATATATAACCACCAATACCATTAAAAAAAGCGGCAAAATACCTTGAAATGATAGTAGACGCAAAACTTTGCTGATTATCGTCCATAAAATAATTTAAACGCAAGCAAAGCTTAAAAAACCGACTTCATCGCTTTATCTTCGGAACCTTGATCAGATCGTAATCGGTTCACGTGGAAAGAAATAAAACAAACAAAAAAATACGTTCAACTTGAGTACCTCCTCCTTTTTTGTAAAGTAGGTAAAAAATTCAGGACTTGCTAGAGCTTTATGCATATATTTATGACTACTTCTTGTCAACCGACATCAAAAAAGAAGTTTTCAATTCGACCGTACGTTATTTGTTTTTGTTTGTATTTTACGCGATATTTCCGCCATATATGAATCGATTTTGATGATTTTTTTTCTTTTCGATAGATTATACTTCTGAGGTCCCATATACATTTTATCGAAATCTATCAAGCTAAAACAAAAATATAAGCGGTGAAGTTGGTTTTTTAAGCTTTGCTTGCTTTTAATGATCTAATCTTTGCTTGAGTTTGAAATATTGTTGGAATCCATCTTAGAACTTACATGCATTTAATGCCAGATATCACTTTTTAAAATTATATTCACGACCATATTTTACAATCCTTATATTGATATTTACCTGACTTTCAGATTGAGCCTCTCATGTTAAATCAGTTGTTTCCAAATTTTTTCATCAAAATCAAAGGAGTTTTACGGGCCCCAAAGAGACACTCATGGCATTTTATTACTCTAATTACCAGATTCGCAAAATAAGAGCGAATTAGAGAAGATCCTGGCGAGAAACTCGGCGGCGTATTTTTTTCTGTTTCAAAGTGTCGAAATATTTTTAGATACTTACTTTCACGATGATTTACATGGGTTGTATGACAATGACAGTGACCTCCATGACAATTGTAATTCTCTCCGCATTTGGACATGCAGATTAGTTGCACAATTGAATCACTGCAGCCGTTTGATTTCGTTTGTAGTTGACCATGATTGTTACTAGATTCTGCAACTGAAAATATTATTTATAAGGAGAAACGTTTTTTCTTTTTTTTTATTCTGGATAGTCAAGCATTTGACCCTCACCTGATAGAAGATGACGATACGGCTGAAGATGGAACATGCTTGCCTAGAAGGTACCTATTCACTCTAGACTTGAAGACACCCAAATTATACTGTTCAGGAAACAAAGACTTTTTTTTATTTTTTTATTTGTGACAGGCTAGTGTTTGACCACTATCTCACCTGATGGTAAGTGACGATGTGATCGAAGCTGGTAAACACACCAGACCTGGAATACGCAGGCTCTCAAGGATAACTGCCGGAACACCGTATTTGGCTTGGCGGCAGACTTTTAACTTGATGGTGGTAAGCTACTTTGGTAGCAAGCCAGGCGAGCAACTCACAAAATGCTCTACCACCTCTCAAATGTCACCTGATTAGCACCACCCGGGGACCACGTGTAGGGAGTCAGACTTAAGGGGTATCCTCCTACGGACGTGGGTGACTCAGCCCCCAAGACGCAGGCAATGAGTTCCACTCCTTCGCTGTACGGATGATAAACGTAGAAGCGAAACGCTTTGAGCATGCTGGAGTTACGTTTGACAATTTGTGTTGTAGTTAGATGACAAAAAGGGCATGGATTAATTACATAATATAATTCCAGAACACACTCCCCAAAATGTAAGCGATAGAATACCGATAGGCTTGCCTTACGCTGGTGATTAAGACTTTTTTGAAAATTTTCTAATATTCTTCTTATATTCTTAATTGTTTGTGCACACATTGATAAACAATTTTACAATAAAGCCATAACAAAGATGTAAAAAGGCGAGCTTAACCCTTCGCAGTGTTTTCTTCCAGCAAACCCTTTAAGTAGAATATAATTTATGGAAGCGAGTAGGTTGTTGTGTACATAGAAATATGATAACAATACAAGATATTAATAATATGTTAAAATATACATTCAATTTTTTTATAATAATAGACACCATTTAAAATATAGATAGATAAATATAAACAATATATTAAACCAAGAATAAATACCAATATCATTAAATATCACTTATATATAATTATATATATATATATAACCACGTTTACAAACTTTAATAACACCTTAGTGTTATTTACTTCACTTACCGTCAACTAACCATATTACAGAGAAAAATGTGCGTAGAAAATGTCTTACTCTTGCCATCTCTTTACAAAAGACTGCAATCACTGATAGAAAATTAGCCTGCGTGTAATCAGGTAATCAAATCAACTTGTTATCTCCGTATTGAAGACATATAGTTAATTTGTTTGTAAATTGATTAGTTTTTTAATGGTATATACCTACAATCACTACAATTAATATATAAAAAAATGTTTTGATCGATCAACAATCCTAATTTTACTTTTAATCTTAAACACAAGAGCAAATTTTTTTTTCTTGGAGGTGGCGGTAATTTGTTCCATAAATCTTTGAAGCCTTGAACTATGTAACTACCTCTGAAACCTTCGGTACCATGTCTGGAAATGGCAAGAGTATTTAGATGTTTGGAGCGCGCATAAACTATTTCACTCTCACAGCCCCACACTAAATTTGATGACTTGAGTCGTGGGTGCGAGAAATGTTCACATCACACAATTACAACCAGAACCAGAAACACAATTTTTCATCGTAGAGAATACTTGTTTTCCCGCCGAGAATCAAACCCAATACCGGGGAACCAATTACCCTTAGAAGGTGAAGGCTCACCCAACTAAGCCAATGGGCAGTTCAACGTAGCGCAACGTTACAAACACAACACAAATTTCTACTTATATCACTAGAATTGTATTTACTGTCGTGACATGAGGCTGACATGTGCAAAAAGCATGCACGTGAAATTAACTAATTACAGTACATCTTATTTTATGTAGATCAAAATAACATGATAGAAAATAACTATTTATAACTAACATTTACCAAGGACAGAATAGAATAGAAAATTATTTATTCTTCACCAAATATAGTTAGTTACAGAGGTAATCTTAAAAACAACTAAAGTACAATGGGTGGACTAATCGCTAAAAGCGATTTCTTCCAGTCAACCTCTGAATGGAGAAAGGGTTAATTTTATATAATGAGGTTGATGGTGTAAAACATAATAATAGACACAAATACAACTTACTTATATACCTATCTATACAATGTATAACAAAAAGGCGTAGTAATACTCAACATTGAGTTATGATGAATTAAAGTTTTTTTTTGAATGTTAAATAGGCAAGCATTTGACCACTATCTCACCTGATGGAAAATGATGATGCGGCCGAAGGTGTGACATGCTTGCTTAGAAGATACCTATTCACTCGAGACTTGAAGACTCCCAGATGGGATACCGTTCGGGGAACGATTCGCTGAATAGATGATGAATGTAGAAGCAAAACGCTTTGAGCGAACTGGAGATATATCGACCATAAATGGATGACGTTTAATAGTTTGTCTTGTTGTTAGATGGTAAATAGGGCATGTGGGAATCAAGTCATGTAATTCCTGTGCACACTCTCCAAAATTTAAGCGATAGAATACCGATAAGTTTCTAAAAAATGATGTCTTTTGCAACCCTATTTCATCAGCTACCGTTCTACACCACATAGCCTTTGGACTTAGATTTCTCACAGTGGTGGTCATAACAAATACAGGTACATTAAGCATCGGACCGTAAACTTATCTTGATGAAACCTGTACTCTGTAGACAGACATACACTGAGTCACCCACGTCCGTAGGAGGATACCCCTTAAGTCTGACTCCCTACACGTGGTCCCCGGGTGGTGCTAATCAGGTGACATTTGAGAGGTGGTAGAGCATTTTGTGAGTTGCTCGCCTGGCTTGCTACCAAAGTAGCTTACCACCATCAAGTTGAAAGTCTGCCGCCAAGCCAAATACGGTGTTCCGGCAGTTATCCTTGAGAGCCTGCGTATTCCAGGTCTAATGTGTTTACCAGCTTCGATCACATCGTCACTTACCATCAGGTGAGATAGTGGTCAAACATTAGACTGTACAAAAAAAAAAAAAAAATAATATACGATTTTTACTCCCTTAAAAAAAGGAGTAGTTTCTCAATTCAACTGTATTTTTTCATATGTGTTCCTCAGAACTTTTTCTAGGTAAACAGATTTAAATGATTATTTTTTTTTATTTGAAAGCTTGTGTTTCCCATTTAAGTTTGATCAAGATCTGACCAGTCGTTTTTGAGTTATCCTCAATAATCCGTATTTGATTCAGTTAATTCCGTTTGATTATTGTTTTTGTTCTATTGGATGTTATGATCGCAGATATATAAAAAAAAGATAAAGCGGTGATGTCGGTTTTTTTAAACGTTCTTCGCGTCTTGTGATTTTATGACTATGGATTACGACTGAAAATCAGTGACTATGGTGAGACCTTTGTAACCATAGTCGATACTGAGTCGTGACCTATAATCATGATACTCACAACATCATACTTCTTTTTCTTTTACTTGTTATATTTTCTTTTATTTATGTATGCTTATATTTTTATTAATTTTGTTGTTCGTTTTGTAGTGTGATGTTGTGTGTGTCATAAATAAATGTATTTTCTTTTTTTCTAAATTATTAAAAAAAAGTTTAATGATAAAAAAAACTATTCTCTTTATGTTATTACAGTCGCGCGACGCAATAAAGTGTAATATGTATTTGAGCCTATGTATGTAGTAGCCTGTTTTTAGACCTATTTTGTCCCGGGATCTATCTCAAAAACGGCTTCACGCTGAACGCCTAAACTAGCGTATAGTATCCGTTATATCCTGTATTTAAACAACAAATACAAACATCAAACAATTGTTATATAGAAAAAAAAAATTAACCTCAAAAGCTTTTCTCTATCGGGCAAAATGTAGGCGCGAGATCTCAGTTCGGCGCGAACGACTTTACTTTCAATCAGGTAAGATAGTGCTTGTGCTTGCAAGTGCTTGTGTATATAAATAGAAGCATAAATAAAAAGTCTCTACGTAAGCTAAGACTATTTCGTCCCTTGACGTAGAGATAAAAGTTACGAAATATGTCATCTGTTATTCGAATGCGTTTGCGTAATCGAGTAATTTTCAAGATTTATTGCTGTTTCCAAACTTAGTAAAAGTTTTGCTAAATCTTATCCAAATTACTTATGCGTGAATATCTATTAGGGTATTTTCTCTAAGTGAATATCTCACAGATTTATTGTATACATTACGCACTATTCATATTAACTATAATTTGTAACTGACTGCAATGACAAAAGTTGAGAAGTTCGAACGAGCTCAAATACTATACGACTTTCTACGTATATTTAAAAAAAACGTTGTTCTCTATTACCACTTTCACATCTACACTACTATTTTAACGAGGTAACGTTAGTTTGTAAAACGTAATCTCAGAAAAATTAAGTAGAGTGTTACATAGACTATGTTTTATTGCGATAAAATAGCGGTATCATTTCAGTTGTTTTTTTTGGCATTTCATATATAAACTAACTAGCAGTGCCGTCAACAAAGTTAAAAAGTAGCTTATGTGTTATTCCGGAACCTAAACTATATATATTCTAAATTTAAACAATCGGTTAATTCGTTAGGGAGATGCGTGGTAACAAACATTCACACACACACACACACACACACACACATTAACTTTAACATTTATAATATTAGTATGATAATAAACCAGACGCATAGTCTAACATGTTTTATATAGATAAAAAATCGTTTTACTGCACATAATTAACAATAATTTAAACGCAAACAAAGCTTAAAAAAAACCAACTTCACAACTTTGTCTTCGGAACCCATGGTCAGATTCTATGAATGAAATACGCATTATTGTAGATATCTCGAAAACAACTGGTCAGATCTTGATCAAATTTAAATGGAACCACACGGGAACCAACAACTTAAAAAAACGGTTTCCCAAGAAAACTGTTCACCCAGAATTAAATAATGAGGTACACACATTTAAAAAACAGTCAAATTGATAACCTCCTCTTTTTTAGTAAAGTCGTTTAAAAATAATCTAGAAGAAGTCGTTACACAGCACTTAGCACAGTAATTATTTATTAGTATTAACTGTTCCTTTGTAATACATTATGCGGGTAAGATAGATTTTAAGATAAGTTTCAAACCGACTCACATAAGAAGGTTTAAAAGCCGACTGTTTTTTTTGCTTAGCCGTTCATAACATATTATTATCCTCGGGCAAAGCCGGGTCTGTTTGTCTGTCTTATATTTCATGTAGTATTTTAGGGTTCTTGTATTAGATACTTTTCTCAATAGTTTTAGTTAATATCTATGTTTTGATTCTCTATTTTTTTATTTAATAACACGGACGCCATGTAGATAGTCATTTTTTTTAAACATAGCCTAAGGTTAATTGAGATGAATGCTATTTCATAACATAATATATTTGTAACGATAATATAAATTCTTTATAATATATTTTTATTATAAGAAGTAGTAGTAATTATAAGTTTCAAAGTTACTCTTAAAGTATATATTAATAACACACGAACACGTTTCAAAACTTATTCTATAACTTGTAGCAAGCTTCCTGCTTTTTAATTTCAGGAAGAGAAACTTCAAAGCTGCAGCTCGAACGTTTAGTTGTTGAAAGTTGTTGCAACAACAAAGCATGGATGCGAACAAATTGCTTGTTATTTTTGTGAGTGTTGAACCGAAGTTTTTGGTGTTTTCTTCCAAATCAGGTATTTAATTTGAAGCACCTATTATAAAAGTCATGTTTTTTTTTTATTTTTTTTTATTTGTGACAGGCTAGTGTTTGACCACTATCTCACCTGATTCTAAGTGACGATGTGATCGAAGCTGGTAAACACACTAGACCTGGAATACGCAGGCTCTCAAGGATAACTGCCGAAACACCGTATTTGGCTTGGCGGCAGACTTTCAACTTGATGGTGGTAAGCTACTTTGGTAGCAAGCCAGGCGAGCAACTCACAAAATGCTCTACCACCTCTCAAATGTCACCTGATTAGCACCACCCGGGGACCACGTGTAGGGAGTCAGACTTAAGGGGTATCCTCCTACGGACGTGGGTGACTCGGCCCCAAAGCAAAAGCTCAGTGACGAACGGCGTGCTGTACCGTGGTAAGTCTACTGTGATTTGCTCAATCAAAAAGCTAATTATTAGTTTAAGTCCTACGCTTATTAGATATATATAGTTTAAATTTAGTATTAGGAAATATAGGCAATGGGCTTGTAGATAGTTAAGTTCTGTGTTTGACCGTTTGAGAATGGGACAGTCTGCGAATGGGACATACTGCGAATGGGACGGTTTGAGAATGGGACGTACTGCGAATGGGACGTTTTGCGACTGCGTGACCAATTTGCGAATGGGACGTTCTGCGAGTAAACCCTTTAATCTTGGATATTTGTTCTACCATTTCATCCACTTGAAATCGTGTAGTTTGCGTGGACACATCAAGGAAACCAACAATCTGTGACAAACTATATACTCTCTAATTTTCCATGATTTTAAGGTCTTATTTCCACATATTATCGGTTTTGTGGAAAAGACTGAAGACTGGAAGCTTTCAGAGCGCCATGTTTTCCTTGACGTCGCTAACAGTAAGCAAGCATTTTAATTCAATAGTTGTAACCGCAAACGAAACCTCTTCTCATATTAGCATTAACATTGTGTTCCAACTTGAGTGGCCTATTGTTCCACAATTCACATGCACCATTACTAATTCACAACTACCCTCGTCTTTATTACTGATAAGTAAGGTCTGTTTTAGCATGCATTTGTAGTTTTATTTTAGTTGTAAAGGCGGAGAGCACAAAAGCGAGTTGATTTGATTACATTCCGTTTCTACTTTGAAAATGTATTGTGCTTTTAATTCGTAGAATCATGTGTTGCTATTCGTATTATAATGCGTGGAGTGGAAAGTTTCGTTCATTGTTTTAAAGATGTTATTCTACAGCGGGGTTTGTTTAACGGTACATTATGTTTCGAAAAGCAGTAAGTCTACACAACAGAATTTATATTTCAATACATACATATATAAATATATGCTGGGTTGTATTCGGGGCAGAGGATAAGCCTTGCTATACAGCGTAGTAATGCAGAGAGCATATTGGGAATTTTGCCGAACATTACAGATCGTCTAGACCATCTTTAACCTATTTATAACTTAAATATTTATATTCTTAAATTAGGACTTGTTTAGTAATGACTTATTTATAGTGGAGGGCTATTAACACGCAGGCTTAAAAAGCGATTGCCATTAAGCATCAAAACGATATTTCAGCAGCTATCATAGAGATCCAGAGTTTTCTATTGATAGTGGTACGTTTTCCAAACAGCTTTTACTAGAAACTATCCCAAAAACATACCACCCAAGGGATTGAATACATCTTTATAAAATCGAATCCCCACATAAAAGACACGTAATCCCTGACACATCAATGACGTCCCCCTTAATTCTATCTACGAGCTTGAACCAAACGGAGCTTGCCAGGTAATGCAGGCTACACACGTTCAATACTCATTTTTTAATTGAGTCCAACATAATTGTACAGTCAAACATGTGAGTAAATATGTGCAGTCATGCACATGATAACTAGTGGCTCCGTGAACTAAAGACCTTTCAACTTTTATTACACCGCCATTTTGAAAAATTTCCAACTACTGAATCAACCAAACATCCGGAAATATACGAAAGCAAATTTTGTCCAAGCTGAAACGGAGACGCTTCGCTCGTGCTTCGTGCTCGGCCAATAAAACAGTCCATAAGAAACGTCAACATATACAGTCCGCTCGCTGGCGTAGTTATTGGATATTGAGTTTGATTCCCGGTGAAAATACAAGTTATATACATGGGAAAATTATGTTTCTAGAAGATTGACGGTGTGTTTTGTGATTTTTTTACAATGACACAGATGATACTAGTCTTCGAATTTAATGTGGAGCTGTGTGTGTGAAATATCGTTATTTTGTACATAGATATCGTTGATACCTCAAAAGCTATAAGCTATATAAAGAATACTCTTTAATTTCACCATTATAGTAATCAATCTTGGATTTGGCTTGGTAAACCACATATATAAATACATATACAACAAACGTGAAATACTGTCATAGATTGGAGATGGTACCGAAATATTAAAGAAAAATATTTTTACACAGTTCATCAATTGGTGATTGATATACTTACCAATTGATTTTATTTATATAGCATTAGCCATGCTAGGCAGAACTAAAGTGATAAATTAAGAAAGGAAAAATTATCGCTTGAGGCGGGATTGGAACCCGCGGCCATAGGGTGTCATGCTTGCTCCAACCTCTGAGCTACTCAAGTCCCGCTTGAAGCGACGAAATTAACCTTTCCTTATTATTAACGTCTTTCGGGGACGTGTGACGTCATCTACCGAAACAGTTTATAGAAACTACTACAGCCAACGAGTCTAACATTGCAGTTAGCTACACGTTGTGTTGATAACGTCCACCCAAATCAATTGATTTTATTTATATAGCATTAGCCATGCTAGGCAGAACTATAGTGATAAATTTAGAAAGGAAAAAGAGAAGCTCAGTGGTTAGAGCAATAGGGCATGACACCCTATGGCTGCGGGTTCAAATCCCGCCTCAAGCGATAATTTTTCCTATCTAAATTTATCACGATATACTTACCGTTAAAGTAAAATTTCTTATAAGTTCATTAAACTAATTTACTGGCAAAATAAATACAGTGAAACTCATTCAACACTTTGTTAATTTTGATTCCGTCACTTTTCACCGTTTAAAAACATGATCATTTACTTATTATATATCCTACTATCCAACCCAAGTAGGGTTCCTTATTTTATTTCCTTATTATAGCTGTTCACAAATAAAAATAACAAATCAAATTGCTAGAATAGAACCTATAGCTTGATAGCGAAATTTATTTATTTATTAGCAAACATAACAGAATACAATCATAATAGGAACAAATTATAGAAATATGGGGTTGATCTAAATTGTATTCCTTAACCATGTATGCCTAAAAGCAACAATCTAATAATTTACATAAATCGCTAGAAAAATTATAGTTTCATATAACAATTATCTTATACATAAAATCATTATTATTATTATTATATATTCATACATTTGAAGTAAATAGAATTTCTTTTATTTGCCTCCGAAATTGGCTCAAATTGAGGTAGAAAATATCGATATTTCTGTTAAAGACAAGAATTTCGTTGTACTGGCGACACATCCTGACAATGGGGTTATAATAGGAAGTGTTGTTGGAATATACTTGAAGACTAAAAATATTGAAATTGCGGTTACGTGTTCTGAATCTAGTGTTAAAATTAAGGAGCGATAGAAGAGTGGGGGAATCTAAGGCAGAGTGAATTATTTTATATAGCAGAGTAAGATTATAGTATTTACGGCGAACCTCAAGTGACGTCACTTTGAAATGATTCAACCGTTCGCCATAGCTTGCTAGCCTGCGGCCCATGCCGTATCTGTAGCTAAGGATTTTCAGGAAACGTTTCTGAATTCTCTCAATTCTATCGTTGTGGACTTTGTAGAATGGAGACCAAATCGAGGAGTTGTACTCAAGGACACTACGTATAATTGCGTAATACAAATAAATAAAACTTGTAGGTTTACGAAAATGTATGGTAAGTTTAATCATGCATGGTAAGTTTAATCATGCATAATAAATGAAATAAGTTTAATCCAAGAGCAGGAGACAATATTTTTTATCATATGACGTAATTCAAACAAACAAACAAACAAACGCATTCACACTCACAGCCCCACACTAAGTGCAAATACTTGTATCGTGGGTGCCGGAAACATTCACATCACACACACATTACACCCAGAACCAGAAGCACAAATATCCCTTGGAAAGGAATTTGTGCTCCTGCTGGGAATCGAACCCAGGACCCACGGCACAGAGGGCGGACACCTGTCCACTGCGCTAACTGGGCGCTAATTGCACAGTCTTATTGTACAGTCATCTAATTTAACTGAACGTGTATAAATTTACTTTACCTCTGAGTCGGAACCACACCGGGCATGTCAGATGCACTAATAAGCTCAGGGGGACTGTAAAGAGATGTTTTCAGCAAAATGTCGGTTTTCGTATTGGGGTGGCGTCGTGATGAGTCATTTTAGGTAGGTACTGTAGGGGTGGCAAATGCGTTATGAATTATTTCTTTGTGTACTTAAAAGTAAGGGATGTGAATAAATTCAACCATTTTTACACCAACCGGAAAAACAAGAAATGTAGAAGAATAACTAATGTAATAATTTAATGTAAGGTAATCAATAAAACAAATTAATTTTCTTATCTGACTTTGTTATTATTATAAGAAGGTTTAGATTAAATATTCTCCATAGTTAATTTATATAATTAAGTTATAAAACAAAAATATTGTAACAAAGTAAACAAAAAAAACGAAATGAAAATTAAACGAAAAAAATAAAATAAACTATACTTAGATATAAATATGTACAAAACTTAATCTAATAGACCAAAATATATATAAATATTATACTATTTTGGTCCTTGGGGAGAAAACTTGTGTTTCAGTCGGGAATCGAACCCGATACCCATGCTTAGAAGGCGAACGCAACCCAACGAGCAGTTCTATACATTTAACTTATTTGTTTTAGTAAGAGGCGTTAAAATATATGTTGCAATATAAATATATGTTGCAATATATAACGTCCCTTTCATTGAAGTTGGAAAAAAAAGTTTGTTGAAGTTACCGTGCTTATGATAACTATCATTATATACTATGCCATGCCTATGATAGCATGAATAAGTAAAAGTACACTAATTATCTTTAAACCATTTGACTATATTATCTAAGACTGAAAACTAAAGTAATAAAATTATTATTTTCTATACAACCTGACCTTATGAGATAAGTAACTCTATCTTATTGAGTTTTATTAAAAAAAAAAACATTATCTACGGGCCAATTGCCTTAATTTCCTAAAACTAAACTAAAATTATTCATCTATTCAGCAAATACCTGAGTTAGCAAAAAGGCATCGAGCTTATACGTCACTTTCCATCAGGTGAGATAGTGGTCAAATGCTTGCTTATCCAGCATTAAAAAAAAACAAAAAGTAAGTAGGTAACTAAAGTGCTCCACCTATCCACTTTATTGAGTTAGTAATGAAAATCAGTCAATTTAATAACTAATATTTAGACACGGAAAACCCACATCGCAAAATACACACCATTACAATAAAATTCACCATTTGAAAAGTCAAACTTCATTATAATTACTCTTGGAAGCATTAAACACTCTCGAAAAACAACATTCTCCCATTTTGTACGAAGTAAGCTTCCGCTTATGAAAATTAGGCTCAACATAATTAACATGTCCGAAAAAGACCGGCATGAATTACCTGAGCCGAAGTTAAGTTAATTATCAAAATAAAACATAATTCATTTCAATAATTCACTGGAGAAACTTTACCCTCTATTTATCTTTTCGCTGTAGCCATCTCTTTTTAAAGTATCTGTCCTGCTCAGATGCAGGACAAAGTGACCTATTATATTACTATCTCTTTCCTTTGTAACTTTTTGTAACGGTCAGCATGTTGCTCTATTTGTTATGAGTGTTTTGGCAGATGGTGTTGAAAAAGCATCTTACGTTTCATTTTGTTAGATGAAACTTGTGTGACGGGATCTCTCATATGCAGTGATTGGCATGTAAGTTGATATAAAGAGGTGGTTTTATTTAGTTTGATTTAGAAAAACAAACTTTTAGATTACTTTAATACATAAAAATACACTCGACCACATTATTTATTTTTTATATTATGCATCAGGTAAGATGGTGAACGGGAGCCTATCAGAGGTAAAAAAATCTTACCGTTACACTCTCATTGGTCAACAATCGAAGTTCCGGTGTTTTACAATTTTGTAATTGTAAAACACCGGAACTTCGATTGTAGACCAATGAAAGTGTCGGTGAGATTATTTTAATACCACACTCCTTGGGGTTGTCCCCAAAGAGCGTTGTATTCAGGCTGGCGGTTGATCAAGAAAACTCTTGCTAAATTCTTTACAAGTAATTTCATGTTACGCCGACCGCATTACTAGAAGATAATAGTGTTTTTAATAATGCCTTAAATTTGTAGTCAAATACAGCTTCCAATACCAAACTTTTCTATTCCCTCTGGGTATTGAAACAGACATACTGATGACTAAAAATATCCAGAAGTGGCAATTTCTACGAGTTTCACTGCTTCAGGCATGCTGCTGCCCTAATACTCCATCATGACGCTATCACTGGTTGGTATATGATTTTTATTCTCTATCATCTTCATCTCACTTTCCTTTTTTAAATCTTTTTCACATTCACAGCTCCAATCTAAATTTAAAAACTTATAATAATTAACGTGGAGGCCGGAAATATTCATACAAAAAAAAAGCTCACCCAAACCAGAATCACATATTTCCCTTGAGGAGAGAACTTGTGTTCGGGAATCGAAAGCAGTTACCCAATATGAGTAGAGTATTATCGAGTTCAAATTATAATAAAATTATTTTAATATTTGAAAATACCTATGAACAACTTCGTAATACATTGGTGCTAATTCTGTTGAGCACCGAACTAACCTAAACTAAACTAAAAATAAACTAATTTTAGTCAAAGAATACCTAAAAGCTATTCTGATTTTACGTTGAACTTAGTTTAAAAGTTGAAATGACAGGACTAAAATTGATTTTGACAGCAACTAAATTCAATTGTATTCACAAGAGCCGCAATCACATATTCCTCCATTATAGACTTTGTAGGTCAGTATTTGCTTCATTAATTGCACGTGTTATTCTTTCAAGTATAAGATCACATTTAAAATAATCCAGACCTTTTTCATACAGACTAATTTGAGTTTAAAATTTCTATTTTTAGTCTTAATTTGACGTAAAACATGTACATCAGAATAAGAATTTCGTCATTTTCACTAAATAGAGTAACTAAACTAACTTAGTCCTGTCAAACTTAATTTTAGTCTAATCTTACATTTTCTGAACAGGTTTTAGACTAAAGCAGGACTAAAACTAATTTTAGGCTAGTTTAGTCCAATTCTAGACAACAGAATCGGCACCAATGTGTGATCACTATTCATAAACCACTTCAATTTTATTACTTAATTTGTTGGAATCAAAATTTTAATTTTCTTTCCTTTTTACACTAAATGGGCACAATATGTGCTCTTCCTGAAGAGTGATTAAAAGTTATACATTTATGTATCATATCACTCAATATATAATGTAATATATAATTGTATAACTATTCGATCCATAAACGTGATGGGCAAAATGGGAAGAAATTGTTGAGACCAGGCAGTCGGCTGATAATAAAAATCCATGTCATTTTTTTATTAATCTTTAAAAGTTTCTTTTTTTGTAAAGATCTTTATTATTTTTGTGGTAAGCTTGAGTTGTAGGAATAAAATAGCAGCTCTAAGCGATAGCAACATTAAAACATTAGTAGTCAACATAAAAACCATAACGACAACGCCAAGAAAAAACGGAGCCACTTAATCCAATCCTTCGTGAAATTATCTCAAAAATCCGGTGGAGCATTCTATGCTCCGCGCAGCCTCCCTTCGATTGGCTACGGGCTACGATCCCCGCGTAGCTGTAGCAACGTGGGTCTACGGGAGACCCGCTACAGAGCGGCTACGGAGCAGACGTCTACGCCGTAGCTGGTCTAACGGGATAACGGGACCTTGACACGAATGTCACACCCCCCTTTCGGCGCTATTTGAGCGAAAATCGCGAATTTTTGCCACATTTTTTCTCTTGACTCTTGTATGTGTGTTAGTTTAGTGTAAGTGTGGACATTTAATTTTGCTGTTTGCCTACGCGGCGTGACATTGGTGAGTCATTTTTTGGTATTGGAGTTTAGTGGTTTGTTATTCAACAGTTGCTGTCAACTAGAGTGAATATAGTTGGATTTCTAGATGATCACAATAATGCAGTTTTTTTTTCATCAAATAAAAGGTTGTTATTTGCGTAACAATATTTTAAAGTTGTTTACAATCTAGAAAAAAATGCATGTATAAATTTTTGTAATTTTTTTTTTCTTATATAGTAAAAAAAGTCTCTAGACATTTTAAAATGTTAAAGGATAAATTTTAAAATTTAAGAACATTTAAAAACAGTAGATTTATTGTTGTGACAAAATTATAGACTTTAATTAAATCTAGATAGATCTTTCAACTAAAATCTTAAATCAACTTTTTTAGTAGACGTTTTTAAATCCTGTCGCCTGAATATTTTATGATTTTTAACTTATATCTCATAATGTATTTATAAAATACAACACTCGATCAAAAGAGGGTGCCTGAATAAACACATAAAATTCTGAAACGTTTTTGACAATTAAGCTGTTAATTTTTACGTTATCGTACAAACAGCGTTCGTCAAAACGACGGCTTTAACCAAAACATGGGTAAGGGAGGACGAAAAATTTAAAACACAATGGAACATGAAAAATGTTTAACATTTTTGAGTAAGCATTTGAGTCTTAACAACATTTGTTAATTGTTAAGTTGAGGACGGTTAGAGTTAAGGAGAATGGCTGTGTAGGGACAAAATATAGTTCACTTACCTTAAACAAATGTCAATGGTTAGGGTTGAAACTACACTGAAAATTAATTTTATGATTTTAACATGTGTGTTATACATCAAATTTTATTTTATTCGACATTTAATTTTCTTTTTATTTTATTTGACATTTATATTTAATTTTGCATGTTTTTTAATATTCAATCAATTATCATTATTATTTTATTTTTTATTAGACATTTAATTAATGTATTAATATAAATTGTTATTATTATATATTTGTAATTGTTTTTTTTATATGTATTAATAACCTGAAATAAATAAATTGAATTGAATTGAAAATATCTATCGTTTTTAAAACGCAGAAATCACTGTGCAACAAATTAAATCATAAAAAAATGCTTAAATTTAAGAAATTATGTGCTTTATTTATTTTGCTTTATTACTTGTTTAATAATGTATTATGTACATGAGGTTAGTTAAAAGTGTGACATTTGATTTTAATAGAAATACTGACCGTATCATAAACGCAAAAGATTTTGGGAAGTGCCAATTCATAATATATTTTAATAAGATTACTTAATAAGTGCAATGTAGTTTTATTTGGAAAATATTAGTTAGGATAGTTGTAAGTTGATATGCGCTTCATTATTATTTCCTTTGGTTGTCTGGAAGAAAACGGTTTGAGCGATAAGACCGCCCTTTGTGCTCCTATCTTATATTTAAGATTTATTTGTAAGTGTTATTTATTTTGGTGTGCAAATAAAGAATTTATCTATCTATCTATCTATCTATTCCAATTATTGTAGGCAAAGCTGGTTCGTTAATATATACATGTATCGTTATAATTGAGACTCAAGAATCTTGTATATTAATAATTAAAACGATTTGACACGAATCTGATAATTTTGTCACAAGTAAGGTGCTTAATATTTATTATACACCTGATTCTTTAGTCAGCAAATCACTTATTTCACACGTTAAGGAAGCTAATCACTTATTTTAAAAATATTATTTAATTGCAATTGCAAAATAAACCGAACGATTAATGTAACATATAAATAAATTATAACTTTTCTTATAACATAAAATGTAATCCACTTTACAGGGCATAATGTTAAATAAAGGCAAGCATGCTACATCATCGCTTTCCATTAGGTGAGATTGTAGTCAAATGCTTACCTAACTAGCTTAAAAAATAAACTAAAAACTGGAGTAAGATTGAACTAAATTTCATACATTAATACAGCAAAAGAGATTACTACAAGCAACCAAGCTTATGAGAAAATCAAGTTTTCAAGCCAAATACCTTTATTTGGCTTTAAATACCTTTATAGAAGTATTCTGTGCTGAGTTGTTAACTAACATCTAGTTTATTTGCTTTTTGAGCGTTATACAAAAAAGAAACAAAATATATGCGTGTGGGATATTCGTGGTTTAAGTCTTTGAAACTATAGAAGTTATGCTATCAAGTTAGGTGATATATTGCTCACTAGCCGTGCCCCGCGGCTTCGCCAGCTATTATATATCAAGTTAAAAAGTAGCCTATGTGTTAATCCTATTTATAATCTATGTACATTTCAAATTTCATCCAAATCCGTTCAGCCGTTAAAGCGTGAAGAGGGAACAAACATACTTACACACAAACTTTCGGATTTATAATATTAAGTAGGATTTGAAGGAGATATACCTAATAGTATTTATCTTTATCTCCATCAATAATTTCATTTCTTACATTGACTAAAAGACTTTTTTTTAAATGCTTAAAAAGTGGTACACATTATTTATTTAAGTTTTTGTGTCCTTATTTTATTTAATTAATTAATTATAATAATAATTTATTTCTTGAAACTTATTGATATTAACACTTTCAATAACAACAATGTTATTTTTGTGTAAGGGAGCCCAGGATTCCACACTTGGAAAAGTCCTGTGTCGTGGAATACAGTCTCTTTCGTCAAAATATAAAAAATCAACAAAATAAAAATAATGGTAATAAAACAATATATATATATCTAATTAATATTATTTAACCATTGCAAAAGAACAATTTTTAAATTTTGGACCATGACGTCTGTAAATTTCACTTATCTTTATATAATATATTTATAAAGAAATATTATATAAAGATAAATTTTGCAAAAATTTTTTCTTTCAGTCTGTATAAGAAATGAAATAAATGATGGAGTTGCAAGGTTCATTCCTCCATACAAATTATATAATCGGTCACGTTAAACAGATTGAGAGGCAATTTTTGTGTTTAGTTAGTGTCAATGCGTTTTCGATTTCGTAGTTGTTCAGCATTAATAATTTTGTAGGTACTTAGCCAACATATCCACACACAAAGACAAAAATCAAAATTTATAAATTAATTCAGTTTGGCATCGTAAATGGAAATCGTCCCTCATTATATTCTATGTTTATTTACAGTTTTGTGTGCACTTTATTATAAAAATAAAAAGCAGAACTAGAACGTAGCTGAAGAAATTTAATGTACCTCCTATGTATTTTTCTTACATAATTACGCTCAATAATACACTACAATTATATTATCAGCACGCTAGCACAACAGACCTAAGTAAATACAACAAACGTATTCTTCAGAGAAACAGATGTTTCAGAAAAAGAGGTCACATCAAGAGCAAAAGGAAAAAAATATTTTTGTTGTCTTAGCAGAAACGGTTGGGATGAGAGAAGCAGATCATATTTTATCCACTCGAATCGTTGATGTTCATTTGTTATATGAGTAGGCCTTTTGTGAAGATCAATTGCAATATTTACTTGATAAAAATAGTTACTCCTCATGATCTAAAATAATAATTTACCATTTGTTTTTAATACTAACACCAAGTCTTAATACCAGTAGGAGAATGAAAAAATCTACTCAATTTACTGCTATCTAGTCTGGTCAAGGAAACATTTTCAGCCATACTACTAAATATTACAATAATTAAACGCTAGTTAAGCTAAAAAAACCGACTTCAACGCTTATTTTTAGTTTTGGCTGAACCAATTTCGATGAAATTTATATGGGACTACCTCTATATACTAGCAAACAAAAAAAAAATCATCAAAATCGATTCATAATTGGTGGAGATATCGCGTAACATACATACAAAAAGAAACATACAGACTAATTGAGAACCTCCTTTTTTGAAGTCGGTTGAAAAAAGAAGAAGACATTTTAATAGAACATGTACAATTCGTTACTTAGCGTATTAAAGTCATGAAAACTATCGCCAGTGTATCTATCCATATTTTTACTAACCACAGCGATACTTAGCCATTTATTTACGAGAGCAAACATATGTAAGTAATTTATATTTTAATTATATTTTGTGGTAGCTTAATAATTTTCTTTGGATAATATATTTAGTTTTTTTAAGATAAGCTATAAAGACGAAACACTTATTACTAACTACTGTTGAATTTGTGTTTTCTTTAGAATCTATACTGTCAGATTACATCAATAAAATAAACACCAAGTGAATGTATTATATTTGGTGTTAATCTCGCATGCATCAAGGGCTTACTCGCACACCGCTTAAATAAATGTTACCTGATCGTTGGCGTAGTTGTTTACGTGGCTACCTTCTATGCAGCTGGCATTGGGTTCGATTCCCGGTGGAAAAACAAGTTTTCTCCTCAAGCCCAATTCGTATTTCTCGTTATGGGTGTGGTTGTGTGTATGACGTGAGTATTACAGGCACCCACGTCAAAACTGCCCATTAAAAATACATAGTTTTAACCGTCAGTTAAAAATAGTAAATTAATACCGTCAATTTAGTTTTGTCATGAAATTATTTACTTCATTATCAGAAATAGAGAAGTACATAGTCTCTGTGAAAGAATCTGGTAAGACTAATAAGATTAATGAAGGACGGAGAATCAATTAATCTTGTTCTTACTTGATTGTTAGCCATCGCTTTACTCTTTCTTATACAGGGGCCCTCTATATGATTGATCGTTTCATCAAGAGAAAAGATGAAATAAGGGATTACCTGATTATCCAAAACAATTTGCTCTCGACGAAGTATTTAGGTAGAGGTCAGCATTTGTGAATGAACTTTGTACCTTCGTTCGCGTAGAACACGGTACACAACTAGGCGGTAAAAATCAAATCAAATCAGTTTATTGACATAATATAACATATAACTTACAGATACCTAATATTACATTCTATATTCAGTTAATTATAATATTTTATACATTCATATCTTTAATAATATAGTTATATTCATTTAATTTAATAATTTCCAAGTCTTAAAATTATTTATGTTCATGTTGTACTTTTTTACGTTACTACTTTTATTATTTATATAACCAGTACATAAATCTTTTTTGAAATGATACTTCTTATGGGAGGGCTTTGATATTCTGATCCGCAACTTCTTTGTGTGACGTAAAGTGGTGGGGGTGAACACTGTAATGAATAATTATAATGTACAAAAGTTTCACTTTTATCGTGTGTCTTCACGTCACACCTTATTTTTTTTTATTTTTGTGGCTAGCCTACGTAGGCTAACGTTCGACCCCTAACTCACCTGATTGTATGAGTCATCCAGGAACATTATTTTTAACCCCTGTCGCAAAAAGACGGGCGTTATAAGTTTAATAGGTGTATCTGTCTGTGGCATTATAGTTCTCAAACGGCTGGACAAATTTTGATTTAGTTTTTTTTGTTTGAAAGGTGACTTAATCGATATTGGTTTTTGACTATGTTTATTGAAGATCGGTGTAACAGTTTTCTAGATCTCTTTCTATATCGTCGGGAGTATTTAAAAATTTTAATATTGCCTCTCGGATGCCTTAATTCATCGTAGGATTCGAAACCACGACCTCCGAATAGAAGGCGTGCATGATACTACGGCGCCATTACGGCTTTAAGCGTTTTATTTCAATGAGAGTACTAGTCTCGTTGCTTACAATCAGTGTTAATGATCATATCACAGAATAGAATATCAAATATTACCATATTCGGACCGTCCTAGCAAAAACATTTTGCACCAAACAAATTATATTAACTCACAAACTTAAGCATGCTGTATATGGTTCCACTGAAGGCTGATGGATCAAATATAAAGGAATAATTTAACTCAAATAGAAAAGATTGAAAGAAAACTCAACCTTTGAATTCTGTATGAGAAAAGATTGAGACTAGGTACGGAATCTGAATTAGCTAAAGATCGCTTGCACAACCTTTTTTGATACGGCCGCTGAAAACGTAAGGATTTCTTAGGACGATCTGTAGGACACGAGTTTTCCAAGTTTAATATATTTAAACAAGTTTACTTTCGTGAAATTAAGCCTAGATTATAATATAGTATTCCATTTTATAGTTTAGGGATAACATATTTTATTTTTATGCCTGATAGGCACGCCTTTGACCACAATCTCACCTGATGGAAAGTGTTGATGCGACCGAAGATGTAGCATGCTTGCCTAGAAGGTACCTACATATTATTTGAACAAAGAAGATACATTTCATGGTTGCCCACTTAACTATCCATATTTTTACTAACCACAGCGATACTTAGCCATTTATTTACGAGAGCAAACATATGTAAGTAATTTATATTTTAATTATATTTTGTGGTAGCTTAATTAATAAGTTTCTTTGGAGAATATATTTAGTTTTTTTAAGATAAGCTATAAAAACGAAACACCTATTACTAACTATTGTTGAATTAGTGTTTTCTTTAGAATCTATACTGTCACATTACATCATCAGATCAGCAATAAAATAAGCACCAAGTGAATGTATTATATTTGGTGTTAATCTCGCGGTGTTTTAACGGTGTAATTTGTTACAGAGACGTTTTTTTTAAATATTGTGTTTCTATCTACGAGCCAGTTGCCTATATTTCCTAAAACCATACAGACGTCGAGCTTATAGGTAACTCAAGTGCTCAAGCCCACTACCATATACTATGTGGGTAGCGTATTTTATTTGGTATTTTCAAATAAGATAATATTATATGCTATAAGAAAAAACATAAAATTCTTTTTTTTTGCCATAAGAAACTTTTTTGGTCAGTTTTTTACCTACATCAAAAAAACAGGAGGTATTCGTGTCTAACTGAATACAAAATGTCCCTTTCTCGAAATTTCCCTCGATTCCAAAATGTCCCAGAATGTTCCTTTCCCAAAACGTCCCTTTTCCTAAATGTCATTTTCCCAGAATTTCTCTTGCCAGATAATCCCAAATATACTATTGCTGTTTGCCTGTTTATTTTGAAAATGTTGGTTCTCTTATTTATTTTTTTATTTTAGAGGGTAAAGTTTAGGTGCTCTCGAATAAAAGCTCCTGAGATAATAGAGGTGAACTCAACATTGATATAATTGTCGTCAAACAAAACGAAAACATTGTCTGAAATGTAGAGCTTAAAATCTATCAAAATAACTTAATCACTTTTACGCAAGCTGCAATTTGTCAACGAAATTCCAAACCCGGGAACGAAAACCAGAACATAAAACAGTGTCGAATTACGGACACACCGACAAAAACGTATAGTGCTGAATGGTGCCCGAAAAGAAGGAAAAAATGTGTTCAGTCATGGCTCATGTGGAACTTAATTACCTCTGGGCATAGTTGAAAATAACGGACTTTAGAATGAAAATGTGCTATGAAATATTTTTACTGGAAGTCTCGAAGGCTTTTCTAGAGTTTGAAAAAAACTTCTGCAAAAAGGGTTAGAATTCGTTGCGGCTTTATAGGAGGATAACAGACTTACGTAATGTTTTTAAAACGAAGAAGTTTATTTTTTTTACATCTCCAGTCAAACAGCGTTTTTCGTTTTTCGCTTATATTTCGGTTTTGACCGTTTTCGATAAAAATTATATGGGACCACCTTTGAAGTTTACTCTACAAAACAAAAAAATCATTAAAATCTATTCATAATTGGCGTTATATATCGCGTAACATTGTCGAATTGAGACCCTCCTTTTTTGAAATCAGTTGAAAATAGAATAGTAGATGTCTATATTTCCTGATTGCGATGATGCCGCTTTGAAAATGAAAACAAAACAGATATTTTCTTACATTTTCTTTTCATCCAGTTCATTAGCAGTCAGCAGCATAGTTGCCAAAAGTCAGTTAAAAAACACGACACCGAAAATACTATTTGTCGTCAGAAGAAAAAAGACGCGTACAAAGACTTGGGCATTTTAATTAACACAACTCGATTAACCAACTTCCTGCTATCAGCCCATTCAACCATTGTGTTTTTTAAAGCAACACCTCAATTCCGACTAAAATGCTTCCTCGAAGCCTTACTGAAAGGAATAATAAACTTCAACGTTGAAACAGTAACATCTGTTATGTTTGTAAACAGCCGTTTAATTAAAAAATACAAAGGGAAACGCTTCCAGGTTTTTGGTATTTTACTCTGTTTTGCTGCAGGTTCATCTTTTATTTTATTTTTGTATAAAAGAGCTTTTCATGAGTTTTCATCTATAAAATGCAGATTTTTTTACCCACTCTACTCTGTTTTCCACCACAATGAAAATATGGAGAGTGTGCACTTGATCTCTGACTATGAAATGAAAAATATCAATATTATATTTTTAAAGTGCTACCACAATATCATAGAAACGTATACTTACTATCAATATGTCAAGTATTTTTCAGGGAGCGAAGTTCGATCTAATTTATTATTGCAAATATCTATTAGTTTTGACGTGGTTCAGACATAGAGGAAAGATGTGAAGATTTTTTTTTTTTATTCAAGATAGGCAAACTTTTGACCACTATCTCACCAGATGGTAAGAATATATTATACTCAATGTGTACAGATTCTTGTCTAGGGATCAAAGAAAAGCTCGTATGAAATCAGTGTGATGTTTATTGAAAATAAAAACACTAAAAAAATACCCAACATAATCTAACATTTCTATTGAATTGCGACAAAAGATATAAATTAATAAATAAACGCTTTCCCACACTCAGCCCCACACTAAGATCGATGTCTTGTGTCGAGGGTGCCAGAAACATTCACATCACACACATAATCACCTCAGAACCAGAAACAAATTTGACTTGGGGAGAAAACTTGTGTTCTCACTGAGAATCGATTCCGATACCAGCTGCTCAGAAGGCGTCCCCGCCTTTACACCCCGCCTCATACACCTTCGACGCCAGCGGGCAGTTCAAATAGTATCAACATCTGTAAATGCTATAAATATATGCTTTTAAATTGAATATAATAGAATTACTTAGATTTTAGAAGACTTTGATGTCTTGACTATTTCAAGACGTGGTCGATTATTTGGAGGAAAATTACACAATTAGTGACTCTATGTATAAATTATTTTAATATCTATGTACATAATGGAAGCGCCAGGTATCGTGCGACCTATTGGTACAATTACGGTGACACAATCACACCAACTCAACCATTCTAATTCCAACACAGTTGCGACGACTAATCCTCGACAATATTATTATAATTTCCACACGCATTTCATAAACGTTAACCTTCACAACAAGTTTATCGTCAAAACAAATCTGCACTATATTTCCTTCATAAAAACATCATTAAACATTCAATATTCCTCACTTCGTATTTCAGTTAACCCTAGGGTGCTTATCGTTGGTCACATCACCACATGACGGAAGCCGGGTCGGACCCGTAAAAAATTCAAAGCTACCATGAATATAAACTCCGGCGCTGCCTATAAACTGGTAGTGTTGGGTCGAAGGGCTTTTATTATGAGGAACGGTCTAATAGAGGAGTGACAACGATTTTACAATTCAGTGTAATCTTTCAGCTACTTCTTGATTTTTTTTTTATGTTGATTAGGCAAGCATTTCACCACTATCTCACCTGATGGAAAGTGATGATGCGGCCGAAGGTGTGACATGCTTGCCTAGAAGATACCTATTCCCTCGAGACTTGAAGATTCCCAGATTATACCGTTCGGGGAACAAAGACGCAGGCAATGAGTTCCACTCCTTCGCTGAACGGATGATGAATGTAGAAGCAAAACGCATTGAGCGAACTGGAGGTATGTCGACCATAAATGGATGATGTTTAATAGTTTGTCTTATTGTTAGATGGTAAAAAGGACATGGGGGAATTAATTAATGTAATTAATTTATTAATCCTGTGCACACTCTCTAAAATGATAAATAAATAATATTATTATTTCGTATTCCGGTTTTATTATATTTGATTATAAATATAATTAAAAGTTAAATGAAATAGGCAATTGTATTTGAAGTGGTAAGCCCTGCATAATAGTGACAATACTTTTGACTCGCTTTCTTGTGGCATCTTTGTGATTGTTGTTGATTTATAAGGATTACGCATCCTAAGATAAAACCTTTTAAAAAAAATTACTAATTAATTTTATAATATTGAAATTCATAATCACTGAAATACTTTTTGTGTTTCCTTACTCCACGCTTGCAAAGTAGTAGTTAAATATTCCTTCCCAAGTGTTATTTGTGCTTCTGGCACCCACGATACAAGTCTTTGAATTTAGTGTGGGGCCGTGAGTGTGAATGAGAAAAAAAAAAACCTTTTCACTTTTAATTATACAAGTAGAAAAATTAATATACTGAAAAAGACTCTGTATCCTGATATATACCAACTGCTAAAGCTTCAAAGTATATTTAGTATAGAAACACTGCGGCCGCTCTTGATTTAAACCACGTTTAATACCCTTGGGGCCCAAACTACCGCGTATTCCGGTTTTAAAATCACCACTCCTAAGGGTTATTTTTACGCGTATTCAATGTTGTTATTCCAACAGAAAAGTGCGAGAGACCCTTCGGTTTTGGCAAATATTTCATAAGGTGTTCGGTTAAAAATGATGATTATGATTTTTAAAACTATCGTGTTTTTTTTAGCTCATTTTTTTTTGTTCAATAATGTCAGCACAATCATTTTAGTAGTTTTAGCGTAATCCAGTAACAAACATCAAACTTTTGAATCTGTAACTGGTCACAATGACATTTAAAAAAATCTTACTGATAAGTAATAAACTGCAGCGCAGACAAATTATTGGTATTTGTCAAATGAACTATGGTACTCATAGCTCATAGGCTACAATATAAGCTGAAATCTAAATATATATAACTCAAAGGTGACTGACTGACTGACTGACATAGTGATCTATCAACGCACAGCCCAAACCACTGGACGGATCAGGCTGAAATTTGGCATGCAGGTAGATGTTATGACGTAGGCATCCGCTAAGAAAGGATTTTGATTAATTCTACCCCCAAGGGGATAAAATAGGGGATGAAAGTTTGTTGTACTTCTTAACGCGAGCGAAGCCGCGGACAAAAGCTAGTAGTAGTATATAAGTATAATTAATATATAAACATAAACGCTTTCACTCTCACAGCTCCACACTAAATTCGATGAATTGTGTTGTGTGTGCCGGAAACATTCACATCACACACACAATCACAACCAGAACCAGAAACATAAATTTCCTTAGGGAGAAAACTTGTGTTCCCGCTGGGAATCGAACCCGATACCTCTGCTTAGAAGGCAAACGCTACCGAACTAACGGGCAGTTCGTATAATACATATAAGTAATAGTAGTATAATAGAAGTGCACTTCTAACCTCTGACCCTATTTAGTAGGTAGGACGGGATGGTGTTGGTGTCTTATTATTTAAAACTTGACAAAGTCCTAGTTATCCCATTATATTATATATTATATAGTAGGTATCCACAGCCAGGTCTGAAGCTTGTTGCTGAAGATTTATTTAAATTTCTACTAAGAATTAGAACAATCCTCGTATCAAATTTGTATTATTATAGTTTCTCAAACTCATAACCAAGAGAATTAGAGTTTGCCGAATTAAATATAACGAGATTATACCTTGAGCCAAAGAGTTTGAATTATGTAAGAATAACAAGTGTCAAAAAGTTGGAGGTCTTCTGTGTGCTTAAACGTTTGCACAAACTTTTAAATTATGTTTTTTCCCCACAGGGCTAAAGGGTTGAACTTTGACATTTGAGTTATTCTTGTATAATATATTTAACGTACTATATACGCATTTTTTGCTCCCAATTTAGCCATTTTTAGGGTTCCGTACCCAAAGGATAAAACGGGACCCTTTTACTAAGACTCCGCTGTCCGTCCGTCTGTCACTAGGCTGTACCTCATACACCATGATAGTAAGACAGTTGAAATTTTCACAGATAATGTATTTCTATTGCCGCTATAACAACAAATTGTAAAAAACAGAATAAAATAAATATTTAAGGGCTCCCATACAACAAACATGATTTTTTTGCTTCTTTTGCTCGATATTAATAATGGCAACAGATAGACGCTTGAAATATTTACAGAATATTTAGTTATAAATTCACTTTAAAAATAGGGGTTAAGGGGTTCCCATAAAATATACATGAATAATAATATACTTATCGATAATGGTACGGAACCCTTCGTGCGCGAGTCCGACTCACACTTCGCCGGTTTTTCAATTTAAATTATAGCTATACTAACAAAAAAATATATACATAGTGTAATTAATATCGGTGTAACGTAAATTAAGACAAAAAAGAATCGCAAACACTTTTATGTTAAGTTATCCAAATTATTAAAAATGCCTTCGTGTACCAAACAGATACATTCACATACAGAACCCTTTAAAACAATGGCACTTAATTAATTTTCTTTTGGGATCACATAAAAGCGAACGGAAAAGAAAATCAGTCGGCCGTACACGGACATTTACGTGAAAGCGGATTTAAACTGCTGGAAAATTATCTTTAAAGGAAACAAAGGAAAAATAAAGGTTATTTCCTTTTTTCCTTGTGATCTTGAAAGTCTTTTGTGACTACTTAAGTGTGGAGATAAAAGCGGTATGAAAAGTTGGCGCTATGATTCTGGTGTTCTCGTTAAAACGACCGTGTCTGGTGCACTTCAATTTTTATTCCACTGTTATTTTATACAAAACAAAAGATGAAAAATATATTTTTTTATTTGTGACAGGCTTGTGTTTGACCACTATCTCACCTGATGGTAAGTGACGATGTGATCGAAGGTGGTAAACACACTAGACCTGGAATACGCAGGCTCTTCGCTTTTTTATGCTAACAAACAAACAATTAAACGCATTCATAGTCACAGTTTTATAAAATGCTTTTTTTCTGTATAAGATGCAGTTTTAGGAAATATATGCAAGAAAAAATTTAAAACCAAATTAAAGTTACATATGGACCTATGCGCCCCGTACGCGCGCCTCGGGCGCTTTGTATATTTTGTTCTGCCTTCATTAGGAAAAAAAGACGTACCTACTTATCTGACATTTTTGCTAAAAAAATAGTTAAACAGGTACTCAGATATGTCTTCACTATTTAGTGTAAATGTTATGACTTGTAGCAGATGCGTCTAAATTAAAAGTAAGATTTAGTAGGTTACGCTTAAATATTTAAAAATAAAAAACTTACTCGTAGATGCTTCTATATTTCCTGATTTCGAAGATGTATAGAACTCAATTTGGACAAAAATGCAGATACGTATTTTTTTCTTATGATGGCAGTATAAAAAACGCTTTGTAAATCAAGGTCCCTTAGGCGCCATACATTTTATCTGCACAGCGTCCGGGACGCGAGCCTCGGTCGCTTTGTATATCATGTCCCTTACACACATTCTTGCTAGTAAACGCTCTATTTCGTTTTTTTCTCTCCCCATGGTACATGTAAGCTTACGAAATAAATTGATTTTTTACAAAGATAAAATATTTACAACATAAACATACATAACATAAACGCTTTCACACCTCACTATGTTCATACACTATTCTGTCGCGGGTGCCGGCAACATTCACATCATACACACAATCTCATCAGAACCAGAAATACATTTATTGAAAAATTGCCTTTGGGGAGAAAAAGTTGTGTTCCCACCGAGAATTGAATCCGATACCCGCTGCTTAGAAGGCAAATGCATACCATTCTACGCTAGCGGGCAGGTCAAATATTACAATCACACCCAAAAACAGAAAAAAAATGCTTCTGCTGTGAATCGCTAGCGGACCCACGGACTTTTCTACTAATAAATGTATTTTCTTTCTTTCTTTCTTTCATTCTTTCTTTCTTTCTTTCCTATTACACCAATTAGGTCGTCAAATTTGGAACACATTTTATGCTCATAAAAGGTCGTCAATATTGACTGCCCGTTGACTTAGTTAAGTGTGCGTCCGCCTTCCAAGCAGGTTCGAATTCCGTCAGGAACACAAGTCTTCTCGTCAAGGGAGTTCTGGGTTTGATTGTGTGTGTGATGTGAATGTTTCCGGCACCCACGGAACAAGAAATTGAACTCAGTGTGGGGCGTATAAAAAAAACCGTTGTCTAAAAAGCTTCTGTATTATGTTGGTGAGTTTTGCAGTGAACTCAAATAGTTCACTGCAAAATACTCTGTGAATGCTTGGAATTTATTAAAGCAGTTTAGCAAGTAACGTTTTACAGAGGTAGACAGTGCGAGGTTAGATTCTAGTGCTTTGAGTTAAAACGAATTAGGCTTGTATGATTTACTGTTAAGTAATGTTACTCTTTCGTAAGTTGTAAGGGATGTGTATATCACAGATTGATCGTAAATACCGTTCGTTTATATTAATACCAGAAGATTATATATGAACGGATGTTTGTAAACTCACGAAATTTTTTGCAATTAACGAACATATTTTAATTCGGTAGTTCACAATCTTTCTTAGTTAAATTTCGCAGTCAAGGAGGTGATATAAGAATGTTTTCTAAAATGCGTAACTTTGTAACAGTTTTACTCGACATTCTAAACCAAATATCATTAATTAAAGTATTTGACGTAATCTGGATGATCTTCTAAAGGACATTTATAAATAAAAGGAAAATAAAACCTAAATAACAAATAGCATCGATTTCTTGCTTTGTAATTTTATATCAGAGCAGAACATTTTATAATTTATTTTATATTAATATATTTACTGGACAAAGCACATCTTCAGTTTTTTTGAGGCGCAATTTTACTAAATCTGTATAAAACTATAAATAAAAAGATCAAGCGTGTACTTGCCTGACTAATATAAATTAAGCAATATGCACCTTTATGTCCATTAATGTACGGGGGATAATTTTATTGACTCCTGATATTCGAGATAAGTACTCCAATTCGATCCTAAAGTAACAACGAACTTTTAAGCCAGTTTAAAATTGAAACTAAAAAACGCTCTTTCAATTGGCCACTCCAAAAGCGAAGATGTACGAATCAAATCAAACTTTTAAAATATCCCAACTATTTTCTGCAGAGTAAGAAACGGTGCAAGTTGCGACAGAGACACGGTTTCATTTAAAATAATTTCTTATCCAGACTTTATTTCTTGAAAAAGAACACTCATATAGATATAACTGGATACAGTTTGATGAAACTCGTAGATAGAGTGTGCAGAAAAATTCTATCACACCGTTACAATTAACAATTGTAGCTGGTTGCTTACTAGCAACCAGCTATAATTGTTAATTGTAATCCCCCTTAAATCCCCCCCCCCCCCCTTTAATTCCCCTTAAGAAATTAATATGCCTTTCGAAACATAAAATAAACGTATAAAATCATTGGTTGTTCAGCAACTGACGTTGACAGCTGTCGCGTAGTCCAATCACAAGAACACAGATTTTTATTGTAGTATTATTATAATCTTTTAAATTGGTAAAAGCAATAAATGGGAATGAAATTCATTCCGGTTTGTTTGGCGTAAGATAATTTATGAAATAAACTAATTAAGTAGACATTAATATAATAAATATATAAAACAAATGTATAAAATTATTGTTATTTTAAATCAATTTGTTTTTCCAGATTATTATAGTAATAACAAAATTGTAGTTTTTTGTTATTATAACAATAATATATAACCATCATATAGAGATGATAATAATCTATATATATAAAAGAAAGTCGTGTTAGTTACTCCACTTATAACTCAAGAACGGCTGAACCGATTTAGCTGAAAATTGACAGGGAGGTAGTTTAGAGCCAGGAGAAGGACATAGGATACTTTTTAAGAACGTACATTTCTTTAAATTTTTTTTTACATTTCGACATGCTTACGATTTTCTCATACGTCACTCGGATTTGGTAAAGTACTAGGCAAACATAAACATGAAGGTTGTAATAATATAGTCACGTGACATTGTAACGCAAGCCGGGTATGGCTTCCTAAATATGCACATTCATTGACTGTTAGGCGGAACGAAGGTCGCCGGGACAGCTAGTACTATAATATATTAAAAAAACTAATAAACAACTTCAATCGCAAATATCTCCAAAACTTTTCATCACATCTTTATTAAATTATAATGGCACTTACTAAAACGTTATCAATATTTCAATCATAAAAATACTTTTCCAAAACGAGTAATAAATGACGGAGTTCTGAGGTAACATACATAAAAAAACCGGCCAAGAGCGAGTCGGAGTCGCGCACGAAGGGTTTCGTACCATTATCTATAAAAACGGCAAAAAATCACGTTTGTTGTATGGGACCCTCAATATTTATTTTATATTATTTTAATTATTTATTTTTAAAGTGCATATATAACTAAATATTCTGTGAATATTTTAAGCGTCTACCTGTTGCCGTTATAAATATCAAGCAAAAACGAGCAAAAAAATCACCTTTGTATGGGACCCCCCATAAATATTTATTTTATTCTGTTTTTAGAATTTTTTGTTATAGCGGCAATAGAAATACTTACATCTTCTGCAAAAAAATTCAACTGTCTAACTATCACGAATCATGAGATACAGCCTAATGACAGACGTACGGACAGTGGAGTCTCAGTAATAGGATCACGTTTTACCCTTTGGGTACAGAATCTTAAAAAGATTCCGAAGAATTAAAAACCTTGTCTTATTTTGAAGTCGGTGAAAAAACACTGCATTTTCTTGAGGCTTGGCGTGTTTACCACCAAAGCCAACATTATCACTTCAGGAGAAATAGTCGTCAAAACTTTTCGTTCTATCTCTGTGTAATATTGTTTGTATCTCGTATAATGTGAAAATGCTAGCCTATCAAAGACATAAAAATTATCATACAAAGTTTTTATATAAAAGCAAAACAGATTTCGTACAATGTGTGATGTTTTTGACAGCAATTTCAAGCAAGCGTTGTAGTGGCTCCATACTTTGTCATTGTAATAAAACTTTATAGCTGAGATGTCAAATAGTTAAACGTTGTTGTGAGACAGCTCAAGTTTTATCTCCGGAAATAATAGACTTGATTTGATTAAAACATGGAATGGAATGAATAAAACGGGGTCAGATTGTGGTAACAGTATTCAAAGTTAAAACGAATAGCTGCTACATTCAAAATACATTGCAGATCGTACAATAACGTTCATCATCCGTACAGCGAAGGAGTGGAACTCATTGCCTGCGTCTTTGTTCCTGAACGGTACAATCTGGGTGTCTACAGTGAATAAGCACCTTCTAGGCAAGCATGTTACATCTTCAGCCGCACGTCACTTTCCATCAGGTGATATAGCGGTCAAATGCTTGCCTATCTAGCAGAAAAAAAAAATATTCAGTCATAATATTGACCATCCAATTTGTAATTAGTAGAAATGGTAATTCTGAAATATACATTTTCAATAGTTATTACAGGGCATAGTAAAACAAACAATTATTTTTTTAGGATATGCGAACGTTTGTCCACTATCTCAATGCTTAGCAAGTATTACTATTAATTTAATATCTTTTTAAAATCGTAGTTTAAGATAGCCTTCATAATCCTGATCCTCTAGGACTGTCCACTAGCTAACTAGGTCAGTAGACAAACTAGCAATCACACCCCCGCACTATATACTTGAGTCACGGGAGCCAACTACGCCTATGGTAAGTTCAAACAGCCAAAGGCTTTTACGCGTCATTTTAAATATTTATTTTCAAAACACATTCCTTAAATCTTATAATCCTTAAAAACGCAGCCATCTTACCACAAACAGAATATTTAATGTGTAAATTAAACAGAAGGAGATGAAAATTAATCGTGGAGCTTATCTCATTTTGTTAATGCTTATGTAAGATCAGAGTCGGTGTGCATTTAAGCTACGTGTTGCTGAAATAGAGTGTATGATTGTGTTAAATGACAGTGCAATTGTCAAGTTAACAGTCATTGTTACACAAATTCAGCGAAGTAAAACATACAAATTATGATTATGATTTTAGCAGAGGGTCAGATTCAATTTTAGAAATACAAATACAAAATCTTTATTTGCTTGAATATGGGTACAATTAGCTAGTGGGAGTTATGACAATAGTGCTCCATATTCCGATTGTTAATTGCATCCATATATATAGTATACAAGGTGTTATATTACAAAATATAGGAAGAACTTTGATTGAGATTGAAGACTCTTACCGTTCGGGATATAAAGCCGCGTGTAGTAAGTTTAACTCCTTCGTTATGCGGATAATAAATGTAGAAGCAATACTCTTTGAGCAGATATGAGATAAGTTAGCCATTAACGATAAAGTTTGTCAGTTTATCTTGTTGTCCGATGATAGAAAGGTTATAGGGCAATCAACTGGTGTAATTTGCGTGCATCCTCTCGTATCGTAAGCGATAGAACATCGATAGGTATGCTACCTTACGTCGATGATTGAGACTCTGTAGCTTGGATCAGGGCGTCTTCTCTACGACAAAACTACGTCTGAACGATTAAAGCTTTAAATAAGGGTTAAAACTTTACTCAAAAATAAAATTAATAAAGTTGGACATAGTGCTAAAACTGTTCTATTCCAAAGCGTGTCTTGGAAACAAAGGAGCTAGATAACAAACAATTACTCCATTTTCGTGCACCCTAATCTACGGGCCAGTGACGTTATTCTGTACGATGGTGGTGCTATACTCTATATGACAGTAGCTAAAGTCTATATATGTCTGGGCAAAGCAGGCCGCTTCGCTCTGTCAGTCCGCCGACAACGCTCACGACTTGTGAACTCATGCTCTTTCCTTCCCTTTCTCGACGTTGCCGTACATTCCTTAGGCGATGCATTGATTTTAGTCAAACTATAACTATAATCTTGAGGATCTGAAGTTTTATTTATCAAACAGCATTTTTTTATAGATTGGGATTATGCTTAATTACAAGAAAAACTTGGTGTGATATTTGCATAGCTGAATTACTGTTAAGGGATACCCCCTTGATTTAGGGCATAATTATTATGTCCAATATTGGACAAAAGTTGCTGAATATAGTGATAAAGATAATGGACTACGGCTTTATAGTGATATTTTGTAGTCCCATTCCCACGTATACCGATAGGATCCAAGGCATGTGATATGGTATTCCATGGACCTAAGAGTAGTTAGACCAATGGTTAATGGTGATATACCGTGGACCCACCGGTAGGAATAAAATTTAAAGGACCTACCGATGGTCCTTTAAATTTTATTCCCATAACATTTTTTTTAACTTCCTGATGTCCGATTGGACTCAAATTTGGTCTACTTATATATATAACAACAATATAACGATATGATACAATGTACTCGTAGCTGGTCTGATGATTGAGACGGAATATGGCCATAGGAACTTCTGAACTAAAAAATATAAATCCATCAAATTTGGACTCGTTTGACAAGTTCTCTGGTATTTTACACTTCGTAAACTGGTTATACAATAAAGAGATTTGTATTGTATTCTATAACATTTTAACAGTAAATAGTTTTACTTGTTACTTATTATTATTAGACATGCTTGTAGTCAAAAGTTTAAAACGTTAATGTTATGAAATTCTAAAAATGATTAATTCCGTCACTGCCACACGCTTCAACGGGACTGTTATTCTGTGCCATCACACTCGAACCGTGGTATCTCAGATTTTCCTTTTGTTTGGGTACATGGCTAATTGCGTGTTTGAGTTACGATATTGGATAGCTTGGTTTGTCTTATACTCTGTTCAGTAGAAGCAAATATGATGAGAATTGTTTTCAAGCGAAGCTTCAATGTTCTTAAGTAGGAGTGGATTTAGGAGCTTGAGATCACAAACACAAAATATACTTTGTGTATCATTCTTCTTGCACTCGATAAACAGCATAATGCCTATTTTTCTGCAATTAACGGTGGTAAAGATATTTTTGTTTATTATTGATTGTTAATTTCCGTGAGCTTAGTATATTTATTATGACTGCAGTTTTATTACAACATGCAAGAGGTTTTTTTTTTCAACAAATAATGATACACATCAACCTAGCAATAATGTATAACCTAGGATTTTAGATGGTATTCTAGCAGTAACCATTAACTAAGTACTTGTATTATCTGGATAAATAACACACAATTATTTATTAACGTAACATAACTATTATTGCAAACCCTTCTTAAGTAAAAGTTACATATCAATTTTGTAAAATTACAGGAAAATAAGATATCTAATATTGTAAAAGACTTATTTCATTGTTCTTTTCATCTTTATCGAGCTATATTTATTACTCATGTCCTTGCTTCATGGTCATATATCATACCTTATTTTTCAATAGACCATAAACTTACCTTTCAAATATTTTTTTTGTATATATACAACCTGTAACAAAAAGGGGTAGTAAAACTTGGTGGTGTGTATGTGTATCATGCCAGAAATCATAACAAAAATTAAAAATTATATTTTTTAAATACTTTTGACAACCCTACAGTTCCATGTGCGGCAATCGGAGATATTTGTTCTGTACAAGTATTAAAAATATTTTTTTGACAACCCTACGATTACATCTGGGGCGCGTGACCTTGACCTTTGTTATGGCCACTACTGTCAGACGTCTGGGTCAAAAGACTATGTGGTGTAGAACGGTAGCTGATGAAATAGGGTTGTAAATGACATAATTTTTTAGACACTTTAATTCATCATAACTCAATGTTAATGGTGCTGCCGCGAATGCAGAAGTTTCTGTTAGACTCCATATATTTAGCTAGATGTGTGACTTGAGTATTACTACACCTTTCTGTTACATATGAGTAATTAATATGCAATAAGTCGATATATTGTCGTCAACATATTGAACTGTCTAAGCTTTGATCGCTAATGTATTACTGAATTGTAAAGGGGAAGGATAACGCTTACCATCAAACAAGCGACTTGCTCGTCTCGTCTCTGGCATGGCCATATTTTACTGGACTCTATTACTCCTAGTTTCACCAAACAAACTAACGCAAAACTAACCGTCTGCTGTAAATGGCCTGCAAACTTCTAATTCCTACATTAAACGATTTTCCCCATATATCAACCGAGGTGTGAACCCTGTCGATTGAGCAAACTTTCTGAGTAAATCTCAACATCAAAGCTTTTAACCCATTAACCATGTTTTTATGTTCTGTGCATCCACCTGTCGCAACTAATTGGATTCTTTATATTTGTCCCTCCCACGTCCATTTACACTTGAACCGCCCACCTTTCCGAAAATTGATTGCGGAAAGAAGATTTCAATGGTCTTCAAAGGTCAGTATAAATTGGACGAGGGCCCTTGCGCCTTGATTAACGTTCCCTTTCCTTTGGGAACACGAGTTAATGTGAATAAATACGTGTTTTTGCTTTTTAAGCAATAAGGATTTTACACAGTGATTCATGTCTTTATTTCCATTAGTCACATTTATTATACGTACTGATACGTTAATTTAAGATAGGCAAACGTTTGACCACTCACCTCTGGTAAACGACGATGAGGTCGATGATAGAGCATGTTTGCCTAGAATATGCCTATTAACTCGTGACTTAAAGACACCGATATTGTATTTATAATGTAACAGATACTCATGTAAGGAGTTCCATTCCTTTGCGGTTTACATAATGAATGTGGAAGCAAAACGATTCACCTGATTCATGATGTGTTTCAAACGTTACACTCGAATCATTTTGTACCCAAAGATTTTTATTTATAAACACGGCGTCCATTATTTATGTCTGAAATTGGCAATATATTCTCCGTTTATAATCCTATTTATTAAGCAAACGAACAAAAGGTCAAATGGATTTAACAGCGAGCTTTGTGACTTAAAATTTTTGACAGAGCTACAATATATGTACCTACTGGTGAAAGATAATTCAACCCTTTTATTAATCTCATGCAATGGATGACAGTGAGCACTTGATTTATTTATTTTTGCTTAGTTTACGTAAGAATATGGTTCATATGTAACCTTTTTTTTATTTAAGATAGGCAAATGTTTGACCACTATCTCACATTATGTAAGGGACGATGTGGTTGATGATGGAAGCACGTTTGACTGTCCTTGTTATGAGGAAATATATGAAGATACTATAAAATAAATTTCCACGTTTGTATCCAATATTTAATCATGATTGGATACAAACGTGGATGGAGAAACGCTTTAAATGCTTTCACTCTCAGCCCCACACTAATTTCAATGACGTGTGTCTAGGATGCCGGAAACATTCACATCACCTTTAGCAGCACCTTTCATGACCGTGCTTTTACAATTCAAGCAATCCGTCTGTGGAATTCCTTACCTGTTCCTATAAGATGATCTCCTACTTTAAACATTTTCAAAGATCGGGTCAGAAAATTATACCTCTTCGAAACATAGGTAAAGTTATTAAATTTCTCTCATCTTTCGCTCTAGAGACTTGCGATTTTCACTTAAATGAATCTAGGAAAACATCTTGAACATGTCATATATATATATCAATATATATATATATATATATATATATATATATATATATATAAATACATATTTTATTAGATTTATGCTATAGTGTAAGTAATGGTATTTATTAAGTTAATTAGGTATTCCATACACCCATTTATTGTACCCCGTCTATTACATTCTATAGTTCTCTCCATTCGAAGGTTGCCTAGTAGAGATCGCTATTAGTGATAAGGCCGCCTGGTGCGGCGTAATGCGAAATTGCGGGACCAACTAATGTATTGATACTTTTCGTAAATAGAAAGATGAGCGTATTCACACCAAATAATAGGCAACAGAGAAGGTGCAATGTACTCACCGTTAAGCCGGCAATTCGTCCTCCAGATCTGACACCAGCAAGCAGTAAGCTAAGCAGCAGGCTAGAAGATGAAGCACTAGAAGTCTTTCACTTTTCGGGACTACACAATGAGATGATTAATGTCTAATTTGCGGTGATGAGAAGTAATAGCGGGAGATGGCGGACACCGACTGCTTTTTCCTCGGCAGTCTTCGAGAAAGATCGCCGTAACTTCGGCGATGCGCGAGCGCTGACTGGTCGTCTCTGTCTAACTCATTGACGACATAAAAGCACATACATTGCACCTAGATGGCGCTGCCTAAGCATTTAGTGTGAATGAAAACTGCGTAACCATACTCCCCGGCTTGACAAACCGGAGGGTTTTCAAAGATAAAATAAAAAATGCGGGACTAATGCTTTGAAGATATGTGCGATAATAATATAAGATACAAAAAATATATGCGGTAAAAATAATATATTATGCGGATATAACTGTATAAATAAATTAATAAATTAATGCGGAACAAAGTATTAAATTATTGCGATGGAAGGGGACATAATTTGACGACTGGACGTTTGTACGTTCCAGATACAGAACGTACAAGTGCCATTCGCGTAATTCCGTCTTTACCCGGGTATACCTGTTCAATAATACCAGTCGGCCAGCGAAGCGGAGGGGTATCATCTTGATGAATGAGAACAAGTGTACCTATTTCAATTGGCACATTAGGAGTATTCCATTTTTGCCTTAATTGAAGCGTGTGTAGGTAGTCTGCGTGCCACCTTTTCCAATAGCTTTGTACTAAGCTGTCTAAAAGTTTATGTCTGTTATGAAGACTTAAAGATTCGTCAATTTCATAAGCAGGTAGCGATTGCAAAGGTGTCGTGTTTAAAAAGTGAGCGGGAGTAAGAATAGTGTGTGGCTGGTCAGACAGCAAACACAGCGGACGCGAATTTAAGAGACATTCAATTTGAGTAAGCACGGTCAACAATTCTTCGTAACAAAGCAATTGTTGCCCGATGGTGCGATATAGTAAGGTTTTTACTACTTTTATATTTGCTTCCCAAATTCCACCCCAGTGGGGTGCGCGAGCAGGAATATTACGCCACGTGATTTTGCGATTATTTAATTCCGTTTGAAATGCGGTAGAAGTGTCTTTAGCTGCAAGGAAAGTGTACAACTCGTCCAATTGTCGTTTCGCGCCAATAAAATTCGTACCGTTATCGGAGTACAAAAAAGAAATTGGCCCACGCCTAGCCAAAAAGCGTTTTAGAGCATCAATAAATGAACTAGAATCCAATTTTGACGAAATTTCGACATGAATTGCTTTAGTCGTTAAACATACAAAAAGGCATATATATGCTTTTTGGCTCTTAACTCCACGTTTTCGTGTAAGCGTAATGTTTATAGGGCCAGCGTAATCGACACCGGTGTGAGTAAAGGCCTTAGCTTCTTGTACACGAGCGGGGGGGAGGCTTGCCATCATAGGCGTTGGATGCGATGGTGCAACTTTAAAGCAAAAATTGCATTGACGTATGCGTTGTCGAATTACGTTTCGAGCAGAAATTATCCAGTAGCGTTGTCTTAATAAAGATACGACAAGATGTGAACCTGTATGACAATTGGAACGATGACAATCATCAATTATGAGATCCACTAAGTGATCTCGGCGGGGCAGCAATATTGGGTGGCGGTTTTCAAAAGGTAAGTTAGCATTTGTCAATCGGCCACCGACGCGAAGCAAACCGTCGTTTTCGTCTACAAACGGATCGAGTTTTCTTAAAGCGGGGGAAGGTAAGTTACCTTTTCTTATATTTTTGATTTCCTCAGCAAAGTATTTGCTTTGTAAATTGCGGAGAATCACGATTTCAGCGGCATCCAAATCCGAAACTTGAATGGTAGGCGAGCGAGGCAATTTTTTTGCGAAGCGTAGAATATAAACAATAATGCGTATGAGTTTTTTCCAAGAGGAGACCCGAAGAACGAGCTCCAGAAGAGGCGTGGTATCGATATCGGATATAGCGGTAAGTGTTACTGAATTTTTGATTTCAGGTATACTAGTTTCAGCGGGGGGCGGTTTAAAAGGCACGATCGGCCAATCTGCTACTGGCTGGCGGATCCAAGGTGGACCCTGCCACCAAAGCGGATGATCTAGCAGCTGAGAGGGTAATAAACCTCTCGATAAACTCTAGGATTCGTACTGCCACTTACATGAAAGAAGCGGTCTGGAGACAAGAGTTCCTGTATTTTCGTAACGCGGTTGGCCACAAAGGTCTGCCATTTATGTGGAGATGAATGAATCCACGACAGCGCGACCGTGGAGTCAGAAAATGCGAATATATCCTTTATTGGATAGCGATCATGAAAGGCAGTATAAACTTGTTTGACAAGTGTAGCGAGAAGCAATGCAGCGCACAATTCGAGCCTAGCTAGCGACACAGTTTTCAGCGGAGCTACTTTAGATTTGGCACACACTAAATGTATCGATATATCATCGTTAGGGTGTGTCACATGTAGATAGACTACACATCCATATGCTTTTAAACTTGCATCTCCGAAGGCCAACAAATTTACTGTGCAGCCTGAAGCGACACCTAAGTGCCGAGGTATTTGCAGCTCAGACAGCAGCGGCAATTCATGTTTGAATTGAAGAAAGCGTTCAGTTATAGATTCAGGGGGCTCTTGATCCCATCCTATTTTAGCAAGCCAGAGTTCTTGCATTAAGAGTTTAGCGAATAATATGACAGGAGCGGCAAATCCTAGTACGTCGAATAAGCGTGCGATAGTCGAGAGTATAGCGCGTTTAGTGTTACCTACTGACGCGGTAGTTGTGGTGAACGAAAAGGTGTCAGTAGTAGGTATCCATTTTATACCTAAAACTTTCAGTGTATCACTGTCGTCAGTGAACTCAATCGATGCGCGATGCGACGCTGGTAAATGAGCGAGTAGTTCAGGCGAATTACTTGCCCACTTAACAAGATTAAATCCACCAGCTTTGAATAACGCGAGCAACTCATCCGCCAAGCACATGCCATTCTCAACGGATTGTACGGATGTGGTCAAGTCATCCATGTACAGTTCTTGATATGCGACCTCTGCTGCGAGAGGAAAGCGATCGCGTTCGTCATCAGCGAGCTGACGAATAGTTCGCATAGCCAGAAATGGGCTAGAGCGGAGACCAAAGGCGACACAGTTAAATTGAAAAATACGGAGCGGTTCATTTTCATTGAAGCGGTATAATATTTTCTGATATTTACAATCATTTCCCGATAACAATATTCTTAAATACATCTGTTGTACATCAGCGGTTATAGCGATTTTGAAGTAGCGGAATTTCAAAAGAAGCGCGAATAGATCTGCTTGGAGATTAGGTCCGGTATGTAATAAGTCGTTAAGCGAAGTGCCTGTATTTGTTTTAGCACTTGCATCTAGAACAATGCGAGTTTTTGTTGTCGTTTTATCTGGTCGAACAACAGCGTGATGCGGTATAAAATAACCTTCAGTTAAAGCGGCGGGTGCGTAAGGTATCTCCGAAAGATAACCTTTTTCTAAATAGTCGACGATAACTTCGTTATATGATTGTCGTAAAGCGGGAAGAGCGTTAAACTTGCGTTCGAGTGCAGTCAGTCTACGCTGGGCGGCGATGAATGAGTTGCCTAAGGAAGTAGGATCACCCTTAAAAGGCAGCGAAACAACATAACGCCCACAAGGCATTCTTGTGACTGCAGATGAGTATAACCTTTCACATTCATGATTATCCGGACTTAAACTATCAACAGAAGGTACCTCCTCGAGTTCCCAAAATTTCGAAATGTTTTTATTTAGTTCGTTTACTAAAGGACCGAAGGACCAGACTATACTTTCAGAGTTTACAGGGGGTATATTACCCATGACAATATAGCCAAGCGTTGTCTCGAGAGCGTGAGGCAAAGAGCGAGCGGTGTCCAAAGAATCATTATGTGAAGTAGCGGTGAGCGGCGGTAGCACTTTACCTCCGAGAAGAATATATGCGAATACCTGAGCGCCAAGAATTGCGTGAATTGTGTCGAGCGAGCCCCAGCACTCGTCAGCGAGTGGCAAGTCTACAAAATGATCCATAATTGACGTATGAACCGAGCGGGTAGGTAGCTGATCAGTTATATGATCGACTACAAGCAGCGTCAACTTATATTGAGCGTCCGAAACGCGCGATTGAATCGTAAGCGACACGTAACCTCTAATAGGCGCCGTGATTGAACCTACTGTTTTTAATGAAGAGTTGACAAGCGGTTGAATATCTAGCTTTAATTCATTACAACATGCGAGCGTGATAAGGTTATTTTGCGATGCACTATCTATCAAACATCTTATAGTAATGCGTTTACCGTTCTCCGTTGGAACGTATACTTTAGCAGTAGGTAAAACAGTCGTTATGTTAACATTTATTATTATCAAGCGCGGTGTGATTAGCGGAAGTTAAAATGTCCAATGTGTTCAAATCCGGTACTGATGTATGTGTATGCATACACATAGATTGCGAACATGTTGTTTGCAAACCATCAGCTACGCCGGAGCTAGTTGCTACGGGAACAGTGGCTACGTAACTTACGGCGGGACGTATTACAGGGTGCCTATTCTCATAGCCTGCGTTTTGTCGCGAACTGTTATCGAAGTGTAATAACGAGTGATGTTTTTTGAAACACTGTTTACATGAGCTACGTGAACCACAATTCTTGAGTGAGAAATGTTTTGTAGACAAACAATTTATACAACATTTACTATTTTTAATGTAGTGAAAGCGGTCCTGAACAGACATTTTCTTGAAAGCGGTGCATTCATATAAATGTATATGATCCGAGGTTTTACATAAACTACATGCGGGTTTACTAACAGTATCTGTGGTAACAGCAAATGTGTGCGAGACTTTCGGTGCCGAGTTATTACTCGACCGATTTCTAGAATTGACCCCCAAAGGGCGCGATTGCGAAATAGGCTGGTTGCTAGTAGTGCGTTCCAGCACTTTTATGCGGTGTCGTACAAAGTCTACAAGGTCAGTACTAGAAGGCATTTCCTTGTCGCGGACAAACAACTCAAAACTTTGCACTAATTGCGAGTCTATCTTTTTTAGAGCGAGATGCGTAAAGATGAAATCTGGTAAGTCATCGATTTCCAGCTGTTTTAATGCGGACCAAGACGCGTGAATTCGTTCAATAAAATTGTTTAATTGCGCGGCTGAATCGGAGGTAGGTTTTACGCCGAGTATGTTATTCAGGTATATCGACCCAAGAAATCTTTTATCTTGATATTTAGTTACTAACGAATTCCAAATCGTAGAATAGTTAGTTTCGTTCGGTACGATTCCCGAGAATACATTAAGCGCGGCTCCACTTAATTTGCCAACTAAATATTGAACGCGTTGTGCATCATTTAATTGCGGGTTGTCGTGTACATTTGTTTTGAAACTGTGATAGAAGAGCGGCCAAGATTCCGGTTCGCCGGAAAAGCTTAGAAGTTCCAAGCGTGGTAGACGACACGAGTAGGCATTTATCGAGCCTTGCTTATCAGCTGTTGCGGGAGCGCGTCGGCATTCCAATGATTGGCGCGTATTCTTTACAAATGCGAACAAAGTTTCAAATGCGCTCCAATTACTAAAGTTAGGTTGATAGTCGGGATCTTCTTCAAGTAATAACTCATTGTGTTGATCACATAAATTGTTAAAACTGTTATATAATGTCTCAATATTTGAAGAACCAGCCAAAAACTCTTGTTTACTTCTAGTATCAACGTCAGAGGGAAGTATTTTCTTTGCCGTATTATACAACGTATTAAGATGCGAGAATATTGCCTCTTTTTTAGCAACAACAATTTTTAATTTTGCTTCGAACGCCATTCTGGTACTTCTGAAGTGCGTGTATATCTAACTATAGTTTATTAAATGCGATAACAATAAAAGTGTATTATAAAGTTACGTTACTCAGTACAAATTGAGAACCTACTTCTTTTTAGAAGTCGGTTTAGAATGCGAGAAATGCGATGCGGGTGAACGACAAGTATTATTAACAAGTACGTAAGTAATCGAATTGCAGACGAATACTATTACGATTTGAGAACCTACTTCTTTTTAGAAGTCGGCTAAAATGCGAGAAATGCGGTGCGGGTGAACGACGAGTATTATTAACAAGTACGTTGGTAATCGGATTGCAGACGAATACAATACGATTTGAGAACCTACTTGTTTTTTGAAGTCGGCTAAAATGCGAGAAGTGCGGTGCGGGTGAACGACGAGTATTATTAACAAGTATGTAGGTAAGCGGACTGCAGACGGTTCATATGCGGTAGGTATAAAACTTCCAAAATTAACCAATTATCAGAGAAACAAATGGATAAAAGTGTGAAGAAATGCGGTAATATGTATTATCTTATTGTGTAGTAATAGTTTATAAACTAAAATACAGTTATAAACGCGAATATATTAAGAATTGCCAAGAAAAGAAAAATATCAATTACAAGTGGGTAGGAGAATCTACCTTAAACTTGCGGATGGAAAATAAATCGAATAATTTGTTCCAGCGATAGCCTAGGAATTTAGATCTGGTTCTGTCCGGTTCGAATGGACCATCTTATGGTGCGGCGTAATGCGAAATTGCGGGACCAACTAATGTATTGATACTTTTCGTAAATAGAAAGATGAGCGTATTCACACCAAATAATAGGCAACAGAGAAGGTGCAATGTACTCACCGTTAAGCCGGCAATTCGTCCTCCAGATCTGACACCAGCAAGCAGTAAGCTAAGCAGCAGGCTAGAAGATGAAGCACTAGAAGTCTTTCACTTTTCGGGACTACACAATGAGATGATTAATGTCTAATTTGCGGTGATGAGAAGTAATAGCGGGAGATGGCGGACACCGACTGCTTTTTCCTCGGCAGTCTTCGAGAAAGATCGCCGTAACTTCGGCGATGCGCGAGCGCTGACTGGTCGTCTCTGTCTAACTCATTGACGACATAAAAGCACATACATTGCACCTAGATGGCGCTGCCTAAGCATTTAGTGTGAATGAAAACTGCGTAACCACCGCCTGTTGTGAAACTTTACGTATAAGCTTGTTTGTTACTTTTGTTCTTTCAATCTCATCTTGTAAAGTGGATCAATAAAGTATTATATATCTATCTATCTATCAAACACACACAATCACAACCAGAACCAGAAACACGAATTTTGGGATAGGGAGAAAACTTGTGTTCCTGGCGGGTATCGAACCCGATACTGCTTGGAAGGCGAAAGCGCACCCAACTTAGCCAATAGCCAGTTCAAAGAGGAAGATTGAAAGCTAATGGCTGAAAGAAGGGGTAGTTTAGATATGTTACGAGAAGAGATGTCAGTAATTTACTAACAAATGCTTTAGTTACGAATGTGAACAAATACAAAAGTAGGTAAAAAATAAAGAAAAGATGTTTTTGTTGAAGGTGAAATGCAGAGAGGAGGAATCAGAAAACAATTAATCAAATTATGTATTTCCAAGAATAGAAGTTAACGCATTATATGGCTTGAACAATTGTAATAATTAGTAGTCCTAACTACGGGCTCATTGCCTATATTTCCTAAAACTATACAGCAAAGACCTAGGTTACCTACAAGATATCGAGCTTATAGGTAGCTCAAGTGCTCAATGGTATAACAATTGTATGTCTTGTACAATTGTATATTAACCCAAATGTATCTTATTGTATACATTCAATAAAATAATAATATTCACGTAGAAAAAAAAAGTTGGTACAACTACACTTCTAGAATACTCGAAATCCTATTTTCTAGTCAAAATTACAGTTAAGATACAAAACTAGCCGACCCGCCCGGCGTCGCCCGGGTAAACAAAAGCTTACACATAAACGCTTTCACACTCACAGCTCCACACTGAAGTACTATAACTTGCCCTGAATACTTTCAGTTTTGGCGTGAAAGCGCGACAGAAAGACAGACAGAGTTACTTTCGCATTTATAATATTAGTAAGGATAAGGATTAGCTGGTCATTACCAAATAATTTTGTGATTGTTTCTAAATAATTATAGTTGTCACATATAGCACTAGAATGTGAGTAAAAGCAACGAGACGGTTTTTTTCAGTGTACCTTCACCTTTCTTGCATGCTTTGCCTTCAATTCGTTCTTATGAAAATAACTCAGCTCTTCAATAAACTACAAAAGCCTCAAAAACAAAGCCTTCCAAAACAACAAGCGGTGTTCAACAGCACAGAACATGTCTCACAGTGTTTGTTCAGAAGTAGGTCACGCCAGAAATTCCTACTGCATAAGTTATGCTTCTATACTAAATTTTTAACGTGATAAGAAAACTTATTTATGCCATTTTTAAGTTAAACAGTTGTTAGTTTTGAAGAATTGTTTCGTCTTTGTATTTTTGTAGATGTTTTAATCACGCCTGTATAAACTTGATTAAATCTATTATATTTTAGTGCCGCTCAGAGCTTTGAACTTAGGTCAAAATCCTGCTTGGTAAAGCACTGAGTACATCGACATCCTGTAATCAAGGGTAATTTTTTTTATCTAATAAGTTATATTTCGAATAAGTATTTTTTATAATTAAATCCCATATTATATTATGTAGATAAGTTGTAGTAGTTCGTTTTCAAGTACCAATAAGTTGTATGTGTAAAACAAGGTCTAGATACTTGACTTAAACATTATCATATAATTATGGGTTCAAAAATATAAATTTTATTACAGATATGTCTTCGAGCAAAGCGAGGTCTTTAAGTTGACTTGGGTTCAGCACATGGTCGCACGTTGCTTTCACACTCGTAGCCGAGTGTGAAAGCGTTTATGTTTATGTTTATTGTTGTTTGGGTTCAATCTGTTTTCAAATAAATCACTTCCTAAACATTTTTATGTTTAATTTATTTTTATCTTTGATAAACAAGCGTTAGCTGTAAGCCGGCTTCGCCCGCGCTTATAAAATATCCACACGAACATCCTTAAAAAAAAAACATCAGTCCATAGCGGGAATAAGAACAGTAAATACGAGTACATTTGTGTAGCGCGTGGACCCCTAGCGGTCCATAGCGTGAATATTTCGTTTGTCGTTAGGTAAATTTTGGGTGTATCTATTGTTATCTATACGTTTATGCATGGCTTAATTAAACCAATTTTGTCGGACATGTATCGGATTGACTCAAACCGGTATCGTCAAACAGATACACAATTTCATTGGCCGGCCAAAATAGAGAGTATGAAAATGTCAGGACCATTATTGACATTACTTTCATGTGGAGAGAGCTTGTTGAGCTAGTTTTGAATTAAGTGTGGTTGTGAACTCACTGCGTTGACGACCTTTATACGTGGTTTGCAGAAGTGGGATTAGTAATATTTTATATAAGTCGTATTATACTAATACTCCTTTTAAAGTTTGCCAATCTGTTGAATTGCTCGATAGCGAATGTATTTGCGCGTAAAATTAGGACACCGCCTATGTTACTTGTGCAGAAGTAACTGGCAGCGGTGTCCCAATTTTATGGTTAGATAGTGCACAAATACTTACCTATCTAGCATAAAAATAATAGGATTCACACAGTGAAATAAGGAGAACAAATGACTATCGAGAAAATCTATAATTAAATCGGGATAAACCAATTAATATCGATTATAAAAAAGAAAAATCTGGTAAATATAGAGATGGTTGTGATAAATAAACTAGCATAAATAATATGTCAGATGCAGCGGCCAAAGTTACATTTGGTGTCATTTGTCTTTGATTTTAATTTCGTGGTCGAATCAATGGGTCGAATTGACCAAAACAATACGGCGTGATCGATGTTAAACGAGACAGCTGTCAAATTGATATCTTGCTAGCTTAAATTGGTTTGGTATATAATATAACAAATACATACAAAAATTTATATATTTCAATTGATTTTCACTGATTTTCACTGTTTATGTGAGCTGGATATGAAAATCATTAGAGCAGGGTCTAATGGACTTTGGAACATGCTGCGTGTAGGATTTATTTCACATAATACAATATTATATACCACTAGACCATACCCGATTATGTAAATATTTGACGGAGGAGATTTTTATACATATTATAATTTTCTACATATTAAAAATCATTTTGAATATCCGTTTGAACAATCAAAGGGAAGGAGGTTAAAATTTATTATCAATTGTAGAGAAGAGCAAGTCTCCCATAAAAACTTAATAAACTTACTTTAACGTTCATTTGGCCTCATTATACTTTTTCTATCTTCGCTTTCTCTATACGATGATTTTATTCAGAGAAAAAACTTAAATCCGTGACTATTAAATCCCTCTGCCAGTTGTCGCTGAAAAATGGAACTTCACCCCGGCTTCTTCGGTGATCATTTGCATATCATTTGGAGTATTTTGCTGCTTCATCGTATAAGTAAAGTCAGTAGGTGCACTTTTGCTAGGAATTTTTGTTTAAACATATTAAGTATCTTTAATTTAAATTTGCTACAATGTGGTTGAATTATGTGTTACAAAAAGTGCTACTGGCTACAACTAAGACCAATGACCATTTTAACCAATATACGATATTATGACGTTTCTAAATATTTATTAATTTGCTAACAAAACGTGATAAATTACATCTGTAATCATTAATTTTTAATTTTTGTATTCGCTCGCTATGGCCAACACCATATTTGTACGCCTTTTCATATGAGCAAAACATTTATTGAAGGTAACAAAATTTTCCAACATTTTACTTGCATGCGAACGCATGTTTTAAAAGTAAATGATCTTTATCTTTAAGGTTATCTTCAAAGTTTCAGTTTAAAACACTGACTGCTTAATTTTCATAATAATTTCTGGTATCAAAAAATATAATAGTACCAAATATTTTTTTATTATTTAACATGTTTGCGTAAAGTGGAAGATGTGCCGTGTAAACATTGTTTGCTTTCCTTTACCTGATGACACGCGGGATAAAAAGGGATGAGCCTGATAAGCCATCAGGTCTATGTGAAGTAAATATTATTATATGAACCTGTATTTAGGCAATGCAGCATGCATAGGAAACTGATTGGCACTGAACCCGATCTTTAGATGTTGATTCACAGCCATTTTGTGAAGTTGTCATTTCACCAAGCCATAGGGCATCCTCGTGAATGATTGCCGAGACGCAGTCTGCACCCAAAAACACGACTAGGTTATTAGTTATACTAAAAATATGACCAGACTGCTGCCACAACAGTTTGCTCATCATATTATGGTTGATTTATCTCATTTATCATCTGTGCAGCGAAGGAGTGGAACTCATCAATTGCTACTTTTTTTTGTGTTTTTAAGTCTTTAGTGAATAGGTATCTTCTAGGTAAGCGTGCGTGGCACTTTCTATCAGGTGAGATAGCAGCCAAATGCTAATGCGAGTGATAATGCAATATCTGGCATAAAAAAAATTAACTTTGTGAATACCTTGAGTCCTATAGGCGTTTTGTTTTCAATATACCTATAATTATGTTTTTTAAATAAAGTTGCAGATTGTGTACTGGTTTGTTAAAGTGTACTGCTTCTTTATCTTGTGCTGATTTTCGTGATAACGGCTCCTTACTCCGTAGATTGCGAGACATTTTCTTACATTCTTTTCTTTGAAAGAGTTTTCCGACGAAATAAAACATTAGTTTTAATTCAGAAAAAGAGAAAGGACATTAAAAATACTATAACAAATTAAAGTTAAAGGAACAGAATTATAAAAATGTTGTTTGGGCGTTGTTTGGTTATTACCGATAGGCAAGCATTTGGCCACAATATCACCTTATGGAAAGTGATGATGCGACCGAAGATGTAGCATGCTTGCCTAGAAGGTACCTATTCAATCTTGACTTGAAGACTCCCAGATTATACCGTTCGGTAAAAAAGACGAAGGCAATGAGTTCCACTCCTTCATAGTATGGATGATAAACGTAGAAGTGAAACACTTCGAGCGAACTGGAGGTTCGAGGGGTAATTGGGATGTGGATGTCTGAAGTCAGCGATACTAGTTTTCTAATAAACAGAAGCCTTCAGTCTAATTGAATAAATGTGAGTCTAAGAGCTTTTAAGAACAGTGTATACGCCAAACAATACATTTTCGTCATTAGTCCAGCCTAAAGACGCGTAGACTAATATGAAGTTCTAGACAGAATACAAAAACAATTGTTGACATTTACTCACCATTGAATACATCAAACTTTTTAATGTTTTTTTTTGCTTAGTACATAATATACATAAAAATTCCCGCCCGCCCGCACGCCGCAAACGTTAGTGTTATTGGGGTGCGAACGTTAGTATTAGTATCGTGGGAACTCCGCCGAAGCCTTTGCTTTTGCCGAACCATGTTCGACACGAGTTTCGCCTCTACACGAGGCATTCTCAGGAGCTATTGACTCGCCGAACGCTAGAACGAGACTCCCACATAATAGTATTCATGAAGGTTTTTTTTAAAGGTTAATAAACATAGCTAAAATTTAATAAACTAAAATTGAAAAAATGTGTATTCTATCGTTGATTTCCATTTGACGACCAGTTGGAGTAGCAGGGAAGTCTCCGCCCTCTGAGCCTAGGTTCAATTCCCGGCGGAACACAATTTTCGGAGATTTGTGCATTAGGTTCTGGGTGTGATTTTGTGTGAGAGGTATGTAACTGTTTCCAACACCTATGATACAAGTCATCGAACTTAGTATGGGTGGGTCTGTGAATCTAAATGCGATTGTTTTTGTTATGATTGTATTTTGATTATAAATAGTTTTACTAAGACGAATGTAAATGGATGGAATTCGAAAAAAAAAACTTAAATAACACAAGTGTGTAAGGACAGTTGATATCTGCAGGACAATCACCTATACTTTCTTATGTGTAACGCATGATACAAATGGTCCATGCCTGATTTTTATAAGTACCAGTTTTACCAGGACGCCTAAGCACATTAAGAAATTAAGAATTGAAACAATATATCGGGAAAACCAAATGAAAATCGGCGTAAACAATCTGCTCTACGGTTGTATAGGTATATAATATTGTAATCATTTAACAACAAGCAATGGCCTCGATTGTGATGTACAGTCACTGAATTAAATTTAAACTATCCCTGTCTCTTACAAAATAGAAACACAAGACAGAGATGGCATACATTTTAGTGCTGTCAAGCTAGTTTATCAATTAAAATATGAACAGCAGAAGCAGTAAGGCACGTGTTTTAGTCAACACCAATTACATATTTGACTAAGTTTGCATAGACATCTAAGTTCTGACTAACTTGACAGCACTAAAATTTATGCTATCTCTGTCTTGTGTTCCTATTTTGTAAAAGAAGTAGTTTAAATTTAATTAAGTATGTGACATCAGAATCACGGCCAGTGTCTTGATGAAATATTCACATGGCGCATTCACCTGACGCTCTTTTGTTCTCTATCCAATATCCATCATGACTTTCACTTTATAGACGCCTGCTCACGTAATTAATTATTTTATTACGAGCACAACCACCCATTACACTGAAATGTGCTCGGACCAGCATCAATAATTCAATTGTTTCAGGATTATTTGCAATAACAGGAGCGAATCAATTATGTACGGGGACCAGAATCTATTTACTGGTACACTCGTTGGTTCTAAAAAGGTGTCGAAGTGCTTACGCTGAGCGATTTTGAGTCGTTATGTGAATGAACAGGGTTGTGAGAAATAAATTCAAATCACGCTAATATTGTAAAAGCGAAAGGTCGTGAGTATTTGTTTAAGTATGTCATTAGTTAGTGATGAAATTAGGAAAGTATACATAACTTATACCTAAAATTGGCACATAGGCAACTTTTTACCTTGATAAACGTGGACGAAGCCGCGGGGCACGGCTACTTAAATAATGCAGTAAAGAGAGATTGAAAACTAAGACTTTCTTAATTATTTGTATTCTTTATTAATGCAGTTTTATTTCTATTTTGGGACTTCCTGTCTGTTATATGGTATTAATATAGGTATTATTTTGATAAATTTAGCAAGTTGGTAGATTTAATCTTGAAAAAAGACATGAACAATTGTTTATGTTTATCCTGACAAAGGCCTGAAGCCAAAACGCACAACTAGTACCTATTTTAATATTGTCCAAGAATATACTGCATTTAATAAGAATGGAAGATATACCGTTTATTAATTAAAGTATGTTCTGGTAGTGTTGATAAAAAAAATGCTCGATAAAACAAAGAACGTCGTAGATACAACAAAAAGTTACGTGGTGTAAAGGCTGAATGGTTCTAAAAATAATAGGAGCGGCAGGGTAAATTCGCTAAGGGCTGCTGTCGGTCAGGGGTCAACTTCGTTTGCCTATTAAGGTGGCTAATAGATGGAAACCTTTTTAAGGTGTTCCCGAAAACTGGGATGGTTTTTATCTTTTAGACGCTATGCCAATTTTTGGGACGCTAACTTGCATATTTAACATAATTAACATGCATGGTTTCAAGCATTTTACCACTTTCTCACATGATGGAATGTGAAGATAGCGCAGTGGACAGGTGTCCGCCCTCTGCGTCGTGGGTCTTGGGTTCGTTCCCGGCAGGAGCACCAATTCCTTCACAAGGGATATTTGTGCTTCTGGTTCTGGGTGTAATGTGTGTGTGTTGTGAATGTTTCCGGCACCCACGATACAAGTCTCTGAACTTAGTGTCGGGCTGTGAGAGTGAATGCGTTTGTTTGTTTTGTTTGTTTGATGATGCGGCTAAAGATTTAGCATGGTTGCCTAGAAGATAACTTTTCGCTCTGGACTAGAACACTTGTTAATTTATGTAATGTCATATTTATACAATGTAAGCAATATTATATTTTTTATTTTTTTATCTTTATGTACGTAATATATGTGACATATATATCTATATGCCATTGTATTATAACACATCTTTTTTAATTTGACCTAGGTACTCTTCTATCAAGCCGTCTATCTCATCAGAAATATAACAAATTACTAAAGAAAAGTGGGTATCTACTAAACTAACTCTAATCAATTGCTACTTAAGTTATAAATGTGTAATCAAAATAGAATTTTATCTTGATAATATCTCGAGCCTCACTCTTACCCTAGCTTAAATAAGAGTTAGTATATCAAGCCGGAGGTCGAAATTTTCAATTTCCGCCCGGAAGATATAAATTTTCTTGTCGTCTGACGCTCCCTCAGGTCGATTGATTGCTGTTCGTGTGATTGATCAATAAAATATTGCACTTCGTTGAAGATCAATAGGAGTAAGCAGTAAGCATTCGTGTTTGGGAAAGAAAAGAACGAAATTTATCAACTAGAATATCTAGCACGGAATAAGCATAGTAGCTCGTAGTATTATTAAAGTCTGTTACTCATCAATATTTGTTCGTTCGTTATTTTATCTGTACCTAAGAATATTTTATTGTTTTTTTATTCTGTACAGCCAAACATTGAAACTACATACTTTTTTTTTAAACTTTCTCTTTTTTTAGGGTTCCGTACCCAAAGGGTAAAAACGGGACCCTATTACTGAGACTTCGCTGTCCGTCCGTCCGTCCGTCTGTCACCAGGCTGTATCTCAAGAACGGTGATAGCTAGACAGAAATAGTATAAAATTAGTAACATATTAGTAATATATATAAAAGACTTGAAATTTTCACAGATAATGTATTTCTATTGCAGTTATAACAACAAATACTAAAAATAAAATAAATATTTAAGGGGTCTCACTTGATTTTTTTACCGTTTCTTGCTCGACACTAATAACCGTGACAGGTAGACGCTTTAACTATTCACAGAATATTTATTTTTATGTTATCTTTAAATATAATTAATTAAAATAAAATAATAATGATAATGGTACGGAACCCTCGTGCGCGAGACCCACTCGCACTTGGTCGGTTTTTTTATTTATTTGATATATACTTTCTCTTTTTAACCCTCGACGAAAATTGGGGGTGTTTTAAGTTTATAGTATGTATGCGTGCGTCTTTGTATATCTGTCTGCTAGATTGGTCGCTAGATAGATTTATGTATGTTTCATTGAAACATTCGTAATATTTTTATAACTTAATACTAAATAGTATAGCTACAGTGTAAATGTGACATAGTATTTGTTGTATGACTTCAGTGATTAGCACAATCTTCAATTCTCGGCTTCAACATGATAGTATACAAGTATAGATAACCTGATAAGCCACTGAATGTATTCATGGTCACAGTTGTGGACCGCAATATATTCGTTTGCTCAGCAGAATCCGGCCATTTTCGTTACCATAACTAGGGGTGTGAAACAAAATAGTCTGAGGAGATTCGGTGTATACTTGAAAGTAGTCTAAAGCTAAGCGAAGTTAAAGGGAATATAGTGTATAAGAAAAAATAAATAAATGCTTTCACACTCGCAGCCTAGTATGGGGCTGCGAGTGTAAGATACATACGGGTAGGATGAAATAAAATCACGGACAGATGGATCAATTGTTGAACCACCCAAGTTAAACTTAAACGCTTTCATACTTACAGTCCCACACCAAGTTCAATGACTCGTGGGTGCCGGAAACAATCACATTACACACACAATGATACTCAAAACCAGAAACACAAATTTTCCTTGAAGAGAAAACTTGTGTTCCCGCCGGGAATCTGTAGGTTGTCGCCCGTAGAAGGCGAACGCCCAACCATCGAAGCTAACGGTCAATTCAAACATCAATGATACATTATACTCGATTTTACGTAATATCCATTTACTTTTCGGGACTACTTGATACCAATTTATCGCTAACAAATAGCAAAAACAGCAAGTCACACCAACTCACTATATCCCAGGCTCTACCCAGCTTGAGCTACAGCTCAGTTGACCTCCTTCAGGATCCCATAGTAGATTTATCGAGGTCGGACACTTTGTACGAGGCCGGGAAACAATATCGATATGTTTATTCGGCTGTCGAGATAATCCAAGGCGATGTATTTTTATTGGTGGTCATTTAACTAGGGACTGGAGAAGATGAATGCTTCATTGTGCTAACCTATGTTTTATGAAGGCGTATGAGCAGGGTTGTGGATAAAAAATAACTGCGAATGGTTCTCAAAAAATGTTACTTAAATGTAATATTAAAGTTATTCTTCTTTGTGCTTGATAGATAACTTGACCATTACCTCATCTGATGGAATGAAACGATACGGCTGAAGATGTACCATGTTTGCCTAGAAGATATCTATTCTTGAAATATCGCGATTGTCATACATGCGAAGTAAATATCATAGTTAAAAATTTCTGCGTAATTTATAGAATATAAACTAAAGACATGAAGATTGCTTATATTCAATATATATCTAATTATTTGTACATTCCAGCTTTAAATGTGGGCTTAAAACTTTTTGTTGAATTTCGTGTCTTATAAAATAGTTATTTACCAACATAGATTCGGTTCGTCACTTTACTTACAAAGCTCTTTTGAAAGATACATACGGGCTGGATAAAATAAAATCACGAACTGATGGACCAATTGTTGAACCACCCAAGTTAAAGTTAAACGCTTAAACGCTTTCATACTCACAGTCCCACACCAAATTCAATGACTTGTGTCGTGGGTGCCAAAAACATACACATTACACACACATAATAATACCCAGAATCAAAAACACAAATTTCCCTTGATGAGGAAACTTGCGTGCCACCGGGAATATCTAAGGCAACACCCGTTGGGTAGTTCAACTTAGACATCTCGCTTCGCTCAGTCAATAAGGGTTAAAATTCTGTTTATTTACTCTCTATTTCAACACATTCTGTACCATCTTCTACTAAAATGACCTTGTCTAGATGCAAACTAGTTCCAAACTTTGATTTGCTGTCTACAAGAACAATTTGAAAGTTACCTCGCGCCGGCATTATTCATATTTCCATTAGCTGCCAGATGATTAGCATCTATCATCTGCGATTTGAATCTGTATAAACAGAGTCAAATCGCAGATGATAGTAACGAAAACTTTTAACTAAGATAACTAAGTCGGCAGATTTGGTCCTGGTCCTAGGTTCGATTCCCGGCAGTAACTCAATTTGCCTTTCCAAGAGATATGAATTGTGTATCTCCGATTTTGAATGTGACTCTGTGTGTGTGACGTAAATGACAGCCTCCAGTCTTTGAACTTAGTGTGGGCTGTACGATGACAAGTGTCATGGATGCTGGAAACATTCTCAAGCACACAATGACACCTATATCTAGAAACACAAACTACCTTAAGGGTAAAAAAAAAATTGGCTTTTCAGCATTAATCGAACCCGATACCCGCAGTATTTTATAACATTTTAGTTTATTATTATTTATTTATGTATTATGCTCTATAGGCAAGCATTTGACCACTATCTCACCTGATGGATAATGAAAATACGGCCGAAGATGTAGCATGCTTGCCTAGTAACTTAGTAAGAGGGCTATTGGTTTGGAATCACAATCAGCGTTATAAACACTATTTTTGTAGTACCCCTAACCCCTTTCATATTTCACGAAACAAAAACAATCCGCAGGCCCTCTAACCGTCACTTCCTTGCCTTTATGAAAAATTCTACAAATATACGAGTGCACTTGTACCCGACATTGTGGAGTTCCGTAAACCTCTTCAGAAAGGTATGCATACAATTGGCATAGGATATACGACCAGCCAAGGGTTTATATATGGGAGGGAACAAAAATAAAGGTATTTCCTCGTATATTTTTTCATTTAGCAAATATTGCCAGCTCGCTGCGTAAAAGAAGAAAATACCTTTTCCCGTATGGTACAGATATTTTTATTTCAGTTTTTATTTAATTGGAGCACCGCCAGATGTAACGCTTGGAAAATAGGTCGAAATATTTTATCACTTTAATCCGCCATAGAGACCATACTAAAAACTTTTTGGATATTGTTTCTACAAAAATACTTAAATCGCGATAAAAAATGAGGGGTAAAGGTAAATGGGTGTAAAATACTTTACGACCTTTTCTCATACCTAACAAATATACAAAAAAAAAATCGGACGACCGTTTTGGAGGAGTAAGATTACAAATACCGTGACACGAGATAGTTAAATATTAGATTAAAAAATAAGTTATTTACTTATTTTTTTATCTAATATTTAACTATCTCGATATGACTGAATGTCACCATAGCTCCGGAATTTTGCCGCGAAAATGAAAAAATGGCGTTGTTGATTTTGTATAATTTGCCAAGACCTGTGATTCTTCGAGTGTTAATGTGTTATCATGGTGGATTATTAACCATTATTACTTAGTAAACGTGCATAAGTGTAGGCAAATGATACCAAGTTGAAATACGTTGATTTTCGCCTTTGCTCCAAAACTTCAATAGAAGTTCTAGTAAAGTTTCTACCTCTTTACTAGGACATGACTTGTCTATGACTGGACCTTGATTCTTTAACATTACTTTGACTGTGACTTGTGACTAGAACTTTCAATATGAAATGCACTTGAAATATATTATTGCTTGACACTGGCTAAATGCACAAGATTGCGAAGCCAACAATAAAAGAAAAAAAACCATAGCTCCATAGACAAATATAAGAATGCTAATCGATATTCAATTCGCAAAAATTTATTAAAATTCTTTTCAATAACAAACGTCTGAATCTCTCAATTCCATTCCGTCTCATTTAGTCACATACATCACCATATAAAGAGGCTAAATCATAAAAATTCAAATCTCTAAAGCTATCTCAGAGGCACTAGTAAAAATTCACATTCGTACGTTGCATTTGGCAAGGGATACGAGAGCATCATTCGGGTTTAGTACAAGCGTTCCGAACAAAGATTTCGACAGATATAGAATGGTTTTGTGTACATACCATACGTGCTGAGTTTGAATAGTTTTTAAGCTATTGCATAGCTTCTATCGCGGGCCTTGAGCGTGGAGACCGAATCCAGAAATTCCGTAACGAAAATAACCTAACACCCCACTCCGACCGGCACAGCGGTGATACTTTTTAGTTTTGCCATCTATCGATGAAAGGCAGAACTTTTAATGACTTTTTTGAAATATCACGCTTGTATCTTTAGTTCAGCAACTCGCCTCTAGGTGGCAGGAAAAAAAATACTGTATAAATAAAATAAATAAAAAATTATAATTGCATAAGTTAATAAAAAATGCTATGCAATAGCTTTACCTCGGCAGTCCCCGAGTGCCACTTGTCTTTTTTTATCTTATGCGGAGAATCAAGTTTTAAATAAACATTGTTTTCAAAACTTGTCAACAGATAAACTATCAGGTAGTTTAGTTAAGTGCATGTCCGCCTTTTAAGCAGTTCTATCGGGTTCGATTTCTGGTGGTAACGCAAGTTTTCTCTTAAAGGGAAATTGTGTTTCTGGTTTTGAGTGCGATTGTATGTGTGATGTAAATGTTTCCGCCACCCACGACCCAGGTCATTGAACTAGGTGTAGGCTGTGAGTGTGAAAGCGTACAAAAAAAGATGGCTATGTATTCACTCACTTCGTAAGAAAAACAGTATGTGCTTACTATCAGGAAAAATAAATTTAACATGTGTCTTCTTTTACTAAACTGCAAACAAGATTTGCAAACAACGAGGTTTAATATGAGAAAATGTGTATATCAAGCGCGATAGAAAACCATATAGGGAGCACCTTGCACCCTGTAATATACCTAAAATATGAATATTTGGTACGTTCGAATAACTTTTTTTTCCTTCCCCTTTTTACGGCCACCCCCCATAAACTTTTCTCCCCCTCTTCCTCCCCAAAAGGCATACTTATCATTAACTTTTTTTCGTTTTTGCTCCTAACCACAATCCAATAGGTCTCCATGACGCTTTAGTAACTACCGATTTAGCATCTCGGGCTCCCCCTACTGTAATAATAATTATACTAAGCGAAGATCCGAAGATCAGGCTGGATAGAATGGAGCATAATGGAACGCTAATTTCCAGGCAAACTGAGAGCGCACAAACATTTTACAAGACGTTTTAGGAAGAAATCTAGTATAAAAACCAATTACAACAAGCCCCAGGTGTTTTATAATAATATACCATTCTAAAACCATTCTACCTCGCACAAATTCTAAGCCGGAACACAAACGCTACAGCGTCGCTACATTAAGCGGGTGCAGATGCGCGAAGCAGCGCCACACACGTCCAAAATGGCCAATTCCCCGTGATAAGGGTACACTTGGAAGGGAAATTTGTAAGGGTTGAGTTTAAATTTATTGTTGTGCACTGAGAATTGTAATTTTTGCAATGTTTTGTATGGGACAGCTAAGCATATTTTTCAAACAACCCTCCCACAACAAGACGTGCGTTATGCTCACCAAAGGGAGCAGATAAATCTAGAAAGTTTTCGTTTCTAACCGTGGTAATGTACGCTTTCTGTTACGGGAGTACGTTTAACGAGGAGTGTATATTTGAAAATATGTATATATGGTGAAGGAGTAGAACTCACTGCCCGCGTCTTTGTTTTCCGAACATTATAATTTGGGAGTCTTCAAGTAAAGAGTGAATAGGTATCTTCTAGGTGAGTATGCTGTATTTCCGGCCGCATCATCACTTTCCATTTCGGCTTGATAGCGACCAAATGCTAACCTATCCAGCATTAAAAAAATGTAAGCGTTTGACCACAATATCACATGATGGAAAACGATGCAACGTAGTAAATACCTATTCACTCTCATCACGAAACATTTTTGTTATGTCCGATAAGCAAGCGTTTGACCACGATCTTAACTGATGGAAAGCGATGATGCTGCCGAAGATGTGCATGCTTGCCTAGAAGGAACCTATTCACTCTTGAATTGAAGACTCCCAGATTATACTAATAGGGGAACAAAGATGAGGCCAATATTTTCGGGAAACACAGTAACGGCAGGGCGTTCTATTCTTCTCAGTTCTTTTAATCTTAATAGAAGATAAACGCTTAGTGCAAATCGTCGTGTCGAGAACCAAAGTCCGTACCCACATCGTAGTTTTGCTAACTTGTTGATATTGACAAAATTGAGTTATCATAGCTGACAAATAACAAAAAATAATCGTAAGTGCACTAAGCGTGGTGTACCAATAGTTTTATTCTCACACAATAACCCAAAATCGTTACAAACGGAAACACATTCCGTTTCCCATCTAATTGCTTTCCTAATAAGTTTTCTCGCCACGTATTGTTCTAATACCCCGAAATTGTATACACATTTTCTCTATCCTTGTCTTTTTTATTTACGCAATATAATAAAATAGCTCTTACGTTTCGTGACGTGCGTTGGAATTCAATAACTCAATCGGTACAGGGTGTGTCAAATAGGGGTTGAAGGAAAGATGTAGTCAGAATTGAGGAATATGCCCCTTTTTATTTTCTCGATTTCTGTATTCTGCACATGCAGTAACAAGTGTTATCGTTTTTTTTTTGCAATTTTTTTTTTACGTTATTCAATAAACTTTATATGACATATATGATTCTATACCTATATAATTATTATTGTTATAGTTTTACAATACAAATATTTAAGATATAAAAAGGTTAAAGATGGTTAAGACGATCCTTAATGTTCAGCAAAGTTCCCAAAATGCTCGCTTCATTACCACGCTGTATAGCAAGGCTTATCCTCTGCCCCAAATACAACCCAGCATTTTGGTTATGTGCCAAATCAAACAGTCTTTTAGACAAATCTTTGAAAATTTCTAATGCACCCGGTCCCCATGGGCGTCTCAACCCCAAACGGCACAAATATAAAACCTTTGTCAAGTTTTGAATACTAGCGCCGTTTGAGAGAATCACAAGTGGCAAAATCAAAAATTTTGATCAAATCGTCGTCGGGGGTCGACGCTTTATCTAAAAAAACAGATGAACCGATTTTCATCAAACATAGCTGAGAACACTCCCTACCTAATTCATCTTTCAAAAAAAAATTTATCTGTTCATCCGTTCGGGAGCTAAGATGGTACAGACAGACACACTTATAACACCCCGTCGTTTTTGCGTCGCGTTAAAACATAATATCAATCAATCAATCATATATATATTGATATAAATTTAGAGGATACAATATAGATTCTGAAGCCTCTGGTTCCCGATGTAGTTTGTTTCGAGAACCAGCGTCTTCTACCATTCATGAAACTATTTAATTATGCCAAGGGTTAGTTTACAGCTATTTACAATATTTGAATGACCAGTGTGTGTGTATGTATCTGTGTGTGAGAGAGAGTGTGTGTGTATATGTGTGTGCGTGTGTGTGTTTATGCCCGATAGGCAAGCATTTGATCACAATCTCACCTGATGGAAAGTGATGATGCGGCCGAAGATGTAGAGCATGCTTGCCTAGAAGGTACCTTTTGACTTGAAGACTCCCAGATAATACCATTCGGGAAATAAAGACGAGGGCAATGAGTTTCTCTTCTTCGCAATACGGATGATAAACGTAGAAGCGAAACGCTTCGAGCAAACTGGAGATATGTCAACCATATATGGTAGACATTTGACAGTTTGTCTTGTTGTTAGATGGTAGTAGGTAGGTACCTAGGTTGTTAGTAGGTAAAACGGACAAGGTGGAATTAACTCGTGTAATTCCTAGCAGATAGAGTTAACAACTTTCGTGAGTGCCTATTTGCGGCCCACGAGATTAAAGAAATTTGAATTTGAAAGATTATTTGATAAAAGTATTAGAAACAATAAAAATAAACATTAGGGCGCTTTGTATATCAAGGCCCTAGTAGTTAACTATGATATAATCACACTAATATTAGAAATCCGAAAGTTTGTATGTAAATGTGTAAGTACGTTTTTTTCTCTTCGCGTTGTTACGGATAAACAGATTTGTCTGAAATTTCTAATGTACATAGTTTACACTCAGGATTAACACATAGGCTACTTTTTAACTTAATAAACGCGGGCAAAGCCGCGGGACACGGCTAGTATTACATAAACTAAATGTGAACAAAGATTGTATCGGTATATTTTATATATAAAGAACAGTATATTTGAAACAAAAATTGGATTCTAGAATTGGATTTTTCTAAGAGATAAGTTTAAAGGACTATAATTTTAATATTGCAAAGATTTCTATGCAGTTAAAAATTATTCCAATTTGTATTCACCAAACGAACGAGAGCATTTTGCGGAATTCATGAACTCCACCATTTTTATTATTTACCTTGTTCGTATACATTTAGAATTTATAATGGTGTTCCTTTGAGCTAATGCGTGGCGCCTAGACGTGACAGTATACCATACCAAATTCGTTCAACCGTTAAAGATCAAATCATAAACAATGTCATAAACATATACTTAAATAAATAAAATTGGTTGACGTACCTCCAGCTCGCTAGAAGCGTTTCGCTTCTACGTTTATCATCCGTACTGCGAGGGAGTGGAACTCATTGCCTGCGTCTTTGTTTCCTGAGCGGTATAATCTGGCAGTCTTCAAATCAAGAGTGAATAGGTATCTTCTAGGCAGGCATGCTACATCTTCTGCCGCATCATCGCTTTCCATCAGGTGAGATAGAGATCAAATGCTTGCCTATCAAACATAAAAAAAAAAATGTAGTCTCACCTTCAATGTGTGTTTGTTACCGAAAGCAATTAATAACTCTTACAAAGAAACAAATTACGTCGCATTAACCGAAGCAAAAAATAACGGTTACGTAAATTTCGTCACAGGAGAATATTATAACATAGTATAGTAACATATTTAAACATTTCCAGTCTATGATACGGGCTAATTGTATTTTTTAAGCTATTGCATAGCTTCTATCGCGGGCCTTGAGCGTGGAGACCGAATCCAGAAATTCCGTAACGAAAATAACCTAACACCCCCCACTCCGACCGGCACAGCGATGACACTTTTTAGTTTTGCCATCTATCGATGAATAGCTGAACTTTTAATGACTTTTTTGAAATATCACGCTTATCTCCTTAGAAACTCGCCTCTAGGTGACAGGAAAAAAAATACTGCATAAATAAAATAAATAAATAATTATAATTGCATAAGTTGATAAAAAATGCTATGCAATAGCTTTACCGCGGCAGTCTCCGAGTGCCACACGTCTTTTTTTATTTAATTATGTAATTGTCGCACTGCCCACTGGCGTTCTAGGTAGCGCGTTTGCCCTATAAACAGCGGGTATCGGGTCCCAGTAGGAACACCAGTCTTCTTTCCCAAGGGACGATAATTATGCCTCTGGTTCTGGATGTGAGCGTGAACGCATTTGTTTGTTATTTATTAAATACAAATACAATATCACACCGAAATACTGTTAAGCAACACAATTGAAAATAACATTCACGTTAAAATTATTATAATAATTATATTATATTATACAATTTTAAAATTAAACATAAATAAACATAAACGCTTTCACACTCACAGCCCCACACTAAGTTCGTTGACTTGTATCGTGGGTGCCGGAAACATTCACATCACACACACAATCAGAACCAGAAACACAAATTTTCCTTGGGGAGATAAATTGTGTTTCCGCCAGGAATCGAACCCGATACCTCTGAAGGCGAATGCTCACCCAGCTGATCCGAGTCAACGGGCAGTTCAAAATATATCAATAAACGTAGGAAATCATGCAAACGCTCTCCACACTACACAACTGAATACTAAACTACATCTCTGAACGTTCCAGTACAGAGAGCAAACTAATTAAGTAGGTACTAGTTTAGTTCCACACCCCATTCGCTCTAGCAAGCAGGCTACAACCCCGTACTAACATATTAAATACAGCTAAATAATTTACATTCTAAACGTAGCTCAGAACGGGTAGTTTGTCTAATTAAGAACCGGGGAAAATTGGCTGCGATGGTGAAGTTTCGACCATTTGGTGGTTAGACTAACTAGCATAAGATAGATAAGAGTAAGCTAGGTTGTGCAGTAGCCAATGGTGCTGTGCTCAGTCTGAGGGGTCTATGTATATCTACTCCAATAACAATCTAGCTTTGTCGTTTTCAACAGCGCTTTGTCAAAGGAGGTCAATGCTATGAATAGGAATGCATTTTGGTTAGAAATATTAGTTAGTGGTCATCCGAGAAAATACGCAAGGAGATCTAATATTGGCCGAATTTCCCGCCTCGCCAGTCTCTACGATATCATCCGCCAAGTTCCGCGCTAATGTTCCAGTCATTCTCAAACGGGTCTGATGCGGGACGATGGAAAAGAGCCCACGGCATGAATTTAATTCAATGGATGATGGGACGACCTTTAGTGTGGGATGCAACTTGAGTCAACACTTTAGCTCCATCACATCTTCCTGAAACGCCAAATGAAAAACTTTTATTTTTTTAATATTATTTATATACCGGATTCCTAAATTTACAACAATTTTTTTTAATACATATTGAACATTATCTTAAAAAAAATATGTCATTTTCATTTTAAATTAAGAACATAACAGACTTTATAGACTATTACAACTGACAGTATTTTTGTTTTACGAACTAATTGCTAAAATTAGCAAATCAATGTTTTTCTTTTAATAAAATGTAACTACATATTTATCCAAAAACAAAAATGACACATAATAATATGACAGAAGAATATTTGTGAGAGACATGTTTGATCGACGCCTTATAGTCAACATTTTCAAAACACACTTAACCGCAAATTAATTCAAATCTATTTTGTGTAATGGTACGAACATCCTTATAAACCAAACAATCGCATAACAGGAAAATATAAACCAGCCAATAGATAAATCAAGTCAGAAGCGTAATTCCTTGTATTAAAGGTAATCTATCAAATGCCCGGCGTCGGACAATAATTTTATTGGCCAGTGAGGCAGACAAGCAAATCTATCGGAAGAAATCCCCGCATACAATGACCTAAATTCACATTGCTAAGGCGTTGTGGGTGTGCAAAAGTGGAGCACTAGCGACTTTTTATAATTAATAATACAGTAATACAGTGCTCGGTCATCCAGACCGAGCTTGCTCGTATAAAACGTTGTTTTCTAAATATGAAACCTAGCTAGATCGATTTATCGCCCTATAATAAATTTCATGATTTTCTCATCGCGGCGTAGTACGGCGCGTATTTTTAAAAGATGTAAATTCCCTTGTTGTTTTGTGTATATTTCATTTTGATTGACTAATTCTAATAAAGTAATCTGAACTAGCATATGACAGATTTTTCCACTTTCTGACTGATTGACAGATTTTACGCTTTCTGTCTCTGTTCTAAGATCGTTTTTGTCCTGTGACATGATTTCCCTTGAGCACGCGTCGAATTAACTTACTTGTTAAGCTGTTACTTAAATTCCACCTACCAGTAAGTACAACACGTAACAGTTTTAAACGTTTTTTTTTTTCATTCAAAGCATGTCTTTAATTACTTTTAAATCGGTTTCCAAGTGAAAAATAAATTGCATGCGTTCAATTTCAAAACGCTTTATCTTGTGAAATAGCCCGAGAATAGCTCACGTATTGTTTGGTAGGATACAAATCCCTATGGGGTAGGCTTACAGACATTGCATTGTGCACTCCTAGACGTCAGAGGGAGCAAATCTATTGGAACTAAAGCGGTGTACGGTTCACGCTTCGGTAGCCTTACACGGTTACGAGCTGGTGAATTATATTAGGGAGAATATTGAATTCAATACGGTTTGTGGTATTCTCGTATTATTTCATAGTCGTTACCTAAAGGTTATATTTACATGGAGGTAAATGTATGAGGTACCTTACTTGTTAACATTAGATACTTGGGTTTTAAAATCGGAAAAAATAAATTAGCCACGAGACAAAAACCGACTACAATACTAAATTTCCGAACAAAAATAAGATTGGGTTTTTTGACCATTAAAATCATATTGGTTGAATGAATTATTGAATGTGTGAGATAGTGGTCAAATGCTTGCCTATTCAACATAAAAAAAAAAAAAAAAATGTGTCTTTCTTTTGTTCCTGTTGGTTTATTGTATATAAGGCAATCGACATAATCATTAAAATTCTTTAAAAAAAAGTAAAAACGGGCTCTGCATGGGCTTTTCTGAAATCTTGCCTATTGTCTGCTGGGCGTGGGCGATTGTGATGAATTCAACGATACCTTTTTTATTGGGCATTGGGATTATTGTGACTCTATGGGTATAGATAAACATATGTACATGTTTTATTTAAATACGCTTCCTAGCTAAAGTCCTCACTTTGATAATAGTATGATTGTGGTTAGGTTAGGAACAAATGGATGAACAAAGTCTTAATTAAATAATGATTAGGTTTATTAAAATATGTAAAAATGCAGCTCACTTGGTTTTTGTTTATGGTTCTTGGTTTTTGGTTTATATTTTTACGATAAAACACAAAAAAGATTATAAATTATGCGTATGTTTTATAATTTTGTTTATTTAAAACAATATGATTATTGAAGATTCCTAATTTTTACAAAGATTAGGCTAATAAGTAAATTAAATTTAACTTATTCTGCTTCTATCTACGGGCATATTGCCTATTCTTCCTTAAACTATGTACATATATACAGCAAGGACCTATGTTACCTACCTACAACGATTTAAGGTAACTCAAGTTCCTAAGCCCACCAGAGGATAGCGCTCCCATCAAGTTCGTGGCATTGGTTAGCAAGATTATTATCTAACCCAAACACTTAACCTAGTAAATATTGAACATCTTTATACTTACTACGATGCAATAATACGAAAATATTGATTGTTAAATTAAGTGCCAATATATTTTCAAAGGGACAAAAGGTTCGAGTGGTCCCGTCCTCCATATTTTTGTTATTAGCTCTTGAATATTGGTCCACCCAAATTGGGACCATCGAGGAAACGGATCTCGTAAAATGAAATATACCCTGAGGTTGGGATTGAAATTTTTATTGGAATTACAATAAAGTTGTGATATCCTTTTTTTGGGAAATTGAGATAATATGTTTATTTGTTTTGTTTGTTTGTTGGTTTGTAAGAGGTAATCTCTGAAACTACTGATCCGATTCAGATTAAAAAAAAAATGATAGAAAGATTAACTATCGTTGAGTGTCATAGGATATATTTTAATGGGATGCAAGTTAGTTTTTAGGTCAAAATAACAATATTCGTAAGACAAGTCCGCGAAAAATTTTCAAACTGGTCGTTTTATCGGCGTACGCTGACTATTATGACGTTAGTCATAAATGAATACAAACCATGGTAAAAATTTTGGCCTTCATGAGTTTTATTATGGGTCGTATGGATGTTAAACGTAGTAGCGAATCGCTTTGAGAGAATTAGAGGTATGTCAACCATAAATGGATGATATTTTATGGTTTGTCTTGTTGTAAGATGATAAAAAGGGGGAATTAATTCATGCACATACTCTCCAAAAGTGTAAACGATAAGTAGTTATAGTTTCAGATAAAGATTTCAGTATTATTTTCGTCCTTAATTATCTGATTCAAATATCTACACAACCGGTTGAAGAAAAACGAGTTTGAGTTTACCCAAACCAAAAACTAACCAACAAAGGTTTAGTCAAAAATAATGTCATAGGACATAAATCCAAGCTCTGTTAACATAAAGAGAAGCCGATAGAGAAGATTTAGAGGGGTCTACACTTAACCCTAAATCAAGGGTAGTAAAAACAACCGAAAAGCAATCCGTTTGGCGGTTGATACAAATGTTTGACGATAAAATAATGCTTACGTTTGTCCCAATGACGTCTTGCTGTTTTGTTTAACAATTTTATAAGTTTCACGTTATCAATGCTAGGATAATATATTATCCCAAAATTTTAAAAAAGAAAATTGCTAATTTAGAATATAAATTAATCTATGAAAACCTTAGAACTTATTTCAATTAAGCTTAAATTATTAAATTAAGAAACGCATTATTTATATTCAGTTGATATCTATTTGATAGAATAACTAATAATTATGTTCCAGCAGTTACCCTTGACACCCACTTATATCATGAGATATGTTAGGAATTATAAAAAAATTGTCCGTGATGCGCAATGAAGTATTAGTAACCAAAATACTTAAAATGAATAAATACCATTTGAAAATGAATAATTCATGAAGTGATACGGTGTAACTCTAAATATATTTTATGATTTTAAATTAAAGGGATCAATTTTGTAGATACTACTTACTGCTTCTGGTACAACGACTGCTAGAAGCAGTAGTAGACGCTCTATCTAGAAAACAGCTGCATCAATTTTCACCAAACATAGTGAAAATGAAAAAAGTAAAATTATCGTTTATTTAGGATAAAAATAAAGTTGTATAGACCAAATATTGATAAACCGATGACACCTGTAGTAGTGTAAAACTATGTGTCAACGCCCTCTTCTTAAAAATGTTGTTATAATATTCACAATTTCAAACAACGATACTGTTTTAATAAAAGATAATTAATTTAAGTTACGAATCTATCTAAAAAAGAAATATACATAATATCTAACTCAATTCAGTTTAACAAAGCAACAACTTTTTTGTTTTGCTGTATGTGTGTGTGTGCGTATGTGTTTATTTAGTAATAGTTATAAGGTCTTCTGTGTCTATAGTAAAGTATATAACATGTTCGATCAATTCAACTTAAAAAAAAATTGCAACCAAATCCCGAACTACGGTGCTACAGATAATCACACACAGACATAGTGTTCAAAGATAACAATTTTGTGTCGGAGATTTAGAAGAAAGCCTCTTATTCAGTAATAAGATTAAAAAATAACATGTAAAATGGATATATTCAAATTGTAAATTATTGAGACGATCACAACCCCTAAGCTTACCAAAAGTACACTCAACCAAATCAATACCACGTTGGGCGCCAAGCTCCCCATTTCCTGAATTATGGATTAGATTACGACCTTCCAATATCTTCGATTGTCAAAGTATCAGAAACGAAATGAATTTCTTCCAAGAGGATTAATAAAGAGATGTTATTATTTCTAATAACAAGCCAATGAGACTTCGATGAATTGGTTCCGAGTTCCTTTCCAAGGTGAGCCTCTGAGCTCTTTCCAATTTTGTTACGTTTTCGTTCAAATGAAGCTGGATTACTTTAAGAACAATTTTAAGATAGAAATAATTTTCGGAAGAAATTAACTCTTTTGCCGTTTCTTTTATATTGTCGGTTTCTTTAGTGGATGTATTTCGGTCTTTTCTCATCGCTATAATAAAACAAAAGTTAATTTTAAGATAGATATAATATAATATAATGCTTTTTTTTTAGTTATTAGCGTCTCCACATTTTTATACAGATAGACTTACTTAATGTTATTTACATGACCTATATTTGCAACGAGACATACATTTTAATAATTTAAAAGTAAGCAAAGCTTAAAAAACCGACTTCACCGCTTATATTTTGGTTTTAGCTTGAACGATTTCAAAAAAATATATATGGGACCATCTCTGAAGTATAATCTACCAAACAATAAAAGAATTTTGAGAATCGGTCTACAAATGGAGGAGAAATCGGTGTGCATGCATAAAAAAATACATACAGTCGAACATAGAACCTTCTTTTTTGAAGTCGGTAAAAAGAACACTCCAAATCCCATTTATGTTCCTCTCACATCCGATAGCCAAAAATACAACACTAAATACAAACTAGTCAAGCCCTAGAGTGAAAGCCTATAAAGCATTTACAGGAATTCGCAAACCACTCTCTGAATTTTAGAAATCTTCACACCACGCCAAAGCAAATGATCCAATGAATTCCAGTCACGTATCTCAGTCTACAGGGTTAGTTTATACAGCCTTAGTTCTTTATAAATAAGGTTCAGTTTTGATGTGTATTCGTTTTACAAGGGTAACGTCACCTCGACTCGAACTGCTAATGAAGTTAGGGAGACCTCGACGCTTTCGCATAGATAATGCTTTGGATTTTCCGATTGTTCTTGAGCTATACTTGAATTTATGGCTTTATATCTGGATGTGTAAAGATAGGAAATCATAGGAAATACAACAATGTTATTATTGTTGGCTCAATATTTTAAACAACAAACACTATACTTAAGATTAGATAACTTGAATTAATTGAATATGAAGAAGATTTAAGATTACTTGGGTGGTTCAGCACTGCCCGTCTGTCAAAGACATTTTAACGTCTAAACCAAACAAGCGAATAACTTAAAATTGACAAAGAATATTTAAAGCTACAGCCCAAAGCCAAAAACTACTGTTAAAATGATATAAATGAAAAATATGAAAGAGGCACCCAAACACGTAAGTGGGGAGTAAATATTTTATGTGTTTTTCTAGCCGTGTGGGATATAATTGAAAAGAACTTTGCAAGTAGAGTACGAAACCGTAAAAGTTATGTTATGTTTCTGTTTTAAAATCTACGTTGGATAATAATCCTGATTACTTTAGAACTGTTTTTTCATAATAAGGTCTATCTCGAAAACGACTTCGTATTTTAAGCTAATACTTACATATAATTTCCTTTATATTCTATAATTAAACAATAATTACAAAAAATAATATTTATACAATTATTATTAAGAAAAAAGGATATAAGCCAATAACCTCAAAAGTTTTTATCTATCAGACAAAGTATTGGCGCAAGAATTCGGGACAAATGGCTAAAATAATAAATGAAGAAATAATTTGCACCCCAATGTTTACATTGATAGCATTATTCAATGCATTAGTATAATTGTTAGGTATATAAACCCTGACATAAGCTATCTTACTTTCATACTTTTTCACAGTCGACAAGCCCGCAATATACAATAATGTACTAATATTTTTAACCCCTGACGCAAAAACGACGGGATGTTATAAGTTTGACGTGTCTGTGTGTATGTGTGGCATTGTAGCTCCCGAACCGATGAACCGATTTTGATTTCGTTTTGTAGTTTGAAATGCGAGTTAGTCGGGAGTGTTCTTATCTATTCTATGTTTGGTGAAATTTGGTGCAATCGTTTTCCAGATACAGATTATACAGAGACAGATTCCAGTCGGGGGTATTTTCAAAGTTTTGATTTTGCCACTTGTTGTAGTGTATGTTGAAATAAGGTTTATCTGTAACGGCTGGACGAGTTTTGATAACGTTAAAGTAAAAATCACTCCTGATAGAAGGGCAGATGTGCAGAAGACGCATAAAGTTTTAAGTTAATAACAATTATACTATGCTAGTTTTATTTCGTTAGATCGCACTTCCCAGCGTTACTAATAAGGGTTTTCAAATTCGTCTTCTGTAGCGAGGCTTAGATAGCTCGGTGGTTAGAGCAATAAAGCATAGGGCATGGACACTCCACAGGTTTAAGTCCTGCTCAAAACGATGTTTTTCCATTTTATATTAGTACTTTAGTTCTGCCTAGCAAAGTTAATGCTAAAAAAACAAAAAATGCTTTCTTTTCCGGTCTTTTTTAAGACGTATTTCTAAAAAAGTGAGCCAACGAAAAATGCGTAACAATTCTCGACAAAGTCTACGGATTTCTTAAAGCTTACGTATGTAAATTATTCTGGAAGGAAACGTATTCTGAGTGAAACCAGTCACAATTTGGATTGTCGAAAAAAGTTACCTTAAGTTATTGCAGAAACAACGCCTTCACGTCGCATACTTTCGGGCTTATCAATGTTTCAAAGTATTTATAATGTTGAAAAACTTGAGGTTTTACCTTTTGGAGTTATGCCTTTTTTGATTAAATCGCCTAAACCACCTGGGTATTTTTTATTATTTGTGGAATTTAAATAGTTTGAAAAGTAAATTTTTGGCAAGCTGGAAAGTTCTCGAGGAAATATATTATTCCATTTTAATTTATTTAGTCTATTTAACGCGGTCACAATCACTTACGTATAAAACCAGTCAAGCATTTTTTTCTAACTGATTTATTCGTCTAGTACCAACTCACATTCAGTAGTGCGTACAAAACGTTTTGCTTCCTCTAGTAGTTTTTCTAGCAGTGGGCACGAAGCGTTTGCTTCCATACTCATTATGCGTGCTTCAAAGTAGTGGCACTTCTTGACTGAGTCTATATACCGGATAAGTACAATCTGGAAGTCTTCAAGTCACAAGTGTACGGGGATATCTTCTAGGCAAAAGTGTCATACATCGTCAACCACATCTTCACTTATTACCATCAGGTGAGATAGCAGTAAAACGTTTGCTCATCGGGAAATAAAAAAAAAGTAGTTCAGTTGTTTTTATTTTATTGCACTGGATATTCAAATGCACTTAAATAAAGATTTAAACATTCTGAATCCTGAAGCTACTTTTATATATATTTTAGTGTCTTATATTCTTACCCCTTTAATATCATTTAAGTGATTCAATTAAAGGCTTTCATAGAAACTGTTCTACAAATGTTTGAATAATATAAATATAGCTTATAATTACTTTTTATATTGCCAAATGTTGGTACTATATCTTTAGTTATAGTAAAACATTGTCATAAAATATAAAACTACAAATAATAAAATGTTTGAAAATTTGAATTAAGAACCTCCTTTTTTGAAGTCGGTTGATAATTAAACGCAAGCAAATAAAATCATTAATCGATTCGTAATTGGATTCGGATATATCACGTAACATACATACCTAAAAAAATCGTATATATTATTATGTTATACATCGTCAACGTTAGGAGCCTCAGGCTGCATTAAAACATTGCACGCTTTTTTTGATACTCATAAAAATTCTAAATTCTTGGCATCTTAGAACTAACTATAAATAGGAGACCTTCGAAGTATTTATATGGATTTCAGTGATAAAAAGTTACAAAAGTGTCATAAAGAGTCAACTTCATTAAAAATACTATATAACAGTGATACATCGTTAAAGTTAGGTGCTTCAGGTTATGTTTACGTATTGGACTAGGAAAATTGTCTCGGTACTAACATTTTTGTGCTATTTATGACAACTATAGTAACTATATATTACTAGCCGTGCCCCGCGGCTTTACCTGCTATTATAAAGTTAAATTAACACATAGGCTACTTGCCTATGTGTTAATCCTAGGTATAATCTATGTACGTTTCAAATTTTAAAGTCAAAGCGTGAAGCCCTCTTAAATAAACAAACATACTTACACACTTACACAAACTTTCGGATTTATAATATTAGTAGGATTATTATCTAGCAATCAGACAATAAAAATATGGTACTTACTAAATTATAAGGGGTTTTTATTAATCTAACCAGAAACAGGTATTAATTACCGGATTTATCTAGTTTCTGGTTGTTATAATTGTATTACAATTGGACTAAAGGTGTTTACAAAATTTAACTATATTGACTACATAATGTAAGATCGATTTGTTCTGCAAAATTGTAACTTATAGTTGTAAAAAGAAAAGTCTTGTCATTTGGTAATAACTAGCTTATTTAGTAATAATTAAACGCAAGCAAAGCTAAAAAAACCGACTTCACCGCTTTATCTTCGGAACCTTGATCAGAATTAACGTATTAAAAACGCATTATTGACAATAACTCAAAAACTAGTGATCAGATCTTGATCAAAATTAAATGGGACCACATGAAAAGCATCATCTTTCAAATATAAAAATAATCATCAAAATCGACGCACAAAGAAAGAAGTTATGAGGTAACTTTTGAAATCAGTTAAAAACGAGAACATCGTCAATGTAGTCCACAGAATACGCATTATTGAGGATAACTCAAAACTACTAGTCAAATCTTGATGACTTTTAAATGGGTTAAACTGGAAAGCAACATCTATGAATAAAAAAAAATCATAATCGTTTCACGTGGAACGAAGTTATCAGGTAACACATTAAAATAAAATTAAAATACAGTTGACTTGAGTATCTCTTCCTTTGTTGTCGGTAAAAAAAACATAATTAATGTAATTTTAACTAGAAAATATGTTACAGAGTTGTCTCTAGTAGTCTAGTTGTCCCAATTTTTCGTCTCCGTGAAAGCGTTTTTTTAGAAACTCATTCTAAATTCTTGCCACCTAAAAGGACGCACGAACGCCCGAACTCCGTTACACTCAGCCCCGTTGATTTACGTTCAGGCCTGACCTTCAACAAATACTTTCCTAAGCAATATCCAACTTTTTTATTCTTGCAACTCCTATTTTTCCTTTTCAAACGTTTTTATCGTTTTCTTCCTGTTCAACTAGAATCGTAAACAACGAATGGGTTTGAGTCGCAGAATATGTGAGAGTAGAAAACACCTTTTGTTGACTTAGGGTAAGCTGGTTAGCCAACAATCATAGAGTCTTGTTAAAAGTATTGGTTAGTTATATATAAAATCAGATTTTTTAAATAAATCAATTTCTAAAGATTAATTATATATATTCAAATTTCGTATTTCATGTCTACAAACTTACTATTAGAACATTTCCTTACTTTTTCTGCCTCTTTGTTAACTCAGCAGTACTATTTATATTAAAACATAATTAAAGAATACGTTCAGTCAAATTTCAATAAAAAAGTTATCCAATTATCTTATTTAAAATTATTCATATCACAGTCACATCACACTCAGAACCAGATGTACCTATTTTTTTATGCTGGATTGGCATTTGACCACTGTCTCACCTGATGGACTCTAAAAGAAAAAGTATGTTCCTCCCAGGAATAAAAACCAGGTCCCAAGGCGCAGAAAAAAAAAGAAGTTTAAAACTTCGCCAACAGCGTCGTATGACACGCTTAAAAGTACAAACGTGATTAAAATTCTACAATATTAAATGAAAATGTTCATTAATGGATTCAGAGAATTTTTTCATCAATCCTACTAATATTATAAATGTGAAAGTTTGTGAGCAAGTTTGTAAGTGTGTAAGAATGTTTGTTCACGCTAAAACGGCTGAACGGATTTGGATGAAATTTGGAATGTACATAGCTAATACCAAGGATTAACACATAGGCTAATTTTTGACGCGGGGCAAGACTAGTGTTGCATAAATTAATTCCACCGTTAAACCAATTAAAGTATTATATTCAGATTAATATATAACCCCCACTTTTAAAATGCATTCATATGATACAAATGACCAAAAAATCTTTTTAGAAACATTCAGTTCTTTGGGAAAAAAAACAGTAAAAATAAAAGTTGCGTTTAATGAATTTTGTTTGGTGATTTACTGCCTGTGATTGAGAAACTTCGAACTTATAGCCCAACAAATACAATAAATTATGTTGAGCAAAGAAAATGTTTGTTTATGTCATTGGCAGCTTTTTTGGCCGACCAGTCGATGTAAAAAGAAGGCTTTAACTTACAACATAATTATATAAGGTACCATTGAATATTGCTAAATCCTTTGTGTGTCATAGGGTTAATTAACGACAAAATCTCAATCTTTAAAATTTAGTAACGGTTAAAATGCAGACGTTTTATAGCGACTTCACAAAAAAGGAGGAGGTGCTCAAGTCGACTGTATTATTTTTTTTTGTTTGAAAAATATTGCTTTCCAATTGGTCCCATTTAAATTTGATCAAGATCTGATCAGTAGTTCTTGAAATATCGTCAATAATGCGTGTTTAGTACATCTAAACTGATCAAAGTTCCGATGATCAAGTGGTGAAGTCGGTTTTTTTTTAAGCTTTTCTTGCTCCTAATTATTATTTAATAGGTTAATAAACATTTTTAATGACAAATAACTTATCTATAAAGTATATGCATCAATGTATATTATGCATATATTATTATTTGATAAGTCAGTCCACATACACTGTCATTGCAGTGCCCCGCTGTGGCATAAAATATGTTAACTGACACCTATAAAAAATATATTGAAAACATATTATAAAAGCAATAAATAATTGAGTTTTGAGAAAAATACCTAAAGATACCGTAAAATCTACCACCTTCAGCTAATGTTTCTATAATAAACATTGTGTTGCCTATGACATAACATTAAACATTTAGTAAATATCTTTTACTTCTAATTTGTGTGATGATTAATAATTTTATTGTTCTTCATCTGTTTCACCCTTAAAACAAATCAAAGTAAAATTTACATTATTAATTAGTTTATTCGTTTAGGCATAAAAAAAACCACATACGATGTCATCACTTCACCGTAGTTAGGTAATAAAATTAATAGTGAATTTCATCTGGCAGAATCATGTCCTCAATTCACCGTAGTTACGTAATATAAATAGTTAACTTCATCTGGCAGAATCATGTCCTCACTTCACCGTAGTTAGGTAATAAAAATAGTTAACTTCATCTGGTAGAATCATGTCCTCACTTCACCGTAATTAGGTAATAAAAAAAATACCTAAACATAATCTTGCAGAATCATATATAGCTTAAGCAAATATGTCGGTATCGCTAGCTACCGTGTCCATAAGGATTTGTCCATCGACTGAAAAATTTGAATTCACTCCGATATTGCTAAAGAAAACAAAAAAGAATATCCGGTTTTCATTCCTCGCTTTAGCGAAGTTGTTTTTTTTAATTTAATTCGATGATGCGATGCTAAATTCTGCTCTATTTTCTTAGTAGTAGAGTTAATAAAGATTTAGAGTTTCTTTTTATGCATTTTTATTGAATACGTGAAACTAATCAAAATTTTTGTAGAATGACCCGAATTCGAATGAAATTTAAACGCTTGATAGAATTATTGAGTACATTGTTTATTAGTAAAGAGTTTCTATACATATATTGAATATCGATTAGACTAAAATAAATTCTTGGATAAATTTTTAGATATTTTCTACGAAAATTGTGAAATCTAATTGAGACAAAAATTGTCAAAGTTATTGAGACAAAATGGTCTTGAAAAAAGCAGTAAATTTACTGATTTAATTAAAAATCAAACGGTCTTGACAGCCAGGTTGTATATTTTTTTCAAGACCATGGATCCGTAGTCCTTCAGTCAAAATATTAAACAAAAATTACAAATACTATATTTCATATTGAAGTCCTTATCACAACTCAAGTCACAGTCAAAGTCAAGTAGTCAGTCATAGTCAAGTCATGCCCTGGTAAAGTGGTAAAAACTTTACTGGAACTTTTATTGGAGTTTTGGAGCGAAAGGCGAAAATCACGTTTTACAAGTTTGTATGATTTGCCTACACTTTTGCACGTTTACTCAGTATTAACGGTTAATAATCCACCATTATTACACATGAACACTCGAAAAATCACAGGTATTGGAAAATTATACAAATTCAATAAAACCATTTTTTAACTTTCGCGACATAAAGAAACCCCAGTCGTTCTAGGCCTACCGTGTTTGCCATCCTCGACTGCATTATCACCCAATATCTCGCCGAGGCCCGAGCCGCACGCCTCTGCGTATCGCGCGTCTAACTCATCCTGATGAAGGACAACTAATTTGTTCGAAACTAGTTGACTACAAAGTAAGTCGAAATTTTCGTGTTTTAAGCCGAATATAACATTGAAACATAATGTGTAATACTCACGATAGTTTTAAAATTAAGATATAATATACATAGACGTTAAATACCAGCCTATCAGAGATAAAAAATAAGCGGTAATATCAAAATTTTGGAAATTCTCCCGACGCTCTCTATCTACAAAACGGTCGCACCGACTACTAAATCTTGATTGGAGTTTTTCCGTGAAAGTATACACACATACACATTAAAATATTATTATGTATACACACATACCGGTCAAAAGCATAACCCTCTCTTTTGCTTCGCCGTCGAGTAAAAAGTCACGGACAACGAAGTGTTTCTTAATTTTCTTTTGAGGTATGGTACCCTAAAATGCACAAAAATAACAACCTACTCGCTCCTATAATTATATCCTACTACTACTACGGTTTGCTGGAAGAAAACTCTGTGAAGGGTTAAGCTCGCCTTTGTACATCTTTTGTTATAGCCTTATTGTAAAATTGTTCAATGTGTGTACAATAAAGAATATAAGAAAAAATCTAACTAAAATTGAGTTAATAGCCGTACCAACATAATTATACCGGAAACATAATTTGCATTCTAACGAGATTCCGGTCGAGATAGCTACATTATTTCGTTATTTATAGGTTAATTACAATGTGACCGTTATTTTTTACAGCAATCTAGTTATTACAGTTTAATTATGGAGCTATAAATTTTACACGTTCTTGAATATGAATAGGAGGCGCAAAATAAAGAGTATGGTAATAATTCAAAGAACTGTAGAAGGTATATTTCATATCCTACTAATATTATCCTACTAATATTACAAATCCGAAAGTTTGTATGTAAGTATGTTGGTTCCCTCTTCACGCTTTAACGGTTGAACGGATTTGGATTAAATTTAGAATGTACATAGATTATACCTAGGATAACCACATAGGCTACTTTTTGACTTGATAATAGCGACACAGACGAGAAAAAGGGACACGTTGATGGCTTAAAATAGCATAACATGATTTTCAAGTGAGTATTTGATTGAAGTGGAAAGAGGTCTCTAAGTTGACTTTGATGTATCAGCATTTTGTTCTTCCGTCCGTCTATCACAGGCATTTAGCGTCTTACCCATACGTGCAAATAACTTCAAATTCTTAGAGAATATGCAAAAAATTGGCAGTAAAATGTTAAAAATCAAAATTATAAGGAGGCACTCATACGTCGTTGGCAAAATAAGATTCTTTTTTGCTCGAGGTGTCGCTGAAAAGAACTATCCATGTTTTTAAAAAAATATGTTAGATAATAAAACTTTGGTAAGACATTAGTTACTGTCTTTAGTTAGAACTATATAGAGAAACGAATGTAGTAAATATTTTTAGCGTAAACTTGCGTATAATATTATCTGTTTTATCTCGTACCTACTTGAACAATAAATATAAAATCAAACAATAATAATAATTATTAAGTTAAAAGCATTTTACCTCAAAAGTTGTTCTTTATTAGGCATAACTGTAGGCGTGATGTCTCAGATCACTGTGAAGGACTAGTTATTTAAACATTTGTATATTTTTAAATGTGTTATTTAAAAGCAACCTGTTCTTTCCGAATCTTTTTAAAAATTATTATTGTCTAATAACAGCCGGACTCTGCAAAAGAGCCCTACCACTATAAAACGGTCTGGTAGGTAGGTAATCATGAATTGAATCTATTCTTATATCTGTATCATATTGGAATAAACCTCTAAAAAAATATTATTATAGACATAGCATCTATATGTAAGTTTTTAAGCTACCTTGGTCACTTTAACTTTAAATGTTTGTATCAATAACGGGATATTTATTATGTATTTCATTTGTTTTGATATCGGAAACTCAAAACAAACGAAATACATGTTAAATATCCCGTTATTGATACACACATTTATAGCATCTTATGTCAAAATAAAGATAATTTGACCAGCCCCAAAAATAATATCCCAAAATAAATTGCGTCTTATTTCCTTAATATAATATGTATTAGTATTTTATTAAGTATGAAACTTTTGCCAATTACAATCATGCCGAAATAGACGAGAAGACAAAGACAAAAGTAAGCAAAAAACAACCAGAACAAGTAAGTAAAGTTTCCTTATTACCAGTGAAGATAGATCCCACGTGTCTTTGAATAAAGAGCTCTACATTTACCGGATGAGGGAGCACAATAAAATTGTTTTTGTTTTGATCAGTGACGTGGTATAATGCCAATACTTAAGGGAATACTTATTTTTGGCTGGTGGAGATATTTGTCCAATGTCACGCTAGGCTTTCAATTCGATGATTCACTTTGAGTGTTATTTGCTTACTGAAAATGTTTTGTGTGGCTGATAAAAGACTTTTTTAAATTATTGTATGTTAATTGGTAGATATAACTTTAAGCATTTTGTAGCTGTAAGTATAAACGTTTATTGAACTGCTAGTAACTAAGTTGGGTGTGCGTTCACCTTCTAAGTACCCCTACTTAGGTATCAGGTTCGAAACCCGACTATGAACACAAGTTTTCTCCCTAATGGAAAATTGTGTTTCTGGTTCTGGTTGTGATTGTGTAAGTGATGTCAATGTTTCCGGCTCCCACGATACAAATAATCGAACATAGTGTAGAACTTTGAACGTGAAAGCGTATATTATGTGAATAGAGCGCAAAAAATTATGAAATCTATCTTCTGTTTATTGTTTTCTATGTATATAACACTTTCGTGTGGCTGTCTGATTGACAATTCTCGTACAACCTAAACCAGAAGTGATAGGTATCTTCTTGACATGCATGGTACATCTTCGACCGCACAATCACTTTTCATCACGTGAAATGGTGTAAAGCTTGCCTAACTAATTAAACAAGTGATATGGACGTGATATTTTTAGGTTAACTTCAGTTGGACCCAAGATTTTTTTTTAATTTTCTCTATAAGGGGTACGGATTAAATCGTGGACAACAGCCAGGTATATTCGCCGTTGTGTTGGTGATGGAACAGCACTTGTAGTGCAATTGAAGAGCACTAAAAAGGATCTGACAAAAAGACTCATTAACTTTCGTAAGTTCGTCAATGGGGCTCATGTGAATAAATAACGTTGGATTTAAATTATAAACTTCAACGCGGATGAAATCACGGCCAACAGCTAGTGAAGAAATTTTTGCACCTTCATACTTCTAAGATAAATAATGCACAAAAATCAGTTCATAGTAAACTAGACTGGCTAGTTATAAAGTCCATCAATTAGTAACAATGATAGTGTATACATTATGTACAACCTCCGGAGTAAACGTTATTAAACTGTTTACTGGTTTTACAATAAAATTGTAACGTTTATTGGAAACATGTGAAGTTTTAATGAATTTGCCAACTGACAAAAAGTGCATACTCAGAAAATCGCAGAGAAATCTTTTAACTATTTGTTTTTATTATTTCGGTGTAAAGGAAGCTAGCAAAGTGTAATAAAAAATTTACCACATACCACCTATATACCACCCAAGGATTTTATCGTAATGTTTTTAGGGTCTTTCATTTTATGTCTTTTTTGTACTCCTCACTAAATGCCGTCCCGTCTTCCATGGAATTAAAGTCATGCCGTCGAGTCCTTTACCATCGTCACGCATAAGACCATTCGGTTCGCCAATGGCTGGAACATTGGCGCTGGTAAAAGCCTGGCGGATGATATTGATGAGGTTGGCGTGGCGGAAAATTCCGTAAAGTGGTGACCAATCTGATCAACAGCAGTAGCACACTGACAGCTATGGACAACAAATTATTGCATTTGATATGATATTATAGTCTTGTGATAGTCAATAAAGCTTTAAGATTTTTTGTTATACATTTATAGACGTATTATTAAAAATTTCATCGTGATTCATAAATAACATTTTTTATATTTCAGGTAAGTTTCAGACTCCGCGAAGAATTTCTTTGCTGAACTTCTGTGAGTATGATTTCATTTTCATTTCGTTATTAAATTGTATGCAGTCTACGTTCCTCGTATACTCACCGATGTTAGCATATTACTCTACTTTAGCATATTACCTCTTTTTGAAAGTAGGTATTGCTGGCCAAAGCGCAGTACATATTTGAATATTTCATTTCTCTAAAGAGCTTGTCTGCTTATTCAGGGAGAGAAATGGGCGTCTCTGCATTTTTGAGAGCCAAAACGTTTCTATTTTCTTTGATATTTGGGGGAATAAATACGTCATAGAATTTTTCAGTAAATTTTACGAGAAAAATAAGTCATTCGCCTGATGGTAGACGTGACGTTATTGCATTTACATTGTCGCGTCAACGTTGTCAGTACCCAAATAATATAATTATATTATAATTGCATTAACAGGAAACAAATAACGGTCTAGAGAAAAAAAAATCAGACATTTACTTTATTAGTTATTATGTTGTGTCATAACTTCATATTTTTAGAACTTCCACTTGGGCTCCCCTAATTTATCGTTCATATCCTTATACATTATACACAGTAACGATTAATATGAAACTTATACGCTTTCTGGCCAGCAATGTATTGCGTACGCAGCGGGCAGCTCGCCAAATATAAGTTGCTTAGGATAGGAAGCCGTAAAATGATGGTAACGATGCAGTATTGTAATTTTTTTGTCGGTTCATGTATCCTCATTAACCTTTCGTATGCGGTTATACAAAATTCATTTTTTCTTTAACTTATTTTGAAAATTATTTTTGATAAGTCGGCTTTAAACAAGATAAACGTTCAAAATCTAAAATCCTAGAACGAAATAGATTCAAATAATAAAATACAGAAAAGAGTATCACTTTATTTCTATAATTATGTAATATAGTAAGAATAAACTCTTGAACTGCCCTTTGGCTCAGTCAGGTGCGCGTTCGCCTTTTAAGCAGCGGGTAACGGGTTCGTCTCCTAGTGGAAACATAAAAAAAAAACAAGTTTCACTTAGAGAGTAAACTTCTCCCTAGAAACTTGTTTTTTTGGTTCTGGCTGTGATGTGAATGTTTTTGGCACCCACGACAAAATTAAACAATTAACTAATAATAAATACTTAACTATTTCTGAAATGGTATTTGAAGCACTTTAATTTAATACCCATTTTGTTTAAAAAAAGTAGATGAATTTAACGATATCCTCTTTATACCAATTACAATCGGTTTTATATTTTGGAGGCTGTCAGGAAACAAACAAACACAGGTACATACATACGGTGCGAATATGAACGATTAGCCATCCACCGTGGCTTCGCCCGCATTATTTGTTAAAAAAGTAGCCTATTTGTTATTCCAGAACCTAAACTACCTACATAATCGGTTTAATTGTTACGGAGACACGTGGTGACAAACATTCACACACACAAACTTTCGCATTTATAATATTAGTAGGATTAAGTTATATAAAAAGAAACTAATATAATAATATATTATGTTTTTCGCAAGTAATTTTTACAAGATAAACATGCGTTTCTGGTTCTGGATGAGATTGTACTGTGTGAGTGATTTGAATATTTCGATCATAGTGTAGGGCTTATATGTGAAAGCATTTATGTATATGGTCTAGACCCTAGAATGGATTATTAGATTTACCTCTTAGCTTAAGTCTCTAAACAAGGGTATCGGGTTCGATTCCCGGCAGGAATACAAGTTTATTCCCCAAGGAAAATTTGTGTTTCTGGTTCTAGTAGTGATTGTGTGTGTGATGTGAATGTTTCCGGCACCCACGACACACCGGAGTTTGGGGATATGAGTGTGAATGCGTTTCAATAAAAAAAGACGTATGGCACTCGGGGACTGTCGCGTTAAAGCTATTGCATAGCATTTTTTATCAACTTATGCAATTATAATTATTTATTTATTATATTTATGCAGTATTTTTTTTCCTGCCACCTAGAGGCGAGTTGCTGAACTAAAGAGACAAGCGTGATATTTCAAAAAAGTCATTAAGAGTTCTGCTATTCATCGATAGATGGCAAAACTAAAAAGTGTGCCGCTGTCACCGCTGTGCCGGTCGGAGTGTTAGGTTATTTTCGTTACGGAATTTCTGTATTCGGTCTCCACGCTCAAGGCCCGCGATAGAAGCTATGCAATAGCTTAAAAAATCTCTACTAGCGTAAGTGAAACTGTGGGGCGCAACTATACATTCATTTATCATGTAACATAAACATTTTTAAATGTCTGCTACGAGCGTAAAGGCGTTTATATAAACCGGGCCATTTTAAGTACCGTATGGCACACGATGCTCTCAGGAATATTACCTTCTATTTAAATATTGATACTTCAAACTACGCGTCATAAGCCTTTATGTTCCGCGTTTTATGTGGTAAAAGGTTCTTTGTCATTCTCTTGGTTTATGCTATGCTTGAGCACAAAATATATTTAGACCTGAGTGCATCAAGGCAAGCTAACTCTCTATTGATAAATTATCTGATCTTTAATCGGAGCTCAAAATCGATATCGTTTATAATATTGACATGGGCCCCAAAGAGGCACTTATGAAAGTTAATGATTCTACTGCCAGATTCGCAAAATTACAGCCAACTCGAGAAGAACCTGGAAAGAAATTCGGCAGCGCATTTTTTTAATTTTTTTTTTATCAATCATTCCTTAACACTAATACATAATTATATTAACCAAGGTATATCTATATTATGTTGTCGCTACAAAGCGCTTGTGCAGTTTGCCTCCATGCATCCTTGTCAGTAATATAGTCCATCGATTTATAGTAAGCTTTCTTAATTAATGCCAGTTTTATTACAGATTTGAACTCTCCCAGTGGTAATTCAGTTACAATTTTAGGAATTCTTTTGTAAAATCTAACCCCATTTACCATCAAAGATTTATTCTATTTTAGGAATTCAATTGTAAAATCTAACCCCATTTACCATCAAAGATTTATTCGTTTCGCTTAATCTAAATGCGCGCACTATAATTTTATGCTTATATCTAGTATTAATATTGTGTGTAAGTGTGAGATAATCTGGGAGTCCTCAAGTCAACAGTGAATAGGTATCTTCTAGGCAAGCATGTTACATCTTCAGCTACGTTATCGCTCTCATCAATATCACCACAATCTCATGTAACTCACGTATCGATCATAAAAAATAGGATACGGGTTGTAAGTTCTAAACCCTTGAATAAAAGTCATTCACCGTCGCATGTGTTGCCATTTAACTTTAACAGGTATTCAATTATTTATTTATTATTATTGCACAATAATATGAACAAAAAAACATCTGAGAACACAGACTTAGGCAACACTCCTTTGCAGAGCGTAATAATGAATGTGGAAGCAAAATGCTTTGTTCGCATTTGAGATATATCCACCATATATCGGTGTCTCAATGCAGTATGTCTGGTGGTGCTATGATGGAATGGGAATTGAGATATTATATCGTTACACTCCGAAATGTCTCCTATAAAATACCGAGAGACTACCTATCCTGCGACGATGTCGTAGGCTCTGAAGCCTAGTATCAGTCAACTGGTCATTGTTGATGAGTCTCTTAACTCTTCGATCAATGGTCTCTATTGCCTCAAATATAAATGACATAACTCTATTTTTTTGGTACTTCAATGCTTTCATAGTTTTCTTATAGTCAAAGTTTCTATTAGTTAAAGTCTTCAAGTAATTAATAATTTAACGCAAGTAAAGCTTAAAAAAATCGACTTATATTTTGGTTTTGGCTGAACTAATTTCGATAAAATTTATATGGAACCTCTGAAGTGTAATCTATGTATCCAAACAAAAAAAAATACATCAAAATCGATTCATAATTGGTGGGGATATCGCGTAAAATACAAAAAAAAATATATACAGTCGAATTGAGAACCTCCTTTTTTGATGTCTGTTAAAAATTAGTCCCCACCACCAAGCACTAAATGATATTCCGTATTTCGATGATATTTTAGCAACATTGATCAAAACCTAACCTATTTGATATACTTAGTACATCTTCATGACTATGCTATTCTTCGGCGTTTCAGCTTAACGATTTAGTTATTTCTTAACTAGCTTTATAATAAATCTACCACTGTCTGCTTTAAAGTTATTACAATAAAAATGTATAAAATAACGTTTACAATAGCTTTTAAAGATCTCAAAAAACGCTATTCAGGAAGCTGAAATCGGCAATTTACCTAAACGCTTTATCACGTTCCGGTAACAAATTCAAGAGCGTTCCAAGTTTTACATTTTAAACAACGTGGAAAACATTTCGATGGTGCTCTATTGGCCTGGACTTTGAACGAGAATATTCCTGTGATGTGAACATATTTCACATTCTGTACAGATTTTTGGTAGCTGGGTTCATTTTATATGCTAAAGTTGTATATCGTAGTTATGTGCTTTATTTCTTGTACACGTGTAAATATATACTAGCCGTGAGGGTTTCCCATTGGCAATACATTGACAATGTCGTTTTGTTTCAATGATTAAAAATAATCGATTCTTATAAAAGACACTCAAAATTTCTTAGTATTCAAGTATGTTATATATGTTACTCTAATTTAAAAACAGGGTTAAATATAGTATAAAACCTAGTGTGAGAGTTATTCATTATTTATTTCTAAATTGACACTCGCTTACGTTCTTGTCGAAGAAAGCCTAAAACTGGTGGGAGCATTTTCCTTTGATTATTATACGTGAGTGAGTGGTGGCTTAGAAATTAATAAGGATTTATATATTGACCCCGCCCCTACTCTCCTATAATCATGAAATGAATGTAAATATTTATTTAGATCCAAAGAAGTGTAACTACATAATATTCAAACTGATAGACGAACTGGGATGTGCCTTGTCTGTCATTATTAGGCTATTATCTAAATATCCTACATTTGATTGTGACCATAATTAAAAAAAAGCAAAGCCAACACGAAAATATTATTGTTAAAATAAATAAACAAATGTGTTACACCTTGCCTACTATCATATATAATATAATAGTACCCGGATGACCGAGCTTTGGTCTGTTTTTTTTTATGGTAAATGACGTTTTCTAAGAATGAAACCTAGCTAGATCGATTTATCGCCCCCGAAACCCCTGCTTACTAAATTTCATGAAAATCGTTGGTGCCGTTTCCGAGATTCTGATTACACATTATATATATATATGTGTACATGTGTATGTGTTATACAAGAATTGCTCGTTTAAAGGTATTAGATATATCTTCTATCTATACCTACTACTAGAAAGGGTAGCACTTGAGTAGATCCACTTAACAACCAATCAATTAATTTCATGATTGCCTTTTCACATAACCCCTTTGGTGAAAATTAGAGTCATTAACTTTCACGAGTGCCTCCTTCGATCATAATATGTGAATAAATGTTTCAGAACATGAACATTTTATAAGCAGACAAGCGTTTATTTCTTTATATGGTGGAGTGTTCATTATCATTCAAGAGATGGCTGACCGCTGTATCCTGCGCAGGAGTTCATTTGGTATCGAATTTTATATAAAATAGTAATTTCCTTTAGTTGAGGATGTGCATGATTCAACGTATATGCCAACAAATTCTATTTACGGGTCTATTGCCTATATTTTTTAAAAGAATACAAATCTTATAAAGCAATTATTTAACTGATACAAATAATCTTAGGAAATTATTTTTTTATTCGTACAAAATAACGAACTTATTTCAGAATCCTTATTGGTAGAGGGCTTGACCACCTGAGTTACCTATCATAATATGCTAAATGGGTGGTGGTGCTATTTTCAAAATAGGTCCCTAATTAAGTTATATATCTAATTACCTGTTACGCAACATTACAGCCATCTCCACAAAACGTAGCAATAAACTAGGTGGCGCATTTTTTCCATTTTTTTAGTTTAATTTCAGAAAATATAGGCATTTGGAAATACTTGGAACCTATTCTACAAAATAAACCTAATCCGTTTTGTAGCGCCAACGTACATAATATAACTAATATTACTTAGTATCTCGCTCCGGGTTGTGATTATGAATAGAATTAGTATCAAAACCCTTAGTTCAAAGACCTTTCAGGACCTACCCGTGACCTTCGTCACACATTGGACATTTAGCTAAGCGTCTATTTAGACTCTCTTTAGTAATGAAGAGCATCTACTATTCGGAGTTGTTCGACTTGAATGGTATTGTGTAGTTGAAAGGAATCTGTATAGGCATTAGTTTTGATGAGGTTAGGCTTAGACTCATGATTAAACTTAATGAAATGTCTAGTATGTAATACTGTACCGCTGGCGTAGTTGAGTGCGTGTTTGCCTTTAAAGCAGCTGGTATTGGGTTCAGTGGTAACACAATTTATCTCCAAAGCTTTGTGTTTCTAGCTCTGTGTGTTGTTTTTTGTTGTGTGTGAAATGTGAATGTTTCCGGCAAGCACGATACAAGTCATATGAAAATACAAAATTTGTGAGGGATTGTGAGTGTGAAGCGTTTGAGTTTATTTATTTTTCTTCTTTGATTGAGTTGAGTTCTATCTCATGTGTTGGTTAGTGTTGGTGTTAATCCCAGAACAGTTGGTGGTGTGAAGTAGGCCAATAGATCTATCCAAAATCCCGGGTAATACTTTAGATGTTACTTATTATGACTGCATACTTATATTTCTTTATAATAACTTTTTAATTTAATGGTTGACATGATGCATTCTATCGGCCAAATGACTTGCATACCTACGAGACGACCCAGCTGGCGCAGCGGGCAGGATTCAGTCCTCTCCATTCATATTTGCTTGTAAATTCATCAATAAACCTTATAAAATGAGAACAATTTCATCCAATAGCAAAAAACCTTTTAGCAAACCATAAAAGATGAATAAGTTATTCAGGGCGTGCTCTCGCAACAAATTACTTTAAAATTTAATTGAAAGACAAAGTATGGGGTTACTTAGGGGACGTCTCTACAGTTTCATTAGGGGTATTAATGTATTTCATAGAAATATGATGGGGTCTTAGAAAACCCCGTGAAAATACTTCCGTGAACTGATTTTTCCACGCTTTTATTCTCTTTGATGATTTAAAAATCTTGTTGAGGGATGAAAATAGAAAAAATCCATGTAACATAACTTTTTCCATTTATCTTTGTTTATTGTTATCAAACATATTATAACTAATTTGCGGTTTCTGACTTTATCTTGAGCCTGTTATTGATCGAGCGAAGCAAGATCTCTTCACGTAGGTGGTTTAGCACTTTATCCGTCTGTCAGAGGCATCTAGCGTCCATACATGTGAACAACTTCAAATCCTCAGAGAATATGTATAAATGAAATAATGAAAATGATATAAATGAATATATTAAGAATTATAGTTACGCCCATACACTATATAAGTGGAGAGCAAGATATAATTATTTTTGCTTGTGTGGGGTATTGTTTAAAAGAGCTTGGCAAGATAGATATAACGCTTTATTGTCACACCTTACCTAAATCTCTTACAAACATGTTTAAAAACTTAAATTAAAGTGTATAATCGGCGGTCTTATCGCTGAAAGCGATCTCTTCTAGAGAACCTTTGGATGAAGAGGGTTTTAAAAATTCGGTGAAACGGATGTGTAAATACAAGTTTATGAGAAAATAAAATATATGGTAAGGTATATGTATATTTATATACATACCTACTAGAGGGCAAGTAGAGTACAAAACTGTTAGAGTACGAAAATAACAATATTATGGTTACCAAAGTCACTGTCTTAGGTCTATTTTACGATACGATCACGATTACGATTTGTAGCCTCTGCTACAATGTTCAAACATGGCAATCACGACCACATCACTTACCATCAGTATCTATTCGTTAATTTGTCTAAGTTTTTGATACTGTTTCCGTTGCTTTCTTTTATTATTATAAAAATATTTTTTTCTCCTTTATAATAAATAGACTAATGTATCTAAATATATATAACTCAAAGGTGACTGACTGACTGCCTGACTGACATAGTGATCTATCAACGCACAGCCCAAACCACTGGACGGATCGGGCTGTAATTTGGCATGCAGGTAGATGTTATGACGTAGGGATAGAAGAGCTAAGAAAGGATTTTGATTAATTCTACCCCCAAGGGGATAAAATAGGGGATGAAAGTTTCTTGTACTTCTCAACGCGAGCGAAGCCGCGGGCAAAAGCTAGTTGTTTGTATATATGTGTATTGTTTATATAAAATATATATTATTATAATATAGTATATATGTACCTATGTATATGTAAATTTGTAATTGATGTGTATATGTGTATATATATATATATATATATTAGATCCGTAAGCACCGTTATGAATAAACTTTTTATGAACAACGTCCTATTATTTTCCGTTATTCCTATCCATCCAAAGGTTGTCTGGAAGAGATCGCTTTCAGCGATGAGACCGCCTATTGTTACACTTTTCTAAAACTTTACTGTAAAAATTTTACTATTTGTGTTATTTATTTATTAAGGTGTTCAATAAAGAGTATATCTATCTATCTATCATCAGGTAAGGTCACTACCTTACCTGAAATATTCTTTACCACTGTAAAACACTTACCTATCAGGTATAAACAAGTTTTGTCCAGTGTAAGATGTCACGTAGGAGGATATCGTATAAATTTTACCAATATAAATGTACAAGTGATGTCCGTCCCGTTTGCGATAAATATGTATGTTCCGGGATACCGGGACAGTCGGGTCGCCACCTGGGACGGGGTAATTGTGTGCCATGATCCCACCCCGAATTATCCTTATTTATATTCCGGCGATCTTGTTTCGGTGTTATTTTAGTAGATAGATAGATAACACTTTATTGGACACCAAATTACAATACAAACATAAGAAAGAGACTTTAAAATATGTGTACAATGGGCGGTCTTATCGCTCAGAGCGATCGCTTCCAGACAAACCAACCAATACAAGTTTATGAGAACATATATATATATAAATATGGACGGTGGCGCAGATTTTTGCAAAAACTTAAACTAATATATATTTAAAAAAATGTGTTAGTTGTTATGCCAGTTCAATCAATACATATAATTATTATTTTATATGTAGAACATAACTGACACAAGCTGAGAACAAGATGAAATGGATTGACGACCCATTTTGGCGAAGTAGGCTCCTCTCTGTACCATGGGCCCTGAGTCCGACTCTCGGCCAAAAATTAAAAATGATTGTAATAGTGATGTAAATATTTCTGGAATCCACGATACAAATCTTTGCACTTAGTGTAGGGTTGTATGAAAAATATAGGGTGTTGTCTTATACACGGTAGGAGTGGACCTATCTTGAGCGTCTAATGTCACAAAATATAAATATACAGCTCAAACATATTTTTTATTATGTACTGATATTTGCAATTTAAAATAAATAAACTACAATTAATACAGGAAATAAAATATAAATAACTAATATAGGATTTTTGTCTTAATTTTGGTGATAATCTTGTAAGATGATTTTTTTTTTATTAAAAAAATCTGATATTTTTATCAATAAAATTCTTTCATTACCTAAATACCACAGCTTTTCCTAAAACTGCAATACCGATTTTCCCCTATATTGACCTTTCCACTGTCATCAACAACTCGGTAGTCTACGGCTGGTCCACTATAGTAATGGGTGCCGGCTGTGCGCAATAACCACGTAGGCAGTAAGGAGCCAATGGAGAAATTTCTTACGATTCAAATTGTTGAAGAGTAAACATAACAACAATATGTTTATTATTAAAGTATGTTCTGATAATAATATCACTTAAAACACTAGTTATTATAAACAAATAAATTTATCAATTCTGAATTAAAGTCATTATTACACTTTGTTTAAATCCATACAAAGCAGACTTTTGATTAGTATTATTCATTAGAAAAAATACCGCTTTTTATATGTTCATGTAAAATAAAATGTCTTATTTTTCGATTTTGAATTAGTTTATATATTATGAATACATTGATTTTAAATAGAATTAAAATATCGTCACATGACAGACAATGTTAATTTCCTGGTTCTTAAAAAAATATATCTGCGAGATTAAAATACATAAAGATAAAGATGATTTAATTTTATTTGTTAAAGATGCGTTTGCATACAAGTGAAACTTCTTACATGCAGATTGTTGGAAAATTTAGTTGCGTCGATACATGTTTGCCCTTATGAGTGTACAATTATGGTGTTGGGTATAGCGACCGAATACCTAAAGTAGCTTGTAATTTTGATACCCAATACCTTAGTAATTATGTTTGTGTGTGTGATGTGATTGTTTCCGGTACCCACACAAGTCATGGAACTAAGTGTTGGGCTGTAAGTAAAAAACAGTATACCTATAATAAGGTATAAATAATAAAGTGATATAGTTAGTAAACAGTTTATTCCGCGCTCCCAAACTAACAGGAAAGTCGAATAAGCAGAATTTTCTCCAATATCGGGTCTGTCATATTTATTGACCAGTCCGATATTCGCTCGGTAACGAGTGTGCCGGGAAACTATAAGTGCCTTTAGTGAAAGAATTATTAATTTGTATGAATAACTAGCTATACCCGGCATACGTTCCAATAGCACAATAAGAATAAAAGCATTTTACCTCCTTCACGCTTATGGTTGCCTAGTAGGTACTTTAGCAAATCCTTGTGAAGTAATTTCTGTCTAAAATATTAATTCTGTTACAATTTTTTTTTTATTAATTTACGTTTTTTTTAAAGAAACTTTGTGGCGCAATAGACACTTTACTATTAAGTTTATGTACTGTTTGTAAATCCACATTTATTAAACGCGCAAAGTAAAAATTGACGTTAGGTTTCTGATTTTTTTTAATTTTCTGCGTATTTTTCTTATTCTTCCTTTCCGTAAGCACCTTTCTACAAAGTATCAGAACACTTAAAAAAAAGATGAATTAAATCGTTAAAGTCGGTTTTCAGTTATGGCGTGACCACAGATCACAGAAACTAAAGGTGCATGACCAAGCTTAAAAGGGATTCATTTTTATATTTATAGATATTTTGCTTAAAGAGGTTCAACATCTAATATCTCGGTGTGACGAGCGCTGTGCTTTGTTTTGGAATTTTGACCTAATTATATAAGTTTAAAACTTTAGGTGGCACTAAACTCAAACGGGCAAGCTTGACACTTAGCATCAGAAAAAAATATTGCCCAAATATATTGAAATTACTCCCCTGTATATAAGATCGATGTCTTAGGTCTTTGCCGTATATAGTTTTAGTTTAGCCTAGGAAATATATAGGAAATTGGCCTGTAGATATTTATAAACATTGTAGTTTTTCTCCTGTATTGAGTTTGTATATATTGAACAATATAGCAGAAAACTTGGCATAAATAATGATGAAACGAAATAACCAAGTGAGGTTCGATCCCAATTGTGAAAACAGCTTCATGTGACGATTTTACTTTTTATATAAATCATGTCGAATAGAGCCTTGATACAAAATTAATGATCAAACGACCTTACCAAACATATCTGAATTACAATTTGGAAAAGATTTCCTTTCAATGCTTTTTATATTACAGAACATGTAATGTGAAATTCTTCGAGTGTTACTTTACTTTGAAATGAAGGTCTGCAACAGCAGTTACTATCAATATCCAAGGTGTAAGCATTGTTTAGAACATTGTTTAGTGCTCGCCTGGCTTGCTGTCTCGTTATATGTTTTTTTGGAACGTAAGTTCCTTATCGCGCGTTGCGAAAGGGGGTAGACGGAAAAAATTAAGACCAAAAGTTGTAACGACACTTTATATTTATATATATAAACATAAAGTGTCGCTATAGTTGTAAGCCATACCACGTTCTCGTCCGATCACCGAAGTTAAGCAACGTCGGGCGCGGTCAGTACTTGGATGGGTGACCGCCTGGGAACTCCGCGTGATGTTGGTATTGGCATGTTTCTTTTAATTTTGGAACGAAAGTTCCTTATCGCGCGTTGCGAAAGGGGGCTAACGGAAATTGAACTTCGTTCCATCCGGATGTCCCTTGACACCCCTCAAGTTTTTTTTATGCTTGGTACTTATATTTAATATAATATAACATAAACGCTAACACACTCACAGCCCACACCAAGTTTAACCGCAAACATTCACATCACACACAAAAAACCAGATTGGAGAATTAATTTGGAAAAGAGGCGTGACTATATGTGTGTAATTATTTTTTTCTTGGGGAGACCTTGTGTTTCCTCCGGGAATCGAACCCGATACTCGCTGATTAGAAAGCGAACGCGCACCTAACTGAGCCAACGGACATTTCATATAAACATTTTTAACATTGAAACATTACATTTCATTTGAATTTTTATTCCTATCAAGAACTATTATGGCCAGGTGTAGAATGGTCTGGGTCTAAAATTGCCAATAAATATAGTCGGGCGGGAAATTGCAGTCAGGTCTGCTTACATTGCTAGAGCAACTTAAGTAGTCACAAGGTATTACGTAAGCAATTTTTCTTTGAGTACGTGACACAAACTAGTGCATTCACCACCTGATTAAAAATAATATAAACGATAAAAAATCTATAGTTATAAATTTAGAAAGGAAAAATTATCGCTTGAGGCGGGATTTGAACCCGCGGCCGTAGGGTGCCATGCCCTACTGCTCTAACCGCTGAGCTACTCAAGCCCCGCCTGAAGCGACGAAATTAAGCTTTCCATATTATAAACGTCTTACGGGAACTTGTGACGTCATCTACCGAAACAGTTTATTCTCTTTGTTAGAACGTGAATAAGTTTTGTTAACTTTAGAAATTTGGTTTTATATCCAGTTACTAAAACACTAACAAAAGTAATTATGCCCAAAAACTTTTTCTCTTGTTAAGACATCAGATCATAATCTTTCGAAAATTATTGAATTAGATAGAATTTGTTACCTACTTGGATCTAGATATTGTTAACTAGCTGCATCCCGCGGTTTCACCCGCGTGGTGATGGAAAATTGTGATAATGATGACAGAAAGTATTTTATTAATTCGTAATTTTTTTAATGTTTTTATATTATTCTGCTATTCGGGAGTCGCGCACTCGGTTGTTTATCGTCATAACTATTCAAATATTTGTCCTACTGATGTAGTGTAAATGACAAAGTTTATCTACTTTAAATACTAGATGCGATAAAAGTATTTAATTTTTTTATTATTTACTACCAAATGTGCGTTAGAAATATTTTTTTTTGAGGGCTTTTTTGTAGGACTATTTAAGATAAACATTTCCATTACACATTATATACGTGTAACTCCAACGGTTTTTGCGGCGCACGCCTGAATAGCTCGCAAGTGGCAGATTTTTTTCCTACTTACTTGACATTATCGTTATATTTTGGATAATTCACACTATATCTTTATAAATTGTAGCCAATGTGATATTCCGATGTGTAAGCTATATTATTGTAAACTTTTATCAAAATCCATTCAGTAGGTTAAACGTTCATCCATACATTCTTACAAACTTTCGCGTTTGTAATATTAGTAGGATAGACTGAAATTTTCCTGATAAAAGAGAGCGAAGGCTTGTGATATAGCTATAATATCTGTAAATCTGTAATTCAATTTTTCATCTACCGCATCGTCACTTCACATCAGAATAGATAGAGGTCAAATGTTTGACCATGACAGAAAAAAAAATGGTAAGTAAATTCTAGTAACAAATAGTAAAAAAATAAAACACAATTTCGAACAACGCATTCACACTCACAGATCTACTAACACTCAGTGTGTACGTGTATGATTGCGATGCACTGAATCTCGAGATAGGTAATGGCTAGCACAGATTTACATGACATTTGGTTCGTAGATAGTATGAGCCTTGAAAAAAGCCATTAACTTATCTCAATTTCCAGGCGACGCAATGGTGCGCTAGTAAAAGAACAGAAGTTTCTCTCTGCAGAGAAATTTAAATTAATAGCAACCCTTGCTACGACGCAATAAAGTGCAATATAGCTTGCATAGCGCTGACTGCCTAAAACTTACATTTACCTCTTGTTCTTTCGCGTAATCGTAGTATTTCTACCGTATGGTAAAAGTTTAAAGAGGGCCTTCCAAGGTTATTAAGCTTAACTATGCTCATGAAGGAGTTGTAGACTGAAGAGAGTAGGAATGTTTCTGAGCATTTTACTAGTAAGCAGAAAAAAAACAGCAGTTAAAATGATGATGTTTATAAATAACAGTTAAAAAGAAGGCTACAACCACTAAACGTTTTTTATGTCCGATAGGCAAACAATTGACCCCAGTCTCACCTGATGGAAAGTGATGATGCGGCCGAAGATGTAAAGTTATATTTTTAAGACAAAGAGAAGAGGTATAATGTCATAATGTAAACAAAGAAAAACAAAGCCAGTCCTTTTCAAAGACAAGAGACTCAATTAAAGTCACAGGCTGAGCAAAGCATTCAAGATAAGGAGCATCCGTTAAAAATAGTCCTTGTCTTTGCCTGATAGCGGCATACGACGGCCCTTTTGTAGGTCGAGTAAACTTTGTGGCGCAAGTGATAAGAGCCGGGCGATGAAAAAAGTATTGCTACTGCAAAAATTGGCAGACACGCAGCTTTTATCGACTATCGTAACTTGAGTGCATCATAACACGCTGACGCATGAGAATTATATTCGATAAATAACCGCTTACTTTTTTGGTGTTGATGACAAAAAAATATTAAATATATGAGATAAAAGCTGGCCTTTATTCATCTAGATCTGCATATATATGATGGATAGAATCGGGATGCTTCCCTGTCTAAAAATTTCATATTGCAATGATTAATTTATGTTGTTAGTATTCAGTATTGATAATCTCATTATTCGGTATTAAATTGCAAGGTTATTCAACCACGACGCCTATAATATGATAATCTGTTTGTAAATGTATATAAAATGAACAAGCTGTATTATTATAGCAGTATAATATTTTAATACTGAAAATTTTAATAACTGTTTTAATAACGTATAAAAAATAATACTGTGTATTGTATGTCCGCAATAGGCAAAAAGTTAGATCCTTTAAGGTTATTTTATAACATTATTCTATACACAGTTTATACAACATTTTTTTTTATTTTAATTTTTATTTCGATATGCTTCAAAAGCAGCAATTAAAAAAGCCTCAAAAGCTCCAACCCGCTATACTGTTATAACTTGAACCATCATAACAGAAGCGGGGTTTAGCTCCAAGCTATTGGCAATTATAGCAGCCTATCCGTACATCAAAGAGATACCGAGACGCCGGAATGAGGCGCCTTTCACGCGTGCTAGGCGTCGGTACGCAAACAGGTGTTTGGGGACAGGATTCAGAAGAGATTCCCGCTTTTTACACTAAAATTATAAGTATAAAGCTACAGCGTATTTCTAACGCTTTTTATATGAATGGAGAAAAATTAAACGCAAGCAAAGTTTAAAGAAAACGACTTCACCGCTTTATCTTCGGAACTTTGATCAGATAAGATGTACTAAACACGTGTTATTGACGATATTTCAAGTACTACTGATCAGATCTTGATCAAATTTCATTGGGACCACAGGAAAAGCACCAGCTTCCTAATAAAAAAATAATCATCAAAATCGGCTCACAACGAAAGAAGTTATGAGTTGAAATATGAAGTTATGTCGGTTAAAAACGAAATCGTCAATGTAGTCCACAGAATACGCATTATTGACGATATTTCAAGAACTACTGATCAGATCCTAAACAAATTTAAATATAACCAATGGGAATTAACATCAGTCAAACTTAAAAAAAAATTCAAAATCTGTTCACGTTGAAAGAAGCTATGAGGTAACACACATAAAAAAAATACAGTCGACTTGAGTACCTCCTCCTTTTTTGAGAAGTCGGTAAAAAAAAAGGCGCGCGCTTGATGGTAATACGTTCACCAATAGACACCTGCAGTGCTGCCGTTCTGCGTGGGCTATGATGCACATGAAGTGTTACGTCTAATATAGTAACTGTCAATTTGTGATTTAATCAAAATAATGACATTTCAAAATTAATGATTTGCGATGCGTTTTTCAGCCTATATAATAAAAAAAAATTGTCAAAGACATAGACTTTTATTTGTGGTAAAAAAACACAAATTATAAACATAACATTAAAACTAAGAAATAAAACAAGGCAAGCGTGCTTCATCGTCGACCGCATCGTCACTTAACATCAGGTGAGATAGTGGTAAAATGTTTGCATCTCACAGAAAAAAAAATGGTACAAATTATTTAAGTACCTTTTTTTCAATTTTTGCCACAAACCAGCCCCAACTCAGCATATTGCTTCAAAAAACCAGAACTGGTCGTTCGTTGGAAATGGCAGGAAACGTCGCGCACGAAAAAACAAATGATAACAAATATGTCAACTAGCAACTATATAAAGGAATCAAACACACAATCTATATGTAAGTACTTATTTATCAATATCTTTTATTTAAGTATTTATTTAAGTCACTTTATTATACCTACTACTTGTATATAATATAATATAATTCGCTTTGTTATTGTAAAATCTATGTTACTACTGTAATCAGGGGGTCTATTCCGGGCGTCACATCGACGTCGAAATCGAACGATTTTCTTTTGTGATGAACATCAAATCAACTGAAATTTCAACCAATCGACTGTCGTATCGACGTCGCATCAATTCGAACAATCCTATTTGGATGACCAGAATAGACCTACTGATCTAAGAATTGCTGAGTAAAATGTTGAATTAAAATATACTGTATTAACACAAAGTTATTTTCTTTCATAAAAGCATCTAAAAGTAAATCCCTTTCAATTCAAAACGCGCTTAGTAAAAATCGAAAAGTAAAAATCGCACAGATAATACAATCCTTACTTAACCTCTAAAGTTTGAAGATTCAGGCCTAAATCTCGCATTTATCACGTGAGCTTTACGTAAACCAGAATCTTTACTGCAAATAGTGGTAGTGGAATAAACTAAATACTTCTCAGGGTCAGACGTAGGGCACAGACGGGCACCTTAAGCATACTGAAACCTTAGTTATTCTCCAATACATTTTGGTTGAATATGTCAAGCAGTGAACGCAGTACATTATTCATGTATTGATGTTTTCTCAGAGGATCGGTTATAACAATATTCAGAGACTTTTAATATTATATGACTTCCATTGTTTATCACATGAAGGTTAAGCATATTGGATTGGACGGTATAGCGATTTGGTTATGGTTTATGCATACACAGTTGACGTTTTTAGTTAATTTAAATTTGTATCGCTGTCTTACGTCATGATCTACCAAGAGTTTAGACAGAAGTTAGTATATTTGAAAAATAATGGAAAAGTTGCACCGTCTAGTTTCTTCCCAGGTTAATTTCGAGATGGTTGTAATTTTTCAAATCTGGCATTAGAGTAATTAACTCTCATGGGTTGCCTATGTGAATTAACAATTTTGTTTTTTTTCAATTGTTTTTAGTAAGAACTTGAATACTTTTGTGTTTAAATAAGTTTCAACTCATTACGTAGTAAATCAATAGTTATACAATATAAGGATATACCTTCTTTTGTTCTGATTGCACATTATAATACGCGTGGCTATCAGACCACAGACTATATCCGACAACATTTTGACTTTATCTGGAGCCTGAGGAGAAGAGAGAGAAATAGATAAGAGTGAGTAGACTACTAGTTTTTTTTTATTGTGAGAAACACAGATATAATATGTAAATACGATAGGTACCATGTGACATCGATTATAAGATAATAACGTACATTGAAAAAGGACAGTAAAAGGCACCTGTATTCTTTTGATCCAGAATTCTCGAAATAGAAGGAGGTTCTGAATTCGACTGTTATTTTTTATTTTGCTTGGTATGTCATATCTTGAGCTAACGCCTATAGTCGGCGCCATAAAAATATAGAGAAGTTAAGATCAGATAAAGGGATTTGGAGATAAAAGTGACGTATTAGATTTTTTATTTTTAACATTTCTGCATGATTTTGTGTGACCGAGCTGACAAATCAAATAGTGCGACAAATTCGGTTACAAAAAAATACTAAAATCAATTTAATTAATTTTGATATTTTAGTTCGCCCTTCATTACTTTGCCTATCATAATTAATTATATTCAAAACAGCCTAAGTAAAATCTACGAGTTCTATTTACCATGACACAATCTAGCAAACAAATTGTACCACGTAATCCCTAATATCACTCCCAATTAAACAAAGATTAACCAAACCGCATAAGCTTAGCTGTCACAGCTCCACAAATCCCGTAAGACAAGTCTGAGCTTGAAACGAGGGGCTCAGGGGAGCCAATCAGACTCACAGAAAGTTTGAGCTACTGTGGACTGTAGTCTCGGAGGATGTGCTTATTACCCGAAGTTTGGACTGCACTGTGACAGTTGGGGAATTACTTTGCATTTCGGTTTTAGTTTGAACGATACTAGTTTCTATGGGATTGGAGTTTAGTGAAAAGGTTTTGGGTTTAGTAATTTGAGTTACCAAAATAAACCGTAACTACACACGATTTTAGTCCTTGTTTCAACTCTCAAAAGCTTAATCCACAATATTGCATTCTGTAGAATGAGACGACTGAACGATAAACTAGATGTCGCTACAAGAAGAATAGCTTTGTTTTCGGTACAATGATAATTTAGTAATATTGCATTGAGTGGTTTAGTTAATATTGCTATGTCGTATGCCGTACTTTATTCCAGTCGTGATCCATTTAACAACAAATCTTTGACTAATAGGGTTAAAGAAAACTGCGTAAAGTACAAGTACCCAAGAAGGACAGTTTTCTTGTTTGGAAAATACCTTGGCAACAATTCAAAATTCAAATATTACTGTTAAACCGTACAACGAGTCTGCTACCTACAAACTCGTGGAAAGCAAACTGGGTGACGGCGATATAAAAGGAGCTACCCGAGTACTTTTTTCAAGTGACACAATTGCGCCTGCAACCCCTGAAACCTTCTGTGTTTTATAAGGGATTTTTTTTTTTTATTTGTTACAGGCTAGTGTTTGACCACTATCTCACCTGATGGTAAGTGACGATGTGATCGAAGCTGGTAAACAAACTAGACCTGGAATACGCAGCTCTTCTTCGCAGCGCTTCACCTCCAAGACCAGATCCAGAAGCACCAGAAAAGTCAAATATCACTGTAAGAGCCACTTAGCTAGCTTAGACGTGCTTACGTCACAACATCCAAAAGATATGTTGTATGGCGGAAAGTTGTCAACTGGCAGCGGTCTATTAGATTTAGTTTTGTACATATTTATATCTAGTTATAGATATTTTTGATTATAATTTTACTTTTAATTTAATATAAGCTTTAAGTTTAATGATATATGAAAACTATTATTTAAAAAAAAATGCTATATACTGTTTTATTTTTTAATTAAGTGTAATGTTTTTAAAATATCAATACTTTTCGTGAAATAGACTATAGTGAGTTAAACTTATTGCCAGCAACTGTAATTTCTAATTATTCTCGAGTTTTCGGGATCAAATCCAAGATTGAAATTCAAAAACCACATTCACACCCAAAGCTGGGGATTTGGGTGTGATTGTGGTTTTGTGGTTTGTGTGGTTTGAATGTAAGGTGTGGGCACTTAGATCAAAAACCTGAATTGTGGTTGCTAGAAACATTTACATCACACACACAAAATCATCCAGAACCATTAGTATAAATACTTAAAGGAAAATTGTGCTCCTGCCGAGAATCGAATCCACATCGCAGAGGGCAGAAACTGGTCCACTGCAGCATCTGGATCGTCAATACGACCCATTTAAGCCCAGATTATATTTCATCTTATCACAAATGACTTGAGTATATATTTAAGATACTAAATCATAATTTGAAATACTCTTAAATTACTACTGGTTCTCATTTCTAAAAGATAAACAAGGAGACTGTTTCAAATCGCGACGTGACTATCATTTAGCTGACCAACCCCTCTGTCCGTCCCCTGAGACGGTAAAGTAAAACGAAGGGGGATAAATACGACCCTTGCAGTAAATACTACATAGTATAAGATACTATTGTGTTGCGTGAACAACTTCCGGTATAGGCAAGCCAGACGTAATTTAATTATGTAATTTATTGACCGAGCAAAACAATATCTCTGAACTGGCTTCAGCACTTTGTCAGTTTGTCTGATAATTTATAATAAAATATGTAAAACTTTTTTTTTTTTTATTTGTGACAGGCTAGTGCTTGACCACTATCTCACCTGATGGTAAGTGACGATGTGATCGAAGCTGGTAAACGCACTAGACCTGGAATACGCAGGCTCTCAAGGATAACTGCTGGAACACCGTATTTGGCTTGGCGGCAGACTTTCAACTTGATGGTGGTAAGCTACTTTGGTAGCAAGCCAGGCGAGCAACTCACAAAATGCTCTACCACCTCTCACCTGATTAGCACCACCCGGGGACGACCACGTGTAGGGAGTCAGACTTAAGGGGTATCCTCCTACGGACGTGGGTGACTCAGCCCCCAAAAATTGTGGCGCAAACTAAAAAAAATATAATTTAATTAATATAAATTAAAATGTTAAATTAAATTTTACTCATATACGTAAGTAGGGGACAAAATAAAAATGTTCAGCCCGTGTGGGATATTATTGAGAAGAGCTATGCAAGTAATGTTCAGAACCGTTCATGAACACATTCTATGTTAGAAAATAACAATTCGGTAGGGCAACAAATTCAATCTTTAACTGACTTCAAGAAATGTAGGTGGTTCTCAGAACGGCTATATTTTTATTTGTATTTTTATCCTCATAACTTCTTTTTAGTTTAACCGATTTTGATGATTATTTTTTTTATTTAAAAGCTGGCCATATAAATTTGATAAAGTTCTGACTAGTTGTTTTTAAGTCGTCCTCAATAATGCGTATTTAATTAATTTAATCTAATCAAGAGCGCCGAAGAAAAAGCGGTTTTTTAAGCTTTGAATGTGTTAAATAATTTTTAGACTTATTTTTCTCGTGGTCTACTTCACATAAAATCTGAATTTTACGTATAATATTAAACTAACGATAGATATATCTAAATGCATAAAAATGAATCTATATTTCCCTTGGTCATCGTATCACGCGTAAACGAATGGAATAATTTTGATAATTTTTTTTTTGTTGTGTAAATATTGTCTGGAGAAGGTCTCCTATGAAAGAAAATTTTATACCGGAACGCCCGCGAGTCTGGAATTTACACGGGTAAACCGAGGGGCGCAGCTAGTAGTACTATAAAATCAATCAATCATTACTTTCAAAAAGTTATAAGCAATCAACCTCAAAAGTTAACACAACATAACACATCACAGTGGCGCAGTCGGGTATAAAGTCTCTGTACCAAAAGAATCCACTTCATCAAATTGTCTGTAAGCGTTTTTGTGTTTTTATAACGCGTTAAGTGTATACCTATATAACGTAATTTGTTTCTTCCGCTCCTGTTTATTCTCTGCCATCGGCGTTACCGTATTTAATTGATGGTTCCGTACACATCGGCCTGGATAATTGGGGTTCGTTAGGTGGCGATTGTTTGCGGACCCGCAGCCATGTCAATTTGTATCCAGGTAAACGTGTGTAGGTTACAGTGTGTTCATTTGCGTCAATTCTATTTATATTCATATTCTATACATACACTATGATGTATATATTCGTAACATATATATTTTGGTTATATTAAAACTGCTAAAGTGTTTTGTGAAACAAGTTACACTTTAAAAAAATGGTTATCGGTAAATTTGGTTTACGGACGATAATTTTACGTGATAACGTCATAAGACGAACGCTTGGCCGATCGTGCCTCTCTATTCCGCTCTTTCGCTTGCACGCTCAGGCTCAGGCGGAACGTAACACTTTTTCGTGCGTGCTGCCATTGTTCATCGATTTATGAGACGTTATAACGTCAAAACGTTTCTTAAATCAAGCTTTTGCCAGTTGTAAATAAAAGACTATGAAGTTTTATGACTAGAGAGCTAGTCAAGACGATTCAAATGAGTCCAAAATTAGGTCGTATTAACGTTAGGTCGAGAATCTACATTACTTTTGACCGAGCGGGCAGCGCGAGCGAAGCGTCTCCGTTTAAGCTTGGGCAAAAATGCTTTCGTATTTCCGGCAGTGTCCAGCGGATGTCCGGGCGATGTCCGGTTGTCCTCCTCTACAGGTCGCATTTCTCAACCGATTCGCGTGAAATTTTTGAGCAGGTTCGATAATTATAATTATAAATTTTATTGTTGATTAATTTCGGAAAACTTCAAAATGTCGGATCTCCATTATTTTGTTTTATGTTTAAAACTATGTATATTTTAGCCATCTCGAAAACTACGCGAGATCTTAAGCTTGGAGTCACTAGTTAAACAATATCGGCTAAAGTACGAACTGTAATTCTGTTAACTCATAAATTTGTTGCATAGAAAACAATAAATGAAGTAGTGGTTGTAAAAAGACGCATAGTGGTTTCGCCGCGTCCAAACTTTGTTTGTTACGTAGAATATTGTCGTTTTAAAGCGCAACCGCTACAAAAACACGTCAAAAATTCCGAAAAAGCTATGCGCATAAGCCAAACTAACACCAACGTTGCCAATTTCGGAAATTTATGGGAATAAGCCGCCTGCTGAACGGCATAAATGAAGAGTTTAACTGAATCTTGCTTAATACAACGCAAAGCCCATACTCTTCATCACAACAAAGGAATTACGGCTTAATAACGTCTGTGATACAGTTCAAAATGGAAGTGTTATTGCGGTATTAAACAACTAATATTAACCATCTCTCCAAGCGATGTAGACTGAACAAACACAAACACTGTTGTATTGAGCTAATCAAACATCGTAAGGGCTTATAAACCTTCCCTGGTAATGGAGATATTCGCAGTTCACTGAATTTTAAACCTTATGGCAAAGATTTTAGATGGGAAAATTGTTTAGTAGAAATTGCGGAAGAAAAGGTTAATCACTATAAACAAAATTCATAAAAGAATCTCTGTTACATAGAAGGCAGTAGCTTGTTTACACCGAGGGTTCCGTACTACCACACAATGGCATGCTCGCATTTGTCCGATTTTGTAATGGTAGGACTCATTTTCAAAGTCCGCCTGAAGCAGTCCTACACCAAACATTCAATCTAGCATTAGTGTACTACCTGTATAATACCTGTATTTAGGATTGAAAGGCAATGTATTCATTGAAAATAAGAATTCAAAGCATAAAAAGGGGTAACATATAATATCTCCTAGAATGAAGAGAAAAAAATCTTGGAGAGAGGTTTGGGTACGTTGTTTAAAAATTTTCTACTTTAGTTTTTTTTTATTATTCAAGATAGGCAAACTTTTGACCTCAATCTCACCTGATGGTAAGCGACGATGTAGTCGACGATGGATCAAGCTTGCCTAGAAGATACCTATTCACTCACGACTTAAAGTCTCCCATATTCCATTATCCAGTCAAGGAGTTCCATTCGTTTAGTTTTGCTTACGATGGATTTTTTATTTGATAATTTTTTCTTTTAATCACTATGACGTCTTATTCTTAGCGTGTCGATGGGAAACTGTTAAATCGATACCCAGAACTCAGCCATCCGAACTACATTTGGTGCAGCGTCCATGAGCTCTCGTTGCGAGCAGGTAACAGGGCACGCAGGGCATGGGGTTAGATGTGCCATAGTTTGATCTGCTGCGCACTCACAGCACGACAATCTGTCAAACGTCATGCATTTATGGTTGACATAACTCCAGTTCACACGAAGCGTTTTGCTTCTACGTTTATCATCCGAAGGAGTGGAACTCATTGCCTGCCTCTTTGTTCCTGAACGGTATAATATGGGAGTCTTCAAGTCAAAAGTGAATAGATATTTTCTAGGCAAGCCTGCTACATCTTCGACCGCATCGTATGATCGAGGATATTAGAAACGCTAGGTTTAGAATGACTGGCTCTCAATAATTGCTGCCGGAGTATCATTTTTAGTGATTACGGCAACAGATTTTTCTATTTAGTGGCGGTGAACTAAGACTGTTATAGGAAATATACATGAGATTGAAGTTTCTTTTGAAATCTTTATAATAATAACATTATTTTCTGCTTTATATGCTTTTTAATCAGAATTTCTAATAAAAAAAAGTGACGGCAGCTGTTGTTGGATTGTGGATGTCCTAGAAAGAACGTCAAAATGGCCGTGCTTAAAATTGCTCGAAACTGCTAGCATTAAATATTAAATTTTGATATAAAATATTTATATTACTCCTAAAAATAAAATTATTATGAATTTCTTTAACAAAACAAATTTCGGCAATGTATTCAATTAATAAAAGATCGTAAAAGTATTTTAAAAAACAACGGCTTGCAACTCCGGAAGTGCTGGCAGAAGTGAAAACTTGAATATTAACCTTGTGCAATTTTGAAATAACAATACCAAACGCGGAAAAAAGAGAGGAGGATATTACTTCCTCTTCTACGCCACGCCGAACGGTCTACTCTCCCTTCGTCTTACGAATATTCGATCAGGTCACGTGTTCTGAAGCGAGTTCAAATTTTTTTACCCATTCCAAAAAAGTGCACAACGCCGGTAAATGAGTTTTTACTTCTCTTATTAATTACAACGGTTATACACAAATTATAGTAATTATATTCTATATTCTAATGTCTATAGAAACAAAAAACAATTTATAACGCTACTTTTAATATTATAAGATGTGATTTTATGATATTAGTAGAGAATAGAATTTCCAACATTAAATTGTATTTCTGCAAGCGTTCAAAACTTCTGCGGTATCTCAATTTCCTCCGGTCCTTATGACAATGATTCGAGGAAACGACCTCACTGGCCCGTGACATCCACAAGTATGGATAGAACCTACGTCCACTAACGGTAATAGGTAAGTTTCCGTTTCATGAGTGCGGGCTCTTGGCTTGTTTGCCTTTTATATAGAGTTAAATGTAGAGTTTGTAGAGAAGTTTAAAAAGTATGTTGTGACAGTGAGGAACATAATGGCTCTTTATCACTATGATTACCAAACTAAATGAGAGACGATAGTGTTTTAAATCGACTTCAAAAAAGGAGTTCTCAATCGACTGTATTTTTTTTTTGTATGTATGTTACGCGATGTCTCCGCCAATTATGAATCGATATTGATGTTTATTTTTGTTTTGTGTTTTGGTCCACTATACATTTTAGTGAAAACAATCTAGCCAATACTAAAATATAAGCGTTGAAGTCGGTTTTTTAAGCTTTTCTTGTGTTTAATTATTTTTGTATTGGCTCCATAATCTACCTACGTGAATTTAGCCAGTGTTTATAAAATATGTCAAGTAAATTTCAACGTAGCGTATAGTAATGTCTAAATGTCTTAGTAAATTGGTAAAAACTTAGTAAACTTTCTTTTGGAGTTCAAACAAAAATCACGATATAACTACTTGTACTAAATCGCTTCTTATAGTTTAACACCATTAAAAATGTTCTACGATATACTTAAACACTACATATTTTCAACCGACTTCAAAAGAGGAGGTTCTCAATTCGACTGTATTTTTCTTTTCTTTTTGTGTATATGTTACGTGATATCTTCGCCAATTATGAGTCGATTTTAATGTTTTTTTTTTGTGAGGTAGACTTCAGAGATGGCCCCATATAAATTTTATCGAAATCGGTCAATCCAAAACCAATAATAAAACATAACATAAACATAAACGCTTTCACACTCACAGCCCCACACTAAGTTCAATGACTTCAATAACCGGTGAAGTCGATTTTTTAAGCTTTGTTTGCGTTTAATTATGTTATATTATTTACAGAGCATTTAGTTGTATATTCACTTTAAACATAAATTATTAAATACAATATAATTAGTCAATATACAAATTTAACCAAACTACTTACCTAATGCAAAAAGTCATTGGTCGGCAGTGTGCCCAAAATGCTGGCTGCGTTACCTCGTTGTAAAGCGAGACTTAATTGCTGTGTAAAATACAATCCGGCATTTGGGTCACGTGTCGACTCTCTCAGTCTCCCAGCCAAATCTTAATAAATTTCGAGTGGACCTGTGTGTAAATGTTATATTATTAAATTTTAGATATATTTATATTTTAGAGCTCTTTCATTTGATACCCATTTTTTTTTTTTTTTTTTTTTCTTGTAATGGTGTACCAATTACTTTTGGAACACCATTGGAATTACAATCTAGCCTTAAGACTAATAGGTAATTTAATTTTGACCTAAACTGCTAAGTAGAGTAGTATATTAAGAATGTGTCCAATAACACTTTTCTTACTGTCTCTATTATCGGGAAGACACTTTGTTCTTGTGTTCTTTGTTAATAGCACTCACTATATTACACTGTCACATCACTACACTAGCTCAAAAGGTTTAGTTCTTTTGAGTCTTCTCACTAAATCTGTGTTGTCGAGGAGCTGGATTGCCTCAACATTCACATGGTGATGAAGTCTTTGTTCATGAGCTTCGGCGAGTCTTTTTATAACACTAGCGACGAGTTCCACTTTTAGGTCCCGATGAAGATCGTCATTTCTAATGTACCATGGTGCATTAACAATGCCCCTCAGTACTTTGTTTTGGAATCTTTGTATCATCTGGATGTTGCTATGTTTGGTACAGCCCCACAGCTGAATACCGTACGTCCATATTGGCATGAGGACTTGCTTGTACAAAAGTAATTTATTGTAGACTGACAATGAAGAAAACTTCCCAAGTAGCCAATTCATTTTCCTGTAGCGAAGCTCTAGCTCATCGCGTTTCTTTTTGACATGTGCTTTCCAGCGAAGCTTAACGTCTAGTGTCATGCCTAGGTATTTGGCTGTATTTTCGTACGGTATTGCTCGACCATTTATATACACTGGGTGATAGTTTGGTCTTTTGTTGGTGAAATCTATATGTATAGATTTTGTGTCGTTAAGTTTTATCCTCCATTTCTTTGTCCAAGCGCAAATGGTATTGATGGCTGTTTGGACTTTTTTTACTGCATCCTCTTGTGTGACTCCTGTTGCCATGATAGCTGTGTCATCCGCAAAAGTTGCTATAACGCTTTTCTCCAAAACTGGAATATCACAAGTATATAATAAGTACAGGACCGGACCTAGTACACTTCCCTGTGGTACTCCAGCTTTTATTTCCTTTAGCTCTGAGTATGCATCGTCTTGTCTTACTCTGAACATTCTCTGTGTGAGATAAGACTCTAAGATATCTGCAAACTGTTTCGGAAGTAAAATTCTTAGTTTGTGTATGAGACCTTTATGCCATACCTTATCAAATGCTTGTGCTACATCCAGGAAGACGGTAGTACAAACTTTCTTTTCTTCTAAAGTTTTTTCGATCATGTTGGTAATTCTGTGGACTTGATCTACAGTAGAATGCTTTTCCCTAAAACCGAATTGATAGTCAGGAATCAAGTTGTTTTCTTCTATGATTGGTTTTAAACGTTTTAAGAGAAGTTTTTCGAATAGTTTTGATATTATAGGAAGTAGAGAGATGGGTCTGTATGATGTGGTCTCATTTGAAGGTTTACCTGGTTTGGGTATCATAATCACTTCGGCGACTTTCCACGTATCAGGTACATATTTTAGTCTGAATGTAGCATTGATAAGAGTAGTAAGTTTTACTATAGCTTTACGAGGGAGATTTTTCAACACTTCCCCCGTAATAAGGTCGTAGCCAGGAGTTTTCTTGTGGTTCAGCTGCTTGATCCCATTTTGAACTTCTCTTGGTGTTACGAGTCTTATTTCGTTGCAGGCATGGTTTAACGTTTCATCTTGAGTAATGTCATCTTCTTGTTCGTCATTAGGTTTGAAAATATTTTCCAAATGCTGTGCAAATACAGTTGCTTTTTGTTGGTTACTTACTGCCCATTTTCCACATTCTTGTTTTATTGGTGGGATATGCATCATCGGTTTCTCTACATTTTTCATCGCTTTCCATAATGAGTAATCAGTTGTACGATCACTTGTTAGATTACTAAGGTAGGTGTTTGTTATTTCATTATTAAAATTCTGGATATCTCTTCTTAACTTTTTGGTGAGATTGTTTAGCAGTTTCTTGTCGATCGGAGATCTAGTTGTGTGCCATTTTTGTCTTTGCTTTCGTTTTATAGCTATAAGGTTGATTATTTCTTTTGGATAATAATGACCTCTTATTTTTCTCTTGTAATCAGGCGTATTATTCCAGGCGCATCGTTGAATATCTATTGTAAATTTGTTTACTTCTATATCTAGTTGTTCTTGATTTTTTAATGGGACTTTCAGATCAATTATTTGTTCAAGGTCTAGCTTAAAGCTTTCCCAGTCCTAACTAGATTAGGGTTGCTTTCTTTTTGTACAATAGTCTCGCTGAGTGTTAGTATGATCGGTGAATGATCTGAGCTCATGTGGCAACCTTCCTCAATGCGAAGAAAACTACTTGAAATGGATTTATATATAAAAAAATCTATTAGATCTGGGATCTTGTTGGGATCTGTGGGCCAGTAAGTAGGTTTCCCTGTTGACACAACATTGCAATCAAGGTCTTTTATAGCGCATAACAATTCTTTACCTTTAGTTGTGGTAAGTCTGGATCCCCAAAAGGTATGTTTGGCATTAAAGTCGCCTCCTAAAATAAATCGGTTACCAAGGTAATTCAAGAAGCTTATGTACTGCTCCTTTTTCAATGCATATTTTGGTGGGCAATATATGGCTGCTATGGTGATTGGATAACGTTTACTACTTACATGTACAGCAACTGACTGAATGTATTCTTCTTCATATTTATGTTGTTCGTAATGGTGTATATTTTCTTTTATTATTACAGCGCTGCCTCCTCTAGTGGTGTTATTTGGGTGCAATGCATGATATATTTTATAACCTTTAATATGCATGTAAGATTCTCTTGTAAGATGTGTCTCAGAAACAAGGCACACATCAACATTTTCTGTGTCTAGGACCACTTGTAGCTCATTTTGATGCTGAAGTAATCCATTAGCGTTCCATGCAATTATTTTTAGTTGTTTCATCATTTTTTCTTACCGGTAGTAGCAGTTTTAGCGCTATTTTCAAGTGTTCTTAAACGTTCATCGAATGATGATATGAGAGCTAAAATTTTGTTTAGCTTTTCGTCCACGTTCGTAGCTGTGCTCACTTGCTTTTGATGCATATTTTGTGACTGGGGCAATGGGCGTGGTTGAGCTCCTTTTGCAATTTGGGCATATGAAATATGGTCTGTAACTTTTTGACTAGCAATAGGCATTCTTATTTTACTGGTGCCTGGAACAGGGATCACAGATGCTGAATTTTTTTTCTTCATTTGCTTATTTTTGATATTTTGCAGTTCCTTGGCTACTATGCAGCCCCTGTAATTAGCTGGATGCTGTTCACCGCAATGCACACATTTTGGTTTTACTTCTGCTGATTTTGTGCAGTCCTTAGTTAGGTGCTTACCTGTGCATTTCACACACCTGGCTTCTTTACAGCAGTACTTTTGAGTATGGCCGTAGGCTTGACATCTTTTGCACTGTGGAATAAGCTTAGATGTTTTTATTGCTTGTATTTCTACCTTGCATCCCAAAATTGATTTTATGCCGTAGATATTTTTAATATCTTCATCTTTTTGAAATGAAAGCAAAAACATATTTAGAGGCTCTTTGCTCCTCCAACTGAGTTTATTGACTGCTTCCTGTATTTTGTATCCGCTTCGTTGTAGATCTTTAACGATTCTCTCGGGCAGACACGAAGACGGTAGGTTTTTAGCCATCACCCGGATTGGCCTATCCTGCTTGTTCTCATAAGAGTGCCACAGATGGTTATTTTGTGACAACAACTTAGTGATGGATCTGTATGCTTCATCATCAACAGCATTTATTTTCACATTCTCTCCGTTCATCATTTTCGTGATAAACGAATCTTTTTCCAGGCTGGTCGTAAGAACGTCGTAGAATAGTTGATAATTTTTAACGTTTTCGACTACAATTGGCGGCGGCCGAAGTATTTTTTGAGCCTTAGGCTTTTCTATTGTTATGTCATCTTTAAGTGGGGATGGTGATTTATTCAATTTCCTTTTTTTCCTACTCTGTTGACGTACCCACTCAGTTTCTTTGGCGAGATCCTCTTCATCGGTCTCATAATGGACTTCTGGAAGAGGTTCCTTAGTCGATTGTTGATCTGGAACAACAATGCTCTGCTCCTGAATTTGCCGCCTGAGGTGGCACTTCAGTTCCTCGATTGTATTATTGAGGTCATTCACCAGCACCTCTAATCTTTTGCGCTCCTGTTTTTCCTCTTCATAATGTTTGAATAAGAGTTGCTCAGTTTCAGTTTTGAGCGAAATCTCTGTTGTTGATGACATAATTATTATTTATAAATTATAGATGCACATTTACACTAGTTACGCAATTAAAAGTCACGATTCACACATAATAAGTCGGTCATTGCGGCGACCTAGAAAATGCGCGCGATAGTTTGCAGCGCCAGCAATCTTACGCGATAGCGAAGCGCGGCGCGACCTTGCTCTGCGGAAATCGGAAGATCACTTGATACCCATGACGATGGTATTTGGATATTTTAGCTGTCTCTACTTTATGGATCATCAAGGACGCCAGTTTGTTTTTTTTACTAACTTTTATTTGGTTTCACCTGTCCCGTTATCTGTCTGTCAGTCTGTAATCAAATCTTCCAAGCTAAATTAAACCCACATCCCGATATTCGTTGGACTCAAATTTGGTATACTTATGTATCTTCGGTGACAATACAATGATATAGGTAGTACCATGGAGCTAGTCTGATGATGGGAATGGAAAAAGCCCATAGAAACTTCTGAACTAAACAAGATAAACTTATCAAGTTTGGGCCCGTTTGATTTGTCTTGACAAGTCTTCTGGTTATATAACTTTTAAGTGTTTTTTTATTTACAACTGATAAAAGCTTGGTATAAAGAATGTATTACTTGTCACCTGTACAATCTGTTTATTAGTTTGGACACTAAAGTAACAAACTAATAAACCTAGATACTTACATAAATACGGAGCTAAAATCATAACCCTCGGTCTTGCATCGCCATCGAGTAATAAACAACAAGAACACAGCCATACCGAAATACGGATACGGAAATACACGCCATTCCAAATATATTATTGCTCCATTTACATTTACAAACAGTACAACAAAATTAATTACAAACAAACTTCCTGTCTAATAACATTATTATATAACATGGGAAGTTGGGAACTCATTGTTGGCGGGAAATGTTAATCGCTGAAAGCCAAAGGTTGCCTTCATGAATAGGTATTTGGTTGAAGTTAGCTATTCAATCTGGGCCTTGTTTTATATTGGAGTACTACGCATTGAGTAAATCCTAGGTATTCCATGTGAGATAACTTATAATTGAGTCGTAAGTACTAATTCTTAAATGATTTTGACAGCAAAACTGACCTTGGAATGTAAGACAGTGAAGGTATATCATAATGTTATTATGCTAAGAGGGTATATTTCGCCTGTTGGCTTGCCTAGATGCGCGTTCACCTTTTAAGGGTTATCAGGTTATCAGTCAGATACACAAGTTTTGTCTCCAACTTGGAATGTTTTGCGGCAACTACGTCACTAATTATTTATTGATAAGGCATTATAAAAGCGTCATTATATCGTTTCACTAGACTTTAAATGTTTTAAGAGCAGGCTGCGCTTAGGTGCTAGTTTGCTATATGCTAGTGCGATTATCATCACAGATTTGATTGATTATTAATTATTAGCACATAAGGGCGTGTTTAGCGGAGTGAATTGTGGTGCTTGCATATGGTCACATATGTCATAGTAAGATATTTTCGTATAATTCTCGAAAAATAATATTAATTTTAATCAAAGTATTGGTTTAATAACTGAATATAAACTTTGTTAAAGTATGTATTTACGGTCTAGAGTTTAAGAAAATTCAACGAAAAATAAACGACTTCCAGTAGGTTTCTACTACACGACCATTTAAAACCAATTTTAATAAAACTAATAAATTCATATTCATAATAATATGTCACATGGAATTCAGGTACTGCACGAGATAACATATTTTTGATTGAAGTCATTCAGTTGCGGCAAGAACTAAAAATCGGAAATGTAGAGGCATTAAATAAAATTTAAAAAAAAAATGATTTTATTTAAAATGATAGTCTAAACGTTTTTAGAATTAATTTAAGTAAAGTTTTGGCTTGAACAATAGCTCTAATGCTTTCAGTCTAGGCAAACTTATAAGGTGCCGTTCGACGACCTACGCAATTAAAATAATATTGCAAAAGAGAAATACAAAATCAAAAAAAAACACAATGTTGTCCCTTATATAATATACTAGCAATCCGCCCCGGCTTCGCCCGGGTGTGATAAATGAAGAACCGCTCGACCGATTTTGTGCAAACTTCACATAAACCATCTACTAAATAATCCGAACAAAGCCTAAACATTTGGTTTGGATAGGTGAGCCCGTTCTTAAGTTATAAAATTACAACGAAAAGTGGCATTAATTTTTATATATATATAGATAGATATATATAGATAGATATATATAGAGACGCTTATACCTTCACAGTATACAGTTTGAATACATCGTGGGTGCCGGAAACATTCACATCACACAAACAATCATACACAGAACCAGAAACGCAAACTCTTGGTCAGAAAACTTGTGTTCCCACCGGCAATCGAACCCGATACCTGATGCTTAGAACGCAAATGACTAAAACCACTGGGACCCGGATAGTTCCACGCAATTTTCCTTATAACTTTGCCAATAAAGATCAGTTACTGCCATTGAAATAGATATCCACTATTTTAATGAACCCTATCGACATTTATTAGCTGCCGCGGGATTTATACAGCAGATATTAACCAAATCGGAGGTTCTATCGAAAACAAAGCTATCAATCCGTTATAGCTTTGACGTACTGTTCGATAGCTCAATACGTAGTATGAGCAGTAGGGGCATTACGTAATTCATTTTTATGAAATAGGTCTCACTAGATAAAAAGTACAAACATTAAGGATATCTAATGCAAGATGAACTATTATATAATTTTTATGTGTTATCAATGTTTATAGACTGAAAAAGTTTCTGTTTTATTAAATAGTGCTGTACTTGTAT